>OY282559.1:242721063-244056813 GCA_958295665.1 Tipula vernalis | reverse complement strand
CGAGATCCAGAGACACGCAAGGCGGTGATGTTGTCACCTAAAGCAACCTTCGCCGAAACCATCGCTTGCTCGTTGACAAATGAAACTGCACAAGCCATCACCAAACCGCCAATGAAAATACGCCGAGTGAAAATCAACACCAGCATAAACACCGAGTGGTCAGCTGCTGGGAAATAAGAAGAAAACGGGGAAGATTACCATATCCTATGCAGCGACGACCAAGCAGAGCACAGGCAGTGGCCAAACAAGAGGGCCAAATGACGACGGAGTCGTCCCACAACCGACTGCCCCATAACCTCCATTCACGTTTCGAAAATAGCAAGAGGCGACGACAGCTTAACAATCAAAGGCATCATCAACCTGGAGAATATTAAAACTATTATTTATTCGAATTTAATTAAGTTTCTAACTGAAGAAAGTTGGTCTTCTTTCTGCTCTCAAACTGAAGCGGCGTATACCTATAATTATATCATAATGCTTTTAAAATTCTATGTTGAGAGGAATACTTCGTTGGTTGAGGTCAAAGCAAAGGCTACATTTATTAAATCATAGAAATGATCTGGCCTTCTTAGAAAAATTAGGTTAAAAAATAAGCTTTCGAAAAACCTAACTAATAACCTAAATGATCCAGACTTGATACAACATGTTAAAACGCTAAATAGAGCTGTTAAACAGGAATAATTTTTTCCCACAGCAAAATCCGAGTAAAATCGAATCTTAAAACAACGCATTCGTCTGGAAATGATATGATTAGCAACTTCCTCGTCAAAAAAAAACTCCCATTTATATTTTTGATGTTTTTCCACACATAGTAAATTTAAGTTTTTCTATCGATGTTTACCCTTCTAAATTAAAAGAGGCTGTTGTTGTTCCAATTTAATAAAAAGGCTTTAGAAAAGATGTTTCAAATTACAGACTAATCTTGTTGCTTTCTATATTTGGTAAAATTATTGTGAAGTTCGTCCGTTCGAAGGTTACTAGTTTTTTGGACATCACCAATTTTTTACATAACAGCCAGTTTGGCTTCAGAAAATCCAAAGGCCAGGAAATGCTCTGTTAAAATTCATTAACATTTTATACGAGGGACTTGATCAAAGAAATAGGGTTGCCACTTTTTTTATATGTTTCTTGAAGGCCTTCTTATATAGTGAACCATAAAGTTGCATCGAAAATTGGCCACCTTGCTTTGTCCAGTGTTAGGTTCATTACTGTTTTTAATATACTTGAATTCAATTTTTTATAATGACTATCTTTATGGTCGTAGATTGACTATAATTCCGAGCATATCGCTATCGCGGATGACGATATTCACGTAGAATCAACCTAAACGTAAAGCTATTTGAACTGGTACTTTGTGCATACGGTGTTTCTAAGTGCAAAAACTAAAGGTATATTTTTTAAGAATAGCGTTACCTTTTTTGTAGACCCTAATATTCTTTACCACGTTCATAACTGTGACCAAATTGCACAAGCAATATGCATGGGGATGTGTTACAATTGAATTCGTTGATTCTTCTAAGTTCTGTGGATTAACTGTGAATAACATTATGCTTTGGAGGCACCATATCGGGGACCTCCGTAAGGATCTCGGAGCAGTGATTAGAAAATTGTACTTACTACTTACAGCATAACCGACAGCAATTTGACAAAATATTAACTTACATGCAAACTTTCAAAATTCATTTTTAATTTTGGCTGCCAAAATGTTCAATAGTCTTCCAGATGAATTGAAAATTTGTGGGAGGGTTTCAAAACTTTGGTCCTTTTGAACCGAAGTAAAATACAATTCATAATATCTTGTACTTCCCTACACTTCTCTGGAAACATAAATTCTTTAAATTGTCTATTTTTGATCTGTAACATCCGATTATTCATTACAAATGTAACTTGTGAGATACCTTAAATCTCTTAAATTAAAACGGCTCGGAGGGATAGGGCTCCGCGTATCTTTAACTTCTTTAAGAATTATGGAATGATTCGTCGTTTCAAGCAAATGCAGTTTTCAATAAAAAATTTCACCAAACCGCATGGTTTTATTAGTTAAATTTTCTATTTATATTTTATTTTTCACAAATTTATTAATAAAATGATAAAAAACCAAAATTTTGAACCAAATTTTAATTTATTTCTAGTTAGGTATTTTCAATTCAGACGTACATGTAAATTCATAAATATTCCATAAAATTAACACATTCAGGCGTTTACATTTTTTAATAGTCGTCTTATAGGCATATTATACCATTTCGTCAATTTTTTCGTATCTAATTGGTCTAAATCTTACCGACAGAATGTTCTACATTATCGACTTCATTTGTCAAAATCATTCTGCTGTCATCTTTTATTTGTGTGCATTTCTCACGTAAATTATTGTAGCTATTTGATTTTTGTATAATTTTTTTTATAAATCATATTAATTTGTGCGTAATAAATATATCAAATAGTGTTAAACCATATTTGTAAAATGGATGAAGATATATTAGCAACATTTAAAATAATCATTATTGGAGAAACAAACGTAGGAAAATCAAGGTATGGTACAAAACGGGGTTCTCTTTGTTTTTTGGATGATTTTACTCAATAGGAATTTGTCTATTCCAGTTTAATGTTACGCTTAACCGATGATAAATTTGAAATGGACCAAACCCTAACCATTGGAGTTGACTTTAAAACTAAAATTATGAATATAGACGGGATTAATATTAAGCTAGCGATTTGGGACACAGCCGGACAAGAACGTTTCCGTACCCTAATTTCAGCATATTACCGTGACGCACTTGGGGCTATCCTAGTTTATGACGTAACAAATAAAAAAACATTTGAGCACCTAGAAACCTGGCTCAAAGAACTAGAATTACATGGGACAAAATCGAACATAGCCAAAATTATTGTTGGCAATAAAACGGATATGCCGAACCGAGAAGTGTCGCGTGAGGATGGCATACGATTTGCGAAAAAACATCGGACTCTATTTCTAGAAACCTCAGCTAAAACTAATGAAAATGTGCGAACGGCATTCGAAGAGGTAGTCAAGCAGATCATGGAAACCGAGAGCCTGTACGATAATCGGTCATCGAATGGAACAGTAGATATTGATGATCATAGAGGACATGAATCCTCGTGCAATTATTGTTGATTACAAATATGTATAAGTTACAAATTGTAAATATTTTCGTTTATATTCAACACAATATTAACAATTCTTTATTTAAATATTATTTATATTTATAAAAAATCAAAACATAATCGATATTATACTTATATTTCGGTTTATTTCGTTTATTTTGGAACAAACGATTACTAATTTTTAATTCTTTGAATTGCTGTCGTAAACCAACCAACTACCATAACCAAAACATTCCTCTATAGATTGAATGTAAATCAAACATGCAACCGCTGTCGTCATTGTTCTTTCAGTTAAAATAAAGCAACATTAGTATCAGTGGCATAAGCAATTTTTTTAAATTTATTTGCAAGCTAATTAAATCCATATGACTGGTTGAGGATGGGTGGCGAGGTGTATTCCTTTTAGATAGGACTACAATATTATTATACATACTTGTATGTAGAATGTAGGTACGTCATTTTAGTTTAGTTTTTAAGCATTTAAATTTTTTTTTTTAAATTAAGTTTTGTGTTTTATATTTTGTATTTATATTATAATATATATTATATTAATCTCAAATTGGCTAACACAATAATAAAAATAAAAATATTATTAACAAAGTAAAAATGTTTGCGTTTAATTTCAGTTATTTGGGCGGTCGGCTGAGGCATTTGAATCCGGAGGTTTCCAGTTGGAATCCGAATAGCGGACGAAATGCAAAAGAAAGTTTTCATCGTCTGATTACAATCGATAAGCTATGAGAATGAACTCAATTTGATTACTCTGTTGGGAGTGACGAACTCATGGACTCGCTTTATTCATAATTACTGGTTACTTTTAAATATCGTATTTAACTGAAGGACAGAACACTCGATTATGATTTAAGTAAATTGCACAAACATCCAATGCCTTGCTGAAGGAAGTTTCAAAGTTGCTCAAATATTTTACTAGTAATAGACCACTTATCTTCATTTTTTCATTATCTTATAAAATACCTAGTTTGTACTAAGTTATTATCCAAGGCGATCCGCATTCCTATAAACATATTATCTTAATTACTCCTGAACTAGTACATGGCCAATTTAATATGAACTTTACATTTTTTTAAATGTCTTTTGGGAAATTTTCATAGAAATCAAAAGAGATTTGTTACATATCTAAATTGTTTTATTTTGCACGGAAAAACATTTTCCCGTTATTCATTATTTTTCATTTTCTGGAATTTCAATTGTGTAATCATGTGTGATACATCGTAATTTAAAACTAGTGTAAACCACAATATTTAAATTAAAATTATTATTTTTTAGAAGTGTACTTAATATTCTTTCAAACGTAAGTAATATTTATTTATTTAAATTCCGTTTACATATCTAATTTTGGGATTGAAATAATTCGGCATAAAAAGTTGCCTCCGAACTATTAAACAAATATTAAATAGTGTCATGATGGCCAAACGTGTGGCATTGGCTAAGCTTTATAAACAGTTTTCGACGGTAGATTGTAAAAATGTAGGTAATCAAAAATTTAAGGTTTATCGATTATTTAAATCATTTTTAATGGGTTTGTGTTCCGGACGAATCTCAGATTCAAATTGTAGCAGAGTGAAATATATTTCTTAAATGTTGCTCGAATGAACGGTTTCGTGAGTCCTACATTACTCAACGGGTAAAACATCCAATTTCGTTAATGATTTGGATCCGTCGTACCACCATAAAAGGACTCTGCTCTTCGTCGACAAGAAGGTCATCGTCAGTGATGGTGCCAGAACTCCGAAAAAATCAAAAATACATCTTTCAATAAGATGGAGCCCCTGTCACACCGCAAAACGGGTCTTGGAATACACAGCAAAAAAAAAAAATTGTCCATTCAAAATTGTACGGGTAATTTACCAGACTGGGTTGAACTAAAACAGCAATTGTCGAAAAAAATCATCACAATTAGGTCAATGTTGATTGAGGAAAATAAAAATACTTGGTATAATGACCCCTTAATCAAGGACACCATCATAAACTTGATCAAAAGTATGCCGCGTCTTGTTTCAGTTTTGCTTAAAAATAAAGAAGGTTGGACGAAATATTAAGCCGGTTGAATTTATAAAGTTGTTCTTTTAAATATTACAAAGGTTAATAAACCTATTTTATTCAATTAAGGCAAAGACAACGTGTTTTCTTTTTATCAAATTTCCGCTAAATACTTCATTTTTAAAAAGTTCATATAATTTGGTCACGTACTGTAAGTGGACACGGCATTGAGGTTTTACTTCGAGAGGCTACTCTCAAGAAAAATATCAAAAACTATGGTAAAAATAAAGAAAGCTCATAGAAGCATAACGACACAGCTTTCGAGAGTTTTCCCACTCTCAGTTGGTAATTTAGGTTAAATTTAATAGTTTATAAATCAATCAAATTCTATTGAGAATAATAGCGTGAAAAAATACCTTGGATATGGATATGATTTGAATAAAATTTGAGTGACATATTTTTATGGTTTTAAACTATGCAATCTGTTCTGGGGCTCAAGGCTACCAAATTATTTCGCAGTTTAATTTAACCGTCCTACTTTACGTAGTATTTATTAGCCAAATCGAGGACGTACGGGCTATAGACCGGATTTGGTATAAACTCACCTGCACATTGCATTGCTTCATGCATTGCCAACCTGTAGTGCTGACATGAAATGTGGCGGCCCATGGATTCTGCCACTCTCAACAGATGGTCGTAGTTGTGTTCATCATCATTACCGACGAAAAATCACTTTAATATCCCGCCCCTATTGGTATTTGAACCCGGTACCTCCCGATCCAAACGCCGCAGCATTAACCACTGCGCCGTTTGGTCGGTGACATTTGATTAGGTCATAATAAATAATTTCAACTACAATTTCAAACTTAGAACAGGAATGCGTTCACGAACTCTACATTGTAACAATCACCCCTATTATGATTGTCGAGTCGATTAACAATTGACACGACTCTGTGTTACCTTTTCCTTTTTCGCATTGTTTTTATCAAATGAAAAGTCGAAAACGCAATACATAGTCGTGTCGACTGTCGATCGACTCGACAATCATAATAGGGGTGAATATTGTAACCAAAAAGCGTTTATAAACTTATGTTGTAATTTTCCACCCTACCAAATACTGCCTTTCTGGCTGTCATTGTTACAATATCGTAACAATGTAGAGTTCATGAACCCACTCCAGCGGTGGGATGTTTTAACCAGTTTGGATTCCAATTCGATTCTGTTTTTTACAAACGTCTCTTGTTTCAAGTATAATATTAGCTGTGTTTTTTATTTCTGATCTAATCAATCTGATTGATCTGAGTACTAAAAAGTTGTTTCTTATTTCAAGTCAGATCGATCTGATCAATTTTTTTGCTGTTTCTTATTTTTTTCAGATTGATTAGATTGATTTTTTTGATTTGTAAAAATATTCCGATTTCTCAGATTAGTTTTCGTTTAGCTAACTTCATGTAATTCAAATACATACATTACCGCATACAGAACTGTCTTCTCACCACTTATTTTTTTTTTTGCAAACGTTATTAAAATGGAAATAGAAGGAAATTTGAATTATTATGTGAACGAAGGTAAATCATTTTATTAAATTATGAAATAAATATTTTTTGATCTAAAAAATCTGAAACCTGTTTCTTATTTCAGATCGAAAAAATCGATCTGATTTCAGATTTCAAAATCCACTCGATCTACGGATTTAAATAAGAAACACAGCATAGCCTATTTTGCTTTTTGTGCCGCACACTCGAAAACTGTCGACAGTAACTTTTTTGGTAATTTCGCAACAGAAGAACTTAACGGAATTACTTTTTCCTCCGCTGGTTACAAATATCTCCTTAACAAATGTACATTAATCTCACTTTTTATTGAGATTAAAAATCCTTATTAACGTTTGAAAAAACCAGGGCTGTGGAATCTGAGAAAAGATGTTCGGCTCCGATTCCGGAAATTAACAGTATGTAATATAAATAAAATTGGTGAAAATTGAGGCTAGATTATTCCTTATCTAAAAAACGAAAATGCAGAAACACGATTTCAAAGCGCAGCCTAAGTTAAAATTAAAATTTATAAAAATTCTATAAAATTCGTAATAAGTAGCAGTAGTACCTAGTAATTGATTAATTTGATTTGAATGTACGACCAAGCCTAAGCAAGAAATCCCGTATTAGACATAGACAGCCGCATCGTACACTCTTTTTATATACACATAACAAAACTGAAAGATAGGAAAGGTTTTTTAGTATTAAAAAATCGACTCGGTTTCAGACACCTAAATAGTCGATAGTTAGTATGTTTTTTGTTAGTAATATCAGAACCATCTTGATATGAATAGAGCCGGCATGTAAATAATGAACTTAAAATAAAGGACATAGAAACACTAAAAAATAATTTATTTTCATAGAGTTTGTATGAAAAAACGCGATTTCGATTGACGAAGAAATATGAATTAAAAATTAAACCTAGATAAATAATTTTTTCTGAAATCACTAATAAACAACTCAATGACTAACTCATTTAAAGCACAGATTCTCAAGCCTCCCCATTTTCCAGATATAATCAAAAGAAAATAAGTTAATTAAATTAAAAAACGTTCTACAACAACAACAATATGTATTAAAAAGAGAATATTATATTTAATGACGTCATCACTTATTCACAAGTCACAACCCGCTAAACAATTTAAGCGAATTCGCAAAATACGTCGCATAAGCGTATAACCCTTTCGAGTCCCACTTTTGATATTTTTTGAGGAACTTGTTGACCAGATGTTTCATTTGTGATGGTTTCACTACTCGACAACGAATATTTTATTTTATATACACCTTGAAGCCCACATGTCACGTTTGTGACAAAAAATTATTGTAATACCAGAAGTTCTTCTTCTAAATTTTCTTTGGTATGCATTAAAGCTCAGATGTCACAATCGTGAGGGCTAAAATTTCATCATTATTTGAAGTCTAATACTGTTTTTTACAAATTTTTCTTCTTTACCAATTTGGTTCCATCTATTAATCGTTATTTTTACTATTAAAAAACATATTTTTTTTGCGATTTGACTCTGTAGTTAAAGTTTGGTTATGTATCAATCATCACCATGTCTGAGGCACGAAAATCGACAAGGCGTAAGTATTTGTTTTTATTAAGTAAACGTTGTAATTTAATTCTAATTTTTGTGTATTTTCATTCACGGAACTTTAACGTTCATTTTCACAATAAAAATAATATTTTTAATAATTGTTTATTGTATAAATTTCGTGAATAAAAATTCACTGTCACGAATGTGACGTCTGGTCCGCATTCAATACATTTTTTTTTTTAGCTGTGTTTGCAAAAGGGGAATGGCTAGTAGATGAGGAATATTTACAAAAATTACTTACCGATTCCGATGATGAAAATCAAGATGAGGATTTGAACGATCCGGACTATCTAATACCTGAATCTCTACATGAAGGAGTTTGAAATCGAACATTGGTAAATTTTGAATTCGTATTTAAATTAAATACGTTCTTTAAAATAGAAGAGATGTTATTAATTATTGAATACTTTCATAGAAATATTACCACTTCCACAAATCTTTCAAACGGAAACTCGGCAAGTGGATGGATCACGTCAGAATTTCCAAAAAATATTCTACCTGTTGTTCACACCTGCTCTGTGAATATTGAGATAAAATTACCCATACAATATTTTATTTGCATAAATATATTAACAAAATGTGATAAATATAGACTAGTTAATAATCGAAATTGTTAGAACAATAAAGATTTTAAATGAATTCTTAAAGTAAAAATTGATGTTATTATTTTTGTAGAATTTATTCCGAATTAGATGGACTCTTGAATAAGCTCTAAATTACAGAAGAAGGAAAATATTAAAATAAATAAAAAATGTATGTGAGAAAGGCCACACCTCACGAATGTGGGGGTGGTTTTTCTCGAAAAGTAAATAATTTTTCCAGGAAAAAACAACGGGATCTAATTCGTGATTCTTCAAAGGTTAACTCACCCAAGTTTCACATGAAAATTGGAAAATGTATTTTTCAGTGACTTCAAGTGATAAAAAAATCTAATGTAACATTTGTGATACATGGGCGTCACATCATACAAATAAAAATAAAAACGTTAACTGCAACGCTGTCATCAATTTAATATCACAAACGTACGGTTTGGTCTTCAATGATTGCAAAAAATGATTTTTTATTTCCTTTCATTGTAACCCTCACATTTGTGATATCAGGGCGCGAAAGGGATAAAAATACCTCGCAACCAAACTTAATTATCATGATGCAGAAACGACGTAAATGTTTCGATTTTGCTACACCTAAACATAACACCAAATTCCTTTATGAATATTATTGGAATAACATAAAGAAACGATAACTATGAGTTTTCGATCGCCATTACGTATTTTTTGGGTTGAAGAATTTTTTTTAATAAATAAATAACTAAACAAATAATTAATGTCCAAATTTGATTTAGCAAAATATAATTTGTTACTTGATTTTTTTTTTTTAGAATAAAAGTAAATACTTATTATTTTTTTAGAAAAAAAAATTGCAAAAAAATGCTTCATTAAATTCATATCACTAAAAATATTACGTTATTATTTCACTAATCACGTGACATAAATGCAACACCTCAAGTGAATAGTTTACGAACTACTACCACATTGATAACTCCTCGACAAAAGTCTAATTATCATAGGACGGGAACGACATAACTGCTTCGTTATTGCAGCACCAAACTGTTACGTTTACGAAGAGTTGTATGAACAAAATTCTTCACTAGTGTTACGTAAACGTAACACCTTGTTTGACGGGTAACTCACAACTAAAATCAATGGTAAAAAAAAGACAATACGTTGAACAGCCAAAACTAAAATAGATCAAAGAGAGTCAGAGAGAAAAAATTATAATAATATGCATTGAGCGAGAAGAAATCAAAAAAATCAAATCAACCCAGATTGTTATGCATCACAAATAAACGACATAACCAACAAACATTAACTGTAATATAAATGCCTTATTTATTTTTCAAGTATTAGAAATACTATTTAAATTAAGTCACAGCTGAAAATAAATACAACATGATTAATATTTGGCGTCAATTTTTATTCCCAAAAATTAATGACCCATTCAAAATAAGTTTTTGTTTAAAATATTTGAATTGTCATAACATTTGAGAGCGGTGTATAAAATAAAATAGCTCTTACTTATTATTCCCATTCCTAGATGTCACTTAACACACAAATGAAAACAACAGGGATTCGGGCTGAGTAAACGATTTGAAAGAAAACTTTTTACGTAAAATTAACATAATTTCTTTCATAGCAATGGTTTAATTTTAGTAAATTTATAAAAAAAATTATATTAAATTAATTATTATTACAATTTAGTTATTATAATAGAGAAAAGCCACCAAAAATATGTTTAACCGAATCAAACATCAGACCGATTTTAGAATCCGACCGGTTCGATCACCTATTTGATTTGTTTTATATGTTTATAATTTAGGCGACATCTATGGTTTAAATAAAATGTCGTTAATAAAGCATTGCCACATGATATGAATCTGTATTCGGACAGCTTTTGTCATGTGGCAATGCTTTTAGAAGGAGACTAAAAAGAGATGGTTATAATTGTTTAAAAATTTTATGTTATGACGTATTTTACAACAACAACATTCCATAAAAGTTTAGCAATAGTTTATATTCCAAGAGGATTTTCACTAAGAAATAAACATTTTCATGATTCGATTTTTCAATCAAATAAAATTACATGTTTTATGAACATTTTCGTATAAAAATAATGTAAAAGCTCATAATTCTTATAGACTAAAAATGTAAATGAAAACAATAATTTTCCCATATAGTTTCATAGTAAAGAAAAAATTTTGTGTACTTTATTTTAAGCTTAGTAAAAAATAGAGTCAATGTGGAGGCTCTTATTTATAGAGTAGGCTCTGGTAATATATACGATAAAATAGTTAGCCCAAAACAATACAATTTCTAAACTACATGTTCGCTGGATGCTTGAAGTTTCTGGAAGCTGAGCGAGGTTGTTCCAGTACTTCTGAAAATCCAAATCAAAATTAATTAATTATCGTTATCTACTACTATAAAAATAAACTAAGGAATTATTTAAACTTTGAAACTCATTTAATTCTCTGAAATAAATCATAAATTATTCTTTATGTACTGCAATTAAATTAATATTAATATTCTGAACCCCATATCCAATAAAATATAAATAAAATAAATAAATAAAAATCAATTTTATAGAAACATAAATTATTTTGTTGTTACAGCTCTCGCCATCCACCCATTTACAGGCTCGCACTAAGGAGTAAAATCTAAAATGCAAAATAATGACGCGTCCTACCTTAATACCAAAAAAATTCCATTAAAGTTATTTAATAGTACAAAACATACATATAAATAAATAAATAAAATAAATGAATAAAATTAAATAAAATATATTATACTAGTAACAAAGAATCAAGACAAATTCCAGACACCTAAGTACATAGTTGATAGTTAATAAATTTGTTAGTAATGAATATAGTAAATATGTTAGCACAAGACAACACAATTTCTAACTGCAAGTTCAATTGCTGCTTAAGTTCCCGTAAATAATTCCTAACAATGAAATCTGCATTCATTTTTAAATACCTAATCATACTCTTAATTAATTAAATTTAAGTTTAATTTAATTTCCAGAAACATGTTATGAATTAATCTTTAAGTGAACTTTAAACATGTTATGAATTAATATTAGTAATCTGTTTCTCTTGACTACTACAGATTTCAACTTGTTCCTATAAATTTGTTGTTATGCTTGAAAACTATCTAAATCTAACTATTAACTGTCTAAATCTAATTTTGTAGTTTATTAGGATGATACCAGTATTCTGAAAAAAACATTTATTAGTTTGCTGTATCAAATTTATGTACACTTCTTAACATCGTAATCATTATTACTTTAAATTTCACGTAAAATTTATATAAACAGTAGCTCAGAGACGACCTAACATAATAAATATAATTAGATTAGGACCAGCTACTTATTCAAATAATTTTCGCCGTACTGATCACTGTCGCAACTTAAAAGTTAAAACTATAGCTTAGCTCAAACTACTATTATAACGCAACATTTTCGCGAACCTGCCACTAAGATTATAGAAGTTTGCTCTGTAATGAACGCTGTCCTGTAATGAACTACAATTAATGTCACCAGTAACCAAAATCAAAATGATAAGATCAAATCAGTTTTAAACTGTAAAACAGTAAAAACTAAAACCCATATATATGCCGTCTTACTTTGGTAACTGGAACATTTATTGGTATAAGAATAAAAATAAAATGCAAACTACGATCAAAATAAAACCCAAAATAATTTTCTTCTAATTTTATCCGTTGACATAAAAATCAAAATAAAAACAATAAATCTTCAGAATTATTGCTGGAATAATTCTTCAACAACAAACACCTAAAACCTGGTCCGACACCGTTCTAAATGAAATGAAATGAAAATAGACGGCATTGCTGTCGTAAAGTTCCCAAAGTAAGACTAAAAGTTACGTTAGAAAAACCAATTCCCCAAAACTTTATATCACTATCGCGACACTGTCGCTCACGACATTGTGGCAGAAATAATGACTAGAAGCACCATATAATTTCTCCCATTATGAAATATATCAAAATTAAAAACAGAACAATCGGACTCAACATCTACAGACCCACACGATCACACGACATTTTGCTTTGTTCCACCCCAATTACATTAACACCAGGGCACTTCAACTATAAGAGGCATGATGTATAGCAATTCAAACCTCGTATTCATTCTAGGCTGGCAACAACAGCGACGCCGCCACATACATCTCGCGATACAGAAAATTTACATATTGATCTTTTTTTTTCTAATCGCTGCTTCCTGCATAAAATCAATCATACTGTGAATGATAACAGCAACCTAAAGTATTAAATTTTAGTTTTTTTCAACGCGTTACCTATTTGTATTAGAGGGCATATTCATTCGAAAACATTTCTATTCAAAGTTAAAAAATGGCTTCTTGAAACGGCTGATATTACATTTCTTTTTCGGGTTGTTACATAATAGATTTGTATATAATGGGTAATTTTTATTTTTTTTTGCTTTACTGTGATGACTGGTTGTTGTAGTTTTTGTGATTAATTTATATTTTTATATTTATCTTGTATTGTTATTTGTTAAAAAGGCTTATTTTTAACAGACTTAAGTTGAACACTATTGTTCCGATTCCTTAGGCAATATGAAAGAAGTTTGTTGAATTTTTGAAAAACGATATAATTTTATTTTTTTTATTTTTTATGTCTGCAGCTGTATTCTGAAAAAAGTAAAAAATACCTGATGGGTAACGTGATGTTCCTTAACGTGAACGTTTCTTTTTTGTCAAATTCCTATTCCGATAAAAAAAACGTTAACGAACATCGAAAAAAACATAGAATACTGGAAAACAGAAAACTGGTCTGTCAAATTATGCCATTTGACACAAGTCTGTTTGCGAATATAACAGCAATAAAATGTATTTTTTGGTGAACAGGCGACAACAAGAAAGCCACCGAACTGAAATGTTTATTAATTTTAAATTATACACATACATATGCACTATATAATATACAGTGGTAAATATTCGTTTAAACGCACAACTGCCTTTAATCAATTTGATGTTGAGAAATGAAAAAACCTACATAAAAGTGCAATTGTGTTAATCTATTTTAAGGATCAATGTATGAGTAATTAATATATAATTGAAACAAATAAAAATATTTACATACATATTTTTTTGAAACACTTATTTATAAGAGCAACGGTATTAGAAGAAATATTCGTTTAAACGCACTTAGGAAAAGTTTATAAAAATATTATATTTAGTAGTTTATTGATTTTCCATTTTTTTAAATAAGTTCAAATATTCTATTTGGCATCGAATTTACCAAATTTTGAAGTATTTCCGGACCGATTTCAGCCCAAACTTCTTTGATTTTCAATTTCAGCTCCATAACCGTACGAAAAGAATGATTTTGAGGCTTTTGATCGTAAATCCTGCGAACCATGATGCCCCATAGGTTTTCCATGGGATTTAAATCGGGACTACATGCTGGCCATTCCAGACGAGGAATCTGGTGCTCCCTAAACCACTCCAATGATGCCCTTGAGACATGGATTGCTGCGTTGTCCTGCTGAAAGACGCAGTCATCGTGCATTTTTTCTTCCATAAAAGTGATAAGAACGTCTTCCAACATTTCGTTATACATGACCGAGTTCATTTTTGGAGGAACAAAACAAATCTGAGCCTTTTCAGTTACAGAGAACGCCGCCCACACCATAACGCTGCCACTGCCAAAGTTTCTTTTCGACATCTGAACATCATTACTTCGAAGATCATGCCAATAACAGCTCATGGAGTCGGGACCGTCTAAATTAAATTTCTTTTCATCGGAAAAGATTATTTTATTCCATTGGGTTGTCCATTGCATGTGTCTACGAGCAAATTCTAGCCGTGCTGTTATGTGGTGTGGTTTAAGCGATGGTTTGCAAAGAGGCTTCTTCCATTTAATGTAAGGAATCGATCGCAAAATATGGGATACATGATTTTTTGATACTGGCAGATCATGCTTAATTTGTATTTGAGTAGCATTGAGTTTATTTTTGGTTGCCTCGTGTTTTATCATCGCAATTTGTTTCTTTGACAATTTTCGATTACCATTTGTGGGGTTTTTTTAAACCATACCTTTCTCATTTTTTTAAAAAGTTGCGGACGACAGACTCAGATCGGTTAATTAGACGTCCGATTTTGCGGTTTGAGTGTTTGCTTTTGTGATAAAAATCAATTTCAATTTTTTCTTTCTCCGACAAGTATTTTCCTTTAGGCATTTTTCCTATCTTCTGAAAAAATATAAAGGATTCACTACCGCGGTTTTTTATTTGCATTTAAAAAGAGATAACTTACCAATCTACTCTGTAAACGTAAAAAATATTTTTAAAATTTTATTAACTTTCAAAAATACGAACAATTTGGTGCTGCGTTTAAACGAATATGCCTAGCACATGTGCACTACAATAATGAAATGAGAACAAATTGTTACAACAACAACGACAAAAACAATACGAATTTTACCGTAAACAAGAACTATTAAATACATTAATTTCGTGTGGCGAAGGTTGCCGAATGTAAACGATTTTCTTTTTAATTTAAAAAAGTCTGAAATAAATAAAGTGCGTTTAAACGAATATGTACCACTGTAGTAATGCTTCCAGTGGATTCATAACATACGAGTATAACATAAAACAACATTAATAACATTGTCGGATTGGCCAAACCGTGCTCGAATTTCTTTTGAATCTTTTAAATGAAATCTAACAGAAGGTTAATTAACAAAAATAAAAATAAAAATATTTGGTAATAAGATATGACTGTTAGTTTTGTTTACTTCAAGTCATCTTAGCATATCCTCTATCCCTCTGTTTGCTTGTCATTGGAGTGCTCCCCTTATTATCTTACATGTCCTGTGTACTAAAATATTATTATTGTTAAGCTCCAACACTTAACGCTAACCAAATTATTTTAGTTTTAATATTACAAAAAACGAAAAACGTTTCAAAAACCCAACCAAAAAACGTGGGTTTTTTTAACGTCGGAAACGTGCACGTTTTTCTTCAATCAGAATAGGAAATAACGTTAATTTTGCAATTCACGTTTTTAACTGTCAAAAAAAACGTAAATCAGCTAGTTACGTTTTTTCAGGATACTGCTGCTGGTTGCAATGACAGCTCGAACAGGAAGAAGTTTTTGTTAGTATTGACAAATTTGCATTGCACAAATTAATTTTGATTTTAATGTTATAGTGCCATCTAACTTTGGCTATCTTAAACAATTATTCTACCATAATAATTTAGTACAAGTATTTATAATAATAATATTTTACAATTAAAACAATGGTATTTATCACATAATTAAATTATTCCTATTTATAACCATCAACAATAAATATTTCGTAATTATAACACTTATTTGCTATAATATTTCAGTACAAATATTTTCTTTTAGAACTCTAAATCTATTACATAATTTTTCTCTATTTTAGATGTGTCAAAAAATCTTTATGTAAACAAACATTTTAAGACAAAAATATTGATTCGTAATGGTAAGTTTTATACAATGCAAGTTCATCTTTAATAAATTTAAATACATTCTATATTTTCAGATAAGTAAACAGAAGTTACATGAGGATAATCAGTTAAGCTAGGATACAATTTTGCTCAGATAAGTGTAAATTGTATTTATTTAATAAAGGAATGATCATTTGTTTCCTCTTTCTTCTTTCGGGAATCGTCAAAACTTATCAACCAGAACATTATTAGTTTATATTTTTAGTTTATAATTAGTTATTAGATATTTTTTTAATAATTAGGTTTTTTACTTCTTTATAATTTTTTTTATATTTTTTATTGGTGGATTCGATTCTGTCGTTCTTTCGGAACAGAATCCTTCAGGAATTTTTAGTTTTTACTTGTTCATTAATTGTAATTTATCATAATGTAAAAAATTTAAATAAATATGTATAATAAATAAATATACAAATTTTATGAAATTTCTAAAAATTTGCTGCTTCAATTGTGAACATTCCATTTGATATTTTTATATGACAAATGAGGATCGCGCAATGGCCGGGTCAGTCGCCCGATCTGAATCCGACCGAAAACCGTTGGAATGAAGTAAAAGGAGCCATCAACAACGAGAAACACAAAAATAAACAGAAATTTTGGAATTCAACCTTGTCGAACCTGGAATAAATTACCGTTCAAAAATGGCAGGAGCTGGTGGGCTCCAGGGATTCGCCGATGCAGGAAAGTTACTCGAGAAGAAGGTCGCACGACTAATACCACCCAACAAAAACGCATGCCAATCATCTCATCAACAAGATTAAAACTGAATTCCGAAATCAAGTGTGCCAGTACTTTGAACAGCCCATTTGTAAAATAAAAAATCTTTTAGTACAGCTCTTTAATACTCCTTCCATAAACCAAACATGACCTTCCATATCCAATTGCAAGTTCATATCCATTTCATGCAATTTTAAAAAAACATTTGAAAATGTATAATTAGTTTTTCAGTCAACTAAGAATTTGCAAAAAAAATCACAATGTGGCATCCCATTGAACACCACTGTACATACAATTATATGCCCGCATAAATATATACCCATATATGTACATAAAAGCGAAATTGAAAGCTCTACATAAAACGATATATATAACACAAAAACACTTTCCTCATGTTTTGTATTATAGGAAAAACAAAAAGGTCTACCATATACAAGCCGCACCATATCGACACAAATAAAAATAAAGCCTATTACTTTTATAAGCATTCGTGCCGTGACGCAGTGTAATTTTTGTATACTTTTAAAAATACCCCTGCTATAATATACATCGACCTATATAAGAAATGAATGAATGAAAAAAAAATTGATCTTATGTACATGCATACAAAATTACAAAATAAAATACAAAGTAAGTTCGAGCAGAATAAGGAGAAAATAAAACATATCCATATAAGAACAGAAATTTTAGAACGACGCAAATTTTTTTTTCTGCTAACGAGCACCTCGAGTTATGAGACTTGGGTTCGATTTTTAAAAAATAAAAAACACAACTTGATTCATAACACAATTTATTTTTATTTCAAAGGCAATCGTGGATGTTTAAGTTTACAGAGTTAACACTATTCTGATTCTCAATACAGAGTGTATTGTCTAATATCATTTTCTATTGATGTTTATCTTTAATAATATTCTTAATTACGATTGGTTGAAGACCGATCGCATGATATTTGTTTATAGGATTATTTGAGATCAATATAATATTAAATTATGGTAAGTTATTATGTGTATGTAATATAATATGTTTTTGATAAAAATATAAAACTATATGCTATTAAATATTGCGATGGGATGAAGACCGATCGCATAATGTTTTTATGTTAAGTTTTGTCCAATCAGCAATATTTGGTATGCTGTATTGTACGTTGTGAAAACATAATGTTGTATTTTATGTTGCTTGTTTTGTTGTTGTTGGTTTCTGCAGAATCGGGAATAATGGTGGAGTCGTATTACGTAACTGTCGCAGCAAAACAAATTATAAAAAATTTAATTTAACGAGCGACGTTTCGCAAAAACGAGTGACAAGCAGACGGAGGAGACCCGAATTGTGTGCTTAATATAATATACATACATATGTATTTGTTTGTTAAAAAAACGTAAAGGTTAAGATCTTACAGCTGTATTCTGAAAAAAAAGTATGAAAAACCTGACGGGTATCGTGATGTTTCTTTCGTCAAAAAACATCAATGTTTTCTCGATGTACACCAATTTTACGAAATGTACATTTTTTCATAAATTTACTAACCCAAACAAATTAGAAACATCAATTTTTAGTTGTCAAAGTTGTCAATATATAGAGTTTTGTGTCTCGATTTTTTTTAATTGTTGTGTTTAATTATTTTAATTCAATTAAATAAAGTTTTCAATATATAGTTTCTGGCGCCTCTTGTTGAGTAAAGCACTCGACTAAACACTACCAAAATCGATTTGAAATTTTTTAAACGTCAAATGTTTTATATTACCAATACAGACACAAAACTGCATCAATTTTGGTTTCATGTACGTTTCGCACTACAAAATTTACATTGATTTGAAAAAACGAAAAGAATTCGACATTAAATATAAAACTACAAATAAATTAGAAATTCCTACATTGATGCGAATTTTAAGAACCAAAGAACATTTAAAAAATTGAATAAAATTTCAAAAGATTTTGAACCAACGATTCTAATTTGAAAAAAACTTATTTCGGAAATATATGAAGATAAATCAAAATGATACAACAATTTAAAAAATTATGTACATATTTAATAATTTTAATTTATGATAATTTGAATAAACCTTTTTTATTTTATTTTATGAAGTAAGACATATATGTATAAAATATTATTATTTATGTATGTTAATTTAAAATTGTCTTTTACTTTGAACAGTTTTTTTTATCCAAAATTCAGTTTCTTATACAGTTTTGACGCAGGACTACGTCTTTGTTTTCATTATGTTTGGGATAAATCAAAATTTCAATGTGATGACGCGCGTCACGGAAATGACGTATTACGAAATTTATTTGATTAAAGCAATGTCTCTTGTTAAATATAAATGTAATGTTTTAAAAACTGTAAAAATCAAAAAAAGTTAAATAAAAATTTGTGGATTGAAAAAAAATTAAAACAACAAATTATTAATATGTATTTTAATTTCAATTTTTCCTAAAAAAAATATGGCAACACATCGAAACAAATCATATATGTAATAAAATATATAAAGCAACAACATTTTTTTTTTTTTACACCGACCAACATAGAGTACATTTAAAAGTGTAAAGAGCGAACAAGACGGCTTGTATAAACATTTTTGTTGGTTTTGATATCACATATACATATAAATATGTATGTATATACCAATATTTGTGGTATGAAAATACCTGTACCACGTTTTCCTCATGTTTCCTCGTACATAACCACACTTTTTTTTTTTAAATATACATACATACCATATATTATTTTATTATTACATATTATTAATTTAATTTATTTCACTTATTACACTTTATATTATGCTGTTATATTTATTTAAAATATAATATTAAATTAAATTTACAAAGTGGACGACAAAAATACGTCTGTTCTATTAAGAGTTCCTAATATTTATAATCCTGATGATCCTCTAATAACTACAATATTTAAATTGTAATTTATTTTTTATGATGTTGTTTTTATTTTGATTTATTTTTGAACAAAATCAAAAAAATGCAATCAAGAGTGAACAAATTAGCGTGGTGCCACGCTAAACCTTTACCAACAGAGATTAGTTAATTGCCTTTAACTAACCTTTATGGATAAGATCGTGCTTTAACACCAATGGATACTACGTCTCGATTTTTGAATGAGTGACTCTGCATTTTAAATAGGCCACATAAATTCATATTTTATTAGCAAAAGCCAGGCTTTTACCACAACTACTTATTCCCTGTCAATTGGGTGAATTTCGGCTGAAACTCACTTAATATTGCCAAATTCAAGATTTTTTTTTTTAATTTTACAGGTTATTCTAACGTTAAGACTCTTAAGACTGTTAGATAAGATCCATTTTGTAAATAATTTTTTTTTAAGACGGAAGTCTTAATCGATATTCGGTGGTAGTCTTTAAATTCTGTACTTAAACCTCTAAAGATTGTTTAGACATGTCAAAGGGTATTTTATCTTTCTTTTTGCTTTACATTTTCTGAGATATATTTGTGGTTGCTTTTGATTTTTTAAATACTTACAACAAATTCATAAATACATTAAAAATAAAGCTTACGTAATTAATTTTTCATTGCTTCTCTCTATACGAGAAATATCAAATTATGCTTAAACGACCATCAAAATTGTTGGTACTACGTACGTGCAGAATACGAAAGGTTTCTTATGTAAGACCACAAATTAGACAACTGTACAGATTGAAACCTGGGATGTGTAGTTTGTATAGTAACCCCGATAATTGGTGTGAAGCAAAAATACGAAAACAAAATCATACTTATCCCTAGACACACTGCGATTTAATAAAACCGATTTAGTGAATTTTTCGAGATTAGTCGCAGTGTGTCAACCTCGATTTTAGCTAATCCCTTTGATATTGCATAGAATACTTTAACTAGTTTAGCTAAATCGGATTTATTAAACCACAGTCTATCTAGGGTATTACTACAGAAGAAAGATTAACCAGAACAGTCATAACGCTGTTTTTGTATGGAAAAATTTGGACTCATTTTTTTGACCTTGATTTGCCGAAGGTAAGAGAAAGTTGGGTTATGTATTCTTTGGTTTACTGGTTTTTATTTGAAATAATAAAAATTGAGAATCCTTAACAGTAGAGTTAGTGAAATTATATGACAAGTTTTGTTTTGACAGCATAATTTGTATTAAATATTCAAATAATTCATAATATTCGAAAATAATTATACTTCAATGTCCAAAAAAGAAGGTAAGATGAAAAAAAAAATTTGATCCACGCAATGTCTATTCTGGTTAATCTTTCTTCTGTGGTATTACACTCTTAAAAAGATGTACTCTCTTACCAAAAATTACTCTTACCAAAAAATTAATTCGAATACCAAAAAATTACAATAAGCCCTGGCGCCGATTTTACGCAGGAGGGGGAGGACCTACATCCGAAGTTCCACCATGGTCCACCTAGTTCATTTCAAATATGACCCTAACCCATTTTTTGACTTTTGGCGCTTGTGACTTTTTTTCTTAGCACGGCAATGCAGGTAACCACAGCTTTAATAATTTTATATGGAATCTTACACTACCTGATCCTCGAAGCTTCAAGCTCATTTTAAAGAAAACTCTAACTCACCTTTACACAATTATTTCCAAATTCAAAAAAAAATTTATTTTTAATTTTTATTGCATCTATAATTTTATATTATAACTTTATATTATAACTATGTATAAGTATCGAGTATATACGCGGGGATCATAATAAGTGCGGGACACAACACAAATCAATTTAGTAATAGACAAACATGCGAATTAATTAATTTTGTATACATACTATTAAAAAAAAAAATAAAAATAAAAAATATGTTTATGTTTTTTTAATATTTGAAAGGCAGTTTACAATAATATACATAATATCATATTACTTTATAAAATGGCGTCCAAATCGACCGCCATTTTATATTTTAATTATTTAATTTTTCAATAACGCGCAATTAAATCGTTTACAAAAATATACTTTTATGTGTTCTTTTAAGTGTGCAAATAAGTAAAAAAAACTAACAATTTTTTTTTTTTGTAAAAAACCCCAGTGTGTGACATATAAAATATACAGTTTTTGTATATTACTTTAATAAGATGGGAAGGAAGAAATAGCAAATTAGCTTTTTAGCAATTAATTTAAAATATAATATATTGTTTGTAAGCAACGTGTAAATAATAAAACGGGTTTCAATAGGTAGATGCAACATTACACATGATTTTGTTTTGTTCCTCATGTTATTTATAATAATAATCTGTATAAATTTTATCTATCTCTTAAATTCCGAGAAAAAAAATGTAGGTATTAAATTTGTGTGAATTTATATTTGTAGGATACATTTATTTATATGTTTACATAATTTTAATTAAATTCAATATAAAAATTACTATTTTTCTTGTTTTTGTTTACTTAAATATATATTTATATTTTGTCCTAGCTATTACCACTTAATTTATATATTTTAGTTTGTTTTTTTATATTTATATATGTATTTAATAATATTATTTTTTAAATTAATTACAATAGTTGATTGTTTCAAATACAAGATTTTCTCAAAAGGGCCGCGAATTTAAAATGGCAGTGAATGTATTTTGTAAATGCTTATATTAATATAGGTAGTAATCGAATTAAAGTTTAAAATCTTACTACATATGAAATGTTTCAACCTTATTAACAAAAGCGTTATGGTGGATACAGTTAAATGTTAGGAACAACATTACATTAACTGCCGTTTTAACACCCGGCTGCCTATTTTGTTATACAAATCAATATGCGTATTGGAATGAAGGAAATTTTTAATTTCTCTACGAGAAGTATAAAAAGGACAAGGAGGAATAAATAATATACATCCGTACATAAACATAATATAACGGAAATAATTTAAAAATTAGTCGGAGCCTTTGTTAATAAAATGGCGGCAATTTGTATTTTATTCTTTTTATTGTTATTAAATTAAGATTATAAAGAAAATAACAAAGCTAAAAAAATAGTCTATATTTTAATATTATTTATAAATGCATAATGTACAGGTGACATGATAAAATATTATGGTTTTTACGGTATATACGAATAAATACCTACTAACGCTACAGATTTTTCTATTTTATCGCACCACCGTACACATGTTTGTTAATTTTAGTTTGTATATTTAAATTTAAGTTTTTTAAAAAAATTTTTGTAAAGAGAGAAAAACACAATGGCACATTATATATTTTAGATATCTAGGGGAAAAATTTAAACAAAAACAAAAAAAATGAACTTTGGACAAACTAAATTTGTGTATAAGAAAAAATATTATTTTCTTAATAATTATAATTTAATAGAACTAAAAGTATTCTGATTTTCGTTTCATAAAATTATTTGAAAAAGAGTATAGATTTTGTTTGTTTTTATTTTTTGGTTTTACAAATATATAATTCAAAAATAACAGTAATTAAAACAAAAAAAAAAAAAATTATTTTGTAAATAAATTTTGTTGAGATTTAATTTTTTTTTTTATTTTAAGTTTCTGTTTCGTCTGCTGCACGATATTTATAGTCCGTCTCAAGCGGTTATCTTGGCGCCGGGAATTCTGCCTAAGACCTTCGACAAATCGACACCAGTTAATGCGCTAACGGCTGGTGGAATTTGTCCAACGAGGCGGGCAACATCTCCAGTGGTGGCATCACTGCCACCAATCAAAACGATTTCTTCGGTTTTAGCTAGTGGTGCGGCTATCTCTGCGGCAATCTGGAATAAAGATAATTGAAGAAAATTTGTTAAGTTTAGAAAATCATGGGTGGTGATTTATAGTATTCGGGTCAAAACGATTAGACAAACGAAAGCATTCCTGCCCAAACCAATTATTTAACATATCTAACTTAACACTTTGCGATACTATTAGATCATAAACGATTTCAGAAACTTCAAACAGTTCATCTAGCAGTAATAATTTATTAATTGATTAATTCCCACAGTAGCTGATAAAATTTTTGAAGCGAACAACTATAAAATCTCATACCAAACTCGTTTAGCAGTAGTTCAACACATTACAAAACATAAGTACTAATGTGGTCAATGTAAAAATACATGAGTTGGCTCTAGGTACTTAATATAAATTAAAGAGAAAGTTTATTATCCTAACGTATAATAGAATGAAATCGACTTGCTGACTCGGCAACTAAACTTAAAATTATAATCTCTCAGTTCCCAGCAAAACATAATTATAAAACTGTTTTTATCAAGGCCATATCAAGTCTGGCGAGGTACAGAGTGGATTAAGTGTATTACTGTTGTTTAAAGGAAAAAGTTAAAAAAAACTCTTACAACAAGTTTTAAATTTTTAAGAAACCGAATTCACCAATAAAAAAATATGTCTGTTTTTTATAATAAGAAAAGGATTTGCGTATACATATTACAAACCGAACTTTCTGAATTTGAAAAATTTCAGCACAATTTGAAAATACCATGCTTAATGTGCTGTTCACTAAGCGTGAATTAGAGAGTGGATATCACCAACGAATTAAACAAAAATGTTTTTTTTTTGTTTCTCTTTGTGCAACAAGTGTGTTCAAGAGACTCTGCCTTTGACACAATTGCAATTTGGTAACCACCACATTACCGGTTCGTTGATCAGTGAATCAAATTCGCCTTTGTGTCTTCGGCGATTTTAGGTGTTCATAGTATGAAAGTCAAATCGCTATAAATGTTATATTAAGTGGTTGTGCGGAACTTCGGAACCACAAATATACATCAGTGTGACTTCCTCGCCACTCTTGTTTATGTATGTACGTTATTATGACGAACATGACCAACCAATGGATAAAGATGTGGACGATAAAGATGTAAAGTGAATGCTAACAAGGAAGATGGAGTGGCCACCTCGCCAAGTACCCCATGCTAATCAGGAAAAATAGGAGTTTCACTGCGCGAATTAAACGAGTAAGAAGATTCGATCTAGGAGGTCACTGGACAGCAGAACGGCTAGTGGATGACCAAAGGCATGATAAGTATGACACTCGAAAGTACCTACCACTGTAAATAGCTATTAATTTCAGTGTAAGACTCTGAAAGTGAAGGGTGGATTGCTTTTTAGACTCTGAGAATCGGCGGACGGTGTTTTAGTATTCGCGTCTGCTCTAGATAACATATATCTAAATTGTTACAACCCTAAACAACACAAAAGTCCATACAAAATATTAGTTAGATTTCTTGTTATACTTTTATTCTGGATAAACTCTCTAATTGAATAGGTTATACAGAACTAGCTTATTGCATAAAAACTAAACAGTTTTTCGAGTAAATTTTTTTTTTGTTAAATGTTGAATTCACAGACACGAATAGAGGTTGGATCTACTATAGAAAGTGTGAGGTTTGCGTAACCAGCAAAAGACCCAAACAGGAGCGCAGGAAAAGATTAGGTAATACAATGTGGCCCCTTTCTCAGAGACAAAAGACGATTATCGATACATTATTATGTGGTTTGATTATTTCAACAAATGGGAAGCATATCTGATAGTGACCAAGAAACCCAAACAGAGTTGTTGACATTTTTATGAACCGTTTGATATGCAGATTCAAAGTCCGACCAGAACTACATTTATCATAAATGAAATTTCGAATCAGCCGTGTTCCAGGGGTTATGTGAAATACTCAACATGAAGAAATCAAGAACTACATCCCTCATCCAGGGTCAGGTCAGACGAATTGTGGAAGCAGAAGGTTGGAAGAACATCTACAGAAAGAGGTCAATCCAGCAAGCAGTGGAATATCGTAGCACAGCATATGATGCAACTGCAACCTCACCGTCCTCGTTCATACTTGCATTAGAGATCTTCGACTGCCTTGTGACATTCAATTTAGGACAACCCGAAACTGAGCCAATCAGAAAGCAAGATTATATATCACCAATGTGAGACAAAGAATGATCATCGTCATGCTCCAGTAAGGAACCACATATTGAAGGCTAGCGAACGAGTGCAAACACGGCACGATCTGCGGTTGAATATTTTGAGTTTTCTGGAGGGAGATTTGGTTAACTGTACAATCCCACATTTTACCCAAAATTGTTATGATGGGTTATCTGTGGGCTATCTTCGATTCGATCACTGAGTTTTGCAGCAATTTTCTCAGCATTTGCACTGTTTCTTCAATTGTAACAGTTTAATTTATCCAGTACAAGTGTGATAATTAGTGATCAAGTGAAAAAAAGTGTTTTAAGTGAAGTAACAGTGAAAGAGTTCGGAAAAAAATATTGGAAACTGCTTCCGATAAAATTTTCTTTAAACGGTTTCACTGGTTTTATTGAGTAACCGAACTAAAAGTAAAAAATTAAAATTACTTGAAAAGATAGTAGTTTACAGTTAACACGGCCGTTCACTATAGTTTTAGTATTTAGTTCAATGAGTGAAAGATTTTATTACAGATTTAAGCGTTTCTGATATGGTTCATCTTTGTGTACAATAGTTTCACTTTAACGTATAACTGTTGGTAACCCGTAAAACGGAGTTAATCCCCTCCAAAGCATCTTATCAATACAAGCTTGACAATGAATGGTAAGTTGCAGCATGATGTGAAAGTTGAAGGTAAGAACACGATAAGTGGTCTGATGAGGAAATACATTAAAACCTTTTTGATAAGATTAGTCAGGCGAAATAACGAAGAGATAAATTGATATAGTGCTTAATATATGATATTTCTGCGGGGAACAATCATGGTATATTTATATGATTTGAAAAATTACTTACCTTTGGTAATGCGTCGAGAACCAAACTCATGATAGCAGCATCACCGTATTGTTTGTAAACTGAAGCCTTCATTCGCATACGTTCAGCCTCTGCCTTACCAATTAAATCTGTTGCCGAAGCTTCAGCTTGACCAATCTTCTTGATACGTTCAGCATCAGCGTACGCAGCCTCAACTGTTTGTGTACGTTTACCTTCAGCAATCATTTGTACTTTGTAACTCTCAGATTCGGCTGGTAAACGAACCGTAGCCGTAAGCTCTTTCTCTTTTCTCAAAACTTCTTGTACCTCAATTTCAATAAGCTTTTTACGTTCAACAACATCAATTTGAATTTCTTCGTTACGAATCCGTTGTCTGATTTTGGCCGCTTGCAATTCGTACGCAAGTTGAGATTCAGCTTTAGCTGTATTAATTTCCTGATCAAACATAGCCTTTTGTAATTTAAACATACGGGAATTATCTTCGATTTTTGTATCGGTCGAGTATTTAACGTCCATAGCACTTTTTTCACATTCCGCTTCACGGATACCAGCGTCACGATTAGCTTCTGCTACACCAGCATCAGCATCACGCTTAACGCTAGCTGTTTGTGCTTTACCCAGCGATTGTAAATATTGAACGTTATCGTAAACATCTTTTATTGTGAATGATAAAATTTCAATGCCCATCCGGCCTACATCCGGGGCTGCTACTTCGCGTACCAAAGCAGCAAATTGATCACGATCTTTGTATACTTCTTCCACAGTAAGTGTACCTATTGAGTTTAGCAAAAAATAAAAATTGAAATTAATAAAATTTGCAGATTATTAAAGGGGCTGTACAATGAGTTAGCTTAACATTTTAGAGATATAGATCATATTTATATGTATATGTAAGATTCAAAGCAATATAACAAAACTTTAAGAAATGCATGAAAAATATACAATATTATTAATGTAAAATAATAATGAAGCCGCGTTTTATTGCCTAGCAACACCCAATTACTCAAAACTTACCAAGAATCGCACGTAAGTGACCTTCTAATGTTTGTAAAATCGTTTGTTTGATTTCTTTAACCGTTTTGCCCAAGAATTGTTCACTGGCGGTGCCCAGAAGTTCATCGGCCTGATGGTGAAAATAATACACGTTCATCATCTATAAAAAGACAAATAAAAAAACAAGGGGGATCAGAATTTGTAACCGGGGTGTACGGGTGCGGTTACATAAACAAACTGCAACCTCATATCATTCAGTCTTTGGAGGCTTTTTGCTCAACAAAAAAAAATTTGATTTGGTTTCATTTACTGTATTTGGTTTGCATATTCTTTTGACTTGACAAATTAACAACAAAAAAAAAACTTTAATTTAAATTTATGTATTTTACGATCATGATCATCAAACATCTTATTTCAAAAAAACAAAAGGATCATTCAAAAATCAAAATTAAAATGGTAACAAAAAAAATTAGACAAAATTGTTTTGTGCATGACCAGGGCGAGCAGCTTAATTAAGTTGGTTTAAATCGTGTCGAGAGAAATATAAAGAGTGAGAAGTCAGGGAAAGTAAATCGATTGGCGACGCGACCATTAGCTGGCCTTTCCCCGAAACATATTAATGTAAGTTTTGAATTGATTAACTAAATGTGTTGGTATTTGTTGAGTTTAGATACTAAAATCGAAAACGATGTGCCACCAATTAGAAAAATGGCTGAAAAAATTTGCTGAAAACTTTGCTAAACTATATGAAAATTTGTAAACAATTTTTTTTTTTAATAGTTCTACATGCTAGCTCGTTAAAGAGTGCGCTTTATCAAGTAGTTCCCTTTACCAATGCAATCTTAGTTAATCATTTTGAAAAAAAGAAAAATTCTTCAGATACAAACCCGCATGCGTTTAAAATATTTCCAACTTTTCTTAAGGCCGCTGGTTTTCTCACAACAAAACATTTGAAAAACCAAATAAATAAATTTCAAAATTAACTAAAATTAAAAAAACTCAAAATTCAAAAATCTAAATTAAAATAATCTACCGAAATTAAAATTAAAATATAAAATTGTTCCAAGCAAACGTAAAAAAAAAAAATTAAAAGTTTACCAAAACAAAATAATAATTTTTAAATTTTCACGGGAAAATTTAGTATATCTTGTATGAGATTTTCAAGAAAAAAAAAAATTTATCAAAATTCTGGATTCCTATCCTTGTTTTTCTTTTTAACGTGTTTTTGTTTCTTTTTATAAATGATGAAAATTTTATTTCTTTTCTTTTCTTCTTAATTTATATAACAATATTTATATAAAATAAAATAAAAATTAAAAAAAAAAAATAAAAGAAATAAACAGAAAAAATTAATTAATATTTAAAACTAATAATTATTTACATTTTCAATCAAATAAATTAAATTAAAATATAAATATATAATTATGATAAAAATAAATCTGAAAATAAAAATTAAAATTAATAACAAAAATTAAAATACTGATTATAAAATTAAATAAAAGATAATTAATTAACAAATAATAGAGAAAATTAATTAAGAAAATCTAAATAATTAAAGGATTATAATATATGTAGATATAGATAAATATTAGAAAGAAAAACAACATCTATATTTATGTAACAGATATATTTAATTATGAATGATTATAAGCAGAAAATTAATTAATATTTTATTTTTAGTTTTAATTAAGTCTAAGCCTTTGATTAGTGAAAAAATAAATTAATGAAAATCTTTTTGTGACGTTTTATGTAGAATGTTATAAACCGTAAAACAGATTACTTTCAAACATAATTTTCATTAATTTATTTACCTAAATTTTGAAAAACTAATAATTAATTGAAACTTTAATAACTGTTATGCGATGAGCTGGCAATGGAAGACAAGTATCGAACTTATTTTAACTTTTAACTAATTTTTTCGGACAATATTCTATATTTTAAATAAAAAGTCTGCTAGTAATAGCCAAACTTAACATTCATTAAAAAATTTAATTTAATTCCTTTTGCGAAACGGGACGGGACAATTTCGAATAAAAAAAGAGCACCTATTCTGAGTCGGCTTATATTAACTAAAGCCCATCATCTCAAACTCGAACATTTGAACTTTTCGTTTTAAATACGGTATTTCTATTTTATTGATTCTGAAAACTGCTTTAAATGGTTAGACGACCAGGGTATAGTTGAAAAAATAATAGTTTTTTTTAATTTTTCTATAAAAAATCGTATGACCAATTTAATTGAAATTTTATACATTAATTAAGTGAAGTCTAAGAAATACAAAAACAATTTTTTAATCAATTATACCGCCATATCTGAGGACAATGCCGATTTCAAACTGGCGATCTTTAAGGTATAAACAGAACAAGAGCGACAGCGACAAGCGACGACGACAAAATACAATTATCGCCCGGCGATGTCGCCTTAGTAAACACATCAAGAGCGTCAGCGACCGACGGTAAAATAAAATAAAACAACATAACCTTAAATATCTGACTGTTCAATTAATACTTTAAGAAATTTAAAAAAATTAATTTTAATTAAAATTAAAGGTTGTTTGTTATTAGAGGAGCGAAATCTAAGTGAAACATAATTTTTACGTTAAATGGATTTGCTAAAATTAATCAAAATTGTAAATATAGTTTACATAGTTCTCATAAGTTATGAGTACTATAAAGCAATAGCTTCTCGTAGGCGTTGGTGGATAAGACCAGTCAATTTGTCTAGAGATAATCATGGATTTTTTAATCGGAGTTTTATAAATCTAAAAGAGAATGATCCGGAACACTTTCAGCGAGCAACTAGAATGAGCGTCGATCACTTCCAACTACTATTGAATTTAATTAAACAAAATATCGAGAAACATTCAAACAGGAAACCTATAAGTGCTGAATGCAGGTTGGCCGTAACACTTGTGTAAGATAAACAATTTTTCTTCATTTATATATATATATATATATATATATATATATATATATATATATATATATATATATATAAATATATAGATAGATATAATACAATTTATCTGCTTTTAGGTACCTTGCACATGGGTGCTCAATGCAAGTACTCGCTTGGAGTTTTAAAATCGGTGTTTCAACAATTCGAGAAATTATTTTAGAAACGTGTGACGCCATTTGGGAGCTTAATCCTATTTATGTTACAAAGCCGAACTACAATGAGTGGATCAAAATTGCACAAGATTTTGAAGCTAACACAGGAATGCCCAATTGTGTCGGTTCGATTGATGGCAAACACATAAATATTAAGTGTCCACCTAAAAGCGGCTCTCTATTTTATAATTACAAAGGACATCACAGTTTAGTTCTACTCGGGGTGTGCGACTCAAATTATTCATTTACTGCTATCGACGTCGGCGCTTATGGCAGTCAGAGCGATGGGGGTATTTTAAAGAATAGTGGTTTTGGGAAACAATTGGCCAATGGAACTTTGGAAATTCCATCAACCAAAATTCTACCCAATTCAATTATTGACTTCCCATACTACTTCGTTGGCGACGCAGCCTTTCCTCTTAAAAAAAATTTAATGCGCCCGTACCCTGGGAAATGCTTATCGCCGGACAAAGAGAATTTTAATAAAAAGCTGTCAAGAGCTCGAATTAGGATTGAGAATAGTTTTGGAATACTGGCGAATAGATGGCGAATACTTGGAACCACGATTAGTTTAAATCCCAAAAATGCACAAAAGATTATATTGGCAACGGTATTGTTACATAATTTTCTGATGTTGCAGAAAAGTGAATTATATTGTCCATATGATTACGTGGATAAGGAGGTAAATGGCGTTAACATTCCTGGAAACTGGCGTGATGAGGGAGAGACACTGCAGCAAGGTCGAATTTTTAGAGGGAATCGATCAACACGGGAAGCATTTATTTTGAGAGACGTTTTAAAACAATTTCTCGAAGAAAGAACTTTTTAAATAAGTTACAATTTTAATTAAAATAGCATGTAAAACCAATTTAACAGTATAAATAAAACATTAAAATTCAAAAAAATATTATTATTGTTTATTATTTCGTATAATAAATTCACTGATATGTAATCACATATTTTAAACTGAGTTCGTACTCAGTAAGTTATAATTATAAAAAATCTAAGTAAATATATATACGAGTATATATATATATATATATATATATATATATATATATATATATATATATATATATATATATATATATATATATATAAATATATAACATTCCCAGAAGTTGCCGTGATGAAAGTGAGATGCTGCTGCAGCATAGAATATTTAAAGGAAATCGATCAATTCGAGAAATAATCGTTAAATAATAAGATTTTATTTTCTATATGAAAATGTATGTACACAATGCCAGGTGGGAAGAAATCCTTACATTATATTACATATAGTACAAAATTAAATAAAAAAAAACGAAACTTCAAAAAATAATTCATTTATTGTTTCTTTTTATGTTGTATTATCCGTTATTTAATTAAAAAACAAATTATAAAAAGCACTAGCGTATGTTTTTAACACGATTATTTAATTAAACACAAAAATGACAGCGGACATTTTTAAAAGTATTACCAACACAACACAAAAATCATTGGCAACACTACGGCGCCGACGACAAAATTAGAAATAGATTCTAAAATGAAGCTGGCGACAATGTCGCTGTCAACAACGACAATTGTTCTGTGAGCATCATATGATTTCTGTGTATTTTAATTTGACAGGCGATGTCGCTTGTCGTTGTCGCTCTTGTTCTGTTTATACCTTTAGTTGTATTTCCATGACAAAAATTTAATTCGAATTATTTTTTCTCATGAAAACAAGTAGCGAATTATTTTTTCGAATTGAAATAAAACAACTTGAATGAACAATTTGGCATCTGGTGTCTGGTGGTATAACTAAAATTAGGAATGAATTAAATAATTCAAACTTTTTGTTTGAATTATTTAATTCGTGTCGCGAGCAATTGTTGCTGTAAAATTTTCATGGAAATACGACAGCAAAATAGCAATGCAAGATGTGTATGTGTAAGCAAAAAAAAAAAAAAAGATTCTTAAAATTAATGTGTCTAGTTCGTTCGATGCAGGGAATTGAAAAAATTTAAAAGTGACAAAAATGGAGGTCGTTTGAAAAAAATTTGTTTGCGTCAAAACCTTTTTTTTCAAATGACGCCATTTTGTTTATTTTTCAACTTTTTTCAATTCGCTACGTCAAATGATAACTAGACACATTTATAGGATAATACCTCAGAATTCATACGAACAAAACCAAGGCAACCTTGTTTATACAAAGCCATAGTCTAAAAAAGCTTTTATAAGGGAATTAGAAACGAGGAAAAAACCAAACTTTTCATAGTAAAACACACAAAACATATGGGAAATTACTTTTTTTCCTAAGACAAATTTTTAAATGAAAACGTTACAAATTCTTAATTATGATTTCTGAAATGCTTCATAAATGTTTGAATTTCAACATAAAAGAATGTCATTTAAGTAAATCGTTTTCATTTTCTTGTAATAATTGATTTATTTAATCCAAAATATAAAAAAAATTTCATAACAACATACTAAAATTCGTTTGGTCATTAAGTCAATATGTATACATTACATAGATGGCAGTGATGTCCATAAAAATTTCAAAAATTACCACCAGGGGAAATTTCCAGTAAAAAAATTGTAGGAAAAGCAAAAGAAATTCACAAAATATTAAGAACGTGTGATAATTTTGTGATATATGGTGTTTTCTATTATTCATTCTGGATTTTCCGGATATTCCGAAAATGACGTAAATTGTTCTTTTATTCATTCCATTCCTTCTATTCCTTTTTTAGTCCATTCTTTTATTTATTCGGAATATTCAGAATTTATTCTTTTTGTACTACATCCAAAGGTGGAATAAAAAGAATATTTCATAAATTAACGTTTTGTTATTATGTTCGATGTTTACAATTTAAATGATTAAATTGAATTAAATCGTACATATTATAGAAAATGAAATTATTCATTTTGATACAATTAATCGTGTGAGGCGTAAAATAATGAAATTTTCGAAAATATTTCTAAAAAGTAGTTTTATACAGGGCTTGGGGGATACAAAAAGTCCCAGGTTATATTTTTTAAGAATTAATATTTCACGCACAAAATATTTGCAACTTCATTTAATTATAATGAAATTATTTATTTAATAAACTTAATTTGTTTCCTAATTTTAAAAATAAAAAAAATTTATGCTATGGAAAATGTATTCCGTGACGTGTTCAATATTCTATTCCTTCTGTTCTTTCTGTGGAATCAATAAAAGAAAATACCCTAAATAATTTTTTTCGTATTTTTCTGTAAACATCTTAGACATCTGACGTACATTAGTAAAACTAAAGATGAATTTAGCAAGTATTATTTTAATTCGTCAGAGCCAACTTTGATGTATTTTCAAAATGAAAGTTCGAAAAAATATATTTTAGAAATAATTTAATTTTAATATTATTGCTATATTTTTGCTTTTTTCATTGAAAAACTTGAAGCTAAAAAACACCATTTTTACTATGTATTCCTTGTACTCCTTAAACCTCGCTAATAGTGGTGGCATTGCAATTAAGCCATAATTAGTAGCACACATATTTTGATCTCTAAAATTTCAAGTAAGGTTTCTATTTCAGTTTTTTTTTGTTTATTTTGAATAATTCATAGTAGGTATATAAATAAATGAAGTTAAGGTTGAAAATCACAGTATGTCAAATAAAAATAATAAAAAATAGTAACAGTGGTTTTGACTAGAATTTCAATTAAACCATTTACTTACAAAAATAAATAATTTAGAAAAAATTCAATATTTGGTTCGGAAACTCTTTTGCTTCAAGTCTACACTTCATCTCCTACCTACACTATTTGTAAGAGAGGCATTTAGGGCTGGCGTTCTATTACTTAAAACTTCCTGAATTTGGGCCCATAAATATTCTCTGTTTGTCGGTTTCCTTAGTGGGACTTCACGTTTAACGTTTCCCCACAGATTCTCGTTTTTTTCGGTTTTTGTCGTTCTAAATACGCCGTTCATGATTTTAGATTATATTTGGGGTGTTGATAACGCCACCGTAGCAGAAGACCGTATTATCATATAAATTATGATCGAGAATTTCGATATATTAGAGATATCCATAATTCCATCAATTTCGACGACAGGCAAACTCCCGAGAAGTGAAGGATCCCCAAACCATTACGGATGCATTGCTATAAGATCCATTGATATTTTTTTGGCATACCGAGGGTTAAGCGCCTGGTTTGGGGGTTGCCTTACATATGGTCTCTCGTCAGATTTACTCATATTTACTCTCATCCCTACAAATTATTAAATTACAATATGTCCTAGGTTTTGCCAAATGCTCTTTAGCAAATGGAATGCTTTTGGCTAGGTTTCGGTTGCTTAAATGTTATTTCCTTTTCGCTTTATTGTTCTGTGGCTTAATTATAGTGCCACCACTAAATTACCGTACAAAATTTCAAATAAAATGGTCAAACGAGTTCTTATAGAACAATTCAAAAAAACTACATTAGTTTTCCATCTCTACCCTGGTCTAACCCCTTAAAATAACCGCAAAAATTATTCACAACTTTACTGTATAGTATCAAGGAATTTAAATTATTTAAAAAAAAAGCTGAAATTTATAGGTAGAGCCAAATATTTTTTATATCAAGAAAAACGACGGCTCTCAATAGCAGCTATCAAAGAATAGATACATTTTTTAGAAAAAAAATGTAGAGATGCCAAATTCTAACGTTGTAAAATACTTTCTAAAATTAAAAATTGAATTAAAAAGATTTAAGAAGTAAAATGTAGTTCAAAGAAAGGCGAAAAGCGGCCTGAAATCATTATTATCTTTAAAAAAGCACGAAGGGCATTAAAGCGAATTATAGTTGATCAAGTGGCAAAATGATATCGTTCTTTAGGAATTAAATTCCTGTGCCACAAAAATACTGTTAAAAATTTTTTAAACGAAACGAACATTACGCTAAGGAAAAGAAAAATTCTTCCTAAAGTGTCCGAAAAGAAATAAAATTCCAGAAACTAAGTTTATAAGAGCAAAACATAATGTGATTGTGTTTCAAGATAACGGGACCTATTTTACTTTAAATGGTAATGAATGCCAACGCCTATTTTGACAGTGGCACAAGTAATATTGGCGAGAAGATAAAATTCAAACACAAAAAGAAGTTTTCAGACAAAGTTTTACCGTTGTTGGCAATAAGTCAAAACGGAATGTCGGAACTTGGATTTTTTAAAGCTGGATTAGCCATTAATAGTGAAAAGTACAAGGTAGAATATTTACCAAAAGTTGAAAAATTTATAAGAAACCACGCTGCAACGCTGCTTTGGCCGGATTGAACATTGGCCCATTACTCCAAAGCAAGCACAGATGAAATGCAGTAGTTGGGTATTCGTTTTGTACCAAAATAGGAAATATACCAAATGTGCCTCAGTTGATCGATATTTAAATCGGCAATGGAGAGAGTCCTTTTAAACTTACGAAAGGCTCAACGAACCAACATTTTAAAATGCATTGAAATACAATTTCCGAAATTTGAAATATTGAATTTATACGGTTTAAATTTGTTTAAATTGATCAGATGGATCTGATAGGAAAAATGAGACAGCTTTTAAGTACTCAGATCGGTAAGATCGGAAATAAGAAACACAGCTTTTGTAATATGGTACCGTTGTCTCTCATCACCGTTAACATTTGAATGGAAATCGCTTAGGCAGATTGTGGTTTAATAAATCTGATTTAAACTCGTTTAAGTATTTTGCAAAACAAAGTGATTAGCTAAAATTGAGGTGGATATACTGCGACTAAACTCGAAAAATTCATTAAAGCGGTTTTTTTAAATGGCCGTTTTCCTCCTCTTTTCGTTCTGAATAGTGAGTAGAAAACAGAATAAATTGTTATGATTATTCATTTGGGATCGAACAAAGAAGAATATTCGTTGTTCAAAGGGAAAAGTGAAACGAAAGAATAGAATGGTGATCGTTTTTCGTTTTCGGAAAAAAAAGACATTCTACTTCTAATGCCTTCTAAAAATCGAAATATAAAAAATAAATGGATCAGAGCCCTTCTGCAGCGTCACTAAATAGTATCTTATAGAGCAGTGGTAAAACGTTGAGAGGACATGCAAAACTCCTCCTACTGGCGCAGAAATCTAGGTCTAAGACAGACGAAGAGATTTATATCACCTTCATCAGTCAAAGTAAAATAGTGTCTTCAACTTAGGAAACCTGACTTGAGGCTACTAACCGGCTTCTTCACAGCTCACGCTGCACATAAAGTATTAAAATTGTTTAAAAATTTAATTATTATTAATACTCAGATCAGAATTATTTTTTTCGAATATAAAAAAACTCTACCATAAAAACTCTTTACTATTAATAAAATTGTGAGAAATATTTTTGATCGTACACAATATTTACATAAATGTAGATGCGTTAGTTGGACTGCTATAAAATGATGCCGGTTTGATACCTTCTGCTTATGGCAGTCCACTAATACGGATACAACCTTTTTGTAAGTAAAATCTTGACTGACAATGTTGGGTTTAAACATCTACCGATTTCATATGTTTATCTCATTTTATTTTGAGTGACAAATTTTTCGTCGCACTGGAATATCGGCTGAATTTTTCGATAAATGGTTTTGATCAATTTTTTCATGAAGTCAAAATGGCATACTAGGTAGCTATTTATCCAAAAGCCTTTACTATTCTTTACCACTTAAAATTAAAAATTTATAAATATGACATGACACTTTACCGTTCTTAAAGGCATCAGGATTAGAGCATGGGCCAAATTTCAATTAACAAATTTTTTGGTACCAATTAATCGATTAATAAATTTCAGTTCACAATTTCAAATTTTTGTCGATTCAAGCTCACACTTTTTCGAGAAAAGGAATTTTCGTTAGTAATCTCTGATTAATCAAACAATTGTATACGGTCGATTAATCAGGTGTCCTAATCAGGATTATTTAATCGAAATACGCAACCAAAAATTTTGCTTTCTCAGAAAGGGATGCCAGTAAGTTGTTCTGACGATTCTAAATAGATAAGTGTTTCCTACTTTATGGAATAGATACTACTATTGGATTGTTCCTTTAGTGTTAATTTTGATTGTTTTGTCCCGCAGCCTGCCCCGAGTTTTTTGTTAGGGGTAATTTTCAATTTCGATCTTTATATTAATGCGAATTTTAGAAATTTATATTTGTGAAAAACTCCAATTTTTTTTGATGTGTTTACAAATAGAAAATATTAAGTTCATCGGTTAAATATTTCTGGTTTCTGCTGAAAAGAGGGTTGGTTTTTGCATTTTTTAGATAAGCACCAATTTTTACCAATAAGTAGTTGTATAACACAAATTTTGTTGTAGCTGTTTTGTTCGAAGTTTCATTGAGTTACACCAACAATTATGTTTTTTGAATTATAGTTTAATGTGTTTTTTTTATCGGTGTATCTTTCGCACTGCACTTTTAACCCCCTACGCAAAAGCAAAAGTGAGGATGCGTGATTATAAATCCATTTTACGTAGACTATATCTGCACATTGCAATGCTCCTTGCTAGGCCTTTATTAATAAAATTAAAGATGTTTCGGCCTATGAATTCGGCATTTAAATAAAAAGTAGCGAATAAAACCGTCAATCATTTTTGGTTGTATGTCGTTTTATCGGTTAGTTTAAATTAGTTCTTGCCAATTGAGGTTAAGCACAAATTCAAGCGCAATGCTTTTTTGGAATAACTATGGATCTATCGCAACGTAATGTGTAATCAGACACAACATTTTTATTGGTCGGTTCTTGCAAGAATATTTTAAGTTGGAAACTGTTAAAATGAGTTTTTTATTATACGCAAAATTTTTTGAACACTTTGTTTTGTTCAAATTTTTTAATGACAAAAAATTGTTTGTTATAAATATTGTTAGTTGTGTTCCAAAGCCTTGAAAATGGCCCGTCACATCGAAAATTGGTGACATTGTAAATACTTCACAGGTTGCAAACAATAAATCGCTGCACTTGTAAAATCTATTTTTGGTTCCAATAATTTACTTCAATGACTTCGAGTTTTGAGCGTAAATCTTTGAATCTTTGGGGACGAGTTTTTCAACTTTCTTGATTTTAAACCTAAAATTCAAATTAAATTTAGCGGGTTCGATATGCTCTAAGCGAAAGTTAAGGCAAACTGCATATTCCAATAATGACGGTCACACACAATTGCAGTAAATTAACACGGCACACTAAATCTTGCTTGGTATACAAATTTTATAGGGTAATCCTCGTCAAGAAGAATTGATTCAACGAATAAAGCCCTTTATAAACAGTGTATTAAGAAAAATTATGAACTCAGAATACGTGAGCCCTCGCTCTGAACATCCCTTAATTAACCATTATTTTAATTTGATTGAGAATGAAAAAATAGAAAGATTCAACTAACAAAATAATAGTGCGACACTTAATTCCATCACGCTTAGCTTATACGCATAAAAAGTTTGAAACGATTTAAACATTTTACTAACAATAAATTATTTATAACAATAAGTATGAGTATAAGTACATAATTACACTACTAGTCTATTTATAAGTGATTTACGACAATCATTATTGTAAAATAAAAAATATGCATTATATAAAATGGCCAAAAATAATCAATTAATGAATATGTAAATTTATTAAATTTTTTATTAAACGAAAATCAATGTACTACTCCATTTGTAAAGTAGACATAATAGTTTCTAATTATTTATACGTTACACCGTGAAAAATGTTTCTCATGCCGTCCGTTGCGTAAGCATTTTTGATTTTCATGAAATAAAATTTTTGGTTTTATGTTGGAAAATTATAAATATGTATAACTCACAATAATACAGTTGCTGAATGTTAATGAACTTTTATAATTTATTAATATATTGTAAATAAATAATATTTGTTTGTTTTGTAATAATAATAATAATAATAAAAGTAAGTTTCATAATGTTTATGTTTAACTAAAAATTCTAATTAAATATTGTTAGATATATAAATAAAAATATTTATGTAGATAAGCATAAATTAGATTAAAATAAATTGCATTGTGTAAATAAACGAATGTGACTGACTCCGTGTCGCCAAACAATATGCTTCATTTGCTTGCTCACACATTATTAAGTGTCAATCAAACAATAAACAAATAAAAAGCAATAAATAATATGCCAATAAATCAAAATCAAAAAAAAAAACCGCGATCTTAATTTCCCAATAATTTATTATAATACTAAGCGTATTTTCTTGATAATTCCAAATAAAATTAAAAGATATTACAACAACAATTGCATTGCATATATAAAACCAAAAGAAAATTTACTAATTTTCTATTGTTTTTGAAATTATCCAAAGCAATTTTTGAAAATACGTTTACTACTCCATAAAAACCGGAAAATTCAGGAATAGATAATATATAAAAAAAAAAACAATATTGACATTAAGTTATCACAGTTACACAGTGTTCAGATATACAGCTAATAGTACAGCTTATTATGTACTTGGGAAGATAGGAAATTCACCGGAAAATTATAATTAATTTATAGGTCAACAACCGTCACAGACAGAGATATGAAAATTTCGATATGTTTATTAACAAATGAGGGGGGGGGGGGCAGATACACATAAAAATAAAAACATTTGTACGGGAAATATGTTTACGAGGACGTAAAGGACCGGCCTGTACAACTCATAAAATCTTTATCTTCATAAGAGATTCAAAATTTTTACGATATTTCTTAAAACTTTGAAATAATAACAATCTTAATAATTCTGTTTGTCCTCAAATTTACTCTACCTCGAAAGTCTAAAGTATTCGAATTGTTAATTGAAGCGTAATACAAAATAGTCGTTTTATTTTTAAAAAACTTCAATTTTCAATATTACTTAAAAGCATAGGTTAGGTTAAAGTGGCTGCTCAGGCACACTTAGATCGGTGGCGTTCCATTGTGATACCACAGAATATATCCCCTTTACCCTTACTGGAACCAATTAGTGCTACTTATGTAGCGAGAAACATCCAGCACTTTACTGTTTTCGAGATGTGACAGGTTGCTCATCTTGAGCTACCTACGAGTAAGTGTTTATGCATAAGCAAAGCATAAATAATAATAAAATTGCTTGATTTCATATTCTTACTCTCAAACAAAGGCCTCCTCAATGTGAGTCAATTTTAATTAGTGATTAAATGCGTTAACGTTGTTGTCAATCATTTTGTCGCTGTTCCAATTAGCATGCAAACGAAGCAGCTGAAAAGGGGTTTTGGTTGAATAATTGGTGGTTCGTTTACGCGCCAATGATGAAATCGCCAAAAATCATCGAGTTATCAAATTAAAAGTAAACAATTACAATATGAAAATATAAAAAATATTAAATTGTAAAAGTTACGTATGCGTAGATGAAACCAACAAAATAAAATTCTATTGCAGAAAATACACCACTAACATAGCGTAATATGATAGCTTTCGAACTTGATATTTTACGTGTGTATGTAATTCAGTGTTTCATTCATACAACTTCACTTTCGTATTCCTTGTACAGAACTCGATATGTCACGTTTGGGTCACATAATATCACACTCCTCGCGAATGTTTCATTTTCATACTCACTTGAAAGCGCCCCATACTTACACCCTTTACATGATATTGGGGCATGACATGTTCATCATCACCCTGTGCATCCAAAAATTCAGGCAATTACACGAATATTTACGAACGAATTTTCAAAATCACTGAATTTCAGCTTACTCGCATATAATAACCGGCCACACCGAAAAGAAAAATTGTAAGGGAATATCCCTTTTTAAAAGGATAATTCAATTAACTCGGTCTGCAAAGGACCAAAGTTATTGATATCCTGCCACAAATGATCAAACATTTTGTTTGTACAAAACCACTTTTCTCGGCGTTCTAAAGGTCCGTCAGTCCGAAAAAATGTTCGTCCGTCTCTCTAAATGTACATATGTATGTATGTACCCATGGTATCTCGGGAATGGCTTTTACGATTTGTATTTTTTTCACCAATCTGTTTCTGGTCAAGGCGGAGAATTGAAAAGCTTTTGGAACCTATACAGCAAGAGGATCAAATATCTGCCATTCCAATTGACTCAAAACTAGTGTTAGATCCATTTTGACCAATTTTTTATACATGCTGGTTTGAGGATTGAGTTAATATTTGAGTTGTGGGTCGATTTGTGGGTAAAGTTGGTTTTGAGTTGAAATTGAGTTAGGATTGGGTTCAGTGAACAATTCAGTTGGGAATTTATTTTGGGGTTGAATTGAGGTCTGAGTTAAAGTTAGCTTGAGTTGAGTTCATGTACGCGAGGAGTATAGAGTAGGAGTGAGTTTAGGTTGAACCAGCAGTTCAACTGAGAATTTATTTGGGGTTACCGATTAGCTTGTCTTCCTTCCTTTTTAAAACACTGGAAAGACAAATAGAAGCTCATATTAGAGGCACGATTGTGTCGGAAAAGCTGTCTAAATCTCAACATGCCTATTGCAAGGGGAGATCTGTAGAGACTGCTCTTCATTCTCTTGTATTTTTAATTGAAAAATTTATCGAATATAGAGACTACGCAATGGTAACCTTCTTGGATATTGAGGGGGCCTTTAATAATGTGCTTCCAGGGGCTATAACTCGGGCCCTTTCAGATCTGGGAGTGGATGTATCACTCAAGTGCTGAATAGATCGGATGCTAGGAGGCAGGATCATAAATGCTTGGGGAATCCTCCGTCAGAAGATTTGCAAACAGAGGTACGCCACAGGGTGGCGTACTGTCCCCCCTACTTTGGAACTTGGTCATAAATGACCTGTTGCTGAGACTGGAGGACGGTGGCTTCAAGGTGGTTGCCAATGCGGATGATGTTGCTATTGGTGTCCGTGGTAAATATCTCGGCACCCTTAGTGCGCTTATGCAAAATGCCCTGGGCACTCTTTCATTATGGGCCAATTGGCTGTGGGTTGAATGTGAACCCACACAAAACCGAATTGGTTCTCTTCTCTAGAAAATATAAACTTCCTCACATCGATCCTCCCACTTTAAATGGGTTCAGCTTGACTTTTAAACTTCAAGCGAAGTTTCTGGGTCTCGTTTTGGATAGCAAATTATATTGGAAACCTAATATTCTGGAAAGGGTAAAGAAAGCTACGGTAGCGCTATACTCTTGCAAAAATGCCCCGCATCGTACATTGACTTTATACCGCAGTAGTCAGACCCATACTCTTGTATGGGGTAATTGTCTGGTGGCCTGCTCTGGACAAAACTGTCAACCAAAAGCTGTTGACAAAAGTTAAGAGAACAATCTCTCTGTGGATCACATCAGCACATCCACTCACGCACTAGAGACTCTGCTATTTTTGACTCCTCTAGATATTTTGGGGGAAACAGTTGGCAGCTTGTACTGCCATACGGCTGAAATCCATCTTAATGTGGATCTGCAACAATACAGGGCACTCATTTATTTTGTGCAGCAAACAAATTCCCAAGACCACCGACTATACTGTCCCGTCACTATCTTTTGACACAAAGTTCTGGACTAGGATCCCATCCAGGGAGGACTGGATGATGGGTGCAGTTTTGGAACCAGGAGTTATAAACTTCTTCACTGATGTGAAGAAGTTTATAACTCCACAAGTACAGGGAATATAAACGCGACCACTTCTCAGAAAGCAGAAAGGATATTGAAATGCCTCTTGCGGTATGCAAACTGCTGCTTCAGGAAGAAGCTAGCAAGCTGACGAATGACAGATGGTCAAGTATCACCTCTTGCGTAATAACTCGGCAGGTCTGGCCAAAGTTGGACTTGGTGAGATCCAAACAGCTGATCTCACTTCAGCGAAGTCAGATCAGTGTGATTTTTGGAGTGATTACGGGGCACTGTCTCATAAGGAGGAATGCGAGTAGACTTGGTGTCTTCTCACATGTCTACTGTCGTAGTTGCGAGAACGAAGAGGAGGAAGAGACAGTACTTCATCTTCTTTGCACCTGCCCTCGTCTGGCACGAAATAGACTAATGTTTCTAGGGGCACCCCTCTTCAAAGACCTGACGGACCTCTGTAGGATGGATGTCAGGAGTATCCCGCGCTTTGTTAACAGCTCAAAATGGTTCCATTGAGTTGGAGGAAAAAATTATTCGTGGTGTGACTACGGACTATTTTTGTGTCTATGCCTGGTCCTAGTGGACCGCCACCCAAGCCTAACCTAACCTGGAGGTTAGATTGACTCAAGTTTATTTGTGTATGTAGTTTTTTGGATTGTGCTGTTTTGGACATTGTTGGGTGTTGAGCTTCGGGCCGGATGAGGGGTTGAGTTGGGGTCGAGTAAGTGGTTTATTATGAGTTTATTTGGGGGTTTATTTGAAGGTCTAATAGTTGATTTGAATTGCGTTCATGTGTGCATCTGGTTTTCGGACCGTATTGTTTTGGAGATTAAGTTAACCATTGAGCTTGCGGTCGACTTAAGGGTTGAGTTGTTAAGGGTTGATTTAAGGGTTGATTTGCGGTTGAATTGGTGATTGTGAGGATTGGTTTGGGGGTTGATTTGGTGATTGCGTTGAAATTTTTGAGAACAGAGTTGAAGGTTAAATTTAGTTGACTTGAGTGACCCCATGATTAGGAAATATCGTATATTCGTCTGTCTATTCAAACATCACTAAATTGGGAAAGTCACGTTCGTAAAATTATTTAAAAAATACCCCGCTCATCACGGTGCTTAGGAGTGTATCTCGATTTATACCTAAAATTATGATTTTTCAATTCTATTACGCAAATATAAAGTCATACCTTGCATATCTATATCCCATCTGAGGCATATTTGGGATCGGCATCAAATCACCTTGCAAGTTCTACAGATTAAAGTTCTAAAAGCAACATGGCAACTTCCTTATATTTCCCCAAGTAAAGATTTGTATTCAGAAAGTATTATTCCTTATTTGTCATATTATATCGATAATGTTTTTCTTGATGTAAAAATTACATTTTGAAAACCTTAAACTATAAATTAAACGAATGTAACAAATAATTATTTTGAAAAAATGTCTTTTGCAAATAACACGAAGAAGGATATTTATATTTACGAACAATTATTTAACACCCATTTATTTCAAGCCAAAACTCCAGGAACCATTATTTAATTTTTAATTAAGTTAGTTGTAACCAAGTATTTAGTCTTCGTTTTGTTGATCTGAAGGCAAATTTATTAGGCTGGTAATTCCAAGGGTAGGAACATTTCTTTCAGGGAGATGATATTGCGATTCAGAATGGAAATATCGTTAACGTATCGTTAATACCAGGATTGACTTATAATACAGGCAGCTACGCTGCGTCATATTTAGCTGACGAATGATTTGCTTCACTATAGGTTATAGAGAGTCTGACCTATAGTCATCTTGCCGCACTCCATATTTGATCTCAAACTGTATAATAACTTCATGGGGAAATTGTTTTCGAAAACGTGTGACATTTTAGGAATGCGTTGGAGAGCTATTGTATTTTCAGGCGAATTTTATTTCACAAAGCTACCATTCGGCACAACATATTCTAAAGGTCAGAAGTAGAGAGCTGCACCGGCTCGGGCTAAGCCGCCTGGTCTAGTGATGTGAAATCGGTTCTTTTTGTTCTGTTTTGCTTATTTTCTCTTATGTTTTTAACAAAAAATCACCGATTTAGCCCATCACTAGCTGGGTCGCGTATTAAGAGGTTGATACTCGGGTTCGAATCGGGCTCGGGCAAAACTCTTTCTTTCATAATAAAAAAATGATTCAAAATGCATAGTTAAAAGTCGAATTACCAATACGACGACGGTGAAATTTTAATTGAAGAAGATCTGAGTACATAGTTTCATAGTTTTGTTACGTATCACTAGGTAGTACACGTTAATCGCTTAGGTTTCAAAAATTTAAACGAACTCAAAACGTTGTTCTTGATTTGCACAGCAGAAATTGAATCATAAACAACCTATTGGAGTGGTAGAAAACCCATGATGGAATTTTCAAATATTTATCCGAACAGGCTAGAAATTTATGTGTAGCTGGGATAGTTTTTAATTGAAATCACAGTCGTGAGCACATTAGAATTTTCGTTTTTTGATGTGTGTAAAATAATTACACACGCTGGAAAACTCTTAATTTTATTTATTTGTAGAACAATCTAGAGCGTCTAAATTACTTCCACAAACAAAATTGGAATCAAATAAAAGAATGTTTAAAAAAATTATATTATAATTAGAATACAGGTCATCCTCGAATTGTGTTGTTTTGAGTTACGTTCGTTAGAGTTACATTGTTTTCTGCTTTAAGTAACGTAGAAAAAAAAACTTTGACGGTTTTGTTTTCTTTTTACTTATTTCTCATTTTTTTTACCTCCAAACTTCACGTTTTCGAGAACATACATATCTACGACGTAACTCAAGGATGGCCTATATGTAATAAAAAAGAACAAATTTGACCTCGAAATGACCTACAAAAGTATGTTAAAAACTTTGATCTAGCAAGGGTCAAGCGCTCAATAAATAATAAATAGTTTAGATATAATCAACCTTTATGATATTTCCTTTACCCATCGCATCACACTATAATTAACAGAAATAGTTAAAAGACAGCAAATTTGATTTACGTCAGCACACTCGTACTACGTACTCTCTAATTATTCACGTGCACAACGAAACGACTCGATAATGACATTAGCCATGAAATTTTTATACAGCTATAACGAGTATGTTTAGTTATTACATACATAGTTTATTACACTTATTAGTATGTTTGATAACTTTCTTTTGATAAAAAATTTTAAATAAAAATAAAAAATAAAATCAATTTCTAATTATAAAACAAAGCATTACACAAAACACAACTAAAATAGCAGAAAAAAAGCTTTTTACACACACGGTAAAAAAGTGAAAACACGCATAGGTAGAATCAAGCACGCGCATGCAATTTTTGTTTTGATTAATTGTAATAAAAAAGCGAGAAATTTTATAAAAATATTGAAAGGTTTAGTAAATAGACGAAATTATTTATTTATTTATTATATATATTTGTATTATTTATATATGTAGGTATTAAAAACGAGACACATGCATATCTGAAATTAAATATAAAAAATTATAATTAAAAAATTTTACATTTAATTTAGTTATGTTTATTTTTTTTTTTTTTTGGAAATGATTTGCTAAATTTTAGGCTAAAAATCAAACCGGCTTAAGGAAGCCGCGGTACAAGTACGAGTATAGCATAAAATTTAACAAACATTTTAATTTGGTTTATATTTATATAATATTATGTTTCGTATAAGCTGTAGTTTGTTAATTTTTTTTTTAACGACAGTCGTTCACCACACCACCACCACGGTTTCAATTTCTTATACAGATTACTTATGTTCTAAAAATTTTTTTTAAGGCACATGCGTTATATTTTTATTTTCGTATAAAGTACGAAATGGAGAGCGCTACCTAAATTGAGAAATGTTTGAAAGATTATCATGCCTAATTGGTATTAAGGTTATTTTCATAAATAAAAATTTGTTCAGAATCGATTAGTTTTTTTTTTATATTTATGTAGGCGCAATTTTAGAGCAAAAATTGCTTTACCTAAAAAATTCGCTTTCGGAATTAACATTTTAGACTTGAGTCTAAAATTCTTAAAAATAAAAATCTTTCGAGTTGATAGCTTGCAGAAGTATTTAGTCTTGCTTCTAAATTATATTGTTTATACTACCGTTATACTCGATTACTAAATTGCTCCTGAAATGTTTTAAGAAGGTTCTGTTAGGGTTTAAACTTACAAAACCTAGGAATACAGCCATTTTCCGGTAAACTATTAAACTTTAATAATAAATAAAATTAAATAAGCCTAATCGCGGGGAATATTTTATATGGAGGTTTTGGGGTCGCCCTTTCCAAATATGGGGTTAGAAATTACAAATTTTTAAATGGGCGATTCATTTTAAAAACGGGCGCATACTGTATAAGTGTACGTAAAAGAAATCCATAATATATCAATAATTAAAGAAGCTGCTGGAGTAATATGGCGTATGGCAATTACATCCCAATGCATAAATGCCCAAGAAAAAAAAAATTAAAAAATTCCCCAAAGATTTGTACAGGTTTTGGAGTATTTTAATAAGATGAAAAAATGCCCCAAATTTTAGGGCATATTTTCTGTATTGAGACTTTTCATTTCTAATACATAGAGACCGAAAATGTTAAAACACTCCAATACATTTAAATGAAAAAATACCACATTTGAGTTGTGGGATACTTTTTTAGAATAAAATTTAATAATTCACAAACAATTATTTTTGGCCATCGAAATAAAGGTTTTGAGACTACCATTAGAAGAAACAAATAATATATTGTCAATAAATTTAATATGTCTTTAACTGATTTGTTTTTGGGACATTTTAATGTTCAGCACTTTTCCATTTCTGTTTATTTTATTGGAAGCTATGCACAATTCACCACTTACTGTTTGAATTTATGCTAAAATAACAAATAAAAAAATTAATAAAAAATTATTAAAAGAGCGGATAAATTCTCTAGAAATGTTTTGGAAAATGGAGAATTTATCATTTTCTCGTTATTCAAATTGCCGCTATATAAAAGAAAGGGCGCTACTTTTTGGACATTTAAACTAAAATCTTCTGAATCCAACATTTGAAATTTTTATTTTTTCGGCGACCGCAAAAACTCTTCTTAAAATATTTCCAACGCAATCAGACCTATGTACCCATATGTCCATATGTAGCAATTACCAATAGTTATTATAATAATTTAAACATAATAAAAGCGTTACATTGAGAGCGAATATTTAAATTTGTAAACTTTGAAATTTAGAGAAACCCTAAAAAACCAAATGTAAACTGGTCTATGTCGATTCCAAGTTTTTTTTGCTTTTAAATGGTATTATACAGTTCTGTGCAATGAAACCCGGGCAGATTGAATATGTAGAAAATTTTTAGCAAACGTATAATATATATATGTACGTTTGGACGTACAGTAAAATTCGATAACATAATGTATTCACTGAACGTATGTATATTAAACGCAAAATTAGGCTTAACTTCTAAAAATTGGAAAAATGTCTAAATTTAGTGATTCAGAAAAATGTGTGTTGTAGTACGTTTGGCTGGAGTTTGGCTGGATCACACATTTTTAGTTCTTCGCTCCAAGCAGGATCGATTTTTTAGAACATCCACAAAACTACAAGCAGACCTTGCTATAGCAAGAGGAACTAAAATTTCTCCTTCTACTGTTCGCAGAAGGTTACTGGAAATAAATCTTAGGGCACATCTCTCGCTGGAAAGACCGCTTCTTAAGTAGAGGCTTCGAGGGTAGAGGAACATCTGAAATTACCCAGAGAAGTAATCGCAACAGTACGCAGGAAGACAATGTTTATGCGATGTCTGCATTCAGTAGGTACCTAACGAATCCGAGGGATTAATGGTTTCGCATTGTTTTGGTAATAGTGCTTTAGAAGAACTGACCATTGTAGGTACAAATGTAACCGTAAATGTGTATCAGAATATTCTGGAAAGCCACCTGACATCGGAGCTCTTTGGTGTAACTGAGAGCTGAAAAAGCTTCACTAATTATAAAGGCTTTTCAACTATTGAAAGTATTTATATGAATTAGTACTTAAAAAATTAAGAGTGGGTATAGCCCAGATAATAATACTGTTGAAAATATATTTGCTGTTATAAAAACAAAACTCTGCCACAATAATCCTGGAACGATATAAGAACTAAAGAGCAAATTCGGCTTAGTTGGGATAGCATTAATGGCGACGTGACATCATAGGAAATTTGTTTGGTTCTACGAACAAGAACTGAAAAGAGGTGTGCAGCTCGAATTAAGGCAAATGTTTGAAAAACCTTAGCTATCCGGATTCCATTACACAGTATTGCAGTTGAGCACTGTAGAAATTTACAATAAGTGTATTTTATTGACGAAAATTTAATTCGAATTATTTTGGGTTTATTTTTTTTCCCCAAGAAAATAACCAAGTTGATTTAATTTAATTTTTTGATTTAGTTAATTTTATATTTCGAAATGAAATATAAAATTAACATGTATTAGTACATCCTGTGGCAAGTAGCATAACCAAAAAGTAGAATTATGTTTAAATAAACCCAATTTTTTTTTAGGGTTATGTTATTCTTGCGGGGATTTCTCCTATGAAATTGTTGTTGTAAATTTCTCAAGGAAATGCGCTTAATAAAGGAATTTGAATATTTATGAATTAATGAATTTGGTTGGGGGCTAACTTGCAGCACTCAAAACCTAAACAACATACAATTCAATAAGTAGTATTCGCATTATGTTAACTCCGATTCTGTGAAGAAAGTAACTTCAGTAAACCTAATAATTGGTACAAACGATAAAGTGAATATGGCAATTAAGGTATATCCAACGGTCCTCGAGCCAGTTGCTTTTACACGAAAAAGGGTGGTGCAAAACGTTGGAGATAGGTAAATATTTTGAATTCATTACCAATGATATTAAAACTTGTTCTTAATGCAGTTTGCTGTTTAGCGATATTTTGCAATTTGGCAAATCAATAATCAACGTTACAAAGTACTCGAATGCACTGCTCGCATCGCTGTGCATAGAAAGCATTTACCTACTTCAAATTTGTAGGGTTACCTATCCTACTTTAGTCAATGCATTATAAGCTAGGCAACTAACTTACTGTTAAATATCTCTTATACAAATAAAAGTTATACGCTAATCGATTCTGAGCAAAACTATATAGCGAAAAGGTTATTAATTTTCAAGTACTTACTATTCGCTTCTACAAAATTACTTTAAATTTCAAACAATACTAGGTATGTGCAAATTTACTTGAAAATTAATAATATTTTCGCTAACAAAGATGGGTTAATTACATTTTACAAAAATAGTTTTATAAAAAATAGTCTTTTTATACTTACTCGTACCAAAAACCAAAATAAAAATAAAAAATTTACCGCAAAAAAATGAAAACACATACACCCCGCGTAATTATAAGATTTTCTCGCATATTTTCATTGTTTTGCAAGATTAATCTTTTATTTTACTTTAATTTTTTTTTTTTTTAGTATTGATGACCCCCACTTGATTTCCTACCTTCATAATTTTACATTGGGCAACACCAGTTACAGTAAGTGGTACACCTTGTGCGGTTTCGACACCTTCACACATTGGATTTAATGTCATAACTTCAAGTGACAAACGTTGCACATCTGTGACTAGCCACCAGGCCCATGCCCATCCACCAACGATTGTACGTTTCTTCTGTGAACCACAACATCCACCTGAAAACATAAAAATAAAATAAAATAAAAATAATTATAATTATATACACACACTTCAATATCACGCGATACGCATCAAGACTCGAGCACAAGTTCATAAACTCAACGAACCGCGTGATTTATAAATAATTGTTAACAAACAAAACAAAAACGTTGATTGATAGTTTTGATTGATATATGATTGTTAAATTAAATAATACAATTTATGAGCTCATCAAATTTAGGGTAACATTATTTGAAGAGACAAGCTTATGAATAATTAAGGTGAAAAGTGAATTCAACAAAAATTCTTAAAACTACATTCAAGATTGGGTTAATAAAACAAATTTTTTTAATGATAATCAGCGTGTAACATCAAAAAAATAGAGAAACGAATAAAGGTGAGAGAAATAATTTTACAGTAGTGACCAATGTGAAAATACCTATATTTGAAAAGTGTATGCAGACGAGAAGATTTGGAGAAAAAGGAAAGAAAAACTAGATATTACACTACATATGCCCGGTTTCACAAAACAAACAGGACACCTCCAGTTAAATTCCCTATATTTCCTTTCTTTCTTCGTTGGGTTGTTTCATAACGCAACTTTAACGCAAGCTAATTTGCCTGCCCAATTTCATTAAGCTAACTATTTAGAGCTGAAGATAAGTATATCTTTGTAAAAAAATATCATCAACTTAACTTGCACTGAATTTGTGTTATGATGCTAAACCAATAGAGAAATAGAGGAAATATTCGGGGACTAGTCATTTCAATTTTGTACGGGGAATCAATTTTCATTTTTGATTTTTCTTCTAGGGAGCTTTCTAAAATTGAACTTTGCAGGAGGATTAAATTTAAAGTACATTGAAACTTATTAAACTTAAAATTCATTAATGTTCTTTAGACGTTAAACCTTTTAAAATTTGCCATTAATTTTTTGAAAATTCTGTTAATCTTTAAAAAAAATCAATAAATTTGTTTGTAATTTTATATGTATATTAAAATTTTAGGAATTTCCTAGAACAGGGAAGTGTTAAATAAACTAATTACGGCAATTTGGCAACCATTCGTTTCACGGATGTTGTCAAGCTGAGAAGAATATTTTGGAATAGGGCCGAAAGGCCGAATGTCGAAAGGTCGAATGTGTTGAAAGGCCGAATGTGTCGAAAGGTCGAATAGGTCGAAAGGCCGAATGTGTCGAAAGGTCGAATGTCGAAAGGCCGTTTTTTTAATTTTTCATCATTTTATGAATGAAAATTTTGAAAATTTATACTTTTATGAAAACCATAATTTATATTTTTATCAAAATTCTTGTATAAAAATGTTTAATAATAGTAATAGTAAATTATTCGCCTGTTTAATAGTAAAACGTCTTTCTTGTCATATAATTAAAATTAATTAATTATAATAAAAAAGAAAAATGAATAACTTTTTTCCGACAAAATTTGATCACATTAATGTGCTACATACAGAGGAGTTATTAGCACGTATTTTTATTTAAATCATTTTACATTAAGAAATAAATTCAATGGTTTTAAATATTGATTTCAAGCAATTAAGTGAAGGAAAATTTGGCCCTTTCGACCAAATCGGCCTTCCCACACACTCGGCCTTTCGACCCATTTGGCCTTTAGACATTCGACCTTTCAACACTTTCTGCCTTTCGACTCAATCGGCCATTAGAGATTCGGCCTTTCGACACATTCGGCCATACGGCATTCGGCCTTTCGACATTCGACCTTATGACCCATTCGGTCTTTCGGCGTTCGGCCTTTCGACATTCGGCCTTCCGAGATTCGGCCTTTCAACATCGAACGAATACTTTGACCTAAATTCGCAACACTTCGTATATACCGCTCATTTTACTATCTGTAACTTTTTTATGAAAAGATTATATTAACTCCTCTTGTAATTAAATCTGATATTAAAAATATTTTGATTTAATAGTCAACAATGTAAATAAACCCAAATTGAAGTATTTATTAATGAAAAATCGTCAAGCAATTGTCAAAACATTCGTAAATTATTGTTGTGTTGCAAACACAGTTGATTCTACCGGATACCAAAAGATGTGGTGTTTTCATCTACTCTCTCTGAGTATGATCTATGTCGCCAGGTGCTACACTAACGAAATTGTTCCGTTGATTTTTGATAATTTTTACATTTTAAAATTAAGAAATTCAATGATTTTATATTAAATGGTGCTACAGTTAAAGTAGTTGTTAAAAAAAATAAAATAAACAATTTTCAAAATTCTCTGTTCGTAAAAGAAAGGCGTGCGTTGGCCACACCTCAATTTTTTTTTGTTTTGCGTGAAAACAACGTATTTGTTCGTTGGTACCGAAGACGTTAATTCGAAAATAGAAGAGATTAAAAACGAAACTTCAGCACATTGTGAAGGCACCAGAATTGGAAATATTAAATTTACAGTAATAAACAGATAATAAAACTTTTGATCACTTTTCCTCAGTTCTACAAATTATGTCTCAAATTTCTCGTTTAAAGTCCTAGCACAGAGAATTATACCAGACGAATATCTTCTATGTGTCTAAAGTCTATATGAATTAAAACCGTAAAATTTTTGGTACATTTTGAAAAGGGCCAGATAGAAGCAGGATAAATATACCGATTTATATTTTATCTCTTTCGAACAAGAGTAGAAGGCACTATAAGATTATTGGCACTATATTCTTACACAAAATTTCACTTTAATACTACTGTACGTAAGTTAAAAATTTTAAACATACCTCAAAATATTACCAAGTAACACGAAAAATAAACACAAAAAAAACGAATTTTTATAATTGAATGATTCACACTTACTGTTTATAAAAAAACACTTTTAAATAACAGCTAACGAAACACTAAACTTAATAAAAGAGTCATACCCTGTTCACTGTAAAAAAGGCGTGGGCGATCGGTTAAATGTACCATGCTTATGAACAAGAGCACGAAGATGAATTGCACGTCAGATAAAAAAGTAGAAGCAAATTTAAAGAAGAATAGAAAACAAAATGTAATTGTATTTTAAACAAACATATATTCAACATACACATATTACAGGAACGGTTCACATATTTGAAGTATATATTGTATTTAATTTTCGTTTAGCAACGCGTTTTTCCCACCTTCATTTACAACTGGGGAACTTGAACTAAAATTAAAGCACCTATAAATTATTAACAAATTCATTAGTATTCGCAATAATTTCTTACATTTACAAGTGCGATTATTTTTATCATGATTTTTCGCTTATTTTAGATAACGTAATTTTTTGAACATAGTTGAAACAATATGACATATTAGTAATTGAGGCAGCTTCCTAGGTCCATCGGAATAATTTCGGGTGTTTAAGCCTTTTAGAATATCTAAACTTATTTGCAATGCACAAAGACATTAATTTTACACAACCAGGTTTAAAATATTAAGTAAAAAATACGATTCATAAAAACGAAATCATGAAACAAAACTCATCATGACAACGCGAAAAATTGTCCTTATTCGTTAAGCAGGTTTACTTCAGTGCGGTCCACTTATAAGTGAGCGTCGCATCTGTTAAGGCGAGTTTTCACGTGTTAAATTGTATATTACTGGGCGAATCTTTAAGAACTTTTCGTTTAGTTCAGTTGTCACATAACAGTAATTTTCTCAGAAAACTTTTCTAAGAAATAACAATTTTTACTATTCACGTTACAATTTTAGTATTTAACAGTGCATTTGGCACTTGTGTTACGGACAAACAAGGCATTCGTTTGTTTGACAAAACTGAAATAACGGACAAAAATTTTTGTTAGAGAAACAAAAGATGAATGGAAAGAGTTGATTTTATTCTTGAAAAAAGAGACATGAGCACTATCGAATCGAAAGTAGGGAACATCCCACCACTGATATTTTTTATTTGAGATAGAAATTCGAAAAGTTAGCTTTCTGCGTATAGTATGTATTAATATTTAATGCGGTTGCTTGATGAAGAAAAAAATAGGACGAAAACGCACTTTCCTCTTCCTACATTTTTTTAAATGTTTGATCATACTTTTTTTGTACATATACTCGTACATATATGTTTGATTGATAAATGCACAATTGAGTAAATATTTGCTTTATGGAATACATGAGATATTCTAGTTAATAGGACACAATTTTTTCTCGAACTCTTGCGGATGCGAACAGCATCTCTCTCGTTGTACTTTTTTAGAATTATTTATCTTGAGTTTATTCGAAAATGTGCTTAGTTGAATAAATTTGATTTGTTTTTAGTAGTAAAAATATTTCCCCTAAGGACGAAACACACCAAGCAGCGGCAGCGAGCAGCAGAATTAAATATTATCTAGTCTACCTATTTAATGAATTCAAATCATAGTTTGAGCTTATTAAATAAAGCCATTTTCTACGAAAATAACCAATTATTTTATATTTTTAATAGAAAAATTTCAATTAAAAGAAAATGATTTGAATGTAATTGGTTCTGCCGTCGCGTCAACAGATTCCATACCCAGCATAGCCTCAATAAATATGACGTATTATTTAGTTTCTGTTATTTTCGTGTGTACCTATTTGTTTTGAAGTAAAATATTTTAAATCAATAAGATTGTTTCGGCTTTTTATAGACAAAATATATTAAAAATAATGGCATTCACAACAATTTCGACTTGTTAATCAGAAAAAATGAAGAGGCCAATCATTTATAAATATATCTACCAGAAAAAGTAGAAATATCAAAATCCCACCCGTACTTTAACCCGTGGTCAATACAAAGTGTATCGACTCCAAAAATGAAAACTTTCCTTGAGCTTTCTCTGTGGTAGTTTGGTTTCGTACTGATAAGTTCGTACAAACAAAAAAGTTCGGTCTACTCATCACGTAGCTACGACCAAACTACAACAATAAAATTCTAACTTCATACATTAAGTATGAGGCAAGAACGCATTGATTTAGCGAATTATAAAATTCACCAAATCAAAAAACTCAAGGAAATCTCATTTCTGTGTGTTTTATGCCCACACAAATAATAGAAAGAGAAAGTTTGTCTGTATTAATTAAATCAATAAGATTGTTTCGGCTTTTTATAGACAAAATATATTAAAAATAATGGCATTCACAACAATTTCGACTTGTTAATCAGAAAAAATGAAGAGGCCAATCATTTATAAATATATCTACCAGAAAAAGTAGAAATATCAAAATCCCACCCGTACTTTAACACGTTAAAGTACGGGTGGGATTTTGATATTTCTACTTTTTCTGGCAGATATATTTATAAATGATTGGCCTCTTCATTTTTTCTGATTAACAAGTCGAAATTGTTGTGAATGCCATTATTTTTAATATATTTTGTCTATAAAAAGCCGATACAATCTTATTGATTTAATTAATACAGACAAACTTTCTCTTTCTAAAATATTTTAGTATTAAAGTCTCGAATAATACAAAAAACAAAAGTAAAAAAAAAATGCTGAGCTGCTCGGTGTGAATAAATTCAAGCAGCCGATAGTGTGGATTGTTTGCGACATGTCGCGCTGCTGTTGGTGTGTTTCATCCTTTACTCTTGCGGTTACCAAACTCAATCCTTTGTATAATATCGACCGACATCAGTACGTATGCCTGTCAAAAGCCGACAAAATATTGTTTTTGAAAGTCCCTTATTGTAAAATTCCGTATTTCAAAATTCCTTATTCTAAAATCTAGCAACTTGCATTTTTTACGGGATTAACTAAATTTGTAGATTTTAAAATTTAATTATTTCATTTTTTCGTACAATTTAATTTTATTGTGTCTATAAATGTAATATAAATGATAAAATTATATTAATTGCCAATCCCGCTCAAAATAGTTATTTATGATACTAGGCCGAAAAATGTCGGTTCTCGGACGAATACGAGAAATTGCCGGACGAGTGCAGTGATTACGAGAAATATTTTCGGCCGAGTGTCAAACTAACTACTTACTAATTACATCGAGAACATGTAATGAATTCCATAAATAAGTCCACTTTATTCTATTGTGCGCTAACATACTAAAAAATATTGGGCAAATAAAAAACAAATCCAGTTTAGTCTGTGTTCTAAAAAAAACTAGGGCGAACATTTTTTTAAAATGGGATAAAAAAGATGTTTTCGTCCAACTATTTTTCATCAAGCAACAGTGAATATTAATGTCGAGTTCTAAGGGATTTTTGAAAATTATAATTTTGAACGTGTCCCATAGAACGTACAAGCAAATTAAATCAATTTTGTAATTTTTATTCATGTATAACAAATTACAAAATTGAAGTCCCGTTTGTTGTGGTTATTATTATCATAATGAACATTTATAATTTTACTGGAAGAAAGGTGCGGGAAAATTTAGCAAAATATCTATCTCTATTTCTAAAAATTCATTTACATCAAAAAATATTTTCCCCTAGTACGCACAAAATTGCTCTAAATCATTTTTCCTTGATTTACAAATTTTTTTTGTACCATAGAACTCCACATAAAACTGTAAGAGAAAGCTAACTTTTCGGACTGCTACCTCAAACAAAAAACATCACTTTTCGAGATTTTACATAATGTTATTGGAGCAAGAAAATCCCGTCTTAAAAGATGTTAGGCCTTTGATATAAATTTGTACTTCTTTGAAGGAAACGAGATTTAAATGATTTAAAAATGGAAACAAAATAACAAAATATTTTGTACGTACAGTCCTAACCAAAATTATTTGTACCTGCTAAATTTTGGATGCAACGTAACGCAAAAGGCTTTTAAAATTATATAATTAATAACATTTTTGAAAACATTAATTTTAAAAGCCTTTTGCGTTACGTTGCATCAAAAATTTAGCAGGTACAAATAATTTTGGTTCGAACTGTATGTACTAAATCGGAAGAAGAAGTTAGTTGAAAAGTTCCTTAAAAAACAGCTGTAGAACTGCTCTCTTAAATATCTATTAAAATTATTTATATTGTAAATTGTTGTTTAAATATTATAATAGGTGATGAAAAAAAACCTAATGCCGATATTTTTTCAATTTAATAATTTGTTTGTTATAAATATATATATGGTTAGTTTGAAATAAGTCTCAAATGACATTCCATGCCGCCATTTTAAATAAGGCAAAAAAGTCGATTTATTTGAATTATGCCTCAGTATAACAATAGGATCGACAAAGTTAACAATAAAAAAGCGGTAGATTGTGAGACACGACATCTAAACGTAGGACTAAGAGAGTACATCTTGCTTAACCAGAATAGAAGCGTTAGTTTCAGGGAGAGCGAAAAAGGATGTCTGTCGAAAATTGGGGTGATGTTATTGCATTATTTATTTTTTTCACCATATTGGAGTCCTGGGGAAATTGTACTACTACATTGAGGTGATATTGCTAACAGCACCAGATTTTTGATTAACTTTCAAGAACAAAGAGACTGATTTTTTAATTTTTAATTTTGACTAACTTTGAGTAAAATTAACATTTTGTAATTTTACGTTCATAAAATAATTGATAATTTATCAAACATTTTCTTTTAGATATAGTTTTGCATCTTAACTTTAGGGTTTGAACAATATTAAAAGAGAAAAAAATCAAAAGTAGTTAGTTGTGATATGAAGGCGATATGAGTTGGGTTCGTGATCCCGCATTCCAAGATTCCGTTTCCAAAACCCCGTATTCCATAATACCGTATTCCAAAATCCCGTAAGTCAGAATCGTATATTCTAAAATCCAGTATTGCAAAATCTCGTATTCCCATATCCCTTATATTTCAAAATCCCGAACCATGATACATCGGCTTAGGTTAGGTTAAAAACTGCGTTATTTTTGGCATATTTTGAACTCGTCTTTCGTGTCCTCTCTGTCTTTCATCTCCTTTTACTAAACCAGAAAACACCGAAATACATACATATTTTTTAATGATATCATTATACTGGTACTGCAAAGGAAAACAATTTCAATATTAAGATTTTTTGTACATAAATACTGGATTTTTGTTTTTGACGTAGAACTACTTCGTATATTTTATAGCTTCAGTATTTCTTGCTTTTGGTGTCAAGAAATATGCTACCTTGATTAGACTTGCCACCTTTGGAAAGAATGTTTATTCTCCGGTGAAGTCACGTTTCTATACAGTCAACAACCCCTAGAATAAGGGAAATCAGGGCAACTGCTTCTAGTCCAATCATCACTGTTAAAATGCTTTGTAGGTAGAATTATTTGACTTATTTGTTAAATAACTTATTCTCGGTTAAAGGTCGTGACGTCCGAGTAATTACATGAGATTCACATTGATTTTCAGCACTGCAGGAAAATTCACTAAACTCGTTTGAAAAAAAAGTTTCGACATCAAATGATAACGATTTCGAGAACCAGTTAAACCAACTTACGATGAGGGATCACATTTGACTAAAATGCGATTTTGGTGTTAAAGTGAATTGTGAATGATTTATATCAATTGTCAAATTTAATTAGGTTGATTAAAAATAGAAAAATTAAAATCTAATATAACAAATTAAAATTATTTATATGCGGTAAATAACTGTAAGATAAAATGAATTAATGTTGACGAGATATCCAATATTTATTTATAATTATAGGGGAAGGAGAGGATTTTGGTTCTAAAAAGGCCACAAAAATTGCTTGTCTTTCAAGAAATCATTGTTTCATTCTTATTGTGCCTCAGAAAAATCAAAACAGTTTAATGCGCCTCTTAAGCACTGACTAACTAATTTTAATTGGTTTTGTTAGGGTAATAAATTAATTGCAATAAATTTTAATTATTCTAATTAATATATTAATCGGGCTGGTTTCGATTATGATTTCATGTCAATTTCTACTGAAAAATAAATTCGCAATTGAATTTCGGTATTACACATTTCACGTTTGTAGCAAACTTGATGTGAAGAGTCACGTGAAATGAGTAGGTAAACAAAAGCTGAATTTCCACATTGACTTAAACTTTCGGTAACAATTCAGTCTTTGTACAAATGGACCTTCACTAAGGGAGTGGAGCCTTTTTGAATCTTACATGTTTTTTTACAATACTGCGATATACAGTTTGGAGTTGTTGTTTTCGTCTATGTCCTCTAAGGATTCGTTTAGAAATTTTGGCTTCTTGTAAAAAATTTCTAAGTCTCTCTAACTCATTAGGACGCCTGATTCGTCCAATTTCTTATATAATCCAATGGGATATAGAAAATTGAAAATGGCAATAACGTTTTGTTAATTTTACTATTTTTTCCAAAATTGCTAAAAATTATTAATTTCACCATAACGGGACAAATAGCGTCCTGCTATATAGTAATTCTGGGAGACGCGACATGCGACAAAAACTGGTCTGCCCCGTCGAAAACGGGACGGTTGGCAAGTCTAATCTCGATTCGCTACTATTGCTCGGAAATGAGAAGGGCTAGCGATACGGCGCTTATATCCTTAGGTAGAAAAAATAATAGAGATTCAGAAAATATATTAATGGCTCCGGTGATTTCATGTTCGTTCAAATTCTCCAATCAATACTTGGCTTAATTTGATTGACAAAGACATCCCCCAGCGCCCTTTACACTTGATGAAAAACCTTGAACGAATGTTGTGCTTCTGCAGGAGATGTGGGTGGTAACGCTTCTGATTTCACAGACTTATTTTTTGAGAACTTTTGAACCTAAATTGATCCAGTGTATAGTTTTTAAATAAAGATCCAATAACTCTAAAAATACATAATTTCATCATAGCATTTCGGCTTACCAAAGCGGCTGCCCAAAGAGTTAGTTCAGATTTAAATCTTCGCAAATCCTATCCTATACGTTTCAAAAATAATAATATTTTTATCTACTGATAAGTAAGAGCTGCCAACAATATCACTTCTAATTTATGTCACTTCTTCAAATATCTTTTTTATAAACTGATTTTTTGTTCCAGTTTTCACCAGTTTCTTTAATTACAAAGGCTGTAGAAGCTTCTTCGCCTTTATAAGAAATTACCAGAAATTATCAAAATTTTTGTAAATCAAATTATGTTACAGAGAAAAACCGCATTATGAATAATTGTCCGACAAAAGCTTAGGGCTTAATTCGCAATCAAAGTATGGTTAAAGCCGAAATATTTTTGTACCAATAATGTAAGGGAAATAACGCCTTTGGACATTATCTTACTTTCAATAAGATAGATAATCCAAAAATTGCGAAGATACGCCAGGTGAAAAATTCGGTCCTAAACAATAGTTTGATTGCGAATTAAAGCCGTACTTTTTTCAGGCTTTATCAATCCATTATTTTAAACATATTTCGCAATAAATATGTTGTATTCGGTGACATTTTATCAACTTTCTTCAGTAGTTGCCAAAAAGTAACTATTTCAAAATTTCTTCATCAAGCGACTATTTGAAAATTTCAAATCATCGTTTGCTTATTTGAAGTAAATAGAGGTCTCGAACTTGAAAGTGGCGAAACTTTAAATCTTTCGTAACAAACGTCCTACAAAGAAATCCTTTTTAAATTTCTGATAAAACCAGTAGTTTTTTTTGTTTATTTATACAAAACCAATAATCACCACAATTTTGAGAAAGGTGCATCGATTTCTGAAAGATCTAGTATTCTAGTTTGGCCCCTTTTCCTAATTATTATGGCGAAAAATTAAAAGCTCCATTTGAAAAAATCTTCCGTACTTTATGGAACCTTGCACAAAAATTAAGTGAACGCTTGTTAGTCCATCAAAATGCTAAAATGCTTAAAACGTTTAGAATTTTTTTTTTTGATGCTTGCTAAATCTTTAATATCAATCTCAAGTGATTTCTTTAACAAAAGAAGGCAAAATTCATTCTAACTAACGAAAACGACAACATTCTACTGTACAATTTATAATCAAAAGTTGAAGTGGTTTCATCCTTACAAGAGATGTAGCAGCAGACAAAAATATTTCTTGAATCGTTTGACATTGATTTTGAAATGAATCAAATCCATAATCAACAAATCGTAAGATGGTGTTTTTTAACATTGCCACTAGTGTAAGCCTAAACCAAAAAAAAAAAAAAATTCAACTTAAGAAAGTAAAGAGAGCTTCGACAAGAAAACAGAAAAAGAAAGAAAAGAAAAATGTAACTTCCATCTTGGTTGTTGATATTGTAATTACCGTTGATTAGTTCAAGGTAAATTCTCTTAAGAAACACAGTAACAGTTTCACCTAAAGAGTATAAACAGACACAAGAATTTTTAATAGTGGCTTGATTAATAAAAACAAAGATTGTTTAACATAATTGAATTAAAAGTGACATCAAATCTAATGTACTTGTTGGCACATTTTGTTTGTTTATTCATCTAGTTTAATGTTTTAATAGTAAGTTTAATTAATAAAATGCCAAGAGAGTTTAGAAACATAAAACGCAGTTGACACACTTATCTTCCGTGTTAGCGATTTAGTAAAAGTAATAATTCTAAATTTAACATGGTTTAACAATAAAAACAAAAAAAAAACATGTTTCCGAAATAATTGTTTTGTGTCTCTGATTAAGAAATATGTAATTAAATAACTGTACAATAGCTGAATGAAACCTACTTTTCGCATAATTTTATTCAGTCTAATTTCGGTTATTCAGTGTGCGCGTTTATTAACTACATTATTTGTGCTTGTGCTTATTTAGAATATAACAAAATATTGGTATACGTGACATACAATATGATGCAAAGTGACCTGTTTAGTTATAGAGTGCGAATCTTCAGCGAATATCAAACAGTGGGGTGGTTTATTTATATTGTAAAGCAAACCAAAAAAAAATTTGTGTATATTTTGAGCAATCAAATTGTGTATGTTTTGAGCAATCATATGGACCTACCTGTGAGATCACGAATCTCTTCTTGAAATGTAACGCAATCGACGTAATCGAAGTGTTAATTGTAACTCTAAACAAAGAAATTTCTATTTCTTTTCTTAGAATGCTACGAGTGTGCAGTGAAATTAACTCTTACTATCGATTTTTCTTTCTTTCTGTGCAGTTTTTCATTTCATTCCGTTTATAAAAAAAACAAAACGCGATCTTAATACTCAATGCTGCTGTAGTCTCGAACTTGACATTGGGTATTCGAACAATCACGTTAACATTTTCAAGACTACTATTCAGGCATATAAAGTGTTCACAAAATAATTGAAAGTGCTAACTAAAAACAATTCTAAACAAATGTTAGAAGCAACGAATGCGATTTATGGTACAAACATATTTACATATTATATTACAATTTCCGTTTAAGCTAAATAAAATATTTTGCACTTGTATGATTACAGTTATTTTATGACATTTAAGAAAGTAATATTTCCCTAACTACCTATCTTTCAAATTATTTTTTCTCTTGCAACCCGGTCATGCATATTTTGCATAATTTACAAATAATCAATTAAGTACAATTCCGAAGTTTTCATATTTGCAAGATCAGCGCTATATCTTTAATTTTACTAATTCTAAATTCTATATTACTGTGGAACAAGTACGTTTTAATTTTTGCTTATATTGTATTACTCGTACTGTTATGGCGAAGATGAATGCCCGCGGTATTTTTTTAGCTCATTTAGTTTAATAATTTTTTCTACTCTCTGGCAGACTAAGTGGACATTTCATTTCATTTTAATTCACTTAAATCTAAATAATTATTGTAATCTGTATTGTAATCTACATGTCAAAAGTGGATAGAAATTAGATTTCCTTTGAAAAGAGTTTTATTATTTACTAAACTATCTGAATGGATTGTTACTACCCCCGATACACTTCTACTTTACAAATTTGATCTACACTTTATCTAGTAAGCGGGAGTGTCACAAAAAATACCATGCCAACCAAAAATAAAATTCGAATCCAAGAAAGCCGGCGCAAAATGAAAACAAAATGCCAACGAAAGAAAATTTTCTTATAAATTTTTTTAAATGCGTGAATGTATCTCAATACACGTTGGGCAAGCTGGAGTCCAAATCGGTAATGCCTGCTGGGAATTGTACTGCTTGGAACATGGAATCCAACCTGATGGCCAAATGCCATCGGATAAAACTGTAGGCGGAGGCGATGATTCATTTAACACATTCTTCACGGAAACGGGAGCCGGAAAACATGTCCCACGTGCTGTTTTCGTCGATTTAGAACCAACTGTTGTCGACGAAGTACGTACCGGTACATATCGACAACTTTTTCATCCGGAACAATTGATCACCGGGAAGGAGGATGCCGCAAATAATTACGCTCGTGGTCATTATACAATCGGAAAAGAAATCGTTGATTTAGTATTGGATCGTATCCGTAAATTAGCAGATCAGTGTACTGGTCTACAAGGTTTTTTAATATTCCATTCGTTCGGCGGTGGGACCGGATCAGGATTCACATCATTGCTTATGGAACGGCTATCGGTCGATTATGGAAAAAAATCAAAATTAGAATTTGCTATATACCCAGCTCCACAAATATCAACGGCTGTGGTAGAACCATACAATTCAATTTTAACCACGCACACAACCTTAGAACATTCAGACTGTGCGTTTATGGTGGACAATGAGGCAATGTATGATATATGCCGCCGTAATTTGGATATTGAACGACCAACTTACACCAATTTGAATCGTTTGATTGGCCAAATCGTATCATCCATAACAGCATCGTTACGATTCGATGGTGCGCTAAACGTTGATTTGACCGAGTTCCAAACAAATTTGGTTCCATATCCGCGCATACATTTTCCTTTGGTTACATATGCGCCGGTCATTTCGGCCGAGAAGGCATATCACGAACAATTGTCGGTTGCTGAAATAACAAATGCATGTTTCGAACCAGCTAATCAAATGGTGAAATGTGATCCACGCCATGGAAAATATATGGCTTGCTGTATGCTGTATCGTGGTGATGTTGTACCAAAAGATGTTAATGCTGCGATTGCCACTATCAAGACGAAACGAACAATACAATTTGTGGACTGGTGTCCAACTGGATTTAAGGTTGGTATAAACTATCAACCACCAACTGTTGTGCCTGGTGGTGATTTGGCTAAAGTACAACGTGCCGTCTGCATGTTGTCCAATACAACAGCAATTGCTGAAGCTTGGGCACGTCTGGATCATAAATTTGATTTAATGTATGCGAAGCGTGCTTTTGTGCATTGGTATGTGGGTGAGGGTATGGAAGAAGGTGAATTCTCGGAGGCTCGTGAAGATTTAGCCGCTTTGGAAAAAGATTATGAAGAAGTTGGCATGGATTCGGGTGAAGGTGAAGGCGAAGGTGCTGAAGAATATTAGATACAGTAACACAAGCTTGGATTTCAAACGATTAAGAAATAAAATAAATTATTCAAAGTGATTTTGGAAATTTTATTGAAAACCCCGTTTTGCTAGTTAATATAATTTAACATCTCTATTGAATCCATAATTCTTTAGTGGCTCTTGTTTGCGCAATACTAATTTCATCTCGTTAGTTTTAGCGGATCCTAATTTGTATTAACCTAAATGGTTGCTAAAACAGTTAGGCTTCTAATGTATCTTAATTTTATAAGAAACTTGTTCCGATAAACTTGTAAATAATTGGAATACCCCAAAAATGAGTTTTAAACTAATCAGCTACCTTAAGGCAATTCCGCACTCGTATCAAACATAATAATCGAAATATTAAAATGCAATACGTGATCTTTCGCAAATAATACCACGAATTGCAAATATACCTGAAGACAAATTTAATTAGTAATTAAGTAACATTTATATAAATTTAAAAAAATTTTGAAACACCTAATTTATTTCTTTTTTGGAAAAATTTCCTAATTAAAATTCTACAAGGAAAGTTAAGTTTGATATATTGTCATACTTACTGTCTTACTAACAATGTTGTTGAATTTTATACTTAACCCTTCCCCAATGACATATTACAAAAAGTGAAATTATAAAAAAATTATTTTGATTAAAACTAATCGTCATCCAGTACAGTACGCAATAGTGATTAATCATTAATAAAAATTAATTTCTGAAAAATTTTCTTATATCCACAGTTACGTTTCTTAAATGCAATCGATTGGGTAGTAAACATTTTATGTTCTTGAAAACATTTTGAAAACGATCTTAAGATGAGTAGTGCATTAGTAGGTGCCGCAAATGCAATCGGTGGTGTAGCAGTATCGGCAGCAACTAGTGTTGGATGGTTTGTTCCCATGTTGGTGGCGGCCATTGCATATTTTCAATATGAAGAAATTTTGGGTCCAGAGTCACGTCCCATCAATGTGGATTCAGATAATTTACTAAGGGAATATGATTTTATAATAGTGGGCTCTGGGTCGGCTGGAGCTGTGCTCGCAAATCGATTAACAGAAGTTGAAAACTGGAATGTACTACTGTTAGAGGCGGGTGGTGATGAAACGGAGATATCCGATGTTCCATTAATGGCTGGCTATTTACAATTGAGCAAGTTGGACTGGAAATATAAAACGGAACCTTCGGGAAAATCATGTCTTGGTAAGAATTTACTGCTTATAATTATAGTTAAAAATAATTGTTTGATTCTATATATCTAAATATAATTTTAGCTATGAACGATGGCCGATGTAACTGGCCACGCGGGAAAGTAATCGGCGGCTCTTCTGTTCTAAACTACATGTTATATCTAAGAGGAAATAAAAAGGATTACGATCATTGGGAGTCACTGGGAAACACCGGTTGGGGCTATAAAGACGCTTTATACTACTTTAAGAAGTCAGAAGACAATACAAATCCGTACTTATCGAACACACCTTATCATTCGACAGGTGGATATTTAACGGTAGGCGAAGCCCCTTATCATACACCATTAGCAGCCGCATTTGTTGAGGCGGGTGTTGAAATGGGATACGAAAATCGAGATATAAACGGAGAAAAACAAACCGGTTTTATGATAGCACAAGCCACATTGCGGCGGGGAAGCAGATGTTCAACAGGAAAAGCATTTTTACGTCCGGCTAAATTACGCCCGAATTTACATATTGCTATGTACGCGCACGTAACCCGAGTTATGATCGATCCGATTAAAAAAGTAGCTTTTGGAATTGAATTTATACGCGATCGCAAAGTACATTATATTCGGGCTAAAAAAGAGGTTATACTATCGGCTGGGGCAGTAAATTCGCCACAAATTCTAATGTTATCAGGCATTGGACCAAAAAGTGAGCTTGCAAAACATCGAATCCCGATGGTCAAAGATCTTCAGGTGGGTGAAAATCTACAAGACCATATTGGACTTGGTGGACTAACATTTATGGTTAATCAACCCATTGCTATTGTAGAAAATCGCATCCATGCCGTTTCAACGGTTCTACAATATGCAGTATTCGGGCAAGGACCCTTAACAATACCAGGCGGCGTAGAAGGTTTGGCATTTGTTAACACAAAATATGCAAATACTACGGATGACTACCCTGATATAGAATTCCATTTCGTATCGGGATCAACAAATTCGGATGGTGGGAATCAACTCAAGAAAGCACACGGTTTGACCGATTCATTTTATGATCAAGTATTCGGGCCGATCAGTAATAAAGATGCCTGGAGTATAATCCCAATGTTGTTGAGACCTCGAAGTCAAGGTACGATTAAGCTAAGATCGGCTAATCCTTTAGACTATCCACTTATATATCCGAATTATTTCAAAGATGATTTCGACACAAAAACTCTAGTGGAAGGAGTTAAAATTGCAATAGCACTTTCAAGAACTAAATCAATGCAACGTTTTGCCTCAATGCTAAGTGGATTTGGATTTCCGGGATGTGCACACATAAAAATATATAGCGATGAATATTGGGAATGTATGGTCCGCCATTATTCGGTGACAATATATCATCCAGTCGGCACTTGCAAAATGGGGCCGTATTGGGATCCAAATGCTGTAGTTGATCCACAGCTACGTGTCTACGGTATACGTGGACTACGTGTAATTGATGCAAGTATAATGCCAAAGCTAGTGAGTGCAAATACAAATGCACCGGTTATAATGATAGGAGAAAAGGGAGCTGATTTAGTTAAAGACTATTGGATTAAGCATAAGTAGAATAATAGTAAGAAAATTAAAATTCCTGTAAATATTAGATATTAAGTAAAATTAAATGTTAAAAATAATTCAATTCATTTTTTATTTACCAAATCAAAAGTACAAGAAACTGGTATAATTTCATTTCATCTCGTCTTCGAACCACATTCAAATTCTTCACACACCATAGACACAAACCAAATTTATCTTACATAAAAGTATTAGAATCCCACCGATTTAATGGAAAACTATATGCAATTAAACAGGTTGCTAAATCAGCAAAAATTAATTTGTTTATTAACATAATTAACCATCGCCCGATTAGTTGTATACAAACTGTGATTTAAACTACAACGTAGACATGGCTCAATCGCCACAACTATTTTACAGTACTCTTCGAATATTATTATCGTATGGACCGGGCCTCGCAATGTTGTTAATAGTTAACGGTGCAATTTGGTTACAACGCCCGGATATTGTGGATCGTGCTAATCGTGTTCCAAATATACCAACAAGTACCATTTATCAAACGTACGATTTTGTTGTGGTTGGTGGAGGTTCAGCTGGAGCAGCAGTAACAGCACGTCTATCAGAAATATACGAATGGAATGTACTGCTTCTGGAGGCCGGTGGAGATGAAACATTTATTTCCGAAGTACCACAACTGTTTCCATCGCTTCAAATGAGTGTGCTCGATTGGCGTTTTAAAACGGAATACAGTGGAAACTATTGTTTAGCGTTGGAAAATGGTCGATGCCATTGGCCGCGTGGAAAAGTACTGGGTGGCTCGTCAGTTTTAAACGCAATGTTATTTATACGGGGCAATCAAAAAGATTACAATCAATGGGAGCAATTAGGAAATCTAGGGTGGGGTTGGTCAAGTGTTCTACCATATTTTAAAAAATTGGAAGACATGCGAACACCAGAATTTCAAAATGATTACCATGGAATTGGCGGACCAATATCCGTGGAACATTATCGAACTGTTTCACCACTCACAGATATATTTTTAGAGGCGGCTAAAGAACTTAACTTAATCAATCCATATGGTGAGATGAATGGTCCGAGTCAAACTGGATTTGCACGAGCTCACGGCTCAATTCGAGATGGATTACGTTGTAGTTCGGCCAAAGGATATTTACGTAAGGCGCATCATCGGCCCAATTTGCATATTGCATTGCACAGCCATGTGACCAAAATCATAATAAATCCTGAGACAAAACAGGCATACGGAGTGACATTTATTCGAGAAGGCCAAGAGCATATTGTTTACGCATCACGTGAAATTATTTTATCGTCGGGTGCAATTCAAACACCACAATTGTTAAAGCTATCCGGAGTTGGGCCAGCAGACGAATTAAAACATCACAATATTCCAGTAATTCAGCATCTACCAGGTGTTGGTGAAAATTTGCAGGATCATGTGGCAATGGGTGGTGGAAACTATTTAATTACAAATCCAGTAAATGATTCACCCCTTAGTTTTATCATTCCACGAATTCTTACTATAAATGCAGCTCGACTATTTATTTTCAACCATACGGGCCCATTGTACGGAATGCCTTTCTGTGAGGTTATGGGCTATATAAACACGAAATATCAAGATCCAAAGGAAGATTGGCCTGATATACAACTATTCATGGCCTCTCTATCTGACACTTCAGATGGTGGCCTGTTTGGAAAACGAGTGGCTGGAATGACAGATCAATACTATGAAGCTGTGTATGAATCAACAATATACAAAGATGCCTATACGGTTGTGCCTTTATTAATGCGGCCAAAAAGTCGCGGGCGAATACTACTGCGAAACGCAAATCCACTTAAACACCCGAAAATTTATCCTAACTATTTTGAGGATCCGCAAGATTTAAAAGTTTTGGTGAGTAAATTTGTTAGCATCGGTTAAATTAATTAGCAAATAATTTTTATTTTTGTAGATTGAGGGTGCTAAATTTGGTTATGAATTCGCTCAAACAAAAGTCATGCGAGCGCTAAATGCTACATTAAATCCACACAATATTCCAGCTTGCGCCGCAATGGAACATCTTTCCGATGAGTATTGGTCGTGTATTGCACGATACTATTCTCAAACCATTTATCATCCAGTGGGAACTGCTAAAATGGGCCCAGCAGATGATTTAATGGCAGTGGTAGACCATACCCTCAAAGTTCGTGGCATTTCAAATTTACGCGTCATTGATGCAAGTATTATGCCTACAATCGTAAATGGCAATACTAATATACCTTCGATCATGATCGGCGAAAAGGGAGCCGATATGATCAAAGATGAGCATTTGAATTCAAAATGGGATTACTATTAGTAATATCTTGTGATGATTCATGATATTTAAATGGTTACATTAATCTTGAACTGTACATATATCATTAACTTAATTAAGAGTATGTGTGTTTGTTTACATGTTAACAATGTACACTTAAAGTGGAATACATAATAAATACAAACATTTTTAGTTGATTTATAATTTCGTTCGTATTTGTATTAATGTTTATTCGGTATTTCCGATGAAGCATATAAGTATGTAAAAGAATTATGTAATTAGGTTATTCAAATGAAAGTTTGCTAATAAAATGTGAATGCATGCACGTAGAATTGTATTTTTTTTTTGTGTGATTGCAATTATTATTCAGTTAGAGATGGATTTTCATATGTGAAAGAAAGAATAGTGTACAAGTCACAGCTGATGTTTGGATAACAAGATATATTTGAACATGATATTAAATTGATGATTGGTAATTTTTTGTAGTGTTAAGATGTTATAGTGTTTTAGATCGGTTTGTAATTTGGTGTTTTAATACCAATATCTTTTAGAAAGCTCTTAACAACAGATCTTAACGGAGATGGAATATAAAAAGTATCTGGAAATTTGGCAAAAGGTCAATCCCAGTGCTGTCAAAGTTACCTGATGATCCATCAAAACGGTATCGTTTTGTGGGAAGAGTGCAACGATACTTAAACTCTGCATACCAAAGGGCGGTGAAAACTACAATTTGAGGTATCAAAGCCATCAATCCAAGGTGAAAATGGGCTTATAATCGTAAGGAGAAGTGGGCAACGAAGTACGACTTGGGTGATTGAAAGCTTATAAAGGTAATGAACATTTGACCCATTTTCACAATTGAATCCATATTTCGACGAGTGCAATAAACAACCCAGCTCAACCATCACCGTGGCACATATTTGTACTACAACAATTCTTCAAAATCGTTTTATCTAAAACCATTTTTTCAAAAAAACTTTTTTGTTGCTAAAAATTACAATTATTCGGTGTTAAGAAATTAGCGAATTTAGGCCCGATTTTTAAAATTGTTTAAACTAAGATTAAATATTGATTCATCATCGGTTAAACCCTAGTTAACAATTTAAATTTGGTTTAGCAGCATTGAAAAACTGGACCTTAGAGATATTTACTATGTTTCCATGAATGGGATTGGGATTAGGTTGAGTTGAAGTTAGATTGAGTTAAAAGTTTGACGCTGCTTAGTACAAAGAAGTTTTTTGTTGCGGTTGTGTCTTTGTTTGATTTTTTTTCTAAATAATGGCATTTCTATTTTCAACTCTATCCAATCCTAAAAGTTTCGTTGAGTTCAAATTAACTTAACGAAACGAAACTCCGATCTCTGTTTCCGTGGATACTAACTCCAACTCAAGCCAATTTAAACCTTTCCAGAAAACACGGTACTAATTAATTTAAAAATACGAAGAGGTGTTTTAAGAAAGATTTATACCTTAAGTTACCTAAAGTGGTTGACCAAATAATTGAGAATTAAGGAGATGACCCATGCACAAACGGCAAATCATTTCATTTGCAATATCAAAATTATTAAAAAAAATGGTTCAGATCTATAAGTACCTTCTAATTTTTAGAAAGTTTTATTATAATTGATATGGACGGATTTTAGCTTGACGACCAGCAAAATTTAAAATTGGGGTTTTTTGTATGAAATTAAATCAATTTTAATTAAATTGTCTAAGATTAAGGTAGTTCTTGTAGATGTGAACCATATTTTATAGTGTTGATATTGCAAAATGAAAAAATTTTGGTAAAATTTGGATTTGACCAATGCCTTAAACTTGAATCGGGTCATTTCCTCGACATACTGCGATTCAACAAATCGAGTTTAGCGAATTTTTCGTGTATAGTCATTGCTAAACCTCAGAGTGTCGAGTATAACAGAAACTATGCTGAAAGGAATATCAATAATGAAATTAGACATGGTGCTAAGTTTCGAATCTTGATTGTGGGTATATACGAGTAACAGTGTGAATTTGTACCAACCTGCTATTTAATTTGCTTGCAAAAAACATATGTTTGGTTGAGTAACAATTTTGAATGATCGTATAATTTAATTATTTGGCAACTAACATATTCTGTATGTCACTTATGGGAAGCTAGTCTACAGTACTATAATAATGGATCGAAGGGATGTTTATTTTAAGTTTAATTAGAAGCCATACCGAATCAAATGAAAGCTCAAAAAAGGCAAATAAATTAAATAAATCTTTTAGAACTTATCAGAATAGATTCAAGGAAACATCAGTTTACACACTTTTCATGGTGTCAGTCTACATGACGAATTTTTCAATACACGTAACAACTTAAATTGCCAGATGTTTGCAATTAGTTCTCTGTAAAACAAATACATTGTAGTATAGTAGGAAAATCAATTAGTTGTTTACATATCGCGTACTCGATCAACCAAATCGTACAATTAAGCCGTCGTTACAAAATCAATCGAAATCGCATATTAATAAACAGACAAATTAACATTACCGGAATTTGTGATTAATACGTCAAGATTATATGTGCGCCATATAGAAAGTTGTTAAGTCCTCTTCTTCATTTAACCATATAACCATTCTACAACTAAAAAAAACATTTACAATTCAATCAATATTAATATATACATTTGTTATAATGTACAAATGTTTGTTTAGTTAAAAAATATTAAAAGCATCAGATTATATTACATATACATAGTTGAGGTTTGTGTCCAAAACGCCAATTCATCTTTGTTTCATCAGGCTCGCCGCACCCCAATCCAATAAAAACATCCAAGCAACTTAATCATTTGTAGGGAGTGAAAAAACGATTATGATGATAAACTACATATAGAATTGAAAACGATGTTGATTAGCTGTCAAGCGGCTATATCGAAAGCGGTTACTATTTTGTGCTTCGAAATCGGATTTTAATTATAGATGGGCTTGTTTTTGCAATATACATATGTATGTGTTGTTGTACAATCAAAGTAATTTCTTTCTATCATTTTTCATTTGGTTATGTAAAATGGTGCCAGAACAACTTAGTGAATATAGAAAATTATTCTAGAGATTATGAAGATCCAAGTAATACTCTGGGAATTTTATAAATTGAGCGAGCAATTCACTTTATTATTTTGTTGGGTTTTCGTTTATTTATCTCTAAGCAATCATTTCTGTGGCTTGAAGCACTTTCAACTTCAAGTTTAATTGTAACGGCCATGCTAGATTCAGATCCAAATGAGGCAGATTAAACCACTATTTGGCCAGTCGGTAGCTAGATTATCTATATAATTTTGACCTAATGTACACGTTTCAATGAGCTTTTTTATTCAAAGCATGAATATCATATTATATACTATAGATATACATTTTATATTCCCACCTTAATCAAATATTGTTTAAAAACAAATCAAAAATGTTAATTACTTTGATCTATTTTGAATTGTTTTGTATAAGATTAATTTTTTATTTGGGGACACACATGATACAAATATTTGACAAAGTTAGAGATACAATTTTTTATTTTTTCAAGTTGATCTTTAATTCTAGAACTTTTTTTCGATTATGTGCATAGAAATTTTGTTTGTAATTCATTAAAATAGAAAAATGTTTTAATTTAATCAACAAACAGCAACTGCAAGAGTAAAAGGTCATTTTTAAAGAATTGATTAGAAATGTTTGCACCAAGATATCATAATTTTCAATGCTTCAATGCACAATTTTTAACGCATCAAATCATGTAAGAAACGAAACTGTTGCTGTTTGTTGATAACTTTTTACTTTATTAGTATGGTTAAGATTACAAAGCGCTAAACCAACAGGAAAACGCAAATAAGCGTTAGCTAGCATTTTCTGGAACTTGATGGGATGTACCGATATTCGATATTATTCTGGCATCATTCACAGTGTACTTTAGAGTTGCACTAGTCTCGCTTTATAAACTTCTCGCTTTATAAACTTCATTATCATCATCAACACGGTTTTATTTTTATAATCACGGTTTGATTTGATGATTAAGTTATTTTACCTGCAAAGAAAAATAAAACAAAATATCCATTAACAACTAGATAAATATAGATAATTAATAAACATATGAAAAAACTTGTCTGAAAACCATAAGTTTTGAAGAAAAATATCCACCCTTAAAGTATTAACATGATCCTATCAAAGAAACCTTATCATTTAAGGGCAACTACACAAGGCCTATTCAAACAATAGGTTGAGTTTTTGACATTTACAAAATCGCGGTGCTTAATGAAATATTCAAACGACACGACCTAGAAATTTGAAAGAAAATATAGATTCAAACTCAGATAATATACTCTCTATCAAATAACCCCTTTTTTGCTTTAAATTTTCCGTTAAAATAAGCGTATTTCCTAGATAAATTTATAACAACTGCGTTGAATAAACCAGCATAGGAATTAAATAAATCAAAGAAAACATTTCACTTACTTAAATCATAATTAGATGTTTTTTTTATAACAAACATTATTTCGAATGGCTGGCTATTTTTCAAAATGAATTAAATCTAACTTGGCTGTTTCCTGGGAAAACAATAAAATCCAAAATAATTCAAATAATATTTTCGGAAGAAAATACACTTATTATTGCAGTTGTGCTGTATTAATTTTTCTGATTTTGGATACTGAACTGAACAATAATTCCCAAATTACCATTTTCTAATTAATTTAACAAATTAACAGCAAACAAAAAAATTCTGGTTTATATTAGGGTTTTAGCTAAACATTTATTTTAATTTAAACATTAGTAGAGAAAGCTTTTCCCTCTTCTTTCCCTTTCCCTCTCGCATTCAAAAGAAATTTTAATATTATTTTGAGATATGAGGTCCCACCCTTCAAAAAAAGCCTGTTTGAATTGGTTAAGGTTAATGTTAAATCAATAACTACAAGAAAAGTCTTCAAATAATTTAAGCAGATTTAATACAATTTTTAAAAGTTAATTATCGCGGATTTAATTTAATTCATTTTCCAATTGAATTTAACTCCGCCGATAAATATGAATTTATTCCGCTAAAAAAATTATAAGGTTGAAATATAAATATAGTCGCCGAAATTGAAATGAATGTAAATGAACTTGAGCCGAACCATTATAATGCGTTTTGCTTAGGTAAGAAAAATGATGTTCGGTAACTTTCATGACATAACGGAGGGTTTTGGTCGCAGTGTAGCTCGTTGTCTTCAAAAAAATACGGCTAAATGATTCGTTCTGAGCAAATTCAACAACTGGGTCACTTTTTGTCGAATTAGACTTTCTCATATAATAAATAATAAATAATTTGAATTTTCGGTTCCCTAGTAACTACTATTTTATGTTTTGCACTGCCGTTGGGACAAAAGTGTGCTTCATTTTCTTTGATTTTCTGCCAACAATTTCGTTCGATTTGGGTGATATATGGTACGACAGTATGAGCGTAATTTAAACGTTTTGAAATTGAGTTTTGTGTGCGTACAATTTCAAGCCACGCTTCAAAATTTGACGGGAAAGGATGCGACTAAATCCTTGCGATGCGCCCTTTCTTGCTGATCTTCTCGCTTTTCACTCTCATCTTCACCCACATCATCAATACTTCGCTTGATCGACCCGTACGCGACTGGCTATGCTGTGCATCTGTACCAACATCATTTTGAAAAAAAGGTTGCAGATAAACGTATTCTGTGTTCTTCTGGCATATGTCTCAATCCAAAACAAGTTGTACACGTGCGCAAATTACAAAAAAATTCGAAAAGAACTGAGAAATTTCAAGAAATACGAAAATGGCGCCATCTTTTTTTCATTTACTTAATTATGGCCTACCCTTTAATAAGGCGAATGAAATCGAGTTGAATTACTAGTAAATATTTGGAACGCGATTCAGTGAAGATAAGTGTCAAAAGCGTGAAAGTATTTTAAGTGAATTCCTTTGATTTTGAGAATTAATTTTGGGATATTTGTGTAATGTTAGTTGTGAAATAATTTTAGAAATTTTGTTGTATCATATAGTATTTCGTGAAACTATCGATTTAGAGGTTTAACATTTCGATTGTGCTCAAGAAAATCGGCACGACTCAAAAAACAATTTTTTTTGTTTATAATTACCTAACATTGTTTATAATTATTATCACCCATTTTTCCAAAAACTGGATTTTCCACATTTTAATTTACCAATCACTTGTGAATCAAATTGTAGAAAATTCCTTCGGTTTTCTAGGGTATGGAGGAGAGAGGGGATGGGTGGCAGTCAAATAATTGTAAACAAAAAATTTCATTTTTTGAGTTGTGCGAAAACCGACACTCCGGTTTTCTTGAACATTACCGTTTTATCGAAGGAAGATACAAAATAAATGAAACCACAAATTTTTTGAATTTTATGATTTTTATGTTTTGAACGTATATATTGGGGCAAAAAAATATTGGGGAAGGTGTATTATCTGTAAAACTAAGTGTAAAATACAAACAATCAATTCAAATCAAAGTAAAAAATTGCTAATTGTGGAAATTTGCGCACACAGGAATAGAGCTGTGTGAATGTGACGAAGAAAATTTGTAAGGGAATTTGGCTGTATTAGTATAATTCCCTAATACAACCTGTTCACATTACATTCTGTATATATAGAATGCAAACTGTGGTACAATCAGTCTATCCGCCAATAGATCGAAACTGGATCAAACCTCTTACATTTTTCGGAGGGTATTAATTTCAAATAAATTAAAGATTTTATCTACAGGATTTTTCATTAAGGGCGAGGCATTTTTGTACTAGATTTTTTGGCTATGTCGTGAAGTTTGCTCCGGTTTTGTTTTGACGTTTTAATTCGTCAGTGTCTATCATTTAATCAACAATGTTTACAAGTTATCCGAGTTCGCGGATTTATCACAGTTCGCGTTCAGTTAACATAGCTTAACGTGCGCGCTAGTTCAAATTTTCCGTCATTATGATCGTCCAATTAGATGAACCATTGAACGTCTTGTGGGAAAATTCGAATCAACATACTCACTTTATAACGTTGGGTTGTTAATAAGACAAAGAAATGCAAGGAGTGCTGAGAATATTGCGGCAGTACCTACGCGAGAGTGTAAATGAGAACGGAAATCAATCAATTCTGCGCCATTCGCAGGAATTGGAAATCTTCCAAACGGCACTCTGGGGAATCTTGCGCAAGGGATAAAAGAGGATAATACAGAATAAATTTTAGTATTGTCTAATAAGTTTACTAAGGAATGGTGGTTTTCAGAGGTGTTTAACTTCATTTAATATTCTATATATTTATTTTAAAACAAAGCTCTTTGGTCTTGAGAAAGAGACATAATTAAACTATTTTTGATGACCTTGAAATGACCTGGAATATTTGTTTACCTTTTTTTACCTTAACAAAATTCATGTTGACAGACCAATTCAAGATCAAGCAAAATTATTTAGTTATGTTTCCTTCTACTACTAATTTCGAAATTTATTGGTTTAATATTTGACGTACACTTTTTTCCAAGTATCAAGCAATTTTTAAATATCATATAATCTGGCAGTAAAAAATTATGACGGCGCACTTACTTCTGCATAGTAAAATCCAAAGCCAAACACAATAATTCCATAAAAGTCAAAAGGCAATAATATTTATTAGATAAAGCAAACCAGTTTTAAAGAAGATGATAAAAGTTTTTTTGTAAACATTGCAATGCACACGAAAAATTATGTAATCTGGGTCAACTTCGTATGTATGAATATGGTTTCCAGATCCACACTCAAATTAATTTCCTAAATCAGTTCAAATGTTTATATAAAGTACAGTGTTATACTGTTCATTTATTTGAATATTGTAAATTTGTAGCAAAGCATGTAAAAGAAATGAATTTTACTTGGTAAGACAATGATGTAATTTCGTAAGCGCATCATATGCATACAATGCAAAATTATGTGGGAATGCTTTCATCTTTATGTTACTTGTCTTATACATATATATATAAACATTTATTTATGTTGCAAATAGATAATTATAGTTCATTTTCTTGGAAAATATATTAATATACGTTGTAAGTTTTTAAGCAAAGCACATAAAACCTGTTTACATTCTCTTAAAATATGACAATAATTTTCAAATAACACCCTCATTAAAATTTAAAAACAAAAATTCTTAACCGAACCGTCGCGAAGTTATGACCTTTAATTGATCCTGTCCTCAACCATATTATCATCATACAAACTTATCTAAAACAGAAAGAAGGTAGTAAACTCAGTAATTATTTTCAACAAGTAGACACACTAAAAATTTATTTATTGCTTAAAATTTAAATTAAGTCTTTTAATTTGAACAATCTCGTAAGAAGTGTTTAATTAAAGTATTTATTTATTTTAGTAATCTTATTTTAATTTGGAAAAATTGCGGCCAATAAGTATTTTATTCACCTACAAACATTACGGGCTTTATGAAAAAGATGTAGGAAAGAAAGTCCAAAACTTTGTGTCTGTACAAATTTCTGTATTGCCTACTTTTTACAATAATAATGATAACAGAAATTAACAATTCCCAATTATTAATCTTTCTGTAAATATTTTTTGTGGACTTTACCTTTGAACTATTCCAGTTGTAAAAAAACGAATTCGATCATTCGATCATTGCTTGATCGCACACTATCAAATGGTACCAGTCGCAACGATGATAAATGCTTAGAATGTAGTTACGACAGCTCAGGAAATCGATCGGTTTAAATTATTATATAAAAATGTATTTTATTTATTTTACTTTAATTAAGTTGGATTATAGTTAACCAATTTTTTTTTTTATTTAATTTGAACTTTATTTAGTTAAAACTAAATAAATAAAAAACTATTTAGTATTTTACTAGAAAAAAGGGGAAATTTGCCTGAATGTTTTTTACACATTTACTAACCCATATCTATTTTGTTGTTGTTGTTTTTAGAACAACTTGGCACAAACTTCATTCGCTTTATAACACGGGTTGGTATCGTTATCCAAAATAAAATAATTCCAACAAAAAATCTCAAAAAATCAAGTTCTTTAAATAAAACAAATTTTCGTTTTATACCTTAGATGATGGGGAGAACATCCGCTTTGACGATTTTTTGAAATTCTAATATTCACAGAAATTGGAACATTTTTAAAAAGATTGTGTTTTTTAATAATTACTCACATTCTAAAATAGAGAACTCCCCAAAGCCGTTTAGCATTAGACGATTTGCGCACGGATGATAGGAAAACGTCAGAAAAATTTCAAAAATATTTACATTTATAATAACATTTACATTTGTATTTCAAATACTAAATTAAAAAACTCCCCAAAGCCGCTTAGCATTGGTCCTTTCTGCGCAAGGGTGACAAGAAATTATGTAGCTTCCTTTTCATATTGTAGTTAATACAAATTTAATGGAGTCTTCCTTTTTAATGGGTCGGGCACGTTATTTTGCATTTTTTGGGATTTTTATTGTTGCGAATATGATGGTCTCCCTTATAACACAACTCTATTGGTGCTTGAAAATTTGCACAATTGATTATTAAACTGATTACTTTCAAATGCAGTTTGTTCAGTTTATGTAAAGAAAACATGTTGAACAGAACTATGTAAGTCAAACTATTTGTTATTATACGCCCTATTATGATAAAACATCGTAATAAAATGTAGATAACCTAGCTGGATCTACAAGTCTACAGTACACCTACAGGAGATTTCTTTAACATAATTGCTGAAACTTTATTCCATATTTTTCTTAATAATTAAGTATGTACCACTAACCCAAAGATAGGATTTCGATGCTGCTATGTTTAAAAACCTTTTAATCATTTTATCTAGGACCTCCAAAAATTATGATAACAGATTATAAAAACACAAATAAACAGACTTCGTTCATTTTGTGTTTGATAATATTTTACAAACCGTTTCGTCAACTTTTCAAAGTTTTCAGGTGATTTCAGACGACCAAACCCGTTTAATCGACGTTTGATGAAGGTCCATAGATGCTCTAAGACTTGAGGGAACTACTTTTCCAAAGAATATTTTTTTGCGATCTACTTGTTGATTTCCAAAGTATTACTAGCCTTTTTCGCTCAGGGAAATAATAAACCAAGAACACTCAATTTTTTTGGTGCTTGCTGAGAAACACCTACTTCTTGTAATTATCGTTGCCTTGTGCAAAGAAACAAAACAATCGGTATCCGGAGCCAAAACATTTTATAGGATCGAATCGTCGACAATCATTTAATTTTTTTGTTGAAGTGTCTGAGAACCAAGTAAAACTTACACGATATTCTCAGCTAAGTAAAAAAGGGTCGTTTACAATAAAAAGCGAGCGTTGCCGAAGTGCAACCGAAGTGGTTGGTGAGCAGCAATTTAATGAAGCTGTTAAACTTAACCGAATCAGTTTTTTTTTGTGTTTTTATTGATTTGATTCTCCAGTAGACAATGATTACTAAAATCAAATATCAATTTACGAGATTCAATATTCTATCGCGAATTATTTGTACTGTTATTTAATAACGTATTACTAAAACCTTAAATTGTTTGCACTTGTTTTATTCGAATATAACATAATCCTAACAACATAATTTAGATTGAAAAAAGGCCCCGAACATATTTTGTCAGCCGAAGGTGCTCTGTCACCGATACTATTTAATTATGTAGCAATACATCTTTTGTAAAATTGAAACTCCTCAGGACAAGGATACCAGTAGTCCAATCATATTTGCGTGATTAGGTTGCATAACTACGCTAGTACAATGTCCAGCTTCCGTTGGTCTCAAAATAAACCAAAAAGAACCAATATAAAATATCTGATCTCTGGTTTTAGAGACCACTGCTACATTCACTCGGATTTGTACCTCTAAGGCAAGGTTGCTATCTAAATGATGGCGTTTTTATTTGCAAATGCAGCAACGATGGTTTTGTCAGGAGATTGACAAAATTAAGGATATTTGGAGTGGTTTTTAGATATCTGAAACCCCTTATTACCTGTTCCACCAGGTAATCCTTGTGTAGTAATTAAGAACATTGGCTTGATGAATTCAAATGTCTAAACCAATGGTTGGAAGGTTATTCAATACAAACGGGAGCCTAATCGCCAATGCATTGTTTTCTGGGTAGACCTCAAGACCTTCAAGTTTATTACTGGTTCCGACCACTTACTACAGTACGTTCTTGAGAGGGTCGTGTTCAAGATCATAACTTTTCTCTTCGTACGTTTTTTTAAGGCTTTTATCATGACTTCCATGCTTGATATAAAATAGATCAACTTGCAACGTAGCAACGAAGTTGCTTGCTTTATCGCACACAGATTTATGTTTCATTCAGGAATCTTATCTTCTTGGTGGTTCCGTTTGTGGGCTTAATATTCCTAATGGTAGTAGTCTTTTTAGAAACTCTGTCAATAAAACAAGAGCTTGCATTTATATTTCTAATAATATACATAAGTGCGCCTCTTATAAATGATTGCAGTTCTGCTGATCTTGCGGCTGTGTGTATCAATATCGTATGTGACTTATCTTATTTTGATCTGGTTAAAGCTTCAGTATATCTGCCGTACGACTCTGATCATCTTCGTCCTTCTGAGGAACTAAATAGACTCGTAAGGCAGTGTAAGGATAAAAATATCCCGCTTTTAATCGATTCTGATGCTAATGCACATCATACTATATGGGGTAGTAGGAATGTTAACAACAGGGGTTCTCCTGCACTGTTGAACTTGTGAATCTGTGAAATACTCAATAAAGGCTGTGGAGCTACTTTTATAAATTCTGGTCGGCGCGAAGTAATTAATATCATTTTGTGTTCGATGTCTATTGTTGATTTAGTTTTAAACTGGAGGGTGACTAACGATATTCTCACATCTGAACATAGGTGCATCTCTTTTAACATTAACCTTAAAAGACCACCGTTAAACCATATTGTAATCAGAAATTAAGCGATTGGGATCTATTCTCTTCCAAGCTTGCTTCAATTCTTGAACTTTCAACTAGTATTCGGTCAGCTAGAGATATTGAATTGGAAGCATCGGCCTTGGCGAAATCAAGCTCTGCCGTTTTCGATAACTTTTGTCCACTTGTTACCAATCAAGATACTTGGAACAAACCCTTCTGGTGCGCTGACCTTATAAGGTTAAGGAAACTAACTAGCAAGTTGGAGAATAGAACTAAAATAACTAATCTTCAATTTGATTAGAATAGTTTACTAAAATCTCAAAATAATTATAACGACTATTTCCTGTGAGGAAATCAACAGCCTTTATGCAATAGCTAGACTTATTAAAGCTTTTACTAAAAATGACGTTTGTATACTTAATGTCCTTCGTCTACCTAATTGCAAGTTTACCTCCTCGAAAACAGAGACGGCTGAGCTGCTTCTATCTGTTCATTTTCCTGGTTGTGACATAATCGATAATGATTATGATGCCTCTGCGGCCACTAACATTTATATCGCTATTACCGATTGGGAGTTATCAAATCAAATTATTATACTTGTATTTTTTCCTTTCCAACCATACAAAATGGTGGTCCTGATGGTACTTTTCCCGCTGAACTCAGCATGGTTTTCCTCTCATTAGGAAGCAGTTGCACACTTTTCAGGGATTGTATTGGCTTTAGTTCTGTCCTACCATCTTAGAATAGGAGTAGAGTGCTTTTTATCCTCGAAACCCGGCAAGTCTGATTATTATATTCTTCAACTGACCCTAAGGCATTTTGACCCATTAACCTGCCCTCAACCTTTCTGAAAACATTATAAAGAATGGTAGACAAATTTATTAGAGATCATTATTTATCTATATTCCCACTCAGTAACATTAATCATCCAAATCAGTTGTTGAGACTGATTTTGACAGTTTTCTAGTTTCAGTCAAGATTGCCAAATGTTGTCCTCAAAGAGGTGTACCCTCGCCTCTTCTGTGGCTTCTGGTTATCGACAAGCTTCTTGTCAAACTGTAACAATCTTGTTTCGCTGCACAAAGTTATGCTGGCGATGTTCTTATTACTGTTGCAGTTAAACACTTGAATGTGTTATCCGAGTTGACACAACCCATCTAAAACTATTTTACTTGTCTTTACTAAGAAGAGACACATCGACGATCTGACTATTCCGTCTCTTTAAGGGACACAGATTATCAGATCAGACTACGTTAAACATTTAGGTGCTGCCTTAGAGCGACGTCCTCAACTCCACTTCTTCCTATGGAAACTGTTTTGTATCGGTGTATTTCTTTCATTCTAGTTGGGGATTCTTCTAATTGAACGTTAAATGAAGAGAAAGAGATGAGAGGCTGATGCTGATTATTTATGGTTCGCTTAAAGAGTTGATGGGGAAATAGACAAAAAACCATTTTGATTTGCGTGTTTATTTTGAATTGAAAAATCCGAATTTCTTTACGCATGCAATGCATGCATTGCATTCATGGAGCAGATGCCTCTGCGTAGAACTATGCATTTTGTTTCTTTGTTTTCTTTGTTTAACGAAAAGAGAAGTATACCACTGTGGAGATAAAATAGAATCAATACGGACCAAATTCATTACTCAGATTGTAGCGGACTAGGCCACATCCAAAATATTTTAAAAGCCGTTTGCAGCACAGAAAATAAAAGGTGTCATGACAAATTGAGAACTTTTACAACATCGTCTCATTTTTTGTCAGTAAATTCGTTTTAAATTCAATAAACCTACGCATCACGAAACCTTCAGTACAAAGCACGAGTACAAAAACTCTTAATAACAAAAATTAGGAAAGATGTAATTTTATATTCTGTCCAATTTTATAAATGAAACAATTTTATTTCAGAAATAGAATTTATTAACTGCACAATAGGCATCATGGGCCCATTTTGGCATGGAGGACAGCTGCACAAGAATTATGTACATTTCAACTTTGAGATTGGGAATTTGTCAAAGTTAAAGAATTTAGTTGGACTCTTATTTAAGTTTTAAGACATTTTTATTTTAAATTTTTATGAAATTCTAAGGATTTACTAAATTTTAATTTGAAGTTTTATATATTTCTAAATTATAAGAATTTGTATCAAATATACTTTTCAAATTTTTACAATAGATGAAAAACCTTCTCGAAATCACAATAAAATTTTAATTGGAAAAGCAAAAATAAATTTTAATTTTTAACAACTATAAATTTGTTTTATTGTAAACATAAACGTTTTAAATCACTAAATGATCATCTTCAGGAGACATAAGCGTTTTTTAACCGTGGAATCAGTGTAATGTCGACTAATTCTAGATATCGTCACCAATAACTGTAATTTATGGACAAAATGTTTTGATGAATTTTATTTTAATTACATAATTTGTTCTAATTCTAACAAATGCTTTTGATGTTTGATGCTGTCATTTTACTTGTTATAATGGAAAAAAAATTTAATTTTTAATATACATACATGTATTATGTACTTATGTAGGACTCTCAGCTATTTTATACAATGCGTAAATGTAATGTTGTAGAAATCGTTGTTCGATAATTTTAGTTGCAAAAATAATCTGAAGATGATCACTTAGTGATTGAAACCGTTTATTTTTAAAATAAAACAAATATATAATTGTTCAAAATTAATATTTATTTTTTCTTTTCCAATTATAATTTTGTTATGGTTTCGAGAAGGTTTTGCCTCTATTGTGAAAATTTGAGAAGTATATTTAATTATAGAAACCACGGCAGCTCAAGTGTATAATAACTATCTTTATCAAATCCTGAAATATGTATTTTAAGTGTAACAAACATATTATTAATTAAATCGATAAAATTCTAAAATAAACTCAATTTTCAAAAATTAGTATCAAATTCTAAAGTTTCGTCAAATTCTGCAATATTAGTTTTATTCTAAATCCATCAAATAAAAGTATTTCATTAAATTCTAAAATTCTACGAACCATTCTATTCTTTAGCTTTATAGTTTATAGTTCAGAACAATATGAAAAAAATAAAATCGGCTGGTCTTGCAAAAACAAAAAAATTATCTCACTAAAGGAAAAGTAGTAGTCGAGCTTAGAACACCAAATTCTGCTTCTTTTTTTTTTTTGGAAAGAGTTTAACTGCATTTTTGTCCATTTTCAGTTATGAATGAAATAACTTGTTAATTACCTAAAGTTTCAAAAGTAACTTTCAGTTTTAATACTTTCCTCCATTTCTCTTGAAAATCTAAACAAAAATGAATAACTACTACTAAACGCCACTGCGATTTTTTATTTCAAAAGGATTTCTGAATAGTTTACTTTAAATATTTAACTTGTTTAAACGCAGAATTAATTAAATGCAACTCTAAAGAAATGAGCCCAGTCTAAAATGTTTCCCATATCGGTATAATTTGCCAGACTGTTACTGTTTAGTTTATGTAACATTATTCAAGTATTAGCCGAACTGCCGAAGTCACATTTGCCTTTTTGTAGTTTTGAGTAATTTCAATTTTTCTGTTTTTGTTTGCCATGTCTTACTATGAAACTTGACTACTAAATAAGTAAATAACGTTATTTTATGGCATTTAATAAAGGATATTTGGCATTTTAAAAGAGTAAAAAAACAGGTATTTGTTTGCAGAATCCAAATATGCCCTAAATACATTTTTCGACTTTTGGCGCTTGTGACTTTTTTCTTAGCACGGCAGTGCAGATTTCAATGTTTATTGGTATTAGCACTCGCAGCGTTTTTTGAATTTTAATTTCTTTCTTATTATTAATGTTTAAATGCTTTATTCAATTTGAATAGTACTGTTAATATTTTGTGACAATTTATAAGACACATTCGATTGATGAATAAAATTAATATTGTCAGACCATAACGTGAACTAACAACAGCGTTGTTTTTATTTTCATCCCATTTTTCGTTCATTAATCTTTAAATTTAAGCAAATTAAATATCTGCTTAATGCTGACTAATTTAGCAGTAGATTACAGACTTTCAGAGGCTCTAGTGTTTTCCTAGAATCAGTCTTCTCAGTTTTTGTTACTTTTAGTGATATCTACCAGTAGAATTTGTAAACACATCGAAAAAGTACTTTAAAGTCAAATTTAATACTTTGTTGCTGGAATTTATGCTAATTTCAACCCTGACTAATAGTAACATACTACGTTTCCATGACAGTGTTAATCCCGGTTAACTCCATCATGGAAACGTAGTAATAGATACATAAAAATCGAGACTCGTCAATGGACAATCGTCAATGGATAAAAAAAGAATTGAAAATTTTTATTAATAATTAAAGTATTTAAATTATAATTCATTTTTTTAATGTTTATGTTGTTTTTATTTTGAGTAGTTTTCGAAAATTATGTCTGTAATAGATGTTCTATGAATTATTTTATGCAAAATGACCTAATAAAGCGTAGAATTATGAATAGTTTTCGGTAAAGTCACAAAGTGCAGCTCCATTTTTGCTCGCGATTTTCTCTTACAGAATGAACACTACAAAATGTACTCCGGATTACAACTAACCTTTGTTAGGCAAATCTGGGTTACCAACCCCTAGTCTGAACAAGCTATAAGACGCTTAGAAAATAGATTAAACTATCCTACTAACACCACATGGACAATTGGATTACAAATTACAAAACCGGACGACTGAAAAACTAAAATAAAAAAATTACTCTACTCAACATAACAAAATTGCATTCCAATCTTTATCTTTATGTTATTTTCTCGGTTAAAAGAAACCCGTTTGAGATTATTGTGATCTAGAATCAAGTAATTTATTGTAAAAGTGTGCCTTTAATGTTTAAATCACTTACATATAGATTAGATTTGTAGATTTAACACAACTTGGTCAACTACACTAAATGCAAATATGAAACAATTACACACATTACGGTTTTCGCTTGTAAACATGTGCGATCGTCTCAACGTGTATTCTCAATTAATCTCAATTAAAAAAATATTGCTAAATAGGCGAACTATAATACATACCTACTTACCACAACACAAATTATACATAAAATATTATCTTTATGATACATTCAGTAATAACATCACCTTGACTTTTAAAAATAAATTCAATGTCATATGTGCATAAGCCTAAATATAAAAATGCATAATCGCATAGAAAATCTAAATAGCTCAAAACAAAACATAAAAACATGACATTATAACTTCTAATATTGTATAGTATTTGTTTATGATAAACGGCATTCGGTCGATGATACAAGTGCCTATGATCATATGAAGATAGTGGTATGTGGTATCGTTTCTGTAAATACAGACACATGGTAACCAAAATCTAAATATCAACATACACACCAATTAAAATTCTCGTACACAAACTACATTTTTCATTCAAGTTTTCGTTTATATTTAGTTCGTTGCACGATGGCAAACCAAAATAAAATACATATATTAAGATATACTCAGTCAGTCGTTATCGAATATCGAACAATCAGTTCGTTTAGTTTTAGTAAATTTTATGTGTCTGTAAAATCGCGGGCGCATAATTTATGATTGATTGTTAATCAGAGCGAGTGCGTGTGAAATACTGTAATGCATATATACCCCCACCAAACAAATAATTCGATCGAATTTTTATAACGCTATAAATTGTATATCTGTACAATACACACGAATTTAATTAAATTTTATTAAATAATTTCTATTTATTTATTTTAAAATTATTTTTTGTTGGTTTGCTGCATATTTTGATAACACGCGCAGTAATAAAATAAAACAAAATAAACAAAACAGCAAACAATTTACTTCTCGTACACAAGATAAGATAGTATATTCTGTCAATGTGTTGTTTGGTTCTGTTGTGCTTTAATTTAGAATTCTGCAGCGGCGAAGTTACTATTTTCGAACAAGTGTTCAACCAGATCAGTTTGAAATAGCTGTTCGCTAAGCTGAGGTAAAATAATTAATTAAATTAAAAAAAAAAAGAAAAAATTATTTCAAGTAAATTTTTTCTTTGATTTGGCCAGTTTATTGGCAAAATGGAATTTTATAATTTAACCTCGCCGTGTACTGGCGCTAGTGTTGGTGCTGCAAATCAACTGTTTGGTTTACTCATCCAAACTATTTTGGCCGCACAATGTGGAATCTCAACAGCCGAAATGTGGCCGGAAGATTATGGTGAACAAGTTGGTGAAAATGGATTTGGTGAATATGATTTTATTATCGCTGGTGCTGGTTCGGGAGGTTCAGCACTTGCAGGTCGCTTGAGTGAGAATCCTGATTGGAAAGTATTGTTGCTTGAAGCTGGCGGCAACCCACCCACAGAGTCTGAGGTAAACTAATGTTCTGAATAATTTATATCCAATTTCATCGAATCGTTTTTAACTCAAACATTTTGATTAGATTCCCAACATGTTTTTTTCATTACAACAAAGTAAACACGACTGGAATTTCCACGCTGAGAAATCTGATAAATTTAGCAAAAGTATTCCACAAGGAAGCTTTTGGCCACGAGGCAAATTACTAGGCGGTTCAGGTGGTATCAATGCTATGTTATATGTACGTGGTAACAGTTGGGACTATGATAATTGGGAGGCATTGGGCAATAAAGGATGGGGATGGAATAGTGTACTGAATTACTTTAAGAAAGCTGAAGACAATCAACATGAAGATTTTATTGGACGTTATCACGGCAAAGGTGGTCCCCTTAAAGTCTCATTCTTCAACAATGATGAACCATTACGTGAAGTATTTATTGCGGCTGCTAGCGAATTAGGATATCCAATTGTGGACGAAATTAATGGTGAAACATTCACTGGATTTACAACTCTCCAGACCACTACTTATAAGGGGGCTCGATTCAGTCCGGCCAAAGCATATTTAGTACCGGCAAGAGATCGCAAAAATTTGCACATTGTGAAACACGCTCATGTGAAGAAACTAGTCGTAAATAAAAAAGGTTTTGTTTCGGGTGTTGAATTCTCACGCAACGGAACTGACTACAAGGTAGTCGCCAACAAGGAATACATATTATCCTCTGGTGCCATAAACACTCCACAAATTTTAATGCTCTCCGGTATCGGACCCAAAAAGCATCTTGAACATCATGGAATTAAAGTAGTTGCAGATCTTCCGGTTGGTGAAAATCTTCAAGATCATGTTATCGTACCAATTGTATTCCGATTCCATCGTACAACAGCCAAAGCCGTCACTAAAGAAGAATTAATCAACAACATCTTTTTGTATGCTGTACATCGTGTCGGACCACTGTCCGCTCATGGTTTACTCAATTTCAACGGTATGATCGATACAGTAGACCCGAAAGGAAAGATTCCCGATATCCAACTACACAACTTCTGCTATCGTAAACAATCACCCGATTTCCTGTACTTCCTCGCTATGATGGGCTACGAAGAAAAACTTATCAAGAATCTCGTAGGTTTCAATCAACACGAAGATTTGTGTCTCGTCTGGGTGACACTGCTCCGACCAAAATCAATTGGTAGCATTACATTAAAGAGCAAAAATCCATTTGAAAAAGTAAAAATTGATGCCAACTACTTTGGAGACCAAGATGACATGGACACAGTGATCCGCGGCATACGCAAAACAAACGAATTCTTACAAACATCAGCATTCGAGAAACACGAAGGTGAACCATTCAAATGGGATTTACCTGAATGTAATGAGCTCCAATACGATTCGAACGAATATTGGGAATGTTATGTACGCCATCTATCGACTACAATTTATCATCCGGTGGGAACTGCCAAAATGGGCCCATTAGACGATCCCTCCACAGTAGTAGACCAACGACTCAAGGTCAAAGGGTTTGAGAATTTACGTGTTGTCGATGCTAGTATAATGCCGTGGCTTATTAGCGGCAATACAAATGCACCATCAATGATGATTGGAGAGAAAGCTAGTGATTTCATCAAAGAGGATTTTAAATATTTACACGAGGAACTCTAAACTCGAATAGTGCTCTTATAATTAATTTGTAATTTTTCTAATGTACGTATGATCTCAATAATTATTAATAATAAAGAAAAACAGGTAATTTTTGTATTTCCGCTGGTTTTTATTTGATCTGTACAATTATATTGAATATCTAGAAAATAGGGGCGGGATGTAATAGAAATTTTAGTCATCTGTTTCCGCAAGTGCAGAGTTCATGGGCAAACGCACCTTTCATGCCAGTACTAGAAGATGGCATGGGCTCCGGGAAACGTGTCAAAAATATTGCCATCACAAAAGAAACGAGTTTCGATCAAAAATTAGAAGGTAACTCAATCAAAGTACTTTTAGATTGAAACGATTTTTCCGAAGGATATTCAATAAAAAAAATGGAGGTGTAGCCAACACACGACTTTCTTTTACGAACAGAGAATTTTGAAATATTTTAATTTTTTTTTTAATTTTTAATTTTTATTTTTTGGAAACATTTTATATTAAGTAGTTTTTTGTAAATCTTATACTTTTTAAGATACATATTTGCAAAATAAGTTTTCTGAACCAAGGGAGTGGCCATTTCCGGTTAGCCGAAATATAATAATAATATCAGTTAAATATAATTTTTTTATTGTAAATGCTTAGAGAAGAGAAACAGTGAACATTCTGAACAACGGAAATTTAATTTGAATTAATGGATTAATTTCAATTTAATGATACCTAAATTTTAAAATTTCACATTTGTTGTTTTAAAATTTCACATTAGGTTGCATAGAAATAAACAAATAAGCTTTTTAAATTTTAATTTAAAAATTCTGGTTAAAATTGGGACTGATACTGGCGATTAGGAATTCTATATGTTCCACTGAATTTGGATGAAATTCAAAAAGTATCCTCCTTGGGTAAAAAATAAATGAGAAGGATAATTCAACTTTCTTTTACGCAAAAAAAGTAAAAGTAAAGATATTATGAAAATTTTCGGTTTCCGGTATTCTGGGAACGTTTAAAGTTTTGGGTTGCCACCGGTTGGTCTATTTTATCCGGTTATCTGTATCTTCTTTAAACGTATTAACACATCGGTCTGAAAATTTATTTTTAAGCTTTCTATTTAAAATATTGTATTCCAGTGAATTTAGGCAGAAACCGGCTAATCGAAAGTGGCATTTTATCATCTCATCTCAGGATTAAAGGATTTATGAACCAGAATGGAACTAGGCTATTTCTTAAACGATAATGGTGAAATTCGAGATGTGCAATGGAAATGAAATTTTAAAATGTTTGTTTGATAAAATTTTGCAACAAGGCCAACTGGAATGGAATTAGGCTATTTCTTAAAATATGATCAATTAGAAAGAGGCATGGATATTTTTTAACCGACTGAAGGTTGATTTATATATATTATCCGTTCCTACAAGAATCGTGTCAGACAAAAATTCGGGATGGGCTGTGACGTTATTGCGATAATATTTTACATGAGGCATGAAGCCTAAAGATCAACCTAAACAACCATATATTTAAATTAAAGGTAATGCTTATAGTTGATGAGTAATTGCGTACGACCAAGGGCAAAATTCCTTTTCTGAACATGCGGTGTAAGATGTTATCACCTCAAAAAAAAATATTGTTACACAGAAAAATATTGTTGAAAAGAATTTATAAACTGATGTTGTCTGGCGGACAGAATAAATTAATGATGTCTGACACGATATGTTTAGGAACTGAAAGGAACGGATAATATAAATAAACCTTAAGACGGAATTTCGACGTTTGGGAATAGGATTTTAGAATGGTTTTTTGACAAAGTTCTGGAATATTACCAACTGGATTGGAACTTGGCATCTTAACCTTTAATGATGAAACTAATCAAGTGTAATGCATTTCAAAACGATTTTTAGGTAACGTTCTGAATTAAGGCAAACCGATTATGAATTCGTTAATATGATGTCAATTTATATGAAGAAAAAAAATGTGAGGTGTCTTTTAAACTATAAAGGTACATACAACAGTAGTGCTATTGAGTGAAATTGAGTGATTTCGCGATCGCTGCCACATTCACCTAAATCTTCCAAAAGAAATATTTCTGTAATTAATTCTATTTAATTTTAATTAGCATTTGGCATGATACAATGGCTTTGTACATTTTTCTCAAATCATGGAAAATTTTTTGTCGTCCTGAATAGACCATTTTCACAATCGATAATTTGTGATGGCAGTGACAATAAAACAAACCATTTTTACTGTAGATTCCGACACCTTTCGTAAAAGATTACCGTATGCTGGTCACACCTCCATTTTTGTTTTTAAATATTTGTTTTGAAGAGTAATTAAGATCACGTTGAGGGTATTGCGCTCTTACCTGTAAAGAAAAAAATAATTTTATTGATTATTACAGAGAAATAGTGAAAAGAACTAATTTAAGATACGAGTTGTCAGCGGAAATAAGTTATTTGGTAATTGCATAAATTAAAATATCAACCTTTCCCAATTTCTAAACAATTGTCTGAAACTTAAGAATCCTTTGGAACACTTCTGAACATTCAAAATTTTGGTCGAAAAAATAGCAGAATAAAATGAAAGATACATAACAGGTTTACAATTAATTGGGTCGATGCCACGATGTACGGTTTATGTTTTAAATTTTTAGTTATCGTTTGGTTTCTAAAAATTCTTCCAACTCAATTGGTTTATCTATTGGTGGAACTATTATCTGGTTAAGCTATTGAATACTTCATTCGATTATGGTACTCAACTTTTGTGGTCTGGGCTTGACTTTGGTTTATCTTCTTCTCCTTATTGAGTCATTTGGCGTTTATATCTTCCTCTGCACTCACTTTAACTTCAAAATTCCAGTTATGTTTTATGATTTAGTGATATGTATAAAATTCTTCACTTATTAGCTCATCTAACACTGCCACAGATGCACTGAGATTTTTTCGGAACTGTTCAAGTGTTAGCATTGATTTGTCCTTAGGGAAGCTTGAGTTGCTTAGTTGATTTACGTGACTTTTAGCAAATTCAGATTTCTAAAATTTCGTTGATTGCTTGCGGTTAAGAGATTTATTGGGGTATTCGAAATTATTCAGGGTATTCGACATTTTCGGGATGGTTTTACGTTATTCGAGAATATTTGAAGAAAAAGAGATTGGCGAATATATTCAAGAATATATTTGTGATTTTCAAATAAATCGTGTTTTGATTAACATTGAATTTTTTGGAGATTTGTATATAATATATTCCGTGTATTCATTTGAAAAGTTTCTACCAGAATTATCTCGGAAACCAAGCATTTCTAAAAAATGTGTTCCATACAAAAGTTGTTTAGGTGGGTTTCGAGAGAAGGAGAATAATATTATTTATTTTATATGTTGAGGTCATCTTAAGGTGATTTCAAGGTCAAACAGAAATCGAACATTTACCGTCAAATCGTAGAAATAATTCGATACGAATTTCCCAATAAAAAATAAATTTATTAAAAATTGAATAACACGAAGCAAAACGATAATTATCAATCATGAGCGTCCGGGTTTCATAATGCTGCCCTGGTTTGTTTTGTTTGAATTGTAAGGAAAACAGCGGGAACGCTCTCGTATCTCATCTTTTGTTTTCCAAGGTAACATTAAACAATATTGGTAGTAAAATCCGAAGGTCGTTCGTGTTTTTCTACAAAATGTCAACTTTCTAATTTAATGTAACTTTGCTAAATATCTTGAAAAATGAACGTCAAACAAAAAAATATTTGAAATAAAACATGTTCAATTGGTTTCGTACAATACATTGCTGCTTAAAATATAGACTCCTATCTAAAAAACTATTTTGAGCTTGAAATAACCTTTAAGATGACCCCAAAATATAAAATAAATAATATTATCCCCCTTCCCCATAAAACCATACAACACGTTTCTCACAAACACACATTTTTAGAAGTAATATGGCACACATTTTTCAGAAATGTTTGGTTTTCGGGATAATCCACGTGGTAACTTTTCAAATGAACACAGGGTATAGTGTTTGACATAAGTTGTTACATTATTTGAGATTATCGAGAATTTTTCAATGAATGATATGAAGTATGGATTTTAAATTTTTTTTAAGTATTCATTATAATATATGAAGTATTTTTTTAAGTGTGTAATCAGCAATGATCATGTTTAAGCTAACAAAATACTTTAAGTAACCTCATAATAAATCCGCAAAAGGGAGACTGGCATTGTCGAGCCATTAAGTGATAAAACTACGGGCATATCTCCAAAATATTTGTTTTAAACAATTATTTAGAGTTTTATTTAAAAATTAACGGTTGCTTTTCCGAATTTTTTTTTGTAAAGTTCAAAGTAGTTAGTAGATACAAATTTATTAATAAGTAATTTCAAAGTAGTTAGTAGATACAAATTTAAAAAATCAAAAAGTTTTGATGCCATTACGGAGGGACACGAATTAACCTGGTGGTAATTAATGCAGCCGAAAATTTCGAATGGCGAAATTAATTCCATTTGCAATATGAATTAAATCTGCAACATCTAATTTTTTTTAAATGAAATAATTTCGCGGGGATTTAATTCATATTGAAAAAGAACTAAACTTTACCAAATGAATTTAATTCCGTCGATAAATTCCGCTAAAGAAATTAGAAGTTTGAAATACAAATATCTTATTGATTACAAAAGATTGAAGTGAATTTAATGTTTAGAAATATAATTAAAATATTGTACATACTTTATATTTTACACACCTTCTTGAAAAATACTCCAGTTATTTGCAAAAGTATTTGAAATTTTTATATTTCAAGCAAAATATTTTGCAAATTGTAGAGCATTTATTAAAATCAAAATTTTGCTTCTACATTTTGTTAACTTCTTCCTTGTGCATAGTTTATATAAATTCTTAAACAAAAATGAAACAGCAATACGAAAAAAAATTAAACCTAATTAGTAGTACATTATTTTAAACGCCCAAGACAGTCAGTTAACAATATTTCAAAAATATCAAAAAATATTATAGGAAGGCAAATCAGTAGACGAACTATTTCTAGAAGACTTAAGGAAATTGGTTTTCAACGTTACATAACCAGGGGCCCTATTCTCGAATTTCACATCCATTTTCCACATGTGGACATCTGTCAAAGTTCACAAAAAAACGTTCGAAAATTGTAATTCGTATATAAAACACGGCATTGACATTTTCCTATATGGGGAATTTTTCCACATGCTTATACCCATTCGGAAATATTCCCTTAGTACCGAAAAAATTCAATTTTTATGAGTTTCGACAGATGTCCACATGCGGAAAATGGATGTGGAATTCGAGAATAGGCCCCCAGAACAGTGATTAATATCACTGACCTCAACAAGAAAAAGCGAATGAAATTTGCTTTACAGCATGTGAACAAACCCTTGGATTATTGGAGAAATATTTGATGGACTGATGGAAGTTGGTTTGCGAGAAGGTTAACTGTAAAGAAGAAAGGGAGTTAACTGTTCGTGTATTCCCGAGAAAAAGAACATAAAAAATCACCGATTGTTCATCATGCGAATAGGGATAACGGTGGGAAGCTTATGTTTTGGGGCTGTATTTCTTACAATGGTGTAAGACAGCGGTTTCCAAACTTTCTGATACTGCGACCCACATAAGAAAAAAAAATAAAAAATTGGCGGCTCTCTTATTAGATAAAACAATAAAATAATATAAGCACATTTTCTAGTTGTAAAAAGTAATGTATTCATAGAATAAAACTAAACAAAAATTAATAAAAATTTAGTATATATATTTATAGAAAAAAATTTAATGTGATGGATGAGCTCGTTTGTTAGCACAAAGTTTCTCAAATCGTGGTGTTATTGTTGAAATAGCCACCCGTAAGCACTGTAAGAAATTTAGTCTTTTTGCCAAGGTTGATAAAAACACCTTGAGATTTTAAATGAACATGCAGCTTTTTGTGGTGACAATCTCATTGGGGAAGACTGGTTGCTGCAACAAGACAATGCACCAATTCACACGGCAAAAATATGCCAAGAATTTTTGGAAGGTACGGTGGGCCATTATGAAATTTTTCGATTTCGATTTTTTTCGATATCGTAAAAATTCGATTCGATGCGGATTTGTCCTATTATGAAAGTCAGTTTTCGAATTTTTTCGATATTGAAAAAATTCGATAAGTCCCATATTAACCATAATAGAAAGTTTTTGCGTTATAGTTTGTGATTAATAAAGTTAATTAAAAATAGGAATTAAAATAAAAAAAATATTCTCTTTGATTTATGTGCAACATTTGAACAATTCATAAAATCAATACTTTTTTCCAACCAATTACTGTTTTTGTTGGAGGGCGTTCGTCATTTAGCTCTTTTATCAAATCTTCCCATAATTTGTTACTAGTTTCATTAAATTGAGGGGATTTTAAATAATTTTTTGCTATCCGTCCTGATAAACATATTTGAATTAAAAAAATTTATTAGTTGTGTTCTATATTTCTTAATCAATTTTAACATAAATAATTATAATAAAACTTACATCGAAATTTTTATTATAAAGTCAATATAAGAAACGTAATTTCTGTATTTCTTAAATAAATTCTCAAAAAATTGTTTGAATAAACTTGATTCAATAATTATTATTTGAACAACTAGTTATTATTTTTAAAAATAATTTAAAATATATTATTTTACACAAAAACTAAGGATTATTAAACAGTTTGATAAATGCGATCAGCCGTATACAAAATTCGTCAACTAATAGCAGTCGAATTTTGTCGGTGCATTCGGAAAAATTCGATTCCATTTTTTCTTTTTAATTTCATAATAGGGCGAATTTTTACGATACATGTGCGTTCGAAAAAAATCGCCGCGAATTTTTTTGTTTTAGCTTCATAATAGAGCGAATTTTTTCGATATCGATAAATTTCTTAATAGGGCCCCTGGCTTCATTGTTTTAGACTGGCCTCCACAAAGACCAGATTTAAATGTAATTGAAAATGAAATCCGCAAGGTTTGGGTCAATTTAACTCTCGAACAATTATAGATTCAATGCCAAATCGTCTTCAGGCTGTAATAGATGCAAAGAGAAACGTCACTCCATATTAAAAGTTTGAAAGAATTCCAATTATATTATGCATAATAATTCAAAAATTCAAAATTACAAATAGTTTTGCTCACTTGAAATAATGTAGAAATAAGTTCAAATTAACATTTTATAATTAAAACTTAAAAATTTGTTATTTTACTTAAGATAACCAATCTTTCATAAAAAAAAACTTAATTTCCATATAGTTGGATAGATTGAAACTTATTATAGCCAAACTAGTACAAAAAATTAAAAATGAATTATTTTCTCAGCGAATTTAACTCCTAACTAAAAATTAACTAATTTATCGGCAGATTTAATTCATAATTAAAAATGAATTAATTAACCGCAAAAAACTGAATTAACTTCGCACGGATTTAATTTAGTTAGTAGCCGGAATCATTGCATCGTTGAACCGTCAGTTCAAATTGTATATATCGTTATTTAAATCGACCTTTTTTGTAACTTCTTGTTTTGTTTTTTTTTTTACATCACTAACCAGGTAATTTTAAGCTAACCATTTAACCAATTATTTATTAGCAAACTAGTTATTCATTTTTAAGTGAATTCGAAAATTATGCAGCAAAATAACAAATATACATGCATATTAAACCACTTATTTGAAAGTGCATAAAATGCATTTTTACTGCACAATTTTGAAATACATAACTGATTAAAAGATCAGATTACAATTATCTGGTTAGTGAGGTAAAAAGCACAGAAGAAGAAGCTACAAAAGATCGTCGTGAACTGGTTAAAAGAAGATCGATTAACGCTGTCACTAACACACACAGAAACTTAAATGACGATTTTCTTGACATAGTACATGACTTTACAACTAAATTCATATTTGATGAGCTCTATCAATTTAATGGAACAGACTAATTAGTTGTAAAATCATGTAATTAAATCTTGGCTACCTTGGTTTCATTTTCGTTCAAACAAAATCAAATAATTCATTAATGAAAACACGATGGTTACCTTGTAAATTACATAAGAACAAACTGCAGAAAGAAAAATCGTTTGAATTCTTGTGCTTTTTAAGTATTTATTTCATATTAAACATAAACCCAGATATTCGTTACTTGTAATACTAAACGGCTATTTTATTTACCCGCCCAATCTTCTTTTATAAAATCTGAAGCTTTCTCGCCAATCATAATGGTTGGCGCATTTGTATTTCCACTTACAATTAATGGCATAATACTTGCATCAGCGACACGTAAACCAGAAACACCTTTAACACGCAACCGTGGATCAACAACCGCATCTTTATCACTATCCGGACCCATTTTTGCTGTACCAACTGGATGATAAAATGTATTCGCAATATGACGCAAATAGCATTCCCAATACTCATCGGAATCGTATTCGTTATTTGCACAACCCTTAATATCTAAACGAAGCGGTAGCATTCCGTGAGTTTTAAAAACGTCCGTGGTTTCCAATTTTTGCATCATACGAATCCCCTTGATCATTATCTGGACATCCTCTTCGTGATCTAGGTAGTTTGCGAATATTTTCGGTTTTGCATGCGGATCATTAGAAGCCAGCTCAATTTTACCTATAGATTTTGGATTTAATATCAATACGAACAAAGACAATATCTCGGCCTCTTGGTTTGCTTTAACAATTGTCGCAATAATTTCCTCCTTGTAATTCAGAGCACGATAGAAATGGGCAATTTTTGGTTCTTGCTTCTTAAAGAAGACATGATGAATTTCGATGTCCGGATATTTCTCGGTCATATTTTTAGTGTTTAAGAATGCAGCGTAATCAGTACCAGGAAGTGTATTCAAAAAACCGGTCGAGTAGAATAAGTAGCTGAAAGCTGCATCAGCTAAATCTTGGATTGTGTTTACGTTTGGACGATGTTTGTGGAACTGGTATATGAGGGCGACCCCGACATGGTCTTGGAGATTTCCACCGACAGGGAGCTCAGTTACTTGTGGAATATTAAATTTCAATAAATGATCAGATGGTCCGACGCCGGACAATAACAGTAGTTGTGGTGTATTAACAGCTCCACCGGATACTACCACCTCCTTTTTGGCAGTGGCTGTATATTTTTTGGTTCCAATTTCAAAATCGACTGACACCGCTCGCTTATTATCGTCAAAGTTAATCTTAGTTGCGTACGCATTTTTAACGATATGTAGATTCTCACGATTTGTCGCAGATATTAAAAATCCTTTGGCCGTACTCCATCGCTCACCTCGGTAAATTGTCCCGAGCAACGTAGTGTATCCCATGTTCTCACCAAGATTTACATCGAACACTTCAATGTATCCCAACTCAATAGCTGCTTCAGATACAATAACTTTAGCCATGTCGAAATTATTAATGCTACCCACTTTCAGTAAACCGTCAGCACCATGATATTTCCCATCTTCAAAATCCCGAATATGTTGTACTTCATTGCCTTCAGATTTTTTGAAATATTCTAGAACACTATCCCAGCCCCAGGTTGGATTTCCTTGTTCCTCCCAAGTGTTGTAATCACGACGATTTCCTCGTACATACAACATAACATTCATACTACTTGAACCGCCCAACATTTTACCCCGAGGCCAAACGTGCTTGTGATCATTAAGACCGCGGCCTGAATTTTGCGATTCCTCTACGTAAAAACTCCAATCGTACCCTGTGGCATTTTGTAATTCAAACGCAAGTGCAGGAATCTGAAATTAAATTTGTTTTATTCATCTACCCGAAACTAGAGCCAAAAGCCAGATGATAAGTGAGTGACACAGAACCAAGCAAAAACAAGACAAAATAGATTTTACAATTTATTAAAATCTGTTAAAATTTTACAATAAGATACAGAAATCAAACTATAGTTCTTCATGCACCAATTTCCAATCCTCTTTGATAAAATCACTTCCTTTTTCGGCGATCATGATCGTCGGCGCCATTGTATTACCGCTGACTATTGTGGGCATTATACTGGCATCTATTACACGTAAATTCTCCATACCTTTAACCTTGAGCCGTGAGTCAACAACCGTGGTTTCATCGTCTAGCGGACCCATTTTTGCCGTTCCTACTGGATGGAAAATAGATGACCCAATATGGCGGATATAACATTCCCAATAAGCATCCGAGTCGTATTCAAGTTTATCACATTCGGGTAAATCCCATCGGTAAGGCTGTGCTTCATGAAAATCGAAAGTGTCAGTTTCCAAAAATTTGTTTTGAATTCGAATACCGCGAATTAATGTATCAATATCATCCTGATGATCCAAATAATTTGCGAATATTTTTGGCTTATCAAATGGATCATTCGAGCGGAGCTTAATGTGGCCGATTGATTTTGGTCGTAATAATGTTACCCAAGATATACACAAATCTTGCTCTTGATTTGTATTCAATAAATTTGTTACAAGGTTTTTTTCGAAATTCATCATCTCCAAGAAAGTGGCAAAATCGGGTACATTTTGACGGAAACAAAAATAATGAAACTGGATGTCTGGAATTGTTCCATTTATATTTTGACTGTCGATCATTCCATTCATATTAGTTACGCCATGAGCCGTTAGTGCTCCAAGTCGATGTGATGCATAAAAATATATATTTTGAATGAGTTCCATTTTTGTAACAGGCTCTGAGTCTTCGGGGTGGACTTTGAAGACTATTGGCACGACCATATGATCTTGAAGATTTTTGCCAACTGGAAGATTTTTAACCACTTCAATATTTTTCTTGGTTAGATGCTTTTTAGGGCCAATACCGGAAAGCATTAGAAGTTGTGGGGTGTTTATTGAACCGGCTGACAGAATATATTCCTTGCGCGCCACAACTGTATGATCGACTCCATTGCGTGTGAATTCGAGACCTTCAACTTTCCCACTTTTGTTGATGATTAATTTTTTAACATGTGCATGCTTGATAATATGTAAATTTTTACGATCTGGGATGGAACTTAAAAATGCCTTGGCAGTACTCACACGAGCCCCATTGTGTACAGTTCCCTGGACGTAAGTGAAACCAACAAAAGTATCGCCATTAAGATCGTCGACCGTCTCATACCCCAATTCTTCAGCAGCCTGCCGAAAGGCTTCACGCATTGGTTCATCACCATCGAAGTAACTAACTTTGAGTGGCCCTCCACTGCCATGATATTCTCCAACAAAATCGGAATTCTCATTGTCTTCTGATTTTTTGAAATATTCCAATACATTTTCCCAATTCCATCCTTCGTTGCCAAGTTTTTCCCAGTTGTCGTAGTCCTCATTGTTGCCACGTATGTAAAGCATAGCATTTATAGCGCCAGAACCACCTATCAGTTTACCACGTGGCCAATTGCAACCGGCTGGCATACTTTTACAAGCTTTATCCGATTTCTCGGTATGATAACTCCAGTCATATTTCGTCTTTTGTAGATTCAAAAACATGGCTGGAATCTGTGAAAATTTATTTTTCGATTTTTGGTCTTGAATTTTTACATTTTTTTATAATTTGATTAGGAACACTGAAAAATTTGTGTTATCACATTTCAAATATATAAAAACGAAAGCAAACATTAAAATGATAATAGATGCCCTTGATAATTTTGTACAGATATACACATAGCCACGACATTACATACACATCACATATATTTTCTACAGATCATCCTTACCTCAGATTCTACTGGTGGATCGCCACCAGCTTCAAGCAAAAGTACTTTCCAGTCTTTATTCTCACTTAACCGATGTGCTACAACCGAACCAGCCGAACCGGCACCCACCACTATAAAATCATACTCTTCCAAACCTTTTTCGTCAATTTGTTCACCGTAATCGCGAGGCCACATTTCAGGTGTAGAAATGCTACACTGCGCGGTTAAAATTGTTTGAACCAATAACGCAAAGAGTTGATTGGCGGCGCCAACACTATTTGCAGCACATGCTGGTGCTGCTAAATCCATTTTATATAAGAAGATTGTTTTTAGTCTGGTATAAAATAAAATTCAAAAAATCAGCACATATGAGCTATTTACAGTAATTATTGAAATTTTACCTTTATACGAACGGAAAACGTAAACTGATTTGATTGAAGTTGTGCTCCAACTGATATATGTATATTCAATACTGGTTAAATTAAAATTAAAATTAATGTCGTGGCGAAGAGAGAAATCGAAAAATAAATCGTGCATATCTTATCTTCGAAGTGTGTGCCAAGTATTTTTTTTTTATTTTTACAATCAATATCAAGATTACACAGCCCAACACAATGTTTATTCGAAATTACAACTTAATAATGCTCAAGTACTCAAAAAATAGGCTCATATATGTTGTCAATGTGTAAAATCCCATATTGTATTAGTGACATCGAGCATCGAGGGTTCCAGAAACCTCATTAAATACTGACGTGGTTTGGAAATAAATCTCTGCACACCTAAAAAAAATTGATAAAAAAAACTAGTACGAGTCATGTCAATAAAAATTGATCGGCCATAAAACGAAAGTGGAATAAAGTAAAATACAGCTCTCGATACAATATTCGTCGTCGTGATACAGCTTAATGATAACAAAACAATTTTTATGAAATCATTTCACTTTTACAACTGAGTCTTAAACATAATCTTTAGTAGGTAAATATAGATAAGATATTAGATAATATGCTTCCATTTAAGCGGGTAAGCTTTTGCGGGGGGGATGGGGGGGGCATGTATATCTTTCAACGAAAATTTGCTTACAAAGTACAATGTCTGAGTAAACTGACAATTTAGTGAGAAATTTTTGAGTGAAACTTAATTACTCTCTGAAAATCTGCTGATTAAAATGCGATACTTTGACCTTTGACCTATATTTTGGTGTTAGTTTGACAAAATTTAACGATTTTAACGGTGCATATTTTCCAGGCAACAATTTCCCATCTGATATTTGTTGAAATAATTAATAATTCAGATGGTAAATAGCCTTAGAATCCATTTTTATCGTTCTTTGGATCATCTTGAAGAATTCCGTTTTTCTTTGGTAGTTCGGTGATAGTGTTCAACATTTTTTCTACATAATAACACCGCAGTATTTTCATAAATTACAGTGGTACATCGGTTAACGAGCATAATCCGTTCCAAAATCTTACTCGTGATATTTTTTAAAATAACAAAATACATTATCTAGGTATATTAAGCACACAATCCGGATCTCCCCCTCTTCTCGTCACCAATCTCTGGCCAATTATAACCACGGCCGGCATGATAGGGTATGCCAAGGTGCCACCGAATATGCCCTACGCTTTCGAGATTTAATTTTTTTTTGTTAAATAAATCCCTGTATTAACCAAACATGGCCCATCTTCAGAGAAAAATGTAACAACTGAAAACAAAATATACCAATATCATGCAAAATTGCAAATCTTGTTGTTTTAAAATTCCCAACAAGATTTGCAATTTTGCATACCCAGACACTTACATATAATTTCAAAACATATTCGTCGAAGACTTTTAAAGAGTTATGATAACATTTTTTAAACTTCTCTCGTTTTGTAAATTGCAACGCGCCTTTATTTAATGAAACATTTTAGAACCTTTCTATTTAGCTTGTCTGCCTCCAACCATTAATTCTAAATATTGTAAATTTGTTCAAAAAAAAAAATTTATAGCAGATTTAGCAGATGAATTAAATCGATTCTTTTACCTGTAAGGCAAGTATTTGACCCTCAAATGTTTTCTTATTTGAATTAATCGAGATCAGGTTCGGTAACTGTTCGCAACATGTTGAGTAAAATGAAGATTTTGTTTCCTAAACCACGCATATTGCGAAACCTGAAAGTGCCCATTCATTAGTTATCAATAAAAGGTCAATCTTGAAAAAGGCAAGTAAACGCTTTTAGTTTTTTATTCTTGACTTTAGCCAATATGGTAATCAGTCGACTGGAGCGCCTTTTTTTATACATAGCGAATATTTTAATAATTAGAAGGTATTAAAATCCCCTTTTCCAGAATTTATCATTTTTTGTTAATTATATTTTAAAATTAAATTCCCCCTTTTCCAGAATATTATCATTTTATAGACTACGATAACATAGTTATAAAACAGTTTGCTAGTAATCTCGATTAATTCATACAGAGCTTAAAATATTGCGTTGTTAAAGCGAAATAATTTTTTATTCGAGACGTTAGTAATTTCAATTATTCTTTAGTTTATCATTTGCTTAGCATTAAGCAGGCTTCTTATGCGAAATGTCCAAATAAGGAATAGGGTTTTGAACAGTTTTCGGTAAAATTACAAGGTACAGCGCCATTTTTAATCGCATTTTTCTCTTACAGTGTGAACATCAGAAAAGGTAATCCAGATGATAAGTAAACTTGGTTAGGCAAATCTGGATTACTAATCCGTTGTTCGAACAAGCTATAATGCTACCGTAAATAAAAAAAAAGATAAGTAAGAAAAAAATCGTAAAGGTTGAAACACAATGAAGTTCGTTCCGTTCCGTTCGCTTTTTATCTACTCTAGTTTGGTGGTTTTGCCGACGTTTATCATTGAATGTCATTGGATTTGAGCCTTAATGGTCGCTGCACGCCCAAAACACCTAAAAGAGACACTTGATTATGATATTTAACGGTAGTTTTGGCGACAAATACTCAGATTATTAATTATTTCTACAACAACCAACCACAATAAAACAGATGTCAAATGAATTTGGAAAATATTCGGCATACGTCTATTTTTGCATGGTTTGAAAATCGCTTCTAAGCGGCATAATTTTGTATGTTTTCCGATGCTGCTGAGGAAATTTTCTCGATTTCGGATCCTACATGCTACTAGTCAGAAAAAAGGCAAAAATATATTAAAAAAAAAATAAAAGAAGTTAGAATCTGTCTGACTGCTTTTATTGAAGTTTACTATATGTATACGAATACGGAAGAAAACACTATATATGTATTTCTGTAAAATTTAATTTTGTATTTTTCCATTCATGAATATACATAGTACGTATTAATCCTTTTATATATAAACTACTCTTTACCTTTTGTCTCTATTTCATGACCTACCATTACGCACAGTTTAGAGTGGACGCCGGTGCTAATTCATAGTCCGCATACCGCACCGGCATCTTTCCAGCTATTGCACGGCGGAGTTCCGGTAGCTCCGCTTCTGGTGCTTTTCGAGTTCTAGTGCTGGTTCGAGCCCCCCCCCCCCCTTCCGGTTCGGCTATGGGTGTTGCGGAAAAATGATAGGTACCACTATACGTCGCGTTGGTCGCAACTCGAAAGTGTCCATTAAGACATTGTCATCGTCTGATGGTAGCGTATCGGGCGTTTCGGCGAACCGCACCGGCAATTGGTTAGCGTGGCACCTGACTTTCCTTTCACCACCCTTGACGTGTAACAAGACCTTGTAGTCGACTTTGTTACGGCGTTCAACTACCGTACCGGGCTGCCAGCTCCAACCGTTACATTGCGTTACCTTGAAGAGAATCGCATCGCCAACCTCAAACTCTTTGTACTTCGCCTCGTGGTAAGTGTTGAAGCACTCCTCCATTTTCACATTTCTCCCATCGTTTTAAACTGGTGATGGCTTAATAAAGTCCAACTTTGTGCGTATCTCTCGGTCGGTCTTCAATTGGAATGGTGACTTGTCTCCGAGTGCTTGTGATTGTGTGCACCGGTAGCATATGAGGAACTTGCGTATAAGATCTGGTCCGCTTCTTTATTTCTTTTCTGTGCTTCCAAAATCGAAAGTCATAATTTTTCCAACCTATAAAACGGATTTTTGCCTCATCTCAAATATTGCTCCATTTTACAGTCATACCGCTTGGCTTTTTTTCTATTTTTACTATTTACCGAAAGCCTTAAAAATCTAGTAGATAATATTAGAGCTTACGGACCATTATCCAATAAACAGCGTACGCGGTAGGTGGTTTGTCATAAGAGGATGCCAACACATAGCCCTCTTGTTCGAGTTAGCAAATAGCATTATAAAATTACCAAAATTGGCGAACATTCAAAATTGTACAATTTACAGAATTTTGCTAAATTCGAGTTCAGAATCAGATATCATCATAATAGAGGCATTAGTAGAGTTAGTTGCTGTCTTAATTTTAAATCGGATTCTGGAACAGAATTTTATTTTATTCTATTTACCAACTTCGTATTCCCAGCAAGTTAACTCATTAACAGCATATTTATTTTCCAAGTTCATTAAATTGTTGCGGGCGTCTAAAAGAACATTATCATATTGGTAAATGTTTTTCAAATTGATGGAATACTTTCCCAACCTTCACCTTCGAGTTTTTTGAGGCCAGCTTTTAGCAGGCCGACGGACCGTTCCGCGCGCCCGTCTGATTGCGGAGGATGATTGATCTTTCCAGAGGCAATTGAAACAATTCTAAAAAAATTCATTATACGCGTTTATTGATTTTTTATCTCAGAACGCCGAAAATCAGAGGCACAAATTGCTTCTATCGTAAAGAGATGATGAAAGATTAATGAAATGACATAAAATGTGCCATTTCAAAGCGCTGAGAATCACCCAAAGCCTTTAGCGAGGTCGACGTCCCCACTACCATGTTTTTTCCACCTTTGAAATCATTTTCCTTTAAAGATATTCGGGTATATCAACTTTAGATAAATTTGTGGCTCTTCATTCTCATTTATCTTTCTGATTCGAGGTATTTTAAACTTTTGTGCTCGTTTTGAAGGGAGATAAACTCGAAAATCTGATTGACTGCTAACAAAGGCTTCTCGAATGATTTGGGAAGGTTGGCAGATGACCTACCCATTTCCTTAATATTGTTGTTAACTGTTGTCATAGTAAACCAGGTAGTGGTTTCTATAAGCAGATGACATTTAATGTGGTGTTGCTCATCAGTTTCATTTGAAACCACAATACTTTTACATAATAAAGGTCTCCTTTAAGCACACACCCAGCGATACTCGTCTTTTATGTTTTGTGAGTAGAAGAGCCGAAATAAGTATTTGTTCAAACGTATTGCTTGTTCCAGATGATGAAACTGAGGATTTTTGCGTTCAAGGATATCATCCGGGAGACAAATCAATGTACAAAACGTATTTTAACTTTTTTAACCAGCGTTTACACAATTTCACAAGAACTATTTTTAAAATAGATAAAATCGCGAGCACTATACTTACAATAGCTGAGAAATGAATAATTGAAATAAATAAAATATTTATTATATAAATATTTACGAGTTGTGAATATTTTGTTTATGAAGATACATAAATCAAACCTTTGTAAATATGTACATATGTATGCAGATAAGAAATCCTCCTTGTGTAATTTTTGGTTTGTGGATTCTGATTTTGGAGATTTTGTGCTCGGATGTTGAATTATGGAATTTTTAATCACCTCGGGAATTTTGTGCTTGGGGATTTTATTTTTGGTAATTTCTTGTCTCTAATTCTCGGCAACAAAAAGACTTGCGTCTCTGAAATCATTGGCTTTCTAAATAATTTTTGGAACAATTTTTGGATGCCGAACCAAAATTGCTATATTTAACAACTTTGCAATAACTCTATTGAATGCAACTTTCATAAGGCTCCTTCTTCACTTTCGGAATTTTTGCATACGATTTCGATATTCTTGCACTATTTCGCTGACAAAAACTCAATCACAGATAGATTTTTTAAATATTTATCTGTAGTTCCTCCTCCTTTAGAAATGTGGAAATTGGTAATACTGTCAAACCTTGATAGCGAAAGACTCAAGGAAATACAGGACATGCTTGAAGATAAATGGCAATATGGCCTACTAGTAATAATCCCTAGAATCTTCGTATTCGTAGTGAACGCATCTTGACATTTAGCACTTTATACACAGCTCTAAATATGATTGATATTGTTGCAGCGATCATTTTAAGGAATTGTTAATTGTATTTCACACTGCTACCCATTATTCACGTAATTGAGCGGATTGTTTTAAAAATTATTTCCTACAATACCTTCAACCATTTGTAAAATCAAATATTGTAAAATCTATTTGGTAATGAAATCAGTTCAGTCTCTGCCTCAGTTAAAATTCTATCGCGTTGGCAAGTAGAAACAGTTGCAAACAGTTCAATTCTCTAACATTTATTTTACTCTACATTTTCAAGTTACATAAAGATTCATAATTCGGAGCGGAATTCTTAAAAAATAGCACTCAAAAATTAACGGTGTAAACTTGACCATGATCCGTGGATTTTATTCTTTGGGTAACTTTTACGGATAATTACAGGTATGGTTTGTAGCACACCACGGTTCGGCAAAAAGTCATGCTTGCAAACCAGATAGAAAACTGTGTTGCCTTCGGAGAAGAGCAATCAAAATCGAATATTCGAATATTTGTTATCGGATTATTTTAATTAAATATTCGCGAATACACGAATAATTTTCGTTAAGATTTTTTTTTAAGCAAAATTCAAAAATATTAAACGAACGCACCGTTTCCATTAAACGCACTCTTTTCCATTATAAACGTAACACTGGTTTTTACTTAACCTCCAAACTGCAAGGCATTTATGTATATTACAAGAAAACGACGAACTAAAATTGAAGCAAGAATAATATTTTTAAAGTAAATCTCAAATGAAAACCATTCAATAATTGATCATTTAAAATTCTAAAATAAAATTGTGGAAGATTAATTTTATAGATGATAGGTATCCAAATGTGGTACCTTTTAATTACAAATTTATATTTATTGCATTTTATTTTTTTATTCTTGTCCTCACAAAAATGTTCCATCAAAAACTCTGATGTTTGGAATCATTTCACAAAGCTTAGTAACAACAGGGAAGCTGTATGTATTAAATGTCCCTTAAATGATACTGATATATCGAAAACAAGCGTAGCTACTGAATCAGTTGTAGCAAAAAAACTTCCTGAAACCAACACAATCTTAGATTACATTAAAAACAGTCCATCGGTGAAATACAGACGGTGCCGCTATAGACGGCATGGCTAATTCGTGCAATACGGAATTCGGAACTAGTCAAAGTTTATCTTGAGTATAAAAGTTTAGAAATGCCAGCAAGTGAAGCTACAATTTGGAAATGTATTTATGACTTTTATAATGAAAAGAAAAAATAAATGATTGTGCAAATAGAACAATATAAAGAGAGAAATGGATAGTTTTCATTAACTATAGAGAATGGGCGGATAATAGTTCAGTGAGGTACATAAATGTTACGTTGCGTGCCATAGTAGCACAAAATTATATGAGTTCTTTGTTCTAGGCTTGGTAGAGAATAAACAAAAGGCTTATGCAACCAATACTGAAAATTATATAAAACAACAACTCCTTGAGTTTAATATTGATGTGGAAACAAATGTTGTGGCATCAACTCAAAATCGTATTGTTGTAATGGTTGAATACGCTAACAATATATCCGCTATTTCTCAATTGTGTCACAACCACGCATTGCATCTAGAGTAATCGATACATTATATAAGAAATGTAGCCAAATAACCTATAGCGGAGAAGAGTATGTAATGACTGGAACCATTCCGACAACTAAAATTTTGTATTCAGTATGATTATAATTCCGCCAAAAATTACCTTTCACCGCAAATCATAAGTTATAACATTTTGTGCTTACCCGCGAGGATTGATGGTTAATGCGAGGAATGTGTTGGTTACAATGAGCTTGTAAATAAATCGTTGATCGATTTTTTTTAAATTTGGTTGGTGTGTGTGAGCAATTATGAATTTTAGCGCGAAAAAAAAAACTAAAGTCATAAAAAGGGTAGAGAAGATGATGGGAATGGGATCACTTTTCAAAAAAAGTGAAAATTTATTACACTTGATCTTGTGTAAGGCGACGTGGTTGTGCAATATTTGTTAACTGTGAAACATCACATACGTAAAAAATTATAATATAATAAGTAAAAATGTATTGGTACTTATGAATTATTGCAAAACCAACAAAAATATTTATACAAGCCAAACAGTACAACAGTACTTAAGATATAAAAAAGTACGTTAAGGCGTAGTATTAGTGATGCATATAAATAAATCAGAAAGTACATATACACAAAACAGATAAGTATAGGTGATACATTCATAATAAATATAGTGTACATTTTTTGATAGGATCTGTGTAAGGAGGGAACGAGACGGCTTGTATAAACATTTTTGTTGGTTTTGATTATTGTAATAAACTGTTAAGAAAATAATACCTATATGTATACTTAATCAATCGAAAAGGTATTGCCAGTGAACTGTGTTATAATGTACAAAATAAAATCATTTTAAATAGTAAAATCTATGTAAATCTCAGTATATTTTAATAGTTCATAAAAAAAAAATTAAATAGTGATAACTAGACTTAGGAGTTTGAGGCAGCGTTTTAAAACTCGCTCTGTAAAATTTGTTATTCGCGCTTTACTGATCGAATAATAATCTTTACAACTGATCGATTTGAATAGTGAGTAGCAAACAAAACATATTGTGTTGATTATTTATTTTGCATCGAATAAAGAAGAAAAGAAAAGTATTTTCTACTCAGTCGATTCAATGCTACGAAATATTATATTCATTATTTATACAAAGAAAAAAGTGAAACTAAAGAATTGAAGAGTAATTTTGTTTAGGTTGAGCACAAGGAAAATAAAAATTGTCATTTTACACCAAATTACCATAAAATATTCAAATTTTTGGCCAAAATTCTAGATATAGCCCCAAAAATAAATCAAAACAATTTTTCACCTTTAGTAAAACTTGTACATTAAAATCCTATTCAAAAATTATTCACTAATTATTCACTCAGCAGTAAACAAAACAGAAGAGAAATATATTTCAATTCTATTCAATACATCAATTCCCTCAATTTTTTTCTATTCTTCGCTCATTATTCATTTGTTACTGAATAGTATTCATGCATTTTTGGTTTACTACTCTGATCAAAGAAGTAAAAAGAGAATTGGATATAATTAAAATTCGTATATTACGACATTCAATTATAACAACGGATTCTCAATGTCGTTGTAAGTGAATTTCACTGTAATTTAAAACGAAAAGAATTGAAATAAAAAAAAATTGAAGAGTAATTTTAAACGCTGGTTCTAGGTTCTAAAAAAAAACAAAACTATCTACCTAAAATATGTAACTAAAATTAGAAAATACATATATGGTAAAAACACGTGATTAAAATGGAAAATGTGTGGTTAAATTTTGAAAATAAAACCAAAACTAGAACGTATCATAATCAATTCACTCAATAAAAAAAGTATCTAAGATTTTGGCTGTAAAGTTGGACAAACTAACGCCCCTTTATTTTAAAGGGGGGGAGCGGTAGTCCAAAAATGCGTTCACAACTCCAAACACTTAAAAATTTGGAATTTGGTAGAATTGTTGTGTTATGCTTTTATAGCTCAACATACTCTAGTCTGATTTATTTAAATTTGAACAAATTTCTTTTCGTAAATTTTCCAAATTTTGGACTAGTTAGACAAATGGACGAGAATTATTCCACTGGCCGAAAATTACTTCATTTATGATATATGTACATACTATATAAGGCTAGTGAGCGTTTTGTTATAATAGTTTTTAGCCGGCTGAAAATTTGTGAAAAAGTAATTTTTTGTCGCTAAGAATGGTATCAGCCACCTGGCTTGGCATCTCTGGGCCTGAACCACCCAAGGAATGCTTTAAGTTGCATTAAAACATATTCAGTTCAAAATGAAGTATACCGCTTGTGTAACATTTAACGTGTATTTTTTATAACATGTATTTGAGACCTATTTAAGCGAAATAAAAACAAATTAACAGGCGATTTAGCTTAACCAGACCTGTCGCAAAGCAAATGTAAAGTTGCATCATAGAATGTTACATTTAAAATATTTTATACCGCCTGTCATACTTTACGGTATATTTCCAATGATACAAAAAGATAAACAAATTAAAGCCAGGTCTATCTACCGGGGCTGGCTTTATTTGTTTATCTCTTAGCGTTGCGAGACATTTTAAAATGTAACAGTCAATAATGCAACTTTACATTCACCTTGCGACAGATTAGGTCATGCCAAATCGTCTGTTAATTTTTTTGATCGCTTAAATAAGTCTAAAATATATGAATGTTCAAGCGGTATTCTTCACTTTGAACTGCCTAAGTTCTAATGAAACTTTGAACAATTCTGGGGTGATTCAGGCCAGGAGTTGTCCAGCCAAGTGGTCGGTACCATTCCTAAGGACGAATAACTACCTTTTCCCAAATTTTCAGCCAGCATAAACCCTTGCAATAAAACGTTCACCAGCTTCTACTAAAAGAACTCCGGGTCATCAAATAATATATAGTAACCTATTGATGTATTTTAATTTCACATTTGGTTTAAGCAAAAGTAAAACCTTTTTAGCTTCTAAAAAATATTGTTTAGTTTAACCCTCCGCGGTCGCATTGGGAGAATTTCGTCCCAAGTGAAATTTCACTTGGGAATTCCCGAAAAAAGGAAAAGGGCAAGGACTAGTTCCCCTCTCTAAAAAAAACTTAGTGAGATAAGCGTCCAGCAAGCGTCGTTTGCCTGCTTTCCTCCAGTTAGTTAATGAGTAACAGCGGCACAAAGTGCTCGACAGTACGAAAACGTTCCAGTACGACCGGCGTGAAAGTTTAATTTCAAATTCAAGAGTGGGGTGATTTTTTGTCAAAATCTGCTAAAATTCTCTCTATAAAGCCTGCTTGTTTTGCTGATACGCAGTACTTAGATTATAAACCTTTAAGTGTATTAGTCACTACGAAAATAATATAAAAAAATTTAAATTAAGTCGTTTATAACTCGCAAAACTCAATGTGTTTATACCACACTACATCCTGGCATAATTACTAAGACGATGCCACACGCCACACAGCCAATGTAACAAAGACTTTATTGCATGAGAAATTTCCGGGAGACATTATTTCGCGAAACAGCGAGGTCACTTGGCTACCGAGATCCTGCAATTTGACACCCTTGGACTTCTTTGTTTTGGGTTATCTCAAAAGTAAGATCTGTGCCAATGAGCCAGTTACAGTTTAAGCGCAAATGGGCGAGATAATAAGATATATTGTATAAATTTGGACAAACGGATTGATACGTCGAAGCCGTGATGAGCATAATAGACATAATTGTTATCGATCAATAAGCATAATTCAATATACCGAAATCAAAATCATTCCAACGGAATAATTTTTAATTCACATGGTGAAACTCTTATTGGCCCATCCTTTATATCAGTGCGGAGGCGCTTCGCAACCTGTATGGTTAGTAAGCCCTTCGTTTTTCATAAGCGCCTCATGCTACGTGGAACTTAGCTTTTTTATATTTCTATTTACTTATTTTTTAAATTTTTTTCGATTATTTATAACCAATTTCAAACTCCAAGCCTTATTCAAACCCCAATCCCAAATATAAACCAATGCCTCCTCGCATCATGATATATACAAAAATAAATATTTATTAAAATAAAAAATTAATATTTCGAGATTTTTATAGGAAACCACCGGATTTCCTGAATTCGCGTTTTTCCTTTAGCTTGTACTTAAAATAAAGCAGCAATGTTTAAGCCACAGTGAAATAGCAAACAATTTACATTATTCTAATATTTTACAATTTCTTATTTTATAATTTCAACTTATATTGGTATAAATAACATTGCAAAATGTGGATGGATTGGATTTTTCCAAAGTCTTTAAATGTTGAGATTCAGAGAGTTTCTCACTGTGCCACGGTCTCGAGTTCGGTTCTCGCTGTTGACCAAAAATTAAGTAATTATAACATGGTTTGGCAGACATTAAACGTTGGTTCACTGGAAAAGTGCAACATTCACCAAAGCGTTCTAAGTACGGTTGGAAAGTTCTCGGGTCAGAAGTGCTAAGGATCGGCTTCGGCCTTCGAGCCACAGAATAATATCAAAATAAAGTATATTGTTAATACGGATATTGTTTAAATGGATCCCTCTTTATAGAGAATAGTGGTTCTCAACTCATTTGATTCAAATCGTAGTGCCAACAAAATAAAATAAAAGTCAATTTTATGGAATCATCTATTCAATACAACTTGGCACAACGAAGTAACAAGAAAAATTAACATTTTATTAAAGAGGATTTACAAATATCTACAACAATTTTGTCAATTTCTTTCTTTAAACATTATTAATAAATGTTGAGAGAGTTTCTTAACCGATTGTGATCAAATTCAGGATGCATGATAGAAATGGAATTCTAAAAATATTTTTACATTAAGTTCAGAAATAAGGCTAATTAGAAAGGTAATTGATTGTTTCCTTGCCGATTTCATGTCGTATTTATCTAATTTCATCATAATCGATTTAAAAATAGCCGAGTGTCTACATAATTCGCCATATTCCAGAACTATTTCTAAATTTTATTGTATAGTCCTATTTTCAAAATACGGTTCCATCATGATCGGTTAATGCTCCTTCCTACAAGGTAATATTCCAGAACTTCAACTAAATATCATAATCACAGTTCCATCATGCATTCTGAATTTCATAATAAACGGTTAAGAAATCACCAAGTTCCTTCCTAACTGGCCATTATCCAGAAGTTATGTAAAAAACATTTTATAATCCCATTTCCGTCGTGCATGCTAAATTTCATCATACACCATACTTCCTAATTGGCTATATTCCATAACATCATATGTAAACCTCATTTTAGAATCCCATTTCCATCATGCATCATGAATTTTATCATAATCGATTAAGAAACGGTCAAGTTCCTTCCTAATTGGCCGTTTTACAGAACTGTATTCAAAACTCGTTTTATAATCCCATTTTCGTCGTATATGCTGAACTTCATCATAATCGGTTAAGAAACGGTCAAGTTCCTTTCTAATTTGGTATATTCCAGAACTTCATTATAATCGGAAAAGAAACACCACGTTCCTTCCTAAGTGGCCATTTTCCAGAACTTCAATTCCATTTCCATCGTGCGGTTAATAAATAACCAAGTCAATTCCTATTCAGCCAGAGTTTAACTTGAAAATGTCATTGATGGATAAACTTCTACACGGGATATTTAAACTTTCTAGATTCGGAGTTAAGGGACAATCGGAAATCAGAGATAGGACAATCACCATTTCGGCTTTTAAACAGAGGTTTTACTGTAATATATTATTCCTATGCCGTTATATAGTTAAACGAGTGTTTAAAAAACAAAAAAAAATCGAAAACCGGGAAATCCCGGGATTTCCCGGTCACACTTTTCATGCACATAACGAGATCCCAGAATTTCGTTTGAGAATCCCTAATTTCCTATGCGGATTTTAGCTGCTTGTATCCAAGACACGACCTATTAACGTAGGACTACATAAAAACGAAACAACTTTATAGTTTAATTGTAATAGCTTAACAGCTTTTTGTTTAGCACCATCCAGACATTGGAGAGGATTCACATTATTTTTTAACGCAATATTTGTTTGTTTAAATCTTGCAAATTACATATTTTGTATAAAAAAAACTGACGTGGAAATTGCAACAAATTATCATTTGAATCGTTTTTAGATAATTTCTTCCCCGTTATTTTGCTTACTTTGGATTATTTTCGGGCTTCGGTAAAGAAATAAAGTACTTTACTAAAAAGTCTACATTAGTTTACAAGGGTAATGCATGTGTCTCTTATGCGGTTTTACAGGTCATACAATTTTCACGTGTCTTAAAAGGAACTTCAAATTTTCAAAGCTGATAGTCTTTGGTTCGTTCGGTATCAAACTTGTGGCTTATTTATCTTTATGAAGTTTGCTCCATCCACATACATAAGTAGCAAAACAATTTTTAATTTTCCTTTACATATTTAAAGTTGTACACAATTTTTTTTCAATCCACAAATTTTTATTTAACTTGGTTTGATTTTTACAGTTTTTAAAACATTACATTTATATTTAACAAGAGAAATTGCTTTAATCAAATAAATTTCGTAAATACGTCATTTCCGTGACGCGCGTCATCACATTGAAATTTTGATTTACCTCGCCATATATAATGAAAACGTAGTCCTATGTCAAAAAAATGAAAACCGGGAAATCGAGAGATTTCCCGGTAGTACTTTTGGGACCTGGATCCCGTTTGGGAAACCCTAGTTCACAACCTAAATAACCTCCTAGCCATTAAACCTTTGAAAGTGAAAGTTTCATTAAAATTGCCAAAGCCGTTCACAGACGAACTAATTTATATACATATGTATTAGTATAAATTATAGGTATAGAAAATATATACTATATGTAGATACTATTGAAATACCAATAACAGTCAGCATTCCTAAAAATCTAAATTTTTACCAACCGATTTTTATTGTTGATTTAATCAAATCAAAGTGTAACCGCTAATAAGCTATTTATATTGCGAATTTTGCAACCTGGTGGCTTGTCTAAATTGTGTCGAATTATCTTCAAACCATTAGTATGTACGTTCAAGCCAGTCTTACCTGTAAAGAAAGAAAAATAATGATTAATTATACAATAATAAAACGAAGTGATATATAATTTAAAGAAACAATTTAAAAACCAGCTTATAGGAAGCAATATGGTTTGGTCGTAAGAGTGCGACATAATCTCTCAAATACGAACAAACAAATTATAACACAAAATAATTAAATTTTTAATTTTAAGAACTAAGTTTATGTAAACAATTAATCATGGTAATTAATTCATCATCTTCAACTTATATTATCAAACAGCAGGCGGCTTTTATTTTATTTTATACTAGAAAAATGTTGAGCTTAACAAACAAGAGAAACGTAATTGTAAATGTACTACCAGCCGCGTTTTTTTATAGCTCCGGATAGATTGTATTTCCTACGATAAAGCTATTTATTCATATAATTAATTTATTTAAAAATAATCTATACATAATTTTTCATTCAACTTTTAAGTAGAAATTCATAAAAAAAATAGCTGTTATCCGGAGCTGCTATCGAGAGCAAAGGAAAATTTGAAATTTTTTTGTTTTTTGTACAACCCTAAATGTGGCAAATCATTTTGAAAACTCAAATATCAAAATCGTGAGAATAAAAATATCTAACAATCATCAGGAGATTTTTGAGGAATACGTTAAAGTAGAAGAGGCAAAAAGATTTCTAAAAGCTGGAAAGCAAAAGGATAATCGAGTATAATGATTTTTTGTTCACTAAGTTTCGCATGAAATAAATTAATTAATTTTATTATTTTAGAGTTGAGTCGTGTACTGGAGTCACGCAAAAATATTCTAAAGCAGAACTATTTGCTTGGGAAGCTTATAGTAAAGGTTTTATACACTTGATAGCTGAGCCAACTAAATTGGAATTGCTACAACAAGAATATGATAAAAAGAAAGAAGAATTTAAATCTCAAGTGGAAGACACAATTTTAGGAAAATATGGTAGCGAGGGGCATTTCCAAGTTCCACCAAAATCTTTGTTGCTTGCACAAACCGAAAACTACACTGAATATAGTATTCTCGAAGTGGAAAAACCATTAAAGGATATGAGAAACAAATCATTCGAAGCCGATCTGATAAAGATGTATATTTGAATAATCACTGAAGATGTATATTTGAAATTATTTATTATATTAAAACTTATCCAACTAAGTATTTATGCTTCTTAAAAATTTTTTATCTACCACAATTTCCAGTAAGGCTAATTTATTTTATTCAATGATTCTGTTTAATAATTCCCGATTTTTTTTTATAAATTGCGTGTGCCATTCCTTGCACTTATGTGCCGATATCTAGGCCGAAATATTTGTATTTTTTTTGCTCATAGTTCCAAACGTTGTCCTGAATTAAAAGAATTTCAGGAATATTTGGCACTGAAACCGCACAAATTGAAAAAGCCATCTTTTTTTGGGAAGGACCTAAAATTTTGAGCGATTTCAGTGCAAGATTTTCCTGAATTTTTTTTTAATTCATGGCAACGTTTGGAGTTATGGGGAAAAATAAAAATATTTTGGGCTAGTTGCTTTGGCGAGCGTAACTGGCACATAAGTACAATGAATGGCATACGCAATTCGTAAAAATTTGTAAAAAAAAGGTCGGGAATTATTTGTCTAAATCTTGCTTGAAGCCAATTAAATTGGCCAGGCATAATTGCGGCGTTAGCCGATCCTAGATAGGCCCATTCTGTACCGGGATTTGCAATAAATTCAATTGGTTTAAAATACTACTAAAAGTTGAGAGAGCCACTTTTAGTGAGATTCAAAAGAACTAAATACCTATCTCTTGGTGAACATTTTCTGATTACAAACGCGAGCTACCAAACCCATTGATTTTGCCGCACACTTTGAATAAATTGTTTCCATTTCAGGTGTTCTTTCAGTATCCAGTATCAATTTCTTAAATTATTAGTATTAAACTAATTGAAAAATATTAAAAAAGCTAGAGTTTGTGAAAGGGAAATAGGCGAAGATTGTTACTCGGATTGCCATAAAATGTTTACTAGCGGCAGCGGAATTACCTAGCACAAAATTTTAACTTGCGGCCATGTAACATATCGAGGTTGTGTAACGAACAGCAAGCAAACGAAACGTTATGTAAAAGAGTTTACAAATTGTGATTTAATAAAACGGAATCTTTGAATAAAATAAATTAGCCTTAATGGAAATTGTGGTAGATAAAAATTATTTAAGAAGCATAAATACATAAGTTGGATAAGTTTTAATTTAATAAATAATTTCAAATATACATCTTTTTCAGATCGGCTTCGAATGATTTATTTCTCATATCCTTTAATGGGTTTTCCACTTCGAGAATATTCAGTGTAGTTTTCGGTTTGTTCAAGCAACAAAGATTTTGGTGGAATTTGGAAATGCCCCTCGCCACCATATTTTTCTAAAATTGAGTCTTTCACTTGAGATTTCAATTATTCTTTCTTTTTGTCATATTCCTGATGTAGCATTTCCAATTTAGTTGGCTCAGGTAACAAGTGTACATCAACATCTTTACCATAAGCTTCCCAAGGAAATAGTTCTGCTTTAGAATATTTTTGCGTGTTTCCAGTACACAACTCAATGAACCAAAAATCATTATAACTCGTCAGGATGTGATTTTGGATTAGGATTATCCCTCATAAAACGTGTTTTTAGATTATAATATGCCGAATTGGGGTCCAAATTTCTGAGATATTTAGCTGTGTCTTCACGTATACAGGGATGTCTAGTTCATCAACATAAAATTTATCTTCATCTTCGTCACCTTTCGGCAATGATGCATCTCGATTATCCTTTTGCTTTCCAGATTTTAAAAATCTTTTTGCCGCTTCTACTTTAACGTATTGTTACGGTGACACCTAGGGTGTAATAGAATAAGTTTAATTAATAGCCCAATGTTTACTGTACTAAAATGGAATTTTCCATGATAAAACTGTTCTAAATGTTTCTAGACTCTTCTTACTGGAAAAGTCATAAAATTTCTAGAAGTTTGGTTTGTGTATTTAAAAAGGCGAACGAAGTCGAATTGGATTCATTAGTTTTTGGTAAGCAAAAGTATTAGGATTAAAAAGGAATTAAAAAGTGATTTAAAAGTGTTTTAGTGCAAAATAAAAATTATAAGTGATCAACAAAATTGTGCGAAAATTAAAGTAAAGTGATTTTGTGAGTTATTATTGTTATAATTGTGTTGTAATAATTTTTGTGTGACATAAACTAATTCGTTGTTAAGAAATTGAATTGTTTTGTTTTATTCACAATCCAGTGATTCGAACCTTGATTGACAAGGCAAAAACGTAACATTATTAAGACTTTTCCATTTAAATCGCATGGACTTATCCAAACAAGTAGTTTTTTATTTCTTAGGTAACACGCTTAGTCCCTAACACACATCTGTGTCAAATTTCGTGTCAATATATTTAGCAGTTAATGACATTAAATATAAATTATATAGCAAGAAAAATCGTTTGAATTATTTTATCGTTCTAGAAAAAATAAAATTCTGAATTATTTCAGAATAAAGCATAATTCTATAACACACGATGATTTTATTTACCTGACCATTCCTCTACCCGACCGTACTGTGTTTCTTTTGCGTTTTTCTCGAAACTACTTTTTTCAAACTAGTGTACAAGGTATCTCAAGATCTACTCAACCGATTTTGTTAAAATTTACAACACATATTCTTTATATTATTAACTAAGGCGGGACGTAGAATTTCTTTGAATGGGTACCTTGTTGTTAAGTTATAAATTTTTTAATCTCTAAATTCTGTGACGGTCGTGTTTGTCTATCATACATTTTTATATTCGGAAGACAAATCGTGTAACGAAAACAAATCATACAGATTGAGACAACTAACTAGCGACAGAAGTGAAACTTTTTAAACTTTACATTTGTAGTCTGTCTGATATAGTATATAGTCAAATGTGCAGCTTTATCGCAGCAAGATTTGAAGAAAAATTCAATTGATCCTTAACATATTTGTTGTTTACTCGTGGACTAATATCGCTAACAAAAAGATTTTATAAAATAAAATACAATATTTTTGGTTTTGTCACTTTCTTTATGTCATATTTATTTTATTTGAAATTGAAATTACGATCGTTTCGGATGTTACTCCTTTATCAAATTTCTAACAAACACTAACTAAAATTATGCTAAAAACTGATATTTTACCCTATTTCTTGTGCCTATGTGCCCTGTGAATCTTCTTTCCCCTTTATTTAATTTTTTCTTCTTAAAGCGGTGGTACCGCCCTTCTTTTTTGTATATTACCATGGTGTGTGTTTATGATAAGAAAGAGGAGAATTTTTATTTATTTTTTGTGGACCATCTGGTGTGTGTGTGTGTGTATGTGTGGGTGTGTGTGTGTGTATGTGTGGGTGTGTGTGTGTGTGTGTATGTGTGGGTGTGTACATACTCGTATGTGCAAAATAATATTTATTACGGATTTACAACGAGGTTTTAGTTTAGTAAAAATGGGTTATATCGTTCTTTGTATATTTCCAGTTGTTCTAATCTGTTCAATATTAATCCTTTTCGTATTCTGTGAACCTGTGAGTTTGTGTTGATGTCAATGTTTTTCTATAGTCAAGTGTTGTGCATATTTCGAGTCGATTTTTGATTTTCCGATTTCTTTTATATGTACTGTAAACCTAACTTCAAAACTTCTGCCAGTTTGTCCGATTAGAATTTGGGGCAATCATTACATGTATTCTTATAGATTCCGGTGTTTATTGGTGTATTTGTGTTACGTTGTTTGAGTCGATCCCTAATAATTGTGTTTTATTTTATAAAATCAATTGTTCAAGCGCTGTACCATTCAAGGACAAAGTAGACACATACAAACTAGATAATCGCAAATTCTACATTATCTAGTTAGTTTTGCTATCTGTCACTACAAGATCTTGGCAAAACAGGTTTATAACAAGTTATAAATCTCTCAGCGAGATAGCTGGCCTTTTCATACGTAAAGCATTTTCCCAATGGTTTCGGTCATGCTCCAGCAAAAAAAACAATCAAATTGATTTCTTGCAGGAACGTGTCAGTCATTTTAACAGATAATATCAATTCAAACAGATAATATCAATTTATTCATCTTGAAACCACTATTCTCAAATCGTTTGTTTAGAGAATTTAAAGAATTACGAGTATGCTACACATTATAGTCAAAGAAGAATTTTGAGAAAATTGAATTCAACACGCATTGCATTATTGAAATTTGGCTTATCCATATGGCACTGCATTTTAATAATTCCTTCCATGCATCTTTCTTGTATGGCAACATTAAATGATTGCAGAAATTGTCGAAACTACTTATTAGGTAGTTACTAGTTACTTTATTGAAAGTAAAGTAGGAATGAGGTAAGCCCTGTTGACATGTTCGCAATTTTGACATGTTTGATTTCCATACCTGCCAAAATGACTGCCAGCAAATAGCAAAAAATGGTTTAGAGCTTTTTATTCTACTAATATATTCTATTAATTTATCATTAAAGCTGTAGCTTACGAACCCATAGTTACGCTTTTGAAAATGAAAAGTGTTGAAAGCTAAAGTAGCCCTAAAATAAATTTTCCATTTGAATCAAAACGACCAAACAATCTCTCTGTACTAGAAAAATTTAAAAATCTCAAAACAATAATCTAAAAATATCTGTGATTTCGTGGAGAGTTGTGGAGACCTTGTTAAAAACTATTTAGCTCGACCCTATTACAGAGCTGAGCCTTTAATAGTAAAATAGGTAAAGGACCCCTAAATAAAACGGTTTTCTTTCAATATTTAAATTTGGCTCAAAAACTAAAAACAGTTTTAGATTTGGCTGAATTGTGAATTTTTAATACAGAACACCAACAAGTACTCCCTTGCGACTAGAAATAATCCTCTGAAAATTCGAAACGTACTACGTTTAAAGTTTTCAGAACGACAGCACTGGTGCTGATTGATTTTCATTACAGGATTTCTTTGTTACACAAACACGGCCGTCACAGGATTATGTTTTAATTTTCTTTTGTTTTTTTCGAATCATACCCTGTCTAAAAATGTTTCACTTCAACAATATAGAAATATCTCAAGAGTAGAAATAGTATGGTATTCAACCCGCGAATTTTATTCATTCGGATAATTTTCACAAACTCGCTATCCTTCGTGTAGCAAACTTTATCCTCATGATGAGTCATAACTGCCATCATACGCTCGTTCAATTACATTCTTTAACCTTGATAAGCAAATTGAAATGGGTTATTCATGATAACGATTAAAATGTTAAATTAGTTGTCCCACAAAATACAAAAATTAAGATCTATCTAGCGGTTAAAATTCATAACAAACATTTTACTGATGAAAATGTGCGCTTCCGATTGGTTCTGATAACGCCACGAATATTAAGCTTTTAGCGGATGTTGAACACATAATGTATTTTAACCCATAAGTTGAAAATAAAACTGCAGTTAGGAATCAAATAGCCAATCATATAACCAAGCAAATATGATAAAGTGGTCAAGTAAACATGCAAGACAAATTGGCAACGGCAAGGAAATTTCTGTAACAACATAAAAATTTATTTTAAAATGGAAAAATTTCAAATTTTTAAAATAGAAATTGTGCAAAAAAATGTAAAGAAGGTATAAGTTGTAATATAAAATAAAAAGCCTATCTCGTGTTAATTAGTTTTTTAATAATGTTTAAAACAGAAAGTTAAATGGTCACGTTTTACCATCCACTATTTCCGATACGATGACACAAAAAATATTTTAAAATAGTATCGTACCATAGGATGTAGATAGCGTTTAACATATTTGATGAAGAATCGCAGCCGAGTAAATCATAATTATTGATGCAAAAGCTCTTCGCTCTTTTATACTTACATTATCTTTCCATTCACTTTTGTTTTCTATTTGATTAAATTTTTATTGTTTCTTATTTGATCCATACTCCAGGACTGGGATTTTCCACACAGCGAGTCGCCTTTTTTGAGCGACTTTTAGCTAAAAGCGAGAAAAAACGATTTTGCACTAGGTGAATAGACACTCGCTCTCGCTTTTATTTTCGACCATGTGTAATACTTGGCGAGAAGTAGGAAAGCAAATTTTAAGTTGATGTTTTAGCATAATTTTACACATCATAGGTAATTAAAAAAAAATTGAAATTTGCTGTCACATATCTTATGAATATTATGTATTAGTAAAATTATTGATTTAATTATAAAATGTTGTCACTTGAGCTACAGTACAAATCATAATAGGAAAAACTAATGATTGAATTTAATCAATTTATGTGCATATTAGGACTATTTCCCTATGGATTATTACAATAAGTACAGAAAATAACACCGCCGAATATCACAGAAGCGAACAAGACGAAACGATCATACAATTGATAATTTAACAAACACCATAACATTTCAAATGTTAGCGACAAAAAATATCACACTTGAAACAGGACATCGGATAACCCGAAATTAAATGTTGAACCAACTTTTATTACATAAAATTAATTATTTATGTATTTTAAATAGCATGATTTTTTACAAATTCATTTGTATCAACGACACAAATCTAAACAAACTTGTCAATAAAATGTATTTTTGACAACTAAATTAAAGTTGCTCAATTTTCTCGCCTTTTATTTTGTCTATTTGTGCAAAATCGAAAAAAAACTGTCGGACAAAATTGAAAGGCAAGAAATTAAACGAAAACTCGCTTCTCGCCTTTTGTGCAAAATCCCAGTTCAGATTGTTTTTTAAATATAAATTGAATTTTAGTATTTGCACCACTATATTTGTTCTTGCATTTTTCCTTCAAGTTGCTTTTTGTCTATCCCCATGTACTATCTGATCAAATTTGACCCGGACTGGTCCATTTAAAGTTGATACAACCTTCTTTGACATTCGTATGACGTTTTAACAGAATACGTTCATTAGTGTGAGTTTGGCAGCCGTTTGTTTACGAAGCAAAAAGTTTGTCTGGCGAATTTTACTATGGGAAAAAAAATTGAACAATGAGTTTGCTTGAAATTTAGTGTTTCCAACGGAATTACGGCTATTATTATTACTGGTGACGAGACGTGGGTTTATGAATATGACGTCGAAACTGCTAAACAATCTAGCCAATTGCGCGCCAAAATTGAGCCAAAACCGAAAAAATCACGTCAAAATCGGTCGAAAATCAAGGTAATGCTCATCGTTTTCTTCGATTACCGTGGTGCGGTTCACCATGAATTCGTTCCAGAGGGTCAATTGGTCAATAAAGCATACTACTTGGCCGTTTTGATGCCTCTACGTGAAGCAATTCGTCGTAAACGGCCGGATTTGTGGGCAAACAATTCACGGATTTTTCCATTCAGCCTGATTGTGACTGAATTTTTGACCAAACACGAAACAAAAGACATCGGGCAACCACGGTACTCGCCAGATTTGGCTCCCTGTGAATTCTTCCTGTTTCGTTCAAACACGTTTCGTTCAATTTTTTTCCGTAGTAAAAATCGCCAGACAAACTTTTGGCATCGTAAACAAATCGCCGCCAAACTCACACTAATGGACGTATTCTGCTCAAACGTCACACGAATGTCAAAGAAGTTGTACAAACTTACAAAAAAAAAAAAATTACCGATTCGGTTTACGCGCGCGGTTTAAATGAACCAGTCCGAGTCAAATTTGATCAGATGATATGTTATACTTTTTGATAATTTATGTAGATTATTTTTTGGTAACAATTATAACTATTTATGTAAAAATTATGGTATTTTTTCCACTGCCACCATTTAATATGTTGTTCCTACACTAATAAAATTTAATAAAACAAAACGTTATTAGAAAGAAGGATGATGAGTATCCGCGCAACGTTCATATATTGGGTATATGTAAAAGTATGTTCTGGTTTTTGGTTAAAATTACAAGTTTATTTAGCAAGTATATAAATGTAGTACACTATTCAAAGCATGTTCCATCAGAAGTCAGAACCTTCATCCATCATTTAGGCAATTCACGGATTCCTTTCTGAAAAAGTCTTCATCTTTTAAAGCGATCCATTCGTCAAGTCACTTTTTGATACTTTCATAAGATGTGACCGGAATAAATAGTATTCCGAAGGAGCAATGTCTGGCGAATATGCCGGGTGGGATAGAACTTCCCTGTCTTGCCCTTCTAGGTAGGTTTTAACAACCCTTACAATGTTGTTTTGCGTTGCGCTTAACATGTATGCTGCAAAAACAGTTTATTGTACCTATTTTCCCATTCTGGTCGATTATCTTGAACAGCTCTCTTCAAACGTATTAATTGCCATCGGTAGACTTCGCCATTAATAGTTTCAGAAGGTTTCAATAGCTCGTAACATACGAGTATGTACAACGCCTTTCATATCCCAACAAATACAGAGCATAACCTTACTCAAGATTTTACGTTTAGGATTCTCGTAGTAAATCCATTTTTCATCCCCAGTCACAAGTCGATTTAGAAAAGTATTTCTTTGTTCTCTTTGAAGAAGCATTTCAGAAGTGATTTTTCGGCATTACATCTGCCTTTCTGTTAATTAATGTGCCATCGAATTCCCAAAAATTTGAACCACCCCATTCTATATGGATGTTCATTGACAAGGGATTGATCAACATTCAATGCTTCTGCCAATTCTATCTTGTTGCGTTTGTGTGTTGTCTTCATCCAATAATACTTGCAATATTGTAAAAAAAATACAACAAAACTTCCCGCAAATGACGGTTTTTTGGCACAAAACTCTCCAGTTTAAATCGAATAAAAATCTGTGTTGTTTATATTTTAATCAAATGTCATAAACTATGTTTTGAAGGTTATGAAGAGACTTCTTAAAAACATGTATTCAGATGTATGTCTTTCACATGTAGATTCACACAATATATATAATAAAAATTACGCGTTCTATTAGAAAAACGGAACTTACTTTTACAAATAGCCAATACATTTTAGACCCCAAGAAATAACTCCTAAATGAAATAACTCCCAAAGAAATAAGTCCTAACTGTTATATTTTAATACGGAGTTCTTTCATTGTGAAACTAATATCCACTTTTAAGATGAAATAACTACCAAATCAAAAAATGCTCGAAACTTTTAGTGGAAAAATGTCAATAACAAAACCTCATTAGCTCCGTTTGGAAAAGTTTTAAAATCGATGCACATTGAGTTAATTTTAACTCAATAATAGGTATACGAATAAATCCCCAAGGAACTCTCATTAGTTCTTAGCAACGTTGAATAAATATTGCGTTTTATTAAAAACGGCGGACACGATGTTTGTTTATTTCCAAATAATAAACCACACAATTGCAGATATACCACTGTTAATTATGATAAAAATTTTAACATTAAATTTTCCTCAATTTACATTTTTCATGAAGTAAATGTGTGGTTTTAAAATCATAAAATGTAAATCAAAATTTTGTACATAGATACAATATTTACCTAACAATGCGGAAGAGGTACTATGATGTCATTGTAAACTTCCGATAATAAGATATGCAAATTTTGTGTCATGTGAAATTTTAATTTTCTTTTCATGTTACACAATTAAGTAACGCAGAAAGATGATTTTTGAGAGTTTTTTTTTATGTATATGGTCGAATACAAATGAATAACGTAGGTCATCACTACCCGTTTGTAAATGTCCGTGGTTGAATAATTTTTTATGTGCCATACAAGTAATGTGTTATGTCTACCTACACAATTTTCGTTTGGTTTGATGATTTTAATTGGAGCTCGACTTCTCAACTCTTCTTTTACGTGTACTAATATGTTTACGAAATATACACATAAAATGTCCAACTTTCTTTTTAATTCATTGTCTTATATGATTTTTGGCTTTTCCGAATTACATATATTTTAGATTTGCAAGCCTTCACATTAATTATGCTATCTTTTATCAAAATTCATTGGATAGTAAGTTTTCACATATAAATGTGCAAAAATTTCGAAAGGAAAAACATTTTACGTAGACCAACGAAAGCATTTAGCTTTGCAGTTTTCACTTTGTTATGAAACAGTGCAGAAGGGCACTCTCTTATTTCCAAGGTAATATTATCTATAGATCATTTACGGTGCCATAAAATTAACATTATCACATTTTACATAAAATAAAATTTCTTTTTAGTTACGTAACTGTGATGATTGTCACAGTATGTAGTGCGGTGAAAAGAATTTCCAAATAGTATAAACTACTTTATTACTAATTTACGATAATCTAACCCAGCTACGTAATTAAAATAAATTCCTGTGTATTTTGTTTTTGTTATTAAATTTGTTGTGTCGATGTAATCATATTATTAATCACTTTTATTAGTTTTTGGCCATTTAAGTAAACTGTAAAAATTGATATATTGCTTTAAATTCGAAAGTTGTGAGTTCACCAGTTGTCGTTTTCTGCTATATATTGTTATAGATGTTAGGCATATTACATTAGAAAAATTATTTGCGTATTGATTTATTCCAATATGTATAAGAAAAATTTATTTAAGTATATAATTTGAATGAAATATGAATGCAGAGTGATAAATTTATAAAGATTAAAAATTCATTTAAATTTCATTGAACAATTTTGACTCTTAATCGGCGATAACTTAACATTGCGACGTTTATTTAATTACTTAGGGCTAAACTCAATTTCAAGATCATCTAAATTGAACTTCATCTCGTTAATGAAAAGCATACTTCCCATTATGCTTGGCGCTTCCTTATGTTAATCGGCTAGCATATTGTGATGATCATGACCAATGTAGTAAACTGCAAAATATATATCATTATTGGTCTAACGCATAAAAATGCGATGAATGGAGTACATCGTAGAGAGGATGTCCAGTTTCGACATTGTGAGCGTTGCTGTCATTTTAAAAATGTTAAAAGCGTGATTTTTACTTTTTCAGGGAATACCCTTTTGCCTTAAAGAAACGAGTACAAGTACAAAATAAAAATAGAATAGTTTGTGAAATTCTCCGATAGGAGTACTTTCGACAGCGCTGGTTGTGATGATTATTTATTTATATATTATCGAGCGAGGTTGATACGTCTAGTAGAAGATGCATAAAGAATATTTATAATGTAAATATTCAAGAAAATATTCGAGAAGGAAGGCGTCAGTGATCTTTGGTTAGAATCAGCTACCAAACGACACCTGTCAACATTTCATAACATTTCGATCATTTGTTGCCAAACTACAGTGGTTTAAGTGACGCTCTTTTTGCAATTTTCAAAACAATGGAAAAAACTAGGTTTCGTGTGTTAATAATAAATATTGCTGTTTAATGGAAAAAAATACTATTCTTGTCGAGCAATGGCTTGAAAAGTTTTATCCGTACTCCGCTCCGTCGAAAACAACCATTTGTCGGTAGTATGCTGATTTCAAACGAGGTCATACAGATACAAATGATGCTGAACGTTCTGGTCGTCGAAATGAGGATTTTACTCACAACTGGTAGTGTTTACATTATATACCATCGCTGCCACAAATCAGCTTGGATGTTTGAATTATTGTACCCCGTATGAATTATTTTGCTTAATAGTTTATGTTAATTACCTTAGCCGATCTATCCAATTAGCCAGGTGCCCGCAAGCCATAAAATCTCAGTAAGCATCAATCTTACTCGTTTCGTGCCTTGCTCCATTTCGCCTAATTTACCCAATATTCTAAAATTAGAAGTGTAACTACATAATTAATATCACCATATTTTTTCAATAAATGATCAGGATTTACTATTATTAAATTAATTTTTGAACTTATACAATTATATTTCACGATGCCTTTTGGTTTTAATCTGGTTTTCATTAACATCCTTTTATTTTTCCTATTTTTCGATTTGAATGTAGTTTTAGACGTATCACGTTTTGTTCTCTTTATAGGAAAAAAAATATTAAAAATGTTGATTTGTTGTGGGTATTAATTGAGGCTCAACGATTAAATATTGTTCCTTTGTTTACTTTAACTTGCCATTTGTTACTTTGGATCGTTTTTTGTTTGTTCTCGTTTTAGATTTTCTGTAATCTCGTTCATTTTGGATGAAGCTTTCCGTACCAATATAGTTTTGAAATCTATGTTAGTCGATAGGTCACTATTAAATGTAGCAAGACTAAACGGGCAAAGCCTAGGCCCAAATATTGACGAGATTTGTCACATTTTTAATGGTGCTTCAGTAGACATTCTTTGTTTCTCTGAGACCTTTTTAACCCAAATATCCCTAATTCAGCTTTGGCCATCAAAGGTTTTTTATATATTTATGAAAGATAGAGTGGTACCTCCACTTAATTATGGTGTTTATGTATGTTTGTAGGTGATCACATAAAGGCTAGATTAGTATCGGATTTAGAGTTTTTATTTGCCAACGTTTTCATTAATGGTCCTAACATCTAATTCGGTACCGTCTATAACCCACCAAAAACTAGTAAGGTATGCCCAATTTAGAAAATCATTTATAAACTTAGAAAGTTTGTTTACCATCTAATCAAATTTGACCCGGACTGGTAAAAAAGAACAACATTTTTATGTATTTTAATACAAATCTTTATTATCGCCTTCAAAATAAGCTCCTTTTGAGCCAATACAAGCATGTTGCCAATACAACGATTAATCCATTTTTCCATACATATCTTGTAGGCCTAGGCCGGGATGGCCTTTAGTTCCTTCAGCGAATTTCTTTTTATGGCTTGAGTTTCGGAAACAGGAAAAAGTCACAGGGAGCCAAATCTGGCGAGTACGGTGGCTGAGCGTTGACTTTTGATCTGATCAAATTTGACCCGGACTGGTCCATTTAAACGGCGTGCGTAAACCGAATCGGTAAATTTTTTTGTACATCATTCTTTGACTTTCGTGTGAGGTTTGAGCAGAATACGTCCATTAGTGTGAGTTTGGCAGCCATTTGTTTCACTTTTTCGATGTTATCATCGTTAACAGAGGTGGATGGACGACTCGCATGAGGCAAGTTTTCTACGACCTCACGACCCTCACTGAATACTTTATGCCACTCAAATACTTGCGTTCTCGAAGAGTCACACTTCAGAAACAGTTCTGGAACATTTTCAATGATTCCCTAGCCGTAATTCCACTGGAAACACAAAATTTCAAGCAAATTCGTTCAAATTTTCAAATTTTTTTTTCCATAGTAAAATTCGTCAGACAAACTTTTTTGTTCCGATTACTTTGTTTCCATGTGTGCTTTTACTTTTAAATACTATAAATAAATAAATACTTTCACCGTTCTCTGGCATCAGAAGTTAAAATTTCTTAGGTTCGAGCGGCGCTTCATTTTGATATTAAGAAACGACATTTTCGTAAAAAATGCGCTTTTCATCACACAGATTATGAAATGCAAAATCGAGTTTTTATGAAATTGACTGTCCAATGGCAGTCGGATCTCTCAATAAATAATTTTATTTTGGCAAGCGAAATGTTTTTTATTAAGAAACATTAAATTTATTCTATTAAGTATTAAAAAACCAAAAACTTGTACCTGACTGAAACTTGGAATGGCCCGTTGACGCCACTTCCTCAGACATTGTTAAAAGATTGAAAATCTTGTTTTGGAAGTTATTTAGGAACGACGAAGCAGTTAAAGCTGCAATTGGGCCAGATTATAAACATAATTTTTGGGAAGGTCTAATTTAAGAGTTGCGTTACAAACGTTGGCTTATTGGTTAGTCTGTTCTGAAATCCTATAGATTATCGATTTAAACCATTAAAATTTAATTGTCATTTATCTAATAGGAAACCGCCACATAAAATATAAGTTCTTTCACAATTCAGTCCATTAGGAAATATTTTAATATACTGTTTCAAAAGCAATGAACATCAAGCTCGTGTTGCTGTGTGGTCAATATATTGGTAAATTGTTTAGTAGAAATTTCAGGCAAACTTTTAACAACTTTCATTGAAATTATATTTCAAAATTAAATAACGTAAACCCCATATAATTTTGCATACAAAACCATAAATTATTCTCATTTTATTTTGCCTAAACATATACTGCGATGTTTGTGGTTAATGAATTATGGATCTGCCAACTACACTTTCTTTTGTCACAGTCTATTGTTTCCCTACTTAAAAAATTAAATAGTTGACAATATAACAACAAAATCGTTCAAACCAACCAAAAACAATAGTATTTTTGGGTGGAATCACTTTCACCGCCAGACAGACAATGTGATAAAAATAAAAATGTGTTTCATTCAATTAAAAAAGAATAATTTGATGAAAATTATATAATAAATAATCGTCCTTGGCATCAGTGCGGCTCTCTTTTTGTCTTACCTGGAAAGGAAAAAAAAACAAAGACAAATTAGCATTGTAATAAATTTAACTAGGTATGAATAATGTTATAGTAAAAAAATATAATTCGCAACTTCATTCTTCAATCGACCAAACATAATAGCATAACATTTTATTATGTTATGTACATAAAAAAACCATTTAAAAGAGAAAAACAAGGTAAAGACAAGGTGAAGGAAGATCTATAATAAAATATTATGCAGAAAAAAGTTGACTTACATGTGATAGACAAATTTCAAAGGTAGGTAGGTGTTCACCTTAAACTTAAAAATATTTATGTTATGAGAGACATAATTGTTCCTGCATAGCATTCGGTATTTACAATGTTTTATATAATGAGAAGTTTGATCTGTAAAAAAATCGTTACATTATAATATCGATTATTTGTTTTTTAACATTTTATAGAAATGGAGCTAATACAGATCTGAAATTCAAGTGGGAAATCTACTTTTGGGGTGAAATTTTTTTTGCTAATAAAAAACTTTTATTGTATTTTCGACTTAAGGAATCCGGTCGAACTTCGTCTTTTGTGAAATATTTTCAATTTGTAGAGTATTGGTATTCGTAGAGCGAATTATTATTATTTGAAAATAGTTTCGTCGTGACCGAAGTCATCATTTGATTTATAAATAAATTTAATTGGAACCATATTGCACTGATATTTTCACAAGTTTCACAAAAAATAGCTCTATAAAAATTACTTAATTAGATTCGCCGATTTGACAGAACTGCTAAAACAACCGCCAGCAAGTAACAAAAAATTCACTAGTTTACGATTTCGCACTATGAATAATAAAAATATAAATAAATCTTGAGGGAAAATGACGCAAGCAAAACCAGGCTGTCAATTAACACCACAAGACAAGCATTTTTCCTGCGGTCTGACACGACATTAATCGTAAAAATATGTGCAATAAGTTCACTGATTTCACAGAACAATTGATAATTTGGGTAATTTGTATTTTTTATATTACACAAATGCAAATGATTTTGTACCGGATGAGTGAACATACATAACTTTGAAAATAATTCGGCAACCATCATTATTTACTGCTGGATGAACATTTCACAATTAAATTTAATAAGATTTAATAAAAAGAATTTTTTAAAAGAGGAATATGCAATATAAAAATTAAATTAAACCTTTAGCATGACAAAAATGTTCTTTGAGTAGGTGAAGAGCAGATTACTTAAGAAGTTTTGTGTTAATCTATAAATTATATCATCATTATTGACTGTTTAAAAAAAAATGATATTGTGAGCTTGGTCCGGGTGCCTGCACCGATGAACTTCTTCGTGGTTGGCCCTCCCTCATCGAAAAACGCTGTTTTGTCATTTGAAATCTCTAAATATTTATACTACATTTAGGGAAATTTGAATTCAGTAGGAAAGAGGGGAAAATATAACTTCATCAAATCACAACCGATATAAGACCCCGTTGTCAAATTTGCCCTAACTTTTTTTGGTCTTGAGTTATTTCAAGTAAAAAAAAACCTGACGTGGCAGGGTAATTCTGTGACCAGATTCGGATTCAGCGCAAAAAATTACTTCAGATACGAGTTTGCATCATGAAAAATAAAAATCCGTGCAGGTCCCGTGGGATTCATGGTGACCTTTCAAAAATTATTAAGAAAATAAAAAGAAATACACGATAAAAATATGAGAAGGGTTTACTGCAATTGCGCCCGTTTAAACATTTTCTTACTAAATATAAAAAGCACCATTAAATTCCATGATTGATTGATTGGAGTGTATGTCTGTATGCCCAAATGTATCAAGTTAACTTTCTTAACTCTTAAGGAGGCGAATTTAACTATGTAAAATGGAATAAAATTAAAATTTAAAAAAAAAATTTAATTCAAAATTCAAGAAACAAATTATAAATTAATAGATTTTTTAATAAAACCCAACCAGAGTCCATCTCCCAAAAACCACTACCGCCACTAATCCAGGAAAAGCGAGAAATCCGCCATCAATGGCAACAAACAAAATCACCGTTATTGAAATGGAAATTGTTAGCTATTAAACTATTAAAGTGATCTTTCGGCAACCGATCTTTGTGGAAGGCAACAAAAAATTTAAAAAGGCCAACAAATTTGAATCCACTGATTAGAGTGCCAACTGGAAATTGGGCGAGAAGTGATGAGAAAAAAGCCAATGCTTTTGCTGCTCATCTAACAACAGTATTCACACCACACGAAGAAGATAATTATTTCGAGCAATATTAGAAGAACGGGGCGTTATTCCCGACTATCAATTTGGGTTCCGAAACCAACATGGTACTACATAGCAAGTATACAGAATTGTAAATGCAATTAAAATCACCTTCGAAGAACAGAAATATTGTTCTGCTGCCTTTTTGGATATCAACAAAATTAAGGAGCTTCTACCGCAGAAATTTCTCTCAGGTTTGCACCTGGATAGAAGGTTAACGTGGAAAAATCATATTGAAACAAAGCACAACCAAATAAAAATTATATTTTCCAAAATATATCGGCTGATGGGAAAAAAATCACAGTTGTCATTAGCCAATAAAGTTTTACTGTACAAAGCGATAATCAAACCCATATGGACATATGGTATTCAGTTATGGGATCCATTAGCGCTTCAAACAGAAAACTCCTGCAACGAACCCAAGCGAAAATACTATACTCCTTGGTACATTCGAAATAGTAATATACCAACATGACGACCTTGGGATTAAAACTATTAAAGAGACAATTAAAGAATTTAGTTCGATATATTACTCAAAACTAGAAGCACATACCAACGAATTGGCCAGGGATATACTAAAACAGCCGCGGTTTAGGCGACTGAGAAAAGCAGATCCACTCGGACTGATGAACCTGTGAAACCTGTGAACCTATAAATTTATTAAATGTTAGGTTATACATACATATAAGTATAATCTAAGCTAATTAAATTGTGAGCACTAACAATAAGTATTAACATTGGTTAAGACTTTAAATATGTAATAACTTTAGCTTAAGATTTCATTACTTGTTGTGAGTTTCTTATGTAGAAAGATTCAAGAATAAAGCCATTGGCAGCATTTAAAAAAACACTTCTAAATAAAGCTGGTGGTTTGGCGTCTATTGGAGGGGGAGGGGGACCAAAGTTGAGCAGATTAATCTACCAGCTCCGTAACCTTCCAGTAGGGTGCGCATCACGTGAGCTGTTCTGGTCATGTATTAGGCAGCTGCGTGATGGGTACAATTGTGTAAGGGGTAAGCTGGTCATAATTCGCAAGTGTAAGTGCTGCCTCCTCGTGACAACCACTAATCTAAAGTGAAACAGAATATGCTGATGGATGAATGGCTGATAGGTTAATCAGTCCGGACAAGTATGCGGACTCTGGATACCAGATACCCTCCAGTTTTATTTAGCCTTTAAGCTGGGTGACCTACAGGCGCCTTTCCATTCCCAGCAACTCGTAAGAGAAAAACGAAAACGGAAGACGGGGCAGAGGTAGGAATATACGGGAGTGGAGGAGCTCTCTCGAAGTCCTTGGTTCCAATGCTACCGTCTTTCTAGCAGAACTACATTGTGTAGTAAACATCTACGAGGGAAAGCAATAAGCCCAGATAGTATGTATCACGTATCGGCTGGCAGTCTTATCAGGTCCATTAAGAGCCTGAATATTGACTGGACGGATAATTAAAAAGTATGCGGACTCTGGATACCAGGCACCCTCCAGTTTAATTTAGCCTTCCTGCAGTAAGGCTGGGTGACATACAGGCGAATTTCCATTCCTAGCAACTCGTAAGAGTAAAATCAAAACGGAAGACGGGGCAGCAGTAGGAATATACGGGGGTGAAACAGCCCTCTCGAAGTCCTTTGGTACCAATGCTACCGTCTTTCTAGCAGAACTACATGCTGCAGTAAACATCTAGGAGGAAGAGCAATAAGCCCAGGGGGCTATTTGTGAATTCGATTCGAACATGATCGAGTCTTTGATGTTTAAGATTCATATTTGATTTAAATAAGAAACGAATGAATCTGATTCAATTCAAATAGGAACCTAATACGTGGAAGACTAGATCACGTTCGAATCGAATTCCCAAATAGCCCTGCAGATAGGATGTATAACGTACCGGCTGGCAGTATAATCACGCCCATTAAGAGCCTGAATATTGACTGGGCCGATAATTAAAAAGTATGCGGACTCTGGATACCAGGCACCCTCCAGTTTTATTTAGCCTTCTTGTGTGTGTGTTAGCTGGGTGACCTGCAGGCGATTTTCCATTCCTAGGAACTCGTAAGAGTAAAATCAAAACGGAAGACGGGGCAGGGGTAGGAATATATGGGAGTGGAAGAGCAATATCGCAGTCCTTGTGTTCCAATGCTACCGTCTTTCTAGCATAACTACATGCTGTAGTAAACATTTCGGAGGGAGAGCAATAAGCACAGATAATATGTATTACATATCGGCAGGTAGTATTATCCACTGCATTAAGAGTCTAAATATTGGCTGGACGGATAATTAAGCACAACAGATCTTTTAGGTCGCAGTGCGAGGTGGCTGAACACCCACATGGCCCTTCAATAATAATAATAAATAAAAATAAAACTGCAACATTAAATAGTAACTGACACTAATATTAACACTAGCTATTTAACAGTTCTATAAAAATTTTGGGAATTAAAACGTAGCACGTTCGGCATATCTAATTTGGGACAGAGAAATAAAGTTGACGAAGATAAAGTCGATTGGCTTTATTTCGATTATTCTATTTTGATTTTTGAACTAATTCAGTTAGACTGGAAATAAAGTCAGTTTCACAAAGAAATTAATTCCGTGTAATAAAGTAAATGGAAATAATGTAAAATGGCTTTATTTCCATTTACTGTGGGAGTAAACTTAACCGACTTTATTTCTTTTTCAAATGGAAATAAGACCAATTGACTTTATTTTCAATTTAAAGTCAATCGTTCAGTATTTAAGTTTATTAATTGCTGTCATTGATTGCAGCAGCGCCTTTTAAAAGAAAAAAAGAAATTTTGGAAAAAGAAGATTTAATATTAAAATATTCTGGAACAGCGGTGGTTTGGGCAGCAGCACCGAACCCTAAAAGGTACACAATGAATTAAACGGTTGCTTAAAATTTGTGGCACTATCAGAATAATCGATAAGAGCGATAAAAATTCTTTGATCTATGTCTACAAGGTTGACAAATTGCCATTCTAATTTTAAAATTAAATCTCCATTTTCCAGAATTTCTTCTCTTCTTTTAAAAGGGGAATGGCAGCAATTAATTTTATAACTTAAATACTGAACGATTCACTTTAAATTAGAAATTAAGTTAGAGACTTTTTTTCAAATATTCGTAAAATATAAAAAGAAATAAAGGTAATCCACTTTAGTCGAATTTTAGTTGTCAAGGAATTCAGTATTTGTCGAATAAGAATTCAATATTTACCGTCCAATTCTCGCTTGGAATTTGATTGGTAGCATTTTGATATTTTGTATTATGAAATATGTACATTTTTTCGCGAATAAAAAACTTGGGTTTTGTTTACGTTTAGCGTATGTAATAATAATTTTTTTGATTTTTATTATAAATGCCAAAATAATAGTCAAAATAATAATAAAATTCACAAAGCCATTCACAACTTATAGGACTAAAAAAATTTGATGAAGCGCACTCAGCGAGAAGTAGGCAAACTAAACGATGAATTGGATTTTGAATTCCATCTATTCAACAAGAATTCGACGAATTCCTACTGAGGAATTGGCTAGTGCAATTGTTGTTGTAAATCGTCAAATAAAATACGACTTTTATTTTCAGAAAAAAATAGAAATAAAGCCAACTAACTTTTTCTCCACATTAATGCTGACAGGGGAACAGAAAAGATCAATTACTAGATAAACACGCATAGCTAAACTCGTCGTTAATCCAATTGGATTTTGATATACTAGCGTTTAGCTAGTAGTGCCACCCGTTTATGGTATCGATATTAATACAAATGTTATCACTTTTAATTAACAAATTTAAATACTTTATTATTAATTATTAAATTGTTATGGTATTAAATAGGATGTTGTAATAAAATGATCGATTAATTTGTTTTAGTTTAGAAACACCTGAGAAACCTTGGTCCAGAAAATTTATTTTTTCAAATATCTTAAAAAGTATAAGGTTTACAGAAAACTGTTTAATACAAAATTTTTCCAAAAAATAAAAAAAAAATTAAAATTAAACAAAAAACATTAAACAAAAAATTTAAAAATTATAAACAAAAAAAAATTCTCAAAATTCTCTTTTCGTAAAAGAAAGTCGTTTGTGGGCCACACCTCCATTTTTTAATTTACAGGCACTTTAGTTTGGACTTCATACTTTAGGAACTAATTAGCGCCTTATCATTTTGATTTTGGTTATTGGTGGTACAGTATAATTCGCTTACAGCGAACGCTCAAGGGAAATAATTTTGTTCACTATAGCCGGCTGTTCATTTTAATCAAATATTCGTTTACGTTTATAAACGTAGTTCTTTGTTTGTAGTGTATAAGAAAAAATAAGTGTTCGTGCAAATTCAAGGCACACAACTATATGACAAAACCATATGATCATTATAAGCGTTTGTTCGTTTTATACATGGTTTGGTATAAACGGATTCTACTGTATTATTAATTGTAATTCCTTACAGAATAGCGTCCAACACATATCAAACTATTATAAACTTAGGGGCGGGTTCGCGGAAATGCTTCATTTATAACAGTAGTTTGTAATAAGTAGCTGATACTAATTATATATATTTATAATGTTAGGTCGTCTCTGAGCTGCTGTTTTTTTAAGTTTTAAGTGAAATTTAAATTGATAGTAATTACGATTTTCAGAAGGGTCCAGAAATCTGACCAAAGAATTTTGCCTGGAATTCCTTCTTATTTGTTTAACTGAATCTTCTTTTCAAAAGGAATTTCAGTCACAAATCCAAAAAGAATCCCAGTCAAAAAACTTCTGGCTTGATGCCTTTATAGTCCTTTTATTAAATTACCTTCTGAAAAGGCATTTTAGTTTAAAACTATTTTGAGTGAGATGCCTTTAATTTTTGACTGAAACTCCTTTCTATTGCTTACGGAACTGCTTTTGACTGGAGCCCCGAAGCCGACGTATAATTATTATTATTATTATTAAAAAATCGGTTGGAAAAACCCGAGATTCCGCGCTCAATGCCATGCAGGTTCCATGGTACTGACCAGTGAATCTATCCTAAATCGCGAACGTGTGTTGCAGCCTTTATAAACTGAAGTAGTTTACGCTAAGGCAAGGAAGACAGCTGATCTTCAGCAATAGATCTAGAGTCTAAATAATTGTAACCCAACTTCGTTGAAAGCAGGGCAACTGCACACGAAGTGAATGCATCAGTGTATACATTATCGAAGTGTATACATCATGAGTTAAAATGGCCGTGACCAGTAAGAGTCGCGATCAAGACTCTCAACTGGTTCTTACTGAGAGATAAAGCAAACCTAGTGGCCCCCAAGTTAGGTCCACTAATAAAAAGTTTCGCAATGCGGCATCTACCAGTAGCAAGCCAGTGCTGTTTTAATTCACTTATATTCCAGTTTTTGATCGCCTTCTTAACAAAGTTAAATGGTAAGGAAGCAACTAGAGAATCAGCAATATCATTGCCCTCAATGCCACAGTTGCCAAGAATCCACATGATCGTCACTCTATTACTTGAACAGAGAAGATGTATATAGTATTTACATTCCTTAACAAATTTTGACACAGCCAAGGGATTATCCAACGAATTCAGCACAGATAAGCTGTTTATACAGAAAAAGTTTTTATTTGTAACAGCGAGATTCGAAAACCTCAATTACACAGAGCGTAAGTGCAATTGCTTCCGCTTGAAAAACTGTGCAGTACCAACCCAGGCAGCCTGAAAAACTCAGATCAAACGTACATTCCATAACCAGAACTATTTTCGGAGCGAGAGCCATCAGAAAAGAAGACTATCGACTCATACAAGTTCTCAAAAAATCCAGTGATCTCCACTGACCTCTCGAAGGTCGCACCACCGAATACATTTTAGTGAAATTGAATTCAGACATTAGTCTATCATTAACCATAGCAATTTCTGGTACTAATGATGCGTAATCATTTAAAATTGTTCTATGGCCCACGATTGAACAAAGAATATTCCACATCCCTATGCTCCTTAGCCGATGTATAGGTCTAAGAAGGCATTTCAGTAAAAAAAAAAGAACCTTGTGACTGAAATGCATTTCAAGAAGGTTGTTTAGTCCAAATACATCCAAAGGGCATTTCAGTCGTACTGTTTTCTGACCAAAACACCTTTTTTTTACTGATGTTCCTTTTTAAACGGAGTTTTAGTCATAATATTTGTATGAACCGTTTTTGACTGGAATTCCCGGAGCTGTGTTTCTCTCGAAATCTAGGGCAAAACTCCATAAATATGAATTATTGAAGAGTACCAATTTTTGATAATAATGTTGATAATATCACAGAAAGCAATCATATTTTGTGTAACAGATTTTTTCGAAAATCAATGGTTTATTACTATGTACGAGTTGCAATGTCATATTGTAAAATGATCTCAACTATTTTAGAAAAACTAGCATGACTTCCCCTAATTCTTGAGGAATAATTTCCTGATTTCTTTTTATTATCTCTGACAAAGGTTTTCAGGATGGTCGGCAAAATATTAACCTACGGAAGGAGCAGGATGGAAAATACCTCCAACTATGGAACTGTCGATGTCAGAAGGTGGTGTACGATCTACGTTACCACGAATTGTAGTGTAATTCGGAATACCATTCGTTTTATTATTATTTATTTATTGAAACAGTATTTTATTTTTAATAATATTTTTATAATAATAAAAAAATTAATAAATATTTTTAACTATCTGAAAAGATAAATTTTTAGACAAACTCCTTTTGGATTTAATAAAATACACCTATCGATGTTTTCCTAAACATCAGTGTTCCTGTTTGGTTTTTATGCGGTGTGAAAGTTTTGTCCAAATGTACATATTTTATGTCATTTTATTATAATATTCGATTGGTGAGACACTATATTACACCGATTCGGTGTTATGTTAACTATTTTTTTAATTTGTGTGTACATACACAAACAAATAAATAGTTTACATACTCGTATATGTTAATTATTTATTTTATTTAATTTGATTAAATATTGTTTTTACTGTGTTATTGTTTTATCTCGTGACTTTGATGTAGATTGTACTTTTTATCATTTTGTAAGCAATTATAAAGGAGTTTATCAAATTGGGCTGTTACAAGATCAAACCATTTTTTTTTTAATTCTAGTTTTTAGGTTGTAGTTATCGTTTTTCTAATAGGATACCGGATTTTGCATTTGATTCGAAAGTTTAAATTTAAATACCACAAAAATTATCGCCTTTTGGAATTTGTTGTTTTTAAATGTATTTTCTATTGGAGGCTTTGTGGGTACTTTCACTAAATTCATTAACACTTTGAATAATGATTTCGGAACATACTTTTTGGCAATTTTTTCCCATTATAAATTATACATCTATAGTTAATCATTTCAGTGTTACAGAGAATAAGAGTCCATTTAAAAACATGCTCATTTACTAAATAACATTGGTAAATATGGTTTGTTGACAGAAATTTTCAACGGCGGCAGCAACATTTAATTTGGTAAGAACGTGTGCCTGTATTTTTGTTATTATTTTGTATATTATACTTTGAATTTAAATCATAACAAATTTCATCATAAAATATGTGTTCTGAAATCGATCAAATGATTTTGCAATATCATTATTATTCAGATATCTTCAGAAATGGATAAAAATGAACGGAAACAATATTTGCGTAAGATAAATTGCGGATATTATGAATATTATGATAACTAGTTCATTTGGCATCAAATTATGTTGGGAGCTAAGATATCGCTTAGATCCAGTAAATCATATTTATTCATTGAGCAACCTGAAATAGTGCCGACATGATAGATCAACTTATGAGTTACTACCGCATATTTTTCAAATCCCAAAAATGTACGTCGAGAGTAATCTTTCATTTTGTAGATTTGGTCATAATCTCAAGTTGGGTCGAATATAAAACACATTGTAAATTAAACAATGTTCAGGCAAATAAAATAATGGATCTGTTCAATTTTAGGATTTACTTGGCCTGGATTCTAATCGACACATGCTCTACTCCAGAAGTACGACGTCAAAGCGTGCTCACTATGAAGTAATACCACTCGACGAACTCAAATATAATCATCTCAATCATATGCCAAACCATGACCTGAAACACGACGGTACTTGATGAACACCACGGGAATGTAAGTATAAATGGCACTTTTTTGTGAAAAATTTAAAGTGAATTTGTGTTTCAATTGTGATGGTGACGGGAAGTGTTTTGCAAAATTTCATAGCAAATAATACAATTTTTATGTAATTAATTTTAAACAAATATTTTTAAGGCTGAAAATCAACCGAAAAACCAAAATTTGCAATTTATTAATTATATTTCATAACTGTAAGATTTTATTTTGTGATTTATAATTTGAAATACAACATATGTATATACATTTTATTTATTATTATATGATTACTCCGATCAATTTTTTTTAAGAGCGTTAGCCCGATTATATTCTGTACATGTTTGTTTTAATTTTTTTAATCCACGGGTTCTAATTCATGATTCAAACGGTTAAAATGAGATAAAAATCAAAATATTGAAAAATTAGTTCAATAATAGTGTAATCACTAAACTCAAAATAAAGTACATATAACTAGCTACTCGTATATAAATCAGCAATTAGCAGATATGTTGTTTCAATGCAGGTTTAAAAAAATTTATGAAAAATGTTAAGAATCCATTCGTAAATTTACCAGAATGTAACATAACGGGTATTTTGTTGAAGAAATTTCTTCACTTTTGCAATGAGCTGGTCATATATACTGTGATTTGCGAGAGCAATTTGTTTTACTTTGAAAAATGTTCAATATGTTTGAAAGGTTTTGGGCTTTTAATATAAATATCTACAGAAACACATTTTAATGTTTGCAAAACGATATTTGTTTAGTTTCCGACTAAGGATTAGTTTGAATTTCAAAATCTATCGTTATAATTGTAATTGTTTGACGCAAAATTTCAGTAAATTGTTTCATAGAAATGTACAGTTATATATTTTGTTCTGAAAATCGTTGGGAAGGGGGGAGGAGGGGCTAAAGGAGTATTAGCCACATTACCACATCTCCTTAACGATCCACTTAGGCTTTTACTTTCAATAACATTAAGAATTGAAGTTTCACAATCCAAATACTATTGGAAGTGCCGATACCCCAAGATTTTTTTTAAAAATTACGAAATTCTATGAAAACTAGTTAACCAAAAATTGATTTCTCAACATTAACACTACACTTCAGCCAAGACCATTAGTATTCGGCTTTGCTTAAATCGTTTCGTCAATAAAAGAAAACAGCTGAACCTGGTAAATAGAGCATTTCACAAAGCTCAGTTGAGCTTGAATTCATGTTTCCAAATGTGTTCCAAAGGCTTTTGAGATATTCAAGTCTATTACAGAACTCATTTTTACTGGAAAAAAAATCCTTTAGAAGAATTTGTAATTAAACAACTCATTTCTGAGACAAAATCCTACAAATTGGTTTAAATTCCTAAGTTTAGAAATTTTAAATCCGAAATCCAATTCCTACGGAAATTGCTATCCCGAAAGAAAGTAGGAACCGAAAATATGTAGGAATTTGACAGAAAATTTTTCAAAAAAAAAGTGACGGAATTTTAAATAAAAGTCATTTTTTGCCTATACACCTAAATTTGTTTTGCACCAGAATCAGCATAATTTGCTACTTTAATTTAATGTTTGGAAGGACTACTCGTATATATCACTGCTGCCAGCAAAGATTCTACCTTTTTTGCTTTAAAACATAACAAAAACTTAAAATTATCCCCAAACAGGTACAACTATAACAAACAAAAAAACTAGGGAGGCAGGAGGCTATTATGAAATTTATCGAATAATTCGATTAACGAAAATTTCGATAAAACGAAAAATCCGATTAGAAATTAGTCATTTTCTGTTTTATTTTATACAGAGTACATAATTACAAAAATTTTGATTAATATATGTATTTAAAATATTATTATAAAGCTCTACTACGATAAAAATAAATTCAAATTATATCGTATTTGTCAGCCTGGGTACCGTCGAATTTTTTACATTTAAAATTTTGTTTTTGTACTTCCGCTATCCGCATGATGGGTTTTTACACAAATTTTTACAAATATATCACATGACTTTTATCCATTTTGGTAAAAACATATCACACAGAACAAAACCTTAAAAAATTAAATAAATGTCGTCAACCATGGTTTTCACCGCATTTTTCCTTTTTTTAGTTGAATTTATTACCAAAACTAAAGAAGAAAGTTTATTAGAACCAGCGCAAACATCCGAACGGGTTAAAAAAATCATTTTGAAATTTTGTTAAAGGTTTATGACTTCTTACGCTAATGTATAAATTTATAATTAATAATGGTGATAGTAACCTAATTGAGCTACAAAAGTCTCATCTTTGATTCTTACTGAAAAACAGGTATTAACACCCGTCCGGGCATTCATACTTGCTTGAATAAATTTCCGTCCGGATGCTTAAATGTTAACATTCTAAAATACAAATGTTTTTATTGAACGTGTGGACTGAATTTTCAACTTCACAAATATTTTAAAACCATATTTTAACCTGTTAAAACATAAGTGAAAATATATCGTGCAGATTGACCTTTAGATTTTAGAGAATGCATGGTGAAATTAGTTAACTCAGACCCGAGCAAGATTGATTTCCTCCTAATTCGATGAACCAAAAGGCAATTAAAATCCCCAAAGCATAACTATAAATGGAGTAAAACCTTACTGCTTCATGTTTTATTTAAAAAAAAAAAATATTTATTAATTTTCCATTAATCTTAATTTGATGATTTATTTAAAATCTACTTTTTTATGTAAAGAGAGCTAAAAGATTAACTTTACAAGTGTTATTGTAATAATAAAATATTTAAAATTGCATCTGGTTAGCAAAATTGTTCAAATTAACTAATAATATATTATTATCCAAAGATAACGAATTAAATTAACTCGTCAACAAATACTAACGCTTCTAAATAACTATAGAAAATGTACTGCCAAGTTTTATTCAATTATACGGTCTAAGTAATATAAAAATGCATTAAGAGAACAGTAAAATTTACAAATCCCCACCTTTTTCCCGCGCAAATATTTAAATATTGCCTTCACATCAAACAATTATTTTTATAATCAAACATTTATACGTTATATACATTCGATCGTAAATTAAACACCATCCAACACAAATTAATAAATATTATTACATAAAAACGTCCAAATATGTATATAATAAATTAATAATATTAATAAGTATAATTCTTGCAGAAAATCACTTTGTGTGGTGCGATCGTTGATCGCTCAAAATTTCGAAGAAAACTAAGAAACAAAACGACGAACGAAAAAAATTGAATCAATTTCATTTTCACTTGAGTTTGTAACTTTATAAGATTTCTTTACACCACCGCGAGCGCACATCGAAACCCAACAACAATACAAAATTATTAATAATTCGTTATGTTAACAAAAAAGTGATAGAGACCAGTCACTTATTTAACTTCTTCAAGAAACAAAATCGATATTGTACGTAAGTTTATATTCGGTGCTTGGATAGTGCGGTCGATCTTTTAGAAAAACAAATTCAAAATTTTCATAAAAATTTTTGTTAAGTTAGTTTTGTGATTAAATTTTATAACCAAATAAATTAAAATATTTTCGATATTATACTTGAGTGTTGTGAATCAGAGAAAGTTGTTTTTTGTTTTCTATAAATTTGATAAGTTCGTTTATTACCATAAGTTTTGGTTGGTTAAAATCGTTACGAAAAAAAAAAATTGTGTTAATTTTATAATGAAACATGATTAATTTATAATAATTAAATAAATTATAATCTAACGAAAACATTGTGAAACATGACAATTCCCGTGGGTGCGGCACTTAGTGCCGGTAGTGCTGTTATTAGTACGGCGAGTAAAATTATCCCAGTTGTAACTGCGGCTAGTGGTGTCTTAAGTACAGTGAAAAAAGTTGTACCTCTAGTGGCGGGCGCTAGTGGATTAGCAGCCAAAGCTTTACCCATTGTTGCCATAAAAGGAAAAGTGGCGGCTGCCGTGGCAGCCTCAATAAAAGCGGCTATCGGACTTATTGGATTAAAAATTAGTGTAGTGCCAATTTTAATAGCCGCCCTAGCGTTTTACAATTATGATCTATACGATCCTGAAAATCGCCCCTTTAATGTTAAAATTGTGGAGCGCGAGTATGATTTTATAATCGTGGGAGGAGGATCGGCAGGTGCTGTACTGGCATCACGTCTCTCCGAAATTAGTGATTGGAAAATTTTACTTCTCGAAGCAGGAGGACATGAAACCGAGATCACAGATGTGCCGATATTATCACTGTACTTGCACAAAAGTAATTTGGATTGGAAATACAGGTAATTGCAACAAATCGAACTCTAGGGAAACGTTCTGAAAGTTCAAAATGATTGAGAGTTTGCGATCTTAGTCGGTCTCAAATTATTTTCATAAGCCATTAAACAAATAAATCACCGAATTTATTTGTTGCATAATTCGCAAGAAAACATGACTAAGCATAATAAAAAAAAAATTATTTAATGAACTTTCACGGCGAGAATAAATCAAAATTGTCTCATGCATAATCAAAATTCGATCTTCTTCATTTTCACGTTCACTTCACAGTAAGCACGTGTATTTTAAATATTAGTTTTTACGATCTGGGATTTTTTGAATATTTAATGTTTTTTATGTAATTTAAATTTAATTAACTTTAGCATATTATATACATTCAAAACATTAGATATTTTCACTTTACAGAAATAAAAACAAGTTTATAAGAATTAATTAATGGTCGATCGACGTTATGTTTTAATTTTATGTGTGATATAATCGATAAGTGGGATTGGCCCGGTTATTTGATTCGACCTTTCTATTGTAATTAATGATTTTTACTATTTATTAACATTTAGCAAGTACTCTCATATACATACATGATTGATTCTAAAAATTTACAGAAATTACTCGTTTTTATATTATTGTTTTTAATTCCAACAGAGGAAAGTAATTGTTTTTGAGGTTACGAAATAAACCGGTAAAGTTGTTGTCTCAAATATGCGCCCAACGAAAGTGAAAACTTTAAGAATAATTATTTGCAAAAAATGTACATGTTTACGAACATTGTTTTAATTTTAACTTATGCATATTAGCGGCCGGAAAAAGTTTTTACACAAAATTTTTTGACAAAATGAAGCAAAATTTCGAAAGTGAGAGTTACCTTGCTATGCACATATCGATTATATTTTTGATTATCACCTTGAATAAAATTAATAAACTGTTTCTTTTTGAATGTTTACTGTTATGTACTTATTGATGGTAAAATACAAGAAAGCAAAAAGAAAATAATGAAGACACTCTGGGTTTTTGTTATAAAATGTATTACGTTTTAACATTTTAATTTAACAAACATTTTATTCATTTCTAGAACCCAACCTCAAAAATCCGCTTGCCAGGCTATGGAAGATCAACGATGCTGTTGGACGCGAGGAAAAGTAATAGGCGGTTCATCTGTACTTAACACCATGTTGTATATTCGGGGAAACAAACGTGATTTCAACCTATGGGAACAACTAGGAAATACCGGCTGGGGGTATGAAGATGTTCTACCTTACTTCAAAAAATCTCAAGACCAACGGAATCCGTATTTGGCCCAAAATACGCGTCAACACGCAGTCGGAGGTTATTTAACTGTACAAGATTCACCGTATAATACGCCGCTCGGAGTGGCATTTTTACAAGCCGCCGAAGAAATGGGCTACGATATTGTTGATGTAAATGGAGATCAACAAACCGGGTTTGCGTTATATCAATTCACAATTCGACGAGGCACACGATGCAGTACGGCTAAGGCATTTTTACGTCCTGCCCGTTTACGTCCAAATCTCCACATAGCTTTATTGTCACACGTAACACGTATCTTAATGGATCCGGTTTCAAAACGAGCTTTAGGTGTAGAGTTTTTAAGGGACGGAGTTCTTCAGGCGGCATTTGCCAAGCGTGAAGTAATTTTATCGGCTGGTGCAATAAATTCGCCACAGTTACTAATGTTGTCTGGAATCGGTCCGCAAGAAGAGCTACAGAGGGTTGGAATTCCGGTGCTACATCATTCGCCAGGAGTTGGACAAAATTTACAAGATCATATAGCCATTGGTGGCCTTGCCTTCTTAATCGATCAACCAATTTCATTCGTAATGAATCGATTAGTTAATGTTAATTCAGCGGTTCGATATGCACTCACCGAAGATGGTCCACTAACCTCGAGTGTTGGTTTAGAAGCGGTCGGATTTATTAGTACTAAATATGCAAATCAATCAGATGACTGGCCCGATATAGAGTTCATGTTGACCAGTGCTTCAACTCCATCGGACGGTGGCACCCAAGTGAAACGTGCGCATGGTTTATCCGATGACTTTTATAATGAAGTTTACAAGAGTATTAATAACCAGGACATGTTTGGTGTATTTCCGATGATGTTGCGACCCAAATCGAGGGGTGTCATAAAGCTCCAATCAAAGAATCCTTTGAGGCATCCGTTGTTGTATCACAACTATTTAACACATCCGGATGATGTTGCCGTGCTTCGGGAAGGTGTAAAAGCTTCACTTACATTTGCCGAAACACAAGCAATGCGTCGTTTTGGTGCTCGGTACCACAGCGTAAAACTACCAAATTGTAAACATCTACCACATTATACGGATGATTATTGGGATTGTTTGGTACGCCAATATACAATGACAATTTATCACATGTCATGTACAGCTAAAATGGGACCAGATTGGGATAGAATGGCTGTACTTGATCCTCAACTTCGAGTACGGGGCGTACAAGGCCTTCGGGTTATCGACGCTAGTATAATGCCGACAATAACAAGCGGCAATATTAACGCGCCAGTAATCATGATTGCCGAAAAAGGAGCAGACATGATTAAGCAGCTATGGCTTCAAGATTTTAATAATCCTCGATTTAGAAGAGAGGTGAATAGCGGTAATGGTACAAGTAGTAATATTAGTAGTAGTAGTAGTAGTAGTAGTACTAGTAGTAGTGAAACAAACCAAAGGTGAATAAGGGATTAGACTAAAAACTTAGTTTTAAGATACATAAAATATGCTGCACCTGTAAATCTTACAGTAATCTAAATTATAGAATATTAATTAAGTAAATCAAAGCCACTGTAATTTATTTATCATCGACGTCATTATGCTGTTATGCTTATTATTATTAGATTTATGTTAAGTTTTTATTTCTACCTGTTACCAGTTTTATTTTTATATACAAACATATTTAGAAACATTTAATTTTAATAACTCTATTGAAATAATTCTGAATGAACATAAAATCGTGCTTCTGTATAGTTTTATAAAACTAGTATTTTTCTGTAAATAAAAATAAATTAAAAAGTTGTACATAGGTATATATAAAAAGTAAGTTGTAAAAAATAATCAATAAATTGGTTTTATTTGTTGTTTTTTTGAGAATACGTCATGCTGCATTTGGGGTAGAGTATGTATAGGAATTATATATGAACTGTGTCAGCCTGGAATTATCGTAATTTGAATAATAAAATTGTAAAGTGACCTTGGCTGCACATTGGTAAAATTAACTGAAACCACAAACGTTCTGCGAACGGGAGAAAATAGTGGGTCAAATTTGCAGTCTGGAGCAGAACTAAAATGTGTTACAAATCTGTTTAGCAACCGCATAAAAAAACATTCCATTTCCAGTAGAAAATTATATGTATAAACAAACCATTCATATAAAATAGCAGAACAAAAATAACAAACCGCCCATGCGATCTAATACAAAACAAACATCAAAATTAACCAAAGACAATCGCAATATAATAAGTCGGCACCGCGTGACAAATTTAATTGTTCACATTGTCTCGCGCGATCACAACATCACGTAATTAGCATTTATCTTCTATTCAAACGTAATTATATTGCATTAAGCATTACAATTTTCAAACCAAAACATCGCACGATGATTTGCGGTGCAGTTGTTAACAAATAACAATCATCATTTTTCATTTCTCTTTGCATAAAGTTTTTCTAGTTATGAAAACATAAAAAATCATCACAAATTACCATCTCTTTATTTCACTCTAGCGCTGCATATTGACGGGTAATGAAAGTTAATAAAAAAATCTTGTTTTTATAGTTATTGCTGCATAGTTGTCAATAATTTCCAATAGGAGTGTTGCTGTTCCAGTTGTGTTTGAAAAAAAGTGAAAGGTCAGTAATTAATACAATTTAAACATATAAAAAATGCATTTAAAAAACAAGTAATTACTGCTTTAGATAATATGCGGTATTTAAACAAATTCTGAGCACATATTTGATATAATTAATATGAAAAAAAGTTGAATATGTTTACCTTGGATTAAATTTGGATTTTTATTATACATAATACATTACGATTATTAGACGTTACATACTTAGCTGCATGTTTTTCGATAATTATTTTCAATCATTAATATTTGTTTATTGTTTGTTGAAAATAATAATTACAAATGTTGATATGTTTTAGCGTTTAATTGATTTGCTTTAACTCAGATCGACAGTTGTAGTGTTTTTTTATTCGCTCCGGATAGCTGCTATCGAGAGCCGTCATATGAAAAGTGGCTCCGGATAGCGCTCCGTATAAATAGGTAGAGCCAAATATTTTTTATATCAAGTTTTCGCTAAACAATTGAATTAAAAATGATAGTTTGATGTTAAATAAGTTTAGTTTACCAATAAATAGCGCGTCAAATTTAAATTAAGGCGTATAAAAATGACGGCTCTCGATAGCAGCTATCCGGAGCGAATAAAAAAACACTACAAGTATTAGAAAATTGGTCAGTTTCATAGTTTTCGCTATTTTACAACAGATGGCACGAAATGCAAAACACAATCTTAACAAATATTGGGTGAAATTGAGCGGTTTGAAACGATAAAATTAGGTTGACCAAGTAATATTGAATAACACAATCTAAATTACCAAGTAGATTAGATGCTTTGATTTAATTCATCTGAACTTGAAGGTTATTAAGTTGTCATCATATTCCCAAACTGATTTATTAAAACTGTGTTTTGGAGTTTACATTGAAGTCAACTGAAGAAATATTTATCTACATATTACAACTTCGTCAGTGAGTAGAACCACTGAAATGGATTTGACATCCTTTTAAAGCTAATGAACAGTGTTATCTGTTGTATCAACAGCAGTAAGTGGTGAATTTCTTATTATTCTTTCCTATATGGTCCAAAAATTGAAGAAAGCCTTAACTCGGCAAAACGCCACATAAAATTAAGAATCATCATATGACAGGCTAACTTTCCAAAACCTTCTGGGCCTAGGTAAATATGGATAATCATCCAGTTTCCATCAAGCTTGCAGCATTTTGTTTCAGTTAAGGTCGTTGCAACTTAAAGTTTGAATTCATTCGTGGTCTTCCTCATCTTGAGTTTACGTGCTTTAGCATTATATTAGGTTTTAATTATGTAGTTCTAACAGTAAAAATTTTGTCTATAAAATTATTTAGGTTTGAAATTTTTTGTGGTATGGCTTCTGCTGCGCGTTCATCTAGAACCAAAACCAAACTTTCCTTCTATTCTTTCGTTGTTCACATGATTTTGGTAGTGCTCATTATTGCGTTAATCGCTTTCACAAAGTTTATTTTAAAAACAATCAATTTTTTAATGTTCACTAAAATTTTAAACGATATTTTGAAGCTACAAATTGATAAATTACTGGGATTTAAAGAGATTACTTGATAAATGTCACCAACCAAAATATAAGACTGATTTTAAGAATTTTGTCACATTAAGTAATATTATGTAGTATTCCTGAATACTATTTCAACTGATTTTCGATATGAACTCCGATGGCTAAAATATTCGGTCAGGCTTCTTACCTCTCCTGACTTGTTTGTTCATACATAAGGATGATGTTATTGCTAAGGGTGTGTCCGACCACCGTAAAAAATGTTTCTTCAGTGGTAAATTGAAATATGTACAAAATTTTGTGAGCAATCAATTTTTTTACACAGCAATTAATACTGTGATTGCCCAATTCACGACTTATGAAAGTAGACAATTTTATTTGTTTTTTGTTTATTTATTATGCAGTTTTTAATTTTATATTATTTTATACATTTAACTTTAAATCATTAATGTATCACATTGCTGCTATACATTTCTGCTTGATTTTCTCAAATGAATCAAAACCATTGGTAAATATCATTATCATTTTCATTGAAATTCTCCCAAATAAGACAGATTAATTTACAATAAAGTGTACAAGGAGTGTCCTCCTCGGAAAGAATCGTGAATTGAATTGCATCCTAAACGACTAATCACAATCACAACTAGCGCGAATAGCGTGAAAAATTCCACAAGCGAATTTGCAGAGTAAATATCACAATCCTATTTTCTCTCTCTGTACCGATTTCTACCAACTTCCAGGTTAGTAGTGATGGGCTAAATCGATCTTTTTTGTTAAAAATCATATGAGAAAAATCGCCAGACGAGGACAGATGCAAAGAAGATGAAGTACTGTCTCTTCCTCTTCTTCGTCCTCGCAACTACAACAATAGTCATGTGAGAAGAAACCGAGTCAGCTCGGATGCCTGCCTACGAGATTGTGCCCTGTTATCACCCCAACAACCATACTGATGTGATTCCACTGAAGTGAGATCAGCTGGTTGGATCTCGCCAAGTTCAATTTTGGCCAGACCTGCCGAGTTATCACGCATGAGTTACTATTTGACCACCTGTCGTTCGTCAACTTACTAGCATCTTCCTGGAGCAGTAGTTTGCACAACACAAAAGGCATTTCAATATCCTTTTGCTTTTTGAAAAGTGGTCCGTTGTACCACGTCGAGCCAGCTCATCGGCTTTTATGTTCCCTGTACTAATGAAATGCCTTGGCACACATATAATGTGGATGTTGAACTGAACTGTCATCTCGTTAAGAGATGAGAGGCAGTTCTGAACTACTTTCGACGTGAGGAGGTGTGATTTAAGCGCTATACTGGCAGCCTGACTGTCCGTATATATGTGAATATCACAAGCCGATATTAAATTATACCTCAACCAGTCTAGGACATCCTTTATGGCAGTTACTATAGCTTGAAAAATGCTACGGTAGTCGGGGAGACGGAAGGAGAGGTTTAACAGAAGTTCCTCGCAGAACACGCCAGCCCCGACTTTCCCATTCCATTTTGAACCATCAGTGAAGAAGTTTATAACTCCTGTTTCCAAAACTGCACCCATCATCCAGTCCTCCGTAGATGGGATCCAAGTTCGGAACTTTTTGTCAAAAGATAATGACAGTACGGTATAATCAGTGGTCTTGGGAATTTGTTTGTTGAGGTGGATTTCAGTTGTATGGCAGTACAAGCTGCCAACTGTTCCCTCAAGATATCTAGAGGAGTCAAAAATAGCAGTCTACAGTGCTTGAGTGAATGTGCCCCTCAGTGCACCACTAATCCACAGCGAGATTGTCAACAGATTTTGGTTGACAGTTTGTTCAGAGCAGGCCACCAGACTGTTACTCCATACAAAATAGTGGATCTTACTACGGCATCAGTATACAAGATCAATCACTATAATTTAACCAGTTGGTTGAGTTGCAGTCGAAGTTGCTCCATTAGCGCGATAACATCCTTGGCAAGTTAGTTGAAATAAGCGTTTTATTCGTAAACGTTTGTATATTCTACTGAAACTTCATCGATTGCTTATTGAATATTTCTATTTTGGCCCCGACTTTAGAAAACGTCCTTTTTAGTGCGCCATTGAAATAAGTTGTTTTTTACTATTTTTAAAACGTTTTTAATTTTTGTGTAGATTGTCTTAATTAAACGTATTTTGTAAGAAAACAAAACGAGATACTGAGCTGATTTTTTTAGTATGTTTAATAAAATGAGGAAAACGGTACAAAAAAAAAACAATAGATGCAGATGGGAGAAAATTCAAAAAGAATGTTTCGACGGCCATTTTGAAAAGGAAGAAATGAAAGATGGCACCAGTTTTATAATTATTTTATAATCAATTTTATAATTTTCATTTTCAAAAATTATTTTCCATACAGCCAGTAGGAATGAATCCGTTTGGCAAAATACCATCTGGTATGCTGATTTCTTCAAGCTAGCCGATTTCAGAAGCTACACGCGACTAAAGGATTGTTTAGTTTCAAATAAATAAAATTCTTTTGTTCCTTGGGCGACTGGTAAGACATGTTTTTTTAATTCTACGGCGAAATATTCCGAATTTCAGCTCAAAGCAACTCTTTCTTGGTTTAAACTGTTGGACTGTGAATCCAAATTACTTCGGTCTAAAAAGACCAAAGTATTGAAATCCTGTTAAAAATTACCAAAAATTTGGTTGGTCCAAAACTACTTTTCTCGGCGTTTTAAAAGTCCCTGAGTCCGAAAAAGCAAAAAAAAAAAATGTTCGTCCGTCTGTCTGGATGTCTGTACCCATGGTATCTCAAGAACGGCTTGTCCGATTTGGAATTCTTTTTCGCCAATCTGTTTCCATGGTCAAGGCGAAGATTTGAAAAACTTTTGGAAATTGTACGTAAGAGAGTCGGGTATCTGCCATACGAATTGACCTAAAATACCTGACTAAATAAATATTTATCAATTTTGTATATATTCTGGTTTGAATATTGAATTGAGCATTGATTTTGGGGTTGAGTTAAAGGTTAAGTTAGGGGTCTATTTGCGTACTGAGTTCAAGTACATATGTGCTGTATTTGCGGCTTGAGTTGAAGTTGAGTTGGAGTTGAGATAGGGTTGGATTAGGACATAGTGAGCAGTTCACCAATTTTTTATTTATGCTGGTTTGAGAATTGAGTTTAACTTAGAGTTTGCGGTGGAGTTGAGGGTTGAGTTGAATTACGTTTGCGGGTTGAATTCGGGATGAGTTAGGGTTTAGTGAGCAGTTGAGTAATCTATATATATAAACACAAATATTGTTTGTGACTTAAGAAAGGTCACTGTTAATATTTCAAATCTCCATCTCCTTTCTGACGGATAATACCAGATCCACCGCTACTATGGAACAATTTCTAAAATTTCACCAATTCAGTTGATTTTTGGATCATAATTCTTTTAATGGTGATGTTGATGAAGATGGTAATAGTGACGGTGATATTATGGTGATGATTGTATGATTATGATTGTATGATGGTAGGTGATATGATGGTGTGATGGTATGGTGCTATGATGCTGTGATGGCATGATTACATGATGGAATGATGGTATAATGGTACGATGATATGGTGGTATGTTCGTATGACGGTATGATGGTATGAAGGAATAATCATATCATGGTATGACCATACGATGGTATGATGGTATCGTGATTAAAAGGTATAAGTATACGATGGTACGATGGTGTGATGTTATGATGGATCGGGGGTTACCATGGCATGATGTTATTATTAAATAACGGTTTAATGGTATAATGTCATGCTGGTATGATGGTATAATGGAATAATGGTTTGATGGAATCATTGTTTATGATTATGGTTGTACGACGATACGTATGCTGATGATTTTACGTTTTTATAAGGTATGATGGTGAGTAGGGTTTGAGTTGAAATTGACTTGGATTTGAGGTAGAAGTTTGGTTAGGAATTAATTTGGGGTCGAGTTTAGGGTATAGCAGGAGATTAGATTGAGTTGAGTTCAAACACGCATGTAGCATTCGAAACGAGTTGATTTTGGGATTGGGTTGGCCATTAAGTATGGAGTTGAGCAGAGGCTTGAGAATTGGTTCGAGCTAAGTTGAGTTGAATTTGAGTTGGGGTTTAGTTAGGTTGCATTGAGGTTAAGTGAGTTGTTCGGTTTAAGGATTGATTTAGGATAAGGTTAAGGGTTGATTTGGGGCTGATTTAGTGATTTAATTGAGGGTTGGATTGACGGTTAATTTGTGATTGCGTTCAGGATTGTATTGTGATTGAGTTGAAGGTTGAGTTGTAAATTGAGTTAGTGGTTGAGCAGAAGATTGACTTAAGAGGTTAGGGATTGATTTGGGATTTTAACTAATTCTCAACATCGAAGTTCTGAATACCTTTTAGATTTCAGCCCTTTATATTTTAAAATTATTTTTCTATAAAACAAGATCAAAACTAAACTTAAATATTCCATTTCTTATTTTTCTTGGGGTTGCGTATTACGGTGCCGCTTTAAATTCAAAACCGCCATTACTACCCGCCTTTATTGGGTAGCCCTATATAGTATAGCCAACTCTTTCATTGCATGGAACGAAAAAAAAAGAAATTACTAAATAGTCGGATTCCAGGGTTCCAGTACAGGTGCTGTCTGCTTTTGCCATCTCCTACACTTCATGGCACGAAGAAAACAGAACAAATGACTAAATAGTCGGATAGCTCTGGAGTTGCCTTCCATGGAACAAAAACAAAAATAAAATAAAACAAATTGCTGAATAGTCGGATAGCTCTGGAATTGCTATTGCAGTATGGTAGCTCTGTCTGTTTATGTCAACAAATTTAATGCAAACGGAAAAAAAAAATGAATGTGAATAGTCGGATAGCCAATGAATTGCCATTCCAGTACGAGTAGCCCTGCCAGCAGATGTTGCAATCTCCTTATGAAACGAAAAAAAATGGCTGTTGGATAACTTCGAAGTTGCCTCTTCACAAATCTCTAATAATAGCGGTAAAGAATTTAAAGCCCCACCATATTACGCTACAATAAACAAGATAAAAATTAAAAAAAAACTAATTTATTGTATTAATTTAAAATGGAATATTTAAGTTTAGTTTTAATTTTGTTTTATAGAATGAAACCTTTTGTAATCGGTTTTAAATGCGACTAATCAAACCTTATCACTTGTGGCCTTATTCTGGTAATTCCCGAGGAATAAAAATTTTACATTTTGTTGCAGTATTATTTTTTTTCCCCAAAGTCTATTCTGGTGTTTGGGAAAAAATTTTATTGGGAAAAAATTATTCCCAATTACAGCAGTTTTGACGTTTGTTCTTCCATACCTATTTTATGAAAGAATAAATGGGGAATAGATTTTTTTAACGAAAATGTTGGTCTGTCTATTAAGAGTAACCATGAACTTTTATTGGCATTTTCCTTCAAAATATCTATTTTATGTAAAATGACTCTGCCGACGTCTCGAGTAAGAATAAATACTGGAAAAGATTAGGAACCCAATTGAATTCTCTAGGTGGTGAGAAGTAGCGCCGCGCCCAGTTCCAAGTTTCTTTTGAAATGTTCCTAATAGTTATGTTTCTTGTACTTGTTATTAAAATAAGTGCCTATACATTTCCGAGCAACCAGTATTTGTAAAGACTTCAGGAAAAGAAGTGATTTCCAAACCTTACCATTCTGGTTTCAATCGGCATATTTTAAGTAATTCTTCTTCGCACAAATCGAAGAAGAGATTCTGTTGAATATCGCCAAGAGTTGCTGATAAATCCACGAGTTACCCACCACGATTATCATCATCAGCATAATGAAGGAATCTTCACGGATCTTTACTCATTTTAATGTGATTCCATGGCGAACACGTATAACTAAATTTATTTCCCTTGAATATATATTCCCTATATGACAGAATGCCCTTTTGGAAAATGGGGAATAAAAAGTTGGAAAAATTTATCTGGGGAATAACTGCTGTAAAAAAAGGCCGCATATATTAAGCATATAAACTCGGTATCCAGCAGTTTTTGGGTCGCTATTTACAAATGTATGGACCCTGTAACCTCACAATAATTCAAAAAATTAACAAAACCGTAGAAAAGTATTTTTGGGTTCGCTGATTATGAATCTGTGATAAAAAAAAAAAAATGGTGGTCCATATGCCCACTTTAGTGACTGCCAAAACTCCAGCCAATAAGTTCGGAGAAAAATTTCAATTTAGGTTAGGAAGTAAGGCCACTGTGGAATGCATGAAAGTGCATATTTCTTGAAGAATTTCAAAATTCTGCACCAAACTTTGAAAAGTTTTTTTTTTGTTATACTAAATATGAATTTATGGTCGATATTTTTTAATTCTCAATGGCTGATCCGATACGGTCGCTATAAAATACTACAAAATAAGATATTTCTTGAAATTTTAAACTTTTTTATAGTCAATTTACGGTCAAAATTCTTAAATGAATAAAATTAACTTCAAAATTTCAAAAATTGAAATAAATCAGCAACTTTTTACTTTAAAGCGGCAATTTTAAGATATGATTCTTTTCTGTACGGTTTCCTACATTTTCTGTACAAATACGAAACAGTCGTTAACTGAAGGTTACAGCGGATATATTGGATTCACCATCTTGATTTATAAAATTTGTACCATAAATTTATAATCAGCAACCGAAAAACCCCTAGGAAGCAAGCGTTTTCAGATGATAAAGTTTGTTTTAAATCGCATTTAAGTAAATTCACAAAATTAAAACAGTCTATAGAAACTTGACCACCGATTTTATAATTAACCCTAATCAGTACAGCCGCATCGCAGGCTCATTTTCAGTTTATTAACTTTTTTATGAAAATTGAGCTTTATGTATTCTATAATAATATTGATTGTTTAAGAGCTAGAACACTAATAACAAGCTAGGGCACCAATAACAAAGGAATGAATGGAACAAATTAAAGGGCTAACTCTGTCCTTGTGTTAGTAAGGACAGAAGAATAGATATAAGAAGTCTTTATATATTTTGGCATATCAACTCCTGTACTAAATTTTGAAGATATATTTTTTAAGAGTTTTCTCCAGTACTTGGGCGGAGGAATCATCAGATGTAATTATAACTGAAAAATTGTATTTTACTTTTATTAATCCAATTTGTAAATAAATAAATATAGTAAATTTTATCATTTTTATCCTAAAATTATACGTATGAGTTCGTGAGATTCATCATATGCATTTATGTAAATAAAATGAACCATTCTGTTGAAATGAACCACAACACAGTTTTTTATTCGATTTAAAATGGAGAGTTTTGTGTCAAATAATCGTCATTTGCAGGAAGTTTTGTTATGTTTGCGCTGCTGAAAGTCATCATTTACTTGTAGAAGCTTACGGTGAACATGCTTTTTTGATAGTATGTGTAGAAGGTGGTTTAGACAATTTGAAGAAGGTTTATTCGATGTTAAAGACGCAAAACGTGAAGGTAGACCGAAAAAATTTGAAGATGAAAAATTGCAAGCATTATTGGATGAAGACAACACACAAACGCAACAAGAATTGGCTGAAGCATTGAATGTTGATCAATCCGTTGTCAGTAGACGTCTACATTTAATGGGGATGGTTCAAAAATTTGTGAATTGGATACAACAAGAATTAACAGAAAGGCAGATTGAATGTCGAAAAATCACTTCTGAAATGCTTCTTCAAAGAGAACATAGAAAGGGTTTTCTGCACCGATGAAATATGGATTTACTACGAGAATCCTAAATGTAAAAAAGCTTGGTAAAGCCTAGTGAAGCTTGTTCATCACAACCAAAGCGAAATGTTCATTGTGATAAGGTTATGTTCTGTATTGGTTGAGATATGAAAGGCGTTGTATATTACGAGCTACTGAAACCTTCTGAAACTTTTAATAGTGAAGTCTACCGACGGCAACTAACACGTTTGATGGTGCGTAGTCGAAAAATAATTTTGGTAAATTTTATGGTAATTTCGCAACAGAAGAACTTGACGGACACAAAATTTTCTTATTTTGGTAATTTGTTTCCCCTCCATATCAACTTAAAAAAGCATAATTTTTTTTTCGTATCAAAAACATAAGTTTTTTTCAAGTTGGTATGGAGGCGAAAAAATTACAAAAAAGTTGAGAAAAGTTTATGTCCGTCAAGTTCTTCTGTTGCGAAATTACCAAAAAAGTTACTGAAATTATTTTTCGAGTATTCGGCATGAAGCGAGCTGTTCAAGATAATCCATCAGATTGGGAGAATAGACAAAACAAACTGATTTGGCAGCATGACATGGACAACGCAAAACCACATACTCCAAGAGTCGTTAAAACCTACCTAGAAGGGCAGGACTGGGAAGTTCTATCTCACCCGCCATATTCGCCAGAATTGCTCCTTCGGGTTACTATTTATTCCAGTCGATGCAGTCAGTTCTTCAAGAGGTACGATTCACATCTTATGAAAGTATCAAAAATTGGCTTGACGAATGGATGGCTTCAAAAGACGACGATTTTGTGGCTTCTGATGGAGCATACTTTGAATAATGTACCACTTTTATGTACTTACTAAATAAATATATAATTTTTACCAAAAAAACGGAACTTACTTTTACATAAACCCAATATGTCGGGCTAACTTAACAGACTTATTTTATTTACAATTACATTAAAATATAAAAACATAAATCAAAGTTATCGAATTCAACAATACTCGTACATGTCAGGAAAAATAGGACAAAACTTTCCGATTGATTGAAATTCTTTTAATTTTGGCGAGATATGGATAAGGGGCCGAAAAAACATTTTTCGATTTTATAAAAGCCTCATCTTAACACTTAAGGTTGATTCACCAGATTTGTCCATTGAGCTCGTCAAGAAAATGACAACTTGACGGAGTTAAAAACCGAGTTAAAAATATGTTATGTCTCTTTTGTGTCCAGCGAGACAACATATTTTTAACTCGGTTTTTAACTCCGTCAAGTTGTCATTTTCTTGACGAGCTCAATGGACAAATCTAGTGAATCAACCTTTAACGGAAGAGCCACGCAGATTTATGTTTTTTCATTCCAACTTCAACGAGCAACGTAGATTTACGTTTTTATACATAGGTGTTTATCTTATTTCTTCAAAAAATGCCCGAAAACCGAGAAAAATAGAGAAAAAATAATCCGTCCGTTTAGTGCTAAGTTTCATCAATGGCAATTAATACAGTACGATAAGAGGAGATTTTATATTCAGTTGACAGTTTAATACCGATGTTTTAATCGTTTTTAATCGTGATATTAAGTAATTCGACCATAAATTGAGCATGTGAGCGTTTGAAAGTGAAATTTTCATATTGGGAAATAATTAAAAGGTTTAGTTGTCAAAAGTTTTTATGATATCCTAAATAAGCATAAAAACTTGTTTATTCCACCCACTTTTTTGCATATTTCGTGTAAATGTAAATTCAAAAACATCAAAAGAAAACAATTTTTACAAGCTTTCTAGTTCAAAAACAGTCAACACATTTTGTCTGCTCATATAAAAAATAAGGATTACATTAGATTTTGTTTAATTTTACTAGTTGTGAAAGGACATTATTGAAGAATGGTTAATCCACGCCTAATTCAGTTTTTTAGAAAATTGGAGACGAGTTTTGATTCTATACCACAGTAACAAATTAAGAATGTACCAAAATTAATAATCAATTTGTCTCTACTTATAATACTAATTTTTTATAAACTGTTTAGCAAAACTATAGAGATTTGTTCAGTGGGTCAATGATTTCGTAAATAAACAGTAATAATTCGCATACATAATATGTATGTAATAATACTTACAAAATTAATGTTTGGTATAATATTCACAACATGGCTTCTCGTATGAATTATTATTTTTTTACAGGCATACAAAATACGCACACACATCATTTAGAAAATCTCACCTGAAAAAAAAAAAACAAAAAAAAATATTTAATTAAACAAAATAGTTAATTAATAAGCGATTCTGCCTAACATTTAAATTTCATGTAGTAAATAAATTTCATAAGACATTAAAAATCCGAATGCGATAATAAAACCAATTGTTTTTGCCATATACACACCTTTTAATTACCCCGTTCAGCCGCATGCGATCGACTGGTGTGCGATATCAAATGGGAAAAGAAATTGTAAAATTATTTTTAATGAGAAACCATATTTCAATAAATAGGTATGTATGTACTACAGCGGCGAAACGTGAATATGAAAACGGAAATGAAACAAATAAGTATAAATACATTGTACATAATCGGTACATAAAGCATTATAACACAATTGTAATGGGGATGTAACCAACAGCCTTTTTTAAATGCTCATTGCAAGCGGTTATTGTCACTACGGCACAATGGTGTTTTGATAATATGCACATTATGTAATTGCTTATTCCTCGATGAATAATGATTATCACAACATAAACATGTAACATTAATATAAATCATAATATTACTGTATATCAAATGGTTCTTTTAATTACAGTATTATGACGTACGTAGAGAGCCAGCCAATACGTATATAAAATCAAATAGTTGACTAATGAAGCCTACTCAAGTTTAGCAAGTCTAGTGAGAAAGTAATTAATAATTTTTAAATAAATATGTATATGCCCGAAGGTCGCAGATGTTTCGCACACCCGGGGAAATATTACTAATTATTTGTGAGATTGCCTAAATATCAACTATAGCGGGTGAAAGTTTATGAATGAAAAAGAGATTTCATTTAAAATTGTATCTTAGGTTATTTTTGGTTTTTCAATCCCAAGTCTAGAAAGCGGGAAAAGAACATAACACAATATGTGTCTAAGATGCCAGAATAGGGAGCATTGTTCCGTATTCCAAATTTCGAAATTACCAGCCCTTGAATAAATGGATTTGAATTTGTTGGAATTTACAAAAGCTTGGAGACAAACGGCATGCTACTAAGAATAATTGAAAACCTCGGTATGAAGGTGTGTTATTTTTTTCCGTAACCACATGTCTAGAAGGCCCCATGAATGGGACAGAGTACTGCCAATCTGTTGGATATAGCACTGCATATAGTGCTTTTGTCAGTGTTTATTACCAATTGATTTGTAGGAAGTGGTGGCTCCAGGAAGTAAATTTTGAATGTTGGCATTGATTTTGTTCCCTCAATTATACTTATTTGGGGACAGAATGTCCCTGTCATAAGGCCTCATGATTCAGGTAATTATGTCATTTGCTTGGAAAAATGTTTTCCTCAATTTCTTTATTACCTTTAAATGAGTGCTTTATATTGTGGAAGAAGCTGACGTAGAACCTCTTCCACTTTTTACCTTACCATACCACAATGCCATCATATCATCATTCCATCACACCATTGTACCATTAAACAATCTACAACCTTACATCATAAAATCATAACCATCGTACTATCACACCGTCACACCTTGATACTATCACAACAACATAACATCAAAAAATCGTACCATCATACCACCATACCGTTAAACCATCATCCCATCATAACATCGTATTATCAAAACCTTCGTATCATCATACCATCATGTCATCATGGTATCATGGTTTCGTTATACCATCGTAACATCATACCATCATGTCATCAATCCAATATTTCATCATACACACGTGTTGATTTATTTTTGTTTTTGCACGAAATATTCAAAAATCATCTGAATCGGGGAGGTTCTAGAAATTGATTTACACCCCCCAAGATGGAGTTGGAGGTGTGAGATAATAACAGTGACGAAGCCTCTTAAATAATATTTGTGTAAAGCCTTAAATAATATTTGTGTAAAGTTTACTTCAAATCGGTTAACGTATGTGAATATGTATGTAAAAAGATCAAACAAATATACATACATACATACAAATGCCACCTTTATACAAATGTACAAGCCGGTATACCCGGGAAAATAGTTATGGAATCAAAAAAATATCAACTATATCGGGTGAAAGTATATGAATGCAAATGACATTTCTGCAATTTTCTGAAAATTCGTTTACTTATTTAAGCCATTGCCTTTTAGTAAACATTATCGATTAGAATCGATAAGAAAGATTATCAGCCCTTGAATATGCAACATTTCCTTCAAATTACTGCCAGCTATACCTCCAAGGGCTGCTCTTGTCTTTCGTTGGAAATTACAAACGCTTGGAGACAAATGCTTATTAGATGATAGAGTGCTGTCAATCTGTTAGATAAAGTACTGCCTGCGGTGGCTTGTTGTCAGGGTTAATTGCCTAAGTGATGTGTTTGCGGTTTTGTTCCCAGGAAGTAAATATTGAATGGTTGCCATGCCATAAGACAATCATGATTCAGGTAATTGAGTTCTATGTTTATAAAAATGTTTCCCTGAAGTTCTTCATTGTCTTTAGTATCTTTCTTTACATTGTGGAAGTTTCTTCAAATAAACTCTCTCAATGAGGCGATTTGCAAATGAACTCGAGTGTTGTATTGAAATTTGTAGAACATGCCCTCAAAAGTTGATTTTGCGAACCATTATCAATAATAATCATATAATTACACCAATACACTATGGTACCAACATACCATTACACCATACTATCATCAGACAATCATAACACGATACCATAATATAGTAACATCATCATACCAATGTCGTACCATCAAACCATCACATCGTCACCATATTACCATCATACGTTCACACCATCATGCACCACAGAATCATACCATCACAATCGTACCTCTATAATAAAATCATAGCATTATATATCATATAATAACAACATATCAAGCGTATAATCATACCAGCATACCATCATGGCTACAACATCAAACCATCATTTCATCTTACAATCGTACTATCATATAACCATACCATCAGTCCATCATTCCGTCATACCATCTTACCACCCTAAATCACCATCACCATCACTATCACCATAAACATCACCATCACCATCACCATCACCATCATGATGAGAGCCAAAGAAAAAAAATTGAATTTCGCTGTTAGTACACCATTACCTATAGGTGTCCAAAAAAAGGAAGAACGATACAATAAGCCCTCTCGTTCTTTAAATAATAAATATGAAAATGTCACTTTTCCAGATTATGAAATAGATTGTAGCGAATCTTCCTGAGGTATTAAGCTAAAAATGCAATTTTTTTAGTTTTGTCACTTTTCTGCATCGTGTGCAGGGAATTGAAACAATTTGGAAAAGAAACAAAGCAACAGAATGTCGGTCATTTAAAAAAAAAAAGTCTGAATATCCGTGAAAAACTTTTTTTCTAAATGACCGCCTTTTTGTTTCTTTTTCAATCTTTTTTCTTTGCTCACAGATGATGCTTACTGCTGTAATTGGCATTGTGACAGGAACCGGAAAAATGAATTTTGTATTTTGATAAAGTATAATTTTTGGAAAATGCCTGCATAAACAAAAATTAAACTTCTTCACAAAGATTGATTTATGAGTGCCATTTTGTTTTTGATGTGGTTGGATGTAGGGCATCCAAATAATCGACTTTTGATTTAACCGATTAATCGTTATTTTTTTTCAAAATTAATCGATTAACCGATTAATCGAAGAATTAATCGACTTTAATGTAGAACTACCATAGTTGACGTTTCTCAAACATATTTCGCTGAAACGTTTAAAACATTTATACACAAATTAAACTATATATTTAAGACTTCAGTTTTTTATTATTTATATAATATCACAAAATAAAAATTAGGAATTCATATGCAAATTACAAACAGAATGTATTTCTATCGTTTTATTTTTAACGATTTTATTTATTACTTAAAAAATAATATTTTAAAAAGACAAGTGCATTTAGAGATGAAGATTGAAGGCTTGACCTAATTTTTGTTACAAAGTTCCCTGCAACCGAAAAGGTGCGTTCGCTAGAAGTGGATGTAGGACGAATTGTCAACAATGCCTTATACAAATCTTCTAAAACCTTTGATCTCTTTCCTGTTGATTCAAATAATTTGAAGTAATTTTTTATACCGACGTTCGGGCGAATGCTTGGCGGAGCAATTGAAGAAATCGCAGACTCGAGTTGCTTATTTAAATCCATGTCATCATCGCTAATCTGAATTTCGTCAACTTCGCTGCATGAAATTCCATCAATACGAAGCGATTGATGGTTGCCATCTGATAAAATGTTTAACCGATTTATTAATCGTTCAGCATACATTAAAACTTGAAATTTAGATGCAAACTCAAAATCTTCAGTTGTTTTTGGTATTTTACCAGTTTGTAAATAAATTAAAAGCGTTACTAATACTTTGTTTCGTCTCTGAGACATTCTTAATTTCAGGTTTTGCAGTAATTCCAAGCTTAATTCTGTATTTAAATCACGTAGTTTGGTGAAAATAAATTTATAAACACCCTCACATGTTAATAATGAGGCATCATTGCTACTTAGTTTTACTATAGTTAATTCTGCAGGTTTAAGTACATTTAAAATTTGCTGCAAAGACGCGACATTTATATTGGTTTCATCTAATTTCATATTTAATTCATCCGCCGCTCTTTTTATGCAATCTTTCAGTAAGATAAACCGCTGTAACATAGGGACTAGCGAATTCCAACGTGTTGGGCAGTCTAATAATAATTTTAATTGTTTCTTCTCCTGTATTATAACATGATTCTGTAATATTGAATTTTTGACTGATGATGACTTAAACTTTTTTATTATAGATCTCGTTTCACTTAACATATTGCCCATATTTTTGTAATCAAACGATTGTATGTCGTTCATATATGCCCAGTCGTCTTCTTGGAAATTTAAATTTTCATCTCTATTTTGCGGACTTGCTCTTATATTATGGGATGGATATTCAATTTCATCTATATCTTGGTCTTCCTCTTCAATTTCGTCTATATCATGAAGTTCACATTGTGTCATTTCATTTACTTCGGATTGCGATGGTTGTTTTTTATAGAATAAATCTTTGATGGCTAAATGAATTCCGTGATTATGGCATAGTTGACTCTCGCATTTTATTTGATTACCATACTTTACCATTAAGGATGCACCATCGTGGATCGAAGCCACTACATCTTTTTCAAAATTTAAACCGAATTCATAAAGTTTGAGTTCTACGATTTTCTCTAATTTTTCGGATGTAATTGATCCTTTAATTTCCACTAATCCTAAAACATACGTTACGTCATTGCCATGTAATGTCACATTTAAATATTTTCTTAGTTGAACATCACACCATTCGTCGACTGTGATGCTAAATCTTTGACCGGTTTTCACTTGATTGATCAAACGTTCTTTAAGTTCGTTTTTCTTTTCGTTGAAAAATGTTAAGATTAATTTCCAAACGGTACTTTCGCTTTTAGGCATATCGAAGCCTTTGAAGGTGACGTAACCTCTAATTGCTTCAGATCTACATATTTGGCGTATAGAAAAACCGTCTAGCGATGCACATTTTGACAGTATACACTCCAATGATATTCTCGTTACAAAATTGAATAAATTTGGTGTTCCAGTTGTAGAGTTTTTGGTTGCATTTGCATATGATGTACTATTGTTATCAGAAGTTTTTTCATTTTGATTCTGAATACCGTGTCGATGTCGTTTGAGGTGATACTTCATTGATGTCGTCGTAGATCCTTTGCAAGCTAAGATTTTCCCACAAATATTACACTTCGCCTGGTCTTTTTCGTTAGTTTTTATGAAATATTTCCACACATCAGACTTAGATGCCATTTTAGGGTCTAGATATTTTTTTAATAAATATTAATAGATATTACATTCATTAAGAATATTCAAATAATTTCGTATGTATATACCTTAATGCAAATTAATTGATAAAAAAAACAGTATTTTTGTCCCGACTTAAATCTATGTAATTAACTTTTGAATGATTTAGTAATATAATTTATTTAATACGTTTAATATAATTTTATTTAATTCAACGTAAAATATATAGTAGTTTAACGACAAAGTATGTTTTCGAACGTTTATATTTTTTCATCATTTCGTTGATGTTGACACTTGACGGTACAGATAAAATAATATTACCTGACAAAACAAGACAATGAAGTTTGTAGCACTATAAATGTGTTTTCATGGATGTGTAACTATAAATGTGTATTCATGGATGTGTAAAGTGATTAAACTGTGATCGGTAAATATAACCGCTAAAGTAAAATTCTACATTGTGCATACCATTAATTTTTAAATATATTTTTTTGATTTGTTTACTATTTTATGAAAAGAAATTTACACTATTGTGATTAATCGATTAATGCAATATCGATTAATCGTATTTTCGATTAATAACATTAATCGATTAACCGGTTAACCGTAATCGATTTTGGATGCCCTAGTTGGATGAGCACCGATCACGCAGAAGATATCATTGCACAAATTCATTATGACATTGAGCAAATTCATGTATTAGATTTCATTGCCAAACATCTCACTACTTGCATATAAAAATGTTATCTGTTTCTTTTTTTTTTTTTGCACGAACCTTACTAAATAGATTGCTCTCGTATTTATAGGTAAAACAAATATGTATAATCAAAACTTGCATTGAATTTATATTTTGAAACAAACATCAATTCCTTAAAAGAATAAAGAGAGGAAATATTATTTAAATAGAGATTGGTTATTTTTTTATGAAGCCAGGCATAAAACAGATACGGTATTTCAAATACAATATTTATCAGTTTTATCAGTTCCATATAAATTTGAAATTACTAATGATAAGTGCTCCCCTAATTTTACCGAAACGTAACTAAATTTACATTTTTATCTTGGATTGAAAATTTTAACAAGCTTAATGTGTGATAGATATTTTGATATTTGATTTCAGTGAACTGTTTATATTATTAACACTATTAAAAATTCCACATTATATGAGGTTCGCGTTTGGATTAAAAATTCTCATAAACAGCAAATCTCGCAATCTGGCAACCAAATACAAGAGGGTAAAATGCGATCGGATAAGAGTGCATCTAGTGTGATCGTTCTCGAATGAACACACAATTTAATTTAACCTCTAATTTAATTTGTAGATAAAGATTGGTAATAGTTACCACCAAAATAGTCTTTCATTTGAAAAGTCCAGTAATCCAATCAAAGATAGCCCACGAATCGTAATATTATTGACGTAATTCTTATTACACTCAACAATGTGTTCTCGTACCCGATAGTCTTTTACCAATTAGTTACGTTTACTAAATAACCTAACGATTCAAGCACCAACTTTGAAAATTAGAATTATGTAAATCAAAACGAAAATTACTGAAAATTTGGGAATCATAAAATTTCTATTCATAAAACCTTAAATTATTTAATCAAAATACGTTTAAAATAGGGTAACATTTTTATAATTCGAATTGAAACTTCCAAGACATTTCAAAATTCAAAAATGCCAGTTTGGATTGAATTCACTTACAATCTTCGGAACATATTAAAATCATATAAATTTAAAATTAAATAAATAGAATTCTGGCTATTAGTCGGTTTCGTTGAATGATTGTTCATAAATACTAATATACTTCTACGTGTTAATAAAAACACACTTAAAATGGTCTAATCACCGGTAGCATATTAGAAATTACATGAATTAATTAACATTCAAAAAAATTAAAAAAGACAAATTATTTATTCGTAACAGTTTCTCGTTCATTGGAGCATTGGGCTATACAAATCGTCACATTCACGGGCCTACACTGATTAGAGACCAAAATCCATTTAACATATTTAATTGGCTATTTTCCATTATACAAATTAATATAAAAAATCATAATTCTTTTATACAATATGCTAATCCGTTTGAATTTGTTTAAATAAGAGTTTGAGGCGAAAATGTTCGCTAACATTGAAAGTCTATTTAGCGTACTGTTGAGTTAAGTTCTTACTGACTCGCTGGTCCAACATAATCGGCTTGATCGTTTTTGCACAAATGCAAAAAGCAAATAAAACAAAACATTAATTCTCTTACCGGCTGTCATTAAAAAACACACTACTTTTGATTTTTGGAAAGTGACATTCATTTTGGAATTTTCTCGGTGCGTGTAAAATAATATTTTATAAATTGATTATAAACCGTTTAAAAGAACCATAACTTATTTTGGCATTACAATGGGAGCATTCAGCTCTGCCAACTGTTGGCTACATGTTGAGTAATATCAGCGCATTGAGTTGTGAATGCTCACGATAACATGTTGGAAGATCTGAATGCGCCAATGCCAACAAGTGCGATACAATTTATTGGGGCATTCATTTATTCGAAATTCAACATACCAAGTCAACCAGTGAAAAAAAACTTATTTGGCATCTTCGTCCAATCAACCGACACTTATACCAATAAAACCTTTTGGGATCGGTTTTAAACGCGATTTAAAACAAAAAACTTTGTTTGTTAATTTTTTGCAAAATAAAATTACAAAAAACAAGCATAGAAACTCGGTAATCATGGGCGCTTAACCTTCAGTTAAAAACGTTTCATATGTAATTATTTAAAAAATTTACAAAACCATGTAGAAAAGTATAAATCTATTTGAATTTCTCTTGTAGTATCGAAATATTTTGAATATTGAATAACTCCTCACTATGATACTAATCCATTATCATTAATTAATGATGATTACGCTATTGCTCGTGCCAAATTGATTAATCTAAAAATCTAAAATGTGTGAAATTATTACATTTCCCCCTATGAAAAAATCAAATGTCCATCAGGTCAGACAAAGCATTTAATTTGAGTTTTAAAATTTTTACAAACAGCTCGCAATTATAGAGTTTAGATTCAACCTTCACAGGTTGTGATTTTGTTTAATTTAAATTTAATTTAATTTTAATTTATATTGCGCGGATTTGTTTCGAATTAACCTAAACGACAGGTTTCTGGGGCAATTGAAACTAATTACGTCCATTTAAAATTTGTTTAGGATGTTAAATTTTAATTAAGGTTATCGGTAAGGTTAAGTTAGGTTGTAAAAGCTTAAAGATAGGGCTTGGACAGGTTGTGAACATGATCGGATCACAACCATATCGTTATATGGTTAAAGGCTAAATTTTCTTTTTTGTTTTCTTTTTGAGACCAACGTATTTTCAATGTGGGGAGGTAGACATGACTTCTAACTTCTACATGACCGAATATTATATGTTTTATATTGTGTTTTGATTTTTATTTTGACATTCGGATTTTGTTTACATTTTATTGGTAAGTTTGAATGTTTGGGTGTGGGGTGAGGGTGTGAATAGTTGTTGGTGGTGTATGGGTTTGGTTGACGGTCTGGATATGTGATGTTCACCTAGCCGTGAGGTCGCTGTGGATGGGGTTATAGCATCGGTAAATGTGGTTGTATATTTGTCTTGAAACTAAATTGTTGATTTGAATTTACAAAAGTAAGTTTAATTACAAAATTGTGTTTTCCCGTTCACGTTCGTATAACTACAATAAATTTTTCTTTTTCTTGCGCCATACTTCTAAATTTAAAATTAAAAAAAAAAAACATTTTTCAAAAATCAAATACGTACGCGACTTAATTTTTTTTTTTTTGAGGATGGTAAAAGATGACAGCGTTTGCGTCAAATGGAATGCCTTTGTGCGAGAAGTATAGAGTTTCTTTTGACATAGTAGGAGTCTCTTTTCCTCACGGACGGAGCAAAGCAGTCCAACGGTTTACTAAATCTAGAGCCAAGGGGTGGATCACAAAATTGTAGTTCAAGATGATATTTCATCTCTAGAATAAAATACACTCTGAATTATGTTCTTTGAAATAACTGAAATGGTGAAAGAATGTTTCTAATCGGAATTAATAAAATATAAGCAAGTATCTTCGGAAGGCTGACGTTAAAGATGAACATAAGAGACAACGGCTTATCATTTGCTCGGCGTTATAAATATCTTTGTTATATTAAAAAAGGATCCTCAAGAATAATGGTTTGCTTGAAATTAAATACTCACCTACTCTAGGCATTACTGAAAATCCGAAATTCTTGTTTCTTTAAGGAGAATAAGAATTTTAGTAAGAATTTAGATGCCAAATTTCAAATTTATTGGAAATACGTAACGAACACTGTAAATTCTAAGTTTGCTCGAAGAATGTTGAGCCCAGATAAACATATCGGTACATAGAATTTCAACAAACTTCAATCGGATCAACTTTAAAAGGAATTGTGACTTCTTTATATTTTATTCTAATTAGAATTTTACACCGGGAAATTTTAAAGGCCGTACCAACCTTGGGCAAAATTTGTAAGCTCTAAAAAAGGATTAGTCGAATCATCCTAGATGGAATCTGTTTGATTTTGCAGTTTAGAGATTTTAATTTACTAAAGTCGCTAACGATTAATTTTGCTTACCCAAACTGTTTTAATTTTTAAATGTAAGTTGGTCAATTCATCAATTACGTTTAAAAGAATATCCTAACGTACATAAAAATTTGTAACGTACTTATTGGTGAAAAATACAAAATTATATTAACTACCAAAATAATTATGGTGAACTTGACAATAGTTTTTACAGAACGCTAGCCGCGTTGTAGAATAAAATTAGCTTATTTTAGGGGTTGTTCATACAACAGTGGATAGCAGTCCACTTATCAAATTTCAGAGTCATTTATTGAGCCGATCCGTTTAGATTAAATTTATGTAACTAAATAATTCGCCATGCGGAATGTTTGCTGGTTGTATTTATGGTAAAAATCGATAGAAATAAATTTTACAAGATTGTATTTCTTTGTAAATGTTACTTCCTGAACATTTAAAAAATTTATTTGCTATATACACGACTACACATGCAACATTACACAAAATATAAAATTTTCACTTTATCCACATAATAATTGCAACCACTGTTTGCCTTTCTTATAAAGTAGCTATAGTATACCCATTCAAACAAAAAGCAGCTTAATCAATTCATTTTCAATGTTAAAAAGACAAGCTCAATTCCATAGAAAATGTTTACCAGCGAGTAAAGCATGCCTTAATAAAATGTTTATTGTTTCTGAAGTACGCGTTGCCCTGCGGGTGAATATTAATTCTTCATAAATATCATTAATTAATATTATTGTGTTCAATTACAGACAGTTTGATTATAGCCGCACACGCAAGATCGAATCTTTATTTTGATTATTCTGCTCGTCAATCACTTTCACTTTGATACTGCCATTTCTTCTACTAATAATAGTATAATATATGTACATATTTACAAGAGATAAAACAAAAAATTGATTGAATTTGAAGTATACGCATATTCTAAAGAAAACACTCAAAATGCACATTTATTAATTAGATTGAAATTGATTGGACGGGAAAATATAGATGTGCATATTACGAAACAAACTAAACACTAACAAGACATTGTACATATGGTAATATACATACATAAATTATTCATGAGAAACTAACATACGGAAATGTGTAAGAGTAATTCACAATGTTTTAAAAATGTAGATAAAGCATAATATGGAGGAAATAACATATGATATCGTGATTTTATAGTACCACACCTTTTTAATGAGAAACCAACTTAGTTCATAAAACCATTGTTTTCAATTTCGTATTCCAATCGCTGTTGTGTTTTCAATTTTAACCAGACCAGGCGGAAATATTAGCATAGGAATTTCATTTTCTTGTCCAGACTACGTGGTCAGCTTAATAATTACAATTATTATAAGTTCGTCATTTCAAACGTAACAATTAAAAAAAAAAAAAAAAAAAAAAAAATAGGTTAATTGATATTAGGTACACACAACATAAAAAACGAAATCTTACAATACACAAATATCAATTTCGAATTGACAACTATATTAAAATCTTAGATTAATATTTTGTTTTATAAAATCAACATTAATTATCATAAATAAATTTATTTATGTATTACCATAAATTATTGTCAATGTCATGGTCAATATTAAGATACCAGTTTTTGAATTTCATTCAGCAGAAGCAAAAATTACTCTGACAGAATTCAAAATTAATAGTAATCTCACAAATGAGGAAGTTTGCCATGGTAAATGTAATTATACGAGGTTATATCCGAAAGATATTTAGAAAATCAACAATTAAATGTCATTTTTAACTTAACGTTTTCATTTTTAAATTATTTAAACAGTTTTATACAGTTAATTTGTTTATTTATTCAAAAATAATCAAATATTGTCGTACATATTGTAATTACTAAATTCTTTCCATTAATTTATGAGAGCCTCCAAATTGGCAATTAATTTTGCTAACAAACTCATAAGGTATTAATTCCAAAAATAATTTTGTTCCATTTTTCTCATTGAAATAAATCTTCTACCGTTTTTAATGCAGATTTTTTGCTCCAAATTGAACCTTTTCCAGTTTAAATTCAACCTGCAATACTTCAAATTGAACATTTTAGAATTAAAATTCTACCATTTACACTTCAAATCATTGAAATTTTCGTTGGTGGCAATTACTTAATACAAAATTTGTTAATTTTGTTAAAACAATTTGAAACAATTCGGAACAATTTAGAGAAATTCTAGTGGCCGAAAAAAACACGATTGGATTTGTATGTGATTGGGTCCATATGTGCATATATATGTACATTAAGGAAACATAAAATACTAAACACAACTTTAAATACTATTAAAAAAAATATTCATTTTTAGCAACAAAACTGGCACAACTCAAAAACTAATGTTTTTTGTTTGCAATAATTACTTATAAGTCACAAACTTTTCCGCCAACTAAAAAAGAAGAATGAATTTTTCACAATTTCATTTATCAATCACATATGAAAATGATGGGTGAAAAACATGTGTAATTGCAAACAAAAAATTTAATTTTTGAGCCTTGAACACTTTTCTTGGGATTGTTTGCCCGCTTTATTGTAAATAACTGTGCGATCGCAATCAGTTAAGTCCAGATCATTACAATGTTCGCTGAGCTGATCTGATGTTTTTTTTTCTTCAAATTATTACGATTCCATAAGGACGACAGACGATTTCTGAAGTTGACTATTTAGGAATTCCGGTCAATGCGTTTGGGCTGTTATTAGTTCATTGAAAAAACTTTGACAAAGCCGTTCAGGTTTATTTTACTTATTTCATTACTACTACCATCAGTCAATTGGGTTAGCTTAATAGTTTGGCTATCCAACCGCAACCGGTTATATTTTCTATAGCAGTTTACTATGAAAATCTCAACAACTGTGCAGATATTGCAGTTGTTTTTCCAACCAGTACAGGTAAAGCAGACGTTATAAAAAGACAGAAAAATGTGCTTGATGGCCGCATGGCTGAATTTTTGAAAGTACCCGCAATCTCAACTTCGGATCGTAGTATTGTCATCTTACTGAACTGTTTACATTTCCTCATCGCCAGAGTTCTCATCTGTTTCGGCAAAATTAATTTTTGAAGGGAAACCATAGAAATATTGTTGAGGTAAATGATTCCACCTACTCGAATACTATGGCCGTATTTCTTGATCATCAGAGTCCTCGGCCAATCATAAACGTCTTTTTTCTGAAAAAATATGTGGTTAGACTGTAATTAAAAATTAAACTACAATATGTAATAAATCCCATGTGGCTTTTTCGACCTTACAAGCCAAATCTATATTCACGTCATTTTACGTAAATGTTTAGCCAAATTCAGTAAATTTTTAAATTTTTTTTTGATAACGTAATGTTTCATTAAACCAAATATCGTATTTAGTTTACAATACAATATAAATTATGAGAATACAAATAGTTATTGTCCATCGTTGTTCCACTTAAAAATGTAACTGCTATTACGAATGATCAATTTTGACAGTTACTAGTTTTTACCACACCACTAATATTGTTTCCGTTGAATATTGGTACGTTTTAAGTTTTTTTAAAATGCAATATTAATTTCAATAATATAGGATCTTAATTTCAGTTTAAACCATTTATTTATTTATCTAGTTATGTAATTTACAAAGTATGATAATAATTCGGTACAATATGTCAGTATAATAAAATTAAATAAAAATAATTTAACAAAATCGAATGGTCATTTGCTTTAACTCTCTCTCTCTCTATCTCTCTTAAACAAGTCTCTCTACATGCTGAAATTAAAACTGCTGTAGTTATCATTGAAAGCATTAAAAACATTTATTAGCGGTTGCTCGCTGAGCGGCGTGAATATAAAACTTCCCAATGAGATCAGGATAATCGATTTTAGAACATAAAACATCACGAGCGAAAACGGTACAAGCGATATTACGTTTAATTGGTAAAGTTTATTAAAGAGGTAAGTTATTAAAGAATAATCGGTTTACGTAAGGTTTACGAACAAAATTATGATTCGAGTTAGGCAAACGTCCCAAAGCATAAATTTGAAACTGTTTCTGGATATTATCAACTCTGTCAGAACGAGTCTGATAGGATGGATTCCATATCACTGAGGCATATTCTAGAACTGATTTAACATAAGTAATGTAAAGGGATTTGAAGGAAAACGGGTCACAAAATGCTCTCCCATTAAGCTTGATGAAACTCAATAAAGAGTATCCTTTACCTACTATATAATCTATATGCTTGTTGAAAGACAGGTTAGACGAAAAAACAACTCCTAGATCGCAAATATCAGAGACACACGAAAACGTATGGAATATATGCACAAGACAGCCACGTCCTACACAACACCATAACTTTACATTTATTCGTATTATAGGGCCACTTATTCCCTACGGGCCATTCACAAAAAGTATTAAGTTCCTTTTGCATACCCTCAGAATCAACAATAGAATTAATATTCCCATATATTTTTAGGTCGTCGACTTACAAAACTTGAAACACTGGGCAACATCTTCAATAAATATCGTAAATAGAAGTGGTCCAAGGTAGCCGCCTCGTAGATACATAAGAAAGACCGTCGTCTAGTTAGGCAGAACATGGTTTACTTAATTGGAATAAAATCGGATCCAAAGTCTTACAATTTCTGAATTAGAAGTTGGTGATCCAACCTATTAAAAGCTTTCGAAAAGTCTGTATAAATAATATCGACTTTCCCTGTATAAAGCCATCTTGACGCGAACTTATTCTTTGTCTTATGTGAAATTCTATTCTAGACTTAACCAAAAATTCGAATAGCTTAGGAAACGCAAAGAGAATTGAAATACCTCTACACCATGTAATATCCCCTTCTACCTGATTTAAAAATGAGAATAATGAATGAATTTTTCCAAATATCAAGAAATATTCTACTAGAAAGACTAATATTAAATAAATAACATAGCGGTTCCCACAAACAAAGGGCACACTTATTCAAGATCAAAGGTGACACACCGTCTGGACCCATACTACCTGCCGCATTTAAACCGTTTAATCCATTTATAATTTCCGACGCAGAAAGTTGGATTACATTTGATTTATAGGTTAGTCATCACCTGAATGGTTAAACAAATCGAAACTGTCAAAGGAGCCCTGAAAAAAATTATCAAACTAAACTTGTGAATTTCTTCTTTTATTTATAAACACGAAAAATCGTTTCGGGTTATAAAGAAATTCGTTGAGAACCTTAAATTCTTTATATAATACGCGATATTTTAATTTGTCGTTTACATTCCCATACCGCTTATTTGCCTTAATGCTTTTGATTTCCTATTGGCTCCATTTTTCAAGCGACGATTGAACTATGGCTCAGCGTAAACGGAAACCCGTTAACTTCTTTATTTAAAGTTCAGATTTCGATGTTTTTTCCAAAACGAATGAAACTTTTTTTAAACCAAACAAAACTTTGTCAAATAAACCTTTCTCAAAATAAAATGAAACCATTTCAAATCAAAAGAAACTTAAAAAAATTGTTTTGTTCCGATGTATGAGCTGCCGATCAACTGCTTTTGGCAGTCTCATTACATATTTGTGTTATAATTTTTCCAGTCGTTTTGATTTACTGTTTTGCAACGCCTCGTTTTTTTTAAATTTTGTCCGTTTGAGTTTGAAATGATACTGTAATTAACGTTATGTTCCTTTCAAGTACTGTAGGAACCACCACCTCATTTGTACGGGCTTACATGGAATTCTGAAATTTTGAATTCTATTCTACCACCTTATTCGCCGATGCTAAGTCCTTTGAGCAAATTTTTTAGAAAGTAACTCAAAAATCTAATAATTTTTTATATACAATAATACAACTGCCTAAATACTTGTGCAATACGTACAAATACTTACTTATAGGTGAGATTTATGAGCAAAAATATCGGTCAGCTGGATACGGTAAACATGATAAACGAGGTGTTAAATAGTAACTCTCAAAACAACTGCAAAACTTACAAAACAAATATGTTCATGAAATTGCCAAAAGCAGTTGACAGGCAACCCCATCGAAACTAGAAAACACTAGTTTATACGGAATGAAATATATGGATTCTGCTTGCTACACAGAATTCTGCAAGTTGTCTCTGTTTCCAATTTTCCAAATCTAGTACAATTTGCATACTTTTGTTTTTTTCGATTAATTTTTTTAATTTGTTGAAAGAAAAAAGTTTTGTGTGACAAGTGCCAAAAAGGAGGATAAAAATTAAATAATTGGTGAAAAATAGGGCATCATTCATTTAAACAAATTGTGCATTAAAATTAAATTTTGTATCAAATAAACGCCACTAAAAAAAATTCTGCTTGTCAGAAAAGATGCTCATGTAGTTCACCTGATTTTCTGCCGGCAGCGCTAATTCTGCTCTTGTATTTCCTGCATAAAGAACCAGTCCGAAATGACGATTGGGACATTGCGAGTTACAAATAGGTATAGCGAAATTCGGTGACTGAAAAATTTATTCGTTTTAATAAGGATTTCTAATAAGCAAAGCGTTTTTCTCCAAACGTCTTAATAGTATAGTGTCTCATTAGGATTAAAAGTGATACTTGACCGAGCAAGTGCAAAGATTATCACTTTTATAAAGTCACTTTTAATTCTATTAACACATGCTATTTTTTCTCCAGCGAAGGAAATTCATGTTATTCGAATTAAGAGTGACTTTGTTCAATCTCTCCCTTTGCTCGGATATCCTGCGCTTCGCCTCAAATGTAAACATGATTGGTCGTCAAACAAAGTATCACTTTTAATCCTAGTGAAAATGTGTACTATTTTTTTTCATTTGGTGTTAGTTTGAAAACAAAACAAATTATCGTTTATATCTTTAATATAAAATTTAAATTGAAACCAACTGAACATTCTGCCTACGTAATCAGTCTTATAATTTATAATTAGCTGTTTTTATTACAGTAATTTACATGTGATATCTGCTGAACCAAATTTAACCGTACAACGAATGGAATCATCCGCAGGCACGGATGTACATATATATTTTTTTACCTTTAGAATGTTATTTTTAGTTATAAACAAAAAGTTTTTTACTTTTAAGTTTAGTCGTTCAGTTTTGTAGTAGAAACGAAAAATAATAGACGTAATCGCCGTCATTAACTTCCTCAAAAAACCAAAAACACATTTCAAAGTGAAATGGGGGCAGTTTATACTTGTCCAGGTAAAACCATGATTTATAAGAGGTACATGTTCCGGCAAATACGTTCGACTTTTCTATGAGAAAAAAACGTCGGACGGCAAATGATACAAAATAAAGAGAGTTTTTTCTGCTTAAATAGAAGTTACGGTAATATTAACTGTAAAACCTGGGTGTTCTTCCTCTAGCCCAATCTTCTTTGTTTTAAATAGCACAAACACATTAGAAAATCAGCAATATGGGAACATCTCTGTTAATTGGCCTGGTGTAGCAGCCCTTCAATTCATGGTTTTCCATGAAATTTATAATTTTCTAAAATTTGTCGCCAGAGACATTTTTTGACTTTTTTACTAAAATTTTAACTGCTCTAAAATGACAATTGTGAGTACTAAAACCCTATTCTGATCAAGTAATTTTTTCAAAATATCACAAAAAATAATGGGACAAAATGAAGAGAATTTGCTTTCGTTGTATAAGATTTTTAAATAAAGTATGTATCAGTAAAAATTAATTTGGAAATAATTTGGTGCAATGCAAATTATTAACTGTTGTAAACTACTGTAAATATTAAAGCTCATACCGTCAAAATCGAAAATTTTCAGTGACAATTCATATTTTACACTAATAAAAATGTCATTTCATCAAAATGGTAGCGCCCAACCATATTTTTGGATTTAAGTAACACGAACATATGAATGCTCGGTTTCACAAAATGGTCGAAATTGAACAGTTAAATGTTTAGCTCACCTTAAATGAATTTTAAACAAGAAATAAAATTAGATTGGTTGAATTTGGTATTATGAAATAAATTGCAATTTCATAAAAGAAGAAAGAGATGAAATATTATTTATGTGGAGATTGCCTGTTTGTGAAACCGGGTATAAGAAAGCTTAATTTTTCGTGTTAGGCATAGTGCACACCACATCGATTTTGTTCCAGATAAAGTTTTGTTCAAACTAAACGTAAACTGACCCATTTTACAACTTAAAATGAAACCATCAATGTTTTTTCAAATTTACTATTTATACTATCATTTAATATAATGAGTATAACATGAAATGGTGTTTGGTTAAAGTTAAGAACTTCACACCGCTGTTTCGTATACTCTCAAGTCATCCCATTCGTAACTTTTACTCTCTGATTTTAATCATATTATTTAATTTCATTCATTCAAATTTTATTGAAATATTATTAAAATCCGACAAATTATTTTTACATTTTTCTCAAATCTCTAGTCAAAGTCTATTCTTGGGTTATAAACAGAGTACACAGTTAAGATACCGATCTAGTCCAAGCTAAAATATTGTAACACTCCTCCCAAGAGAGCCGAGCTTTTGGTCAAGTTACGTTTTCAATTTCGTACTTATTCCCTTTTATTCCACTTGACACATTTAACTAATTCGAAAATTAATAACAGTATAGACAAAAACGTTCGAACACAAAGTGGTTTGGTCTCGAGCGGGACCAACTTTGCCTGAAGCACTTTTTGCCACTCTTAACTTTCCTATCAGAATAGGTTTTCATGGGGAAAATAAAGTTGAACTTGATAGGGTGTGATGATTAAAAATAGTTTAATTGTTTCCCCAAAAACACACAACTTTTGAGTTAACTAACATTTTTTAACAATCCTTTATTTTCGAGATATGTAGATTCGAATGATTTATGTAGGCCAACTTTTATCCTGGTCCAATCTACATAAGACTAAATGATCATCTTTAAGATTGTTGTTGAAAAAGAATCAAAGACTCGTAAAATATTACATTTTAGTTATTGTTTCGATATTTTTAAACGTTAAATTAAAGAAATAACAAAGCGTCAACAATAAAACATTTCCTTCCTGAAAGAAAGTATTCATTTGCGGATAAAATTTCATTTGGTTAAACAAACAGAAGGGCCTAGGCGACCTAATGTTCAAAACGCTCACATTGCATGATCCATTTTCTTAATTTTCTTTCTTCTATTTGTCTGGTAGCATATTCATTCAAGAATAAAAAGCCTTTTAAATCATAAAGGGCAGTGGCATTCATGTCTTACTTATTTAAAACCTCTCCATCTCACTGATCCTAAACGAAAGTCTATAAAAATTTCGTTAACAAAATTGAATTAATTCATTTAAAATAAACGCGTATACAATACAACCTATAACCATCACTCTCTTGTTAAGCCAACTGTAAAAGAAGTAGTAAGTATAAGAAAAAAAAATGTATTTCCCACTACAAAACTTAACAATTTTTTTTATTTTTTATTATTTTTTTTTATTTGGATATTCGATTTCGAAGAGAAACTTTTGTCGATAGTCAAAAACTAAAATTTATAGTGAACGCACGCGACACAGCCGGATTGTTTAATTTTTATCGCGATTGGAACAACGGAAATTTAAAGTTTATTTTAATTTTGATATTAACAATTTATAGTTTATTTTTTCAACGAAATAAACAATAAAAAGAATAAATAGAAAGTTATAGTGTGTTGTGTGTGTTGATGTATTAAGAAAAAAGTGTTAAATGTTAATGAATGTACAATAAAAAAGATAGTTGCGTGTGTTGTGTGATCTAATCAAGAATTTGATTGAACGATGGTGATTTGATCATCGCTTATATTGGATAATTATACAATCTTGGATAATTTAAACGTTTATAGAGTAAAGGTAACAAAGCAGAACACTTATATAATGTAGAACAACATAATTATAAAATTCATCATTTCATAATAACGTAAACGTGGATTTACCGTTTGTTTTAATAAAAAGGCCATTGTACAACCCAAAAAAAAATTCATATACGCGATTGCAAAAGATTTATAATTAGTACGCGTTTAAGATACGAACTTTAATTTAATAACGACCTTGAGGCATTTTACTTATCTCTCTTAAACAATACAAGTTTGTTGACTTTTAAATATACTACACAGTTATACACACACACACACATTTTACATAAACATACAAGAGGACAGAGAGGGGTGTTGTATTAACTTTCAAATTAAAAAATTACAATTTTCAATTTTCATTTTAATTCATTTTATTTTTTTATGATTTTTTTTCCATTTTCAAACTGTTTAGTTAGACTTTTATAGCAAAAGTGTGTATTTTTGTATAATTATAGTGTGTGACATTAACTAGAACGGAATACTAACTAAGAAAAAACATGTCCTAAAAATGGGCCAGGAGAAATCACTGCCCGTTCGATGTAATTCTGTTAATACCAATGACAATACCAGTATCAACTATAGACATTCAACTTTGTCTGAAAAACTTTCAACAAGCTCGTCTATATCAACTAATCTATCGACAGCAACTTCATCTTCATCACAGACCACGACCAGTACAAATAATCGACCGCCATCATCGAATTCATCAACATCACGTACATCATACAAAAGTTTAGATCATCAATCCAAATATTTAAGTGAACATTTGTATATCAAGTCCTATTTAGATATCGCAGAGGAAGATCGTAACGCTAAGAAAAAATTTAGATCGGCTCCACCCGGTGGCATACGCAATTATAAACCAAAAATATTGACCGATAAATCAACAACACAGCAACCACAGAAAGAAGTTGATGTTTGGATTTAAAGTAATAAAATGGTTGTGGCAGCAATTTCATCAGCAATTAGTATTATATCACTGTTGGCTGTTGGAATAAATTATTATCGATATCAGGCTGAAGACCCGGAAGTGAAGGCGTACGATACATTGAACGTAAGTTGTGTTATTATAACAATAGTAATTACAAATATTTAATATGCGTTTATTATTTCAGCTCCATAGAAATTATGATTTCATTGTGATAGGCGCTGGATCCGCTGGTGCTGTTATTGCGTCTCGACTTTCAGAAATTAGCAATTGGACAGTGCTACTTATTGAAGCGGGTGGTGATGAATCCGAGGCATCCGATGTACCCGCAATGGCAGGATATTTACAATTAACCGAAATGGACTGGAAATACCAGACTGCACCGCCCGCAAATAAAGCCTACTGTCAAGCTATGATTGGCGATCGATGTAATTGGCCACGCGGCAAAGTTATGGGCGGTTCAAGCGTACTAAACGCTATGGTTTATGTACGCGGAAACAAACGGGATTATGACTATTGGGAAGCGCTCGGAAATCCCGGTTGGAGTTATGAAAATGTTTTGCCATATTTCCGAAAATCAGAAGACCAAAGAAATCCTTACCTTGCGAAATCAAAATACCATGGAATCGGTGGTTATTTAACGGTGCAAGAAGCACCATGGCGTACACCATTAAGTTTGGCGTTTGTTAAAGCCGGAACCGAAATGGGATACGAATTTCGCGATATCAACGGTGAAGAACAAACTGGGTTTATGTTACTCCAGGCGACAATGCGGCGCAACACTAGATGTAGTACGTCTAAAGCTTTTATTCGACCAGTAAGAAATAGGCGGAACTTACATATTTCCATGTATGCTCAAGTTTCACGAATTTTAATCGATAAAAATAAACGAGCCTACGGTGTAGAGTTCATCAAAAATTCCCAACGACATAGAGTTTTGGCGAAAAAAGAGGTTATCCTAAGTGCGGGTGCAATAAATTCGCCACAACTACTGATGCTATCTGGAATCGGCCCAAAAGAACATTTAAACGATTTACGTATTCCGGTCATAGTTGATTTACCGGTTGGTGAAAATCTACAAGATCATGTCGGATTGGGCGGTTTAACATTTGTCGTCGATGAGCCAGTTTCGTTCACAAAAGCCCGCCATACGGGAGTTTCCACACTAATGGAATATATATTTCAAGAACGTGGGCCACTTACATTTCCTGGAATTGAAGGTCTTGCATTTGTTAATACAAAATATGCAGACCCATCGGGGCTCTGGCCTGATGTCCAATTTCATTTCGCACCATCTTCGATACAATCGGATGGTGGAGAAAATATTCGTAAAATATTAAATTTACGTGATGGATTGTACAATACTGTGTACAAACCGCTTGTCAAATCGGATACATGGAGTATACTACCTTTATTGTTAAGACCTAAAAGTACAGGTTGGGTGCGACTGGCTTCTAAAAATCCGTTAGACAATCCGATTATTGAGCCAAATTATTTTGCTTACCAAGAAGACATAAACGTCTTGGTGGAGGGTATCAAAATAGCCATCAATTTATCGGACACACCAGCGATGCAAAGGTTTGGCTCCCGCCCTCATTCAATACCATTCCCGGCATGTCGTCACCATAAATTTATGTCGGACGAATATTGGGAATGTACCATACGTCAATTCACATTCACAATTTATCACCCGACGAGCACATGTAAAATGGGACCATCGTGGGATCCAGGCGCCGTTATTGATCCCAGGTTACGCGTTTACGGTATACAAGGACTTCGAGTCGCTGACGCTAGTATAATGCCAACAATTGTGAGTGGTAATCCAAATGCACCGGTCATAATGATTGGTGAGAAGGCATCCGATATAATTAAAGAGGATTGGGACGCTTTAAATTAGATTAAACCGCGCATTGTTTTCACATGTGCTTGAGTGTGATCAAAGTGTAAATAGATCTTGTAAATGTATATAAAGAAAATGTATAGACTTTACTAGTCAGGTTAATTTAAATATTTACCATTTATTAACTATATTTAATTTAATTATTTAATTATTTAAATTTGTAACTTTAGATATGAATTTCTAGAAATGAAATGTGTAAATTTATCAATAATATACATATTTAATTATATAAATCAGCCATTTGTAAAAAAACGTACATTTATTATTTCTGATTTTCCGCATGCGTTCCTTCAACAAAAAAAGGAAGGAAACATACTAAAGAATAGCTGGTTATTCGTCATTTTCATTTGCTTTTGTTTTGGTAACCGAGAATCGAAGAAAAATTTTCATTTCATACCAACACATACAAATTTCATATCGAATTTCATTCCAGCCAGTACAACAACAAATTAGAGAAAGGTGAAATTAGTTACTTTAGTTTTCTTTTCTCAATCTTTCGATATCAAAAATGGTCTGAAATTTTGATAATTCTTGAACCAAACAAACAAGATAGCAATTTCGCCACGCAATATCATTTAAGTCATGATTAAAGAACAATTTCTATATTTACAGCCTGCCTCATATAGGGTCCTTTATAATGAAATTCTATACCAATGTCACATTATCAAACCGCTTAATCAAAGACTAAAATTTCGTGATGACTCATGGCATAACAATGACAATGAAATTTAAAATTAATTTCATTCAATTGGTGAAAGAAGTTAAAAAATTAACAAACAAAAAATGTCGAGCCGCATTTATATCGATATGCTTACGTCGTCGTGTCAAAATTTTAACCATATACCAAAAAGAAAGTTAAAGTTGTTACATAAACGGAATTTTATGGTCGCGGACAGAAAGAAATTTTTATTTCTGTGAAAATTGATTGTTTGTTTGCTTACGATGATCGTTAAAGGTATATAAAGTAGCGGTTCAGTAAATCCAGGGAAATTTTCATTAATGCTTAACTGATATGCGTACACTAGGTATATTATGTACATATATCAATGACATTAATCCAAAAATTAAAAATTCGTTTATTGAAAAAAGAAAATCGTTCGATTTAAATTACAAAACAGCTGTTCATTAATGTCAATCAATGAAATATTGTCGGTAAGTTAATTATTAATTATTCTACGTTTATTTATGTAAATATGCCTACTTTTTACTGATTTGTGGGTGAAGAGCTTTTAAAAAATGGAAAGTGTAAAAACGCTTTAAAACATGTTTCTTATTACGATCATTTTTGGTTACCAATTTACCAAGAGTGTAAGTATGATATAGACAAACGCACATGACAAATAGATTAATATTGTAAGATAATGTATACATATGTTTAGGTTCAATTCGTATCTTTGTTGATTGGCCTTCAAATTTTTTTTTTTTTTTTTGTTTTAAATAATTTCAATGTAGTTTTCAATGGCCTACCAAGTACTAGTATTTATCTAGCGAATTATTTGAATCCACAAAAAATGCTAATTTTTTCTTAATCTTGTTATAAAATGGCCTTGAATATCTATTTGCATTTCATGTTTATCCATATTGTTATAAAATAGTTTTATGTTGTTGCTCAACTAGACAACTTGGAAGCGAAAATTTAGTCTTTCTTTTGCCAAGGGGAGAAAAACCTGAATAACTTACATCAAAGCAGGGAACGAAAATATTTCACAAAGTGATTTGGGAGTAGGGAAAACTGTAGACCGTCCTATTTCAGAAAGGCGAAAATGGTTGGTTCCAAATTTGAAGAGAGAACAACTTCTTGAATTGTAAGGATTGGTGGGAAGGGTGTAGATAGAGAAGTAAATTGGCCTTTTAGAAGGATTGGTTTTATGGTTGAAGCCCTATTACTAAAGGTTCCATTTTGAAATGGAGTTCAACATAATTAGCAAAAATCTGCATTACTATAATTATAAAAAAATTAAACAGAAAAAAAAAACAGAAAACTGATTGACAGTACCAGCCAACACACATGATATTCTTGAAGACGATACATATTTTTGCACAAATAAATAATATTGGATGGGTTAGATGCAACTAACAATCTACTAAATTCAGAACTAGATCTAGGGGAATAACTTTGGAAACAATAAAATGAAGATCATCCCTTACGAATAAAATAATGGACGATGTGGAATCAAACAAAAAGCAAATAACCCGGGCAATGGAAATGTTACGAGTGGACAATCATGAAACTTGAGGAAATTCCTCCAAAAAATAGGGAGAATAGGCCTATCAAGTCTAGATTGGCCAAGACCGAATTAATTTGTTTGGCTTAAATTCGTGAATAAAACGGTACAATGCATTTTCAGCTTTAACGCCCTTACGACCTCCGTAGATAAAGGTTATCGATGAATTCTTTGAGAAGAAAGTTCCAACAGACGATTCGGACATTAAAATCGAAGGAAAGTAATTTTCATTATCTCTATTGAACAAATGAAGCGACTAACAACTAAACCATATCGGAAGAAATTTTCTATAGCCTAAATAGAGCAAATGTCCTCTAGCCATGCAGATGCATTATACAATTATTACATTCAGAATATGATAATCTGATTGGCGGGGGGGGGGGGGGGGGGGGTATAGAGATAAAAATAAAACTTTCCTGACTGACGCATCATCAAAGGGCTCCAACGCAACTTGACTAAATAATCTCGGTTTTAAAAATCTCGGTTTTAGAAAATCTCAGTTTTACAAAATCTCGGTTTTTATAAATTCTGGAAAATGGGGCATTTAATTTTAAAATGAAAATAAATAAAAACAAAGATTAAAACCGAGATTTTGTAAAACCGAGATTTTGAAAACCAGGATTTCACTAAATTGTGAAATTTAATAAATAAATTTATAGACTCCGAAATTTTGAAAATTTAATTTAAAAATATTATAAAAATTTAAAATATTATAAAAATTTAAAATTTTATAAAATATAAATAATAAATCGCGAGACCTTTACTGCAAATTCTAACGAATTCTGTAAACGAGGGCGATTTATCAGCTCTCAATTTTAATTGCTTTATTAAGAGATTGTTCTTTTACTTACGAATTCAATTTACCTTAACTATTAAATATTATCGATTGTCTAGTGCTTTAAACAGAAACAATTATAGCAATATTAAATGTCATCTTGCCTTAAATCCACAATGTTGGTTTAATTTTTAATTTGGAGTAGCCTAATTAAATTTGAAATTTGTTCAGAGAAATATTTCAAATGTAAATAATGTTTGCGCAATTGCTCAAGTTACAAATTCTTCAATTCTAAATTCGCGCAAAGTTTTGACTTTAAAAATAATTTAAAAGACCACCACATTTCACAACCATCATATTATTGACATACGTGCTTAATACCATGTTTACATAAAAACTTCACATAAATTACAAATTATTATTTTATATTTAGCTAGACAATTTCTTTTCCACATTATCCATATAAGACAAGGAAATTTAAATATGTACATATGTAATAAAAAAATTAACACTCTCATACGTGAGAAATTTAACGCATAAAAATTATTTAATATGCAACATATTTGTGCATTCAATCATCTATTCGCCTAAGCCGACAGTGTGTTTGGGTCAACTTTTAATCCCTGGATAAATATTTATCTTAACGATTTATTGCTTTCCAAATTTCATAACCTAGTTTTAATAAAATGAAAAGATTATCAAAATATTTATATTTCTAATATTCGCCAGCAGAGATATTTTGTAAACTTGTTAAGAAATTTAAAGATTGCAAAAAAAAATTAAATTAGTGCACCTGAGCTGGTCTATGTGCAATTTTTGTTTACTAAGGCAATGTAAAACAAGTTATGGTTAACGATGGTAATTGTTATATCTATATCGGTCTACAAGTCGTCTGTCGCCTAAGAAACTTTCATCATTATGTTACGCATATAAATTTTTTTGTAATAATACAGAATAGTAAATAATTATCACTAAAATTTTAAATAAAACTCAATATACACTAAATGATAAGTAGACCAATCTATAAGATTCGTTTTGCTTTTACCATCAAGTATATGTGCACAAATTTAGTTCATGGTCGATATCACTTGAGCAATTTCCAATTGCTTTATTGTACAGTAAGAAAATCAAAATATCATCAACTCAACAGCATTAAATTTTCAAGGATACATCTACTAATTCACTGTTGAATTAAATTCTGAGTTACCGAAATTCTAGATCACTCCAAGTTAAATACACGCAATGTTGCGCACGTACAATTTCATTTCCTCATCCACCTTATAAAATAAATTATAAACCATAAGGTAAAAAAAAAACTATTTACTTCTTGAATACCGCAAAATTAAAAAGTGAAATTAGAAGTACGTGTGATCACATTATTATTTGCACATTATATTGTATAAAGTATAATACACACTCTTATATACAGTATAAAGTAAGATCATGTAATACTTTCACTTTCGAACAAAATTATAAAATTTTATTAAATAAACAATAAACAGAATATAGTATAATCAAAAAATCTTTCTATGTATCATTTTGTGAAATTAAGAATGTTGCAAAAATCGTGAACGATATGAAAAAAAAAATCGCAATTCAAATACAACCTGGTTGATGATTACAAAAAATAATAAATTAGTTAATTAAAAACAATAAATGTGATCGATAGCAAATAAACAATCGTTCCATTCCATGACATTAAACTTGTAACTACTTAGTACTCTTGAAATATGTATATGCTTCAAAGAAGTTAGAGTCCAATACATACATAGATGATAAAAATATTAGTTAGTATAAGCGTTACACAAATCGATTGTAAATAAACAATCACTTTATATTGTATTTGTATACAGTGATTGAAGTAGCCAAAGACATTAATTTTAGGCACACCGCGACTTTCAAATATTTCTTTTCTTAATTATATATTAGTAAAAATATCAGTATACCATTATTACTCACAAATATGGTATGTTGAATAAATTTCACAAAAAGTTCAATCAACTTTTTTTTTGTTTTTGGAAAACCTCACCTGGAAACAAGAAAAATATATTATTAGAAACAATATTAATAAACAAAAGCAAATGATTGATAGTCTGTTTAAGAAAAAAAAAAAGTGAAATAAAACTGTTAGAATTTTACCATAATTAAAATTGAATTACTATAATTAACTAAAAATGATTGTATCTTTAGCTAAACAACAACTTTAGACGATTTTTAATAACTTTTCGCTTCATAAATACATAAAAGCTAAAAAATAAACAAATAACAAATAAGCTTACATATTTATTAATTTGTTTACTTTAAAATCGAGAATACACCAAGTTTTATTATAATTATCATGTCGTAGCACAAATGATTTTTTTTTCTGTCTTACTTCTAAATTCTTTAATATTTAACTAACCCCAAAATTCAATAATTTCGAAAATCTTAAAAGAAAAACTTCATTCCTCGCTATTTACCTTCAAATAAATTTTAAAAAAGTGGAGATACGCTGACAAATTATCTAAGAGGAATAGAGCAATAAGAAACCCGAGAAACAAACCCTAAAATCGACATTAAAAGTTGTCTGTTCGAGATCGGTTAAAACTTCATAAAATTTAAATAGTTATTACATATTACGACATTTTTTGTTTAATTGATTTACACTCAATAAAATTTTACATATGCAAAATAATTCAGATACAATATACAAAAATTGTAAAAGAAGAGAAACTATGGGTGCGTCCGAAATAAAAAATGTGCATTTAGCGAAGACACGTTTCCGTTTCATAATTAATGAACATAAGCAACGCGAGAAACAAACCCAAAACATGTACATAAATTATGGTAAGTTTTTCATAAGTTACTATAAAATTGACGATATTTCAATAATACCATATTAAGGTTATTAAACCATTAAAATCTTATGTGTGATATGGTATTTTTTGATCTCTCGTCGTTTGGCCGGAAGTTTTATTTATGCACAAAACTATAAATAATAAAACAGTTTTCTTTAATTTATTTCCTATAACAAAGGAGTAGGTCTCGTTTTGTTCGAGTCGTTTCGTTCTAGCTTGTTTTGCATATGCAAGATTTCACTGAATATAGACGCTAAATGTATTTGTTATGTGGAAAGAAAACGAAATTTTGATAGAAGGATTTACATTCAATGAAATTCTGCATATGCAAAACAAGCTATAAACCAAGACAACTCGTACAAAAATTTCCAAAAATGTCAATGAAAAAAATGAGATGAAAACAAAACTAGGCCAGCCCCTTTTTCATAGCAAATAAATTAACTTATAAGAAAACCTTTAAATTATTTATGGTTTGTACATAAATGAAACTTCTGGCCAATTTTGAAGATTAAAATATCGATTTGAGATCAAAAAATGCCGAAAGGTGATAACACAAATAAGTTTCAATGGTTTAATAACCTTAATATGGTATACTTTACTAATTTTGAATATGTCGGACGTAATTTTATAGTAACTTACGAAACTACTAATTTTTTAGGTTTGTTTCTCGGGTAGATTATGCCGATTGATAGTTTTTCTCTTTTTTTCTTTTTTCTTATCTGAATTGTTTTACATAAGCAAAATTGTAAATTACCGATAATGCGCTAAGCTAAATCCGTAGGAAAAAAAAGAAAAGCCGCATTTAGCTTTACCGCTATAATTCCAAAATTATTGTTGTATTTTATCCAAATTCTTCCAGTACTCGAGAATGTACAAAACTACTTTCTATTTAAAAAATTCAAAAAATATTTAATCGGCTGATAAAATAGTTCGGATGAAACAAAAAATTAAAACCAATTTTCTAGGTCAATTAAATATTTTTAGATATCTTTTAAATTGCAAATAGTATGGAATGGCATACTCAATCAAATTCCAGAAGATTTTAGCGAAAATAAGACAATAATTTTGGAATTATGCTAAAAAAACCAAATGCAGCCTTTCTTATCGTTTTTCTGTGGGTTTAGCGCTTAAATGTAAAAATTCACTAACCCCACTCTTCCAAAATCTGTACAATTCTTTAATTTTTTCACCAAATTATTGAATTTTTAATACTTCGATATAATTCGTTAAAAATTCGAGCCAACCTTTCCTTTAGGTAATCAATGGAATAACGCACTTACTTAAATTATTTTAATAAACTGTAATGCCTTTGTTCTTTCTGATATTCTCACAAGACTTTCTGATATTTTTTATATTTCTGCTGTTTTTCCTCACATCTTCGATATTTTTTAAGAGATACCGTGGGATTGATAATGCTATATACTTCGGGTTTGAGGAGGGCTCAGCAATTTTCTATTGGATTTAAATCAGGGAAGAATTGTGATATTTTTATCCGAAAGTAAATTATTCACTTATCTTGCAGTATGGCATAGGGCATTACCTTGCATAAAGGGTTATACCCTAGACAGACTGTGGTTTAATAAATCCGATTTAACTAAACTAGTTTAAGTATTCTATGCAAAAACAAAGGGATTAGCTAAAATCGAGGTTGACACACAGCGGTTAATCTCGAAAAATTCTTGGAAAATTTTCTTGGTAATGATAATTTTATTTTACCTTTTTCCAATTGTCAACCGTTGCATTGCCTACGTTTTATATTTGCTTTGTATAGCCGTCGACGCAATGTCCTTGAAGATATTTCCCTAATCGTTTAACTGTCCTGTGGGTTCAAAAGCTGATTTAATACATTTTTAAATTTTTTTTATTTAACCTAAGCAACTGATCACAAAAAATTGACGAATAACGTTCTGCAGAACAATAACAAAAGAAATGCACAAAATAATTATTCGAAAATATTGAAATATAAGCTTTAGCAAAGTGAACTTTAAAATCCTTTTGCAGGTAGTTTATCACGTAATGACCCTTTTCATTAATCAGTAAGACAAAAAGAAACCCGTAAAAATTAAAACCAAAATACCAAAATAAAATTTATTTGCTCTTGTATTTTGACTATAATAAGATTTAATTATCTACGGAATTTCCAAATATAAAGGGTGCATGTATTTTATTAGCCATCTACTCATTTTATCGAATTTTTCAAACGAATTTTTTCCTAAATTTCGGTGTTTTGGAACATCAAATTTTCAATACTTCCCAAATTTTAATACTTTCAAAATTTGAATGTTTGAATATCAAATATTTAGGCTTAACCCTTTTGTCTATGCTTTTTTTTTCTTACGTTAATCAATTAAGGGTTACCCAGGTAACCTTATCAGTTTTATTCGAATATCACTTAAAAATGTTTCTATTACAATTAAATGATTTTGGCACTCCTAGGCCCTACAGCCAAAATTCCATTGATAAAATAGAAATTTTATCGATTAAAGTTGAAAAGGTTACCCGGGTAACCCAAAATATACATAAGCGATAATGAATCAAAAATTATGTTTATTACGAAGAGATGAGGAAATAAATGTTTGTAAACTATTTACGAAATTTTCGTAAATAATGAATTTGAAGCATTGCGTGGGGGTCATTTTAACAGAAACCTGTAAACAAATTTTGTTGAACTGTTTTCCGAGGTAACATAAAGCTATTCGAAGAAATATGTTACTTTGGTTAATACACATTGCAAATTCCACCAATTGTTCCATAGTCTTTAAGACGAAACTGATACATTTCCCTGTAATATGAAATTTAAATTTTTAAAATTACCTACAAAACATTGCTGATGGCAAACTATATCGTTAATATTTCGAAAAAAAAATTAAAAATATTTAATAAGCTTCTAAATCTAAAACGATATATTTATTAATCGATATATTTTTTGTGAATGGATTTATCTTTAAAACGGCCCATACACGATACGATTGGTCATATTATAAGTTATACAACAACATGTACATATAATTGGATAGATAACTTGTAGACAGTTCTACCCACAGACGGGTACGAGTTGTTTATCCGATTATTGCAACACCTGCTATTGCAGATTAAAGTATGTGTGTCTTTGCTAAAAGCACGCACTTGACAAATCATATCAACAAATTGTTTAATAAAAATAATCAATTAAAGCTTTCTGGATACACGGCAAGTTATACAACAACTGCAGATTGTACTACGTATGATACAACTTTCCTTCAATATGTCGAATCAACTGAAGGCATACGTCTTGTTGTACGATCAATCGTATCTTGTGTGGGTCGTTTAAAGGTATTCGAGTAATAAATTATTTTGTTATTAAATCTTGTTTATAAATAATCTTAAAAGCAAGTTACTATGGGGCGACGCTCAAGTCATACATTTTATTTAAGTATTTTGATTTTTCCTCTAAAGAAAAATTGACTCACTATCAGAAAAAATGAAAACAGAAAAAAAATCTGGACAGCGATTTTGGTCGCAAAATGAGATTTGAGAATTACCGAAAGCCAATAGTATGGGTAAATTGTATTGGTGTCGAATGTGCGTTTGTCGTTTAACTTGATGCAAATAAGAGATAATTAAATGATACGAATAAGAGGGATAACATGATGCAAATAAGATAAATAAGCTCAGAAGAGAAAGATCGAGAGAATATATTAAAATATTGACTACACTTTATAATGTTCTTGTATACTCCTACACATAACTCAGAAAAAAACAACAAGATCCAAAATAAAATTAAAAATATTACGAAGATGGCCGATGAAGAATGTATAAATTAAAAACCAATTATTTATATTGCTTTTTATTTGTTTTTATTAAGGATCACGAGAAATTTTTGAGAAAAGGACGAACGAGAGAATGTAATAATGGTGGCTAATCAATTAATCATGATATAAATATAACTGTAAATATTTATGTCATGGTGGCTAATGTTAGAAAAATGTAAGAGAATAAAACATGAAAACGAAAAGAATAAAACATGTGAAAAATTTAAGAAGTAAATTAGTGACTTTGACATTTGACTTAGTGTTAATCCAAGTGCAGGAAAAGGAGGATGTACGTCGTGTAATTTTTCATAATTTAAAATTATTAATAAAATTATAGTTTATATATATTTTTCTAACTTATTCTTCATTTCTAATTAATATTTATTTCTTTTTAAATAGTATTTATTGATAGCACACAACAGCAAAATGTATAATATACACCGTGTGCACACATATACAAAATTCTCAATCCGCATTTTGCGGCTAAAATCACTGTCCAGATGCCCCATGAGACAAAGACAACGTTTTATTTTTTATTTTTTACTTTATAGCAAAATTGTACAGAATATTTTTGACAGCGATTTTAACATGACGTACAAAAATGCATAAATTATTAATGGAGAATGTTTCGACTTTTTTATCACAAATAATAATAATATCATAATATTTATAAATTTATTACATTACCAATTTAATATTGCAACTTTATTTTAAACCGACTCGAAACAAAAATAAAATCAAAAATTCACCTCACTATAAAATTATCATGACCATAAAATTATTTGAATGTGCGAGAAAAACTTCTCGTCTTATACACATTTTATGTAAGAGCATGAGTGCGATTCCCATAAAAGTACTTGAATTGATACTTTTTATGAGAGTCACACTACTACAAACACAAAATTTTTCCAGTAAATTTTCAACTCAGATGGTTCTTTATTTGCTTTCCACATCTACAGAATCTATATTTTTATCTTATTTTAATTTGTACTCGCAGTCAATTTCTCTCATGTATTGTAACAGACCGAGATTTTCTTAGAAATGGGGCCGACGTTTTTTTAATTTTTTTTTTTTATTTGATGATAAATCGATCGTCTATCTGTTTACAAAATTTGAAATCAATTTAGGCCTTCGGTGTAGGTGATTTTAATAAAAAAACAGTAAAAAAAAAGTCCGTTGAATTGTTTTGCATGGTATTAGTCCCGATTCTGAGTTCAAAAATGTTATGTTATGTTTTGTTATTTTTGTTTTTTCAATACAAATTCTTATAGGAAGCTTGGAAATAAAATAACATAACATGAATTTTAGAGTTTCAGAATCGGCCCCAATATCAAACTTTTCCAAGAAATACAGGTAACCCCCGAAGCACACGATTAATTGGTTCCGTTTTGTTTAAAACCGTGTTGTTAGAGACTACAAAAAACGGGATTCCGTTTCAATTGTGAAAACATGAAACGATTTTTTTTTAGGACACATATATATTTTATTCTTTTTCAAAAGTTTTACTCGAAAATCGTGTAGTTTGAAACCGTGTAATTTGGGGGAAGCTGTTAGTGTTCTTCGAAACTCGTGTTCTTCAAGTACCGCGTTCTTCAGGGGTTACCTGTATTTCGCTACGGTTAATTATACACCTCACAAATTCCAACAATTGCTCCATAGATCGCTTTAAGGCAATATAAATAGGTTATCACGTAATTCGCAAATTAAATTTCTAAAGTTACGTGGAATGCCTTTGCTGATGGCAAAATACTAATTGCTATTTTCAATGATACATTATTCGATAAATTACATAAGTACATGAAGGTTAAAAGAAAGTTATGTGGAGTTCGATTGGACAAAATAAATAAATCTAATGTCAAAAAAAATGTCAAATAACATTACGTAAATCATTTTCTTTTAAATTGATTTATTTTGGCCAATCGAACTCCACATTAGATATCGCGCTGTTAGAGCGGGGGAGAGGGCTGGTACGAGGAAGGAAAATTAACGGGGATGGGGCATCGGTCATAATTGAATTGTTTGCAGTTTACTTCTTGGTATTGTTCGAATTGTCTACACCGATACTTCAGACTAAAAGACTGAGTAAAGAATTATCTGCCAATTCCCACATTAATTACATACATAATGTTGCTATTCACATGAAGAAACGACACAAATCTTTTGAACAGAAATTTTGAACATTGTGGATACCATCTAAACGAACTTTTAAATTCATAAGGATTTTCAACAGTACCAAAGATGTATAATGTGAAAATTACTGGATATCTCAAATGTCGAAGATGGTCATGCATTATTGATTGCTGCTCAACAAGCCGTAGTCGCAAATAATGTTTAATTAATTGTGAGTTTGTGATATTGTGACTAACTGGACTTGATAATAGATCTATGGATCTAACTTCGATTATTTCAAAATGTTAATCAATTTCATAGACTCAACCAAGAAACCACCAGTGTGTCCAAAAGATCCACTTATCGTTGTGGGTGACTTTACAATGTTTACCTCTGACGAAAAAACATTATCCATTATCGGATTCTTTGCTAGCATCTCAACCAAGCAGCTAAACAATACTACAAATAATCATGGAAGACACCTTGAGATGATATTTGCTAATGACGTCATGCATTCTGTCTAGATTTCACCGGCTGCCAGAGCATAAATCACGCACTGATTACGTTAAATATTTTTCATCCAAATTGTACAACTGATTGTATTTACATTGATTATCAATGGTATTGTTGACTGTGTGAAGCTGCAGGATGGTTTGACTAATAGACATGTGAACACCATTATACCTAAGGCATACATTATGGTGGGCTTTATTAAGCAGAGTTTTATTACTCTTACATCACTATAAGTTTCTTTTAATTGTTCTATTTTGGAATATGCACACCCGGTATGGTTAGCATTTTATTACTGTCATTCAGATAGAATAGAGACTGTTCAGAAGCAGTTTGTTTTATTGTTGCACTTCGATATCTACCGTCTCGGCGGGCTATTGAATATGTTCTTTCACCTTATCATGATCGCTGCAACCTATTGAATCTATACCGGCTAGATTTTCGACGGGTTACATCATCAGCAATATTCATTCGTGATATTTTCAGTTCTCGAGTGGTTTGTATCAATCTGCTCGCATGCTTAAATCTGTACGCTCCTGAACGTCAAATTCACCCACGCGATAAATTGTGACTCATCAACCTAGTCATTATGGTCAGAATTATGGAGAAAAAAAAGTCAACTGAGCAACGCGGTAATTATTTATGTATCCAGGGCCACAAAATTTATCATTCTGGAATGGAGGACCACCTCAATAGTTATTCCATCTTGTGGCATGCGGCCCGCATATCTCAAGATTGAATATATATTGCGGTGGCCTTCAGACTCATTCCAGAGTGATAAATTCTGTGGCTCTGAATACATAAATAGTTACCGCGTTGTTCAGTTGACTTTTTTACCCAATCGGAGTCTTATTGCTCTATTTACTTTGAAAATTTCTCAAAAATACTCCTTTGGCTTAGACAACATTGCTCTAACAGATCCTAATTTTAAATTATACAAATTTACTGAATAGTAATTTCGACACCAGTAGACAAGGTTTCTCGCCAAACAAACAGGTATGGCGCCAAATCTGGTTAATCCTAATATTACTGGACTAATCTCATCGGATTCAAGGCACAACCATTTCACTATAAAATCTTAACCATGATGTTTAAAAAGATTTTTTTAAAAATTGGCCAAGTTCTTTAAATTTTATTTTTTGGCCCGAGTAAAAATAAGTTTGCACATCGCTGTGTTATAGTAATATTAAAACTTCGTCATCTGAACACTATTTTTCGAGAAAAGACAAATGTACTTGTGACAAGTAGTGTGCACATTTGGCAAATAAAATAAAACCGTTTATGTATTAATATAAATTCATTAAATCGTTTCACAAGTAGTTGACAAATTTAACAAATTTACATATTTTTAAAAAAAATTTCCACTTTTTGGTAAATTATAAAAGTAAATAAAATTTAATATTATTTATTAATACAGGTAAAACAAGCGACAATACGCAGAGGATAATGGATCAAACCACCACTCACACCATTTCTAAAATGTCTGAGTGTTTTAAATTAAATTGAGAGAGATTCAAATTCATGAAAATATTGAAAATGATCGAGTAAACTGCAAAGAAAACCAGATGTTTCCGACGTCTATCGATTCATGGTCCTGGGGAAATGAAACCTATTCAAGAAGTACTTGCATAAATATCTAAATGATAATTTTCAACAAAAATTTAACTAAAAGATGTAAATTAACTGTAAATTAATTTTTTATTTTTTTATTTATAAACTGCATGTTTTATTAACACCAAGCTTCATCCTAATTGGAGGATACTCCAGAACTTTTCCATCGATTTCCATCGAACATGTTCCCCGAATTTCATCAAAATCGGGAAACAAAAATAGCCAAGTCCCATCTTAACTGGCCGAATTCCGGATCCTCACCTAAATATCATTTTAGACTCGCAGTTCCGCCTAAATGTTCACATTCCAGAATTTCCATCGTATGTGTTAAATTTCATCATATTTGGTTAAGAACTATCTAAGTTCCTTCCTAATTAGCCAAATTTCAGTATTTCATCTAATAATCGTTTTAGATTCACATTTTCATCGTAAATGTTGAATTTCATAATGGAACCCTATTTCGATAGTACATGTCGAATCTCATCATGATCTGTTAATAAATAGCCAAGTTCCGTTGTAACTAAAATTATTCCAGAACTTCATTTAAAACTAATTTTAGAATCTTACAATAACCAAATTCCATCTTAATTGGCCATATTCTAGAACTTCATATAAGAATCATTTTACAATTACATCATCAAACCCCATTTTTTCTATTTATAAAATATTTTTTTTTTTGACAGAACATTCCTAATATCTAACAAAAACAAGGTAGCCATGATATATTTCTCCTTAGCGAATTTTGTTACAAATAAATTTTGTTACATACGTGCGTACATTCGATTTTATTATATTTGATAATAATTGATGAAGTTTGATTATATTTTAATGTACGAGAGCCTCTTGACCTCAAACTTATCCATTCGTTTACAAGGCAATTACAAACAGCCATTTTACAAAAACTGTTAATTTATTTTCCAGTATGCTCAAACCAAAATTCCGTTAAAATCTCGACTAAAATGGTACCCCATCACAATCATCTCGCTTACTGTACTATATAGTATAAGATTTGTATTTACACAATACAATTCAAATCAATAGGTAATGAAAGACAAAACTTTCTTTTTTCCATCTTGTTCGACTTTTCATCTTTTAATAATAATATTTTATTATAATGTGAACTTCAATAAATACATAAAACCTGATTACCTCATTGTAAATGAAACTGATTAAGACTACATAATCTAACCGAAAGATGACTGCTTGAAAAACCGGAAGGGCAATTTTTGTATCTCTAAATTATCTACGATAAAACGAAAATGTTGTTAATTTCTTTTAAATATATGCACAAAGCAAATAAAAATCTCTTCAAATAAGAACGGTATGTAGTTAGACAAGACAAGACTGAGGAGGCAAATATAACTATTTATAACTGAAAAGCGGACGAGAGTAAATTTTAGACGAATAATAATTCTCCTCTATATTATTATAAAGTGATTTGTTGCGCGAATGAGTTGGGGGATCGAAACACTAAATCAAAACTACCGCAGAGAGCATGCTTTACACAACGTTTTTGTTTGCAAAGTGTAAGCGCACAGTAAATTTTAATTGAGTAAAAAATCGGGAAAAATAAAATTTTTTTTTATTCTTTACAACATTTTGTGTTTTAGTCTTGTTGAAAGTTTTGTGAAATTAAGACGCTTAAAATAAAATTACATTAACAAATTATTTTAAAACCAAAATAACTTTCGATTTTATTTGATTTCGTGATCTTAGTTCATTTACAATTTTAATGAAAAGTTTGTATGTTTTGACTGAGTTTAAAAAGTTATAGAAATTAGACAGTGAATTTGTTTATTATTTATGAAAAAAATAAAAAGTGAAAGATTCGTTAACTGTTTAGATTATGTTAAATTCTGTGGTATAAATTAACAAACAAAAAAAAAAAATTATAGAAACATTAAGGTGAAATTTTGTCGTTAAACACAATGAATTTAAAAAGGCCTCCATATTTGAATAAAATGTCACGAACACGTTCCATTGGGCGATTTTAAACAATTGATAATTATTATTAACAATATTATAAAAAATTAGTAATTACAACTACAAAGGAGATACAACTTACTAAATATTTATCCACAAATATTTTCATATAAAGAAATATATAAAAACGTGAAAGTTCCTGCGTAAGATTAAGAAGTTGTAAAATCGTCTTTAAAGCACAAAGCAATACCAACAATACATATTCGAGGAATACACTAATTAATGTATCTAATCAACAAGTAAGAAATAATTATATCTATCAAGACAAAGTTATCCATTTATTTCTATTTTCTTTTTATAGATTAAGGTCGATCGATGATTGTACTTTTTAGATGAAGAGCAAAATTATTAGTAATTACATTACTCTCATAATAAATCAATACAATTATTTTCTTCTGTAAGATGTTAATTTTAACACGCGTTCCGGTTTTATGACCATCGGTTACAATTTCAACAATTATAATTATAAAGATTCGCGGCATGATGTTGCAGTTCCTCAATTCACCATCAAAAAACTAAAATTTAAAACCGAAAACTTATGGTTATGAGCCTGATGACGATTACGTAATAAACCGATTTAATGTACATCGAAAGCATAAGCGTTACATAAGTTGTGTAAATATGTAGGTTCACTACATACTATAAGTGGCGGCAAATTAATACTATTTGAGATGCAAATAAAATTCGAGTAAATATTGATCGATAGTTTGTCGGATAGTATTACTTAGTATCGTAATCATCATCATCTCATAACTTTCATCTGTTATCTAATTTTGTTATGGCGGAAATAATTTTTCGTTTGTTTTGAAAGGAATATGGAATGTAGTTACTTCATATTAAACTTTATTTATATTAAAGATTTATTGCCATGAAAATCCACCTAACCTTGTTAACTAAAATTCGAGTGTCAAATTTAATTTGATTGTCTGATACGCTCTAAATCTGCTTTAATGTCTAACCTTTGGAATGGAGGTAGAATACATTTTGAAAATTAAGATTAAGTGTACTGCTCTACAAGTCACATGAATAGTTAAATCAGTGTGCTAAATCTAAATTGAAGCGGTGGTAAAAATATAAGATTTCAAAAAACTTTCGAGCTAGCTAGTAATATTCGTTAAAATATTTTCTGATGCATTATAAGGTGTCGAGAAACGATACCGTAATAATTTTAATTTTCTTATTGGATATACGTTTCTATAAAACAAATCAAAATTACACAATGAAAAAAGTTTCTTATTTTTAGTTTGAGATCAATCTATAGTATTAAATTATTCTCAAGGTGATGCACCAGAATAGTGTACGGTACCTTACACGAATTTTTTCAAGCAAAAATACATTTTTACTTTTCCTTTCACATTGTGTGTACCCGCTAAAAAAGTTCATGGTAATGAAATAATTTGGTTTATGCAATGACGTAAAATTAAATTTTAATTTCGATATCAGTTAATTATCTTTCACTAATTCTTTTTTGTTTACTATTTAATTTTAGCAAATCCTCGTCAACAATAAGAAGACGAACAAGTCTGACAGTCAATAACGTAAATGATGTGATATAACGATCAAATATGGTTCTAAATTTATTTCTAATACAAACTATAATAAAAACAACATTTGGTGCTGTTACCACAGGCCTATGGCTAATACCATTACTATTAGCCGCCACAACATATTATCGTTATGATAAGGTTGATCCAGAATCTAGACCAATCGACCAAGAAGTACTTTACTCCGAATATGATTTCATTGTGGTAGGTGCTGGTTCGGCGGGTGCGGTTGTAGCCAACCGTCTAACCGAAATCCCATCATGGAATGTTTTACTTTTAGAAGCTGGTGTGGATGAAAATGAAATTTCCGATGTACCATCACTTGCTGCATATTTACAATTGAGTAAACTAGATTGGGGATACAAAACGGAACCAACGAATGCAGCATGTTTAGGTATGAAAAATAATCGATGTAATTGGCCGCGTGGTAAAGTCATGGGAGGCTCTTCGACATTAAATTATATGCTATACGTGCGAGGTAATCGACACGATTATGATCTCTGGGAATCATTAGGAAATCCTGGATGGAGTTATAAAGATGTATTGCCATATTTTATCAAATCAGAGGATAATCGGAATCCATATTTAGCACGAACTAAATATCACCAAGCAGGTGGTTACTTAACGATACAAGAATCACCGTGGCATACACCACTAGTTGCGGCATTCGTTGAAGCTGGAACTGAATTGGGGTACGAAATTCGCGATATAAACGGCGAAAAGCAGCAAGGATTTATGATTGCTCAAGGAACAATTCGACGCGGTAGTCGATGCAGTACATCAAAAGCATTTGTGCGACCTATTAGGCTGAGAACAAATTTCCATTTAGCACTAAACAGTCATGTCACAAAGCTTCTAATGGACGAATCAAACACAAAAGTTGTCGGTGTAGAATTTTTCCGCAAAGGAAAGCGACAACGAATTTTGGCACGAAAAGAAGTTATTTTATCAGCTGGCGCCATAAATACACCACAAATCCTAATGTTATCCGGGATAGGACCTGCTAAACATTTAACCGAAATGGGAATCAAAGTCATTAAAGATTTACAGGTTGGCGAAAATTTACAAGATCATGTTGGGATGGGCGGTTTAACATTTCTAGTCGATAAACCGGTCGCAATTGTTCAAGACCGGTTTAATCCAGGCCCTATGACTTACGAGTACGTTTTAAAAGAACGGGGTCCAATGACATCACTGGGTGGCGTCGAAGGTTTAGGCTTTGTTACAACACCATTAGGAAATCATTCATTGGATTGGCCTGATATACAATTTCATATGGCACCAGCTTCCGTAAATTCAGATGCCGGTGCTAGAGTGAAAAAAGTTCTTGGCCTGAAAGAATCATTGTATCACGAAGTCTACAAACCAATTGCGAATCAAGATAGTTGGACAATAATACCACTATTGTTACGACCACGTTCACGAGGATGGGTTCGTCTCAAATCATCGAATCCGTTTCATTTTCCGCTCATGCAACCGAATTATTTCAAAGAAGATTTTGATATAAAAACGTTGGTAGAAGGTGCTAGAATAGCGCTTAAAATAGCCGACGCAAAAGTGTTCAAACAGTTTGGTTCACGTGTATGGACCAAACCGTTTCCAAATTGTAAAAAGTTTAAATTTTTATCGGACCCCTATCTTGAGTGTCACATACGAACAATATCTATGACAATTTACCATCCGGTGGGTACCACAAAAATGGGACCATCTTGGGATCCAGATGCAGTAGTTGATCCGCGACTACGAGTTTATGGCTTCGAAGGATTACGGGTTATTGACGCAAGTATAATGCCAACGATAAGTAGTGGCAACACGAACGCACCTGTTATTATGATAGGTGAACGTGGTTCCGATTTAGTTAAAGAAGATTATAATGTTATTTAATACTGAAAGATGGTGGTGGGGTGCGGGGGAGGGTGGAATAAAAAGGAAATTGTGCATGAATATTGTTTGTTAGTCGACATAATGGTGCCATTTTATAACTTAATATGTATTTGTACACTTTCGTATACATATAAGCGTAAAATAAAAATAAAATAACGATAAAGAAGGGGAGAATAAACGAAAAATCAATACCGTCTAAGTCTAAGCGAAAGTAATAACATTTTTCGAATAACTATAATTTGTTGATTAGTTCTAGTTAAATTAATTTTAATTATAATTAAATTATTGTAAATGAAAAATAAAACAAATGTATATTTTTTGTTTTTATTTGTATGTGCCGAGAAAATATATAGATTACGATTTCTAAAATTATTTTGTTGGATGACTTCATCTTTTTATACAGAAAGCAGCAGGCATGTTTCGTTTTAATGGGGATAAAGGACAATCGATTGTGTTCGTTGCTCTTACAGCTCCTAAATAAGCAATGGAGCCAATTTGTATTTAATATCGTATTTAATGTTGAGGAAATAAAATACTCAACCCATTTTCTTTTGAAATTCAATTGGTTTTTAAAGTTTGATAATATTTTGAAATTTTCTATTATTACGCGAATAAAATCTTAGCATACATTTTATTTATAAATGCCAAAAAAGCAGTTCAATGCTGGAAACAGATGTGCAGAATTTCTGCCTGCAGCGCTGCGTGCAGTTGTGCACCCAAAACAAATGTGCTTCTTACAGCTGCAAATTTTTGACGTTTGTTTTACTCATATTTAATTTTAATAAACAATTATGTAGTATTTTGTCACAAACGAATAAATTTGCATCCTTCATTTTGGCAATAGTCGGCAATCGTTTGTTTTCGGTCAACAAAACAAAAAAATTAAACTGAAAAAATGAATTTGTATAAAAAATGTACTAGATTAGTTTTCTTTTATGTAGCGTAGCCTACCGATTCGCAGCAAAATTAAAAATTAGAGATTACTTGCAGAAATATGCATGACGTGCAGCAGAATATATCTATTTCACCACTCCATATAAGATAGTGTACTATAATTTCGGCGCAAGCAGAATTATGCAACAAAAATAATAACACATTTCACAAAACCAACTAAAAAACACGAGTTAAAAAAAACCTGGTGTTGAACATTATAACTTCATAATGGAATTGGATTACAATTCTATCAATCTATATACAATTTAGGAGAAATTCAGCGAATTCATACTCCTAAATTATCAATAATAAAATATCGCTTTTAACATTGTTCATATTGAACTCGTATCAATATACTACTATTCGCCCAAATGTGTACTAAATATTTACACTTCATTGAAGTTAATCATATCAATTATTTCCATAATGTTTATTTTACAAAATTGTTGATCAATGTTGTGATTCATACCAAGGGCAATAACACCATTAAATTCGAGTTTTATTTTCATTTAATATTAAATATTTTCAAGTATAGATGAGTGAAATTCAATAGTGGAGAATAATTATAATTGTAATAACGAGTGTGGTTCAGATTAAACTACATCGGTTCGATATTAGAAGAGATTCGACATTAAGAAAAGGTTATAGTGCAAACGTATATTAAGGACTAAGTTACAGCCATAATTTGGAGTCTATGTTTTTTATTTTGTCGACCTACCGATTACTATTACGACTATTTCTAAAATATTCAAAACCGTCAAGTCGTCGTCTTTATTAAAAAATCTACTGCAAGTAATTCCAAATTTGTTAAATTTTACTTCGTTAAACAACTTCGAAATCAGGTTTAAAACGGAAAATTTCGTCCAAAATTCTATACTTTAGATAAGGAGCCTAAAATTAAATAAAATTTAAAATAAAAAAAATTATAAAAGATTGTTACAAAAATTAAAATTTCATTAGAATTTTAATCTGATAACTGTTAGTCATCTGATAACTATAAACTATCTATAAATTTAGTTATTAAACTACATATACGATTTATGGCTTATAGTAATTTAAGATATAAAACACAAATTTAAAAGTTTAAAGTTTCGCAAAAGCATCGTCTTAAAGTTAAAACTACCATTTGTGTAAACAAACTGTCATTTACAACTTACTTTATTGTTTCAAAAACGGGCACCCCCTCATAATTTTTGACTTATTGAGTAAAATATATTGTGTGGAGCTAACTACCACTTTAGTATTGTTAGCCAATCATGCGGAACAGTGGAAGGTATTTATCCCTTTTAAATACAAATCATCATCCTAGGAACATTAAAGATTTTTCCAACTCAATTTTTGAAACAACGCATAGTAGAAAGAATATGGAAAGGTAAACATTTATAAACATTTTGTTATTGAGGAGAATAAAAACTCTGATATATCAAATTAGTTATGACTCGACAAAAACTATTATATTATCCAAGAGATTTAACAAGACAAATTTGAAGCCACTATTTTAAGTGGGTTCCAAAACAAAAGTCTAAGAAAGTGAATTCTGATGACTATGCAATGCAACCATAGGCAAAGTTACGGTAAAAATATGATATTCAGGAGAATTGAAAATATATCTTACAGTACAGCATTCGATCACAGAGAAGAACAGGCCTTTTAGTATGTCTGGAGAAATAATCCATAAGCGAAATAAAATAATCATTATTTCAGTACCCTGTATATTGTATTACACTTTTATTTTACCAATAGTACAGTAGCCTAACTTACTCTTGTAGAGTATTTTTATTAGAAAAGTTCTAAAAAAGAAAAGTTCTAAAGGATCCTACATACTTAACAGTCACTATATTATCCATAATTGCTGAAATACTCATCTGCAAATACCAATAATACCAAAAATTCACAAATTACAACGGTTTCCAGAAAATTATTTACGTTAATAAAGCTTCTAATGCGACAAAGAACTACCAACGACTATTCGTTAAAAAAAATATTACGTTAAATCTAATTCACTTATTGTTGTTGTTTTCGATAGCCGCTTCAAGATCTCGCAACAAATATAGGCTTGGAAGGCTAATGAAATTTTCGATAAATCGGTTGCATTTAGCAAACAACAGACTAGATAGGTAAAAATCTAAAGCCCTTTTATTTTAAGTCGCCTATATCTGCCTTTTTAATATTTCCCTGGCTAAAGCGTTTGTATGTTGTTGTAATTTCAACTAATATTTCTGGTGTCTACTGTTTCGATGTGAGTGTTACCTACGTACCAGGGTACACTTACCATTGTTCCTAGTGTTCTTGACTGCATTCGTTGCAATTTTACTATATTGGAAGCACAAGTGGATCTCCACAATTGAATGCCATTCGTCCAGATAGGTTTTACCCAGTTCATTTTAACACACCTTAACTTAATTTGATGATGTTTAGTTCTTCTGTGCTTTTTTAATAAGTAAGCCTTGTATCTAAATATAGGCCGACATATCTAACGTTTTTGGCGTTAAAACTGAATAGACCCAGTAAGTGCTAATAAATTTCAACAAAAATTTTCGATCGAGCAGATAATTTTTAATGTTTTTAGAAAAACTTGAAAGTAATTGATTCTAACTATGTACATATATACATAAGTCCTTTCTGCCACACTTTATCGAGAGCTTGGGCAAGGTTAAAAGCACTGCAGAGCAGTATTTTTTGTTCTAGTATGTTCTTGATTTCAAATATGACTCTATGAATTTGTCAAGATTTTCTCTAAATTCGAATTGATCGTTGGGAATAATTTTGTTTTTAACATGCAGAATTGCCTTAAATTATTGAAGGAGAATTTTTTCCAATAACTCAGGGAGAGTAAGTAGTAAACTGATATCAATTGGGCGCTTCCATTTTGCTCGTTTGGTGTAAATATCTTACTATGAGCAAATATGTTTAATTTATCTGCATCACATCTGTGGAAATTGGCGCCAGGGAGACGAATCGGGGGGCCTAAAAGTGTAGGTCATTTCAGGTTACATGTGCGTTTCCACAGAGAGTAATCTGTTTCTTCTGTCGCTGTGAGTTCACTGAGATAATGTTGAACCCCTCTCATCACGTTCTTTTAACAACGCTAAAAACACTAAATTTGAATTAAGCGTAGGTGACCGGTGTAGTTACCATTTCCTGCGTATTTAGCGTTTTATCACTTACGGCTGCTGAATATTCTGAGATAGTTTGTTCAGCTTTATGTAGGTAAACTGGGTTGCTGGGTGTTGCAGCAGTAGCAGTTCGTTTTAATACATCCGTCAGGTTTTGTATTGCTGTATCAATTGTATCTTTAGTTTTTAGTGGGATTTCTTTTTTAACACGTTTCGGTCATTGCAAGAGGTGTAGCCAGCCATATCCTTCGTTACATAAAAGTCCAGTAAATCGGTTTTTTTATGTCGATTAAGATTCAGTTTTTCATCTTGCAATTATTCCTACAGTTGCTTCCCTTTTATGCCAATATTGTGTTCAATAATGAAATGTTCAACCTGTAGTTTACATTGCAATAACCCATTAGGGTTCCAAACAGCTAATTTAAGTACATTCATTTTTGGTTTTTGATTGGGATTTGCATGAGGGTATTCATGTTTTGCATGTGTGGCTGCTATCAAAGATCACGTATTTGCTCTTAGTTTTAATTACATCAGGCTCCAGCTCAACATTAAACATTAGTTGAGGTTTTCCGCTGAGATTTGTAATGTAAATTACGTTTTTGACCTTGAAGTTAATTTTTGTTAGCTCTTCGCTGATTTTTTTTAGCTGCACAGTGGACACGATCCCTTTTATCAGTACGTTTTGCGCTCTTCAACAAACAATATGTGTAAAAGTACTTTCCATTTTTTTTTGTTTTGAAGAGCGGATACAATTTTTCTGTATTCGTCGATGTTTAAAATTAAATATCTTAAATCCTGGTGTTGCTAATATTACTTTGTTTAATGTGGGCAATAAAAAAAACTCGCTTGTTTCTGTGTTTAGCAATGCCAATAACAGATTTAATGGCACTTCTCTTAAGTAGATTGGAGGAGGTCTCATTTTAGGCTCTACCTAATTTGTGTCACTCATATTATTTTCATTATCGTTTATATCAATGTTTAATGTGCGCACTTTTTGATTAGAATTTTGACATTTCAATCAAATTTGTTGAAGTCGTTCCCCTTAGGCCATTCACATTAGCATTCATTCTATTAGGTTCTAATAAGTTTGATATTTATTGAGATTTATTAGATGGAATCTTTTTTGGAGGAAATAGATCCTGCATTACGTTGTACATACTATATAAAAAGATTGATTTTAAACTCATACCGCAAATATAAAGCAAATAAGAAGAAAACCAACGTGGCCCTTTTTATTATTTTTGTGCACTTTGGTTTTACGTCCAATCTGCGGTAATTAATAAGGTTCAATGAGTTACACAAAAAAAAATCTTTGAATATGTTAAGAATGAGGATGTCCTTGTTTCAGAAATATGGTAGGGAATGTTATATGCAAGAAGCACGTAGAATTACCAAGCACTTTAATTTAGATTAAATTTATTAAAATAAATCCCTACGATCAATATTTTTACAAGAAAATCTTCAATTATTCTAATATAACGTCCGAAATGTATAGATAATGAAATGTATGATAGATAACTTATACTAAATCTACAAACTGATAAATTCAATCATTTTAGCCAGACGAAATTAGCTGATCACCTTTAATCTAGCTTATCAAAGAAGAGGTTTTCTTGGCTTATAATTTGAGTTTATAATTTTCAGATAGAGAACGTCAAAGAAGTGTCAACCGGACATTGTCCAGTCTAATATAGTCTGGCCCCTCTTGCTTCCAATTGAACAGTCTGGGTGACTTAAACACAAAAATATCTAGGCAATGAAGATTTGACTCCTTGAAAGACCGCCTCGTACAAGTACTTTAAGCAAACTAGTGTAAGACAAAACGTACGTGTTTTTCCATTTTCTTATTGAGTGGAGATTAACCTTTTACCGCTAATAAACAAATTTTAGATTAGACTTTTTTATAAAACCTCACGGCCACAAATATCTCGTTGTAGACAGCATAAAATGAGATTTAAAATTTTCATTGTAGCTCCCGGAACTAAAGACATAGACAATCTAACAGGAAAGTTGACCATTTGACTTTTTTTTTTTTTTGGTTTGGTTTTTTAAAAACGAGGCAAGTTCATTATATTTTATTGTAACAAGTTTTCTGCTTCAAAACCTATTATGAACAAAACTAACATCATTTAATATTTGAATGACCTTCACAGGTTTTGGCTGCAATACTGAAGTTTCGAATTATATATATGACGCAAATAGAGTTGCAAGAACCTATACGGTTTAGAAAACGTAAAAAATTAACGCTTATAGGTGTGTGTTATTTGGTGAAATAATCATTAACTGGTTAATATTTTTGTAACCAGTTCAAACCAATCTTCTATATGATCTTGATTGTGGCGATGCCTCCTAAATATATTTTTTTTCTTTTGCTTATCTCTTTAATCGGGTTTAAATTCCTGGAGCATAACTATCTATGCAATTCGATGTTATTCTCGTTTCTATTTTTGTATTCACGGTATAACAAAAAGGAAAAAATACTATCGTTTCCTGTACAAAACGATAGTCGTCGAAAATAGCTTTGAATACTACGTACATAAGTGAAAATAAAACCAGGGCAAAAAACAATTATTTTAAAACTAGTTGAGTAATTCTAAATAACAGTGAAATTCAACATTCCAGCCGTTTGTTTCTAAAGTCACTTATTACGAAAAACGTCACTTCAAACGATATTCTGCCACACATAAGTGACTAATTATTTTAAAGCGACAATGAAAGGAGAATAAAACGTAAGTTAGGTTGTTTAAAAATATTTTCAACATATTTCGTGTATACATTTTAAACGCAAAACTCCCTCATTTTAGAATTGGGGTAAGTTTTTAGAACAAGAGATAATAAATTGGTAAAATTTATAATTTGTTGGAACTATTGGAAGGGAATCCAAAAAGAAATAGGTTTTGAGAAACAAACAAAAAAATTAAACAAATTTAATAATTGGGGCATCTTTACATACTTTTAATATCAATTGCCTTCGTAAAAGTCTCGAAATGGTATTTAATTTTTTACAGTGATCCCAAAAAAGTACACATATCCAATTGAAAGATAATTTATATGCATATGTATTTATATAAAAAATATCATTTCTCGAAAACATGCTTACAATTTTTCTCTACCCTTTTATTCGATTACAATAAAGGGTTATTCGTTTGCTTTCCTTCCCTTTTGGTTTTCCTTAACCTTGGCAAACGCCAAAGAGTGTCTCCCATAAAAAATGATTGAATGGGAGTTCACTGATTCAGCGAACCCTTAGAAAGTATTGTTATTGCAGTTAAAAAGATGTTTAAATCTTCAGACTCCTAGCCATTAAGCGACCAGGGGTGCTATTCTTGAAACATTACGAAAATTTTCGTAATGCTATTTTCGTAATAGTAATGGTGAAATCATAATTTAGTATTCTTGAAACCATTACGAATATAACGAAGAGAGGCAAAAAGAAATAATAAAATTTCGAGAGAGAAGATGAAAATGTAAGTTCTTAAAATGGTATTCTTGAAATCCGGATTACGAAAATTTTCGCAACGGAACGTTACTAAAATTTTCGGATGGTTTTTGTGTTTCTTATTGCATTTCGTAATGAAATCATTTAAATTTTTGTTTTAATTATATTCATACAAAGACGTTCATAAAATTTAATAATTTCTGTTGATGGTTAAAAATAGTATGTATTTACATTTCGATAAATATTTATTATTTTATTACCACAAAAAAAAGGGTACCTATTTGCTTGTGGTATGTTTATTATTTTCTTAAAAATAAGGGTAATAGCTACAACACTAATGGACAATTTGGGATGTATTTTTAAATGTCGCGTGTTGTAATTGGAATTGGATTGATATACCGTCACAGGCGGCTAATACTAATGGTACGTAAAGTCATACAATCATACCATCATGACATAATAGTATCGTACGACAATACGATATAAAATCATATCGTCATAGAATCATAGGACAATGCCACTACATAAATAGCCGTGACATCAGTCTACAAAAGTCAAATCCCCAATATAAAGAGGGGAATAAAGATTTTTATTTTCAAATTTATTTTCAATCATATTGGAATTATTTTGTGTTGTCTTTATTTTCAATTTAAATGAACATTTTTATTGATAAATATAAATAATTTTAAATTTAATATATCGAATTGCAGCTTGTCCACAATTTTAATTAAAATTAATAAAATTTTAATTCACAATTTTGCGTTTTAGTAAACTGATTTTTATTCTCAAACATCGTCAGGCTTCGTGCTTTTTTAAAAAATTTCATTTCGTAGATTACTAGATTAGTTTTATTACTTTACCAATGCTACTACATAAACAGCCATGATGTATAATAAAACTAATCTAGTAATATATGAAAAGAAATTTAGAAAAAACACGAAGCTTTACGATTTCCCTAAAAATCAATTTACTAAAATGCAAAATTGTTAATTAAAATTTTAATAATTTTAATTAAAATTCTGTACAAGCTGCAAGATATACAATGCGTTTCGTCGTCAAGTGACCGGCCGGAAAATTCGGAATATTTAAGTAAAATTATCGCAAAAAATCCTTTAAAGTCGATGTCTCCTTTTCAAGTTATGCGGGCTCGATTTTAATTCTGTTTGCGGTTTTTGAAAGTTTATGAGTCACTTTATTTGATAGTGTGCGCACTTAGCCAGGTTTTTTTAAAGAATGTAAAAAATTACGGGAAAATAACATTTTTTTTACTTAAGAAAACCTCTACTTTTTGAAAAACTGAACTGTAAGTCGAGAAAATATCCCATTAAGTTAATTATTTTAATTATTATTATTAATCTACAGCATAATATCTACAAATTGACAAAAGTAAGAGAGAAAGTGGGGAAATTAAACAAAAAAGATGTTTAAATTAAAGTCGAAGAAATAAAATTATACTGTTTTATTAATAATCAATAAAAACAATTTTTATTACAAATTATTAAACATTTTTAATTAAATGACATGTTCGAAATGCTCTCCACTCTCTTGTAAATAAACAAGGGCTCTCCTGATCACACTAGTTGTTGTCCAACGCAATTGTTAAGGGTTGCCTCTTGTTTCTGCTGCAGCAGCGAAAATTCTTGCTGTCAGAAATAAAAATCTAGGGGCGTAAAATCAGAGACCTTGGCGGCCAGGCTACAGGACCTCCTCTACCGATCCACCGTGGATAATTTTCATTCAAATTATCACGTATTATCTTTGCAAAATGTGCTGGAGCTCCATCTAATTGCAGCTGCATTCGCCTTCTCCTCAACAATGGCACTTTTTCCATGACAACGTGAATTCTGAAAATTCTAATAATAGTAATCAAGCCTGTTTATTACCACGTAAACTCCGATAAGTTAATCGTGGATCATTCCCGCCCATACATTTATAGCAAATTGGCTCTGGAAAGCTGTCTCCCTTACGACGTTTGGGTTTTCGACGGGCAAACATGAAGGTTTCTATAATTTGTTATACCCGCCCTGGTGAAAGTAGCTTTATCTGTCCACAATATTCTCCTTATAAAATTGACATCACTTCTTTGCTGTGAAATTATCCAGTTACAAAAAACTGATCTGGCACGATGGCCCACATCTCCTAGATGTTGAGCACGACGGCAATGATAAGGATTAAAGCCTTCTTGACCTCGATATGCCTAATCTAATAGACAGGCGGCTGATACTTGTCGTAGGGTCAGCGCGTATTAATCGTAATAAATCCTCTTCCAACGTGTACGTTAATATTCACGCTGGACTCGTGTTGTTGTTGGAATAATCCTTATTCGGAAAAACGTCGATGTATTGCAATGAATGTCCTATACCCAAGTACTGGTCTGTTGGATATGGACGCCTGTATTTTTCGACAGCAACGCGTGCATTTCCATTACAGAACAGGTTTACAAAATGCATATCGGCTACATGAGAAGGTGGTAGATCACGCAAATGTGTCATGTAATGATTAAGCGTTTACTTAACACAAACTGTCCTTTTAACTATCACACAAACTTAAAATTGTTAAAACACAGAACACTTAGAGTACATTACATATTTATTATTACTTACCAATTTGAGTTTTCGATCATTTAAAAGATTTGGTTAGATAACATCACTATACCTAAACGGCTTCATGTAAACGGCCATTTTTTCGACAAATTGGTGTTCGAATATTTTATGAGTTAGGTAGTAACAATGTTTTAATAATTATAAATAAAATAACCATGTCATGGGACATTTTTTCGATTTACAGTTCATTTTTTTTTAAAAGTAGAGGTTTTTTTAAATAAAAAAATCGTTTAAGTAAAAAAATGTGATTTTCCCATAATTTGTTACATTCTTAACAAAAACCTGGCTTATTGTGCAAATTAACCAATAAAGTGACTCATAAGCTTAAAAAAACCGCAAACAGAATTAAAATCGAACCCATAACTTGGGAGATATGATGAAAAATGTGAAAAGCTATCACCAACACACAAGGGGTCACTTGCCGACGAAACAGATTGTATTTAATTTAAAATTATTTCTATTTATCAATAAAAATTTTCATTTAAATTGAAAATAAAGGCAACACAAAATCCCATATGATTGTGTTTACAAAAAAACATCCCATATGATTGTGTTTTTTATTCCCTTAACACCACTACAAGTTTTTTTTTCATGGCTTTTTATGTAGTGGCATTGCGTAGGATCATATCATCGTACTAGCATACCATCAAACCATCATGCCATCTTACACGACATAACATTATATCGCTCACTTGCTGCAATAGTGACATAACTCAAAATTGGTATTTTTAAATTATTGGACTATGAGGGACCACGCAGCCGTTATTAATGGTGATGTAGTAATTTTTTCTATACTGTTATATTCTATTATATCTCTAAATTGTATCTCTATACAAATTTAAATTATTCTTGAACATTTTTATAATTCAAAATTTTAAAATAATTGTGTCCTGAATAAAAGTAATTTTTGAGTTATGTCGCTATTGCAGCAAGTGAGCGATATCATCGTTCAATCGTACCATCATATGTACCGCCGTACCATAAAAACCGATTTTTGGAAAAAAAATTCTAAATCGGATAAGCGATTCTCGAGGTATCATGGGTACAGACATCCAGACGTCCAGAAAGACGGACAGGCATATGTTATTTTTTTTTTTATTTTTCGGACTCAAGGAATTTCAAAACGTCGAGATAAATGGTTTTGGATCAAACAAATTTTTGGCCATTTTTGACAAGATTTCAATACATTGGTCTTTTTAGACCGAAGTAATTTTCCCTTTAAAAGAAAAAGTAGCATACACAATCATTTTTATTAATATATTTAATTTAATATTAAATAAATAAGCTATTATTGACAAAAATTCACAACAATTATTAATTTTAAGTAAAGAAAGCGTCCGCTTCGCTTAATATTCTCAGTTATACTAATATTTTTAATCATCTCTTTCGAAATCTTCTTAGTTTTTATTCCTCTCTTCGTAATTTTCGTTATGGCTTAAAGAATACAAATTTATGATTTCACCATTACGATTACGAAAATATTGTATATTACGAAAATTTTCGTAATGATTGAAGACAGGGCATTTAAAATAATAAAACAAAATTGTTCCAAATGAACTTAATGAATGATAAAAATCACACTTTAAATTACACATTGCATTAATTAATTTCCAATCATTACAATTTTAACAAACAAATATAAAAGTTAAATATGCAATATAGCTTTAAATAACATATTTTTGTTGTATTGAATCACATATTCCATTTTTGTCCGCTATAGCCAATTGTTAATTACGAAAAAATCTCATACCCTTACACGTATTGTTTAAAATTAGAAAGTGGTCAAGCATTTAAAAAAATATCCCAAGATTTAAGTATACAACATGTAAATACAAAAATTTAGAAGAAAATATCCTTTTGTTCTAGTTAGGTAGTAAACAAAACCAAATGCATACTCGTATATGTCGTTATGTACATCGTTATCTCGAAATAAAAATACATATTTTTAAGAACACGTGAAACGAAGAAAAAAAAGGTACGCTTTTGTTTTCACTTTTTTATAAAATATTGAGTTTTATGAACATCCTTATCAATATAATTAACACAAAAATCCAAATGATTTCATTACGAAATGCAATGGGAAACGAAAAAACCATTACGAAAATTTTAGTAACATTCCGTTGCGAAAATTTTCGTAATCCGATTTCAAGAATACGATTTTAGGGTTTTCGTAATACTTTGACACTAACTCGCAATACGAAAGTTTTCGTAATGGTTCAAGAATAGCACCCCAGGTATATTAAATAATATTAATTTTTAAATTTTAAAAAATTGTATTGCAAATCTCTTGAGCCCGCAGTCCGACCACTTTGTAATTTAAATAGAAAGTACAGTTTTTTGGGTGTTTTCTTTTACATGTCACTTTTTATAAATTTCTTGATGATTTCGAAATTTAAATAGAAAAGTATTGCATCTAAAATTAGGAAAGTATAACTTTTCAGATTTGTATGGGAGCCCCATTTCAAGCTTGTCCCATATTTACACAAAATAAGAAATTCACATCTCATATTTTATAATACCTAAGTCCAAAATTGTATAATTCTAGAATTATTAGTTTTTGAGTTACAGAACACTCACAGTCATATAGACATTTTTTTTAAAGGTCAATTTGGACTCTCCAACACTTAAGATGTTAATTTTCGTTGGAATCTCGATTTATAAAATTTTCGTGATCTTACTTTATACATAGGTACTTTGTAAAAGACATCACCCAAAAACATTGATTTTAAATAATTTTGTCGATACTAATCTCTTAACGAACTACACATTTTTTATCAAGGCGTACCCGCAAGTTAGATGAACGAAACAAACTAAATAAAATTTTCCTTATAAAAGTTAAATAAACTCTAAAATTATGTTTGAGTGGACTAATCGCTTCACTGTAATAAATTATGAAAGAGGAAACCTCTTCTTACTAATATTAATTAAATAACCCCTCCCCCCTTCCCTCCACTCCCCTCAAAAGAAAATAATATATTAAACAGATTATTAGGCTGTGCGATGAACATTGTTGCACGGAATATGTTGAAACTTTCAATGACACGTATGTTTTGTTAATTTTATAAACCTGGATATTTTTTAGATAGTTGGTTTTTAATTCACTATTTACCTAACTCATTCATCTCTTTAGACTAATTTGTGAAATGTTTGTTGCTCCTAATAAAACCTACAAGATTGATTTAATAAATTATCACCTAATTCTAATCATATTAGTTGATTTCTTATCCTGGTTTATTATATAAAATTAAAATTCTCAAGGTTTTTATTAACTCAGTTTTATTAATCAAATCTTATTAACACTTAATAGTTTTAAAAAAGTCGATTTTTATTTACGATTCTATTTTAAGTTATAATAGGAAAAAAGATTTCCGAACATGTGCTTATTAAACAATTTCCAGCACTAAAACTTTTAATGTCTTGTAAATTTGGAAGGATTTTGTTGACAGACATGATTCACATCATACAGTCAAGTATGTAAATTTCAAATTTAAAACCGTACATAATTCATTGACTAAATATGATTATTTAGCAGAATATACATATTTATTTATGTAAATCGTCGAACTGCCAATAAAACTAATAATGTATCTGGAAACTTTCGGATATATGTACGAGTATGTACATGTCATAGAATTGTTGCTTTGATTTGTAGTTCAAGGATTAACGAAAACGCGTGAATAACATTTTATTGGTATTAATATGCCCCAATTTAACAAGAAGTTTAGGTAGTTTACATGCAAATTGTTATGCAATCAAACCACTTAAGTATATTAGTCGTTTTTATGCAACGCCTGTGACTTGAATAGTAAATTGAAGTACGATAATTTCAAAATACTTCGTTTCAATTTGTTTACGATTTGCACCCGACTATCGATATTGAATATTGATTTGGTTTATATCTATGTGTATCGTGTATTGTATACAAGATGCTCGCGTTTAATTAATGAAATTAGGTACAATAAATAAATGCAGAAAATTTTTACTTATGTTATACGTTAAATAAATTTTGTGTATGGTGTGGTATGCCCCCGCACATCCCAAGGTTTCAAAATGGAAATTTCAATACTAAGCTAAATGGAATTTAGATGTGTTCGCGATGATTTACGTGCGGTTTTTGGTTATTTTAAAATGCATATATTAACTAATCGTATAAAACATGTGATAATGATAAATGTCGGCTGATCCTTGAAAAAGAAATGAAACCATAATGTCTCTCTATAATATATTACAAATAAACGGTCTTCAGCGATTAACTGGAATATGATATAAATTAATTCATTTCCTGTTTAATTTTATTAACTTGTAAATGGTTAATGGTATTCGGAATTTAAATCCAAATTTTTAATTTACTGTGAGTCAGCTGTTTTTATTGATTAAATTGTTTCTGTTTAACTTAATTTGGGATTACCGTGTAACTCAGAGTTGACCAATTTAAAGAGTTTCTCTTCAATAACAGAAACAAATATTTTATTTATTTTAATTAATCTAACTCAAAAGGTCCTTGGAATAATATCATCAAGTAGACAAGGTGATGAAAAAATCCACAGACATTAAATAAATTAAAATTTTGCATAAAATCGAATTACGAAACCAAATCGCACATTAATGCACATTAATTAATATTCAAATAATACAGTTAGGGAAACATAAAAGTATCCTACTTATTAAAATTTTTATTTTAATTGGTTTCAGTCATTTTTTCGATGTTAAAATCGGGTTTAGATCGAAAACAATTAACGGTCAACGTACGAATACCTGCGTTATACATTTGTGCATTCTGTTTGTCATTTTTTTTAAATATTTTAGGAGAAAAGATAAATTATAGAAATCGCAACCGATATTTGATTATTTCAAAAATTCGTATCCTTGGTAATATGCGCACGATCCACCAAATTGAACACAGTTTTTCAATGGAACATCAACAAATTAAAATTCGTTTATAGCTCAAAATTTCCGTTTTTTTTTTTTTTTTTTTTTTTCAAATTAAATTTATTTTATTACTCGTACATTAATTATATTTTTTGTTTTTTGGTTGTGTACGGGTACCGATAATTTTTCATGCGAGATTCATGTTGTCACGTAACTGAAAATTATGGTGTTGTAACAATAGAGTCGTTTACAAAAACATAATATTACACTACGGTGGTTTCATTGAACTTCGTTTTAAATCTCCTTGAATGTCAATAACTAAATTATGACGGTTTTATTTGTGTTTTCATTTGAATAATTAAGTCATTTTAATTTTATTATTAAGGCACGGTTCATTTAGCACAAGCTTCTCCAAAAAAATATTTTTGATATTTTTTAATTATAAATATTTCATTTCAAAAGATAAAACAGGGTTCAGCTAATGAGTTCACTTTAGTCTTGATTGCTATTAAAACCGAGGTTGTTACTTGTAATAAACTAATTAAAGTTTCAATTTAAATGTTACAGTCACTCTTTGGTTTTTTTTGGTATATTTGACCATAATAATTGATTGGATAAATACCATCTTCCCGTTTTAGTATTAAGGTTTTCCGAAAGATTTTAAATGTTTAGCATCTGTTTTGGAACTTCATTACTCTAAACTAGTTGACAGTTTATTGCTAAAGTCATAACTACAATAGCTGATCTGTGAAATTTTAATGTAGGAATTAAAACTTAAATTTTGAGATTCTCTGTAAAATATTTGTATTCTTAAAAAATAGCAATTTGCATATAAATCGATTTGTAAGTTAAATTAATAAAATAAATGTTATCATTAAAGAGAATAACTAAACAATATAAATAAAACTAGGTACCGCGAATTAAAACTAATTAGCTTAATTGAATCACTGAACCGAGTGGCATTTTTATAAATATTTTGCACATTAGAATCACGATGAAAAATGTTAAGTACATCTTAATGGATCTCGCAACAAAGGTGCAAGTGATCTATTTTTTGGTATCAATATCTCATGTTTCCGAATAAATATATACATTCAAATTAAAAATTAAGTTCCAATCAGTTATTGCATTAGCAATTGTTGCTGTCGCGTATGCTGCTCCAGGTATAAACTGTCGTTTTTAATTTTTCAGCACCAAACACTAATGCGGAACCAAATGCTTACGCATCACCTAACGTACTTCCAAACTCGATTTCGTATGCTACACAAGATAATCAACCAAACGTTGCAGTTACAAATTTTGAAACACGTGGTTTGCCTACTGGAGATCAATAAATTGGAAGCCTCTGATATTATTTATAAAATTGGTTAACTCTATAGTGTTTTATAAATTGTTTGAATAAACGCAAAAAAATATTTAAATTTTTATTAACTGAAATTCATGAATCCGCAAAGCATTGATTGAAATTCGTTTATTTTGCTCAAAATGCAATGTCGCATTACAAAAAACAAATAATTTAGGTATTGCAAGCTTATCTTTTCTTCACCGAAGGTGACACAAAATTTACTTTAGACTTGAATACTTCTAACGACTGATATTCACAGCAAGAATTTAAACAAATGAACATGAATTTAATCCAGTTAACCCTTTGATGAATAACATTTCACAATATATTAAAGGCCCCACGATATTATGTGATTTTATTTATTGCCAAGGAGACTACTGCTATTCTTCATTTTTGGAAGGTCATTTGGTGGAAATAATAAAATAATTTTACAAGTATTGAAGTTATTTTTATTAAAAAACTCGTATAATTACAGTTAAGAAGAAAATATATATTTTACTTGTAATGCGAATTTTTGAATTGTTTCGATTGCTTGAAGACGTCAACTGACTCTTAGTTGACAATAGTGATGGGCTAGATCGGTCTTTTTGTTAAAAAGCAGAAAATAACAAACAAAGATCGATTAACCATATCAATAAAATGTCATAGTTGTTGTTGTTTGAGTTTTGGGTGACTTTAGTTAGGTTAGGTTAGGTTTAGGTGGCGGTCCACTAGGACCAGGCATAAATACAAAAATGGTCCGTAGCCATCATTGGAACCATTTTGAGCTGTTAACAAAGCGCTGGATACTCCTAACGTCCTCCTACAGAAGTCTTCAGGTCCTTGAAGAGAGGTGTCCCTAGAAACTTTAGTCTGTTTCGTGCCAGCCGAGTGCAGGTCCAAAGAAGATGAAGTACTGTTTCTTCCTCCTCTTCGTCCTCGCAACTACGACAATAGTCATGAGAGAAGACACCAAGTCTACTCGCGTGCCTCCCTATGAGACAGTGCCCCGTAATCACTCCAACAAGTACACTGATCTGACTTCGCTGAAGTGAGATCAGCTGTTTGGATCTCGCCAAGTTCAACTTTGGCCAGACCTGCCGAGTTATTACGCATGAGTTGATACTTGACCATCTGCCATCCGTCAGTTTGCTAGCTTCTTCTTGAAGCAGCAGTTTGCGTACCGCAAGAGGCATTTCAATATCCTTTCTGCTTTTTGAAAAGTGATCCGTTGTATCATATCGTGCCAGTTCATTGGCATTTATATTCCCTGTACTTATGAAATGTCCTGGCACCCATAAAATGTGGATGTTGAACTAATCTGCCATCTCAGAGACAGTTCTGGACTACTTGAAGAGTTTTTTGCATTTTCGACGTGTTTGTTGAATCTCCTTGGACCGCCAGGGTGGCCGAGATGACTTTAGTTTATCAAACCATAATTTTAATAAGGAACTAACTTTTGAACTTTTCACCCCTTTTTAGGTATTATATACGGTGTCTCATTATTTCCTTTGTTTTACTACAAAACTAAACTTCTTGCTATTTATCATTTTGGCACAAGCATATTTCTACATAAATTCAAAATTATGATAATTCATTCCCCACGCATCTAAGACGAATCTCAATCGATACGGACGTTTGAGGTGTCGATTGATCAAGCTCGATGAGATTGACTAACCTAATTTATAAAAAAGTGCTCCGAGGTAAGGGGGAAGTACAAATTAAGAAGAAAACTTGAAGGTTTATAAACTTTTCAAAATGCCACGAAATTCGAATTAGACAAGGCAAAAGTGGAATTAACACCACTGGGAAAAAGGCATCTGGAGAAGATTAAAATAACCCTAAAACCACTGCTGCGGAATACAAGATATGGCAGAGAAAGGCGACGAATGTAATTATGTAACCTTTGAATAGTTATAGAATTCTTTTAATTGTGTTTCATGCATTTCCAAATTTATATTAAAAATAAATTAAGATTCAATAGCAAATAAATGAAGACATGAGTGGATGAAGGTGATATGTAACATTTTCTTGTGAATGAAGTTGTTATGTCCATATATGCATTCTGTCCCAATAAATATTCGCAAAACTAGCTTATCTAGAGAAACTTAAAGCGGATGAAGGTATTATATTCCCAACTAAGTTGAATTAGAAATGAATGAAAGTGTTATATGGGCACATAACTTTATCATTCAATTTAAGAATAGCAAAAATAAATTATTCTTGTAGTGAATAAAAGCGATAAGTGCGAATGCGAACATAATTCCTTCATTCACGAACACGTAGCTCTCTGTGTTACATTACGTTGCACATCTACATAAATATTGTGAACGATGAAAAATATTTCTCGCACACACTAAATTTTATTTTTTGTGACGGAAAATATTCGAAAAAATATTCGAAAATTTTCGAAAAAATATAATAATAATTAATTTTTAAGATAATTTTGAGATGTGAAAATAATCGATTTAATACTACAATAAAACATAAGTTTTTTAATAATTCTTGTTTAGGTTTTTGTATGCTGTGAAAATTTACCCATAAAATCTTGATATCAAAAAAAACTTAAAAAATGCTTTATCTTTTTCACGCTACTGCATTATTTTTTTCTGTCTTCTTTCAACTTCAAGTCAGTTTAGTCAATTATTCACAGTGGAATTGGGACAGAACGTGAGCATTGCTTTTTTGTTTTTATTATTAAATATTTAATTTGTTTGCACATCAAAAATGTCAAGAGCAAACAGAATGGTAGAAGAAAATTAAGAAAATCCTTAAGAAAAATAATAAATTAATGTTCTTAACCTTCTGTCGTCAAACAGGGGTCAGGCTGAAACGAAATTTGTAGTATCCTAATAAACAATAAAAAATTAATTAAATTTGTTAATTTGGTCTAATTAGTTCACAACCCAATTATACACAACCCCCCTTTCAATTTTTGCAATTTCAAAGTTCCTCTTTTCTGTCTGCATTTTTATTAATTCCATTAATGCTTTTGAAGAGCTACTGATTTAATCCGCCTGGGATTTGTGTGACGCAATTTCATAAACCATTTTTAATTTTCTTCCTGTAGAATAATTTTATTTGCATTTGATTAAAGAAAAGAGAACAATTTAAACTAAAGTAAGTATATATATATTTTTAGTTTCTAATTGCTGAAATTTCGCAAACCATTCCTGCCTAAATAAAAGTGATGATCGATGTTTAACTGAAAATTACACATCTATTTCGAAGCTAAATCTTGGATTCATATAAAATTTTAAGATAGGGAATAAATATTCAGTTTGTTCCAAAGAAACTGAAAAGATTAAATTAAATATTCTGGATGATTTTAAAGAGTCAGTAAATAAGTTATGAAGGAATGTAAAGGAAGAACAAGGAATTCTGGTTGACAATCTTATCATTTAGGAGCCTACTACCTAATCACATTAAACTAAATGTACCTATATTTAGAATTAAATAAAATGTTTAAAGCGGCAACGGTTATTACCTGGGAAGCCGTTTTACCCCAATTTTAGTTAAGCCCCTTATTCAACTAAGCGCGGCTTTCATTATATTCCTTAAAGAGTACTTCCATAAGATACTTTTAGGATACAATTTTATTTTCGATTGTTTATTGTTTTCCAAACAGTAAAGATCAATTTGTGCATAAGTGTTTGAGTAAAAACTAGAAATGAATAAAATTAAATATCGGGCACTTATTATGATCTTTTTATTCTTGTAAAGATGTAAAAAGTTCTAATTAAATTTTCGGTTACTTGTCAAGAGTTTACGGTGAATCTGGGCGAAAATAATCCACAGTAACCAAATGGAGAAAATTATTCAAAATGGATCGAGACACCTTAGAAAATGTCATCATCTAAGGAGGCGTAATTTTAGCAGAGTCTCTTGGATTCGAGAAGCACTAAATGCGCAGAAAAGAGCAGAGGAAAAACAAGGATGAACCTGCACCAAAGAAATGTAAAAGTCTGCTGACCCTTGAGCAGAGAAGGTTAAGGCAATAATCTTTTCGGATACCGATTGCCAAGTAAATATTGTTGATCAATTATTTGGTTTAAATTTAAAAAGCCACGATCACAGGGCCTTTACTATCCTACGAACCTCTTGAAAAAATTTAAGAGTGCTATATGAAAGAAACGAGTCAAAAAAGTTAGGAACAAATTGCTCCTCTATGGCAACGCTCCAGAATTTTCATAATTTCAAGGGACGAGTTCAGTTAACAGGTTCGTTTTAGTTTTGATTGCTATTAAAAACAAGATTGTTACTTGTGATAAACTAATTAAAGTTTCAATATAAAAGCTACAGTCACTCTTTGGTTTTTATGATATATTTGACCATAATCATTTATTGGACAAATATCATCTTCCCGTTTTAGTATTTTAAATGTTAAGCATCTGTTCTGGAGCTTGATCACTCCGAACTCCTTTACAATTTACTGACTGCAGTAGTATATCTGTGGCCGACGAATGATTCACTGCAACAGCGATGAAATTAAACCTGACCGAATCCTGTTTCTTCGGTTAATTAATATTCCAAATATTAATTTTAATGTAACAATTAAAAATCAAATTTTTTAATATTGTTTGTTACAAGTTTTTATTCTTAAAAAATAGCAATTTCCATATAAAATGATTTGTTAATTAAATTAATAAAATAAATGTAATCATTAACGACAACAACAAAACAATATAAATAAAACTAGGTACCTACTGCGAATTAAAACTAATTTTAGCTGAACAAAAAAATTGGTTCCTTGGATCACTGAACCGAGTGGCGTTTTATACATTTTTTGCACGATAGAATCACAATGGAATATGTTAACTACATTTTAATGGATCTCACAACAAAGGTGCAAGTGATCAATTTTTTGGTATAAATACTTCATTTTCCAGAATAAATGTATACAGTCAAATTGAAAATGAAGTTCCAATCAGTTGTCGTTATAGCATTAGCAATTCTTGCTGTCGCACATGCTGCTCCAGGTATAATAATAATAGTATTAGTATATATATTAATAAATTGTGATTTTTAATATTTCAGCACCAAACGCTAATGCACAACCAAATGCGTACGCATCACCTAACGCACTTCCAAACTCGCTTTCATATGCTACCCAAGAAAACCAACCAATCGTCGCAGTTTCAAGTTTTGAAAATCGTGGTTTACCTACTGGAGATCAATAAATTGGAAGCTTCTGGTATTATACCATACAAAATCGGTTAACTCTATAGTATTTTAAATTGTTTGAATAAACGGAAAAAAATATTTAAATTTGTATTAACTGAAATCCTTGAATTCGCAAAGCATTGACATTCATTTGTTTCCCAAAATCCAATGTTGCATTAATTGATCACAAAACACAAATGATTTATGGCAAAGTTATACGCACTGCTAGATCATTTTTGCTCGAGTTTTCTATCAAAAATAATAGTAACAAAAATAATTTCTGTGACGGGTTTTCTGCAAATTTTGAGGTGCAAGTGTGTGGCCCAAAAGATCGCGGTACAATGTACTCTCTTAGCAAAATGAAACGATGAAACTGGATGGAATGTAAGTCGTGTTGAACTGGCTATCATAAGTCAAGCAGGCAAACGTTTTAGTTAAACAAGAATTCGATTGAAAATGCAGAAAGTCTGATAGTAAAAGGTGTAATAAACTAGTTCTAAGAAGAGATGTACCTAAATAATATCATGTAAATAGTTGTTTCTAACGAAAACAATTTCTAGAAGGTAACAAAAAATTTACTTAAAACTTGAATACTTCTAACGATGAGGAAATTTTTGTTGATCAATTATATGACTTAAATTTAGAAAACCACAATCAGAGGACTATTACTGTATGCAAACCTCTTGAGAAAATTGAACATTGCCGTAAAGAAGAAACGCTTCGGAAAAGTTAGGAGCAATGCAATTTTGCATTTTTACAACAATACTCAAGTCTACAAAGTCCGAATTGCTCGAACTGCTCTACGTGAGTGAATAGTAGAATATTTATTATAAATTATAAAATCTAAGATTTAAGTGGATCATTAAGGACCAAAATGAAAGAGATTACAATTATCTTATTAGTGTTAGTAACTGTCAATCTAGTCCTAGTGTCATGTCAATTTTTAGAATCGATAATTCAGTTTTTAGACCGCGGTGGTCGTCAACTCAGTAACGAAATTCCAAACGTGAAATTTGTGAAAAATGAATATGATTTTATAATTGTGGGGGCGGGTACAGCTGGTTGTGTGCTAGCAAATCGGCTGTCAGAAAACCCAAATTGGAATGTGTTACTAATTGAGGCGGGTAAACAAGAAAATTTATTAATGGATGTACCATCAATCGTGCACTATTTGCAACAAACAAATTTGAATTGGAAATACAAAACAGAAGCGAGTAATTCATCGTATCTGGGAATGATTAATAATCAGTGTAATTGGCCACGCGGCAAAGTGATGGGCGGTTCAAGTGTTCTGAACTACATGATATATACGCGAGGCAGCCGATATGATTACGATCGATGGGAAGCGTTCGGAAATCCAGGATGGAGTTATAAGGATGTATTGAAATATTTTAAAAAGCTGGAACATAGTGAAATACATGATTCAGATCCGGGATATCATGGAAAAAATGGACCACTTACAATTTCATATCCGCGGGCAAAAACCGAAATTGCTGAAGCATTTGTGAATGCAGCAATCGAAAGTGGAAAACCTCTAACCGATTATAATGGAAAACGAATGATCGGAGTATCAGCACTACAAACAACTATACGTGACGGGGCTCGAGTTAGTTCGAATGTAGCTTATTTCTATCCAATTAGAGATCGCCCAAATTTGCACGTGAAGAAAAATAGCCATGTCACCAACGTTATCTTGGATGATTCTATGAAAACTGCGGTTGGCGTAAGATTTCTCGATAATGACAACAAAAAATATTACAATGTGAAAGCACGAAAGGAAGTTATACTATCGGCTGGTGCGATTGGGACACCACAAATTCTAATGTTGTCGGGAGTTGGACCAGCCGATCATCTCGCCGAAATGGGTATTAAAGCAATTGTTGATCTTCAAGTGGGATATAATTTAATGGATCACACAGCAAGCCCATTAACGTTTCTTACAAACACAACTTCGATAAAGATCGAACAAACTGCCACGCTTAAGCATATAGCGGAATATATTCAAACTGGAACTGGTCCAAATTCAATAACCGGTGGTTGTGAATCATTAGCATTTTATGCGCTTGATAATCCTAATGATCTAGATGGCCATCCCGATTTAGAATTAATACAGATGGGAGGTGGTATAGCAGCCGCACCTGAGATACTCTTAGCCAATTTTGCTCTAAAGCCAGAAATTTACAGGAAAATGTTCCGTCGGCTAGAACAACAGGGTGTGGAATCATTTATGATACTTCCGATGGTGCTGCGGCCGAAGAGTCGCGGTCGTATACTATTAAAATCAAAAAATCCTTTTGCACATCCGATAATCCGGACAAATTATTTTTCTGATCCATATGATATCGATATTTCTGTACGTGGAATTAAAAAAATGATTTCCTTGCTGAAAACAAAGGCGTTTGAAAAAATTGGTGCACGTTTATATACAGCACCAATACCATCATGTTCAAAGTTTAAATTCGGATCCGACGATTATTGGGAATGCTTTACTAGCCATTTTACGTTCACAGTTTATCATCATGCGGGAACATGTAAAATGGGACCATCCACCGACGAAGCTGCTGTGGTAAATCCAAGACTACAGGTTTATGGTGTAAGTAAACTTCGAGTTATCGACGCGAGTATCATGCCGGAAATTATTGCGGGACACACAAACGCTCCTGTATATATGATTGCTGAAAAGGGAGCCGATATGATCATGAAAGATTGGAGTGAACTAAAGTGAGCTAAAACCAGAACAACAAATTATGTTTAGAATTTATGTGAAATTGTATGCATAGTTTTAAACGTTTATAATTTTATAATATTCCTCATGAACTTGAAATTGATAATTCACGCGCGCACGGTTACATTTAATAAACAAAAATGAAAATTAATTACATTTTATGATAGAAATTAAAAATATTTTTCTTGTTTTATTTTGTTTTTAGGTAAAATTAAAAATCGTAAAAAATTTACGAGACCGTAATAAAAAAATAAAAAAAAATACCATGGAGTTCGCGAACAAATGTCATTATATGTGTATGTATTTAGAAAAAATAAAATACTCAAAACTAAAACATTTTGTAATTGTAATTAACTTATCATTTTCTTCGGGATTTATAAAATCATTTCGAAATTAAAACACTCTAAATAGATGATAATGCATTCCAGCCTAAGATTACAAAAAGTGTTACCCAACTTTTAAAAACCTCATGTGATGATGTTACAGTTTTAATTTAATTACATATTTTTTTTGTGTATTTGCTTTTATTAATTAGACACTAGAAATAAATTAGTCCATTTTACTTGTTGCACCAATTTAATTACAGCGACATTCATTATGAAAAAGGTTATTTCCTGACTATTTTCACGATGATGTTTGTATTATAATGCAATATGAAGGTCTATGTGTTCCCACAAAATTAAGAATTTCTATAATAAAGCATACGAACTAAGAAAACATTTGAAGTAAACAACGGATGGGTACCGATCATCTTTGATCACACTTTTACTCATTTTATTTTCTTGTGAGTTTTTTGAAATACTCTTATTCTAAACAATCCAGGTAATTCAGAATGGAGTGTGCATTAATTTTAAGGGATTTTCAAGAATAGCGTAACTAGTTAGTGTTTTATCGCATCAGGTAATATCGTTGCTAACTTTATGTCACGTCAAATGTGTTATTTTGCCGAATTGTGAAAGGCGTCATTTTTTGAGCGTTCAGTATATCAAATTTTGCGCCAACAAAAAGAAATAAGCAGGAAGCTTTGCTTTTTGCTTCCATTTGAAGAAAAATGCTGCTGAAAATCAATGAATGCTTCTGGAAGTTTATGGTGATTATGCTCGTCCAAGCCAGCGGAAAACGTTCGAGTCAAACGGAAGAAGAGCTTGCAGAATCATTATGTGTTGATCGATCAACGACTTCGGAACGTTTAACGTTTAAATGCCATTGGAATGATCCCGAAGGAAGAAAATTGGGTGCCGTACGAGTTGAAGAAAAAGTTTTTTGCATCGTACGACGAGCGATGAAAAATGGATACACTATCGTATTGCAAGTCAGGCGAAATATTCATGGCGTCAAACTCATGATCAGTATTTGGTGGGATATTCAAGGTATTATGAGCTGTTCCAATCCAACGAAACCATCACTGCTACCATCAATAATTGAGGCAAATGAGCCGAGCATTGAAGCAAAAAAGGTCAGAACTCGTGTTACGAAACCTGTCTAAGAAACGTTAAAAGCGATCGACTGGGATGTTCAACCGCACACCCGCTGAATTCTCCAAATATTCCTCCTTCCGATTACTACCTATTTCAATTGGTGACTCATGGTTTGTATAAGGAGCGCTTCAAATCTTATGAAGATACCAAAAAATGGGTCGATTTGCGGATAGTCTCTAAAGATATATCATTCTTTCTGGTTAGCGATGGAAAATATTTTGAATGATCAATTTGTAAGCATTTTTCACAATAAACCTGTATTTTGACCAAAAAAAAACATTTTTGGATTTTAGCTTTATATTTTAATATTTTAACAATTTTTTATTAATTTTTTAATAAAAACGTTTCGACTCTACATTCCATCATTCTCAAGAACACGATTTATAAGCCATAAAATTGTACGCTTGAGAATGACGTAATGTGGCGTAGAAAGATCGGGTTTTTATTATTAAAAAATTAATAAAAAATGGTTAAAATATTAAGCTAAATTCCAAATAATCGTTTTATTTAAAAAAAAGCTTAATAAATAATTTAAATTACGCATTTATAAAAAAAAGTTTTTTAATTTTGTTATGAAAAGTCGACATATTTTTAGGAAATGAAGGAAGTTTCACAACGGATGATGAAATAATCATTTTAACACTTGTTTGTTGTGGATAGATAATATTTGATTAATATAAGTTTTAAACACTTATGGCTATTTTATTGACTAACTTTATAATATCTATTTGATTAACAATAAAATTCAAGATTCAATAACTTATGTTTTTTGCTTCGTTTGTCAAAAATGACAAAAATATGGTTGGTCCAAAACGTGAGTCTGAAAAAGCAACAAAAAAAATGTCCGCCCGTCTGGATATCTAGACGTCTGGATGTCTGTTTCCCATGGTATCTCGAGAATTGCTTGTCCGATTTGGAATTTTTTTCGCCAATCTATTTCTATGGTCAAGGTGGAGATTTGAAAAGCTTTTGGAAACTATACTTCAAGAAAGTGAGGTACCTGCCATACGAATTGAACCAAAACACCTGGTTATATATGGTAAAAATATTTACGAATTGTTTTTATTAGATGGTTTGATTATTGAATTGGACATTGAATTTGGGGTTGATTTGAAGGTTAAGTTAGGGGCCAATTTGCGGTTTGAGTTGAAGTTGAGTGGGAACTTGGCTATTCCTTAACCAATTATGATGAAATTTGACATGTGCGATGAAAATGGGATTCTAAAATGATTTTTGGATAAAGTTCTGGAATATGGCCAAGTATTAGGGAACTTGCCTACTTCTCTATCGATTATGATAAAATTTGACTTGTGCGTTAAAAAAGGGATTCTAAAATGATTTTTAGATAAAGTTCTGGAATATGGCTATAGCGTTGCACTTAATTGTTTTTTATTTAATTAAAACGCTATGATTATCGTTAACTTAGAATTCACAATTTTGTTATATATTTATTTAATTAAATTGACTACAACAAAATACACTATGTATATGATTTACTTTTCACCACCGTATTTATTAGAGTTAGATATTTTATATCCCGAAAGAAATGACAGCGAATCGAAAATAATAATTATGGACGTATATCATTCCGTGTGTGCGTAAATATATAGTATATCTATCTGAGGAAAAAAAACTAAAGAGGGAAAAATGACAGACGCAAATTTGAATAAACATGAAGTGTGTTGCGTTGGTGCGGACAATGTGCCGAGTTCATGTAAATCCGCTTGAATATGAAATGCGCGTGATGTTGGTACGCATGAACGTGGCGATGAACGAGTTATGAATTGAATCGTATGATTGAATTAAGTTAATGAGTGAGTCGCTATATGGCCAAGTAGGATGGAACTTGGCTATTCCTTAATTGATTATGATGAAATTTAACATGTGCGTTGGAAATGATATTCTATAAAAATGATTTTTGGATAAACTTCTGGAATATGGTCAATGAGGACGGACCTTGAATATTTCTTAACCGATTATAATGAAATTTGATGTGGGTGATGGAAATGGGATTCTAAATTGATGTTTGGATAAAGTTCTGTATAATATTTTACATGTGCGATGATATTTGACATGTGCGATGGAAATGGGATTCTAAAATGATTTTTGGATAAAGTTCTGGAATATGGCCAAATATTAGGGAACTTGCCTACTTCTCAACCGATTATGATGAAATTTGACATGTGCGTTGAAAATGGAAAAAAATGAAATGGAATATGGATAAGTAGGATGGAACTTGGCTATTCCTTAACCGATTATGATGAAATTTGGCGGTGGTGATTTGTATATAAGAATTGTGTGATGGTGAAGGTATTGGTGATGGTGATGATGATGGTGATGGTATGATAGTCTGATGGTATAATGGTATGATGGTATGATGATATTATGGTATGATGGTATTATGGTATGATGGTATGATGGTATGCTGGTGATGGTATGATGGTGATGGTATGATGGTATGTTGTTATGATGGTATGAGTTGAGCAGAGGGCGGAGATTTGGTTCGAGCTAAGTTGAATTGAAGTTGAGTTAGGATTTAGTTAGCCTATATTAAGTGGGATTAAGTGAGTTGTTCTGCTGAAGATAAGAGATTCATTTCGGGATTGCTTTGGGAGTTGAATGAATCAAGATCGAAGTTCTGACCACCTCATGAAGTTTCAGCCCTTCATATTTTTATTTTAGATTGGAAAAAATCTTGTATGCAACCCGTTAAGAACTGATATTTTGTTAAACTTGTGTAATTCAATAAATATGCAAACATTCCACTCAGACATTTTTTTTAATACGTACAAAAGTCCCTGAAAAATTCCAATTTTTACTGACAATGGTTTTCATTAATGAAAATGGTTAATTCATCAAAATTGGATATGGACGATAAAATTTAAGAGTAATATCTCATAAAAAAGGTAGAAATAACACTACATGCTATAATTAATGTCATGAAAAAAAATTATTTTGTTAAAATTAAAATAGGAGTAAATTCAAAGGGCCTCCCAAAACTACTAATATCCCGAGCCCCTTCATATCTCAAAAAGGCAATGTGTACAATTGATTTTTTTGGTGAAAAATAATTCTGGACGATGCTCGTTTAGCCTAACGTGATAAAACATCAGTTGCGCTAATTGTGTCAACTGCAAGTCATTTGCGTTTTACTTACTTTCACTACAATTTGCATACTTAATTCTAATATATGATAATTTGATTCTATTCAGTTGTAATCTAGATATTGAATGTATTATTAATTAATAATTAATTAAATATGTAATTTACATAGATAAAAATTCCTAACAGTTGTCCAGACCTTATAAAATATAAATGTCGGCAATTATGTAAATTCGAATATTATATGGTATTATATTGTTAATTACAGAGGAAAACAATTATTTTCAGACCGTAATACAACACGTGCTTAATTATTATCGATTAGTATGAGTAAAAACCGCGCTGAAAATTCAACAAGTGCTCGAGCAGCATGAGTTGATTTATATGCATCGATTTTAACAAGCAAAAGTTTACAAACATTAATTACAAGAGCATGTGTTAAAACATTCAAAATTAAAGCGATCATAATATTTGCATTTTGCATTGTTACTACATGTGTATAATGAAAAGAATAACGCCTGGGGTTGGATGTTGTAACATCACTTTCGAATCGAATTCGATAGAGTTTATGTCTCTTGTTCCAAGAATAAAATTGTACTCTATTTCGTTTTCCAATTATGTTTTTTCTTACTGCTATCTCAGCTTGCTCGAATAGAACAATATATTCATGATTTTTTTTACCCAAATTTTTGTTTAGTGATACTTCGTCGATGTGAATGAAAGGAAAAGTATGCAACAAAAAGAAATCGCAATAGGAAAACCGTAATCAAAAATTGAAATAGAGTACAATTTTATTATTGAAACAAGAGACATAAACTCTATCAAATTCGAAACGAAAGTGAGGTTACAACATCCCACCTCTGTATTCCATGAGAAAAATTGACTCACAGTCAGAAAAAAGGAAAGACAAAAAAATCTGATGCGGGAAATATTCTGGAAAAGAAGGAAAATTGTTTAATAATCTTCAAGAAAATGGAGAATTTATTATTTTCTAGTTATTCAAATCACCGCTTTAAAAAGAAATTACGCTATAGTCGAGTGAGTGATAAATTGTACATCGTAGCCAGTTTAATTTAATTAAGTCACTAATACCCTAGACAGACTGTGGTTTAATAAATCCGATTTAGCTAAACTAGTTTAAGTATTCTATACAAAAACAAAGGGATTAGCTAAATCGAGGTTGACACACTGCGACTAATCTCACACAAAAATATATTGTCACATATCTTATAATTTAATATTTTGTTATTATTTTTTAGTTTTAGGAATAATATTAAGCCGACCACCCATGATTTTTATAATTTAGTATTGGGTACCTTCACTGCCTGAATTATAAATCAACCCAGCCATTAGCGTATGCTGCAATTTACTTCCCAACAAATTGGTCTTCAGATCAACGAAGCGAAGATCAAATATGACCACAGAAAGAGAAAGTGAACGAGTTCGATTACCTAGAATCGCTGATCACTGTGCAAAATTCTGTTTCTTTAGACATTTTCCCGATCATTTTACGCCAATATTAAAATTTTGAAATCTCCTTATATATCGCGCAAAATAAAACTAAACATCTACAAATCGCTGAACAAAACCAGTTATCACCTTTGGATGTTTGCAACTCTTAGACACTAACAGCACAAAACATCCAAAAACTTGATGTAACTCAGCGTAAGGTTATTCGAGTAATTCTCGGTCTCGTCAAAGAAGGAGCGATGTTCAGAATACGAATGAATCACAAAACTTGAAACGAATCGGATTTATAAAATCATCAAAGTTAATATGGCTTGGACACGTTCTTCATTCACCCAATTGGGCCACCAAACCTGCCTTGAAATCGGCACCAACGCAAGTAGGTTGAAATGAACCTAAACACGCTCGATGAAGAAAGGAAGGACAAAGCAACAACTTCCTTATTTTTTGAAGAATTATACAAAATTATTGAAGAAAAAGGTTATGAACCTTCCTTCATTTCTGCCACTGGCGCTACATCACATGAAGGGATTTGGCCGCCTCAACAATGTTCCCCCAAATAGTTTGATCCACTACAAGAGAACGCCAGCGACGATCACCGAGTGTGCTTAGGTTATTTTCAACGTCATCCATCCATCGGATAGGTGGTCTCTAATTTCGTTGGTGTCTGCTCAATGAATATTTATTAGTAATAGGAGGAGAAGCGTGCATCATGTGTTAAAGCATGACGAGAAAGACTTACGAATATTTTTGTCGATGGAGCGGAACACTTGATTACGCCTATAAAATTAATTATAAAGCAGCTTACAAGTCCCAACTTCCAGAGTTTTGGATGAGCAATACAAAAGCGTGGACAGCGATCGATCCAAACAGAGTTTTGATTCGGAGATCAGAAAATACCCCAGCAGTAAGGGAAAACTTTTTAAGTCCCAATTTTACTAGATAATGTACCTAGTCATCGAGAAGCATTAGATTTAAACATAGGCGAAGTTCAAGTAGAATTTATCCACTTATTATAATGCAAAAGCATATTATAAGAATTATTCTTAATACTCCGCGTTTATCTGCTTCGTGGCCATTATTTCAGTCTTTGAAGATTCTTTATGTTACGCATTTACCAAACCAAATGATTGCTCCCAATTTTATATCGGGTAAACTGGTAGAAGTTCACGTAGGGTTCTATAATAAAACTAAAGAAGGTGTTGATACAACAGATCAACCGTATGCTACATAATGTTGCTCGAAATTCGAGTCGGTCATCATTGGTTATCTTTTTCTAGATGATCAATTTTCCTAGCATAAATAGCCTAATAATTTTGTTGTTGACAGAAAACCCATCATTAACTTATCAAAAGCTTTCATTAAAGAACATAGATACATTCGCATACATATTGATGTTCTTGTGTTATATAATGTATTATTTTGATCCAAATATCGGGTACAAGTGTATATTATATACACTTGTACCCGATGTTTGGATCAAAACAATACATTTAATTTTATTATTATTGGACCATTTTTGAACGTTAAAATTGCGAAAGTGATTTTTTTGTCCCCTGTCATATGCCGTAAGCGTAGTGTGTTTGTATCAACGTTGAGGTTTTTCTACGATCAGGCCAAAATCGTAAACATTTCGTTATTTATGTTTTTATTTAATAAGACAACTTTTATTTTATTTTCACCTAAAATTTATAGAAAGGCTAAAATTTTGTCAAAAAAACATGACAATTTCATTTTAATTGTCAAATATTCAACATAAAATGACAAGAAATTGAGCATAAATAGGATTATTAGTTGGGACAGACTCGACCCGGTTGCAGACACCTAAGCGATTGATAGTTAGTAAATTATTAGTACAATATATGATAAATAGGTTAGCACAAGACAGCACAATCTAACTACATTATTAGATGATTATTTCTCTGGAATTCAAGGCCAGGACTCCCTAAATCTAAATCAGGACTTAAAAAATTATTAACGATGTAATTTTACTCCTTGCCCTGTCCGCCTTTCTTTTATTTACCTGAAAAAATATTTAAGAAAAATTTAAAATTACTAAGCTACGATTAAAATAACAGCACTTATTTCATTATTCATGGTCCAAAGGCTTTGTGATTCCTATTTTATAAAAAAATTCACACACACACACACATCTATCGGCCGAAAAATTAATCAGCACAGGCCGATTCGCTCCTGTTCACCGCGATCGCTTATTCAAGCTACAATGGTTTATGTTTTGTAGGGAGAATTTGAAATATCATTACTTGATCAAATAGAGGATTTAATAGAAGAAGTAGAAAAATATCTTCCAAGTATTAATGTGTTAGTATTGGATGCACTCAACTTTGTCTGTACCTCTCTTGACAAAATTTCAATGCGCATGCTTGAAACCATTTTTGTGTAGGTATTTTGCAAAATGAACTAAAAATGTTACGAGAAAAAGAATAGACCCTTTTTTTTTTTTTTGGTCAAGCCTGTCTCATGAAATTAAAAATGTGTGATCTCACGACAGTAATACGCCTTTTTTTTTAAACCACGTCGTTTTCAGTCAAACAAGAAGGCAATGCTCACGGTTTTCATGGATTACAACGGTGTAGTGCATCATGAATTTTTGCCAGAAGGCCAGACCGTAAACAAAGAGTATTATTTGGGCGTTATGAGACGTTTGCATGAAGCAATTCGCCGAAAGAGACCAGAATTGTGGGCAGAAAACTCGTGGATTTTGCACCATGATAACGCACCGTCGCACAGTGCCATCATTATTCGTAATTTGTTGACGAAAAATGCAACAAATACCATCCAACAGCCACCGAATTCACCTGATTTGGCTCCCTGTGACTTCTTTCTGTTCAATCGAGTTAAAAAACCATTACGGGGAACGCGTTTCAGCAGCCGAGAGGAAATAATGGAAAAATCGCCAACACACACAGAGTAGATGTACTCTTGACTACGTAACTTTTGCAAATGTCAAGCTATGACGCTAAGATTTAGAGGGAATATCAACAACAGATGTACCAACTTAGCAGAAAAACAAAACTCAAATCGGAACGATGGGAGCGCCACACGGTGGTTAGTCCGAGAACTTGTTGATCAAGGTAGTATACCAGCCATCATGGCTGATCTCCACTTATGTACGTTTCTCTTGACAATTTTTAGATCATTTTACAAAATACATAGACAAAAATGGTTTTGAGCAAGCGTACTGAAATTTTGTCAAGAGAGGAAAGTATCAGAATATTGAAAAAAAAATTCTCATGACGTTGTGCCAAATGAGCAAAAATTGTATTTTATGCTCAATTTCTTGTCATTTTATGTTGAATATTTTGACAATTAAAATGAAATTGTCATGTGTTTTCGCAAAATTTTAGCATTTTAATAAATTTTAGGTGAAAATAAAATAAAAGTTGTCTTATTAAATAAAAACATAAATAACGAATTGTGGCATAATATAAATTTAATACGGCAAAAATTTTATTAATCGCAAAAGACACCAAATTCAAATTTTTTTCTTATTCTCAAAGAGAGAAATTTGTTTTATCCTTTATGTTAGAACTTAGTCCTAGTGTTCGCTGATGACAAGGGATAAAAAATATTCGGATATTTTTTAAGCAAAAAAGCGAATGCATCAAAAGGATCGGTATATTTTTAACTCTATGTACTTTTATTTGGATTGTTTTGGAGTTTTTTTGACAACCGAAAATTAATTCTTTTAACGGCGTAGAAAAGTTGAAAATTTCTGCGAAATGAAAAATTAAAATTAAAATAATATGTAATGCTTCGATTTGAACAATGATGAAATATTAAAATAATAAAAAGAAAATGTGATGTTGACGTTTAAAATACCAAAATTATATGTCAAGTCAAAAGTTGTTCACGTCATAAAAAAAAACCGGATATTTTATTAAAGTGAAGTTAGCGGGGGTAAAATATGTCAAAAATATCCGGATATTTTCTGTCAAAAAGCCATCAGTGAACATACCGTAGATTTATAAATATTGTAGATTTGAAACAAAGATTTTATGTGGCTTTTTCCCATACAATATCTTCTATTTCAAGCGTAGACAGTTGGAGAAGGACGGATATATTGGGTTCTTACGAATAATATATGGTTGGGCTTTCTTTGATGCAAACAAACCATTTAGTTTTTATTGTTGTTAAAAAGTGGTTGTGCGTAGTTTCGTGAAAATTAAAAATTATCAAATAAAACAAAACAATTTAAAAAAAAATATAATTAATTATTATTTGTGATAAACTATTAAAAAAAATTATGAAAAATGACGTGTATAATCAGAAAATGTCGTAACAATACTCCCAACAAATTACCTGGAATTTCTTTTCATCGATAACTTTTTTTGTGGTTTACATATATACAACGAAATTAAAATTGTGATGTAAATATTGTAATTTGTGATAAAAAAAGAGAAAAAATCAAACATCATCAAACAAACAAATGTTGTTGTTGTTGGGTTCTAATGATTTGTTTACAATTATTTTTACCAGGTCCACACTAAAAGTGTAACGTAATGCCGCGTTTTTAGGAAAGTTATTTTTAATAATAAAATTAATTTTATTAAAAATATTGAATTTAAAAATAATTATAAGTGTATTTGCATCTAAAATAAAAATATTTTTTAAACTTTAATTGTTTTATTTTAAGCAACCCCCTAAGCACTAAGCATTGAATAAAATTCTAAATACGGCCCTAACATATTTTAGTCTTTCTTTCTTTCTTACCGAATTTTCGATGCTAGACGTTTGCTTATTTTAGGTCTATTTGTCTAACTCTATGGAACATACGGAGTAGTTGTATAAAAAATATCAGTAGCCAAACGTCATTTATTTTTTGGCAAGAGAAAAATATGCAAGTGGATACCAGCCATAACAGGGGAGGCCAACATCACTTTCGCCATTTTGACCATGTTGATGTCATGTGGCTGTTCAACAAATTTAATAATTTTTCTAATTTTTTTTTTAATGTTTTATAATTAATAGTAAGTAAAAAATGTACTCTATCGAAAAACATAATTTCGCTACAATTGTGGCTGAACAATTGAAGGAAGTAAAGCCACTGTCCTACAATTTTATTCTAACGTGACAAAATGAAATAATTTACTATTAGTTTTATGAAAAAAAAACTGCGATTAAATTGAATTAACTTAAAACCGATAAGTATTTCGTTTTGAATATAAATGTTCCTCGTGTGGATTATACCCATATGTATCTTGAATTGTGGTTATTATGTTTGTAGGAATGAACTAATTTTTATATTTTTAGATTTAATTACTAAATTAGAAATTTAAGATAGGCAAAAAATTTGAAAATTCCCTTGAATCACTTTAACATATTTTTGTCTTGGCATGAATCACTTAGATATTAAGCATTATACTAAAGAAATCAAGATTACGACTTCGTCATAATAAAGTTGAATTTTAACTTATGAGTTACGCACTAGCAAGTATCAAGTTTGTTGCAAGTTGTGTTTTACGACCCAAATCGTAAATAAAAATTATTAATCATAAAAGATTTTTTTGTTACTTTAAGGTCACATTACAATCCATCTCTAATATTTTATTTTGTATTTATTTATTTATATAAAGTTCTTTACAAATTATTAATATTGCAACCAATGATCGTAATACCGGTAAATCGGTTACCTTGTCTTATCTTAACAATCATGAAAATTTAACAAGTAGGTATCTTAAGAAGATCAAATAATACCAGGATAAAAAAGATAGATTAAAATAAAAAATTGAATCTAGGAAAACAACAAAAAAATGAACAAGCAGTATCAACAAAATAAGCGTAGCAACAAAAGAACATTGGGGAAAAAACACAAAAATGTTCACATTATAAGTAGTATTAGCTCCCTGGGGGCTTACTTTACTATATATAGTATGTATTACGAAACGAAAGTTGTTTTGTTAGAATTTGGAAATTTCGTATTATCTAATACAAATTTTAAATTTATTTTTTCGATTTTCGTAAAATATATTCTGAAAGCAAAAAAAAATTCCCGAAAATGAATGTTAATATCGATATTTTTAAAATTTTTGTTACAATGGGCGAATTCAATGACTGCTGGCAACATTTTGACTAAAATAAATATGTCGTTTTCCGAATGCCTCCCTCCGATTAATCGAAAATTTCAGATTCCATCAGTAAATTTTCAAAGCCAACACGTTGCGAGATCTGAAAGCGCTCAAAGAATTTTGATGGGGGCTTACTATGTCTTACCAAATGAAAGACGTTTTGTCAGGTGTCATTTGGAAATTTCGTACCACGAATTAAAAATTTGATTATTTTCGTAAAATGATTTTGAAAATTGAAATATTTTTTCTAAAATGAATGTTTACCGTTATTTTTAGAATTTTTTATACTAGCAATTTGGAAAACATTATTAGAATGTTATGTTGTTATAGAAATACAGTAAAAACTCGCTTATTGCAATACGAGATAATTGCAACAATAACACACGATAACTTTGACTACTCGATAGTTACATTGTAAGAAGCTTACTCTAAAAATCTTCAGAATTGCAACGATTAGAAATTGAACCTCGATAGTGTTGTGTTTGTCCGATTTCGTAAAATAAGAGGTCCTCTGAGTACAAAAAACTGGGTTTCGAAATGGTATCTGTCTGTCAGTCTGTGTCCGCTCTACAGGCCAGATGGTTTAACCAATCGAACTGAAACTTCAGATTTAAGCTTTTTTGATAAATTGGGAGGCCCCAGTGAATTTTACTCCATATCGGCTAAGTGGCCACTCCCTTGGACCAGAAAATTTATTTTGCAAATATCTTAAAAAGTATAAGGTTTACAAAAAACTACTTAATACAAAATGTTTCCAAAAATTAAAAACAAATAAAAATAAAAAATTAAAAATTAAAAAAAAAAATTTAAAAATTTAAAAATTAAAGAAAAAAATTTAAAAAAAAATTAAAAAAATATAAAAAAATAATAAAATTTCTCAAAATTCTCTGTTCGTAAAAGAAAGCCGCGTGTTGCCCACACCTCCATTTTTTTTATTGTAAAGATTCAGTGAGCTAAAAATAGAAAAAATGCATAATTGATCATAATCCTTACACTAAAAATCGAGTTTTTCGGAATGAAATGATTTATGTATACCAGAATTGCCTAAGACTCATTATTATAAAGTGTCGAATATTTTTTTTTTGATATTTTAATTTATCTGTTAAAATTATTCGACAAATTTTTTTGTGTCTTTATAGAAAAATTGTAACTGCTATAAAATTTTTTATTTTTTGTTATTTTCCTTTATTTTACAATCTATCGTCATTTTTGCATTCATACTTAAATACGGTTTTTAAGCAGAACATCTGTAGCTTTGTTTTGGTCTTCATATGATTGTAGGTATATCTGCGGTATACAGCAGACATAATAAGGGGCCAAACACGCTGTCCTGTGATACACCAGATTTAATTGGGCGGACATTTGTATACGCATCTAAATGTTTAATAATAGAGTATTTGTTCAGTAGATGAAGTTAAGATGTTAAGTGCTCCAAACTGATGGGCCGAATAATATAGGCACACAATTTAATTGTGAGTAATACAAACAAACGATTCTGCTCAAGTGACTATATTAAAAAAAATAATGTGACTTCGTGACTTTTGTTCTGTATGTTGTTTAAATAAAATATGTATGACTAAAAATTAATTTGGAAATAATTTCGTGCAATGCGAACTCTGAACTGCATAAAAATAAGGTAAATGTCTAAGTTAATTTCATCAGAATCGCAAATTTTCAGTGAAAATATGCTAGAATAATAAAAAAATGTCACAAACAAATGTCATTTAATCAGAATCTATTGCACGACTATAGAATAAAAAAGCAAACGATATACCTAGCACATTTGGATAAATTAAAACAAAAAAAAAAGAATCATCACAAAATTGTTTCACAAAAAAAATCAATCGCAAAAAGCAAAAGTTTTTTAATTATAACATATTTTTGAAATGTTATTTTAATTCGTTGTATACCTTAGAGGATGGGGAAGGTGCCCCCAGACCGTCGCATTGACGATTTGTTAAAATTCTAATATTTATAGAAAATAGAAAGTTTTTCAAAAATTTGTGTTTTTTTAATAATTATTCATCTACCAAAATAGAGATCCCCCAAAGCCGCTTGTTATTGGAGCTTTTGAGCACGGATGACATAAAAACGTGATAATTTTTTGAAACAATATTATATATTGTATATTATTATTTACATTTCTGTTTCACATAATAAAATTTAAACTCCTCAAAGCCGCTTAGCGCAAGGATGATAAGACATTATGTAGCATCCTTCTTTTGTTATCAAATTGTAGTTGATCGTATTTGAAACAAAAATCTAACGGGGTGGGTCTTTTGGCACTTTACTTTGTGTTTTCACGATTTTTTTAGGGGTTTTTATGATTGACAATTCGAGTTGCTCCCGTCCCATACAGTCAGTCAAGTAAGAGCGTGGTCGGGTTAATTTATAAAAAAAATTATTTGGTGAAACTTTCATATTTATAAATATATTGTACACATTACAAACGATGATGCAATTCGGTTAATATTGTGTCCAGTCACCATCGGCGTCGATAATTGCCTGACATCTCCGAGGCATGCTTTCTACTAATTTGACGGCGTATTCTAGTGGCAACGATCTCCAGATCGCAAGATAGCTGCTTCAAAGTGTGTGTGCGTCTTCCACGAAGTTTCTGTTTAATATATGCCCACACATTTTCAATAGGGTTTGCATCAGGCGACTGCGACGGCCAATCCAATGTAACGATGCCAGATTGAGTCTTCCACTCAGTACAGAGCTTGCTGAGGTGTTTAGGATCGTTGTCCTCTTGCAGAATCCAATTTTCATTTTTGCTGATGAACCAACGTTTGGCAGATGGCAGTAAAGCCTTTTTGTAGATTTTAATCATTTTTTTCGGCATTTAGGTTGTCGGTAAAGAGGTACAAAGTGCCGAATCCCTGCTTTGAGAAGCAGCCCCAAAGATGCACCTTTATTCCGTGTTTTACGGTCCGCTGAACAAGCCTATTGGTGGAAGTTGACCAGGCTCGCGTGAGGACACAACGTACCCATACAGAACATTCATCAGTAAAAATGACATTTTCAAAATCTCTATCGATATTCTCATGCGCCCAAGCGAGTCGCTTTTTCACATGTTTTCCAGTCAACAGAGGCTTCTTCATTGTGTTGCGCCATTTCAGGTCATGAGTACGGAGATGGGTTCGGATAGTTTCGTAGAATATATCTAAACCTTTTGCCTTTAATTTTGCTTGTCCTTGCCGCAGTGTTAAACCAGGATTCCGCGAAAACAGATTCACTATTCTTTTTTCATCTTTTTTGTCCACTTTTCCTATCGAGCCACGTTCTGGTAAATCATCGACATTTTTAGCCACTTTATATCGCTGTACTCACTTATGTACAAATGCCTTCGACTTTCTCATATATTTAGCAGCCGCTGATTGCGACATTTTGGGACTTTTCGGGTGGGTGCAAAGGAACACAGCCTCGTAGCGCGACGCGTATTTAGCACTCATGGCGCTTAACGTGATTCTCTTTCAAAAGATCAACGACAACTGAATCTTTGTTGACAATGCATCAAGGACAAAGCTTCCCTCTATCGGCTCGCAAAGGAATTAGAGCGAAATCTTTCATTACCTGTCGGTAATGACGACCACGCTCTTACTTGACTGACTGTAAATCTGTGCTACAAGTTAACGTAGCTTAAGTCGATTTTCGTCATTTTTCAGTTGAGCAAAAATATGAAAATTGGGCCTATGGAGAAATTATTTTCGTTTCGAAGGTAATTACCGAAAATTAGCGATAGGCTGGAAAATAATCAAGGCTTTTTCAGTTATCTTTTAGTTTTCAAAAATATAATAAAAAAAACTTACCGACGATCTAAAACATTTTTCCCAAAGCAATTCGAATAATTTATTAACATAAGTTTGCTTATTTAAACGTTTTATCGTGGAAATAAGCCATTATGACTTTGTTTGTTTTATTTTATTGCTACTATTATACAAGTAACTGTGTGAATCATTGGCACAGATATTGGTGATGGTAGCAAATAATCGAATAAGATCTTGGAGGACAGTGATTAAACCGATCTTTTTATTAAAAAGCCTACAAGAAAATGAACAAAACAGAATAGAAAAGATCGATTTAGCACATCACCACTATGGAATGGCTTGTAACAAGTACAGAAACATGTGGGTTAGACCAAAACAACGACGAAGATTTGCAGATGTTATTTTCGAAGAAAAACGCATTTTAACTTGAGCGACTTTAACCTAAAGAGCAAATTTTCTCACTTTAACAATTTAGTAAATGGTGTATAACTTTACTTGGAATACAATTTTCTTTCTAGAACATTACCGAGATATTTATATCATAAACCCTTTCCGCTGAAAAGTGGACATTGGGGTAATAATAACAATAGGTACTTAGTATTTTCACTTAGAGTAAAGCGATGAAAATGAAACCATTCACGTACATAGCTAAGATCATTGCTCATTTCGTAAAAGATTTAGACTACGAAACAGCTATAACTGTATCAAGAGAAATAACGTCACTTTTCCAGAAAGATTGATTTCGTAAAACGAGCTAACATAAATAGAAAAAAGCAATGGCCCGAGAACGGAATCTTAAAGAACATTAACATTTAAAAAAGCGGTTTCACTCAATTATATTTATATTTTTGAAAAACCTGGCAGTAGTGAATTAGGCTGATATTTTCCATATTTGCAAAACGCTATTGAAATAAAACAATTTTATTGCTTGTTTTGTAAATAAACGGTAAAGGTGCCAAACCTCAATTGCCATCTTCTTGATAACAGGAACAACAATTTTTTAGACTAATAACATTAATAATTTCAAGAAAAAATGATTTTGTTAAATTCATAAACTAAGGATTTATTATTGGTAACCTGGAGCGGATATTTGTCAAATATTGATTAAACAATTCAACAACATCATACAACTTTCAGCCAAATTGCCATTCATTTTTTTACTAGTTTCATTCTTTCTATGGAAAATCCAATAATATAATATTATTAATAATCCGCTATTTATCCCTGGGGGCCATTGTTTTTTTTTTCAAAAGTTTTTTATAATAAATATGTTCTGCTGTTCTGCATGTTTAGTTCCAATTTTATTTTTTATTTTATTTTTCAATTTCAGTTGACGAACTATAAAATTTTTGTTATTACATTTCAGGCGAGTTTTACAACCTAATTTATTGTTTCGTGTTGATAAGATGGTTACTTAATTTTTCCAATATCCATTCAAATTTTCTTTCAGAATCTCTATGTAATTTAGCCAAAAAATTATTAAAGGCTACATTAAACTTCATCACTAATGCCATTAATGCATTTTATTGTTAGGATGCTTAGCAAATGTTTGATTCTTAAGGCGGAATTACATGGGTCACTTTCGATGATAATCGTGGATGAATCATCCGCTTATGGAAAAAAAAAATTGTTTTATTGTATACTATGAACTTGAAACATGTACTATATGATGAATTTATTTTGAATGTTATATTTTGAAAATGAAAATATTTTCCAGAATGTAGTTTTACGCTTGTGGGATTTACCATTGTTTGTTCATATTATATCAGAATACGTATGCTAAAAAATATTGAAAGCCGCAGGTATAAATAGCTCAATAAGTTGTCACCATTACATTAATCACAGTCTAATAAAATTTCGAAACTTATAAAACGACCGGTAGTAATATCATTTTCCAGCACCTATGACAAACGCACAATGTGAACTCATTAAGCCGTACGAGACGCTCATCCATAATTGTATCAGTTATACATATAAAATTGCATTTCCTTACTAGATATGACTATGTTATGTTTTTATAATTTACAAAATTTATTATAATATATTATAATGTAAATTATTTGAATAAATTTTGCAATAAAAATTTAAATATTTGTTAACTGAAGAGACTGAACCTCTCTCTATACCCACAATGATATTGATATTAATGCCTTAAATTCAGTGTCGAATTAAATGGTCACACAAAACATTATATATTTCGAGGCCACCTTTCTACTAATGCAGATGATCTTTTCTTCCACCAAAAATAAAACTAGAAAACCGAGTTTAAACTTGAACACTATGTTATATAAGATCAAATATTTATTGAATTTTTTTATTAGATCACGAACATAGATTAATAATAAATCAAATTTTTAGGGCAATTAACCCTATCAATCGACCAATTTCTTAATCCTTGCTTGTACGAATGATTAATAATTTCTGTTATTAACTACTTATTACTATAAGATGTAAAGATATAAGACAACCTTAAAACTAATTTCATATTGTTAAAAAAAATTCTGGAAACTAAAAAAATAAGCAACTATCAAGGTAAACTACCTAAAGAATTGCATTTTTAAACTGTTAAGTTATGAACGCCGTACAAACAGGGCAATGTTCTCTTTTCCCAAAGGTTGCACTGCAATAATTTTAACATTCATAAATCATCTCCAAAACTAGGAAGCATAGTCGTGTCGCTTTGCCTGAATTAAAATTATTGTTAAGTTATTCTTTTGATTATATAAATACATAATAATTGAAACGATTTCATCAGCGGAGTAATCTCAACACGATTCTTTGTGTTTTTGTTTTATAACGTTAACCTTAGCTCCATCCAAGCTACTTACAGAAACACGAAAAAGACATGTAACGACGAATCATGAGCGGTAATGTTAATAAATAACTGTAGTAATAAGTTTCTATAGGAATATTATAGTAGGTTAAACAATTATAAAATATAGCCTCTAAAAACATGTTTTAAACTAGAAGCCTAGTAAGCAGTTGATGTGAAGTGAAATTTTCACTGGTCACCAGGATAAATAGATCAAATAACGCGAAAAAAATACATAACAAGGAACTAGCCATGAAATGTCAAAGTTAACCTTCACATCGTAAATGAGGATAAAAACCCACTGAAAAATATGTACATATATGCAGACCTCTATACTGCCGTGCTAAGAAAAAAAGTCACAAGCGCCAAAAGTCGAAAAATGTGTTAGGGGCATATTTGAATTCTGCAAACAAATACCTATTTTTCTGCTTTTTTAAAATGTCAAATATCTTTGTTAAATGCCATTAAATCACGTTATTTTGTAGTCAAGTTTCCTAGTAAGACATGGCAAACAAAAACAGAAAAATTGAAAATACTCAAAACTACAGAAAGGCAAATGTGATTTTTTTTTCTTAGGACGGAAATATACTGCCATTTGTTTACGAAAACACCAATTACGCTTACTAAACTAAGAAATTTTGTGTGTCCTAGGCTTGCGTTAGTAAATTGTTGTAAGCGGTAATTTTATTGAAGAAGAAATAAATGTTGTCAAATATATTCGGAGTGATTCAAACAAGTTATTTTAGTGGTATTCTTATCAAGATTGATAAACATGGCTATTAAACGATTATCTTTATAGGTCATCATAAATATGTAAGCCAATATGAGTTTTTAAATTATTTAAAAAAAGAGGCAACGTAAACTTCTTGGTTTCATTTTATGTAGAAGGCGAATTTTTGTTCATATATCAATTTTAAATCAATATACATACTTAAAATCCGGATATAACTTTATCGCTTAACCAACAAAGGCCCCTAGTCCACATTTGCAAAATTTTGTGGAAATTCGCAAACCAATATTTTTTAGTGATTAATTCAGTTATAATTGGTTGAATAAAATTAAATGTGGAACGTGATGTATAAAAAACAGCTAAAACAATAACACAGAAAGATACAGTATGTTTGGTTCAGTAATTTAGCATCAAAGTGCCATTTGTGAAAAATGTGAAGTTAGGACCGTTATTAATTAAGCCACCGATGAATACAAAAATTATTCTTATAGGTATGCCTCAAGCTTGTTACCTCTCCGGCTTTGATGGGTACAAGATGGTTTTAGTATATGTACTTAAATAATAAAAATGAAGAAAAATGTAAATTTTACCCTTTCCGGAGTGATTCTATCGACTCAAATTATCTATTTAAAAAATTGGGGTTGGTTTATCTAATAACATGACGATTAAATATCACGATGGTTTATTCTATTTTTCTGCTTAATTTCTTGATACTTGCTAAGAATCTCTTTTTAAAATTTACATAATGCGCACGAGAATACACCGAATGTATCGTCAAGGTTTCGAGGTTCCAATGAATAATCGGAAAAATTGTAGGCTAGAAAAAGAATAAAATGGAATTATTATTGTTAGTAAAATGTGTTGGCAGGTAGAGAATGAATCACATTTATAATTTCTTTGTTTTTGTAATCTGTGTTACTGCCTTTCTATAAAATAACATCTTATTAGTTAGATGATTATTATTATATTTAATGAATTTTGAATTTTGACTACGTATTTTCGATTTTATTATCTTCAATATATGTAATACATAAAAATTTGCATTTGACAAGAAAAACTATAAGAGTTTTAAGTAAGTTAGGATTTTACTAAGGAGGTTTCCTTTTAATCAGTCCACAGAACATAAGTTTGGAAGAATATCAATAACTTGATGAATATAACTTTCAAATACAAAAAAAATTAAAATAATTTAGTCACAAATTTTCATTTCTAGTTATCGTAAAAACAATTCTAATAACAAAATATTTATATTCCAAAAGTATTATCGAGTTGATTCAAAAATTATAATCTCAGAAACCCCGATTTTGGTTTCGTTCAGCGGTTAAAACTGTTTTATACAGGAAACGCTTCATTATAAGTTTCAGTTTTTTTGCAATTAACCGCTGCTAAAAGAGCCTGCAATAGACTGAATGAATTTGTTCATTAAAATAGAGTATTTTTTTGGTAAATATTGTGATTCATTATTTGTTACTTAATAAAATCAAAAGTGAATTTTCCAATTTAAATTAAAGTACATTGTGGAAAATAATGAAACATGTTCGAATTAATAAGAATCAGATGAATCTAGTTCAACATATTTTAGTTGCGAAGCTAAATTCGTCCATCATCATAATACATATTCCCATAATTCTAATTTATTTTAAATATAGTCTTTCATTTGTTAAGAATAAACTAAAAAACAACTCCTATAAATTTCAAACTTAGTTTAGTTTTTCTGTAAAAGTGAAAAAGATGTTTAAAAGAACGTAATAGGCCTAATGGTAAAATTCGAGGTGAAAATGTCGTTCGTTGTAAAAATGTCGATAAAACTATGTAAGTTACATACGTGAAAAATTAAGGAACCGAAAAAATTACGAGAAGAGAAAAAATCGAGTTATAGGAGATCGAGATATAGAGAGTTGACTATAGATGTTTAGGCTCTAAATAATTATACATTTTTATTAGCCAGTTTAACGATTTAAGCCATCCAAACAGATATTTGCACCTTAAGTAGCTAATCAGGTTTCTAATAAATAGCTATTTCTAGCGGTTGTTTTATATTCGATTTGAGCCACCTATAAAATTGTACGCCTAGACCGCCGTTCATGCTTTATGTAAATAGCTAAAATCCTTTGCGATTTTTTTTTTTTTTGGCACTAGGCCAACGACAATAAATAGCCTTTTAAAGCGATAAACTCACAAATACTATGAAGCCTATTTTTCAAAAATTTCTTTTTATTTACACATACCTGCATATTCTTGGGTAAAATCAAATTAAAGCAACAAAGACATATGTAATGTTTATTTAATGGTAAAATCAAAATAAAGCAACAAAGACAAACATATTACACTTTTGGTTCTTCGAAAACCACCACCTCAATGTTACTGAAACCAAAATATTGCCCAAATTATTGTTGTGTCCTCATTATTAGTCTTAAAAACAATAAATAGAACTATTTTTGCAGTTGAAGTTTTTCTTGAATTTGTTTTGTCGGTTGGGTTTATCATTTTGACATTTAAGAAAGCCCATAAAACTGTATTGCCTTAATTATCTTGTCTCACTTAACTGGAAAACGCGCTTCAGTAATATAAAGTTTCATTTTCTTCAATGTACTTCTTTTTCGTTTATTTTTGAAACCAAATGGGCAAAAAAACAAAGGAATATTCTGAAGAGATTAAAGGAATTATCGTCGGCGTTCTTGAATCCTGAAAAAGTACTCGGGAAATTCCAAAACTACAGAAGATACCACTATCAACTGTGCACTACATCATTAAGAAATTTAAGACTCAAGGAACAACATCCAATAACCGTCGCTCAGGCAGACCCAAGGTTACTACATCAACTGAAGATTTAAGCATAGTGATGAAGAGCAAACGCGAACCTGTGACTACAATTAAAAGAAGGTTACTTGATACTGGTTTAAAGGGATGCATTGCAGTATCAAAACCACTCCTCAAGACAATAAACAGGAAATAGAGGCTAATTTGAGGAAGAGAACATGAAAATTGGACAACTGCTAACTGGAAAAAAGTCCTCTGGAGCGAAGAATCTAAATTTGAAGTTTTTGGTTCCAAAAGAAGAGCATTAGAACCATGCACCGTTCCTTCAGTCAAACACGGCGTAGGGTTAGTGATGATTTGCTGTTTTTGTGATTCCTCTGTGGGAGACATTGTAAGCATACGGGGAATACTGAATAAAGAAGGTTGAATACTGAATAAAGAAGGTTAAAAGGACATATTGAAAAATGGTTTGCCTTTGAACAACATAACGACCCTAAACACAATCCAAGCCGTGCAAGAAGTTCTTGCAAGAAAAAGAAGAACAAAATATCTTAAAAATCATGAAATGACCCCCACAGTCCCCAGACTTGAACCCGATATAGCTGCTGCGGGATAAACTGGACAGACAAGTGCGGAAAAGTTGCCCTACATCTCAAGAAGACTTATGGAGAATATTACAAGACCAATGGGGAAAAATAAGCACATCAACTTTAGAAAAATTAGTTCCACGTTTATCCAAAATTTGTCAGAGTATAATAAAAAGTAAAGGAGGACATATTGATGAATCAAAAATATGACTTTTTGATTGTACATTGTTATTTATCATTCATTACGTAATTAAAATATATTTTTATAAAGGTATGACAGGGTTTTATTTAATGTTACTTCATCAGAATCATTGTCTTCTGGGTGTTCAAATACTTTTGGACAGTAGTGTATATTATGTTTTAGATTTCGGCTAGTATTGCTAAACCATTAAAGCTTAATGATTTTTTCCCAAAAAATACAGAAAACTGTAGTAAATTTTAATATAAATTGAAAAAACACCAACAAGAAAAATTATTGTTTATCTATAATGCATTAAACTTTAATTCATATTTTTGTAATTTAGATTTTGATATAATGTTTAGGAACTCTTACTGAAACGTGAAATATAATTTATGTAAATAAAAAGAGATTTTTGAAAAATAGGCTAAAATTATTGTGCTTCAAATTCCAGAAGGATTAAGTGAAATTAAAGGAATAATTTTGGAATAATATAGAAAAAACTAACACCCCAATTCCCATGGTCGTTTCACGTCATTTAATTTTCCTATTCTCTTAGTCGTTTGTTACGCCTGAAGTCACTTTATACGACAGATGTCACTTGAATTTTATAAGTGACAGGCAACTAAAACAAAATGGAAGGGCGAAATTTTCGTCCTAATATTTTTTTTAATTGTTTTTAATTGACTTCAATATTATCAACTTTCAAGCGACGTGCCGTGACTTAAGTCATGTCATTAGAAATGACACAACTATAGGGGGGGGGTGTAAATGTGGGTACGCTTATGATCGCTGGATGGAGAAATACGTGTTTTGTCTTCTCCGTAAGAGGCATTTTATTTTTGATATTTGAAAGTGTTTTTAAGTGTTGTGTTGTACCAGTTAATTTAATTTATTTTTAAAATAATTAAATTAAAATTAAAAAACATTAAATTCAAATTAAGATTATAGACGTTTAAATGATGGCTAAAATGTATCCAAGCGGAATATTTTCCAAGTTTTCATACCAAAGGAAAACAAATTTTCCTCAACTTTATGCTTTTTGTTTTAATAATCCCTAAGAAATAATACATAAAAGTGCTTCTTGTTGTTTTTACGTAATTAGATGAATATAAAATTCAGCTAAATCTAATTACTAACGTATTGTAAGTTTTAAACGGAGTTATAAATGTCTATTATTTGTTATATTATTTCTCTTATTTGAGTCATGCTCTCTCTGGTGTTGATACTGTGAAGGGAAACACAGAAGTTTATCGAAGATAGTTCGAAATGACCTAATAATTCTTGGCTGTTCAGCTTCGGCCTACTCGTGTTTTTATTAACAATCGTATTTTTATTAGTAATCATTTAAATGCCTTGTTGCTTGTATTGCCTGAAGTTCTTGTGATTTTAAAAACGTTTTGCTTAAAAAGGAACTACGCCTGTAAAGACATACAATTTTCTCATGTTGAAACAGAATTTTACGAAAACATGTAAATCGTTTGAAATTTTTTTCTCGGAGCAGAAATGTAATCAAACAAAAAATATTGTGTTATCTAATGGAAAATTAAAATTGCTTCTTTAAGAAGATTACCAAATATTTTCTGCAGAAAACAAACGTAACACTTTATTTTTCATCATAACTGCATTAAAATTCAGAACTGTCATATTTATTGTAATAAAACGGTCACTTGGATTTTAGCTTAATACTTTAAGCAATTTTTATGAATTTTTTAATAAAAAAACCCAACTTTTCGACGGTAAATTCCGTCATCCTCAAGGGCATAATTTAAACAATAAATTAAATGAAAATTGTTTATAACCAATGTTTTCCTAACGTAACTAGAATAGAATATTAAAATCGAAAAATACTCAGTTTAATCGAAATAATTAAAGCTATACAAATCACAAAGTAAGATAATTTAAAACAACAAAAAATGTTACCTATAATTTCACAAAAATTTGAAAACTTCCTTGATATTTAATAAATTTTCAGACAAATTTTGATATTTCTAATTTAATCTTTTATTGAGGTTTTGCTCCTTATCCACTATTTTACCGTCACTGTTGCTGTACCGTTGTTTTTATTTCGTGAGTTTCTTTATAACCGTATATAATATGGTTAGTTTACTCTAAGTAGTTAGGGTAAAGTCGCCTAAGTCGTACCGGCGCTTAAATCGTACCTCAATGATTTCAAAAGTACTTTTTCCGCCATACAAATGACACAGTGTTTAGTTACATTGCCGGGCTTTACTGATGTGCGTAGACAGTGCGCATCTATGCGTTTTAATGAATTTAGAATGTTTCTGGTAAACAAATTCATTTATAGTCGTTTGAGTGTAATTTTCATCTGGTGTGTGGAACCTCCTACGAGTAAGCTCCTAAGGTAAGAAAACACTAGTTAAATACATTTTGAATTTTTAGTATAAGTTATACTATATATATATTACCCAGTTGTACTTTGCGTGAGCAATCGAGAAATTTTGTTTGAGATGGCACGTTAAAACATGAAACAGAAGTATAAAGCAAAAAAAAAAGAAATCTTCGGCTTTCTTTAATTTGTTTTTCATGTAGTAAATTATAATGTTCGCATTTTTTCCGTGCTATTTTTACGAAATAAGGTATAAAGTGATGATCACGGTGAGGTATAGGAGAGCATCACCGTGATTGATCATTGATCGCTCTTGGAGCGCTCAGTCGTACAACAGGGTAGTGATTTGTTTGCCTCTAGCAGTTTTGTGAAAGATTCTTTCAAAATAGTTTTGGGGTTTTATGAACTGACATACACGCTGTGTCGTGCCCACTTACGCTACCTAAGTCGTACTACCGGTTTTTCGTACAAGATTGACCTCAAAAATAAAGAAGATATAAAGCAAAATTCTGTTAAACGTAAATTATAAAAAGAAGAATGTAAAACGAAAAAGATGAAGAGTAGTGAAAACAACGATTGGTTTTGAAAAATATGCAACGATATCCGTGAAGAAAACATGATTCAGTGTTTAAAATGCAGGTCTTGGATTCTTGATGTATGCGGCGGAGTTACAAAAAAATATGTTTGTACTGACTGTAAATGAAGATGTATGTAGTTGTGTTAATAAAATATACTTGTTTAAACCATATATGTATTTAATTTTAGCTTGAGGTACGACTTAAGTAGTAGATCGTACGACTTTAGGTACTGAATTTAATTAATTTTTTTAAGTTTATGAGTTTAGAGAAAATATGCGCAGACTATCTCAATTTTTTTGCAATAAATAAAAGCGGGGCTTACTCAGGTTTCCAATGAGACTCATAAGTAAGTGTTTACTAATATATTCTACAACTTGAGCAACCTTACGCTATGTCAACATTCTCCGCTAGCTCATATTTGATATTAGTTTACAAGAATAAGGCTAAAATATATATTTTAAATATTTATTTTATGATTTTATTAATTTAAATTTAAAAAATAAACCACAATCATGCCAAACGAACATTTAGTCGAGACATATTTTTCGCACTTATTAGTACTTGCGGTGGGGTGGTCGATTGGAAAGCCAATACTATAAACGAAATGTAAAAGACAAAGAGATAAAACATGGCCACTTTATCAACCAATCATAACACGAATAAAACCTTAGATTTTTTCGATGGAGCAATTTGATTTTTTATATACATATGTATGTAGAATGAGATGAGATAATTTGGATTTTTATTTTTTTCACCATAATATAAAATTTAAATATGCACTAATATTTATTTTTAACGATATTTTTTTAGCATAACCATTAAATCTACCACTGATGTTATTTCCATGATTAATTCCGATCTGGAGTTCTGCATAAATGGTTTGACAAGCATTGCCTAATTCTGACTTGATAAAACCAAGTCGTTTAAAATTTCTGGAGTTATAACTGAACCTAATAACAACCAAGTTACATATCACATCGCTTCTAAATGTACTCCCACCAAATGTCATACAGATTGTTTGAATATTGAATTAGTTATCTCATTTAAGTACCTTGTAGTTCATTTGGACACTAAGCTAAATTGAAAAACTCATGTCACGAATTTAAAACATGTTACATCCGCATCTAAAATTTTTTATCTTCTTCGCGATGTATGTCCAATCTCTGTGTTGAAAATGACGTATCACGCACTGGTAATGGATAAATTGGAGTACGGTTCCTCCTGCTGCGGTAATTGTTTTCCAACTATTGTATGTGCAACAGAAAATGATTTTGCGAACCATATTGAGGAAGAAAAGAACAGATTCATCTTGGCCCTTATTTAAATCTACCAATATTCTACCATTACAACATTTGTATGTTTATAAGGTCTTAAAAATAGTTTTCAAGCCTAGTGGGCAGTAAATAATAAGATTTGATAATCGATACAACTTCCGTGCAAACCATCAAATTCTGTACAGAATTCCCAGATTTAATAACGATCATTTCCGCCGCTACATCCTTGTTACATCACCCACCTTCTTGAATGGATTACCATTGAATTAGGAGGCTAATTCATTCTAAGTCGTTTTTGTCCAGTGTGAAAGATTGGCTCTTTGAAAAGCCTGACGTCTCAAATTTTTTTCGTGTTATCGCTTAATGAGTATTACTGATGAAGTTCTTATATTATTTTTGATAACTGAACTGTTTAGTTATCTTAAATTATTATTTTTTTATTTAATAGTTTTTGTTTACTCATATTTTATAATGTCACTATAGAAGAACTCGAAACTGTCGATTTTCGACATAGAATTCTTCTAGTTTTATTCCAATTTTTTGTATTTGTTTTTTATTGGTTTGGAAATAAAAAAATAATAATAATAAAATAATAAAAAAAAAAAATGTTTTTTACGACCCTTTGACTATTGCCATTCAATTATGCCCTCACCACAGCATTATAAAAACTTAACCTTCATTTGTATAATTAAACAGAAGAACAGCTGTCGACATTGAATCTATAACTGTATTTGGTTGCTGAATTTTCTTGATGAATCTCTTGTTCTGTTTGAGGCAACAAGGCAATGACAACATGAACACTCTACAAATAAGAAGGCCTACCTTTTTTAATTTGATCTGGGCAAGTTAAAACAAAACTATATTCCGCTCAAATAAATGGAGAAGGTAAGATTAAGGGGATACAGGAAATCTCGAAAAATGTCAGTAGCGCCTTTTAAGTTTTACATTGTTATATTTATCGTCATATTGTGGCGATTGGTATTTTGTTCTAATTTTTGGAAAAAATATTTCGCAACCAAATTTTTAGGTAAAAATAAAGAACGTAATTGCCATGAAATGTAACAATTATTCCCCAAAATTTGAACAAAATACCAATCGCCACAGTATGCCCTGGGAAAAGTAATACCAAAATACCGATTCCCTGGGAAAATCAAATGTTGCCATAAAAAGTACAAATCCACTGGTTAAAACGCGGCAACAAAAGGCAGCAAAAAAAGTGATGATGTCGATTTACTTCACCAGGGCGAAAATAATAGCTGCTATTATTTTGGAAACTGATAAAACTGTAACTGTTTACAGAAACTTGTTTACCGCACGTTCTCAAAAATTTATTGAGGAATCAAAGAAATTTGACAATCACCTAATTCTTTAGGCACCGTGCGATTGCGGATTGTTCCAAAAATTAAATAAAAATTGAAGGGGGGAGCCCGGTTCAAGTGAGAAGATTATAAAAGCAGTCAAAAACACGATTTTGAGGAGTGTTTTGAAAGGTGGCTCTATAGTTTAAAAAATGCACAGAAATAAATGGCAATTATGTTGAAAAATGACCAAATGAAAAAGATTAAATAAATTTAAGTTGAAAACATTTTTGTTTTTTCTAACCAGCTTGGCGAACTTTTGTTAGAGCCCTGCGTTTTTTCTTTTCGTTTGTTTTATTATTAAATATTAAATAGGTCCGCCAATGTTAGCCAAATGAGTAAATAAATATCAATTGAAATTATTAACGTTTCGAATAAAAAGAATTATTTCGGTTAGCTTTGCAATATTTTAATCGCTGATAACAATTTTTTGAGGATTACTTTAATCTTTAATTGAAACAGGGTTAACTTAATCTCCGTCATTCACACTGTAAGAAAATCTAGATTTGCTAGTTAATCAAGATTTCTAATCTCTACTGTGAACATAGAGTAAGGATTGGTTTAAGTTAAGAAAACCTGTTTAACGTTATACTTATCTGCTCCTTACATTACCTACATATATTTTATTTGACAATTTAAAACAACAATTGCACTATCAAATTCCTCAGTAGGAATTCGTCGAATTGCTGCTAAATTTCTCGTTCAGTGTACCTACTTCACGCTGGGTGCTTACTTCACGCTATAGGTTGGCTTTGTGAAATTTTATGATATTTTGACTATTTTTTTATTTATTTCATACGCTAAATGTAAACAAACCCACATGGCAACATTTTATTCGAGGAAAAAATGTATTTCACAATAGAAAATTTCAAAATGATACCAACCTATAAAAATCAATCGGATAGCCATAGAGGCTATTTTATTTGACAAAAATTCCAAATCCAATTCTTTGCAAAATAGAATATGACTGTTGCCGTACTCCCTAGTTGTGTTGTTTTAAAAGAGACATAGCCAATATGAGTTATATGTCATTTGATTATTCTAAGAACTGAATATTATTTTTTGCACTCGATAATGCCCGAACTGAAAAACGCTGATTAATAGTGTTTATGAGGTTGTCTTCGAAAAATTTTAGCAATACCAGAATAGACCCCTCTTTTTTAAGAATAAAATAGATATTTTAAAACCACGTTTTTCTACTCTATGGGACAAATCCGAAATTAGTTATCTCGAAAATTATTAGAGATACGACAACCCTGATTAAGGTTTTTGACAGAGCTTACTCAAAAACATTACAACAAATCAAGAACTCATTTTCGGAAAAAGTGGTCTATAGGACACTTACATAAATATTCACCTGTGTAGAACAGAATATTTTAAGTTTGATAAATTAAATACGTTAAAATACAACAGCTATACAAATAGCTTTATAAATAGTATCATTTTATAAAGGGTGTTGGACAATACTAAGTTATTTTTAAAAATTACGTTAGTATAGGAGTTTTAGCAGAATGAAAGTAAATTTTGGTTTACAGCCATCAAAAATTTAAAAAAATCCATCATTCCATTTGAAAGGTGTAGGGCCTAGTAGTATTTGGTTTTGTGGTTATTGGTTAAAATGTTTTTTCTTCTCCCTAAATCAGAATGATAGTTTAGCGCAGAGGGTGGCGCTCAAGATTAACGATTATAATACTATCAAACTAATACTAAGAAATACTTTTACAGCCATGCTAAATTTTTGTTTTATTTCTCATTTGCAAAAAAAATTATTAATACAAAGTTATCAATTATTTTAAATTTATAAAATTGTTTCCACTTACAAATTATACTTGTAAAATTTACACAGGTTTTTACCTTCAAATACATGACTGAGGTCCGAACGCACTCCACGCTTTTCTTGATCATAAAACCGGTCCAATGCTGATAAACAGACTTTATCATATGTGGTTTTCTTGGTTTTTTCATAAGGAAGAGGATGAAAACCGGAAAAAATTACCAAATAGCTCATTTTTTTTTATAAAAATTTGTAACTTTTCAACCGTTCAACCGATCCCGAAATCTCAAGGGGCGTTTTGAAGGGGAGACATCAGGCTATTGAAAAAAAATTATATATTTTTTTGGGCCATTGAAAATAAGGAAAATCCGAAACTGAGAAGTGGGGGAAAAACATTTAAAAAATAACCAAAAATTGTATTTTAAGGTTTCTTTTATTATAGATTCGTACAAAAAGTTAAACTGATTTAACAGGACATAGAATCAATTGCCGAACAATCGGTGCAAAATATAGGAGTTTGTGCCCTACGCACATGCTTATAGCAAACTATTGCGACGATCCGTTGGTGGTTTGTTATACCGGGAGTTCACTGTATTTGAACTATTATCCTCAGATTACGTAATAATATATATAAAATGTTGATTTCAATATAAAATATAGAATTAACCTACCGCCACAAAAGTTAACTGCAACCGACCTGATACAACTCATAGACCTTGGCTGATTGCTCGCTAGCTCAGCAGCGTAGTTCAAAGTTCACGTGGGGTGCATTTGGACTGCAGTCATGAGTTGTAGGCTTATTATCTAAAGCATCATTTATTAAATATTTTTTTCAGTGTACCGAATTCCAAATTTTCTCACTAGTATGTGTGTAATCAACCTGCTCTATAAGCTAACAATTAGACACTCACACTTAACATATTTATGTGTATTATTCGAAAAGTAAAAGAATAAAATATTTATTTTCGATGGATAATAACATTAGCGGTACCGAAAGCTAAGTTATTTGCATTTCTTGATCGTTCCATGAAACATGACTTGATCCGGATCAGATCAAACTGAGATTTTTTTCTTTTAATAATTTGACGGCACACACGTACGAAGCTTATTTCATAAATTTACTATTCATAAATTATAAACAGCGCAAATTAATGTGTATACTTATACTTACAGCTGAATACGGCAAACACAATAATACAATAAAAATAATAAACTGGCCATATTTGACATACCTGAAAATAAAAATAAAAATGTATTTTACTAACCAAAATTTAACATTGACCTAATTAATAATTAGATTAAACTTTAAAACTAAATCGGTAACCAAAAATTTGTCAACGTTACCAAAAATTTCAAGGTTTAAGAATAAAATTTGAGGATCCATCTAATTTCATAAAGTGTTTCTCTCTAGAATGCATCAGAATTCGTTAAATTCAGCTTATCAAGAATAAGCGTATTTATTTCCTTGATAAAGGACCGAATTATTCAAATAAAGCAAAAAAAATGTCTTTATTTGAATCATAGTACATACTAGACATGAAAGAAAGGGGGAACAATAAACAATAAATCAAATACCGGTAATATTTGAAAAAAATTATTTATCGCTTTTGATATAAAACCACACAATTACCGATTTCCAGTGCTTAGAAAAACTTTGCCTTATTTTAATTGATTCATTAAATTTGAAACACAATAAAATCTCTGAAGAGTACATAAGCTAATTGCCTCCCCCAAAGCTATTTTAAAACTTTACCATAGAAATACCGTAGATCAACAAGCTAAGTTTAAGTTGTTATGTTAGTTCACCGCATCTAAAAATAACAAGACGGAAGAAGGAAAACCAGTAACAATTTAACACAACAATGTGAAATATTGGAATTTACCACACAATACATTCAACGCAAAAAACTTTTACACCAACCTGATAAAGATTGATAATCATAAACAAAGTACTACCTTAAACTGTATTAACAATAATCTACACCACTATAAACACTTTTATTTTCTCAGCGAAAAGCAAAAGCATTAAGGAGCGATCAATTTACGAGAAAATTATCTTTCTTTAGTTTACGTTTTTTTGTTTTTTTCCATCAAATTAAAAATTGAATTTATTCAATAAAACAAAACGACTTAATAAAACGAAAAATAGTAGTATACAGGTAGACACTATAAGTTTATATCAATATAAATACAACACTAATATTTTTTGATTTAGTTGACTTTAAGTAGTGGACAAAAGTGTATACTTAAAAAAATAAATTTGCGCGATCATTTATGAAAAGTTCGTGGTGTTGTGATATCGTCTAAAGTGTTAATAGTTTCTGCTAAATAAATAAATGACAATTATTTTGTGCTTGATTTAAACGAAACAAAAGGATTTAAAAAAATGAAGAAAGTGATAATAATTAGTTGGGTGGTGTTATTAACAGTTAATATAGTGGCAGGTCAATTTATAGAATCGATGTTGCAATTTTTGAACTTCGGTGGTAGTCGACTCCGCAAAGAAGTGCCAAATGTGAAATTTGTGAAAAATGAATATGATTTTATAATTGTGGGGGCGGGTACAGCTGGTTGTGTGCTAGCAAATCGGCTGTCCGAAAATCCAAATTGGAATGTGTTACTAATTGAGGCAGGACAACAGGAAAATTTATTAATGGATGTGCCGTCATTTGTGCACTATTTGCAACAAATGAACGTGAATTGGAAATATAAAACAGAACCAAGTAATTCATCATGCCTGGGAATGGTTAATAATCAGTGTAATTGGCCACGCGGCAAAGTGATGGGTGGTTCAAGTGTACTAAACTACATGATATATACACGAGGCAGCCGATATGATTATGATCGATGGGAATCGTTCGGAAATCCAGGATGGAGTTATAAGGATGTTTTGAAATATTATAAAAAGCTAGAACGTAGTGAAATATATGATTCAGATCCGGGATATCATGGAAAAAATGGACCACTTACAATTTCATATCCGCGGGATAAAACAAAAATTGCCCAAGCATTTGTGCAAGCGGCAATCGAAACTGGTCATCCACGCGTTGATTACAATGGAAAACGAATGATTGGAGTCTCACCATTACAAACAACTATACGTGACGGGACTCGAGACAGTTCGAATGTAGCTTATTTGTATCCAATAAGAGATCGTCCAAATTTGCACGTGAAGAAAAATAGTCATGTCACCAATGTACTCATCGATCATCTTACAAAAACTGCGGTTGGTGTTAGATTTCTAGATAACGATAACAAAAAATATTACATTGTAAAAGCACGAAGAGAAGTTATACTATCGGCTGGTGCGATTGGGACACCACAAATTCTAATGTTGTCGGGAGTTGGGCCAGCCGACCATCTCACCGAAATGGGTATTAAAACGATTGTTGATCTACCAGTGGGATATAATCTAATGGATCACACAGCTGCTGGTTCACTTACGTTCTTAACAAACGTAACTTCGATAAAAATAGTGCAAACTGGAACGCCTAGTAATTTAGCGGAATATGTAAGGACGAGAAATGGACCAATTTCAATACCCGGAGCTTGTGAATCACTAGCATTTTATGCGCTCGATAAGCCTAACGATCCAGATGGCTACCCCGATTTGGAATTGTTGCAACTCGGTGGAAGCGTAGCTGGAACTGACATACTTTCAGCCAATTTTGGTATAAAGCCAGAAATTTATAGTAAAATGTTCCGTCGGTTAGAACAAGCCGGTGTTGAATCATTTATGGTATTTCCAATGGTGCTGCGTCCAAAAAGTCGCGGTCGTATATTACTAAAATCAAGCAATCCATTTGTACACCCGATAATCCGGACAAATTATTTCTCTGATCCATATGACATGGATATGTCGATACGTGGAATTAAAAAAATGATTTCTTTGCTGAAAACAAAGGCATTCCAAAAAGTGGGTGCACGTTTGTATACAGTTCCGATACCATCGTGTTCAAAATATAAATTCGGATCCAACGAATATTGGGAATGTTTTACCCGCCATTTTACGTTCACAATTTATCATCATGCAGGAACATGCAAAATGGGACCGCCCACAGACAAAGCTGCTGTAGTGAATCCAAGACTACAAGTTTACGGCATAAATAGACTTCGAGTGATCGATGCTAGTATCATGCCGGAAATTATTGCAGGACACACAAACGCTCCGACGTATATGATTGCGGAAAAGGGCGCTGACATGATCAAACAAGATTGGAATGAACTAAGCTAAGAAAAATCATCATCACGTTAAGTTTTTAATTTATGTGAAATTCTAGTCTCTAAATTTAAATTTAAATATAAACCATTTTTTATCCCCTGTTTGTATACTTTGATTACTCATGGTCTTGACATTGGCAATAACCGCGCGAACAGCATTGCTAAAAGAAAATGAACTTAAAAGACATAAAAAAAAGCAAAACAAAAAAAAAATAAATACGCTTATAGTAAAATATACGATTTTGAGATGTTGAATAAGACGAAAACCAAAAATAAAAAGAATAAAAAACGCGACCGCAGAATTATATTAGTGTGTATGCAAGTATTTACAAACGCGGAAGTATGAAAATTGAAAAATACTTGTATACATATTACAAAAACAAAAACTTACATTTCTTGTTTAAGTAAATTCAATAATAATAATAAAATGGTTTTAAGTGCAGATCGCGATAATCTTACACTATAATCAATTCAAATAAACCAAGTGTTAATCTATCCCATCTTCCCCAAAAACCTCACCCACATTCTTTATTGATAGCCAAAAAATAACCAAAATACGATGACATTGATAATCCATATAAAGTTAGTTAAAATGATCAGGTCACCAAGACAATATTTTATAGTTAAAGTTAAGTTTTTTTTTCTAATTTATTTGTTAATATGTACATATTTTAAATTATCTTTTACTGATATTCATATTAAATAATAATAAAATTGTCTGATAATCTCAAAAATGTGAAGGAAAAATAAAACCAAATAAAATATCAAATTTAAAATAAAATTAATTTTCTTGTTTTACTATAATATCAAAACCAATATTAAATAGATTTTGGGTACCACACACCGAGTTGAGTGTCAAACTATAAATGTTGTCACGAGTCAAGGCAATAATTAAATGTGTCAACGAATTTACAATAAGAAAATATAGTGCATATTTCGTTTATGTACAAACCTAAAATAGAAGTTAGAATTTTTATTTATGTATTTAGAAAATGTTTATTGACATACATCGAATACACTCGAAGTTAATAAGAAAAATTACATTGCACGCTTAAAGTTGCACAAGAAGATTTAACAAAAATAATTGCGATATTTGTCAGTACTGACCATCAATTTAATTGCTTAGTTTTTATTTTATTTATCGATAACAATACTTAGTTTGTGGTGTAAAATTGGTTCGTATACATCAAGGTTATACAATTATAGCAGCAAATTAGAACTTTCGCAGGTGGTTCCGAAATATCGGTTGATTATCGATTACGATTTATTTAGAGTATCGTATCGTCTAGTCTAATGAGTTTCTGTTACTCATATCCGAAATTATTTTTTGATGTTCTACGTCCCGGGATTTCCCGGTTTTCGATTTACTTATTTTATATACTATTTTTACAGAATAATATATTTGAGTAAAAGCTCGATTTAAGAGACTAATTGCGGATTGACCCGTCTCTTATTTCCGATTGTTCCAAGCCGAATGAAGAAAATTTGAATATTCGTATCAAATCATACCATATATTATTTCCAAGTCAAATTCAGGCCAAATAGCTAACTTTACTATTTCTTAAACGATTATGATGAAATTCGAATTGTTCGATGGAAACGGGATTCTACTGATATTTTGAAGAATTTCTGTAATATGTCCAATGAGAAAGAAGTTTGGTTACTTTTTAACCGATTATGATGAAATTCGAGAAGTGCGAGGGAAGTAGGATTAGAAAATTAATTTTAAAAAAGGTTCTGTAATATGGTCAATTATACGATGTTGTTCAGAATTTCTAATAAATATCATTTTAGAATCCTATTTCCATCGTACAAATCGAATTTCATTATAATTGATTAAGAAACTGCAAAGTTCTTCCTAATTGGCCATGTTTTAGAACCTAGAAGTTCTTTCCTAGTTGGCCGTATTCCAGAACTTCTTCTAAATATAATTTTAGAATCCCATTTCCATCGTAAATGCTGAAATTTAGCATACATATGTACACTTTGTAACTTCTAAACGATATTGAAATTTTCCTATTTTCGAATCAAAGAAACAGATCAATTCTCAGTTATCAGTCATAAACCGAGTTTTTACTGTAATATGCGGCTATCGAGTTAAAATAGTAATATAATTAATTCGAAAAACGGGAAATCCCGGGATTTTGAGACGGAAAACGGGATCTCGTTTGGGAAACCCTAGTTAAACGTAAATAATAATAATGTTTGGCTCAAAGGCCACAAGCGATCTTAACCGCGTATAAACTGAAGCGCTTTCGAACCATATATGTATATATATATATGCATTGTGCGAACGTTTTAAATGGTCAGGTCAGCCCAATGAAGCACAATCGTTAAGTCTGTCGAAGCATATTTTGTAATTAATTAAATATTTATTAAAATTGGTCAGCGGCGTGAATCGACCTCGGGACCGCAGCATGGTAAGCAACCCTCGTAACCATCGCTCTACATTCGACGATCTTGATAGTCGGAATTAACACGTAGTTTGTAAACAACAAGGTTCAAAGTATTTTAAATTTGAAAATTTCTTAGTGTAATACTGCTGTTTGCTTTTCCTACGAACCCAATTTTGACCGATGATATTAATTGTAATTTGATTCTTTGAATGCGACTCTTTTGTGAATAGCTCTAATTTCTTAGACGGCTCAATTCAATTATTTAGAGCGATGGTGCCTTTCCTTAATATTTGTTTAAGAAATGTGGTATCACCTTGATTCTTCAACAAGTTCAAGTTTAATTTTTTATTTAAATTATACTGCATCAATGGTGAATACTGATTTTTGAAATGATTTGGCAAATATTTAAGTGTCGAGGGGTTTATCTTGATCGTCATTTGAATTTCGATTTTGTTTTGGGGTTTGACAACCTTATTAAAAAAAAAAACTCAAAAAGAAAATCCAGAAAAAAATGATAGAATTTATAAAATTTCTATAAAATTGGAAATGTTCTCTAGAATTTTAATTATTTCAAAAATCGCTTCGTCAAACTTGCAGTTTGCAAGCCTAAATCAAATGAATTGTAGCGCTCGTAGCGCTTATATGCGATATACTCGAATTCTCAACAAACAAAATCCCGAAAATCACAAATTTAATTGCCAGAAGACCCCGTTAGATTTTTATTAAATACGACCAACTACAGTTTGATAACGAAAGGATGCTACATATTTCTTGTTACCCTTGCGCGGAGATGACCAAAATAAAATAATTTTGACTCAAGAACTAGTAGAGAGAAAATATGATTTCGAAATTTTTATTCAACTTGACTTTTCGAGTAAAACTGTATTAATATTAATTCGGTTTAATGTGATTACACTTAAGGCACGCATTGACACGCTGCGATTTCGTAGAATGGATTTGGTGCATTTTTCGTGTTTGATTGCAGTGAAATTGAGTTCGTTGGATTGTATTGCTGGTTCCATATAGTGTGTGATGATGGTGGGCGGAGGCCCGCCGGGGGAATGTTGTTGTTGAGAATGGATGTAGACGCGGAATTCGTTAAAATGAGGCAGGGTGGAGATGGATGGGTGGTTGGTGGTGATAGTTGTGTTGATAGTTGTGAACGAATAGGATGATTTGATTAGTGTGAATGTGTAAGTGGTTGTAGGGGCGTTGTGGATTGCATTATGGATTGAGGGAAAGGACCAAAAGAGTGCGTGTGGTTGTTGAGATGAAGGTGGAATTGAGTGGTCGTTGGGTGGATCGAAGGGATGACTTTGGGTGATCCGATGGGGTGGACGAAATTGTTTGTGTATATAGCTGTATGCTTGGAGGAATGTGTGCTGGCATGCGAGAGTTTGCATCTATGTCGATTTGGATGATGAGAGTTGTGTAGAGTTAATATATATATGATCCTGAAGACCAGACCCAAATGTTCGAAATTCTCTGTTGGTGCGAATTTTTGTTAAATTGGTAAATGGGAAGGAATTGTATCGTTCTTATCGCTTCTATACTGAGGTACAACAAACATTTCAAGTTGTGACTAAAGTCTAAAAATGCTGAAAATTGAATTTGTTTCATTTATATTACACAAAATATTTTGTACTTAGAAGTCATCGATACAGCCTTTTTCGAGGGTAAACTTAAGACATTTCTTTCCAATGCACACAGCAACGATCATTCAACAACATCAAAGGAGCCAAAAATCATATACATATAAAATAATTATTGATGGATTAGGCTCAACGTTTCCAAAAGTTGAAACTATCTTGAAAAGCTGACCAATTTTTAACGCTAGTGGTGAAAGATCATTCAGTAATTTCAAACGAGTAAAAAATTAGTTAAGAGATAAAGTACACTCGTTTAATATTTTATTTGGAAAACTTTTTGCCTCGAGAGTCATAAGTCCACCTCTGATCATTGGTCTTTATTATGTGCAACCTTGCACTAGAAGGTGCTTTACGTAAACTTTGATTGTAGTTAAATATATTATAAAATAAGAATAAAATAAAACAAAACAATAAAAAAATGATCTTATCACTTGTATCGCTTCAACTCATATGAACACAATAATTCAAAGTTCCTTTAAAATATGTAAAGGGTGTCCCAAAATTAACGCAAGATTTGAATTAAACAGAAAACACAGTTTTTAGTCTTTAAATTGTTATTTTTTTATTGAATCATAAAGTACATAGGATAGGGTTATTTAAGGAATAACACATCGGGCAAATGGCCTCCATGGCTTTGCTGGCACATACGCACTCATTTGTCGAAATTTTCCATGACCATTCTGGATAAATGTGGCTGAATTTCCATGATTTTTTATTCATTTGTTTAATTTCCTCCTGTATTGCACGGGTGTTTGTGGTCTTGTTAGCATAGACCTTTAACTTTAAATAACCCCATAAAAAGAAATCTAATGGTGTTAAATCACACGATCTAGGGGCCAATTCTGGTCACCGAAACGAGAGAGTACACGATCAGGAAATGTCTCATGCAGTAATTGAATTATTTCACGGGCTGTATGGCATTTGGCACCGTCTTGTTGAAACCACAACCGACAGAAAGAACTGTGTTATCATGTCGCAATATCGAGCACCAGTAACAGTCAATGCTTGACCAGCCTCATTTTTAAAAAAGTATGGTCCAATGATGCCTCCAGCCCAAAATACGCACCAAACAGTGACGCGTTGTGGATGCATTTGTTTTTCAACAATCACATGTGGGTTCTCCGATCCCGAAACACGGAAATTTTGGCGATTAACAAAGCCATCAAGGTGAATATGTGCTTCATCGCTTAGGATGATTTTGCTCGAAAAATCGGCATCCACTTGTTGATGTTCAATAATCCATTCAACGAACTCTCTTCGCTGTGCATGGTCATTAGGCTTCACTTGTTGTGATAATTGAATTTTGTAAGGATGGAGACACAGATTTTTGTAAGTATACGCTATAGAGCTTCTTGAAATTTTCAATTCTTGTCCACTGCTTCGATATTGACATTTGAACGGCTTGTTTTTGGACGACCAGTCTTTTTAGCGTCTTTAACTGATCCTCCCTGAATTGTTCAATTAATCTTTTCACAGTTGACGAAGTTAAAACACTATTCCGACCATATTTTGTATGAAATTTTCGAACTGTGGTCGCCAAACTTTCATTATTTTTGAGATATTGTTCAATAATGAAAGCACGTTATTGTATCGTGTAGCGCTCCATTTTTACTAACCCTAAACTTTCAGCTGTCAAATTGTTTTTTTTAAGGGTTGCTACAATTTACTGCACAAATGGTGGCAAATTCAAATCTTGCGTTAATTTTGGGACACCCTTTATATCTTCACTAAAAAGTTAGGTATGTATTCAAGTGGCCACCATCGAGTTGACGATCGCCGATCAAAGATTTCTTTAAATTTCGAATAGAATACGGAATACTGGGGGACTATTTGTGAATTCGAGTCGAACATACCATATTCAACTCTTGGAAGTATTGGTTATATTGCTCCTTCCGACTACCACTTGTTCCGGCCGATGACTCACGGCCTGGCTGAGCAACACTTCACTGCTTACGAGGAATCCAAAAATTGCGTCGACTCTTGGATTGCCTCAAAACATGAGGAATTTTCTCGACGCGCAATCCGTATGCTGCCTGAAAGATGGAAAAAAGTCGTAGCTAACGATGGACAATGCATTGAATAAAATATATTTGACCAATTTTTCTGTATAAAGCTTCGAAGTTATAAAAAAAACTCAAAACTTATTTGTACCACCAATAAAGTTCCCCATTAAAAAGGAAGAACGTATTGAATTTTTATTAACTACAATATGATATACATAAATGTCAATATTTTTGAAACATTTTTGTCGCAATAAACCGCCAAAGCGGAGGTTTGGGCTCCTTCCTCTAAGGAACGTATAAAATGAAAAATCGTATAAGTCAGTGAACGAAGATTTAAAGAAGTTCAAATTGAATTAAAATTTTAAAAAAATGTTTAGTTTTAAATTTAAATTTGAATTCTATTCTTTAACAACTCTTTAAAAAGATTCCAGATTTTAACGTTCGATATTTTCGAAGGCAATATTTCAAAATTCATCATTTTAAATTCGAGACAATTTTTTTGTTCGATATTTTGTCTAATTCGATATTTTGTTTGGCGAGATTTTAAGACCATCCCTATTTAAAATATTGTCTTCGAAAATATCGAATGCTAAAATCTCGAAACTTAAAAGAGTTTTTAAAGAAAAAACCCTCGATTCCTCAAAAATAAAAACGCCCCCAAAAAAAATCTCAAAAAACACAAAATAAAATGCTAGGAGGCTCCATTAGACTTTTGTTAACTAAGATCAACTCCAATATAATAACAAAAGAATGCTACATATTTTCTTGTCATCCTCGCGCAGAGAAAACTAATGCTAAGCGCCTTTGAGGACTTTTCAATTTTAGTAAGTGAAAAACAAATGAAAATATAAATATTACTACTATCAAAATATTTTTTTTCCTGTCACACTTGCGCAAAGACTCCAATGTTAAGCGGCTTTGGGCAATTCTCTATTTTAGTATGTGAATAATTATTAAAATAGACAATTTTTTGAAAATATTCGGGATTCGAGATCATATTTTCGAAAATTTGAATTCGATATAGTAATCGTCGATATATTATGACAGAAAAACAAAACCTAATGATAATATTAATAATTTAATTTATCAGAAAATTAAGTAAATATAACAATCTTAGGGTCTATAAGTAAATATAAATAAAATAATTGTACGTAAGTAAATCTAATAATTGAATATAAAAATTTTAAGATACAGACGTTATTTCTCGTTATTGTAACTATAATTGTTTTATTTACGTAGAAAAAAAGTTGATCCTAAGATTATCAATATTATCTTTAATAATAATTATATACAATAATTAGAGATTATTACTCTACAATTATTACTAATCATATTAAAGTAAGGGAAAAATAATTTTCTTGGAAAAAATAAGATAAATAAAATAAAAACAATGATCACGTGTTCATTAATCAATGATAATACATAATTTGAATAATTTCATTGTGAATAATTACTGCGGATAAACTACAATAGGTCTGTTTGAATTAAATAAACTAAAATTATGTTGAAACTTAAACCGCCGGCATTGCATTTTTGCAATCTGTAATATGATATACATATGTAGTTACAAGCCGGTATCTTGTAATCGTCACTGTGCGTTAAACCAACCCTATGGTTACCCCCTTGCTCCACACATAACACATGATGACGCTATGAATACAGAAATCCAATAACATATGGAGCGGGTTAACTGCAGATGCAGTTTGTGTCAGCTAAAGCTCAGTCTGGTGAGGTTCCTCTCCCGTTTATTATTGGGTATTTTCTTTTATTCATTCCTCAGAAAGAACAGAAGGAATAGAATATTGATCACGTGACCTCGGAATATTCCGTACGTAATGTAATAAAAGAACAGCATGAATTTTTCTTATTTTTAAAATTAGGAAACAAATTAAATTTATTAAATAAATAATTTCATTATAATTAAATGAAGTTGCAAATATTTTGTGCGTGTAGTAAACACACAATGTAATATTAATTTTAACTGATATATCTTAAAAAATATAAGCTGGGACTTTTTGTATTCGCCAAGCTCTATATAAAACTATTTTTAAAAATATTTTCGAAAATTTTATTATTTTACGCCTTAAACGATTAATTGTATCATAATTAATAATTTCATTTTCCATAATATGTACGATTTAATTCAATTTAATCGTTTAAATTGTAAACATCGAAAATAATTACAAAACGTCAAACGAAATATTCTTCTTAGAATAAAAGAATGAACTAAAAAAGGAATAGAAGGAATGGAATGAATAAAAGAACGATTTACGTCACTTTCGGAATATACGGAATATCCAGAATGAATAAAAGAAAACACCCATTGGATAAAAAAATCAACTGCTCAAAAAAATTTGACTACCTTGTGGTAAAGTCATTTAAAAATAAGCCATTATGGCGTCTTCATCGGGATCCGCGTTCAATCTCGTCAACAAAAAGATTAGTTGTTCATCACACCATTTATTTACAAACAGACAAAGAGATGACAAAGAGAAATTAACTAAAAAGAAAAAAACAACAAATTATTTTGTTTTGGGCCCTCAATTATTTTGGATTGGGGCCCTTCTTACGAAAACACTAAAACAAATACACGTAAAATAAATTCCCCGAACAATTTTCGAATGGAAATTCTTTTAAATATAGTTACCTCTAGTTTCGCTCTAATTTGTCCTCTGCCTACGCTCATAAGAAAATAAATTCGACTGCGGACCTGTCTGCTATAGGTTCCACAAACGTATATCCTAACTAAACATACAACTCCCCCCCCCCCTTCCCCGGGATAGCAAAAACGATTAGCGATCTAGTGCTGTGAAATTACGGGTGTTATGCTTCGAGGTATACCCAGAAAAAAGTAACCCTCCCACACTGCACTTGTATGGCATTTTTATTTTATTATTAGTAATTACAATTTGTTTTGTTGTTTGCAATTTGTTCTTAATAACAGAGTTTTTATTTTGTTTTATTTTTATGGTCACAATTTATATTTTATAATTAAAATTGAAGGACACATACACACAAACTTATTACAGCACCATCTTTCTGTGGCAAAGGTAATTTTCCTAAGCCTACGAAGGTTGAAAAAAACCTGTTATAACGAATGCCTACTTATCTTTCTGATTTTTTTTCCGATAGCGATGTGTGCCTCATTGTTACAGGCTAGTGTGCAGTCATTGTTACAGAGTAATAAGATTTTCAACATAAAACGATAAGATTTTATTTTCATTTTTTATTGTTTTCTTTACAGTTTGTGCCATCAGAAACAATGTAAATATTATTTACAACTTATATGTTTATTTTATTTAAGATATGGAGAAAATAGAGGTATCCTAGACCCCTGCTTCCCGAGTTTATGTAGCTTTTATGATTTCTTAACATTATTTGAGAACTTTACTTAGTAAAATAATGAATAAAAAAAGTTAAGTTGGACTTTCCTTTAGGAGACCAATTTTTAAATTTCACAAAAAAGCTGGCGGTTTAAGTGTTAAGTAATTAAATCACATATTAAGAATGCAGCGCTAAAGAAAACTGAATTAACATAAAAAAATTTAAATGTAAGCACATTTTCGTCAAAGATGATTCCAAGATCATAACACATCAAAACAAATTAACAGAATTATTATTTAAGCTCTAAATAATGATGATATTGAAAATAATTTTTGGTTAATAAACTGTTGACATTTGATTGTCGCACGGCAACAACAATTTTGGAAACTGCGTGTAAAAAAGAATAAGAGAGGAACGTTGTTTAAAATAAGATGAATATTTTTTAGCTTAAAATCATGATAATGATCTTGATTTTGTTACATAAAATTGTTGGAACATTAGCAGAAATTTCGAGGTTACCAAATCATAGGCTCAAAACGTAAGCAAGTTAAGCCTTCATTGAAAATTCAACACATATTGTATTTGATATCGATGAATTCAACCGCCTCATATCTTGCCGTATATTGTTTTGTCCACCACATCGCTTGCATACCAATGAATGAATGAGTAGCAACAACAATAATGATCAACCACATTTACAATTCAAAGTAATAAATTTCAATAGGCCGTTTATTCCATACTGATTTTAAATGTACTTCTACGAAGATACTTATATGTACAACATTAAACAGTTATGAAATAAAGAAATTTTATTATCTAACTACGTCTACACAAACTAAGAGATAGGAATAAGCATTTGTTGTATACGTATGTACGTTTTACATATGCCATCACAAATGTCGCAATTCTATAAATATAATTTTAAATCGCCTCGCAAAATATTTTAAATTTTTTATAAAATCTTCAATTTTAAAATACCAACGTATAAGAAATGAAGTACAATATGTTGAAAAGGGTAAAGGAGCAAATACCTGCGCGAAAATGACAAATTAACAAATTGTCAATTAACACTAGTGACGTGAAAATGCGAGGGCTATAAATCAGTGACTTATCTGGAAAAGGAAAAACGACCACATGAGAGTATTATGCATCTTTATTGGATCAATTTCACGGTGAATTGAGGAAAAGCAATAGCATTTGACGAAGAAGAAAAACGGAAGGTTATGAGATCCGACGACACTATTACACTACTTTTGATTAATCAAAAAGTAAGTTTCATTCCATCAAAATCGTTATACCAAGTTCCATTCAAATCAAATTGTACCAAGTATTGATTGTATCAAGTTACTTTCAAATCAAATCGGTAGCATGAATTAGGGTAATTTGATTGTTTCATTTAAACCAAATCGTAGTCGCAAAAAAATTAACAATAACCATTATAACGGTTGCAAATATGGCGTGAATTAGGGTAGTTTGTATGAATTGCACAAAGTTTCATTCACATCAAATTTTCACCGTTCATAGTTAAATTTGGTTTGCTTGCTATAAAGAAAAAGACTAAAATTTCACACCAATATTCCTTTTTTCTCCAATTTAACCGCGGCGATAAAACTATTTTTGTAAAGAGCTTGTCGAGCCGAGCTTGTCGAAACATAACAACTCTAAAACATGCACGGCAACCCTAAAATGAAAAAAAAATCATTATTTTTGCTACTTCTCCACTTGAGAGCCGTCGAGCCACCCAATGTAACAAATATAAACCGCAGTCAAAATTTAATTTTCAAATTTAAATTTTTTAATTCTCTGATTTTAAAAGAGTTAAAAATTACTTTTAAACTTTTTAACCCACACATAATCTTGATTAAAACTTGTTTAAAAATAACTTAACCCAAGTAATTTTCAGTTAAATTTAAATTATATAATTTAGTTAATTTTTAACTAATAGTCTACAGTTTTAATGCTGTCAAAATTTAACGTTATTTAAGCGCAAGTCACCCTTCGTACATGTGTACATCTTCTATACGCTTGAGGTAAAAGCTTGCCAACATAAAAAAGTTGGAATGTTTGAATTTTCTAGATTGTTCTGAACAATATACCAACGTTACAAATCAAAAAAAATATAATTTTTTATTTTGTTAAACAAATTTTTTTTTCTTTAAATGTTGCTAATGGCTTTATTCTTGAATCTTTCTACATAAGAAACTTACAAGAAGTAATCAAATCTTAAGCTAAAAATTATTACATATTTTAAGTCTTAACCAATGTTAATACTTATTGTTAGTGCTCACAATTTAATTAGCTTAGATTATACTTATATGTATAACCTAAACATTTAATAAATTTACAGGTTCACAGGATCTGTTCTTCTCAGTCGCCTAAATTGCGCCTGTTTTAGTATATCCCTGGCCAATTCGTTGGGATGTGCTTCTAGTTTTGAGTAATATTTCGAACTGAATTCTTTAAATGTTTCTCTAATGGTTTTAATCCCAAGGTTGTCATGTATATTACTATTTCGAATGTACCACGAAGCATTGGTATTACTGCGAAGTATTTTCGCTTGGGTTCGTTGCAGGAGTTCTCTGTTTGAAGCGCTAGTGGATCCCATAACTGAATACCTTACGTTCATATGGGTTTGAGTATTGCTTTGTACAGTAAAACTTTATTGGCTAATGACAACTGAGATTTTCTTCCCATCAGCCAATACATTTTGGAAAATGTAATCTTTATTTAGTTGCACTTTGTTTCAATATGATTTTTACACGTTAAACTTCTATCCAGGTGGAATCGTAAGTAATTTACCTTCATTTGTTGAGGGATGTTTTATCATTTAATTTCACTGGTGGGCAGGTGCATTTGTTCGTTCACTTTTATTCGCCATGCCTTCAGCCAGTCCGCGACTTTGTTTAAATGATTCTGTAATTCCTTTGAGGCAATTTCGGGATTATTGTGTGACTCCAGGATGGCCGTATCATCAGCAAATGTTGATATTATTACTTTATTTGTTACTGGTAAATCAGCTGTGTACAACAAGTATAATATTGGTCCTAGAACGCTGAAGGTAGTTTCCCAAACTTTTCCTTATTAGCCCATCGTTTCAAACTTTATCAAAGGCTTGTGCGATACCCAAAAGCTAAAGAACAATATTTATTTTCCTCGAAGGTGATTTTGATTGCATTTACAATGCTGCGTACTTGCCCTGTGGTACCATGTTGGTTTCGGAACCCAAATTTACGGTCTGGAATAACGCGCCGTTTTTCTAAAATTGGTATCAATTTCGTTAGTAAGATTTTTCCAAAAAGCTTTGAGATTGTGGGCAGCATGCTAATTGGACAATATGATGAGATCTGTGTTTCATTTTTTTCCTGGACTATGTATCATTGTGATCAAAAATATTTTCCATTTTTGAGGAATACAACTGGTTCGCATGATCACGTTGAATATGAATGTTATTAGTTTTATGCATTTATCTGGCAATTCTAATCTGGTGCCTTTTTCGGCCTTATTCTTAACTTTCTTCCAATTATACTTTATAGGTTTCTAGGATAAACCATCATCCATTTGCTGGGGTAGGACGAAATAATTATCTTCTTCGTGTGGTGCGAATACTGTTGTTAGATAAGCAGCAAAAGCATTGGCTTTTTCTTCATTACTTCTCGCCCAGTTTCCTGTTGGCAGTCTAATCGGTGGATTCGAATTTGATGGCCTTTTTAAATTTTTTGTCGTCTTTCGTAAAGAGTAATCTGTCCTCTCGGTTGCCGAGAGATCACTTAAATACACTGCGCCAATTAAAAAACGGAACAGAAATTTTGAAAAAATACCCAGATTTGAACGCTTGTATCTTGGTGAAATAACACCTTACAAAAAAATGTTTATTTCTAGTTGAAGTAAATTTTGTTTTCTTTTCGATACTGGAAACCGTTTTATTTTATTTTGTTTTTTTATGACTTTTTTGAGTAAAGCAAAAGAGGTCTAAAAAAAAATTTGCTGCTGTTTAAAACTGTAAACGAACTTGCTCAATATTTCATTCAAAAATCCAAATCGGCCATTTTATGAAGAATTTAGAAACCTTGCAAAATGATCCTAGAAAAATTTCTGTGCGGCCACTCCTTGTCGAGTTTTAGAGAAAACGTATCAAAAAGCGTATACACGTTAACAAGTACATTTTTTTATCTTGTAAACTAAGCACTCTAAGATAAAATTTTGAGCCACATTTTGATATCAGTGCTGGGATGTTCTAACATCACTATTTTCGATATTCGATTTCTCTTTTTTCAAGAACAAAATCGCATTATCTTTCACAATTATTGTCTGAGTATTTTCGATTCAGCCTGCTATTTCTTCATCACTTTATCACTACAAAATTTTTTTGTGATACTTTGTCGATTATGTTGAAAAAGGATAGGAAAGAAATTTATTGTAATAGGCTGAGATCGCAATAGATGAGCGTAATTGAGGAAGCGAAATAATGGGCAACTTTGTTCATGAAAAAAGAGACATAAAGCGTATCGAATATCGAAAATAGTGATGTTAGAACATCCCAGCACAGGCGTAATTTTGATAATAAATAGACCAATAAAACTCCAATTAGAAAAGAAACTAAACTGGACAACGAGATATTTACTTATGTATACTTATTACTGTAGAATAAGTGTGAAAGTCACAGCAATATTTATTCCATCTTGAGAAATGCGGCCCACGGGCCGCATGGCGCAACATGGAATAACTGTTGCGGTGGTCCTATATTCTGTGCCTCTGGATACATAAATAAATACCGCGTTGTCCAGTTGACTTTTTTTTCTAATTGGACTTTTATTGCTCTATTTATTATCAAAATTTGTCAAAAATACTAATTTGGTTGGCCACCACTGGTTTAAACGATTTTTTTACTGTTTAGCTGAATTTTAATCGTTTATCAACATTTAATAAATCTCCGTGTTTATTGTAAGTAATTTTTAAACCATTTCGTTAAATTTTTACCGATTAAGAATTTTTCAAACAGTACATTTATCTTTGTTCAATTGTAAGAATGATTCGTTTATTCTTATTCAAGTTGTAACACAGGTAACAGATAGTTTAATTCAAAAACAGTCCTGAAGATAAAACGTACGAATCACTGTACGAAAACTGTGACTTTTCGAATTAAAGCAGCTAGAACACGATCTATAGAAGAAGCTACATGGTAAGCTTTTTATGTCAATATTTATATTATTTAATAAAACTGTTTAATTTAGAGCTTATGCTTAGTAGAAAAAAAATCAAAATATGATGGAACAGATGACCACAATATAGCGCAAACCACTGGAAGTAAAATATTTGCGGACGCTTTGCTAAAGCAACTTTCTTAGAAAGGAACAGTATCAATCTAGTTTCAAATCTTTTACTAAAACTAATAGGACCATTTGTAACGCTATATAAGCAAAACATATCCCATTTATCCCGACCGCTGAACTCTTCAAAGAGTTATTTGAAACAAATAAAATTTATACCAAACAATGGTGGTTTGGCGTCTATTGGAGAGGGGGGGGGGACGGAGGAGGCGCATCACGTGACCTTTTCGGGTAATGCATTAGGCAGCTGCGTGATGGGTACAATTGTGTAAGGGGTAACCTGTTCATAATTCGCAAGTGTACGTGCTGCCTCTTCGTGGCAACCACTGGTAACTAAGGCCATTTGGCACATTTTTGCCCATTTGGCGCAGGCTAAAGTACGACGCTAAAGGAGAAACCCTTGACAAAAAACCCTAATCTAAGGTGGAAGAGCATATGCCGATGGATGAATGGCTGATAGGTTAATCAGTTCAAATATGCGGACTCTGGATACCAGGCACCCTCCAGTTTTATTTAGCCTTCCTGTAGTAAAGCTGGATGACCTTCAGGTGATTTGAAATTCCCAGCAACTCGTAAGAGTAAATTCAAACGGAAGACGGGGCAGGGGTAGGAATATACGGGAGTGGGACAGCCCTCTCGAAGTCCTTGTTCTCCAATGCTACCGTCCTTCTAGCGGAACTACATGCTGTAGTAAACATCTAGGAGGGAGAGCAATAAGCCCAGATAGTATGTATCACGTACCGGCTGGCAGTATTATCAGGTTCAACGACCTGAATATTGACTGGACGATTAACTTAGCAGGGTCCAGCACAATAGATCTTTTGTGTTTTGCGAGGTGGCTGATCGCCCACATGGCCCTCCAATAATAATAATAATAGACCAAACAATTGAAAATTAATAAATTGGGTTATTTGCTTTTTAAAAATTATCCAAATTTAGTGAAAAAATTAAAACCCCAAGCCACAATCGCCCACATCGAATCAAGGAAAGGCAACTGCAACAGCATCATCGACAGAATGTTCCTCTCAAAGTAAATTTATTAAAATTAAATTAATTTTAGCATGTTTTATTTATTTTCTGTAAGTAATTAACTTTTATTTCTTTTGCTTTTTGTTTAAATATAATAATTATTAACTAAAGATTCCGTTTTTACATTTAATCAGTATTTTTATTACTGAAAAAATACTCTCCTCTTCATGGTTAAGTGGTTAAAAAGTAACTATTTGGTTTAGTTTTAACTGAAAAGGCTGGATTTGTTTTGGTTAAGCAGTATTAAATATTTAACCGATACGTCAACAAACGGCTTATGGACGGCTTTCCAAAAATCATCAAATGAGATTGTGACGTTTATAAACGGTTCATTTTAAACCTATTTAGTTATACTAAATAGATTTAAAATGTGACCATTAAAATGTTTAAAAAAACATTTTAAAACCTAACCCAGATTTTAGCTAAGGTTGAATAACTTTTATAAGCTAATTTTCAACTGAAAATTGTTATTGTGGGCGTGTGACGTGTTGTCGATATAACTAGAAGAGCAATATGTCAGCAGACCAACATATCATCTATTTATCGTCAGACACAATTCTATATTTCAATCTCTATTATCCCTCTATCAATCGGTAAACACGTCATCTCTTTGCAGTTCTTTGCATTTCCGAGCAACAATAGCCAAATGGAATCACATTGCGCGACACCTATAAAGCATGACCGAAACTATTCAAAAACTTCTTCTTCTGGAATTGTTAAATCACTATGAACTGGTTTCATCATTCTTATCCACCCTATTCTCTAGTTTTCACAAGATTCTCATCGAACGTGGAGGTTACCGTTGAGATAAAGGCCTATTTTGTACAGTTCGAAAAAACTTATACGAATTTGGAAAATTTAGATTTCCGGAAACCCGTTGAGTATTGTGAGCTAAATGGAGATTATATTCAATTATGTAAGTAGTTCAAAAAAAAAATCTTTCACCGCCAGACGAGGAAAATGATTAAATTTGTGACCATAATATTTCCTTCGAAGGCACATTTAATATAATGGATTTTACTGACAATCTCATCAGTGGTCAAAGTACTTGAAAGATCAAAGCAAAATTCAGTTAGTCACTAGTGTTGTGAACTATTCCATGAGTAACCCAATATTTGTTCTTTCCATAATGGCTTTTCACTCATAAAGTACCATTTTATTATTTTTATTTTTTGAACGCCATTATCTTATGAAACACCTCTCAACTTTAATATGTTTAACGATTAATTTGTCCCTGCTATTTAAAACACGTGCTTAATTTTGGATGAAGGCTGTTTGAAAACAGGTATAAGATTTACCGGCTAAATAATTTTTACAAGGAGTAACTTCCGAAACGATCGTAATTTTAATTTCAAATAAAAATAAATATCACAGTAAGAAAGCGACAAAAACAAAATAATTATGTTTTATTATATAAAATCTACCTTGTGTTTATTTAAGTGCAATTTTATACAACGCAGTTGTTAGAAATTTGGTTAAGATAAAATTTGATTTATTGTTGGGAACACAATGAGTTTTTTGATAAATCATATTAACTTAACATATAATAAAATCAATGTCAACATTTAAAGAGTGGAAAGTACAAATTTTAAACAACATAAAATTTATACAGAATTTGATAACGTATAACTTTGTCATAAAACCTACAAAATTCATATTTACAATAATACGATTAATTATAACACGTAAGTACATAACTTTTGAGTAATGCTTTAATGTTTAATCATTAACAGTTTTATTATAATTACATATTTTGATCTATCCATCAACGAAAGGTAAACATAAAATGTTACTACAACGTCAAAATATATGCCAAAATATGTGCTGACCGGCGTACTAATTGCTTAAAGAATTTCTGTGTTAATGGATATGAATTGTGAAGCCAATAAAGAAATTTGTTTTATTACACTGTATAAGAATATAAATTTGTATTTATTCTGAATTATTCGGAATTACTGGCATTAATATGAAAATCATTAAGTAAACAGAAAGACGATTAGTATAAATCCATAATTCTTGGTTTAAAATTAAAGAGTGTCGCAATAAGAGAATTCATGCGAAATTTTGCAACAACTTTGTTCAGAGCTATAAATTTGACAATTGATTACATAATCCAACAGTGCCAAATTATTATAATATCTCACGGTGGGAATTCGAAGAAAATGTCTCAATTACTGACGTAAAACACTTCTCTGTGCCTTTCTAGAAGTCGATCAAGTGAAAATATAAAGTACTTTCTATAATATTTTCACTGATCGACTGTTACACCAAGACGTAAAAGCATCAAATATCTTGACAACCAAAATAAATGCTCCCGTTGATGAGCCCTTCCCTTTATAAGAGACCAGTTTAAAAATAATGAATTTTTTTTATAAATTTACTGCAAATAAATATGATCTAAGATACACCTTCTTCTTTTTTTTATTTTATTGTATTTTTTTTGTTCTATGCAATCTTTCCTGGGGCTCAACGCACTTCCAACTTACAGACCCGTTTTTTGTATAAACCACCTACACATTGCATTGCTTCGTGTCAGCCTATAGTGCTAACATAAAAGGTGGGTCGCGGCCCATACATTCTGCACTCTCAACAGGGAGTCATAGTTGTATTCATCGTCATCACCGATTGTAATTAGATGATGCATTCCGCCCCTATCGCGATTCGAACCCGATACCTTCCAATCCCAACGCCGCAGCATTATTAACCACTGAGCCGTTTGGTAGGTGACACATTCTTCTTAATAAACTAAAAATTGAAAAGAACCGTTAAATAAAATAAAATAAAAAATTAAATGAATAGAAAAATATCTTCCACACTTCGGTTATCTGTGGAAAAGTTCACCGGCACTTCGAACAAGTTCAAGAGAATATATAGTACAAAGTAGAGCAAAGAGTAAACAATTAAATGCAAAAAAGTGAGCCTTTAAATTATTTTATATGATCTTGAATTGGCCTATCAAGTTCAATTTTATTTTGCTTATAGAAACCTATTTTGGAAAGTAAATGAAACTATAAAAAACCCACAGACAAAAGTTATCTACTTTTTTGCATTAAGATTTTTTATTTTTATTTTATTATTTAATAAATATAACTACAAATATAATTCATCTAGTAACTTATCTGTGTTGAATGTTGTTAGCTGTTTGTGAAACATAACCCATTGTTTTGCTCCAAGTTAGTTACTTCATTAATTTAGCTGTCCTAGTTATAGGGGCTTCGTTGGTCGAAGCCGTCTTACTGGTTTTGTGTTGATCAGCATACGATGCAAATCAGTATTTGATGTTGACTAAGGTGATGTACGTGTTTCTTTGCATGATTCTTAATTTCATCACTGACGTATTCCACTTTTAGGTCCTAATGAAGGTTATCATTCAGACGCAAGTCTTTATTTCGAAAAGTTTCGATTACTTGTAGGTTAGTTTTCTTGGTGCAGCCCCATAGATGTATACCATAGGTCCATACAGGTTTCAATATCTGCCGGTATAAGAGCAGTTTATTATGAAGAGTTGCTTTTTTTGCTCAAAGCCAATACATTTTTCTATATTCGATTTTTAACTATTCTCTTTTCTTTTTAACATGCTCTCTCCGCTTGAGTTTAGCATTAAGGGTTATTCCTAAGAATTGTGCCGTTTTTGCAAGTGGAATTGGTTGCGAATTAGGTAACCAATTAACATTTTTGTTGATGAGGTTTATAGGTATAGATTTAATTTCGTTGAGCTGAAGGCGCCGTTTCTTCGTAAGCTCACTCAATGAATTAGCGGCGTGAGATTGCAGTATCATCCGCAAATGTTGCAATACTTGTTCCTTTTGTGCTTGTATATTTCGCATTTATAGTATACAGTAGAGAATTGGCCCCAGAACACTTCTTTGTGGAACTCCAGCCGATATTTTCTTTAGTTCGGAGTATTCCTCTTCATGTTTTACACGAAAGTTTCGGTCAGCTAGATGAGTTTAAAATTAGGTGCAACCGCTTTGGCAGATCTCTGTCCAGTTTATATTCCACGCCTCGGTGCCATACTTTGTCGAAGAAGATACTTGAACATATTTTTTGCTTTCAAAGCATCTTCAAATAAATCTGTGATTCTATGCACTTGATCTATGGTAGTGTTTTTCTATACGACTTTTAATGAATTTAACCTCTTTGATAAGAGTTATTTGTACTTTAGGCCTTTTAAGTTCTTTCATTGCTATCCAAAAAGAATAATTAGAGTTCTTGTGGCCAGAAAAGCCGACATTCGCTAAAAGATTTATTCTTGATTTCCCAAAATGTATTTTTAGCATTGAAATTATCGCCTACGATTATCAATTTAAAACCCAGCGATTTAAGTAACGTAATCAGTCATGTACGTGTATGGTTACTTGTATAATTTCTTTTTCAATTTTTATTCACCGTAATGTTTGATGTTTTCCCTCACAAATATGTTTGAACCTTCTCTCGCTTTTCCTGCTGGATAGATGGCGTGGTAGCAATGGTATCCTCGAATTCTGCCGAATATATTTTTTGCCAAATGAGATTCTAAAATTAGGCATAGATCTATCTTTTCTATATTTAGGAAAATCTCTAATTCTAGAATTTGTTGTAACGCCCATTTGCATTCCAATTGCCGATTCCGAAAGTGTTATTCATCTTCATAGGTTAGTACATCATGTCACTAAATTATCTCAATCACTAAATTAATCAAAAAAAAAAAAATTGTGATTTAATTGATTTAGGAGATCGGAAAAAATACCATAGAGTAAAAACCTGACCTTGTGAATCAACCATTAGTAGAGGTAGAAAATCGTCTTGAGGTCGATTCAATTTGATTGCTTAAGGCACTCGGACAAAAATACCATAGAGTAAATAAAACCGACCTCGTGAATCAATTTGATTGCTTAAGGAGCGCCGATACTGCGAAAGTTGTGAAATAGTGAACACAATAAATAAAACACCAAGCCCTATTTTATGCCCTTCAAGAGAAACATATTGAATCATTGCAAAGATTTTTTGATAAAATGTCGGACGAGGATGTGTTGAAATACTAACAATTTCGGAATTGCGGGCATTTACATACTATACTATTGATCAAAATGTTACAATGACGATACATTGTTGTGTGTGGCCGGCTCTTATTATTGTTTAGTCAGTTTATTTCAGTTTATGTAACAACTTAATTTTTTGCATTGTATGGACCAACCCGGTTTAACATATTAATAAATACAAAATAAAAACGAAACCGCAACTTCATGGTTTAGAATCACCCACATCCCAGCCATTCAAATTCATTTTCATCCGGCCAAATTTAATCTTCTCATGTAATGTTGTTTTTTGCAATTAATGTAAGGCATCATTTGCAGGATTCGTACTATATTCATTTAAATTCAAGCGACTTTCTCCCGTAGTTGAATCAGTTTTTAATTTTATTTTAGAATGTTGACGTAGATTTTACAACGCATATAAAATAAATGTTTTTTACAAAAAACAAAAAAGATCGACTGAGTGCGAGTTTACGACCATTTTCTGAAGAAAAATTTTCAACAGGCAACCAATCGACGTAGTCTATTTTGTAAACAAATTTCCCCTTCCAGTATCCGCTCTTGTTCAATCCTACTTAATTGCTGCCACTACAATGTTTTCAATTTGAATTACTAAATGTTTGCGATCAGGTCGAATTATTTCTTCGTGTCAAATAATAAAACTTTTCCACTTCTTACGATGTTAGCCAATAAAGATTCAGTAAACAGGCTTGAAAAAGATGCTGCATAGGTACATAGGCATGCCTACAACGCTGCATTTAAATATCTACATAAAAAACTAAAACACGCAGAAACAATAAACGACACCAAATTGGAATGTATAAATTGAGTTGCAATGATTACAAGAATTTCTATAAAGGCCACATTAGCTGAACATTTTAAACAAGATTTAAAGTACTTACAGGCAAAACAAACACAAACCACACATACAATCGCGATTATTATAGATAGAAAACAATTTAAACCACTTCAAGAAATGAGAGGAATTTTGCGTTTAAACCCGACTTCAATAGTCCGTTTCTTCTACAATTTTTTAAGTCGACCTTTGCCTTAATAAAAATAATGTTTATACCTAGAGCTATATAATTCGTAACTAAGTATAAATAAAACATCAAAATATTTTCATCATTTAGTTGCCTTTAGACAGTGCACAAAACTGCTTAATTAAAAAAACAAATGCGCAATCATATAAAATGTTTGTCAAAAAATCGTTAAAGTATTACTAGTAATTATAAATTATAAAATCTAAGATTTAAGTGGATCATTAAGGACCAAAATGAAAAAGATTACAATTATCTTATTAGTGTTAGTAACTGTCAATCTAGTTCTAGTGTCATGTCAATTTTTAGAATCGATAATTCAGTTTTTAGACCGCGGTGGTCGGCAACTCAGTAACGAAATTCCAAACGTGAAATTTGTGAAAAATGAATATGATTTTATAATTGTGGGAGCGGGTACAGCTGGTTGTGTGCTAGCAAATCGGCTGTCAGAAAACCCAAATTGGAATGTGTTACTAATTGAGGCGGGAAAACAAGAAAATTTATTAATGGATGTACCATCAATCGTGCACTATTTGCAACAAACAAATTTGAATTGGAAATACAAAACAGAAGCGAGTAATTCATCGTGTCTGGGAATGATTAATAATCAGTGTAATTGGCCACGCGGCAAAGTGATGGGCGGTTCAAGTGTTCTGAACTACATGATATATACGCGAGGCAGCCGATATGATTACGATCGATGGGAAGCGTTCGGAAATCCAGGATGGAGTTATAAGGATGTATTGAAATATTTTAAAAAGCTGGAACATAGTGAAATACATGATTCAGATCCGGGATATCATGGAAAAAATGGACCACTTACAATTTCATATCCGCGGGCAAAAACCAAAATTGCTGAAGCATTTGTGGATGCAGCAATCGAAAGTGGAAAACCTCTAACCGATTATAATGGAAAACGAATGATCGGAGTATCAGCACTGCAAACAACTATACGTGACGGGGCTCGAGTTAGTTCGAATGTAGCTTATTTGTATCCAATTAGAGATCGCCCAAATTTGCACGTGAAGAAAAATAGTCATGTCACCAACGTTATCTTGGATGATTCTACGAAAACTGCGGTTGGCGTTAGATTTATCGATAATGACAACAAAAAATTTTACAATGTGAAAGCACGAAAGGAAGTTATACTATCGGCCGGTGCGATTGGGACACCACAAATTCTAATGTTGTCAGGAGTTGGACCAGCCGATCATCTCGCCGAAATGGGTATTAAAGCAATTGTTGATCTTCAAGTGGGATATAATTTAATGGATCACACAGCAAGCCCATTAACGTTCCTTACAAACACAACTTCGATAAAGATCGAACAAACTGCCACGCTTAAGCATATAGCGGAATATATTCAAACTGGAACTGGTCCAATTTCAATACCCGGTGGTTGTGAATCATTAGCATTTTATGCGCTTGATAATCCCAATGATCTAGATGGCCATCCCGATTTAGAATTAATACAGATGGGAGGTGGTATAGCAGCCGCACCTGAGATACTCTTAGCCAATTATGCTCTAAAGCCAGAAATTTACAGGAAAATGTTCCGTCGGCTAGAACAACAGGGTGTGGAATCATTTATGATACTTCCGATGGTGCTGCGGCCGAAGAGTCGCGGTCGTATACTATTAAAATCAAAAAATCCTTTTGCACATCCGATAATCCGGACAAATTATTTTTCTGATCCATATGATATCGATATTTCTGTACGTGGAATTAAAAAAATGATTTCCTTGCTGAAAACAAAGGCGTTTGAAAAAATTGGTGCACGTTTATATACAGCACCAATACCATCATGTTCAAAGTTTAAATTCGGATCCGACGATTATTGGGAATGCTTTACTCGCCATTTTACCTTCACAGTTTATCATCATGCGGGAACATGTAAAATGGGACCATCCACCGACGAAGCTGCTGTGGTAAATCCAAGACTACAGGTTTATGGTGTAAGTAAACTTCGAGTTATCGACGCGAGTATCATGCCGGAAATTATTGCGGGACACACAAACGCTCCTGTATATATGATTGCTGAAAAGGGAGCCGATATGATCATGAAAGATTGGAGTGAACTAAAGTGAGCTAAAACCAGAACAACAAATTATGTTTAGAATTTATGTGAAATTGTATGCATAGTTTTAAACGTTTATAATTTTATAATATTCCTCATGAACTTGAAATTGATAATTCACGCGCGCACGGTTACATTTAATAAACAAAAATGAAAATTAATTACATTTTATGATAGAAATTAAAAATATTTTTTTTGTTTTATTTTGTTTTTAGGTAAAATTAAAAATCGTAAAAAATTTACGACACCGTAATAAAAAAATAAAAAAAAATAGCATGGAGTTCGCGAACAAATGTCATTATATGTGTATGTATTTAGAAAAAATAAAATACTCAAAACTATAACATTTTGTAATTGTAGTTAACTTATCATTTTCTTCGGGATTTATAAAATCATTTTGAAATTAAAACACTCCTAAATAGATGATAATGCATTCCAGCCTAAGATTACAAAAAGTATTACCCAACTTTTAAAAACCTCATATGATGATGTTACAGTTTTAATTTATTTACATATTTTTTTTGTGTATATGCTTTTATTAATTAGACACTAGAAATAAATTAGTCCATTTTACTTGTTGCACCAATTTAATTACAGCGACATTCATTATGAAAAAGGTTATTTCCTGACTATTTTCACGATGATGTTTGTATTATAATGCAATATGAAGGTCAATGTGTTCCCACAAAATTAAGAATTTCTATAATAAAGCATACGAACTAAGAAAACATTTGAAGTAAACAACGGATGGGTACCGATCATCTTTGATCACACTTTTACTCATTTTATTTTCTTGTGAGTTTTTTGAAATACTCTTATTCTAAACAATCCAGGTAATTCAGAATGGAGTCTGCATTAATTTTAAGGGATTTTCAAGAATAGCATAACTAGTTAGTGTTTTATCGCATCAGGTAACATCGTTGCTAACTTTATGTCACGTCAAATGTATTATTTTGCCGAATTGTGAAAGGCGTCATTTTTTGAGCGTTCAGTATATCGAATTTTGCGCCAACAAAAAGAAATAAGCGGGAAGCTTTGCTTTTTGCTTCCATTTGAAGAAAAGTGCTGCTGAAAATCAATCAATGTTTCTGGAAGTTTATGGTGATTATGCTCGTCCAAGCCAGCCGAAAACGTTCGAGTCAAACAGAAGAAGAGCTTGCAGAATCATTATATGTTGATCGATCAACGACTTCGGAACGTTTATCGTTTAAATGCCATTGGAATGATCCCGAAGGAAGAAAATTGGGTGCCGTACGAGTTGAAGAAAAAGTTTCTTGCATCGTACGATGACGAGCGATGAAAAATGGATACACTATCGTATTACAAGTCAGGCGAAATATTCATGGCGTCAAACTCATGATCAGTATTTGGTGGGGTAATCAAGGTATTATGAGCTGTTCCAATCCAACGAAACCATCACTGCTATCATCAACAATTGATGCAAATGAGCCGAGCATTGAAGCAAAAACGGTCAGGACTCGTCTTGCGAAACCTGACAAAGAAACGTTAAAAGCGATCGACTGGGATGTCCAACCACAGCCGCCGAATTCTCCAAATATTGCTACTTCCAATTACTACCTATTTCAATTGGTGGCTCATGGTTTGTATAAGGAGCGCTTCAAATCTTATGAAGATACCACAAAATGAGTCGATTCGTGGATAGTCTCTAAAGATATATCATTCTTTCTGGCTAGCGATAGAAAATATTTTGAATGATCAATTTGTAAGCACTTTTCACAATAAGCCTGTATTTCGACCAAAAGAAAAAAAAACATTTTTGGATTTTAGCTTTATATTTTAATATTTCAACAATTTTTTATTAATTTTTTAATAAAAACGTTTCGACTCCATATTCCATTATTCTCAAGAACACGATTTATAAGCCATAAAATTGTACGCTTGAGAATGACGTATTGTGGCGAAGAAAGATCGGTTTTTTATTTTTAAAAAATTAATAAAAAATTGTTAAAATATTAAGCTAAATTCCAAATAATCGTTTTATTTTAAAAAAAGCTTAATAAATATTTTAAATTACGCATTTATAAAAAAAGTTTTCTAATTTTGTTATGAAAAGTCGACATATTTTTAGGAAATGAAGGAAGTTTCACAACGGATGATGAAATAATCATTTTAACACTTGTTTGTTGTGGATACTATTTGATTAATATAAGTTTTAAACACTTATGGCTATTTTATTGACTAACTTTATAATATCTATTTGATTAATAATAAAATTCAAGATTCAATAATTTATGTTTCTTACTTCGGTCTAAAAAGCTGAAAAAGCCGAAATGCTGTCAAAAATGACAAAAATATGGTTGGTCCAAAACCATTTTTCTCGACGTTTTGAAAGCCCGTGAGTCTGAAAAAGCAACAAAAAAAATGTCCGTCCGTCTGGATGTCTAGACGTCTGGATGTCTGTTTCCCATAGTATCTCGAGAATTACTTGTCCGATTTGGATTTTTTTTTCGCCAATCTGTTTCTATGGTCAAGGTGAAGATTTGAAAAGCTTTTGGAAACTATACTTCAAGAAAGTGAGGTACCTGCCATACGAATTGAACCAAAACACCTGGTTATATATGGTAAAAATATTTACGAATTTTTTATATATGATGGTTTGATTTGAAGGTTAAGTTAGGGGTCAATTCGCGGTTTGAGTTGAAGTTGAGTTGGAACTTGGCTATTCCTTAATCAATTATGATGAAATTTGACATGTGCGATGGAAATGGGATTCTAAAATGATTTTTGGATAAAGTTCTGGAATATGGCCAAGTATTAGGGAACTTGTCTACTTCTCAATCGATTATGATGAAATTTGACTTGTGCGTTGAAAAAGGGATTCTAAAATGATTTTTAGATAAAGTTCTGGAATATGGCCAAGTAGGATGGAACTTGGCTATTCCTTAATTGATTATAATGAAATTTAACATGTGCGTTGGAAATGGTATTCTATAAAAATGATTTTTTGATAAAATGATTTTTGAATAAACTTCTGGAATATGGTCAATGAGGACGGAACTTGAATATTTCTTAACCGATTATGATGAAATTTGATGTGGGTGATGGAAATGGGATTCTAAATTGATGTTTGGATAAAGTTCTGTATAATATTTGACATGTTCGATGATATTTGACATGTGCGATGGAAATGGGATTCTAAAATGATTTTTGGATAAAGTTCAGGAATATGGCCAAATATTAGGGAACTTGCCTACTTCTCTTCTTTGAAAATGGAAAAAAAAGAAATGGAATATGGATAAGTAGGATGGAACTTGGCTATTCCTTAACCGATTATGATGAAATTTGGCGGTGGTGCTTTGTACTCGTATATAAGAATTGTGTGATGGTGAAGATAATGGTGATGGTGATGATGATGGTGATGGTATGATGGTCTGATGGTATAATGGTATGATGGTATGATGGTATGATGGTATGATGGTATGATGGTATGATGGTATGATGGTATCATGGTATGATGGTATCATGGTATCATGGTATGATGGTATGATGGTATGATAGTATGATGGCACGATGGTGATGGTATGATGGTATGTTGTTATGATGGTATGAGTTGAGCAGAGGGTGGTGATTTGGTTCGAGCTAAGTTGAATTGAAGTTGAGTTAGGATTTAGTTAGCCTATATTGGGTGGGGTTAAGTGAGTTGTTCTGCTGAAGATTGACTTAAGAGATTCATTTCGGGATTGATTTGGGAGTTGAATAAATCAAAATCGAAGTTCTGACCACCTCATGAAGTTTCAGCCCTTCATATTTTTATTTTAAATTGGAAAAAATCTTGTATGAAACCCGTTAGGAACTGATATTTGGTTAAACTTGTGTAATTCAATAAATATGCAAACATTCCACTCACAGACATTTTTTTTAATACGTACAAAAGTCCCTGAAAAATTCCAATTTTAACTGACAATGGTTTTCATTAATGAAAATGGTTAATTCATCAAAATTGGATATGGACGATAAAACTTAAGAGTAAGATCTCATGAAAAAGTTAGAAATAATACTACATGCTATAATTAATATCATGAAAAAAATCATTTTGTTAAAATTAAAATAGAAGTAAATTCAAAGGGCCTCCCAAACTATTAATATCCCGAGCCCCTTCATATCTCAAAAAGGCAATGTGTGCAATTGATTTTTTTGGTGAAAAATGATTCTGGTGAAGATGCTCGTTTAGCCTAACGTGATAAAACGTCAGTTGCGCTAATTGTGTCAACTGCAAGTCATTTGCGTTTTACTTAGGTTCACTACAATTTGCTTACTTAATTCTAATATATGATAATTTAATTCTGTTCAGTTATAATCTAGATATTGAATGTATTATTAATTAATAATTAATTAAATATGTGAAAATTCCTAACAGTTGTCCAGACCTTGTAAAATATAAATGTCCGCAATTATGTAAATTTGAATAGCATATTATTATATTGCTAATTACAGAGGAAAACAATTATTTTCAGACCGTAATACAACAAGTACTTAATTATTATCGATTAACGATTAGTATGAGTTAAAACCGCAGCATGAGTTGAATTATATGCATAGATTTTAACAAGCAAAAGTTTATAAACGTTAATTGCAAGAGCATGTGTTGTACATATGTCTCGAAAAGAGAAACAAAATAATTCAAAAACATTCAAAATTAAAGCTATCATAATATTTACATTTTGCATTGTTACTACATATAGTATGTGTAATGAGAAGAATAAAGGCTGGGGTGGGATGTTGTAACATCACTTTCGAATCGAATTCGATAGAGTTTATGTCTCTTGTTCCAAGAATAAAATTGTACTCTATTTCGTTTTCGAATTATGTTTTTTTTTGCTGCTATCTCAGACTCCGTCTGATGGTCTACGGTACTTTCCATATTTGTGTTAAATATTAATCTTTGTGCAAAGCTTTAAATAACTTTGGCTATTGTATTTTTACTTGGTGTAGTTAAAGATTCGTGAGTCTTACTTGTCCCATTATTGTGTAAATACTGAACAGTTCCAGATATATTTGTTCGTCTTTGGCTAATTCGATCTTCTTAAACCGAGCTTCAATTTAAGTGAAAGTTCATCAAAACCTAAATTCTCAAACATAAAAGACAATTCCGATTCAGCTGAAAGATTTGCATCGTCTCGGCAAAGGGCTTCAACAATAAGCTTCACTGGGAGAAGTGCAGAAATGATGCTGTTAATTTTAAAAATTTCAACATTGGAAATAGCAATATCAGATGCGATATCTATCAATGTTTTTCTGATATTTGTTAGTTGGTGAAACCTTTCAAGCATTTGGACTAGGCTATTCCATCTAGTTCTAGTGTTCATAATTGGTTTTAATTCTTTTCCTTGTTCCTGTTTCGCGTACATTTGAAGAATATCATTCGATTTTCTAGAAAAACGAAATATTTTTGCAATCGAACGAACTTTTTTGGTAAGAAAATAAAATTCAAAGTCCTCAGTGTCAACTTGCTCTAACTCAGCTACATTATCGATTTGTTTAATTAAGCCAATGCCATCATCGCCGACGTATTTCTCTTCTTCACTAACATTTTCTGTAGTTACATATATCCTCCAGCCCTAATTCAGTGGTATTTGATTTATTATAACAACATCAATTACAGCTAAACGGATCGCGTTTGTGAAGCATAACTGTTGATTGCATGGTAAAAAGCGTCCCACTTTTTGCAAAACTACTGCATAATTGTTGTTTTGCAGTGTGGTTTTCAGTGCCGCAATGCACTTCTCTGCAGGAAAGCGTCCTTCAACATGAACTAGACCTAAATTTCAGACTTTCTCTTTGGTATGGATATTAACATTTAAATAACATCGGTTATGTTCATGTTAAGCAAAACCGTTTTCCATCTTCTTTGGCACTAATGAACTGTGCAACATTTTTACATAGCCAAAATGCAATTCTTCAATTCATTGTTATTAAATGTGTTGCTGAGATGTTGTCGCCGACCCATTGTTCTTACTATCTCTATACATATTTTACATTTTACCGTTTGTTTTTTTGATCCTCTCAAAAAATGCATCCAAACAAAATTATGATTTTTACATTGCTTTATGTATTCAGAATAAGTTTCGTTTTCGTCGTTTACGATTTTTGATGACATTTTAGGGTGGACTCAAAAAAATTATTTAACTTATTATACAAAAAAAAAATGGAAACAAAATAATTATCAAACAATATTAATAAATTAAAACCGTTCTAATTAACCGTTCTAAGCCGTTCTAAATAAAGTCAAAAAAACTAAATACACACAGCTCTCAAAAAAATAAATTTCAACAGTGATGTAAAGGGGAAAACGTTAAATTTATGAACTTTTTATTGAAAAATTAATTACAGAGACAGACACAAGCCAATATTCCACAAATTAATGGCGCACTGCTTTTAATTAGATTAAAGCATTTTTTGTGATTCCCGGTCAATCACAATATTTTACGTTTTATCCGCACTGCTGTTTAACATGAACTAAAAGTTTTTATTAAAAAATCCAATTCATTACCAACCACACAAAATTGTTTTAATTTTTTTCGTCATTTTTAGTGTTACCAGCAATAAGTTAAACCATATTACTAAATCCTATTTATAGATGGCGTTTCAAAATTCGCAAGTAAATTTTTGGAATTCGAAACTATACATATTTATGAGCACCAATTTCGGAATTATCGAATTTCGAATCTCGTATATGCAAGCCCTAGGAGGGGACGGAATTTCATCTCGAGTTTGATTTGACCGGGGTGAACAAGTTGCAACTTTAACATTTGAAACAGCAGGGGTGTGTTCAAACCGTCAGTTCTTGTTACACACACAACATGCTTGTCGCAAGAATGTTTCGCCGCATTGCGTTAACGGACTGTAGGTGGGGAAGGGTTCAACGATATGTCGCTGAAACATATTCTGGACCTAATTGACACAAGATGAAGAAGAAAAGAAAGAAAACAAGTTACATACATCAATAATGCAGAGGAAAGGATGAAACATTCAATCGAGGAAGCTTTATACCCTTAAAAACATTTTGAAGGAAATGAAAAGGCAGAAAAGACAAACTGACATCACAATGTATTTCAAGGAAATCTCGCCAGACAGCCCTTTCAACTAAATTTTCCGCATAAAAAACACTTTAAGAATGGCGATGATCAAGGGGACTGAAAATCTTTAAACTTGGATTTGATATTTTATTTTTTTTAATAAGAATGTTTGATATTTTTGAAGGTTACATAATTTTATTTCAATAATAGTTATAAAAATATTATGTGGTTAGCATATAAATCAAACGTATATGTTGAACGACGACTGCACGAGTGATATATGGTATGTAAGGTAAAGGTGATTTCAAAATGTCCTTTCATAGAAGCAAAAATTTATTGTTAAGAATAACTTGTGCAGGAGCTCATATCCGAGCTGAATAAATTAATTTATGATATACTAAACATTTTTTTATTGAAATTTCGATTACAGAAGCACATGTTTAATATTGACAATAAATCGTAAATTCGGGTATTTGTTATTAATTGCATAAATGGCTCATAGATTATAAATAACATACCGTAAATAGTATTGTACTACACTGTAGGCATATCAACGAATAAATGAGTAATAACAATAATTTAAACACAACCATAATTTGCATGACATTGTACTAAAATTCAATGAACAATTAAATCGATACTGATTATTACTGATTTTAATTTTTGATATTAAAAAAATCATATTATGTAATAAACAAATTTTATTATATTTTATCGTATCCAACCATAAACTCAGAGATACTAAATAAGTATGTACATATTTTCTACATAGGTCACCACAATAATAAACGTCGCAATACTATAAATACAATTTGTAATCGCATAGACCAATATTTTTAAAATTTGTATACATTCTTCAATTAAAATTAGCATTTTATTGATATTAATTCATGTGTATTTGTACGTATACTGACTACTGAGTTAGAAATGTTGTATGCTACAGCGTTTAGTACTTTTTCAAAAGCCAAACAATTTCTTGATCAATGAACTTTAAAATTAAAACTATTCGATATTAAGTTGTTCGTACAAAATGTTTCAATGTCAACGGTTAAAAAACTCAAAGTACAATTTATGTTTTTTTATTCGCTGCCGACAGATGCTATAGATAGCCTGTATTTTTCTATACCTAAATTTAAATTTGACGCGCTATTTAATGGTAAGCTACATTTATTTAACATCTTACTATCAATTTTAATTAAATTGCTTAGCGAAAGTTTGATATAAAAAATGCGAATAAAAAAACACAGCTTATGTAACCAAACACAAAACTGCATTTTTGGTCAATAAATACGTTTCAATAAACTTGACTTATTATTACAACACGCACCGAATTAATTTCCAGGCAATGCTGTAATACAACATATAAACAATTTTATTATTATTAGTTTGATCTCTTCATCATGAGAACGTTGACCTAAAAAGTTAACAATGTATTAATACTATAAAAAAAGTGCTCACCGTCTTACTAATTTTATAAAGAATTTTATTTATTTGTTTTTTTTTAATGGATTTGGAGCCAATAAGAATACTGTTCTAAGATAGATTGATATGAGTAGAAGTATATTCTAATTTATTTTGTTTTTGGCGTAAATATGAAAATTAGTAAGCTAACAAAGCCACCATTACTATCATAGATAACTAACAAAAACCGTTTGATTTTGTCATCTTCTTTAGTAATACATTAAACAAGTTAGAGGTGTACTAATAAAGTAACAGATTAAATTCCCATCAACTAAAACCTAGATAGGTTAAATCTAGACTTAAAATTAAGGCGCAATCACAATGTGTGGGTTGGTTCAAGAAATGTTCAAGCTTCATATTCTCTCGTTCTCAAGAAAAGCTCAAAACAGAGTAATGACCTTTTAATCAACGGTATTTATAATCTTAGTTCTTTTATAATTTAAAGAATTTGAGGCATAAAGTCAAATAATTTCCTTCAATAGTTTATTATACCATGAACTAGTTATTTAATCTTGCGCTATGCGAGCCGCGAGCGAAGCGAATTTAATTTTCATTTTATCAAAAACTTACACTAATCGAGAAATTCCGATTGAACTCCAAAAAATTTTACCTAGAATAAAATATTAAAAAACAACTATGTAATAAATTATTATTAAAAAAGAATTTGTTGATTAAAGATTCATTAAAAAATTTCTTCAAACCCAGTCAATTGAAAATTGAAATGACTTGTTTACATATTTACCAATTTAAACTGGCCAAAACCTTCGATTTCATCGAGAACTTGCCTTTAGAAGAATTTGGTTTACCAAAATACAAATAAAGTAGGCCAATCCTAATAATGCACACGATTATTGAATCGGCGCTATTTAATACGCTTAAACAAGTTTGGAACAGTTTTTACTTGGTTTACACACCTTTGCATTGGTATTTAGGTTTAAGAATGTTCGAACCTGTTTTAAATTAAGTATGATTATCTTTGAACTGACTTGCTTAGATCAACATGAACTCGATGTGGAAAAAGATGCAGAGCACAAACATAAAATTTATGTAAATTTTTTTTTTTTAAATAAATGTTGGTAACGCAACTGGAATGAAAACTGGATAATGTCAAGATTATCTTTGAATCGCTGTCTTTTATCACCGTATATTAATGTGGGTTAAATGATTAACGTTTCTTAAAAAAAAAAGTTCTTAAAAGAAAACAATAAATCAACAGTGTGTTTGTGTTTGTAAACTCAACCAACTCCAAGAAGAAATCTGAAATGACTATGGAAAATAAAAAAAAATTGGTTAACGGTAAAATTATAACACAAAATCGGTTTTGATATGAAAAATCCATGAGTTCAATTTTATCCAACCTTAGTTATTTTTAAGACGTGCAAGTAGCTGGACTGAAATTTTAATTACAAGAATATAAAATGACAAAAGCTTTAATACTAGTGTTAAGTTTAGTACTGGTGATAAAAATGTGCCGTGGTTTTTTACTTTATCGCAGTCCATTGGCGATGTATGATCAACTACGATATCCGAACATAGAAAGTGAAATATTTTTCAATGGGCCAATAATTACCGAATATGATTTTATTATTGTTGGAGCTGGGCCAGCTGGGTGTGTGCTCGCAAATCGTTTAAGTGAAAATCTAAATTGGAAAGTGTTACTTATTGAGGCGGGAACATGGGAGAATTTTTTACACGATATTCCACTATTGGCTGCATATTTTCAGTCGTCCAGCACAAATTGGGGATATTCGGCCGAAAAACAACCGGGTGCCTGTTTAGGCATGGTGGATGAGCAATGTTCATTTCCGCGAGGCAAAGGTATCGGTGGTACAAGTATTATCAACTATATGATTTATAGTCGAGGCAATAAAGAGGATTACAATCGATGGGCTGAAGCCGGCAATTCAGGATGGTCGTACGACGATGTTTTACCATATTTTAAAAAATCAGAAGCCGCAAATTTACGAAATGTTCCAGACTGGCAGTACCACAATCGCGATGGTCCGCTTAATGTTGAAGACGTTCCGTATCGAACAAAACTCGTTAAAAGTTACATAAAGGCATGCGAAGAAGCTGGCTACAATAAAACCGATTACAACGGTGAATCACAATTGGGAACTTCTTACTTACAAGCAACAATGAAAAATGGTCGACGCCACAGCGCGGGACAAGCTTACATCGATCCAATTTTCGGCAAAAGAAAAAATTTCCATGTTATTTCCAATGGATATGTCACCAAAGTTCTCATCGATCCAAATACAAAAAAAGCAATTGGCATTGAATTTTCAAAGAATAAAAAGTATTATTCTGTATTAGCAACCAAAGAAGTTATTTTATCGGCAGGTGCATTCAACTCACCAAAACTATTAATGTTGTCTGGAGTTGGCCCAAAAGAAACATTGCAACAATTGAATATTCCACTTATAAAAGACTTAGCGGTGGGCAAAACGATGTGGGACCATGTTAGTCATTTCGGGCCAACATTTATAGTTGAAAGCAGAACAAATGATTCAATTCATGTAGCACGAGATGTATCAGAACAAACAATAAAAGACTATTTAGTAGCAGGAAAAGGCCCACTAACAATCCCAGGCGGAGTAGAAGCATTAACATTTATTAAAACACCAAATTCACATCAACCACCAAATGTTCCAGATATTGAACTAATTTTTGTACCCGGCAGTATTGCTTCGGACGAAGGAACCGGTACAAAATATGGATTTCGACTGAAACAAGAAATATACGACACCCTATATAAACCATTAGAAAACGAAAATATAGATGTATGGTCGGTATTAGTGATGTTATTCCATCCAAGGTCAAAAGGGTATATGACTCTAAAAGACAATAATCCATTCCATTGGCCAAAATTCTTTCCGAACTTCTACCAACATGCCGATGATGTCGAAACTATGCTGCACGGAATCCGGGCAGCAATTAAAATTTCCGAAACACCAATAATGAAAAAATTGGGCGTCCGACTACATGATACACCATTGCCCGGGTGCCAACATATGCCATTCAATTCAGATGACTACTGGCGGTGCTCAATACGATCATTATCGATTACGCTACATCATCAAGTAGCCACATGTAAAATGGGGCCGGCTACTGATTCAAGTTCTGTTGTAAATCATGAACTTAAAGTACATGGTATTAGACGTCTTCGTGTGGTTGACACAAGTATAATACCTGAAGCACCTACAGCACATACAAATGCGCCATCATTTATGATTGGCGAGAAGGCAGCCGATATGATCAAAAATAAATGGAAACACCAGTAAACCGCATAAATTCATATATGTACCATATGTATGTACTTATAAACAAGTGCTACACAGACGCAAACACTAAATATTACAATATAAAAATTTACCGCCTAAATTTAGACTAATGTAAAATAAATAAATTTTAATAAACAAAACAAAAGATAAAAATTGTTGATTTGCATTTTCTTATTTATTGTCAAGGTCATTAGAACAGGTACAATGTAATATGTTACGGCGATAATACGTCACTACGGTTACACATACATATTAATGTACGTACTTTTTAACCACATAGTTACACACAGGGAATGTCATAATTTATCGGTGTAGATACAGAAAATTAGAAAAATGTAAAATTGAAATATCCACATTATGTTATATTGAGGTGTAACATGATAAACATCACGTTTTAATACATTTCTAATTAAAATTGTTTTTTTAAGGTAGGGAAAATGTTCGAAAAATGTTTAGCATAATATGTATGTGTTTAATGAAGTCATAAAGGCTATAAATTGAATTTTTATATTTTTTTTTTTGGAAGATATACCCATTTTTATTGGGCTTGGGAATTTGTGAAAACTATCAAAACGAGTTGCCTAAAATCATATAATATTTAATAGTGCGCAAGAGAAGAAAAGCAACAGAGGTAGTGTTAAATATTTGTTAATTCATTTAACAGTGCGGTCATAATTAGCAACAAAGTCAAAATAGTGTGACGTGGTAATAACCAATTTCATGTCAAACCCATTATCAGTTGTGTGGATTTGTTAACAAAAAAAATCTAATTTATAAAATAGCCGCAAACTTTCTGCGATATTAAATTCAACTTTCGATTTGAACATTTTGAATTTTATCGTTGAAAGTAGCCATTTAGGCTCTGATAACTAATTTTCAGCAGTAGAATTGCTATAATTTTAGTTTGAATAGAACCAGTGGCGTAACACGGAGGAGGCTCTAATGGGTTTTAGGGGTATTCAATTTTTTAAATTGAAACATCCAATTTTTTAAATTGAAAGTTTCTTACTAACCGTGATCTTCATATTTTGAATCATAATTAACTAAAAAATTGTGAATATTTTTCGAGATGGCTTGATGAGTTCAACAAATTGCAATATTTGGCGAAAAGATTCACTATACAACAACAATGATAATAGGATTTCCCTTAATCTATATACTCGTAATTATGTACTTTGATGTTATTTTGAAGAAAAGTGCTGCTGAAAGTTATGATCTTCTTCGGGAAGCTTTTAGTGACCGTGCTCCATCTCAAGATATTTGTGAATGGTTTAAACGCTTCAAAAGGGTTATCTTCAAGTGAAAGTCAAAGAATGGCCAGGTCAACCGGAAAAGTTGGAAAACCAAAAACTGCAACCATAATTGGATAACGATGTCTGTAAACGTTGCTCATAGCAAACAATTTCCGTTTACATGCAGTGAGAAAGACCTTAAAGGAAGGAAAATCGGTGCCACGTCAACTGAACGAAAGACAAATGGAAAACCGAAACGAAACGTTACGAAAAACGTTATTTTGAGAATCCCAAGCGCAGAAAATCATGGGTTGATTCAGGTTAACCATCAATATCGATTGCAAGGCCCATTCGCTTTGGAGGAAGGTGCGTTTGGTGGGATCAGGAAGGTGTTATGTATTAATAATCTATTTGAATCGAGCTTTTAGTCGTAAAACGACCAGAATGGACCAGAAGACATGGCAAAGTAATTTTGCTTCATGATAATGCCCCACCACACTCATAAACACAAGTTAAACACACGTTAAAAAATTTTGCTTGGGAAGTATTAACCCACCCGCCGTATTCAGACACGTACTTCCTCAGCAGCACTTCAAAACCGTACGAAGAAATGGAAAATTGGATTTCTGAATATTTGGAAATTCTGTTTTTTTTATTAGAAAGTGCGGATTATTAGCCGGTACACCTGGTAAAATAAAAAACTGGATTATATTTCCGATTAAACCAGAAGTTCAATGAAAGTAAAGATAAGTCCATCGTGTGTACCACATGCGTTTACCCTTTGCCAAATCTCATTAAAATCGTCTTTTCCATACTTTAAAGCCCAACATTGTACAACAACATTGTAAAAACACTCAAGTGTTTGCTAGGAATTTGATAAAGGAGTAACATCCGAAAAGATCGTAATTTCATTTTCAAATAAAATCAATATCACGTTAAAGAAAGTGATAAAACCAAAATATTGTAATAATAATATAACATAATATATCTTAAACGTACAGTTTGAACAGAGCTAGAGGAACCACTGTGGCGATAAAAGGAATTTAGTCCAATATTGATACGGACCTGAGGAATCAGAGAAGAACTTACCAATTAAGGTTTTAAGATTAGAAGTGTAGTCAACATATTTAATCATATGGAAAGAAACCCCAACCTATGTTTTAAAACTAGAGGCTGGGGCAGCAAAAAACAAAGGCAAACATAAAATATACAGTGTGAGAGATGCAGTGGAAAACCCACACAAACGGAAATTAATGTACCATATTCAGCTCAACCTCCAACTCAATTTACAACTCAACCTCCAACTTAATCGCAATGCAATCCCCAACAAATTGTTGATTGTGTTGGAGAACACCGAATCAACCGCCAACCCAACTCTCAACTCAATCACCAATTCAACCCCAAAACAACCTTTAACCTAACCCGAAACTCAATGAATAGCTCAAACTACGAATCAACTCCCAAATAATTCCCCAAACTAACCCCTCACTCAACCACAATGCAAGTTAGCAACCCCAACTTAACTTGATTTCCACTTTGCCTGAATTAAATCTCAACCATCTACTCAACAGCAAACTCAATCTCGAAATCAACTCGATTCGAGAGCTGCATGTATGTATGAACTCAACTCAAATCAATTCAGTTTAACCTCCTACTAATCCTGAACTCGACCCCAAATTAATCCTTAATCGAACTCCTCACTCAAATTCAACTCAAATTCAACTGAAATCCTATTATACCCTAATTCGACATCAAATCAATCCTCAACTCAACCCTAAACTCAATTACAACTCGACCCCAACTCAACGTTCAACTCAACCCCCAACTCTACCACAAACTCAACCTCAGACTCAACGTTGAACTCAAACCCTAAATCAACACAGTTTGAAAACTGTATGTGTACGTTATTTCAATTTAATCCAATCTCCACCTCAACCCCGAATCAACACCCAAATAAATCCCCAACTGGACCTCGTCGCTCAACCCAAACCACAGCCTACTCGACAAAACTTAACCATCAACTCCCAACTCAACCCTCAACTCAACCCAAAACTGTATCTCTAAGCCAACACGGTCCAAAAACTGCATGTGTTTGTTGTCTGTGAACTCACCTCAATCCTAACTCAACCTTTAACTCCACCCCAATGTCCAATTCAATCACCAAACCAACGCGACTCGAAAAACTACTTTCAAACACGAACTCAACTTAAAACAAATCAGACTAACTTCCAACTCAACCCTCTACACAATCCGAAATGAATTCCTAAATTAACCGCTGACTCCTACTCAACTCTATCCCAACTCAACTACAACTCAACTCCAACTTAGCCGTAGCCAAACCTCAACCCAACCTTAGTTCGACCTGCAACCCATTCCTTAAATAAACCCCAAACTCACGCCCAACTCAACTCCCAAATCAACATTGGCTTAAAAGCCACATGCGTACGTGAACTCAACTTAAGCTAACTATAATTTGATCAACATTTAATTTAATCATCAAATCAACACACAAATAAATCCCCAGCTGAACTATTCACCAAATCTTAACTCAACCCCAACTCAACCCGCAAATGAAAACCGCCAACTAACCAAACCACCAACTCAACAACCCCTCAATCATTAAACCAACATATATGAAAAATTGCTCAACTGCTCACTAAACCATAATCCAACCCCAACTCCAACTCAACCCAAATTTAACACGCAAATGGAACCAAACTCAACCCTCAACTCAACTACAAACTCAACGCCCAACTCAATCCTCAAAGCAGCGTATATAAAAAATTGGTCGACTGCTCACTAAATCCTACTCCCACTAAATTCCAACTCAACCCGCAAATGGAAACAAACTCAACCCTCAACATAACCCCAAATTCAACGCCCAACTCAATGTTCAAACCAACATGTATAAAATATTGGTTCAACGTGGTTATCAGCTTCACCAGGTGGTAATGGCGATACTATGGGTAGAGACAGACATTCAGACATCGAGACAGACGGACGGACATTTTTTTTAAGTTTTTCGGACTCAAGGTTTTTCAAAACGCCGAGAAAAATGGATTTGGTCCAATAAAATTTTTGGTAATTTTTGAAGGGATTTCAAAATTTCAATTCTTTGGACGTTTTCGACCGAAATTAAAACTTCCAGATAAAAGAGTGGACAACAAGCTCTCAAAATCTGAACAATTCCGGTTTCAACTTGGATTAATAACCTTAAATTAGCTCTTTGCGACGCTAACTTGCTAGCGCAATATAAACTAAAGTAGAAACTTTCCTTATTGAGCATAACATCGAGATAATGCTGATCTCTGAAACGATCTTTACAAATATCAGCCATACAAAATTCAAAGGTTACGGCTCATTCATATGTATTGCGATTATACGAATAAAAATGAAACACTGATTTCTCTTAAATAAAATGATAAAATAAATACTAAGTAGTCACTTAAAAAATATTTATTAACAAATCCGAATAAAATTTCATTGGCAAATTTCTTTTTCTACGATAGTGCAGTAACCTATGCTTTCGATGATGATTTTTAATTTAAATTATAGTATATAAGAAAAGGATGCTTTGCACAAATCGTGTTGCAATTTCATTACAAAACGATTTCTCAATTGCCACACGATTTGTGACGAAAACCCAAATGTTTCAATTATATTGTGAACGTTTCAGTTATTAGTTTTGTTGATCCGTACAAGTTTATTATTTTTTATCTTGCTAATTATATATTTATAAATATTACGGGACTATTGTATCGTAGAAAAAATAGCTTGTGTATCTCGTGTGAAACATGTAATTGCAATACTCAAGTGATTGCAGCCCCCGCTATGAGCAGAAATTTCACTTTCGTATTGCAATGACTTCTTTTCTTCCCTTGTTATACCATATTCTTTAGCAAACGCACATTTCCTAATAAAAATGGAAACTTTTCAATGTGGCAGCGGCTCTGTTTACTGACAATCGCGCATATTGTAGTTTTTTGCTTCAGCGATAAATAAATTGAGTTGCCATTTTGTCGTTTTTCTTACTGTTGGTTAGTGCTGTGTAGTTTACAATTATTGTGATATTAGCGGAAAGTATGTTTTGTTTTATTAAATTATTTGTTTTTAATTGATAATTATAATTTTCACAAAACTAAGCACGATAAATCATGCCTCATGTCTATGCGATAAATCACTGGAACAACTGTCAAAAGTTTCTCGTACGAGTGAAATCGCGGTGTATATGAATAGGCCTTTACAGCTTCTGTGGCGTTACATAGTGAGGAACATATCCAAGCACCTAGCATTTGTCTGAGAATGGACTGGAAAATGAACCATATCTGCAGCTTATTGCCCACCGAAAAGTCAACAATTTGCAGGTTACTTGAAGACTCTGGAAGGGACGTTTCTTACAGGGTGACTGTAACGCAAAACACATCCGTTACGGTTCATGAGTAGCATCTTCGAAAGGAAAATAACTATCGGAATAAGTGCAAATCAATCGACTTATTATTCAACAAATAAGCGGAAAATTTCAAATTTGATCGAGTTTTGTGTAACTCATGTTATAGCTGGAACCTACTACGATATATCATTCGATATTGGGGTCAGTTCAGACCTACTTCAACTGAAATCCTGTTCAACTCTAATTTGGCATCAATTCAACCCTCAACCCAACCCTAAACTCAATCACAACTCAGCCCCAACTCAACCTTCAACTCAACCCCCAACGCTACTACAAACTCAACCTCAGGCTCAATGTTTTATGTATTTATGTTTGAATACATTTTGATTTAAATAGCTGTTGTCACCCTCTATTTTGAGCAATAGCAATGTTCAACTCAAATCCTAAATAAACATGGTTCGAACACTGCATGCTCAAGTAAACTCAATTTAATGTAATCTTCACCTCAACCCCAAATCAACCCCCAAATAAATCCCAAACTGAACCCCGTCGTTGAACCTAAACCACACCCTACTAGAAACAACTCAACCATCGAATCCCAACTCAACCCTCAACTCAATGTGAAACTCAATCCCTAAGCCAACACGGTAAGAAAACTGTGTGGGTCTATGTACTCAACTCAATCCTAACTCAACTTTTAACTTCCACCCAACGTCCAACTCAAACACCAAATCAATGCGACTCGCTTTGAATAAGACGCCCTGTATTTGAAACAAAGACAACAGTATGCGCTTACTTTAAAAGCGAAGTGTGAAAATTAAACCAATGCATGCTACGAAATAATTAATGATATACGACAGAGATAATAATAATTTTGAAATTGCTTAAATGTTTTGTTTGTTATTGTTCAAGATGTTGGATGTTGCTGAGTTTGGTTATGCGGAGCATGGTAAAACATGAAAATTGGATTCTTATTTGAATTTAATTTAATTTTTTTAATAATTAATTTTATTTTATTTTTTTTCGAAGAGTCGAATGCGTTCGAGCCCCCAGATTTGGATAACATTTTCAAATAATGCGCAAATGATACAAATCACAGAGACGCACCACCGATTTTTGCAGCTTGTTTGATATGGCAGTCAACCTAGTACCCATCTCTAGTATAAAAATCTATTTAATTTAATTAAAACAGGTCAATGGTGATAATGCCACCTTTCTTTGGTCCCTGCTTTTCTAATAAATCTTCTATTATTAGAAGCGCACAGAGAAAATTTAGGTGATTAAGTCAAAATAACTCTCGACACCAACAAATTATCGAAATTATAAAATTTGTAAACTTCTTTTTGCTTTCAGCCCCTATCAATTCGTATCTTCCATTTAATATCAATGGTGTATCTTCCAAGCCTAAAACAGAAAAGCTTATTGAATTTTTAAACTACAGGAACCTTACAGCACAATTCTACGCCCGACGCGAAGAAAGCAACAAGATTATAATCCTTCTTTCTAAAGAAACCAGCTTGGGTAATGTTCACAAAATGTGTTTTGCAAATACATAATGCAAACAAAATGAAAACAGAAAGAACCCACTATAAAATAATTAGGTTAACTGTGGCTTACAATAAATACAACCAATCATAGCAGTTATGCTTGTTACCACCGAGAGTGAAATCCGACACGCTATACTTACAGGGTGGCTGAGACCAAGTGTTACCAAATGAAAACGCTGTAATTTTTTTAATTTTGATTATTTTTTATTGAAATTTCGTGGAATATGTTGAAAACATATTACATTTTATGAAAAACATGTTACTGCTCGATATGACCTCCTTTGGCTTTGATTATTTGATTCAGTCTTCCATAGAAAGCATTGCATGCTGACCGAACGTGGGCTTGCGGAATTTTATTCCATTCTCGAACAAGAGCTGACTTCAATGCATCAACACTTTCGTATTTTTTAGTGGACACCTTACTCTCCAAAATGGACCATATGGAGAAATCCATGGGATTCAAGTCTGGTGAATATGGTGGCCATTCTTTCGACGAAATCAGCCGCGGAACACAATTTTGTAAAAATTGCTGTGTCGCTCGAGCTTTGTGTGACGGTGCCGAGTCCTGTTGGAATGTCCAACGGTTCGTACCAAAGTGTTTACGTGCCCAAGGTAGCAAAGCATCGTTTAGGATCTTTTGGCGGTACATCTCTTGGTTTACCTTGACTCCATGTTCGATGAAAACCAGAGGAGTGCGTCCATCTGCAGTAACTGCAGCCCAAACCATAACATAAGCTGGTGATTGCTTGCGCATGGCAACTCTTGTGTCCAAATTATCGTTGGACTTGTCCTCTAACCAAACACGATCATTTTGTTTATTCACATGCTGTTGAATGGTGAAAATTTTCTCATCAGAAAAGACAATTTTTGGAATCTCATCACGTTCGGCCAAGGCCTTCAATGCTCGTGTTCTTTCAAGCCTAACTTTTTTTTGTGCCTCCGTAAGATCTTGAACTTTTTGTATCTTGTAGGGCTTCAAGTGTAGTTCATTTTTCAATATGGTTTGAATGCTGTATCGTGAAACATGTAGACGTGCGGCTAATTGATTGGCACTTTGACGAGGATTTCGTTGGATTCGTTTCTTCACCTTTCGTATCATTTCTTTTGATGTTGCTGTCTTTTTAGGACCGCCTCTGTTGCGTTTAGCGATGCTACCAGTTTCGTTGTATCGAGTTATGGTTCGATACACAAACATTTTATTCACATTCAAATGCTGGAGCTGACGAACTATTGCTGTTTGTGAATTTCCACCCAAATACAGTGCAATTACACTATTACGTTTGAATTCCATTACGATTTTTTTATTAAGATATTAATTTAGAACAATTATTTATTGACCACATATAAACAACTAACCAAACTTCAATCTGTCAAAAAATTAATGCGCGAAAATGACAACTACACAAATGACAGCAGAGTGAAGTTAGTAACATTTGGTCTCAGCCACCCTGTATAAAGCAAGTCTTCTTAGCCAAGTCGATTGATTGGCTGCGCTTCACCGAAATCCGCCAAATCCAACTTAAAGACTCATTTTACAATAATTTGGATGATTTCATGAAGTAACTGGGTGCGTCCGAAATGGAAAATGTGCATTTAGCGAAGAAGACACATTTAAAAAACTACATGCGATGTTTTTTTTTTTTTTTTAGGCCAACCAACAATAGGCCTCAATGGCCGCAGTGCTCTGGGCAACGAACACCCAGCCTAAAAAAAAAAATTAAAAAAAAACATGCGATGTAGTTTTTATGGGCATTTTTAATAAATCTGTATGATGCCAATTTATATTTTAATTAACCATATTTATCGATTTATTAATTTGGTTTTGTTCAATTTTAATTAATTTAATGATTTTATTGATATTTTATTTAGTCCAAAAATGCGCATTTTAAAAAATGTGCATTTAAATTCGCTTTTCGGATCACCCAATGTATCTATGAGTGTGACGTCAAAATGATTTTTGGTGCTTTCTCGAAAAAATCTCTTACAAATCCGAAGAATTTAAAAATTTAAAGTATTATATAAATAAATTTAAAATATCATATTTATTTTAAAAATTTCCGAATCATCTTCATGATATTGATGAATGATGACTAACCATGTCTATTCACGTGAGAGACAATGTTTTTGTAAATACATATTTGTAAATTACAAGAGTCTCTAACAGCTGATGCTTCTTTAATGCTAATATTTGTTTTAATAAATTACCTGAACAACCAAACAAAAGAAACTTACGCGACATATTAAGCACTCTCAGCACGCGTAGATTCTTAAATTGTTTGTAAAATTTTTTTAAATTTATTCATTTCAATTTTTTTTACGTTTTTGCATTACAATCTGGATTGTTGCCAAAATATTATTATTATGTTGACGATTTTTTATGTTACTTTTGTATATACTTATTGTATTACGCATACCTCTGTTGTGGTTTAAATTATTATGCTTCGGTTTTGACGTGGGAAAAATTAGATTTTTCCAAAAAATAATAACTGATTACGGGTCCCATTTGAAACGCGATATTTCAAGACGCGATACGGTACAAAACGCGATATGGTACAAAACGCCATATTTCAAAATGCAATATGGCACAAAACGTAATATGGTACAAAACGCGATATGGTACAAAACGCGATATGATGCAAACCGCGATATAGTATAAAACGCGATAATTCAAAAGGTGATATTTCAAAACGCATATCCTACTTCCATCGCCTAGTTCCATCGTTCATGTTCTGAAGGAAAATTGTATATGTGAAATGAAGGAATATTAATAATTTTGAAATATCGCGTTTTGTACTTTATCGAGTTTTGAAATATCGCGTTTTGAAATATCGCATTTTGTACCATATCGCGTTTTGTACCATAGCGCGTTTTGAAATATCGCGTTTTGTAACATACCGCGTTTTGAAATATCACGTTTTGTACTTTATCTCGTTTTGAAATTACGCGTTTTGAAATATCGCGTTTCGGGCGGATCTCACCGATTACGTACATTTTCGTATATACTATATTGTAAAGGGTTTTCCGATAAGTGCCACCGGAAGTTCCTTTTTTTTTAATAAAACGTGTTGTTATGAGTACGAAAATTTAGGAAGTCATTCATTACAAAATATTTGTTTACGGCATATTTCACTACCGCATATGGTACTATAGCATATTTCAGAATGACATATTTCAATACGCCATATGGTAAAAAATACACTAGGAATAATTCAATATGATATATGGTACACTGCGGTAGGTTTCATTAAGGCATATTTCAATATGGCATGCGGTACTCGTCTACGACATAAGGTAAACTACGCAATATTTCAATATGGCGTATGGTATACTACGGCATGTTTCATAAAGACATATTGCGGTATGGTATAAAAAAATCGCGAAAAACATTATTTTTTCTTTATTTTCGGAAAAATGTCTTACTTTTATTTTATTTTATTGGTTTTGTAGTAGAAACACTTTCTCGTACAAAAACAACCAAACATTTATATGGCGCACACAAATAAGAATCCCCGCAAAGGCAGAAAAATGGAAAATTTCAAAAATGAAATTCGACAAAAGCTTTCGAAAACGAATTATTAAATGGTTTTCTGGAGTAAGTTAAATTTGGGTGTAACTTAGATATTTCTTATTGTTATTTATTAAGCTTAGTTGGAAGCCCAACATGTTGGAGAGAATAAACAAAGCTACTATTGCTTATAGATGGGGTCTGAAGCCGGAGCTGGTACACTGGCTCTACACCGCCGTAGTGAGACCTGTACTCATGTACGGGGTGGGTGTTTGGTGGCCAGCTCTGGACAAGGTAACTTACAAAAGTAAGATTGAGAGAGTGCAAAGAACGGCCTGTATGCTTGTTAGCGGGGCATTGAGGTCGACACCGACAAGTGCCCTAGAGGTTATGTTGCACCTTCTTCCGGTCGACATTTTTGGCAAACAGATGGCGGCAAATACGGCTGTACGACTTGCAGCCGTCTCGCAGTGGAGGTGTCTTAGTATAGGACACTCTACTATCGTCAGATCGTTGAAGGATGAGCTGGCGAATCTTGACTACATTAAACCTACTCTATGCTTCGAGAAGCGATTTCGGACCTCCTTCCCTTCAAGGGAATCCTGGAGGGATAGACCGTTATCGGAAACCGAAGCGTTGCAATTCTTCACAGATGGCTCCAAGCTAGACGGCAAAGTAGGAGCTGGAGTATTCTGTGACAAATTAAATGTAAATATTTCTATTCGTCTCCCTGATTAATGCAGCGTGTACCAAGCTGAAGTCGTAGCGATTGAGGAGGTCATGACGTGGTTGAAGCATAATGTGTTATCCTCAGACGATATCACAATCTATGTGAACAGTCAAGCGGCGATCCGGTCGTTAGAATCGGTGTCTTTGGCGTCACGGGTGGCGTTGAGTTGTCACTCATCTCTAAATGAGATGGGTGAGCATTTCAACATCCAGGTAGTCTGGGTCCCAGGTCACTCGGGCGTCATGAGGAACTGCAGGGCAGATGAACTTGCTAGGCATGGTACGACTCTCCAGCTGCAACCGGAAAGGGCAAGTCTGGGGAGGCCTATCACAGCGCTGAGACAAGCACTTGGGAAGCAGGCGCTATCCTCAGCGGGGGAAAGGTGGTCTAACACCCTCACCTGTAGAGTTGCAAGACAAGTTTGGCCAAAGCTGGACTTGGGGCGCACTAGGGCATTAATATCCTTACGCAGACGTGAATTAAGAACGGTCGTAGGAATTCTCACGGGACACTGCCTTTTTGGAGAACATGCAAGAAGGCTGGGTCTGGAGGCTAATGACTTCTGCAGAAGCTGCTTGGACGAAGAGGAGGAAGAGACGTTGGTCCACTTCCTTTGCTCGTGTCCAGCATTGGCTCTCAGAAGGCACAAACACTTAGGTAAGTTCAGGATGGACTGCCTCTCGGATCTCAAAAACATTAAAGTGCGGGACGTCTTAACATAAGTAGCTCGAAATGGTCCCAATAGGGGTAAAAGGGGATACATCCTGTGGTATCACAATGGACCGTCACCGGTCTAAGTGTGCGTAAGCAGCCACTCCAACCTAACCTAACCTAACCTAGATATTTCTTAACCGTTTATGATTAAATTCAGCAGGCGAGATGGAAATGGGATTCTAAAGTGAATAGGTGCAATGGAAATGTTATTCTTAAATAATTTTTTATGAAGTTCAGGAATATGGCCATTGGCTATGTCTTTGCTATGAGACCTTTCCTTCACCTAATCAAATTTTCTTTGATTTAATACTATTTTCCTTGGCCACCCATTTAGCCATCTTCTTCGTCTTTCAAATGTCGTTCATATTTTAGTCCAATTTCTATAATCAAACCGCAGATTATGGATATATGGCCAAAAAAATAAATTCAAAATGGCGGATCCAATACGGTCGCTTTAAAGTAAAAAAATTGCTGATTTTGTCATGGTAGAGTTTTTGGAATCGCTGATTACGAATTTATGGTCAAAAGACTTATTTAGATACAATTATTTTCAAAATTTCAAAAAATTTTATTTAATTACCTCAGATTCGTAATCTGTGACTCCAAAAATACTTTTCTATAAGGTTTCCTAAATTATTTCAATAATTATGAAACAGTCCTTAACTGAAGGTTACATCAGCCATGTTGAATCCGCCATCTTGAAATAAAAATTTGGACCGTAAATTCGTATAACCATTCCAAGAAAAACTCAGAAAATTTATAAAAAATAAGTAAAGCTTTTCAGGTGGCAAACTTTGTTTTAAATCTAATTGAAAACCGATCACAATAGGTTTCATTAAAATTCGTTTAGAAGCTGCGGAGTGCAAGGTGTTACCCTTTTTTTCATTACATATATAGAAACTCGACTACTAGCAATAAAACCTAACACGTAAACAAGTCATTTATACAAATAGTACAAACTATCTAGATATCTAAAGAGTATAACATATACAACGTGTATGAAAAGTGTACGAGACAAGGCTAGAAGTATTTACCCGCATCTCCGCCGTAAACTTTATAATGGCTACTTCAGAGGCATATATAAACACAACAAAAATTTCCTCTTTATTTAGTAACCTATCACTATCATTACACTTGCCCAGCAATGTACACATATGTATATGTAAACGTTAAATAAAAAATTAATAAGCACGGTACCATAACCATAGTTGATACGGTCTCATTCATTTTCCGTATTATAGAACTGAAGATTTTAGAAATGATTAGTATTCAATCTCAAAACAAGCATCAACACGTCACTATAAAAATACAAACCAATAAAAGCAAATTTTATGGATGTTCGGCCTTGAAACTCTCATTAAATTATTTTTTTTTACTGCTATTAATAGTTTGACTCACAATTAAAAGTTTTACCGAATAGAAAAAACTATGTTTAAAACCCAAATTTTAAAAAGACGAATTTGATTTTTCATTCATCGTTATAAATTCGGGACCCACCCTAGTAATAATTTTCATGTTTTTCTCGCACATATAATTATGTATAACTATACAGTTTTCATGGTGTTGATGAGATAATCAATTTTAAATAATTACATCATGATCCAGTGGTATAGTTGAATGACCAAGGGGAATAAAACTTATTTGTTTAAAGGGAGGGTCATGGTTGAAATGTCTTGTACCTCTGATTTAACAAACAGCTACAGTGATGCACCTAAAAATAAACTAAATGGCAAACGATGCGTTATCCATAATATCATGCACACGCTTGGTTGTAAGTTAATCGATTTAAAAAAGTGGTGTCTAAATTAAGAAATTTTTAATTTGTAGCAAATTTGAAACCGAGATAACAGATTACTATATAAGTTAATCGTATTAAGAGAAATATTGTGATATATGGGTTGATCATTACCAGAATCTTTCCAGTTATTCGATATAATAATTTGTTATCTCGGTTTGATACAGATTCTACTACTATTACTCTTAAATTGGTTAGCGCTCTTATAAAATCGATAGAATTATTTCTGGATACTGGATTTTTAAACACCCATAAATGTTTTGTAATATGCGTATAGCACAAACACTCGAATGGAAATAATAGAGAGAAAAATTGGAAACATCCAAAATATTGTTACGAAGATACACTAGCACTGTTTATATTTATAAAGACGGATTTATTTCAGAATATTAATAAGATTTTTTTGGCTAATAGACAAAACTAAACGATCTATTTATTGTATTGATTTTTTTTATACTTATTTAGATAAACTTTAAAGATGTGGAATGAAACTTTATTAAAAAATGGAGGTGTGGCCAACATACGACTTTCTTTTACGAATAGAGAATTTTGAGAAATTTTATTTTATTTTTTATTTTTAAATTTTATTTTTTTTTTAATTTTTGGAAACATTTTGTACTCGTATCAAGTAGTTTTTTGTAAACTTTATACTTTTTAAGATATTTGCAAAATAAATTTTCTGGACCAAGAGAGTAGCCACTTCGGGTTAGCCGATTTGGAGTAAAATTCACTGGGACCTCCCCATTTATCAAAAAAGCTTAAATCTGAAGTTTCAGTTCGATTGGTTAAACCACCTGGGCTGTAGAGAGGACACAGACTGACAGACAGATAGACAGACAGACAGACAGACAGACAGACAGACAGACAGACAGACAGACAGACTGACAGACTGACAGACTGACAGACTGACAGACTGACAGACTGACAGACTGACAGACTGACAGACTGACAGACTGACAGACTGACAGACTGACAGACTGACAGACTGACAGACTGACAGACTGACAGACTGACAGACTGACAGACTGACAGACTGACAGACTGACAGGCTGACAGACTGACAGACTGACAGACTGACAGACTGACAGACTGACAGACTGACAGACTGACAGACACCATTTCGAAACCCACTTTTCGGACCTCAAAACAAATAAATCTCTAAATATCTCAAGGTCCAAAATTTTCATGATTACTATACTTTATTTTACTAGAGTAAAAGAAAGTAATAACTTACAATCGACATGTACTTTATCTAAGTAAACACAAAAATATATAACATTAACATATTTGGGACGAATAAACTAAATGCGAAATGGAACATTAATTTAACTGGTGTAATCTATCAAGTTAATCTTATTTATAAAACTCAAAAATTTCAAGTTTTTCAGTGGTAAGATACAATATTTCTTTGCTTTCATAACATACATATTTGCTTCATAGTTACATTTGAGTCTTAAGCAACTAGAATCTGAAGAGATATTTGGCTGTTAAATAAGTTTCACATTCAACTTGAATTCTAATCAATTCTTAAATAATTTCATCCCGAAGTTCAATATAATTACAAAGAAACGTGAGATTGGCAAAATGACCTTGAGAACCTTAATGTTGGTTTTCCTGTTGGGCCGCTAGTTAAATGGCTGATTTGAATTTAAAAGCAGTTGATAATCGAATGTGTGAGATCCGCTTGAACATAAGATTAACTAACATGTCGATAATACGTGTAAATAATATACGCTCTTTAAAGTTAGCTGATCCAACGATCATTCTGTAATAATTTGAATGATCTATGGGAACCGTCACAGATTAGCCCTACTTTGCTTACACAGAATTGTGACTCTCACTCCTCTAGGGGAAAAACTTATCGTTGATTTCCATATTTGACTAATTACGTATATGGTATGTTGTTTTGGCCAATTTTGGAGAAGCAGTTATAGTTGGAAATAACAGATTTTTTGAATAACAGTGACATTTTTTAATTATAGTTAATCAATAACGATTGTTACTCTTTCTACTAGGAATTACCGTTTGACAGCGACAGAAGGGCGGTTAGTATTTTTGAACTATGTCACATATGTAGTCGGCAGGGTTAAGGTAAAAGCTGAGAGATTGTCACATCAGAGCGTAAATATAAACCTCTTCTAAAAACCCAGTCGCGATTGTCATGCATCAAAAGAAAATTGTTGTCAATATATAATAACAAACGGTATTACATATGGTTCAAAGTTATCTATAGTGTACTCGTGTATCGCGAACTGTTTCAAGAGCCGCCAGTTACTAAAGAACCTCCGTGGAGGGCGTCAATGAAATTTCAGAAAATACCATTACTCATCCGCCATAAAGTAACTGACCGTCGATATTGCACGGCGCCTAACGCTCATTGGACCGTCGGAAGACTCTTTTGGTTGTCGATCTTGAGAATACAGAGGGACTGTCGACTCGTCTATGAACAAAAGGCATTCTCAATTCTCTCTAACGAATTCCAATCGGGCTTTTGGATGGTCTACAGTTAACACTGGTTTTGTTGCGTCTTTTTTTTTTGTATCTGTGCTTACTTAAACGTTATGGACGCCCCTAAGTTGCGTTTGCAACTTTGTAGCGATTGTGAATCGCCCTCTTAATTTAATCATTTTGATAAAACGACCATGCTTGGCTGTTATGACTCGATGCCTGCCCTGTCCTCATCGTTTTCATGATCATGTGTTTCTCTGTAACGTTTATTCACACGAGAAGCAATGGTGTGAGAAACGTTTAGTCCTATGGAAATAGCACAGTGGCTCCAGTACGGTAACAGTACGGTAAAATGAAATTCAGTAGAATAATTTATCAGGAGTATGAAAAATAAACTTTGTCCACGACAAACGTACATATAATATACTCATTATGCGTTTATTTCTTCAATCATAATGATATCCATTATTCACTGCTAGTTTATCTAGTAGTCCCTTCTTCCATTATTCACTACTACCAAGTAAAAATTTCATTTTTGAAATTTTATCTAGTAGTCTCTTGCTATTTTCATTATTATTAAATTGAGACGTCAAAATGTCCACGTAAATTATTTTAGACTTATTTAAAGGATTAGATCACAAAATTCAATGTTTTTATCGGTCGTCGACAAAGTATCGTATTCTATACTCGCATATAATGGCTGTTATTCACTCAGATGATTTACGACACAACTTCATCTTCGTGAATAACAGCTATCATTATAATCTCGTTGAATAATATACTATTAATAATTACTAACCGAATCCACGATATTTTTTTATGTTGTATTATTGGAAAACAAAAACTTCTAGAGGCGAAAGGATACTGCGATATAAAATTATTATAATAACCTCTTGCTTCTAAGCCTTCTACGGTAATATAATTAGAATTGAATAATCTTTTCTCAAGAAGAAATGTTAATAGCGATTTTTTTTTTTTTTTTTTAATTCGATTCATAAGTATTTATTTATTCAATATTGAAACGATTTTTGGCGTATTTTTTGCACATATCCTAAAGGGAGAAAAAATACTAACCTTTTATATTTAAAATTTTCGTCTTCTGCAAAAAATATCCTTTGCTACAAAATATTCTACACGCGTAAATCCGGCTTCGAACAAAGTTCGCGTGAAACGTTCCGAAGTATCCATGTTTTATAAATGTTTTGTACAAATACTCAACACATCCGAACGCCCGTTACTGATATTTTTCAGGTGAAACATTGCTTCAAGTACATATTATACATTTTTATTTTATTTGTGTTTTCGGTTTATAAATTTGTCAATCTATTCAGTGAAATCTCGCTATAATAAACCCCGTTTAAAAGAACATCCGGTTATTACAAACTTTTTGAAAATGCTTCGGATATAACAAACTTCGGTTATAACAATATAGCAATTTTTTCATATATCAGTTTACTAAATATAAACAGAGTAACATTTTGACTATAAAAATCTACCAAAATTTATTTTTTTTAAAAATGTCGGATTTAATAAACTGCGTTTGTTATAAACGATGTCATGTTTATAACAAACCTCCGTTTATAAAAAACTTTCTTGTTTACTCTTCGGCGATTCATTTCTACCTAAAAATGCCACCGAAAAGGATCTAATTTAAGACAAAATCGAAGAAGATGAAAGCCACAAGAGCAGCTGAAACAATTGATCAACGTGAAATCTGACTTGAAGTAAATCGTTTGCAAAGCCGTAAATCACGACACACAGCTTGAAAACAATCGCCTTTAATTTGATCGATCAAGAGCGAGATTCTCAGCCGATATAAAGTTGATACCATTCAATTTCGATAAAGACTACGCATGTACCCCAGTGTTTTATTTGGGGAAATGGATTACATATATTTGATTGCATTATCTTGCTTTAAACTTTCACAATCAATCGCCAGGAATGTGATGTTCAAATGGGGAAGTCAATTTTTCACCTCTGGATGAGCCACCTGAACATTTTCTATATTCGTCTCTGGAACTACTGAGTTATTTATTGCACAATTTCGGCGGACCTAAATTACGAAGAAGCATTATTGGTAAACCAACTTTCAAAAATAGTACGTGTGGTGGCGTTGCAGATACATAGCTCCAAAGAATTATGAAACTCTATCGGATAATTGACAGCTTGATCCTCATCTCCAACTGTGTTAATAACTTTGTATTTTATGGATTGACCGGAGAGTTTATATAAATACCCTCGTATTCGAGGAATAAAATTTGAACACTTCAAATGATTTCACATTTTGTTCCGGGGTTGTCCGTTCCCTCCTTGTCCATGAAGTAAATTTGTAAAAAGATGGAGTCGTTATCAAATAGACCAAGAAGCGAATCGATTTTACGGTAAACTTGTCCTTGTAATTTAATTCTGGGCATGAAACCTCTATCGTTAACAACATCTGTTGTTCCAAAAAACGCCATTTAAAAGCACAAGTAGTACTTTCGAATGTTTTTGACAAACTCAGTAGTTCCTGAGATGTAAGATAGAAGTGTTCACTTGACTAATCCAGAGTTGGCAAATTGATTTTCCCATTCGAACAACACATCCCGCGCGATTGAATTTAATTAAGTGCTTAAGTAATCCGTTCGGTTGACATGCTTAATCTTCAAAACTGACGCCGTTAAGGTTAAAAATAGTAATACTGATATCGCTCTAATAGGTTTCACTTTTAAGTAAAAACTTAAAGATAACGTAAGCAGCAAGATTACGATTTTAATTTTGCTTTTTATTTTAAGAGGAAACTACTGGTACAAAATTAAGTTTGAGATTTATAATTCCAGACACTAACTAGCTAATCGCGAATTCTAGATTAGGTAGTAATTTTTTCAGTCTGCCCCAACACGATAATAATGCTTTCGGGATTACCGCACTTCATAATTTGACTATCGTAATCTAGTTGTACAAACTCGATAAACATGAAATACAAAAAAGAGACAGAAATTGTAAGTAAATGAAAAAGAATTATTTTATTTTACTGCCATTTTTAAAACTCAAGTTGAAATCGCGATCTGAGATTATCACGATAATCTTTGTGTCTGTCAATGTTATGTATTAGTTTCTGTCATTTGATTATTTAGGTTTTTTGGTTTTTAATCTCTACAATCTGTTCTGGGGCTCAACGCACTCCCAACTCTTTCGCAGTTTACTTTTTACCGTCCTACTTTTTATAGACCCGTTTTGTATAAACCACCTGCACATTGCATTGCTTCATGCCAACCTATAGTGCTGACATGAAAGGTGGCTCGGCCCATGGATTCTGCACTCTCAACAGGGGGTCATAGTTGTGTTATGTCGGTACCTCCCGATCCATACGCCGCAGCTTTAACCACTGCGCCGGTTGGTCGGTGATTATTTAGTTATTCCAATTTTTTTATTCTCAATGTACCTTCTCGTTGTAGTTTTTGATAATTTCTCTTGCACTGCACACATCATCACATTCAAATGTGAGGAATAAAAAAATTTGACACACATTTATTGACTACGCCTATGTCCAATTAAAATAATGAAATTTTTGGTTTTTGGAGTTATAACTGTGTACGATGCATTACTACTGTACATAAACACTACCATATTTCAAATTCAATAGTGATTTGGTTTTTTATAGAGTCTAAATTTAATTAAGTTTAGACTATTTCTAACAAGATCCATCGTGAAATAATACTTACAAATAAAAAATTTTTGGTTTTTTTATTTAGAAATGACGTAATTTTGATAATACGATGAAATTCTTTATTTTTAAATCTATATTTTAATGTGCTCCTAGCTTTTAATAAATAAAATATGTGTGCGATAACAGAAAACCAACAACAACAAATAATAAACAATAAGTTCTACGTATTTAATAGTCAAAGGGTAGTGTAATTTACCTGAAACTATTAAGGCTTCGTTAGGTCCTACTGTATGTATATTTCCCATTTTGCTTTAGATAATTTGGTGTTTTGTGTAAAATTTATTATTCCCAAAATTTAACAATTTTTATTTTTTACAGTAAAAATATTAAATGTTTTTTATCAAATCACACACAATAAAAACACTTTGTAAACAAAAAAATTTCTACTTCATAGGTATAATTTATAATTAAAGAAGTAAAAAATTTAGATAGCTATGTAAATAAAAAAAAAACAAAACACAATATAATAATCTAATCACAGTACATATATTATGTTCTATATAGTATTTTGCTCAAATATATCCGTAATATATGTAGAAAATACACAACACAACTAAATAAACAGAAATTAAATTAAAAAAAATTTTAAAACGAAACACAATATAAATAAAAAATATGTATTAGAACACACAAACAGCTATGTAAAGATTTTTTTTTTAGTTTGGTTTTGTTGTATTATTTTATTATCTAATGAACACCACTTGTTTCTTTTATATATACACTTTAAAATTATAGTAAAAATATTAAAAATATAAAGTATTTTTCTATACACAAATTTTGATTGTCAAATCAAAATTTTATCAAATAATAATATGGCGTCTCGGTTCTTAATTAGAATCAACTATTTTTAGATAAAAAGTATAAAATACGCATGTGTCAAAATACTACTAATACTATAATATGATCTCGTGTACATACGTACACGTTATTTATATAAGAAAATTCCGTATATGAATGCGAGTGAAAAACATTATCGAGAAAACAAACCACGTTGAATTTGTAAATTTGTGTAAATGTGTAATAATTCGGTAAATATGTACTATAGTATGTGTTCTACTTGCTCATTTACATACATTATATATAAACATGAGATGATAAGAAATTATGACGGTCGATTGCGAAGTTATTATGAAATCCAAATTACTTGCTTTTATATGTTTGGTATCGATGATTTCAGAATATGTATGTAGAGTTTGAAACAAAATCGAATAGTTTTAATTTTTCATGATTATGCGCTTGTTTCTTTGGCCGTGTTCGAAGTTTGTGATAATTATTCCAGCTGTAATAATTATGACATTATTTTGTATGCAAGCAAATTATCACTTATCACAGCCACTACGTGTTGTAAATTTGACACTTCTGTAATAATATTCATAAACAAAAGAGCGCAATAACAATAATTAAGCCGTATTACGCTAATTTATTTCTAAAAAAAATAGTACAAATAAAACTTATTACAAAATATGGGAGAGAAAATTATTTCACTCCTAGCGGCGTTTTTTTATTCGCTCCGGATAGCTGCTATCGAGAGCCGTCATATGAAAAGTGGCTCCGGATAGCGCTCCGTATAAATAGGTAGAGCCAAATATTTTTTATATCAAGTTTTCGCTAAACAATTGAATTAAAAATGATAGTTTGATGTTAAATAAGTTTAGTTTACCAATAAATAGCGCGTCAAATTTAAATGTAGGCGTATAAAAATGACGGCTCTCGATAGCAGCTATCCGGAGCGAATAAAAAAACACCACCTGTCAAAATTATTACAAAAACACAATTATCACAAACTTCGAACAGGTCCTTTATTTGTATTGAAGTAAAATATTGTGACGGTGACACCTAGTGTGTAATAGAATAAGTAAAACTAATAGCTCAATGTTTACTGTACTAAATGGAATTTTCCATGATAAAAATTGTTACGTAATGTTTCTACGCTATTCCAACTGGAAAAGTCGTGAACTTTCGAGAAGCTTGGTTTGTGTATATAAAAAGGCGAACAAGATCGAATTGGATTATGAGTATTTGGAACGCGATAGTGTAAAGTTGTAAGAATAAGTAATATTTGGAAAGCGATAGTATAAAGATTAAAAAGGAATTAAAAAGTGATTTAAAAAGTGTTTTTGTGCGAAATAAAAAGTAAAAGTGATTAGTAAAATTTGAGAATAATTTATATAAAGTGATTTTGTGAATTTTGATTGATAAACTGTGTTGTAATAAATTTTGTGAAATAAATAAATTCGTTGGTGATAAATTGAATTGAGTTTGTATTATTCACAATCCAGTGATACGAACCTTGATTGACAAGGCAAAAACGTAACATTTGGTGACAGCGGTGGGATTGTGAATAAAAAGATAAAGAAAATGATTCTCAACGAATTAAAAGTTCCAGAATTAAAAAGAGAACTAGAGAAACGGGGTTTGGCTACTGATGGTACTAAAGCAGCTTTACAAGCGCGACTACGTGAGGCCATGCAGAACGAAGGGCTGGACGCGGAACATTATGATTTTGGAGAGAAAGTAACGGATGCAGCAACCATAGAGCAGAAAGCAGAAGATAAACAACCGTTGGTCGAAAAGACACAAGAACATTCTGGAAGTTTCGATTTGTCGCAGTTAATAGCTGCTATGAACCAAATGACAGGACAGATGTGTCTCATGAAACAACAAAACGAACGACAAATGGTGAAAATTGAGCAGTCAAACCAAGAAATTAAGAATGAAATGAAACAACAAATAGAGAAAATTGAACAACCAATCCAGGAAATTGCAGATGGGCAAAAGAGAATGGACGAGAAATTTATCGAGTTATCCACTTCGCTACGTGAAGAAGTAGAAAAATTGCAAACGGAATTGCAAACTGAAATTCAACACGCTAAAACGGAATTTAAAATGGAGATTCAAGATGTGGAACATAAATTACAAGCTGAATTACAAGCGGAGGTTCAACGTCTCGGGAAAGAGCTAACTGATATCAAGGCAAGTGGAACAACAACACAAGTGGTACAAACCATTCAATCAGTTAAGTTAAAACCACCAAACTTCGACGGTACAACATCTTTCGGCATTTTCAAATTTCAATTTGAAACGGCAGCTAATCAAAACCGTTGGAATGATGAACATCTTGTCGCAGCGTTAATAGTGGCCCTTAAAGGTGAAGCAGCGGAGGCCTTACAAACAATTCCGGAAAAAGATCGCAACAGTTATCTCGAAATTATGAAGGCGCTGGATAGGAAGTACGGCAGTGATCACAAGCGGGAAATCTATCGAATGGAATTGAAAAGCCGCTACCAAAAGGGAGGAGAATCACTTCAGGAGTTTTCATCGGCAATCGAGCGATTAGTACATCTAGCGCATACCAGTACATCGGCCGATTATATGGAAAGGCTAAAAATTGATGCATTCATTGACGGTATTCGAGATCCAGAGACACGCAGGGCTGTAATGTTGTCACCTAAATCAACCTTTGCGGAAACCGTTGCGTTTGCGTTAACCATCGAGGCTGTGCAGAACTTCACCAGACCATCAGTATTTAGGCGTCAAATGAACTCAGACAAGAACGGCAGCATGGAGCGAATGGTACCGACAGTCGGAAGAGGCAGGCTTAGGTGTTGGAAATGTGACAAGTTGGGTCACATCTCAATGGACTGTCGGAAAGTAATACATGGAGAGAGAAGATCGCCACCTTTTATACGAGCAAACACGGAACGGTCGGGACAGAGGTCTAGAGGCAGCGAGCGAAGATGTTGGGTGTGTAACAGGATTGGCCACATCTCGCGAGATTGTTTGGAAGCAGGAGGAAAGCGGCACGGATTACCATCTTCCGTGAAAAGAGAACGAAGAGGAGAGCGGGAATCGGATGAGCGGATGGCAACAGTCGGTAAAGTGGAAAGGTTAGAAGTCAGTTTGAAGGAACCGAAGCTGGCTTCGCCGTCTGGTTGCCCCATAACATTCATCCCTGTTACGAGTGAAGCACGAGGCGGAAGCAGCGTCACAGTTTTGGGCGGTGTTGATGGGAGGAGGTGTATTATTACGCTGGATACCGGAGCAACCCACACAATTGTTCGGAAAGATTTGATCGCAGGAGCAGTGCAGCTGGTTGATGGGTTAAAATTAAGAATGGCAAATGGGGAGAGTGCAATGATTAAAGGGAAAAAGATCGTGAGCATAAGGATCGGCGAAACTCTTTTCCCACACGAAGTTCTAGTCGCAGACATTGTGGACGAGGTCATTTTGGGAACGGACTTCATGAGGATGAATGGCTTTGTGATGGATTTTGGCCGAGGAATATTGAGTAGCGATAACATCGAGCTGAAACTTAAGTTTAACGGTACGGATGCGACAGTAAGGCGAGTAACAATCAGTCATTACGAGGAGCTGCCATCGAAATCTGAAACAATTGTTGAGGAAACCAAAGAACACCAGGTTAAGCAGACATTGGATAAGAAGGGCCGAGTTGTGCGAGGTAGAGTGCGAGTGTCGGGCGACTGGATGAGAACTCGATGTGCCATACGGGCAAATGGCCAGGGATTACACGAGGGGCAATTGGTGGGGCTTCACCACTCGCAACAAAAGAAGGGGGATTTATCGGCGGAAGTGCAGCCTTTATGGACGGCACCCTACAGGACAAGAAAAGGACAAGGAGGTAAACCAATGGCGGTACATTTAGAGAGGCTGGCCCTCTACCGAGGAGGTAATTTCGGTCCTGTTCGGGACGAACAGGCTTAGGTGAGGGGTAGTGTGACGGTGACACCTAGTGTGTAATAGAATAAGTAAAACTAATAGCTCAATGTTTACTGTACTAAATGGAATTTTCCATGATAAAAATTGTTACGTAATGTTTCTACGCTATTCCAACTGGAAAAGTCGTGAACTTTCGAGAAGCTTGGTTTGTGTATATAAAAAGGCGAACAAGATCGAATTGGATTATGAGTATTTGGAACGCGATAGTGTAAAGTTGTAAGAATAAGTAATATTTGGAAAGCGATAGTATAAAGATTAAAAAGGAATTAAAAAGTGATTTAAAAAGTGTTTTTGTGCGAAATAAAAAGTAAAAGTGATTAGTAAAATTTGAGAATAATTTATATAAAGTGATTTTGTGAATTTTGATTGATAAACTGTGTTGTAATAAATTTTGTGAAATAAATAAATTCGTTGGTGATAAATTGAATTGAGTTTGTATTATTCACAATCCAGTGATACGAACCTTGATTGACAAGGCAAAAACGTAACAATATTGTGACGGTAACACCTAGATTGCAATAGAACAAGTTAAATTGATAGTTCAATATTATACTGTACTAAAATGGAATTTTCCATCATAAAATTGTTCTAAATGTTTCTATACTATTCTTACTGGAAAAGTTATGAACTTTCTAGAAGTTTGGTTTGTATATATAAATAGGCGAACGAAATCGAATTGGATTATTAGTATTTGGTAAGCGATAGTGTGAAGATTAAAATGAAATTAAAAAGTGTTGTAGTGCGATTTAAAAATTATAAAAAGTGATTTTGTGAATTATCGTTAGTAAATTGTGTTGTAATAATATTGGTGGTAAAGCAGCTTTACAAGCGCGACTACGTGAGGGCATGGAGAACGAAGGGCTGGATGCGGAGCATCATGATATTGGAGAGAAAGTAACGGATGCGGCAATCGTAGAGCAGAAAGAAGGAGATAAACAACCGTCAGCCGAAACAACACAACCACCATCTGGAAGTTTTGATTTGTCGCAGTTAATTGCTACTATGAATCAGATAATGGGGCAGATGAGTGTAATGAAACAACAAAACGAACAGTCAAATGAGCGACAGTTGGAGACAATAAACCAGTCCAACCTAGAAATAAAACAACAAATGGAACAACAAAATCAGTCTAACCAAGAAATTAAATACGAAATGAAAGGACAGATGGGCGAAATTAGACAGTCAAACCAAATTATAGAGCGTTAGATGGGGGAAATCGCCGAAGGTCGAAATAAAATGGACGAGAAAATTCTAGAATTGTCTACAAATGTGCAAGGCGAAATAGAGAAACTGCAAACGGAAGTTCAACTTGTCAAAACGGAGGTTCAACAGATTGAAGAGAAATTTCAAACGGATATTCAACAGGTGCAACATAAATTACAAGCAGAGGTTAAACGTCTCGAGAAAGAGTTAACAGATGTCAAGGTAAGTGAAACAACGATGCAAGTGGTTCAGACCGTTTACTCAATCAAGTTAAAGCCACCAACATTTGACGGATCAACATCTTTCGGCATTTTCAAATTTCAATTTGAAACCGCTGCCAATCAAAACCGTTGGAATGATGAACATCTTGTCGCAGCGTTAATAGTGGCCCTCAAAGATGAAGCAGCGGAGGCCTTACAAACAATTCCGGAAAAAGATCGCAACAGTTATCTCGAAATTATGAAGGCGCTAGATCGTAAGTACGGCAGTGACCATAAGCGGGAAATTTATCGCATGGAACTGAAAAGCCGCTACCAAAAGGCACGAGAATTGTTACAGGAATTTCCATCGGCAATCGAGCGATTAGTACATCTATCACATAGCAGTACGTCGGCCGATTATATGGAAAGGCTAAAAATTGAAGCATTCATTGATGGCATTCGAGTTTGGAGACACGCAAGGCGGTGCTTGTGCGCTAACAAATGAAAATACAGAGGCCATCATCAAACCGTCAATGAAAATACGCCAAGTAGAAATCGACACCAGCATAAACACAGGGCGGTCAACACCAAGATACCGAGACGGAAGCGGCAAAATCAGATGTTGGGCATGTTATAAAATCGGTCACATCTCTCGGGACTGCTGGGAAATAAGAATAAAACAGGGAAGATCACCATCTCCTATGCAGCGACGACCAAGCGGGGAACAGGCAGTGGCCAAGCAAGAAGGCCAAATGACGACGGAGTCGTCAAATTTGAAAGAGTCAGCTTATAGGAGCAGAAGCTGACTCCCACAACCGATTGCCCCATAACCTCCATCCGCGTTTCGAAAGTAGCAAGAGGCGGTGACAGCTTAACAATCAAAGGCGACATTGATGGCACGGACTGGGAGCAAATCGCAAGAATATCTGTAAAAATCTGATCGATGCAGGTATACACCTGCTAATGGATTGAAGTTACAAACGGCAACTGGAGGTAGTTTAATAATAAAAGGCAAAAAGATCGTGAAAATAAAGATCGGGAGAACTCTTTTCCAACACGAAGTGCTGATTGCAGATATTATGGATGAAGTCATTATGGCGATAGACTACATGAGGGCAAATGGCTTCGTGGTGGATATTGGACGAGGAGTTTTAATTTACGATAACATCGAGAGGCCAGTTCAATCTAGCAGTGCAGGAGCAACTACCAGGCCAATTATTATTGATCATCGGGGGAAGCTGCCACCGAACTCGGAGACGATCGTGTGGGGAAAATTGGAGGGAGGTTCTGGGTCACCCAGGTTGTGGGTTGTGGAAGCTAACGAAGAGGAGAACGGAGCCAAGGAAATTATTATCGGGAAAGCCTAGTTAAACCAGATAACGACCATAGAGTACCAATTAGGATCATAAATCTCTCGGATAAGACGAAAACCATCAAGAAAGGGACAGTCATCGGCAAATTTAACGAGGTTTCAACTATAGTAAAGTGTGAACAGAAAAGTTCGATTGAAAAAGCCGACATGCAAGGCCAGAAAGAAATGGTAGACCAACTTATGCATAAATGGACTGAAGATCTTACCGAGGCACAGACAAATTCGTCACATAATACTCAAACGGTACATGTCCATATTCTGCAGTACATCGGATAATAACGGAAGGACTTCAATGGTAAAGCACCGAATTGATACGGTGATATCAATTCGTCAACCACCCAGGAGATTACCATTGGCAAAACAACAACAAGTCAACCGGATGGTAACAGATATGCAGGGAGTAATCGAACCATCTAATAGCCCATGGAGCTCACCGGTAGTATTGGTCGAGAAGAAGGACGGTAGCATGAGATTCTGCGTTGATTACCGAAAACTCAATGCTGTGACTAAAAAAGATAGCTACCCATTGCCAAGGATCAACGATGTATTAGACACATTATCAGGTCCTTGAATATTTTCTACATGAGATCTACAAAGCGGCTATTGGCTGGTGAAAGTTCATAGGAAGATCGCAAAAAACAGCGTTCAGTGTGAATTACGCGAATTACGAATCTCTCCGGGATTGTGCACTTATTACAGAAGCTTCGGGCCAGGATTCGCCAACATTGCCAAGAGTTTACACGAGTTTACCAGGAAGAACAAGCCATTCGAATGGAAGGATGACCACGAAAAAGCATTAGTGGAACTAATGAATCGGTTATGTGTCGCGCCAATCCTCGCGCACCCTTTACGCAACGTGAAATTTGTTTTGGACACCGATGCAAGTAATGACGGTATAGGAGGTGTGTTATCACAGGAAAATAATGGCCAAGAACGAGTTATTGCGTACTACTCCAAAACATTATCAAAACGGGAGCGTAATTACTGCGTGACACGGAAAGAATTGTTGGCTGTAGTGGAATGCGTTAAGCATTTCCAAAGTATCTTTATGGCCAAAAATTCCATTTACGGACAGATCATGGTGCTTTACGGTGGCTGTTACATTTCAAGAATCCAGAGGGACAGGTAGCACGCTGGAACGAACGTCTTCAAAGCTACGATTTCTAAATCGAACATCGGAAGGAAAATGCACACGGAAATCCCGGCGCATTATCAAGACGACCATGTCTAGTAGAATGTATACATTGTGGTCACGTTGAAGCAAAGGAAGGCATCATCGACGTTAGGCTTACGCAAGTGCTGCCTGATGAGGAGTGGACCGACGAAATAATCAGGAAATAGCAATTGGTTGATACGGATTTATCAGTTATAATGGAATGGAAGGAAAAGGAACACCGGCCAACTTGGAGCGAGATCACTCTCGAGAAAGGGTGTTTAAAACGATTGTGGGAAAGCACGGATAGCAAAGTGAAGCAATTGTTGCTGGTGATACCAAAGTGCCGGATTGCGGAAATCCTGAACGAGTTTCATGGAGGAGCAAGTGGGGGCCACCTAAGAATTAATAAAACACTAGCAAAGATAAGCCAACGATTCTACTGGTCAAAATGTAGGCAGTCAGTGATAGATTGGTGTCAAAAATGTGATCAATGTGCGGCGGTGAAGGGACCCGCACGCAAAAGTCGTGGAACCATGAAACAATATAACTTTAGAGCACCATTCGAAAGAATTGCAATGGATGTAGCGGGGCCATTTCCCACCACCGAGAGCGGCAACAAATATGTGCTAGTAATAATGGATTATTTCAGCAAATGGCCGGAGGAGTACCCTATTCTCAATCAGGAGACTACAACAATAGCTGATGCCGTAGTAAACAAATCTATCGGGATTCTATCCGTAAAAAGGTGGAAAAACAATTATACTAATATACTTGTGACTTTTCATTGTTGTGAAATGTTAATTTACACTAGAATTTGTAATTGCATGGAAACGATATAGATAAGCGACGCCATTTTATTAACTCAACGAAATACTTAATTCTGGTTAACTTTGTCATGGAAACGTAGTCGTAGATATCCCAGTTTTTACACACTTCTACAATCATTATAGAATTACCATCAGCAATTGCTGCCAAAAATATCAGAAGCAAAGCTCGCGACATTTACACTCAACTTCTGCCTCGCCGCTCGCGTCCTGCAAATCTATAGGATTTAAAAAATATTTAAATATTCCAGCATACCAAAATATTCCTTCAACCGATTTAAACTGCCGTCGTAAGGAAAAAAGTCACAAACGCCAAAAGTTGAAAAATGCTTTATACCGTAGACCAATGGTCAATAAAACTTCGATTAGAAAAAAAAGTCAACTGGGCAACGCGGTAATTATATATGTATCCAGAGCCACAGAATTTATAACTGTGGAATGAATGTGAAAACCACCATCATATTTATTCCATCTTGAGACATATGCGGCCCGCGGTGTTCGTCATATCCATTTCACAGTGATAAATTCTGTGGGGCTTGAAACATAAATAACTACCGCGTTGTTCAGTTCAGTTTTTTTTCTAATCAGAGTTTTATTGCTCTATTTATTTTGAAAATTTTTCAAAAACACTCATTTGGCTTGGCCACCACTGCGCGTAGACAGACACAAAATTTATCGCGAATTTCATTTATCCTGATACGAAATAATCCTCCAGAAGATTCCAGTTTCTGGAACGACGTAATATTTGCTGACGAGATCAAATATAACATATTTGGATCAGAAGGACGAACTGTGGGTGTGGCGTAGATGTAATGAGGAGCTCAAACCATCAAATATTACGCCAACTGTAAAGCATAGTAGTGGACATGTAATGGTGTGGGAATATATATCAGCAAATGGGGTTGGGGTGTTAGTTTTTATTAATGAAAACATGAATGAAAAAATTTATTTAGACATTATAAAACAAAATCTAAAAAAAGGCGAAAATCTGGGAACATTGCCCACTTTTAAATCCTAAACATAAGTCCTATTTGGTTCGAGAATTGCTATTATATAGTATAATTGCCCAAAAATGAGAGAAAATCCTCCCCAATCACTGACTTGAACCCCAAAGAAAATATGTGGGATGTTGTGCACAACCCATTAACTAATAATAAGGCAATTTCCGTGGTCATACAACTTTCAAGGTTAATTTATAATTAGTAAGTCGCACTTACATAATATTAAATTACAAACAATAATCGCATAATTATAAATATTTATCAAGTTGTAAAATCGCAAAATATACATACCATATTCATCAACATAACATTTTTCCGTAATTTTCCTCGACTCTTAAAAATTGTATTTCCACGTATAAAAATGTTATGTTCCGCGATGATATGTTTCCGCTTAGCTTGTAAGTTTTTCCTTATATGTATATAATGGAAATTCTTACAGGTAAAGTACAGTATATAGTTATAGTTCAGAACAGTTACTCTTATAGTTACATTTCAAATTAGTATTATAGGTAAAATTCAAACTAGTAAGTAAGAGTTTTTACTTTATTAATTTTTTGTTGAATATTAATTAATTCATGTAATATCTAATATGCTACCGGTGGTTAGACCATTTTAATTGTGTTTCGATTAACACGAGAAGTATATTAGTATTTACGAACAGTAATTCAACGAAACCGACTAATAGACGTAATTCTATTTATTTAATTATATGATTTTTAATACGAGTATGTACCGAAGATTGTAAGAGAATTCAATCCAGTTTCGAACTGATGAGCTTATGATTATGAAAAAATCAATCTTCTCATCAGGCCGCGGCGACTGGACTGATTATACCACAATTTACATTCTATATATACAGAATGTGCTGTGCATTTAAGTATTAGCGAATCATAACTAATACAGATGAATTCTTTTACAATTTTTCTTCTTCACAATATTCACAAAGAGTTATCTTAAAGTCAAGTAGTTAATCAAATATCTGTGTCATATCGTAAAATATCCTAAGTGAATCCAAGATTATAAATAATTTTGAACAAGATAATAAACGAATCAAGATTGTGAATTAAATGAAAACCGAATTTGTAAAATTATTAGTGAAAGTATTGTGTTGTGTGCGTGAAATATAGGACAAGAAGGTAAGAACTGCGAGATTATACATCTCGATTACAATTTGTATAAAGATAAACTATAATAGGGATGCTCTAGACCGGCGAATTCGAAAGACTTCGATCATTTCAGTAACTTATTTGAAAATTAGGCTGAAACGGGAATGGACTGAAATTGGCCAAGATTATTGTAAAAAAATTGTTGAGAATATGCCAAATCGCTTACATCACGTTTCGAAGCAGAACGGATATTCCACAAAATATTAATTTAACATATTTTACTTTTAAAAATTGATTTTTTGATTTTCACCGAATATTAAAGTAACGATGAAATAGCTGCATCTTTTGTTTCAACATTAATAACAATGTCTTCGTTATGTTATTCAATATGAAAACACTCGAACTCCACTGAAGATCAATAAAACTTCCATTCTTGAAAAATAAAAACCAATACCTTCTTCATTCCAATAGCAAAAAGCCCCCGAAACCCAAAGACAATAGAAAAACCGAATACCAAAGCCACTCACTGTATCTTCATTTGTACACACAAACACAACTTAAAATTACTAAGAGTATGCATAACTAATTAAATTCAACATCATGGTCATTAATATTTCTGAGAATGTACATCAAATTAATTGGCTATTCGTTATTTGAAGGATAGCGATCATCAATATTTCAAAATTATATTTAAAACTTATAAAACAGTAGACTACCTAAATAAAAATCGAATTAGCATTATTCACCTATTGAAGAGATCTCCGCCACACCATTTACCATCACCACTTAAAAATGCAAGTCAGTAAAATAATAAATCAATGAAAGGAAATTGAAAAATTAAATTCTTAAAAATTTTATCGGTGTACTATATAAGTAATATTGTCGTTTGTATGTGAAAACTGCAACCTAAACTTCACTAAATCCATTAAGTTAATTAATTAAGTTCAATACATTTAGCATCTCGATTTTTATTTACATAATTCCACGTTGTTCACATTCATTGAATCAAAATTTGGCATACATAAATAAATAGGTCATTATGTGTTGCGAACCAAATCTCAATTCAACTCAAAATTAATATTTCCATATTAGTATTTTATTCATATAATTCAGTTAATTTATAATCTTTTAATACAATTTAATGCAATTTATAACACCCCGTAAACAAATTAATCATACCTAACTAACCAATTATCAATTTCCGATTCGACTCAAACTTACTCGATTATACGAAGTATAAGAATCCTATTTGAGTCGAATACATTAAAATTTTCGTTTGTGTTTGTGTAGTTCATGTTTTATCAAAAACACTATAATAGTTGTCTCATGAATACAAAAAACACAAAGAGAGAAAATAACACCAAAATAAAAACAACAGAATCGTATATACTAAACCACCAACACACATAGATCCTTATAGCGAACATACAAACATTCCTGTTCTATGTATCAAGATACAGGAACATATTTGTGACAATTATACCAAAACCGACAAACATGTCTCTCTGTTTTGGTTGTTGTTTAAATATTATATGACAAAAACCAATAATATAGAGTACTTTCTTGATAGGATATGTGTAAAGAGTGAACGAGACGGCATGTATAAACATTTTTGATGGTTTTGTTATGTATCAAGCTTCAAGAAAATGTTTGTGTCAGTTGTACACAGTGTTGCCAGATTGTCAGATTTATCTGAAAATCTCAGTTTTTCGAGCCGGACAAAAGATTTTCAGTTTTTCTACGAAAATTCAGATTTTGGTCAGTTTTTTGTTTTAATAATTATTTTCATTTTATTTTTTAAAATTTCCGAAATAATGTGTTTAGCAATTCCGAAAACCATGCTGTTTATCAAAATTCTGACTATACAAAATGTTTACTATTTCTTTTGTTTATTTGTTGGAAAAAAAAATTGCTACAATTTCCAAATTTCAAATATTTCTTCCCAATATTTTTCATTTTGAAAATGTACAGACATTAGATGATGAATGGAGAGGAATGGAAATTGAACTTAATGAAAACACCAACTTAAAAATATTTTGGAAAACGGTCTTTAAATTAAAGAGAAATGATGGGAGCGAGTCCCCAATTTAAAAAAAGTGATTTTTGCAATTCGCGCATAATACAATTTTTGTAGTAAAATTATTATTTTTGTTTTGTTTTATTTGTTTGTCAGATTTTTTTTTTCGAACTCAGTGTATTCAGTTTTTTTACATCAAAATCAGATTTTTTTTCAGTTTTTAATAAAATGAATATGGCAACCAGCGTGGTTGTACATAAAATAAAACACAAGAACACATTCAAGTATGCGTAAAAATAAAATACGATATGAAATTAACTAGGTACTATCAAATTAAGTTAAAATCAATTTTAATACTATCCAATTATTAGATTTTAGTAATTAAATTTCATGTACAACCACACAAAAGTTAAAATCATGCACTTAATCAAGAAATATAATATAAAAAAACTGGCACATTTTAAATATATTCACCTGCATTCAAAACATCCATATAAGTTGGAAAATTAGAATCTTTATTAAAATTTACTTTAACGTACTGTTTGTCGGATTGATACTGCAAAGTTAAAAGAACTGACCCAATCTGCACATCATTAATATGAGAAGATGAGCTCATTATAATGTCTGTTAATAATTCACTCTTTTGTAAACACAAAAATAAAACAATAAACTACACTATAATAAAAGTACTGCTCGCATTATTAAACTACACAAATATTTATAACACAATGTAATATTGAAAAAACTTATTTATAATTTATATTAAAAACACCGCACTGTATTTATTTAATTCTATTGCTTTATAATGCATAGTTCCTAATCATCACACAAATAATACTAAAAATCATTTTCTGTTTAAAACGATTTCAGCATTCTTAACGGGATATTGAATAAAAAGATAATTTTTATAGGAAACAATTTTGACGTCCCCGGTATTGAATTTACCCGTTGTAAGTAATTTTTAACTAAAAATCAGACGTCAAATAGAACAAATTTATTTTATCATATTTGTTAGCGTATACAGAGTCAAATATTACTATAAGGTATTTGTAGAAACAATAATCCATAAATGAAACGTTCTATTTTATTAACTTTTAGGAAGTACAAATTTTAATTAACGACTACCATGTAATTAATATTTACTACTTGAATATCATTTCTTGATAGTTATCTTGTTGGTCGCTAAAATTAACGTTCAATATCAATTTTTCACTAGATTTAACTACCCATATTTCGACTACTCAAAGGGGGAAGGCGTCCCATTTTTTACCGTGTGAAGCTGCTTACGGTAATGTTGTATATCTACGAGTAATCAACGAACTTGGCCAAATCACCGTAAATATTATAACAGCAAAAAATAAGGTTGCGCCAATAAAACAAATTTCACTACCAAGATTGGAACTGTGTGGAGCGGTCCTGTTGGCGAAAGTAATCAAATATTGCATCGAATCTCTTTCTTAAAGAAAGTAATCAAATATTGCATCGAGGTTCCTCGGTGATGGCCAAGTTTTGTTGGTCATATCGTACGGCAGCAATTCTGGAAATCGTTCCTCGAAATAAGCGGCAGAATGTGGACTCAAAAGATAATCCGGCGGATGCGATAATCAGAGGAGTCAAACCTAAGGCATTACCACAATTACAGCTTTGGTTGCAGGGGCCAATTGGTTGCAAGAACAAGAGCAAAGATGGCCAAAACAAAAATCAACAACAACAGCCTTGGAAGGAGCGTCTTTGGAAGAACGGTCAAAATACATTAATGTTTTGACAACGGCGATCACTGAGGAAGATGTTGTTCTGCAGTTCTTAACAAAAGTGTCATCCTGGTACAAAATTCGAAAGGTGATGGTATATATTTTGCGATTTGGAAGACCAAGGCGTTTGAAGATTCGTAGCAATTATCAAAGAGACCAGATGACTTCGGGAGAACTAGATGTTGCGGAAGTTATAATTTTACGCAACATACAGCAAGCGGCATTCAAAACCGAAATGGCAATTCTTACCGAAAGATCACCACTACCATCGAAAAACCAACTATCCTCGCTCGACCCATTTATCGACGCGAACGGGCTACTGCGAGTAGGCGGGCGACTCCAAAAATCTTCACTACCATATGCAACGATGCGCCCTGTGATTCTACCCAACAACCACGTAGTTTGTGAAAGAATAATTCGCAATGTCCACTTCAACAATATGCCTGCAGGCAATTCCTTAACATTAAGCATTTTACGAAGCAAGTATTGGGCGATAGGAGCAAGGTACATGATCAAACGCTGCATAAGGTTCTGCACGGTATTCCACAAAAACGAACTAAAGATGGCCGATTTACCAGCGGAACGATGTAATCAAAGCCGACCTTTTTTAAAAACGGGACTGGATTATGCAGGACCGTTTTACATTAAGACGAGCAAACGAAAAACCTCTTCGACCGAGAAAGCATACGTTGCAGTCTTCGTATGTTTAGCGGTAAAGGCAGTACATTTGGAAGTGGTGAGCATAGCCTAGACACTGAGTCATTCCTTGCAGCACTCAGACGCTTCATTGCAAGACGTGGTAATCCTCAACAAATTTGGTGTGACAATGGGTCCAATTTTGTCGGAGCTAACACAGAACTTCAACACATTGGTGAATCTCTGACAATTATTCCGGAACCTATGCTAGACAATATACCCCAAAATAAATTGCCGAAATGGCAGAATATTCAACAACGAGTTCAGAGATTTTGCGGAAGCGATGGCATCAAGATTATCTCAGCTATCCATCCAAAAGCGACGTAAAACGACCAGTCAACAAACTTATCAAATTACCTATTAAGTAATAATATTCCTTAACACTAGAACTACCAACCCGTCAAAATGACGAATTGTACATTTAATGAATTCATTTTTTTTAATTATTATGTTAATGTTTTTTTGTAAGTTTATGATGAATTTTAACATAATTACTTTGTTGTCATATTAAAAGTCATCACAGATTCTGACAAAAATATTAACGTAATAATTAAAAAAATTGAATTCAATAAATGTATAACCGGTCATTTTGACCGGTCGGTAGTTCTAGTGTTAAGGTGTGGGAGTATGTTGGTAGTGTTAAGGTGTGAGAATAAAACCAATTAAATTAATTCAATTTATTTATTCAATTAAATTATACAACACTGAATTATGCCCAGATTTTTTAACCTAAAAAAGCAAAAAAAGGGACCACCAAAGAAAAATTATTTAATGTAAATTAAAACTTAACGTTTTTGATTATAATTAGTTTATTCCGCTAAATATTAATACAAAAAGATCTGGAATTTAAATAACACATTTATATTATATTAAATTTTAAGAAATGTTATATTTATACTTATCTCAAATGTAAACAAATTGTAAAGAATAATCAAATGTCATAAGTTGCTTGTATACATAATGAACAACGTAACAGATTGGTTGCGTTCATTAAATATTTATGTTTTACCAAAGCTAAGCGAACTTAAGTTAGCGCAAAAGCTTAATATTGTTTGAGCTAATTTCCAATCTATGACGTGCTTGATTATTTTAAGTCATCAAAGATAAATTTTTTTAATCTCTAAAAATCTATCAGAAGAATAACATCAATTTTGTTACAATTGTGTGTTACGTATGAAAATAAAAACCAAAGTTCAATAAAGAATTTACCGTTTGTGTTCTTTAATTCATCATTTATTGCAAGAGTGGATTTGCTGTAGAAATTGAATATACAGTTTAGCTTGTTTGGGACTAAACCACTTCACCACACATCACCTAAGTTATACTTTCACCATCAACAATTTTCATCAGCTGTTTTGGGAACAAAATAACAACCAAACACCATCGCACAGGACCACAAACACTGCCATATAAAACAGTATACATAACCGAAATAGGTGTAACAGAAACCGTATTTCTACTGCTATAGGGCCAGAGCTCTTCTCCCAGCCCATCGAAAAAATCGTTTGACTTTTGCCCGTAACGATGTCAGTTGGACTACGGACGACTGGAAGTCCGTGTTGATCACTGATGAATCAAGGTTCAGTATGAGATCGCCGGATGGACATGAAAGAGTATGGCTGTGATCCGGAGAGCGATACGCGCAATGCGCTATATCCCCAAGGGTCCCATTTCATGGCCGCTCAGTAATGGTGTGCCACAATGGGCGGGCATTTCTTTAGACGGCCGTACAGACCTTGTGTTTCTACACGGCGGCACCATAACTGCCGAACGGTATATCCGTGGGCTGTCTAGAAGATTTTGTGGATCTATACGTCCCATTTATTTATTGTCAATATTTATTTGGATGAGATGGGAATTTTTATTTATTTAAGTATTTTATAAATAATTTAGTAATAAAAGGAAAAGCACACATGGAAACAAAGCAATCGAAACAAAAAAAAAATAACATTGAAGTTACTTCCATTAGGCATAAAAACCTCTTAAATTTTTTCAAACAATTTTCACCTCATGCTTACACATTCTATTTCGTGCAGTAGCTCATTTACAATAAAATGTACAGCACGAGGTGAAATAATATCGAATTAGTTGGCACACTCGCAGCCCTGACGTTAATCCTATTGAGCACGTGTGGGATATGCTATGGCCTCGTTTAAGGCAAAGGAAGCCGTTCCAGAAACCGTAGATCATCTTCAATCAGCTCTGCAGGAATCATGGGAAATGATACCTCAGGAGTCCATTGCAAGTCTGGTGTACAGTATGCCAAAAAGAATGCTAGATGTGATCAGTCCAGGCATTAAGCGCAAAATTTTAGTGGAAAAATAAAATCGACAAAATTTCTTGTAAATTGCTATAAAAACGTACGCCCATCATTAAACTAATTGTTTCTTTGCAGCAGACGTATATGTCGCTGCTTATATTTTTTGTATTTATGTTTGACATTTCGATTTTTTAGCAGTTTTGTGTTCTTTGACAAATAAAATTTAAAATTGTACAATAATAACTAAATATTTAAATTAAAAAATAGTTTATTATTATATTGTAGATCTAAAATAAAAATAAAATAATTTTTTTTTAACAATTTATATTATAATAAAAATTTTAATACTTTAAGTCATTGTTCAGCAGTCTTTGAAATCGGTCCAACTACGTTGACTGAATCTGTTATTATAAGCTAAGTGGCTTTTTTATCGTTGGCCCCGCGAGCTGTTGCATGTTTTCATTGCTACAATAAAACACAATAAAATTTGAATTTATAAAGCAACTTGCTGGGAATATGGCCGACATTTTTTTGTTAAATTTACCTTGAATAAATTCAAAATGCTCCTCTACCAAATCAATAAGTGCATTTTTCTGGCGCTTTCCTAACCGGTTCGCTTTCGACTAAAAATTTATTTAATACACTTTATTAAAATAAAATAAAATAAATTTGTATATTTATTGTATGTAAAATACTTGTTTCTATACAAGTATTTTGTTCTTAACAAAACGAAAAAATAAGTCACAAAACAAAACTTACCATATTTTGTACATCTTCACCTTTATATTATAATTATATACTAAACGTTTTTGTTATATTTTTAAATAATTGGTATAATTTTATTTATAATGTGTAGAAAACTTTCACGAATATTGTATAAAATTTTAAATATCCACTGAAATATTCAACGGCTACATAATTCTCTTTAGGACGTGTTCGAAGTTGGTAATAATTATTCCAGCTGTAATAATTATGATATTATTTTGTATGCAGCCAAATTATCACAGCCAATACGTGTTGTAAATTTGACCCTTCCGTATTAATATTCATAAACAAAAGCGCTTAATAACAATAATTAAGCCGTATTACGTTAATTTATTTCTAAAACAAATAGTACAAATAAAACTTATTACAAAATATAGAAAAGAAAATTATTTCACTCCTGTCAAAATTATTACAAAAACAAAATTATTACAAACTTCGAACACGTCCTTAAGGTGACTGCACGAGTATGGATATAAATCCGTACAATCTGAATCCGAACGAAGTTAGTAACTTATTTGACGTTTTGCTCAATAAATTCCCCTAAATTCGTCTATTTTACTTGTCAATTCACTTTTGTTTTTTTAAATTTCAATTTGTGCTTGGCTGTTTATATACAAAATTTATTTTTTGTGGTTTTCGAAGTTTATGATTAAAATAAATAGTTTAATCCCTTTGTATCATTTATTAATCAACTAAATTTTTGCCAACGTTCGTATTTTCTCTTTCTTTGTGTTAAATTAAACTAAATTTGTTAAACTAAACCGTGTAGTAAACTAAATTAAATTTCTTTGTAACTATAATAATAACTAGTACAGATTATATCTGTGTAATAACGCAACTTACTCTATTATTATTTGGTCTTTTAAAAAGTTTAACGACCTCACCAGCGACGCGTCTCTTGGCTTGAAAATGCTCGCACTTCCACTTTTGGGTGGCTTTAATAACTTTACGTACTTTGCGCGTATAATTTTCCACCGCTTCTTGCATAATTCTGATGAAACTGACGGCAAATGATGGCTTTTAGAGCAGTGTTTTTATAATTTAAATTCTCCAAGTGATATACAAATTCTCTACCCTCCTTTCGGACTTCCTCGATGATTCTGTCATCTAAATCAGCCATTCCCAAAACAATAAAATTAATCGTAATTTAAATCTAACTAAAATCAATTTTACATTAATTCAAATAAAATTCGCCTTGCATAAAAAATTCAAAAATACTTGAAACTACCTATTCTGAATTGTTTGTGCAAGATAAATTTTTATTGAATCGTAAGATCAACACAACTTACTATTTTCGTTAAATTTTGTAATTTAAAAACAAATAATTTTTATTTTTAAATAACGTTTATTATTACCGAACCAAAAATCAAATTTGTTTCATAAATCGAAGCGTCATAAATAAGCAAAAAAGGGGAAAAATAGCTTATAATATATATTTTTTGGTATGGTTATGTTGGTTTTCTGCGGATATTTTGCTTAATGTTGAAATAATTTTAACTCGAGAGGAGAAATAGGGGAATATATTTTCGGTCACATGACAATATTTGTGTAATTTCATTGGATGAATGACCGGATTCAGATTGTACGGATTTATATCCATACTCGTGCAGTCACCTTTAAGGTGACTGCACGAGTATGGATATAAATCCGTACAATCTGAATCCGAACGAAGTTAGTAACTTATTTGACGATTTGCTCAATAAATGTACGTAAATTAGTCTATTTTACTTGTCAATTTATTTCTCTATTTTTTATTTCAATTTGTGCTTGGTTGTGTAAACGACAAATTTATTTTTTTGTGATTTTCTGTGGTTTCCGAAGTTTATAATTAAAATAAATAGTTTAATGTTTTTGCATCATTTATTAATCAATTTAATTTTTCCTAACGTTTATTTTCTCGTTTTTTTTTTGTGTTAAATTAAACTAAATTTTTTTTTTTTTTTTTTTGGCATGGTAAACTAAATTTTGTGGCGTGAAGAAGAGAATACCGGCATGGTAGAAATTCAACGCGTTCGATCAAACAATTATAGCAGAATAGCTGTACAGATTAGGGACCAATTTAAAGTTTATTTAAATGAATCCGATGTTCTCCCCTGGCAGTACACAACAACACAATAAAAACAAATTTTAATTGTAAATTATTTTATTAATTCAATAATCGATGTAAATAAATAATTATATATATTAAATTCAAAATTCAAAATCCAAAATAAATTCGTAAATGTAAATAAAAACGAAATAAAACTAATTAACATAAAAAAATAAATAAATATGTACTATAATAATATTAGCATACATTGTTTTCCTATAATAATATTGTCATACATTGTTATTGTCATACGTTTATTACAGAACAAAATAATGGCTGTATGATACTCACTTTTTTTCCCACTTTTTCAGTGACTAGGTAAGACAAACGGAGTGAGATAAAAAATAAATATACAAAATATTTGTGAGAGTGAGTGTATACACCATAGATTTGGAAAAAATATAGAAACGTCAAAAAAAAAGTGGTAGCTCAACTTTTCTAGCAGTTAATCGAGCAATTATAGCAAAAAAAGAATTGGATTTGATTCTTTTTTTTGACATTACATACTTTTTTCTGACATTTCCGAAATATTAGAGAAAATATTTGTATTTTGTATACCAAAGAGAATTTATTTGTTTATTTTTAAAATAAATTTAGTAAACAATTTTTCCATTTTTGTTCGCCATTATTGTTATGATTTTTTCCCCCTTTTTTAGATTTTTCTTTTGATACTGAAATACAATTTTGGGTTTGCATTGTTAATTGTTTGCCAAAATATTTGAAACGTGCATTTTTTTGTGAATATAAAAATTAACTTAACATATTCGTTTCAATTAATTGCGGCAGCTAATGCAAATTAATTCAATAATATGGTCCAACACAAAAAAAATGTTGATTCTATTTACAAATTTTGTTTATCCGAAACTTCAAAATATTTGCCTATAGTATTGTCTACACTACCCTTCTCTGTTTCGCTTTACTAGTTTTGCAGCACTTTATTGTACTTGAAAAAAAGTGAGTATCATACAGCCATAACAAATTTGTTTCATAAATCGAAGCGTCAGAAATAAGCAAAAAAAAAAAATTGGGGCAAAAATAACTCATAATATATATTTTTTGGTATGGTTATGTTGGTTTTCTGCGGATATTTTGCTTAATGTTGAAATAATTTTAACTCGAGAGGAGAAAAAGGGGAATGTTTTTTTCGGTCACATGACAATATTTGAGTAATTTCATTGGATGAATGACCGGATTCAGATTGTATGGATTTATATCCATACTCGTGCAGCGACCTTTAGAGATACCTTCGTATGTTACACTAAAAAAATTTCGTATGAAAAAATTTTCTAGCAGTTTTGGCTGCGTGCAGTTTTTCTCTTAAAATTTTTTTTTCGTGTGACGGCTTTTTTTTCCACTAAAATTTGCGCTTAATTCCTCTACAGAGCTCGTAGAGGAAATACTCGATATTAGAGTACCGACCGCTTAGATTGATTGTTGATTTTTATTTAAATAAAGATGAAGATATAATAATATCCGCTTTTCGGTAATTTGGTTATTTCATTTGTTTTGATCCTGTGGTTACATTTATTAAACAAAAGCTTGTTCCGTTAGTGCCTTTTGGCTCATATTATATTATTTCGTACAACCATAACACGAATAATGCGAATAGTTACCGTAAACAGAAATATTTACTGAAAAAATGTAGTGTCCGAAATTTTTTGACGAGCAGTGTATAAAAGGTTGAAACGATCAGTTGATTGCGATCAACCACAGCCCCTTGCGATTTTGGACACAACCTTCGGTATATCGATAAATCGATACATTAATACACACATTTATGCTGTGTTTCTTATTTAAATCCGTAGATCGAGCAGATTTTGAAATCTGAAATCAGATCGATTTGGTCGATTTGAAATAAGAAACAGGTTTCAGATTTTTTAGATCAAAAAATATTTATTTCATAATTTTATGAAATTATTTACCTTCGTTCACATAATAATTCAAATTTCCTTCTATTTCCATTTTAATAACGTTTGCAAAAAAAAAATAAGTGATGAGAAGACAGTTCTCTATGCGGTAATGTATGTATTTGAATTACATGAAGTTAGCTAAACTAAAACTAATCTGAGAAATCGGAGTATTTTTACAAATCAAAAAAATCAATCTAACCAATCTGAAAAAAAAATAAGAAACAGCAAAAAAATTGATCAGATCGATCTGACCTGAAATAAGAAACAACTTTTTAGTACTCAGATCAATCAGATTGATTAGATCAGAAATAAGAAACACAGCTTTAAATGATTTTCTCACCACCAAAATTGCCAATGAACAAATTCTTTTCATATGAGAATATTTTGACGAAAATAATCAAGTATTCATTAAAACACTTTGGAGTTATGTTTTTTCCACTGAGAAATGTTTTCATTTTATTTTCCATAGAAACAAAATTGACCCACTGTACTGTGAAAATAATATAACGTTGTTTTTTGCATTCAAAAATAAAAATAGTTGACTAGATCTAAATGAAAATATTTCTTTTTCATTGAATTTTTTCATAGAACGATAATTGACCCCCAGTGAAAATTTCATTTCACTTGAACAGCGTACTGGCCTTTAGTTAAAAACAATAAGCCTAGTACGCTGTCCAAATGAAATGAAATTTTCACAAAAATAGGAAGATAAATCTGACGCATAGCCTATACCGAACGTGAAATTTATTTTGGACACCGATACAAGTAATAACGGTATAGAAGGTGTCTTATCACGAACAGACTAAGGTGAGGGATAGTGTTACGGTGATACCTAGGGTGTAATAGAATAAGTTAAATTAATAGCTTAATATTGTGACGGTGATAGAATAAGTTAAAATTAATAGCTCAATGTTAAACTGTACTAAAATGGAATTTTCCATGATAAAATTGTTCTACACTATTCTAATTAGAAAAATCATGAGCTTTCTAGAAGTTTGGTTTGTGTATATAAAAAGGCGAACGAAGTCGAATTGGATTAGTAATATTTGGTAAGCCATAGAGTAAAGATTAAAAAGGAATTAAAAAGTGAATTAAAAAGTGTTTTTGTGGAAATAAAAATTATAAGTGAACAGTAAAATTTAAGAATAATTTATAAAAAGTGATTTTGTGAATTTGTATTGATAAACTGTGTTGTAATAAATTTTGTGAAATAAATAAATTCGTTGGAGATAAATTAAATTGATTTTGTATTATTCACAATCCAGTGATACGAACCTTATTTGACAAGGCAAAAACGTAACAAATTGGTGGCAGCGGAGGGATTGTGAATAATAAGATAAAGAAAATGATTCTCAACGAATTGATAGTTCCAGAATTAAAGAAAGAACTTGAGAAACGGCGTTTGGCTATTGATGGTAGAAAAGGAGCTTTACAAGCGCGACTACGTGATGCCATGGAGAAAGAAGAGTTAGACGCAGATCAACATGATTTTGGAGAGAAAGTAACGGATGCGGCAACCGTAGAGCAGAAAGCAGAAGATAAACAACCGTTGGTCGAAAAGACACAAAAACATTCTGGAAGTTTCGATTTGTCACAGTTAATGGCTGCTATGAATCAAATGATGGAACATTAAAACAAGCGACAAATGGAGAAAATTGAGCAGTCAAACCAAGAAATTAAACACGAAATGAAACAACAAGGAGAGGAAATTAATCACCAAATTATAGATGGTCAAAAGAGAATGGACGAGAAACTTCTCGAATTATCTACTAACATACAAGGCGAAGTGGAGAAGCTGCAAATGGAGATTCAACAGGTTGACCAAAAATTAGAAACGGAAGTCCAAATGGTCAAAACGGAGGTTCAGCAGGTTGAAGAAAAATTACAAGCGGAGGTTCAACGTCTCGGGAAAGAGCTAACTGATATCAAAGCAAGTGGAACAACTACACAAGTGGTACAAACCGTCCAATCAATCAAGTTAAAGCCACCAACATTCGACGGGACAACATCTTTCGGCATTTTCAAATTTCAATTTGAAACGGCAGCCAATCAAAATCATTGGAACGACAAACATCGTGTCGCGGCATTAATAGTGGCCCTCAAAGGCGAAGCAGCAGAGGCTTTACAAACCATCCCGGAACAAGAGCGAAACAGCTATCTCGAAATTATGAAGGCGCTGGATAGGAAGTACGGCAGTGACCACAAGCGAGAAATCTATCGAATGGAATTGAAAAGCCGCTACCAAAAGGGCGGAGAATCACTTCAGGAATTTTCATCGGCAATCGAGCGACTAGTACATCTAGCACATACCAGTACGTCGACCGATTATATGGAAAGGCTTAAAATTGATGCATTCATTGACGGCATTCGAGATCCAGAAACACGCAGGGCGGTGATGTTGTTACCTAAAGCAACCTTTGCGGAAACCATCGCTTGTGCGTTAACAAATGAAACTGCACAAGCCATCACCAAACCGTCAATGAAAATAGGCCGAGTGGAAATCGATACCAGCATAAACACAGAACGGTAAACACCAAGATACCGAGACGGAAGCGGCAAAATCAAATGTTGGGCATGTGATAAAATCGGTCACATCTCACGGGACTGCTGGGAATTAAGAAGAAAAAGGGGAAGATCACCGTCTCGTATGCAGCGATGACAAAGCGGAGCACAGAAAGTGGCCAAGCAAGAAGGCCAAATGACGACGGAGTCGTTAAACTTGAACGAGTCAGCTTAAAGGGGCAGAAGCTGACTCCCACAACCGATTGCCCCATAACCTCCATCCGCGTTTCGAAAGTAGCAAGAGGCGGTGACAGCTTAACAATCAAAGGCGACATTGATGGCACGGACTGTATCATCACCCTGGATACGGGAGCAAATAGCACGATTGTCCGTAAAGATCTGATCGATGGAGGTATACAACCAGCTAATGGATTGAAGTTACAAACAGCAACTGGAGATAGTTCAATAATAAAAGGCAAAAAGATCGTGAAAATAAAGATCGGGAGAACTCTTTCCCAACATGAAGTGCTGATTGCTGATATTGTGGATGAAGTCATTTTGGGGATGGACTTCATGAGAGCAAATAGCTTCGTGCTGGATGTTGGACGAGGAGTTTTAATTTACGATAACATCGAGTGGCCACTTCAATCTAGCAGTGCAGGCGAATTTTTATTGATCATCGGGAGAAGCTGCCACCGAACTCGGAGACGATCATATGGGAACGATTGGAGAGAGGTTCTGGGTCACCCAGGTTGTGGGTTGCTGAAGCTAACGAAGACAGAACGGAGCCAAGGAAATTATAATCGGAAAAGCCCTAGTTAAACCAGATAACGATCATAGAGTACCAATTAGGACTCTAAATCTCTCGGATAAGACGAAAACCATCAAGAAAGGTACAGTCATCGGCAAATGTAACGAGGTTTCAACTATAGTAAAGTGTGAACAGAAAAGTCCGATTGAAAAAGCCGACATGCAAGGGCAGAAAGAAATGGTAGAACAACTCATGCAGAAATGGACCGAAGATCTTACTGAGGCACAGAGAGATTCTGCACATCAACTACTCAAACAGTACACATCCATATTCTGCAGTACATCGGATAATAACGGGAGGACTTTAATGGTAAAGCACCGAATTGATACGGGAGCAGAGATGCCAATTCGTCAACCACCCAGGAGATTACCATTGGCAAAACAACAAAAAGTTAACCGGATGGTAACAGAAATGCAGACGGCAGGAGTAATCGAACCATCTAACAGCCCATGGAGCTCACCGGTAGTACTGGTCGAGAAGAAGGACGGTATAGCTTGAGATTCTGCGTTGATTACCGAAAACTAAATGCTGTGACGAAAAAGGATAACTACCAACTGCCGGAAATCGATGACACGTTAGACACGTTATCGGGTGCTCGAATATTTTCGAAATTAGATCTACAAAGCGGCTATTGGCAGGTTGAAGTTCATGAGGAAGATCGCGAGAAAACAGCGTTCAGTGTGGGTAACGGGCTTTGGCAATTTAATGTTATGCCGTTCGGATTATGTAATGCCTCTGCGACTTTTGAACGATTAATGGAGCGCGTGTTAAGGGGATTACATTGGAAGACGTGCCTAATATATCTGGATGACATCATCATCCTGGGTAAGGATTTCGACGAGCATCTAAGGAACTTGGCAGAAGTTTTAGATCGGATACAGGCCGCCGGATAAGATAAGCCCAAAGAAGTGTAAACTGTTCAGAACTGAAGTCAATTATTTAGGTCATCTTGTAACAACTATTGGAATTCACACCGACGAAGAAAAGATCGCAGCGGTAAAGAACTGGCCAAGACCTAAAAACTTACACGAATTACGAAGCTTTCTGGGATTGTGCACCTACTATATACGCCTCGTGCCAAGATTCGCCAACATTGCCAACAGTTTACACGAGTTGACCAGAAAGAACAAGCCATTCGAATGGAACGATGACCAGTGGCCCTATTCTGGCTATTCCCTGGGAATTGGGAATTGGGAAAAATATTGCTATATTTCCAAACTTCAATAATTCCCAATTTTTTATTCGCCAATTCCCAAAAGTGTATTCTGACGTAATTGGGAATTATCCAATGGGAAAAAACACTGTTTCAAATTCTGCAGCCGCCATTATTTAAAAATTTTATTTTCTACATATAAAATAAAAACTTTACCGATACCTACATTGTAAATAAAATAATGAAAATACACAAAACAACCAGTTTCTTCTAATTCCCCCAAAAAAAAATTGGGAAAAATAAACGTCAAAACTTACATCAAATGGAATTATTTTTTACCTACATTAAAAATTCCCAATCGCCAGAATACACTTTTGGAAAAAATAATTCCAAACTGCTCGAATACTGTCAAAATAGTTCAATTCCCAATTCCCAGGGAATAGCCAGAATAGGGCCACAGGCGGAAGCATTCGTGGAACTAAGGAGACGGTTATGTGTTGCGCCAATCCTCGCGTACCCTATACCCAACGTGAAATTTATTTTGGACACCGATGCAAGTAATGATGGTATAGGAGGTGTGTTATCACAGAAATTAATGGCCAAGAACGAGTTATTGCTTACTACTCCAAAACAATATCGAAACCGGAGCGTAATTACTATACGTGACACGGAAAGAATTGTTGGCTATAGTGGAGTGTGTCAAGCTTTTCCATAAGTATCTTTATGGCCAAAAATTCCATTTACGGACAGATCACGGCGCTTTACGGTGGCTGTTACAATTCAAGAATCCAGAGGGACAGGTAGCACGCTGATCGAACGTCTTCAAAGCTACGATTTCCAAATCGAACATCGGACGGGAAGTGCACACGGAAATGCCGACACATTATCAAGACGGCCGTGTCCAGTAGAATGTAAACATTGTGGCCATGTTGAAGCAAAGGAAGGCATCATCGACGTTCGGCTTACGCAAGTGCTGCCTGATGAGGAGTGGACCGACGAAATGGTCAGGAAAGAGCAATTGGATGATACGGATTTATCAGTTATAATGGAATGGGAGGAAAAGGAACACCGGCCAACTTAGAGCGAGATCGCGGACAAAACTCCCATTGTCAAGGCTTTTTGGGCTCAATGGGATAGCCTCCGTCTTAAGAATGGGTGTTTAAAACGATTGTGGGATAGCACGGATATCAAAGTGAAGCAATTGTTGCTGGTGATACCAAAGTGCCGGATTGCGGAAATCCTGAACGAGTATCATGGAGGAGCAAGTGGGGGCCACCTAGGAATTAATAAAACACTAGCAAAGATACGTCAACGATTCTACTGGTCAGGATGTAGGCAATCAGTGATAGAATGGTGCCAAAAAAGTGACCAATGTGCGGCGGTGAAGGGACCCGCACGCAAAAGTCGTGGAATCAGGAAACAATATAACGTCGGAGCACCATTCGAAAGAATTGCAATGGATGTAGCGGGGCCATTTCCCACCACCGAAAGCGGCAACAAATATGTGCTAGTAATAATGGATTATTTCAGCAAATGGCCGGAGGGGTACCCCATTCCCAATCAGGAGACGACAACAATAGCTGATGCCGTAGTAAACAACTGGATTAGCAGATTTGGAGTACCGATGGAGATTCATACCGATCAAGGGCGGAATTTTGAATCGGTGGTGTTTCAAGAAATATGCCAGATGCTCGGTATAAATAAAACGAGAACAACGCCTTTGCATTCACAGTTTGATGGTATGGTGGAAAGATTCAATGGTAAATTGGAGGAATATCTAGCAAAGGTCGTAGAGAAAAACCAACGCAACTGGGATCGACATATACCGATGTTTCTGATGGCCTATCGATCAGCAATACATGACACAACCGGAATGACACCAGCTAAAACGTTATTTGGAGATAATCTACGGTTACCTGGAGATCTAAAGTTTGGGGCTGTACCATCATCGGCTTTATGTGGACAGGATAACGTAGACCGAATGAAAGAGGAACTTAATGAGATTCATCAATTTGTACGGGAGAAAATACGGATGTCAAGTGACCAGATGAAGGCTCGATATGACATACGAGCAAATAACCAGGGTTTCCATGAAGGGCAATTAGTATGGCTTCACAACCCGCAACGGAAAAAGGGATTATTACCGAAGCTGCAACCAGCATGGGAAGCAGGACCTTACACTGTCATCACAAGGATGAACGACGTGGTTTATCGGATACGGAAGGGACATCGAGGTAAACTAAAGGTGGTGCATTTGGAGAGGCTGGCCCTATACAGAGGCGGTGATTTGGGTCCTGTTCGAGACGATCGATCAGGCTTAGGTGGGGGGTAGTGTGACGGTAACACCTAATGATGAACCCCGCTTATGAAGTTAAGAGGTTAGTGAGCGCGCAACAGATTGTCAGGTAGGGCGGAGTAGTAAGCGGCAGTTGTAATAAGCGTGCTCTATAGAATATAAAAATTAAATCGAAAAAATATTTCGCGGCTTATTCTGTTAAGAAAAAAATATGTAACTCCAAAATAATTCGAATTAATTTTTTCTCAACAAAATACAGCTATTATTACCAACACAAACACAAAACAACATCAATTTTTATTCTTGTACTCTTCACACCGATAAATTAACATTGATTTAAAAAAGCGAAAAGAATTCGACATAAATGACAGGTTTTACAAAATTTAATAGGGGCTAATACTTTTTGCCACCCCACGGGTGTATGCCAACGGGACTAGAGGTCGATTACCATTTGCACTAATTGCTATTGTCAGACCTTACCAAGCATTTTAATACCTTTGTCAGCGCTGAATCATCTGCTGGGTACTTACTAGACAAAAATTACCAGTATGTACTCTGCAAATTTTCAAAAATGCTGAATTTAGAAATATATTTTACAAGAAATCGTCTATTCAGTGAATGCTCACAGGGCTAAAAAGAAAAAAACAACGGCATGCATAGTATCTTTTTCTCTTTTCATTCCTTCATTTTTTTTTATTCATTTAATTTAAAATGGCGATCAACAATTAGTATTACTCGCTGTCAAACAATATTGTAAATTAAGTTTTTATTTATTATTATTTTAAAACAAAAAGTAGAGATATATTGTGCAAGCATCCTAAATTATTATAACTTTTAATAGATTAAACTTAAAGCTATTGTACTATCCAAAAGTTAATTAGATTGTTAATTGTACTGAATTTAATAGGAAATCTGTAAGTATGGAGTTAGTTTTGACCGATAGTCTGATAAAAGAAAAATAATTTTTTTTTTCTGAAATTTTTCAATTTATTTTTTGATTGAAATTTTTCATTTTCTCTTTTTATTTAGTTGTATAATATAAATAAAATAAAACTATGACAGACTATAGTGATTTAGATCGCCAAATAGAACAATTGAAACGATGTGAAATTATTAAAGAGAATGAAGTGAAGGCATTATGTGCTAAGGCACGAGAGATTTTGGTGGAAGAAAGCAATGTGCAAAGGGTTGATTCACCTGTTACAGTTTGTGGCGATATTCATGGTCAGTTTTATGATTTGAAAGAGTTATTCAAGGTGGGCGGTGATGTTCCCGAGACAAATTATTTATTTATGGGTGATTTTGTTGATCGTGGCTACTACAGTGTTGAAACATTCTTGCTGCTTTTGGCGCTAAAGGTGAGTAGTCTTTTACTTTATTGATTCCAATTCAAACTCCTTACTAATATTTATATTTTTCTTGTTTAGGTACGTTATCCCGATCGAATAACCCTGATACGTGGTAATCATGAATCACGTCAAATAACACAGGTATATGGATTTTATGATGAATGTGTAAGAAAATACGGCTCAAACACGGTATGGCGTCATTGCACTGAGATTTTCGACTATCTTAGCCTATCAGCCATAATCGATGGCAAAATATTTTGTGTGCACGGTGGTTTGAGTCCATCGATACAGTATTTAGACCAAATTCGTTCCATCGATCGTAAACAGGAGGTGCCACACGACGGCCCAATGTGCGATTTGTTATGGAGTGATCCCGAAGACACTCAAGGTTGGGGTGTATCACCAAGGGGCGCCGGCTATTTATTTGGTTCCGATGTAGTACTACAATTTAACACATCGAACGATATTGATATGATTTGTCGGGCCCATCAATTAGTAATGGAAGGTTATAAATGGCATTTTAATGAGACTGTTTTGACTGTGTGGTCAGCACCAAATTATTGTTACCGCTGTGGAAATGTAGCTGCAATACTTGAATTAAACGAACATTTGAATCGTGATTTTACAATATTCGAAGCGGCTGCTCAGGAAAGTCGTGGTATACCATCAAAAACACCGCAAGCAGATTATTTTTTATAATTATTAATTTAACGATTGAAATTTATTTTTAATTTTAATTTAATTATTTTTTATAAATATATAAACTAAAATTTTTGAATTCTGATTCAAGGATTCAGCAAACAAACATGCGAACACTTCATATTCCTCCCACAAATGATTCATCGTCCCTTACAATAGGCGTTTTCGGTAATAGACCTAAAGTAAATACAAAGTAAATTTATTAGACCATTATAGTGTAATTTAATGGTCGAAATTTACTGTGAATTTACTCAAGGTCTATTTCCGAAAACGCCTATTAGTTAAGATTTGTAATTTAAATAAAAAAATATAATTTTAAATAAGTTTCTTTAATTTCCATTTTTCTTTTATATTTTGTTTCTTAAATTTAATTTAATCTCAATAAAAATATTTAATTTTTAAGAACAATTTTTAAAAAGTCGAAATAAAAACATAAACAAAAAACGATAAACTTATGTAGTAAGTAATTCAAATAAAGAGAACAAATAATTAAAAAATATGTAATTCATAGCGCTAATTTTGGGATTATATCACCGCATTTTGCATTAATTTTAAGCGTGGCCTTGTCATCGGCCCGCGTCTTCCCAATATTTACAATAGCTACGGGCAATTTGCAATCGATAGTTTGTAGAACAATTCGATAGCCAGAGAATACCAGAAGACTTGATCCTAACACTAGTAGTCCATCGCTATTGATTACTTTTCGCGTTACCTCGAGGATCCTGGACATGGGTACATTATCTCCAAAAAATACTATATCAGGCTTTAAAATACCATCACAAGATGGACAAGGCGGCACAATAAATGTATCAATCTGTTCTTGTGTCACATCTACATCTCCATCCGGTCGAATACAATCACTGTGATCGACCATTGGTCGATTTAATGTATTGAGAACCGCTTGAAATTCATGTCTTGTTATTCGATAGTCACAACTCAGGCACCTAACGCTAAAACCATTCCCATGCAAATCGATGACATTATTCGATCCCGCTTTTGTATGCAACGTATCAACGTTTTGTGTTACAACTCCTTGAATTTTACACTCGCGTTCTAGTTTTGCAAGTTTCATATGCGTCGCATTAGGTTCGAATTGTGAAAATCGTGTCCAAGCCACATAATTTCGGGTCCAGTACCGTTTTCGCACAGCCTCTGATTTTATAAATTCTTGGTGTTGTATAGGACGCGAATTGCTTCTTGCATACATACCAACACCTTCAGAACGATAGTCAGGGATTCCTATTATTTTAAATAATACCATTATGTAACTTTGCTCATAATATAAAATACCAGCAGCGTTTATTTACCAGATTCAGTTGAAATTCCAGCGCCTGTTAATATCAAAACATTCGGACGATGGGCTAGGAAATCTTCGAGCAGTTTGATATCTGTTTTTTTGGCTGGTTCATGTTTAGGCACAAATTGTGTTCTTTTATTTACTTGCAGATTTGCTATAAAACGGAATCCTGATATATTTGTTAAGCGCATTCTAAAACGCTTTTCTTTAAAAAAAAATCGATCAGCTGTTTAGAAATGACATTTATCAAAAAATACGTCATATTATGCTTGAGCCAAGGTTGAACAGTAGAGTAATATGGATAGAACCGTATTGTTAACGCTCAAAAGCATTTTCACTATGATATGTAATCATCATTACTGCTATTTTCAATGTATGGGATTCAATGAGACAGCAACGTTCATTTGTTGTATCCCTACGACGCAATTTGAATTTGAAAACATTTATACTGTATATGCTGCGAGTCGAGTCGAGTTTAATCCTAGTTTAACTCTCACTATATACGGAGTCGAGTTATTTTCTAACCAACTCTAGGTGTATATTACCATGTTTCCATGTACCGAGTTTAAACAGGTTTAGGTTTCGTTGAGTTGAAAATATGGCGGCACTAACCCGTACCGTTTCCATGAACAGAGTTAGGATTTAGAGTTGAAGAAAAATATTTCGATAGAATAAAAAAATAAAATTGCGTATTGAACAAAAACCAAACTTTTATTTCGCTTTGATATATCGTCATAATGTTGATAACGACATTTTTGTGTATTTTTTTAATTATTTTGAGGAAATATATTTATGTGGTTTTCGATTCACCAAAAAAGAGCAAACCGGCTTGCTCTTTCTGCTGTCAAACTGTTCGATTCGCCAAGAAAGTCGCTCGATCGAGCAAAATTGTTGTTGTCTTACGAATCTCGATTTTTTGGCAGATTTACAAACGCAAACACAAATAGAACTGTCATTTTGAAAGCGTCATTTGTGTTTTGTGTTATATTTTGTGTTTCCGTTTATTCTTATGTAAATATTTTATATTATAGAATTAACTTGTTGTTGTTATGTATTGTATATAACATTAGAATATGTTAAGTTGTTTTTTATAGAATATCGATCTTTTATAAAAATTTTAGGTTATGTTTATATAAACGTCAAAAACACGTACACATATATATTGCAGAGCAACTGTTCGATTCACACAGCCTAAAAAGTGATCTTTTAAAGATTTGGTAAAAGGTGAATCGAAATCGACATTAGTAATATGCGGTGCGCCATTTATAATTTAAAAAATGTTTGACAGATAGAATCTAACTCAAACAAACAAGATTCGTCGAGTTTATTTGGATTTTATTTGGATTTAACGAAACTCTACCCTAATAAGCGTTTCCATGCACTTAAACCGAGTTGAACCTAGGTTAACTCTATCATGGAAACATGATATATACTGCAGAGTTAAACATATGCAGGGGGCCTATTCTCGAATTCCACATCCATTTTCCACATGTGGACGTTCACACAGAAACGTTCGAAAAATGTAATTCACATGCGGCATGGTCATTTTCCTGTATGGGGAATTTTTTCCACCTGCTTATACCCATTCGGAAATATTCCCTTAGTACCGAAAAAATTCAATTTTTATGAATTTTGACAGATGTCCACATGTGGAAAATGGATGTGGAATTCGAGAAAAGGCCCCCAGAGTTCAAATAGGATTGAAACCGAGTTAAAAAACAAAAATGGAACAAAATATCATTTCAGATGATCATAAGATTGATTATTTTTTTTGTTGATCGCCTTATATGTTATTGTCATTTTTCCAGCGATATTATGTCTAAAAAATTGTAATTTTCAATCAAATTCCATGAAAATTACGGGATAGACCACCGAATGGTGCAGGAAACACCACCGAAATGTTGGAGTAATTTTTTCGAAAAACTAAAAAACTAAATACCAAAACAAAAATTTATTATTAAAATTATTTAATTAAAATCTTAATAAATAAGATTTTAAAATAAAATAATAAATTTAATTGAAAAAATTAAAACGATTTTTTTTAATACATATTGGTGCACGAATTTTTCTTTAATTTTGTTGTTGTTTTCTTTAATTTTGTTGTTGTTTTTTAACTCTACTCTATGAGTATATAGTGCATTTTTTAGAGTACAGTTTAACTCGACTCTTTCTTTTTTTCTTTCAAAAATCTTTATTAATATTTTTATGTAATTATGTACAGTATTGTATTGACAATTTTTTTTTTTTTCTACAGTAACCTTTAGGTTTTATATAGATTTGTGTTTATTGTAATAGTTTTATTTTGAATGCATTGCGGCAACTTGGCAGTGAGGATTGTTTTCCCCCGAATATAATTTTTTTTTTTTTTTTTTTTTTTTTTTTTGCGTGTTATCTTAAAACTATTATTTACAATATTTACAACTTACAACTATCTTAATACTAACTACCCTAATCTTAGATTACAATGCTAAGCGCAATAATTTGTATAAACATGAACATGTCGAGCTGTTCAGTATTGGTGAGCGATGTTGTTTAGGAAGTCGCATGGCAAGGAAAGCAGTTTGTTTAGCCGATTGGACAACATTGTAGCCGAGAAGTTACCGATATAGTTTAATTGGGCCATGTCATGGAGGCAGACAGTCGAGGTTTGTCTGTAATCCGGCGGGTGTGGCCAGCTATCAAAAACATGACGTAGTGCTTTATTTTGTATGCGTTGTAGCGTGGTTTTCTGCGTTGATGTGATTAAGTCATACCAGGCTGGTGATGCATAGGTGATGATGGGCCTGATGTATAGCTTGTATACCAGTAACTTATTTTTGTAGTCCAGCACACTATTACGGTTAAATAACGGGTACAGGATTCTGAAGGCTTAACTCGACTCTACAAATTATTAGGTCGAGTCGAGTTTAACTCGACTCCGTATATGGTGAGAGTTAAACTCGGATTAAACTCGACTCGACTCGCAACATATACAGTATAATTGTCCAATGAACTGCGGACAAATAGTCGGGTAAATCATTTAGAACAGTAAATTTCAATTTTAGTACATAGTTCAATGAGCGTACCAATCACTAGGGCCCTTTCCGAAAGTTATACTTATTTATTTAGACCTTTATTTAAATAAGTATGTTGGCGAGGTAACAAAAAAAAATCTTAAACGAAAACCAAAGTTCCGTTAATTTCATTGCATACATACATATTGCGATATTATGTAGTAATTAAGTTTTATACAAAGTTTAATTAAAAAAATTATTTTATAGTTACAAAATAGTCAAAATAAAAAATAAGTATGTGAAATCAATTCGGATGATTTTACATACTTATTTAAGATGGCGGCAAATAAGTATGTCTAAAGTATAACTTTCGGAAAGGGCATTAATTAATAAAAAATTCTGGCTAGCATTGGTTTTAGCTGTCTCAGTCAAAGTTGCAACCATCACGTTTTTCGCTTCGATGCATTTTCGATAGAATAACTGTACTGCTTTGTTAAAAATATAAAATTTTAAAACAATTTAGTTCTAAAATACCGTTATTCTATCGAAAATGCATCGAAGCGAAAAACGTGATGGTTACAACATCTCACCCCAGAATCTAGGCCCAGAAGAGACATAACGCTGTTTTTGTATGGAAAAATTTGGACTCATTTTTTGACCTTGATTTGCCGAAGGTAAGAGAAAGTTGGGTTATGTATTCTTTGGTTTACTATGGTTTTGATTTGAAATAATTAAAATTGAGAATCCTTAATACCCCAAACCCATAAGCGGCGCTCTACGCTTGACTTCGCTTCTCTTCGTCTTTATGATTTTATCATATAACTATAAACTTAAAGCAAATAGGGTCTAAAAATTTAACCAACATCGGGTAAATATGAAGATGTCAGCACTGGTATCTAAACGATATTTTTCTTTATTGTTGTTATATTTGAACGAAATTTTTTTTAGTTAACGAGACGTCAAAATAAAATACGCGTGCTACAAGATCGGAAGTAAATTATTGTTTTTATTTTTATTCATTTCAACTTAAAGTAATAACAATTTTGAAATGTTGACAATCGAAAATACTATGACTTTGTATAATGACAAATGGCGAACAAGTAAAAATACAAAAACCGTTTCGTTAACATTAAAAATTTGACGAATGGCGGATAGGTGCGACATCTATATAATTACCCAGTAACCTTAAAAATATGACAATATGTCGGTGCGCCATTTTACCATGGAAAGTATGAGCAATCGCCCTTATAGTTCTTTTAGTTATATGGATTTTATAGTCTTCGATATTTTTTTTTACAATTGTCTTCCTCATTCGCCCGTTTGGATGTTATATTCAGCTAAAATTAGAGGTTTCCAAGCATTTACTTTAAAAACAACAACAATAAATAAAAATTTCATTCATCACCTCAAAAAATACAAACTGCTAGTTTGACGTCGCTCGATGTGTTCGATTATAGTTTTTTTATGTGAACGTAGGTATAATTCCTATTTTGAAAATTTTAACGTATATTCATAATAAAAAAACAATTAAAAATAACCAAGCATACGCATTAGTTCTGTTTTTAAAAAATTAATAAAATTTAACTATGCAAATACCACAAAAAAAAAAAACAAAAAAAAAATCGAATGAATTTAGTGAATGGTTAATATAATACACTGTCAGATAAATTTACAATGTTAAAAACACAATTTGCTACCTATTATATTTTTGATAGCTAGTATAACAAAATATTATAATTATACTATTATACTATCAACTTCGGTTTTCCATCGTCGTAGTATAATAGTATAATACTATTATACTATTATACTATGACGATGGAAAATCGGTATGTGATCGAAACCTGTGATAAATAGTTTTTAGTACAAATTTTTGACATTTATTTGAAAAATATTCCCCTACATTCACAAATTTTTATTACGCTGCCCGAATTGTGTAATAATTTTTTGAAGTATTCCCCTTCTGTCATATTGTTGTTTGATTTTAATGGCAAGCAACGCATTTTTGTAAACGCATCGAATTGGCTTCCGTTTTAATTCAATAGACCAATTATTTCTTTAACAGCTTCAATAATCTGTCAGGCGATAGTGGTAGCACTCAAATCTACTCACTAGATCAATATGCCATATAAATAAGAATCTTTAGTCGACATAAACTAGAAGAAAATAATTGTCGGCAAGCTGCTGCAGTTGAAAATAATTATGTTGCTATTATTACGTTGCTGCAAACAATATATTATGTTATCGTATTGACTAGTTGACATTTTATTTTGATGATATAAAATGCTAAGGCGACCATGTTAAATGTCGACCGAATAATTATTCTGTTTGTGTCAAAAATTATCATAGCAAAAAACCGTGATAATTTGGGTGTATGCGGTTTTTTCAAATTAATGTCAAAAATGTATACTAAAAAATATTTATCATAGGTTTCGGGCACAGTATTATGCTGTGTTTCTTATTTCTGATCTAATCAATCTAATTGATCTGAGTACTAAAAATCTGTGTTTTTACATAGCGTTTTAGTACTCAGATCAATCAGGGGTGAGATGTTGTAACCGTCACGTTTTTCGCTTCGATGCATTTTCGATAGAATAACTGTACTGCTTTGTTAAAAATATAAAATTTTAAAACAATTTAGTTCTAAAATACCGTTATTCTATCGAAGATGCATTGAAGCGAAAAACGTGATGGTTACATCTCACCCCAGATTAGTTGGATCGGAAATAAGAAATACAGTAATAGTATAGTATTTACAATAAATATATTGTTTATTGTTTTTTATAATTAGGACGACCATGTTTTGGGGAAAAGGCAGCGTCAAAGAAAAAACCCTTCAAATAAAAATGAATTTATGCAGAAAACAGTGGACTATTTGGATGAAGTTAAAAAAGACCGTGGCGGTATTGTAAAAGATGATGCAAATGTTTTTGCCGAAGGTTGGGCTTGTTCATTCAGAAAACTGAATGAACAACAAAAGCTGTTTACTAAGAAAATTATTGATGAAGCTCTGTTGATGGGCCAGCTAAACAAACTATCTTTGGATAGTTCAATATCGTCACAATCATCCTCCAGTAAATCATCTTCTGAGGAATCTAGATCTTCAACCCCCTCGCTGCACGAGAAGGATTATTTTTACCCAAAGATTATTTTTCAATAAATTTTAACTCGTGAGGGGAAATCTTGAAGGGAAATTTTTTTTTTTTATCAATACAGTGATTTCATTGGATGGAAAATGTTGGGATAAAAATAATCTCAAAAATAATCTCGCCCGTGCAGTCGACTTTAGTCGTTTTCGTGTGCTTGATTAAATTAAACTAATTAAACAACAATTAAAAAGATTTAAAATCGTGGCGCAAGAAACTATTGTCGAATTCTTTTCGTTTTTTCAAATCAATGTAAATTTTGTGGTGCGAAAAGTACACGAAACAAATTGATGTTGTTTTTTGACGTTACTAACAACAACAAAAATAGAAACTTCATTTTGTATTTGTCAAAGTTGTGAATATACGAGTTTTTTGTGTCTTGATTTTAAATCATTTTAATTGTTGTTTAATTATTTTAATCGTTTAAATAAAATTTTCAATATAAACAGTTTTTTTCCGTCTCGATTTCTTATCCTTTTAATTCTTGTGCTTAATTATTTTAATCGAATTAAATAAAATCAAGACACAAAAACTCTAATTGACAACTTTGACAACTAAAAATTGACGTTTCTAATTTGTTGTTGTAGTTGATTTATGAAAAAATATACATTTCGTAAAATTGATGTACATCGAAAAAGATTGATGTTTTTTGACGAAAAGTACATGATTTTCGATGTACATCAATTTTTTTTGATGTTTTTTGGCGAAAAAAATTTGACATATATATTGACAGCTTGACAACTAAAAATTGACGTTTCTATCTTTGTTCCCTGCCGGCCACGCGTAACGCAAACGTTTATTTTACGAATAGTCTCTTCTACTAAATTGTTCGTAAACGTTACGCTAAAAATGAGTAGATATGTTACATAAATCATACTCTTGTCACATGAGAAGTGAAACAAATTGGCGAAGACTTATTTATGTATTGGTTTATAAAAAAATATTCGTAATGTGTACACTTTTTACGTAACATTTATGAACTCATATGGGCGTAACGTTTATGAGCCTTCTAAAATGAACATTACGTACGGTTTGAGTATTATTCCGCAATTAATTTTGAATTAATAATGAAAACAACGTATTTTGTTTTATTTTTAGCAAATATATGATTTTATTTATTTGATTATATCAATTAATTATTAATTATACCTATACTAAATTTTAACACAATTATTTTTACTTATACTCAATTTTAGTTATACTTCAAGTTCAACGAATTCATTATGATATTAAAATAAAATAACATAATACGAAAATAGAAATAGCTAATAATGTATTGTTAATAAATGTCGTCTAGTAGTGCCGCATATAAGAAACCATTCGTAAACTGTTCGTAAGTGGTTCATTTTTTATGTTTACTTTTTTGCGCCGGCAGGGTATGAAATCTGAAATTGTGAAGTAGTAGTAGTGCCGCATATAAGAAACCGTTCGTAAGTGCCCTCCCGGCGCAAAAATGTATACAGCAAAAATGTACAGCGTACGAACAGTTTACGAACGCTTTTTTTTATAATACACTGCTACATTTACATTCTCTATACACAGTGCTGTCAATTATATATTGCGGCTTTGTTTTAGTTTCAATTTTTTTTTGTACAAATTAAATTAAAGTTGTCGTATTGTGAAAATATAAAAACTTCTGATAATTATTGTTAGTTTTTCGTGGCATTCAAGAGCAGCACTATATCCATAATATCATATAAAAATCATTATAATGAATATTTTGAAAGGTATTTAAATAATACTCGAAGTACTTCATCTATGATTGAAACATTTTATTTCATTTCAGAAAAAGATTAATTAACAAATTTGGCACGTTGTGTCTTGTGTTGCGGCTTATTTGAAGAAAAATACAAATAAAAGATAAGATTGATTTAAAAAAATTGTTTTATTCTAATTAAATGGGGCAATTCGCACTAAACCGTTCGTCAATGTTACGCTTAAGCAGTTCGTAAACATTACGTTTAAGCGTACACATTATGAACACTTTTATACATGCTAATACATACACAAGTCTTCGCAAATTTGTTTCACTTCTCATGTGACAAAAGTACACATTACGTACTATATTTGTACCGTTTTAGTGTAACGTTTACGAACACCTTAGTATAGCAAAGTCTTCGTAAACCGTACGTTTATGATACACCTGGTCTGGAGGGTGGTTCATTTTTTATGTATGCTTTTGTTTTGTGCGCCGGCAGGGTTGGTAATGGTATTAGTACCCAATTAGCAATTACTCAATCAACCATTAGCAAAGGTGAAATTTATGAAAAAATGTACATTTCGTAAAATTGATGTACATCGAAAAAACATTGATGTTTTTTGGCGAAAAGAACATGGTTTTCGATGTACATCAATTTTTTTTTTATGTTTTTAGGTTGAAAAGAATACAACATAAGCAACAAGTCTTATTTCTTGGGCTTACGGCTTCGATAGATAACTGTCCAAATTGTTGGAGGGAAAAAATCTATTCAATTGTAAATTTACCAAAGCAATTCAGTACAGTAGTCATGTGCTAAATCGATCTTTTTTGTTCTGTTTTGTTTATTTTCTCATACGATTTTTAGCTAAAAAGATCGATTTAGCCCATCACTAAGGCACAGTACAATGTCCATTGTAGATCAAATAAAAAATTCTTCTAACTATCGCACCATCTCAAAATTTAAGTCAGATCACTTTTGCGTTGTTTCTTATTTCCCATCTAATCGATTTGAGTGCTAGTGCTACTGAAACTTTGTTTATAGCTTTTTAGTACTCAGATCGCTTAGATCGGAAAAGAAATTGCATTTGTCAATGCATATGCAATCACTTTTGGGTTTAACCTTGGCTGTGTAATTAAAGTATAATTTTAGCCCAAATGGATCGGCGTAACATAAATAAGTATCTAGTATTAGCAATAGTTATACTCTCAATAGTAATTCTAGTATTATTAAGCGTAATACTAACCGGAATAAAACATGATTCAAGTTTAATGCAATTGTTGGTAACAAAAAAATTGAAAAATTATTCACCAGAGCAAGAACATTGGTTTGAAGCCGGGCTCGATGAACTGAAAACTGCCATTCGTCTTGAACGGAATCAAAATGTGGCAAAAAATGTGATAATCTTTATTGGGGATGGCATGGGACCTGCAACTGTGACAGGATCACGCATTTATCGATATGGTGAAAGTGGCCGACTGTCATGGGAGGAATTCGCAAATGTGGCAACATTAAAAACATACTGCAACGATAAACAAGTTCCGGATTCAGGATCAACAGCGAGCGCACTGTTTAGTGGAGTGAAAATAAATTACGAAACTATTGGGGTCGATGGAAACGTTACGTTATCCGATTGTGTGCGATCACTCGATCCTAAACATAGGCTCGAAACTATTATGACATGGGCGCAAAATATTGGAATGAAGACTGGATTTGTGACCACAACTCGTGTAACACATGCAACACCAGCAGCTCTTTATGCACATGTCGCAAATCGGCGATGGGAATGCGAAGCTAAAATGATTGAAACCGATATCGAACTGGGGTGCATGGATATTGCGCAACAGCTGGTCCGACGGACACCAGGCAAGAATTTCAATGTTATTATGGGAGGTGGTCGACAATGTCTGGTATCCAATGTGAGCGATTCTTTAGCTGATCCAATCGATAAGTGGGGTTGTTATTCTAGAGATGGTCGTGATCTAATTAAAGAATGGACACAAGATAAAATTCGGCGTAACCTTAATTATGCCACTGTTTATAATACAGAGCATCTGTTGGAATTAAAAGACCCGGATTACGTTTTAGGAATCTTTGCAAACGGTCATTTGGCCTACGACGATTTACGAGATAAGAGTTCAACCGGAATGCCGTCTTTGGAACAAATGACATCATCGGCCATTAGGATTTTATCTCGGAATAATCAAAAAGGATTTGTCTTGGCGGTTGAAAGTGGATTAATTGATCAGGCACATCATCGTGGATGGGCTAAACGCGCATTTAATGAAGTTCTGGCAATGGATGAAGGTGTGAAATCAACACTGAATCTAATGCGTTCAAAATTGGATGAAACGTTAATCATTGTAACATCAGACCACTCGCACACGTTAACTATAAATGGATATCCGTCACGAGGTAGTAGTATATTTGGAATAGCACAAAATTCAAAATTCGACGGAAATCCGTACACAACGCTTTCCTATGGCACGGGTCATTTTGGATATCAAATCGTGTCTGATGAAAATGGGACTTATCGTCGGGCAGATCCAACGAAAGGTGTCCAAGAAATAGAAGATTTCGATTATGTCCAACAAGTCGCCATTAAAACAGATGAAAACACACACGGCGGCTTGGATGTAACAATACACGCAACTGGACCTATGTCCCACCTTTTTCATCAAGTTCATGAGCAGTCTTATGTTGCCCACGTAATATCATATGCCGCCAGGTTTGGAAGATTTCGAAAGGAACACAAACCAATATATTAAAGTTGTACGGTATCAAATGTATTATTGTTTAAAATAAAAACAAAATTTACTTGGACGGCTTTCGTTTGATTAAATGGCTAGAATTAGTATTCTCAAATGGAAATTCAGGTGCTTGCGCTCGATACAAAGCCCCATCGTTACCTTCGATATAAAAAACATCGGCCATAGGTGGTGGACATACGTTAGCATCGATATAAAAATCAGTCTTCTGTGGCACCTTTTCGTTTGGTTCCATCGTCGTGTACTCACCGCCACAATATCTTGAACGTATAATTTCGGTTAATTTTGGTTTTGTGCCTGCCCGACACTCTGTTTCAACTTGCATCGCAAATTGACGTTTTGTTTTCAAAACGGCGGTGCTTGGTAAAGTATTTTTCTCGTCCATTTTCATTTGTACCATATCATTGCATGTGATACAACGAACATTTTTTAAAATTTGAATCGTACCCGCCCCTTCAGGGCATACTCGTAATTTTATCATCTCGTTTAGTTTATCGGAAACTTCATCAATTCGTTTACCTAGTGTTGCCATTTTATAGTTATGCTCGGATTTATCAATTTTCCCCTCCATAACGGATTCGATTCGTTTTACGGCATTTGCCATGTCTATATCTTGGGCCGAATTCTTTTCCATGGTCTGAATTATACTACAAGCCAAATCATTTTGTATTATGTTAAATTTCTTAATGGAAACTTTCGAATCAGCGTAAAATTTATCGGCTTTTTGCTCCGCGAGCAAATCTAAATCCTCTTTATTCGCCTTAATCGTTTTAAGCATTTCAATCGACTCTAATATATCATAAATTTGACGTCGTCTCACTTCCCTTTCGCCCATCAAACAATGGATATTCTTTTGGATCATTAAGAATTGCTCAATTGAACTCTTCTCGAATTCATCAAAATGATCAATTAGCTTGCCGCGACGAGCAAATCCATCCAGTAAATCCTCAACATTGTCGTTAATGTGTTTAATTTCTTTTTGAGTGCCTGACAAATCACATTCCAACGCAATCAAACGTTCGAATACCATTGACTTGAATAAATGTAATTTTCGTAGGAGATCCCGTTCAGCATGTTTCAACATTTTTCCGGTCGCGATACCACCGGAACAAATAAACATATCTTGAAAATCCTTAAAAAGTTGGTCTTTCTTCTCATCCGACAGAGTTTCTATTTTTTGGGAAACCGGGCGGACATAGATTGCAACGACACTGTCGTCTTTTATTTTTTCGGTTTTACCGGCTGCAGCACTACCGTGGCTACCTTTACCTATTCCACCGCTACCCCTATGGCTACCTGCACCTACTCCGGTAGAACGGTTACTGACTCCATCTACACGAATACCGTCTTCAGTACCGACACCACCTCCTCCAGCGCTACCTTGTCCATTAACTCCGGTAGCGCCCTGTCCACTAATTCCAGCACCACCTTGCCCACTAACACCAGCACCACCTTGCCCACTAACACCTGCACCACCTTGCCCACTAACACCAGCACCACCTTGCCCACTAACACCAGCACCACCTTGCCCACTAACATCAGCACCACCTTGCCCACTAACACCAGCACCACCTTGCCCACTAACACCAGCACTACCTTGCCCACTAACACCAGCAACACCTTGCTCACCGTCTGCACCGACAACGATACCATCATCCTCTTCTAAGCCGATATCTCCTCCGACAACAATTGTACTACCTTTTCCACCAGCACCATCCGCAGCTACTCCGCCGCTTTCCTCAACGCTTCCACTGCTAGGAGATTCATCGCCTGTTCCTTCAGTAGACTCGCCTTCTGCTCCGCCTGCAGATGCACCTGCCCCACTGCCACCTGTACCTGCTTCATTGATTCCGTTGTTAGCCGTGCCACCTTCATTTAAATTAGTTTCTCGTTCTTCAGTGGATAGCCTTTCCACTAAGCTAGCTATTTGCCGATTTTTATCTTCAAGTAAATCGGTCAATTCCTGATTTTTTTTCGTGAGATCACAAATTAAAGATGATAATTTTTCGATAGCAATTTCTGCTGCAGTCATTCGTTCCGATAAATTTATTAAATCAACCATTTTCCCAAGAGGATTTTCCTTCGGATCCATATTACATTTTAACGCCGTAATTATATCTTTACATTTTGGAAGGCTTCGTGAAATCATTTTACCCGGAGTACCTGGATTACCACACGGATCTTTCTCTTTGTTATGATCTTTTACAACCAAATTTACTTGAGGAGCTGCTTGCTCTTCATTCGAAGCTTCTATTGCCACTTTTTCGATGATTGTTTGCTTCGCCACAGATGCACGATTTGCAAAAAAAAATTCAATATTGCCGCGTTGTGTCCCATTGTATTCTATTGTGGTTTCATCCAGATTTAAATGCACCACCAGGCATCGTAATATTGTGTGTAATAAATGAAGATTGAATAGGCCAATGTCGGTGGATCCAAGCGCCATATCGATTAGATCTTTGTAATGTAATTGAATAGATTCCTGAACGACCGCCATGATTATTTTTTTTTTTGTGAAAAGTGAAAATTTTTGTTATCGAATGTTTATATAAAAATATAGTTTTTGAAATAAAAATAAATCAGGAATTTTTGTTTCTTCGTGTTTGTTTGATCGTGGTTGCTTGATTTATGAAATTATGATCTAGAAATATGCTACGCATAGTAACATGGTGGTGAATACTAGCAAACTGAGCTTATACCACGTTTCCATCGTCAATAGTATACATAATAGCAAAATAGTTTAATACTGTAACGTTTTTACCTTGTCAATCAAGGTTCGTATCACTGGATTATGAATAAAACAAAATCAATTTAATTTATCACCAACGAATTTATTTAGTTAACACAAAAATTATTACAACACAGTTTATTAATAAAAATTCACAAAATCACTTTATATAAATTATTCTCAAATTTTACTGTACACTAATAATTTTTATTTCCACTAAAACACTTTTTAAATCCCTTTTTAATTCCTTTTTAATCTTCACACTGTCGCTTACCAAATACTACTGATCCAATTCGACTTCATTCGCCTTTTTATAAACACAAAAAAAACTTCTAGAAAGCTCATGAATTTTTCAGTTAGAATAGCGTAGAAACATTTAGAACAATTTTTTTTTTTTTTTTTTTAAAAGAACAATTTTAACATGGAAAATTCCATTTTAGTACAGTTAAACATTGAGCTATTAATTTAACTTATTCTATTAGACACTAGGTGTCACCGTTACGCTACCCCCCAACTAAGCCTATTCGTCCCGAAAAGGATCGAATCACCTCCTTTGAATAGGGCCAGCCTCTCCAAATGGACCACCTTTGGTTTACCTCGATGTCCCTTTCGTATCCGATAAACCACGTCGTTCATCCTGGTGATGACAGTGTAAGGTCCTTCCCATGCTGGTTGCAACTTCGGTGATAGTTCCTTTTTCCGTTGCGGGTTGTGAAGCCATACTAATTGCCCTTACTGAAAACCTTGGTTATTTGCTCGTATGTCATATCGAGCTTTCATCCGGTCACTTGACATCCGTATTTTCTCCCGTACAAATTGATGAATCTCATTAAGTTCCTCTTTCACTCGGTCCACGTAATCCTGTCCACATAAAGCCGCTGATGGTACAGCCCCAAACTTTAGATCTCCATTTAATCGTAGGTTATCTCCAAATAACGTTTTAGCTGGTGTCATTCCGGTTGTGTCATGTGTTGCTGAACGATAGGCCATCAGAAACATCGGTATATGCCGATCCCAGTTGCGTTGGTTTTCCTCAACGACCTTTACTAGATATTCCTCCAATGTACCATTGAATCTTTCCACCATACCATCAGACTGTGAATGCAAAGGCGTTGTTCTCGTTTTATTTATACCGAGCATCTGGCATATTTCTTCAAATACTACCGATTCAAAATTCCTTCCTTGATCGGTATGAATCTCCATCGGCACTCCAAATCTGCTAATCCAGCTGTTTACCACGGCATCAGATATTGTTGTCGTCTCCTGATTGGGAATGGGGTACACCTCCGACCATTTGCTGAAATAATCCATGATTACTAGCACATATTTTTTGCCGCTCTTTGTGGTGAGAAATGGTCCCGCTACATCCATTGCAATTCTTTCAAAATGGTGCTCCAACGTTATATTGTTTCATGGTTCCACGACTTTTGCGTGCGGGTCCCTTCACCGCCGCACATTGGTCACATTTTTGGCACCATTCTATCACTGACTGCCTACATCCTGACCAGCAGAATCATTGACGTATTTTTGCTAGTGTTTTATTAATTCCTAAGTGGCCCCCACTTGCTCCTCCATGATACTCCTTCAGGATTTCCGCAATCCGGCACTTTGGTATCACCAGCAACAACTGCTTCACTTTGCCATCCGTGCTTTCCCACAATCGTTTTAAATACCCATTCTCAAGACGAAGCAGGCTATCCCATTGAGCCCAATAAGGCAATGGGAGTTTTGTCCGCGATCTCACTCCAAGTTGGCCGGTGTTCCTTTTCCTTCCATTCCATTATAACTGATAAATCCGTATCATCCAATTGCTCTTTCCTGATCATTTCATCGGTCCACTCCTCATCAGGCAGCACTTGCGTAAGCCTTACGTCGATGATACCTTTGCTTCAATATGGCCACAATGTTTACATTCTACTGGACACTACTCTTTACTGGATCTCCCTGTGCACTTCCCTTCCGATGTTCGATTTGGAAATCGTAGCTTTGAAGACGTTCGATACTGTTGAGAATTGAATTGTTTCATTTTTGCTTATTGGGCGCATTCATCGCTCCATGTAGATTTGTTACCTTCTTTATTTAGAAGCAGTTGATCTTTCATCACTTTCATTTCGCACTTACGAACAGTTTACGAACGGTTTCTTATATGCGGCACTACTACTACTTCACAATTTCAAATTTCATATATGAATTTACAAAACCATGTAGTTTTCTTCATTCCATCTTTAAACAGAATGTGATTTTTGATAAAGTAAAGCATTGTGCGCCATTTTAATATTTAGTAAATTTTTAATTTGATATTAATTATTGTTGTTTATAAATACAATTTAGTGAATGATAGTGACGACGACATTTATAATAAATACAGTACATTCCTTGTGTTCAATCAGGCAAAAATGATAAAAAATATCATGATATTTTTTATCACTTTGGGCATTAAACGCACTCATTTATCACACAAAAAACCAACTTTTTTCTTGGTTCCAGCTGTCAATTTTGAATTTATTTTCTTTATGATATTTTCGGTACTTAAATTAAATTGAATTTGCTTTTTTAAGATTTTCATTTGGTATTTACATAGTCACCTATTTATTTAAACATAAATAATAATTTATATTTCGAAGTTTTGTCTGAGAACACAAACACATCAAAACTCAAACCAAAATTATTTGTGTCTCCAATATTTGGATAAAAACCAAATAGTTTTAATATCAAAAATAATTTTTAATTAAAAAATATAAAATTTAATTAAAAACCTGACGACAAAACGAGTTTATTGAATTTTACAAAGCGATTTAAAACAAAATGTAACATTTAAAATCAATTTATCATTTTTTTCAATTTTGGTTGTTCAATCGGGTTTAACGTACAGTATTACAAAATGAAGTTAGGGTGGGATAAAATATCATGATATTTTTTATCATTTTTGCCCGATTGAACATCCCCATTATTAGCTATTTCTATTTTCGTATCATGTTATTTTATTTTAATATCCTAATGAATTTGTTGAATTTGAAGTATAACTAAAATTGAGTATAAGTTAAAATAAATGTGTTAAAATTTAGTATAGGTATAATTAATTGATATAATCAAATAAATAAAATCATATATTTGCTAAAAATAAAACAAAATACGTTGTTTTCATTATTAATTCAAAATTAATTGCGGAATAATACTCAAACCGTACGTAATGTTCATTTTAGAAGGCTCATAAACGTTACGCCTATATGAGTTCATAAATGTTACGTAAAAGGTGTACCCATTACGTATATTTTTTTATAAACCAATACATAAATAAGTCTTCGTCAATTTGTTTCACTTCTCATGTGACAAGAGCAAAAACATCTATAATTCCAAGACAAACTATTTTTTTTTGTCTGGTAATTACTACTGAAGGTAGTATTGGTGACTAAATGATGACGGCAACGTCGCATATTACTTTACATTTATTTTCATACAAACACATATTTACTTTTTATTTGTACACTCTTGACAAAAATATTGTACCTTTTTGAATTCATTTTTGAATTTAATAAAAAAATTATTAAGATAATTTAAATTTAAAAGGTGTCTTAATATTAAAAATCGAATTGTGTCTTAATATTTTAATATTTAACATGTAGTAAAGCATTAAAATATGTACGCTTATTCGTATTTTTTAACACAATGAAATGTGCCAATTTTTGGTCTAGAGTGTTATAAAAATAGGTTAGGTTAGGTTATACATCTTTTCCTTATGTCAAAAAATATGTACGACCATTGTTGTTATTGTAATTGGTATTATTTTCCAACACAAAACATACACATAAATAGGATTTGTTTTTACACGATATTATTAAACGGCGTTGCCGTGATGTATATTGTTGTTGTTTCTTATGTATTTTTTTTTTTTTTTTTTTCATATTTCATAGCACAAAACCAAAACAAATTAGATTAGTGTTGGTTAGTTTTATTATTGAAGGCTTATATGTACACAACTAACACTATGGGCAGTCGTCACTTTGTCCCTTTAAATTTCGTATAGTTCGTCTTGGAATTATAGATGTTTTTGGACAAGAGTATCATTTATGTAACAAATCTACTCATTTTTAGCGTAACGTTTACGAACACTTTAGTAGAAGAGACTCGTATCGAATTGACGATTGTAAAAGTAGAGAAAGCGCCTCTCGAGGAAAAAAGTTATAATGAGGCAACAGCCAAAATGACATTTCTCATAAATGCGACGAAAGAAATTTTTGCAATCCGGTAATTAAAAATGGTTTTTATAATCCAAAATTAGAATTATTTACAATTATTATCAATCTGGTAGGTAAAAAATTGTGTTTTCAGTTCAAAATTGGAATTGTTTACAACAATTTCGAACGTCAAATTAGCAGCTACCTCAGTTTAAAAATTTTCCACTAGGTGGAATCTGTGATGCTCCAATCGTCAATTGGAGCATCACAGATTCCACCTAGTGGAAAATTTTTAAACTGAGGTAGCTGCTGATTTGACGTTCGAAATTGTTGTAAAGAATTCCAATTTTGAACTGTAAACACAATTTTTACTTACCAGTGGCCCTATTCTGGTAATTCCCGGGGAATAGAAATTTTAAATTTTGTTGCAGTATTATTCCCTTTTCCCCAAAGTGTATTCTGGTGTTCGGGAAAGATTTTTTATTGGGAAAAAATTATTCCCCATTACAGCAGTTTTGACGTTTGTTTTTCCACACCGATTTTATGAATGAATTGATGGGGAATAGAATTTTAACGAAAATGTTTGTTTATATGTAGTTGTTATTAATAATTAATAATATTAATACTGTTAATAATTTTAAAGATAGTATTATAATAAATAAGAGTTATTATAATAATTTTGATACAACTAAATTTATTTCCTCTGTATATTTATTCCCCAATTGACAGAATGCACTTAAAGAAAATGGGGAATAAAAAGTTGGAAATATGTATCTGGGAATATCTGCTGTAAAAAAAAATTATTCCCCATTCCGGGAATTACCAGAATAGTGCCACAGATTGCTAATAATTGTAAATAATTCATATTTTGGATTATAAAAACAATTTTTAAATACAGGGGGCCTATTCTCGAATTCCACATCCATTTTCCACATGTGGACATCTGTCAAAATTCATAAAAATTGAATTTTTTTCGGTACTAAGGAATATTTCCGAATGGGTATAAAGCAGGTGGAAAAAATTTCCCATATAGGAAAATGTCCATGCCGCATGTGTTTTATATACGAATTACGTTTTGTGTGAAGTTTGACAGATGTCCACATGTGGAAAATGGATGTGGAATTCGAGAATAGGCCCCCAGTGGCCCTATTCTGGCTATTCCCTGGGAATTGGGAATTGGGAAAAATATTGCTATATTTCCAAACTTCAATAATTCCCAATTTTTTATTCGCCAATTCCCAAAAGTGTATTCTGGCGTAATTGGGAATTATCCAATGGGGAAAAACACTGTTTCAAATTCTGCAGCCGCCATTATTCAAAAATTTTATTTTCTACATATAAAATAAAAACTTTACCGATACTACATTGTAAATAAAATAATGAAAATACACAAAACAACCAGTTTCTTCTAATTCCCAAAAAAAAAATTTGGGAAAAACAAACGTCAAAACTTACATAAAATGGAAATTATTTTTTCCCTACATTAAAAATTCCCAATCGCCAGAATACACATTTGGAAAAAATAATTCCAAACTGCTAGAATACTGTCAAAATAGTTCAATTCCCAATTCCAGGGAATAGCCAGAATAGGGCCACAGGGGGCCTATTCTCGAATTCCACATCCATTTTCCACATGTGGACATCTGTCAAAGTTCACACAAAAACGTTCGAAAAATGTAATTCACATGCGGCATGGTCATTTTCCTATATGGGAATGTTTTCCACCTGCTTATACCATTCGGAAATATTCCCTTAGTACCGAAAAAATTCAATTTCTTATGAATTTTGACAGATGTCCACATGTGGAAAATGGATGTGGAATTCGAAAATAGGCCCCCAGGATTGCAAAATTTCCTGTCGTCGCATTTATGAGAAATGTCATTTTGGCAGTTGCCTCATTTGAACTTTTTTCCTCGAGAGGCGCTTTCTCTACTTTTACAATCGTCAATTGACGATTGTAAAAGTAGAGAAGGCGCCTCTCGAGGAAAAAAGTTAAAATGAGGCAACCTGCAAAATGACATTTCTCATAAATGCGACGCAACAAATTTTTGCAATCCGGCAATTAAAAATTGTTTTTAAAAACAAAAATTGGAATTATTTACAATTATTATCAATCTGGGGGCCTATTCTCGAATTTCACATCCATTTTCCACATGTGAACATCTGTCAAAATTCATAAAAATTGAATTTTGTCGGTACTACGGGAATATTTCCGAATGATTATAAGCAGGTGGAAAAAATTCCCTATATAGGAAAATGTCCATGCCGCATGTGTTTTATATACGAATTACAATTTTCGAACAATTGTTTGACAACTTTGACAGATGTCCACATGTGGAAATGGATGTGAAATTCGAGAATAGGCCCCCTGGGGCCCTATTCTCGAATTCCACATCCTTTTTCCACATGTGGACCTCTGTCAAAATTCATAAAAATTGAATTTTTTCGGTGCTAAGGGAATATTTCCGAATGGGTATAAGCATGTGGAAAAATTCCCCATATAGGAAAATGTTCATGCCGCATGTGTTTTATATACGAATTACAATTTTCGAACGTTTTTGTGTGAACTTTGACAGACGTCCACATATGGAAAATGGATGTGGAATTCGAGAATAGGGCCCCTGGTAGGTTAAAATTGTGTTTACAGTTCAAAATTGGAATTGTTTACAACAATTTCGAACGTCAAATTAGCAGCTACCTCAGTTTAAAAATTTTCCACTAGGTGGAATCTGTGATGCTCCAATCGTCAATTGACGATTGGAGCATCACAGATTCCACCTAGTGGAAAATTTTTAAACTGAGGTAGCTGCTAATTTGACGTTCGAAATTGTTGTAAACAATTCCAATTTTGAACTGTAAACACTATTTTTACTTACCAGATTGCTAATAATTGTAAATAATTCATATTTTGGATTATAAAAACAATTTTTAACTACCGGATTGCAAGAATTTCTTTCGTCGCATTTATCAGAAATGTCATTTTGGCTGTTGCCTCATTTTAACTTTTTTCCTCGAGAGGCGCTTTCTCTACTTTTACAATCGTCAATAGTAGTTAATACAAATTATGCTATCAAAACAAAACTTGTCAAATAATTTCACTAACTACAAAGTTAAGGATTCCCAATTTTTATTTCATATTTCAAATCAAAACCAGTAAACCAAAGAATACATAACCGAACTTTCTCTTACCTTCGGCAAATAAAGGTCAAAAAAATGAGTCCAAATGTTTCCACACAAAAACAGCGTTATGTCTCTTCTGGTTGTATTCTGTGCTATAGTATGGTATTTATTTGCAATGTACTTTCGTAATTATTTTAAATACTATGGTTTTGTTTGTTTGTTTGTTTTTTAAATTTGCTCAGGTCAGATCTTTCAATCCATAAGACCAGTGAGTTGAGAAACAGCCCAAAATTTCCAGAGACCACTCAGGGGAGGTTCTGGAGGGTTGAATAAAGTGTACAAAAACAAATTAGATTAAAAATTAAATAATAAAATAAAAGCATAATTATATAAAACAAAGTTTGATAATTAAATTAGATTAAATGAAAGTTAATAAATAAAGAAATATTAGAGAGAAGATGAAGGATACATATAAAAATAAAAGTTTTTAAAAATTAAATTATACATTTATAATTCATTAATTCATAATTTTTAATTTTTTTTTTTTTTTTTTAATTTTTTTTTTTTTTTTTTTTTTTTTTTTTTTTTTTTTGATTTTTTTTTTTTTTTTTAAATTTATTTTTTTTTTTTTTTTTTTTTTTTTTTTTTTTTTTTTTTTAAATTTAGAATTAAATTATATAATATTCATAAATCTTAATATTATAATAAAATAAAATAAAATGAAATGATTCCAAAGAAAAATCATTGTGTGAAAAAGTCAATAAAAATTAAATGTAGTCTTAATTCATAGTTTATAATTTATTCTATCCACAAAATCACACAATATTTTATATTCATCCATTTTTTGGTCCTTTAAAATATCTAATAAGGATTTTCTGTATAAAAGTGGGAAATTATTTCTTATATTATTATATATGACACAATCGTTAATAATATGTTCGTTATCTTCAACGGTGTTACAAATCTCACAATTAGATGTAGATTCAAGTCCCAAAAGGAATTTAAATTTCTTGTTAACTGTATGACCAGAGATTAATCTGTAAATTAGCCTGGTTTGGCAGGATGTAAAATTAGAGTTTTTAAATAGGAAAGATGATCTTGGAGAAGGGCAAATTTGTTTATAAAAGTGGCCGGATGAATTACACATTAAAGTGTAGTTTTCCTTCCACTTATTATTTATAGATCTGGAGATATCGTTAAATAGGTCTGTGAGAGTTGGTTCATTATCAAGAAAGTGAGTAGGAGAAAAAACTGCTTTTTTTGCTAAACTATCTGCTATAGTATTTCCTTTTAAGCCACAATGACCCGGGAACCAATGAATGACAAAATTTTTAATTTGGTTATGGCCGATAGTATCAATAATTTGATTTTCGTAGTGTCTATTTGTAAAGTGTAATAGAGCCGTTTTTAATGAAATACAAGAACTTTGGGAGTCAGTAATAATGATAATATTATTGTTTTTGATGATTAGAGATATAGTAATTCCAATTTTAATAGCAATGGTTTCAATATTTTTAATATAAGTAGGGTTTTTTAGTTGAATGGAAAATTTCCAATTTTTATCCTCAACAAAAATTCCAATTCCTGGTTTATTGTTAATTATAGAGCCATCTGTGTAAATTTTTGCGAAATTATTATATTTATTAAATTCAGCCATTGATAATGCATATTGTTCAGAGTGGTTTATAAAATTTTTGTTTGTGATTCCCTCAATATTTGTTATGATGCTAAAATTAGTGGGAGACGTTTTTTTTATGTGAAAAGGTTTAATTTTGGAAAGAAAAGTATAATTAGAATATAAGTCGTTAAGTTTATGAAGAGATCTATTGTTTTTAATGTCGTTACCGATTTTGGAATTATTATATAGATTTTTTGAAATGTAAATTAGTGATTTTTTAATAAAATCTAGATCTGAAGATGTTTCTAGAGATTCAGATAAAATAGCTGGAATTGGAGTAGTTCTTAAGAAGCCTAGACAAGCTCTCAGACAAGCATTTTTAATAGATTGACAGATATTAATATCTTTTTTATATTTAGTGTCTGTAAAAACATATGTGTATTCAAGTTTAGATTTAACTATTGCTTTAAAAATATTGATCATTGTTTCAGGATTTACACCTCCATTAAAATGGGTGAGAGTTTTAAGTAAATTAATGGAGTTGGAAATATTTGCTTTTAAGTTTGTGTAATGAATTGATAATGAAAGTCTATTTGTTAAGGTTGTACCCAGTATCTTAGTAGTCACTCTTTCTTTTATGTAGATATTATTAATTTTTAAATTTAGAGATTTGGAATTATTTTTATTAGTGAATAGTCTTAAAAAATGAGATTTATCAGTGTTAATTTGTAGTTTTAAAGATTGTAATTTATTAGTTAATGAGAGTAAAGTAGAATCTGTTATTAATTGTAAGTTATCATGATTATCGGCAGAAATTACAATGCAAATATCATCGGCATATTGGAAAATTTTTGTATCGGGGTTATTGATGTCGTGTAAAGAAGTGGTATAGATATTAAAAAGGGTAGGACTCAAACAGCTACCCTGAGGAATGCCTTTATTAGTGTAATGAATGGAAGTTTGATTGATATTTTGAATAGATATAATTCTATTTGTAAGAAATTGAGAAATCCAATGTGTAATGTTAATGGGGAAGTTGAAGTTTTTAAAGGTGTTTAATAAAATATTTTTATCTACATTATCAAAAGCCTTGGAAATGTCAATGTTAACTAAAACAATTTTTTTTTGTTGTTGTTTGAGGGAGATGATGAAATTAAACATTTCTACAAAATAGTCAGTAATATTTTTATTTTTTCTAAAACCAAAATTGTAATAATTAAGAATATTATTGGAGATTAGATGATCATTAATTCGTTTTAAAATGAGTTTATTGAAAATTTTTGAAAAAATAGGTAACAGACAAATAGGACGGTAGTTAATAATATTTCTATCATCCCTCCCCTTTTTCAAAATGGCGATTGTGTATGACGTTTTCCATTTTGTAGGGTAAATTTGATTTTGCCAGATGTTGTTGAAATAATTTGTAATAGTATTGATTAGGTTAGGATTAGAGGATACTAATTGTTTGATGATTTTATATGAGACTTTATCATATCCTGGAGCAGTATTATTTGAATTTTTAATAATATCAAGAATTTCAATGTTATTAAATTCCGCAGGATTAATAGTAGGATTGAAGTTATTAGAGAGATTATGAGGGGATTCAAAGGAGAAAGGAAAATTGTAATTTATAAAATTAGTAGCAAGTGTGGGATCTTCTAGGATTCTGTAGTTAGACTGTTTTTTATTTTTAATTTTATTGATGTTGTTCCAGAGATCAGAATTATTAGTTTTGTGATTGATGCTTGTTAAAAAAATATTCCAAGATTTTTTCTTTTCTCTTCTAATTGTTAATTTAAGTTTTTGTATAGATTTTTTTAGTTCAATAGCGGTAAAAAGGTTTTTGTTTAAATTATAAATGAGTTGTTTGTGTTTTTTTATGTTCCATAGTCTTTGTATAAGATCGTTCCACCAAGGTTTAGGTTTAAAAGTATTTTTACTTGTAATAATAGAAGTATTTTCAGAAATTAATTTTTCTAGGTGTTCTTCAATATTGCATTTATCATTAATAGAATTTAGATCAAAGTCTTTCAATACTTTTGACCAGTTTGTGATTTGTTTTTTTTGATAATAATTTAGTTTAAAGTCAATAAGTATTGGGAGATGGTCACTTCCTAAATTAATGGGATCTACTTTCCATGATAGTTTTTCAATTAGATTGATTGAGCACAAAGTAATGTCTAGTGCTGCAGAATTATTTCTGAAAAAATCTTGCCTTGTATGAGATCCGTCGTTTAATAAAAAGACATTATTAGCAGTGATAATATCTGCAATCTTATCACCCACCCTGTCGTGAGTAGGGGACAATGAACTATCCCAAAGACTATTATGAATATTTATGTCTCCAGCTATTAAACAGTTATCTAGATTCTGAGTTATAAGATGTTCAAATTCATTAACGATTTCCTGAGGTCTAATAACAGAATTATTATAAAAAGATAAGATATTAAAATTAATGTTTTTAAATTTGAGGTTAATTTTGAAAGCTTGAAAACGGATGTAATGAAAATTTAAATCAATAATTCTCCAAGAAATTTTTTTATGTATTAAAAAGCCTACTCCGCCAAAACCATCTGGTCTATCATCAGTAATAAGATTATAATTGTTAAAAGTCAAATTACTATTTGGATTTGTCCAGGTTTCAGATAAAATAACGATATCAATATGATTGGATTGTATATAATGATATAATAGATCTTTATTACTATTTAAACTACGAATGTTAATTTGTAAAATTTTTAAAGGTAACATAATGGAAGAATAAAATGAAAAATAAAAAACTGGAAAAAGAAAAAGTTTATGTTTTAATAAATTTATTTAATTTAATTTTAAGTGAGTCTAAATTAGCTGGATTTTTATTGAAGTCATCGGAATTATTTAAAAGTGATTTGACATCATTAAAAATAGAATCTCTTTCGTTTAATTGATTTTTTAATTCGTTTACTAATTTATTTAGGATTTGAATTTTTCTAGCATCAGAATTCATTAAGTTATTTTTCCAGGCTTGATTCTCAACACAGATATCATTAGCGAAATCTATTTGTTTAGGGACTTTTTGTTGGCTACCATAAAGGTGGCTTTTGGATTCTCTGAAACTAGTTTTATTTAAAATCATATGTTCCCTAATTTCTTTCTGCCTATATCGTTCATTACATCTGAAAAAATTAGTAACATGACCCGTTCCACAAAATTTACAAGAAAATTTCATGTCACAAACGTGTTTTTGTTCGTCTTCTATAGTATTAGCACACGTTAGGCATCTAATAATTTTAGATTTGCATTTGGAAATTGTATGTCCATAATTTAGACATTTTTTACAAAAAAGAGGATTAGGTATATAATATTCTACCTTCAATAAAAGATTATCATATAAAATGACGTTGAATGGAATAGTTCCAGACTCAAAAGTAAGTTTAACCAATTCAATTTCCTCAGCTGTTTTAGTGGCACTATTCCATTTAGTCATTCTTTCTACTTTAGAAATAGGGTATTTGGATCTAATATTTTCTTGTATTTCTTCATTAGAAAGCCCAATAGGAATGTTCCTGATTAAACCAATAGAAGAAGTGAAATTTTTAGGAATGTATGTAGTATAATTATCAAATTTTTTAAAAATATCTGATTTAACACAATTATTTGCGTCTTCAAAATTACTAAAAATAACTTTAGCAACATTTTTGCTAACGCTAGAGATTTCCTTGACATTTTTAAAATTATTTATTTTAAGGGCTTTAGCTAAAAGAACGAGATTTAAATTTTCTTTACTGATAAATACTGTAAATGGGCCATTATCTGAACGGTTATATAGATTAATTTTTTCAGCAGTAACTGACGGCATATTTGAGTTATTCGATGAATCAACAGATAAAGTTGAAGATGATGTAGGAGTTGTTACTGTATTTTTTGAAACTGCGACGTGAGTTTTATTATTATTATTATTATTATTATTATTAATTTTCCTTTTATTTAACATATTGGGATTTTTATCAAATTCACCGTTTACTATTATTTCATTATTGAAAACAATTTTTGATTTTTTAGTATTTATTTCATCTTCGGAATCTGAGAAATCAGTAGAAGTAAATGTTGGAGGTACAAAGTACTGCGTACTTTGTCCCTCCTTGCTTGTGTTACGTGGATTTATTATTTTGTGGATAGAAAAAGACTATGAAAAGACTTACCCGACTGATAAAAATAAACAAATCAAAATAAACTATAAGATATAATTAAATAAAAAACAAATTAATTAAAATTAAAAGAAAATTGTAAAATTTATAACACTTCACTAAAATGAGACGCTCACACAATAAAGTTTCGAGAAAGAATGAAATACTATGGTATTTGTTTGTTTTTAAATTTGCTCAGATCAGTTCTTTCAATCCATATGACCAAACTATTACGGTATTTATTTGCGAACTCTACCAAACCACTCCAAATGATATGTAAGCCTATAAAATATCCTAGTAGTGCGACCTGTTGATATTTTAGCTCAAGCTGAGTTTAGCTCCGTAACAAATAACCGAAGAATAAAAAACGTTTTTATGACTCGAAATGAATTAAATAAAAATCCATTATGGAAATGTCACGTAATGTAAACTTTAAAAAACATTTGGCATAGGATAATAGAAATGATTTAAAATATCTTTTAAGTCGCTAGATAAAATATCGAAATAGCTCAAAATAATGTTTATAGTAAATGAATTTTATTAATTACTAAACGAATGATTAATTGATTTAAATGACGTTCTTTCTTCATTTTCAATTAATCGTTCCAAAACTTTGTATATTTCAACTTTAGCTTTTATATTATTCAATCGACTTAGACGACGTAATGAAAAAGCCACCGATTCACAGAACAATCCGTCCTCGTCAGAACGATTTGGAGAACTTTTGGCTGCAACTTCGTGATAACTGTGATCATTATGCGAGTATTTAACAGATTTATTTGGCGGCTGTTGATACGAAGTGCTATCATCAAGCCGTTCTATATAAAATAATTTATCTTCATCGTCTTCTGTCAATGGATCTTCTTTTTTGGTAGCTGGTGGATTTTCGCTAGGTGATCTAGGTAATTCTGGGGAATGGCTCTCCGATTTTATTTCATCCCATGTTGCACTACTATCTTCTAATGGATCTTTAACCGATTGATTTTTATATTGTTGTTTTCTAGCCGATCTACATTTAATGTGTCGATTTAAAAATATCATTTCATTAAAGTAATCCCAAGTGGAATCTTCGCCATAGAATTTCAAACGCTTCAATTCCCTTGTGTATCTTTCCCGTAATGTTCTCCACCGCTTTCGACATTCTTCAGCTGTAGACGAACAATTTAAAATTAAAGATAATTTTCTAATTTAGCATTAGGTACTGTGAATCTGAATACTTACCAGATAAACCTATTGTTGTTCCTACCAAATTCCAAACCCTGTCCTTTCGATCTGGCATTTTAAAATCAGTCCGTGTCGCATCATAAAGAACCGGATGATTTTTAACCAATCGAATCAAATCTTTAACTTCAAACTGGGTATATGCCCTATCTGTCTCTAACTCCATTTTTATTAAAAAAAATTAAATAAGTTTTGGTTTTTACGTAAATTACGATTTTGATAAGTAATTTTGACAATTGATATGTGCTGTATGTGTTTTTAGAAGGTTGAATTTCTATTACGTACTGTAGTAAATACATTTCGTTGCGCGGCATAGATTTTTCGTGGCGTACACTGTTAAATTAAAAGTTAAAAAACATTTTTAAATAATACAATTTTTAATTCGTTCCTGAATTGAATATATTTTTCAAATTATATACATAAAAAACGATAAAAAATCGAATATCTAGAGCCTACAAATTTAGAACAATTTTAATATTTAGATAACTATAATATGTTGTAAGTTAACAACCAAAAATCAATTTAATTAATATGCTTCATACTGCCATCTATAATCGGACATATTTGATTTGAAATAGATTCGCCATGTCATATCGCGATTGCACACACACATCACAGCCGAATTTTTTTATTAAAGAAGTCGCCATTTTTCAATTATGTTAAAATTAAAATAAAACGCCGTGTGGAAAATTGAATAAAAATAAAGATTTTGGTGAAATTAATTAATCAAACATAATAATAAATATAGTTTAGTGTGTATTGAATAATGATTAGTGAAGTAAAATCATAAAAAATGGAAGCGGTAGTGGCATTTAATACAGAGGTAATACTTGAAAAAAAAAAATGTTCTCTGTGTCGGATGATAATGGTGATCCGACGTAAAATTATGTAAAGTTGTAAATTATGATTGATGCGAATTATCAAAATTTAAATGAAACGACAGTTAAATACACAAATTTACTTAAAGAATTTAGTCAATTAAACAAGTGGATGGTCTGTATTAATTAAAAAATGATTCTTTCTGTTCTAGCTGTCGGGGCTCTACGATCAAAAGCCACCGATCTCAAAAGCTCAAATGTCATCAATAACACGAAGTGCAATGCGTGCTATAAAATTTTACAAACATGTCGTGCAAAGTGTTGAAAAATTTATTCAAAAATGTAAACCCGAATATAAAATTCCAGGTTTATATGTTATCGATTCGATTGTGCGACAATCACGACACCAATTTGGGGCGGATAAAGATTTATTTGCTCCCCGATTCTCACGCAACATTCAAACAACATTTATACATTTGTTTCGGTGTCCGCCTGAGGATAAAAGTAAACTGATTCGAGTATTGAATTTATGGCAAAAGAATAACGTATTTCCACCTCAAGTTATACAACCGTTATTCGATTTGGCCGATCCAAACAATATAGCTCATCAATCGGTACCGATTGTACCACCATCGAATGATATGAATGTAACCAATGGTAACGAATTCTATCGCATTAATAATTTCAGTTTTTATAAAAATTGATTTGAATGATTTTAGGCCTCAACAGTTCAATGTCTCAAGAATCTCCAGCAAATATGAGTTCAGATGATCAACCGCACACTTCATTAAATTTAGCCGATATACCAAATTTGGTAAGTTCATTTTAATAATGAAAACTAATTATTAAATAACCAAATGTTTCATATTTTATTATTTTGTTTAATAGTTTTAATTTATGCTTATGCGTCTGAAATAGGGTATTGATGATCGATGTTTATTAAATCATTTTGAAAATATTACAATTTCTGGTCGGAACGAGATCATTCTTGCTATTTTAATTTAATTGAGTGGAATATTTTCCTGCCAAAATATTAACATTTACAATTCACTTTCACTTTCCTTTGAGTCCTTGGATTGGCAGTCTTCCTTAGGTCGGCCCTAGACGTAACGTTTAGTTGTACAAACAAAACTGCAATTTACTAATAAAGTCTAGTCTTGTGCAAATCATCGCCAAGACAATACAACCTATTATTGTAATTTTAGCTCAGTTTTGTGAATGTTGGAATGTTATCTGAAGATGAAGACGTCCAAAATCTTTCGTATTTTCGTAATTCTGCCTTAATTTTTCACTCCCCCATTATTAAATAATATAAATTCCTTTATGTATATGCTAACATACTATAGCTGATAGCTTGAAATCAAAATTGATTTAAAATTTAAAAGAAAAAAATGCACAAACTTCCGTTAAAAGCAACGAAGTGTCGATGGACTTACACAAGCGAAAGCCAAAAATCAAAACGTTTCGTCTTGCACAATGTTTCAAAACAGCGCAGTTTTGCCCTGCGCTATTAAACTGTGCAAGATTCAAGCCAAACTCAAGAGGAGCTAGCTGAAACTTTGGGAGTGACTCAACAAGCGATTCAAATCCGTCTCAATGCCAAGGGTATGGGGCAAACATAAGGAAATTGGGTTCCACATGAACTCAAAGCAAGAGACGTCGAAAGCTGATTTTTCACATGCGAACAACTGCTCCAAAGTCAAAATCGGAAAGGTTTTTTCACATGCAACAACTATAACGGGCAAGAATATTCATGGCAAAAAGCTGATGCTGTGCATCTGGTGGGATCAGTTCAGAGTGATCTACTATGAGCTACTCCAGCCTAACGAAACCATCACTGGAGAACGTTATCAACAACAATTGATGCAATTAAGCCGATCATTGAAGTTGAAACGCCCACAATATGCCAAACTCCCACAATATCAAACTTCAAACGACGATTGTCGCATCGACCGACTAAGAGAATACCAAAATTTGACTGTCGGTACAAGTGACACGACTAAGGGAATAGGGGTGTTAAAATGATAAGAATGTCGCAAATTATAAGAATGTCCCCCAAACTGCATATTGGATTAAGTTTTCCAATCTTCAATTTTAACAAATAAAAATTTAAATTAGATACTATTTCTATATAACTTCAAATAGCAAATTTTTGTTATATCCTTTACCACATGTTTCAATTTTATCGCTTTTTCGTCAATATGGCCTAGTCTAATTTGAGAAGTTGCAACGTGTTTCGGATTACAAAGGCAAAGGGCTGTGCAATTAATTTATTATTGTTTTGCTTAAACTGATTTTATCCTGTGAAACGACTTTTACTCTACGTTTTTTTACTCTAATATTTATTGGCTTTATAAAAATAAATAATTACCTTTATTTTCTTTTTCATTTATTACTATAACTATTCTTCAAAACTCTGGTGTGTACTTACTTTGTTCTGAGAATTCTATTGTAACTAAGACCTAGTTAACATTTTCGCGCTTCCACAGATATATCGGCACATGAGGCACATTTTCCTGATCCCCAAACCACATCTACACCAGAACTTCATGCTTCTTTTATTTGTACCATTGCATTGTTACGCATTTTTTTTTTTTGTTGCTTTATTTTATAGTATTCTTAACATTAATATTATAAATACGAATTGTAAAGTGCTGGCTATAATACCCTGGTATAGTATGAAGAATGTTGAATTTGTTAGTATTTTGGAGGTAGTAGTGGTCTGCTTGTTTTTTTTTAAAGGCAGTAACTTTATTGACGATTGGTAAAGTTGGAAAAGGAAAAAACTATCTTCACTGAAAGAAAATTATAATGATTGGAAAATCGAATGAATCCAATATGTAACTTAAAGTGTGATTTTTGTACATTTGATTTATTTGGTACAATTTTATAATTTTAAATGTCAGAAATTCGTGCTTAAAAATTTCAGAAATTTGATATTAAGGTAGTGCTACTAAAAATATAAATATGTATTTTGAAAATATTAAATATTAGCTTGGATTTATCAGTTATAACGTGTTAAATATGGCCTAATAAAGTTTCCAAAATATTTAGTGATACAAAGATGCACATGCAATTATAGTGAATTTAACATTAAGTTTCTCCAATTTTTACGCATTGTTTTCTGGCATTTAAAATTATAAAATTGTACCAAGTGAATCAAATATACAAAAAACACACTTCAAACTACGTATTGGATTCATTAGATTTTCTAGTCATTACAATTTTAACATATAAAAATTGAAATTAAACAGGCACTATTTCCATATAACTTCATTTAACAAATTTTTGTTATACGGAAGCACATATTAATTTTTTGTCCGCTGGAGTACACCGTCCAATCGTCAATTAGTTGGTTTCCAGTTGACCAACCGCTAGTTCCCGCTAGTAGTAAGGTTTTTGCCTTTGCTATGTACAACTGGAACACACAAATTAAGTAGTGAAACGTAGCTTATTATTTTTTGAATATTATCGGCCAAAAAATTAAACTTTTTGTGTGATTTAAAATTGATACGTCATACAAACGTGTGTTTTATTGTGGATTTTTGTAAACTGCTTTGTGATTATTATAAATAAAAATATTTCTGTTTTGATTAAATAGTGTAAACGGTTCAAATTAATAGATTTTAAGCAAAAATGGCCGAAAATGTCCGGTTCTACACTTATCCGACTCAAGCTACGAAATTGAGTGTAATTATTTCTAACTACCTATGAAAAATAGGAAGAGTAGTTATATTTTACAAAGTTTTGATTTAGAGAAGTAGTTCTGATTTAAGTAGATATGTAATTTAACAAAGACAACAACCTTTCTACTAGCGGTCGGCTATGTAGCGACCACTAGCGATTGGTCAACTGGGCCTAGATTCTGATCAAGTGACAAATGACAAATGACAATTTTTTGTGACTTTGTACTAAAATTTTAACTGCTATAAAATGACAATATAGTTGTGAGTTCTAAAATACGATTCTGATGAAGTGACTTTTTCAAAATGTCACAAGAAAAAAAATGACAAATTAAACAAAATTGTCATTGATTTCCGAAGTCAGCTGCATTTTTAAATAAAATATGTGTGAGTATATTTTGTTAATTTTTAATAATTCTTGTTATAAATTTTAATTGTTTATATTTTAATTAAAATAAAACAATATTTTATCTATTTTTATATATACATATATAAAAATAGATAAAATATTGTTTTATTTTAATTAAAATATAAACAATTACATATATAAAAATAGATAAAATATTGTTTTACTTTAATTAAAATATAAACAATTAAAATTTATAACAAGAATTATTAAAAATTAACAAAATATACTCACACATATTTTATTTAAAAATGCAGCTGACTTTTGTCACGGAAAACCAAATTAATGACAATTTTGTACATGTACATATATGTATATACAAAATAAACCTTAAAATAAAACTGCGGTAAACTAGAAATGCAACTGCTGTAAACTGCTGTTAATGTCATAACTCATTTCATCAAAATCGCAAATTTTCCGTGACAATATTTTGTACTAATAACAAAATGTCACGAAAAATTGTCATTTCATCAGAATCTACCCCCTGGAGAGCAACTAAGAATTGTTTCTGCCTTTTAAAAAAACAGGCATACAACATTCTTCCAATACTACACCGTGGTATGATACTCAGCACTTTACGGTACGTTTAATGGGAATTCGATGTAATATAATATTAATTTCAAGAATTTAAAATAAAGCAATAAACAAAATGTACGGCAATGCGATGGTACAAATAAAAGAAGAAAGAAGTTCGGATGCACATGTGGTTTGGTATCAACTATTAACACTTAACGGACGAGCCAGGTAGATTTACGTTTTTTCATTTCAACTTCGAAACACGGGCAATGTAGGTTTACATTTTTATACTTACGTTTTTATCTTATTTATTCAAAAATGCCCGGAAATCGAGAAAGGTAGAGAAAAAACAACTAGTAACGAGAACGAAATTCCCTTTTTTACCAAATTTGTAAGAAAATTGTTAAAATAGTTAAATATATTATGATTTTAATTAACGATAGTTAAAATATCGTGCATTTACTAAAACTAAAATTTGAAATTTTAAGAGTTTTAATACAAAATTTCAATTTATCGTCGATAATTTTTAATTTACGACGATAAATTGAAATTTTGTATTAAAACTGATAAAATTTTAAATTTTATTTTTAGAAAATGCACAATATTTTAACTATCGTTCATTAAAATCATCTTCAATTACATTCCAGCACTGCTTTGTATTGTATGGCGATTACTTTATTAAAAGGATTTTATTAGATAAATAGGGTTTCGATCCAACCTTAAATGTTCAACAAAAAACAGCTAGTAAATCATTAAAGTGTTGGTTATATCCGCAAGACTATATTAACCGTAAAATTATTATTCATCAGAAAACCAACTCGCTTCACATTAACTAAAGCTTACATACTCAATTGCAAATATGAAATAATCATTATCTCGCCCTTTGTTCAACGGTGGTTTCTTTTAAAGAGTTTAGCAAATGAACTTTTGTTTTACAAATCTTACATTCATTTCATTCACTGAACCATCTGAATGTGAGCTTTGCAGAGAACCGCGTAATTGTCTGCTGGTATTGTAGCTTTCCTTTTCAACACACAAAGCAATTCTTAAAAATCGACACTCATTACTCAAATAATCGTCGAGAACCATTGAATAAATCCTGAATGTTGTGCCAATTTGCACTTAATGAGTTCTGGAAGCAGTGACAGCTGAACCGTTAATTCATTAGTCCCTACTTCCACGAAACTGGTGTTTGGACTCATACATGCTCATACCTCAAGGGTAGAATTAAAACCGCGCTCTGCTAAATTATCTTTTAATCGTTTATTTTTGTAAATTATATTAATTTTATTTTATGGCTACTGGTGATTTGTTAATTTGTTAGTTTACTTAACTCAACATTTTAAATCCATTACCTTTAATGAAATATTTGGATTTTCCAAAAGTTGGTGAAGATTTTTAAAGTTTATAAAACAAACCCACTAAATTGAGGAGGTGGAGCTTTCTGTCTAAAAATCAGCTGAATTATAATAACTAAGTCTGATAAAAATGTCCAACAAGATTTGAAGAAATGCGCCTTTACCATATAAACAACTTACCGTTCCCATGCAAAAAAATTCTAATTTTCTACAAATATTATTTAGTGGCACTAGCAAAAAATGGTGGCTATGGCGGTGAAAACAACATGGAATCCAAACAAATTTGTCAACAATAGTAATTTTTGGTTATTTTCGTAATATAAAATTTGAAAATTATCGACACCGATATTTATTTTAAAAATGTTATTTTAAACTGTTGCAAACTTCAAAATGAATGATTGATACCTTAACAGATAACAGACTTCGCTTCTTTTCGCCTTTATGATTTTTTGGAACCACATAGATGCCACTAATTAGACATTTACTTATATGAAAAATGTTTGGGTTTGTTTAACGATTTATTGGACGTGTCCAATCGGGCGGTCAAAGGGCAAAAATAATAAAAAATATCATATTTTATCCCAGCCTAACTCATTTTGTAATACTGTACATCAAACCCGATTGAACATGTTTTGTCATCAGGTTTTTAATTAAATGTTTATGTTTTTTAATTAATTTTTTTATAAATTATTTTGATATTGAAACTATTTGGTTTTTAACCAAATGTTGGAGACACAAATAATTTTAGTTTGAGTTTCGTTGTGTTTATGTTCTCAGACAAAAATTCGAAATATAAACTTACCTATTTATATAAAAGTAAATTTAATTTATTTTTATTTTTATTAAAGTACTGATACCTATTTATATAAAAGTAAATTTAATTTATTTTTATTTTTATTAAAGTACTGAGAATATCAGAAAGAAAATAAATTTAAAATTGACAGCTGGAACCCAAAAAATCAAGAAAAAGTTGGTTTTTTTGTTTGATAAATGAGTCTGTTTAATTTCAAAAGTGATAAAAAATATCATTTTTGTACGATTGAACACTAGGATTATGATCAAATTTAAGTTGAAATAGAATTTTTTTACAATTGTCTTTCTCATATGCCCATTTGGATACAAATTTCAGCAAAAATTACAAGTTTCCAGTATTTACCACAAACAAGAACAACAACAAATTTGGCCGTCTGTGTCATTCGCCGCCTCAAAAAATACAAACTTTGCTAGTTTGATACCGCTCGATATGTTCGCTCTTAGGTTAGGTTAGGTTTGGGTGGCGGTCCACTAGGACCAGGCATAGACACAAAAATGGTCCGTAGCCATACCACAATAATTATTTCCTCCAACTTATTGGAACCGTTTTGAGCTGTTAACAAAGCGCTGGATACTCCTGACGTCCATCCTACAGAGGTCCGTCAGGTCTTTGAAGAGGGGTGCCCCTAGAAATTTTAGTCTGTTTCGTGCCAGACGAGGGCAGGTGCAAAGAAGATGAAGCTGTCTCTTCCTCCTCTTCGTCCTCGCAACTACAACAGTAGTCAAGACACCAAGTCTACTCGCATGCCTCCCTATGAGACAGTGCCCCGTAATCACTCCAACAACCACACTGATCTGACTTCGGTGAAGTGAGATCAGCGGTTTGGATCTCGCTAAGTCCAACTTTGGCCAGACCTGCCGAGTTATTACGCAAGAGGTGATACTTGACCATCTGTCATTCGTCAGCTTGCTAGCTTCTTCCTGAAGCAGCAGTTTGCATACCGCAAGAGGCATTTCAATATCCTTTTTGCTTTCTGAGAAGTGGTCCGTTGTACCACGTCGAGCCAGTTCATCGGCGTTTATATTCCCTGTACTTATGAAATGTCCTGGCACCCATAAAATGTGGATGTTGAACTGATCTGCCATCTCGTTAAGAGATGAGAAACAGTTCTGGACTACTTTCGACGTGAGGCGGTGTGATTGAAGCGATTTAATGGCAGCCTGACTGTCCGTATATATGCGAATATCACTAACTGATATTACATTATATGTACCTCAACCAGTCTACGACTTCCTTTATGGCAGTTACTTCAGCTTGAAAAATGCTACAGTAGTCGGGGAGAGGGAAGGAGAGATTTAACAGAAGTTCCTCGCAGAACACTCCAGCCTCGACTTTCCCGTTCCTTTTTGAACCATCAGTGAAGAAGTTTATAACTCCTGGGGGCCTATTCTCGAATTCCACATCCATTTTCCACATGTGGACATCTGTCAAAGTTCACACAGAAACGTTCGAAAATTGTAATTCGTATATAAAACACATGCGGCATGGACATTTTCCTATACGGGGAATTTTTCCACCTGCTTATACTCATTCGGAAATATTCCCTTACTACCGAAAAACTTCAATTTTTATGAATTTTGACAGATGTCCATATGTGGAAAATGAATGTGGAATTCGAGAATAGGGCCCCTGGTTCCAAAAATGCACCCATCATCCAGTCCTCCCTGGATGGCATCCTAGTCCGGAACTTTGTGTCAAAAGATAATGAAGAGACAGTATAGTCGGTGATCTTGGGGATTTGTTTGTTGCACAAAATAGATGAGTGTCCTTGTATTGTTGCAGGTCCACATTAAGATGGATTTCAGCCGTATACAAGCTGCCAACTGTTTCCCCAAGATATCTAGAGGAGTCAAAAATAGCAGAGTCTCTAGTGCCTGAGTGGATGTGCTCCTCAGTGCACCACTGATCCACAGAGAGATTGTTCTCTGAACTTTTGTCAACACCTTTTGGTTGACAGTTTTGTCCAGAGCAGGCCACCAGACTATTACCCCATACAAGAGTATGGGTCTGACTACTGCGGTATAAAGCCAATGTACGATGCGGGGCTCTAGCCCCCATCCTTTCCCAATGGCATTTTTGCAAGAGCATAGCGCTACCGTAGCTTTCTTTACCCTTTCCAGAATATTAGGTTTCCAATATAATTTGCTATCCAAAACGAGACCCAGAAACTTCGCTTCAACTGTAAAAGTCAAGCTGAACCCATTTAGAGTGGGAGGATCGATATGAGGAAGTTTATATTTCCTAGAGAAGAGAACCTGAAGAGAAGATGTTCGCTCTTACATGTACATATTCTAATTTTGCGCAATCAATCTGTTTGAGGTATTAGAATTCGAAGCACAATGGCATCTTCTTTAAAAAATAATGAAGGACAGATTTAAGACTGTGAAGTGGAATGCAATCAATATAATTACAGTAAATCATATTTTGTTTGGCTATGTGTTCTATAAACTACAACTCTTGAAGGCCAATGTTAAATTTCGGTTTATTGAATTGATGCAGCATTCCCATTTGTTATAAAATTAGTCGGCCCGCAATTTGCTCTTCAGCACATTAACGCTCCCATACACAAGAAGTATAAGTGACAAGTATTAAGTAGTTGCTCAGGCCATGGCAGACTTTCGAATTATCCTTGCGGGGGTTTAAATGAAAGCGGAGATATTCGCAATCTAATAAGACTAAAAATTTATAATGGGGTGCTAATAAAACTGTGTGGGATAAGTTTAGAGGCGATTTTCTGAACAAATTTTTGAACAACTTCCGAGACGTAATAAAAATTTTCCAATGGTTCACAAATTATAAGTGAATAAATCACTATTTCATTAGTCAAAAATAATTTTAAATTTAATTGATTTACTATTATTTTTAAATTTTTCTGCATATCACAAATACTTATGCTATGCATCAAAAAATATATTTCATTGGTTAATCGTTACCTTATGTCGAATTCTTTTCGTTTTTTCAAATCAATGTAAATTTTGTGGTGCGAAAAGTACACGAAACCAAATTGATGTTTTTTTTTGACATTACTAACAACAACAAAAATAGAAACTTCATTTTGTATTTGTCAAAGTTGTGAATATACGAGTTTTTTGTGTCTTGATTTTAAAACATTTTAATTGTTGTTTAATTATTTTAATCGTTTAAATAAAATTTTCAACATAAACAGTTTTCTCCGTCTCGATTTTTATTATCCTTTTGTTTGTTTGTTGTGTTTAATTATTTTAATCGTATGAAATGTTTTCAATATAAACAGTTGTTTTCCGTCTCTTATCCTTTTAATTGTTGTACTTAATTATTTTAATCGAATTAAATAAAATCAAGGCACAAAAACTCTAATTGACAACTTTGACAACTAAAAATTGACGTTTCTAATTTGTTGTTGTAGTTGATTTATGAAAAAATATACATTTCGTAAAATTGATGTACATCGAAAAAACATTGATGTTTTTTGGCAAATCGAATATGGTTTTCGATGTACATCAATTTTTTTTGATGTTTTTTGGCGAAAAGAATTTAACATTAAATTTTCTCATCACAATTACTAATGCATCAGATAGTATATCACCGTAAATAAAATGAGGAAGAAGATAACACAAAAACAATTTTTTCCTAAACTGACATCAGAAAATCCTACTATTTTATACAAAGAAGAAAGCATGCTAAAGACCCTCTTACTCTAATACTAACTAAATGGTCACTCCAAGTAAGAGTTTTATTAATAAGTGAATCGGGCCCAACGTCTTAAATTGAGACAATTGGCTTTGGCCGTTCTGTTCCTAATTGTTGACATAATATTCGCCTGTGACAATAAAAACTAAACGTTGAAAAAAATCCTGTTTTCAAAGATATGCAATGATTAAAAAGACTTGGCACCATCTTCAATAAGTCTCTTAATAATCCTTAGCGATTTACTATGGGCCTTTAGTATTTTCAATAATAATTATTTAAATTTCAAAGTTTTCACAGAAAATACGACTGCAAAGTTGTCTTAAAAGGTCCAAACACCCCCACGATGTGTTACGAAAAGTGGTATACTCTTTTTGAACAAAAAATGTTATAGCTATAAATGGCCAAATAGATATTTCGAAGTACAACGGTCCTAAATTTTAGGTTGATATACGAATTTCCAGTTGCCAAAACCCTTATCATGAGAGTAACTCTTCCTCCTAATTACATTTTCCAGGTATTTTGATTAGAACTTTTGGTTCATTGATTCTTTAATAAATTGTTAAGTGAATTTAATAAATTCAACTGAAAATTTGTTTTCATTGTATAAAAATGACGATTCTTATTGCCTGCCCTTTTTTCTTGTAACTGACAATATCGCAAAAGTGCTTCTTAATTTGTTGTACCTGCCTGACCCTGAACTAGAACTACTACGAATAATACATATAGCTGAATTATGACCGTAAAGTTTAGCCATAATGAATTATTTATTAATGATACAAAATACATATTAAAAAGACAAAACTTTCTTTGAATTTAAAATAAAATAATACAAAACAAGAAATTCAAAATTTATGTCGTTTTCCTGTTGCAACAAAAAACAGATTCGGAGTCGAATCCGAGTTGAAAAATGACAATTTTTTGACGTTTTAACTGGAACAGCCAAAAATCCGGATTCTGCGATTTTTTGTTTTTTATATGGTTGTGTGAATATACGTATTAATTGTCAAATTCTATTTTTATAATTAGATTGTTAATACTGATGAATTTTTCCGTAAATTAATAAATAATTTATTGTAATTATGTATATTTTTTATGAATAATTCAATAATCATATGAAAATAAATTTTGTGTTGAAGTGAAGTAGACAAAAACTGAAGTCAAGTAAACAAATAAGAACATTAACATAATAAACAAAAATATCGACAAATCAGTTGTCTACAGAATCAATTTTGAATTAAATACACCACAATTTTTTCAAGTTCTGGTTTAATACTTAATGCTGAATCGACATCGTACAATAAACTAACATCACAGTTTCTCAAGTTCTTGTTTAATACATAATGGCTCAATCAATGTCGTACAGTAAACTAATCTTTAAACCTACTTGTACTTGTACGCTTTATATATAGAAACCTTAATAAGGTTGATAATATCAAACCAACTAAATCCGTAAAGAGATTGCCCTAATTATCGTAAAGCAATAGGGAGCTAATGATACAGAGTTATGGAATACATTTTATGACGTTATTATGATTCCCATTCACATTTCACAGCTGCAATTGTGTCCAACAATTTTATTTTTTCATAACAAAATATTCTTTCTTGAATAACTTATTATTTGTTAATTATTTTACTGTTTTTTAAATATATTTTTCCGCATATTTATTTTGATGTTTAAATGACATTTCGATGACATTTAAATGTAATTGTGTAATGTTAAATTCTTTTCGCCAAAAAACATCAAAAAAAATTGATGTACATCGAAAACCATATTCGATTTGCCAAAAAACATCAATGTTTTTTCGATGTACATCAATTTTACGAAATGTATATTTTTTCATAAATCAACTACAACAACAAATTAGAAACGTCAATTTTTAGTTGTCAAAGTTGTCAATTAGAGTTTTTGTGTCTTGATTTTATTTAATTCGATTAAAATAATTAAGCACAACAATTTAAAAGGATAAGAAATCGAGACGGAAAAAAACTGTTTATATTGAAAACTTTATTTCATACGATTAAAATAATTAAACACAACAAACAAACAAAAGGATAATAAAAATCGAGACGGAAAAAACTTTTTATATTGAAAATTTTATTTAAACGATTAAAATAATTAAACAACAATTAAAATGATTTAAAATCAAGACACAAAAAACTCGTATATTCACAACTTTGACAAATACAAAATGAAGTTTCTATTTTTGTTGTTGTTAGTAACGTCAAAAAAAACATCAATTTGGTTTCGTGTACTTTTCGCACCACAAAATTTACATTGATTTGAAAAAACGAAAAGAATTCGACATTAGTAATCGCTCCGAAAAATTTTACCGAGCGACGAATGACAGCTGATTTCACTTGGGTTTCGCTCCGAATCTGTTTTTTGTTGCAACAGGAAAACGACATTAGAAGTGAAGTTATGCGCAACTGGTGAAGACGCAAAAGAGTGTATCTACGTTTTTGATATTTTTCAAGAAGCAAAAAAACTTGCGAATTTACCTTATGTCGTTTTCCTGTTGCTACAAAAAACAGATTCGGAGCGAAACCCAAGTGACAGCAGCTGTCATTCGTCGCTCGGTAAAATTTTTCGGAGCGATTACTAACACAATTACATTTAAATGTCATCGAAATGTCATTTAAACATCAAAATAAATTTGCGGAAAAATATATTTAAAAAACAGTAAAATAATTAACAAATAATACAACAAATAACATGATTACAATAAATTATTTATTAATTTACGGCAAAATTCATCAGTATTAACAATCTAATTATAAAAATAGAATTTGACAATTAATACGTATATTCACACAACCATATAAAAAACAAAAAATCGCAGAATCCGGATTTTTGGCTGTTCCAGTTAAAACGTCAAAAAACTGTCATTTTTCAACTCGGATTCGACTCCGAATCTGTTTTTTGTTGCAACAGGAAAACCACATTAGTAGTAAAATTGAATATTTGATCACTTTTGAACGTGTTGCTGTTTTTTGTTCAAAAATCCAATTTCAACTAAATAAACTTATGTGGTTTTCCTGTTGCAACAAAAATCAGATTCGGAGTCGAATCCGAGTTGAAAAATGACAGTTTTTTGACGTTTTAACTGGAACAGCCAAAAATCCGGATTCTGCGATTTTTTGTTTTTTATATGGTTGTGTGAATATACGTATTGATTGTCAAATTCTATTTTTATAATTAGATTGATAATATTGATGAAATTTTCCGTAAATTACTAAATAATTTATTGTAATCATGTTATTTGTTGTATTATTTGTTAATTATTTTACTGTTTTTTAAATATATTTTTCCGCATATTTATTTTGATGTTTAAATGACATTTCGATGACATTTAAATGTAATTGTGTTAGTAATCGCTCCGAAAAATTTTACCGAGCGACGAATGACAGCTGCTGTCACTCGAGTTTCGCTCCGAATCTGTTTTTTGTTGCAACAGGAAAACGACATTAGTTTTTGCACAAGTTTTCCAATTTTTGGCAATAGAAAACGTAACAGAAATAATTTATAAACAAAATTCACTTCGCAATTTCCATTTTTTGTCGATTCAGTTCACAATTTTTTCGAGAAAATATATTTTCGATTAATAGTCTGCCCGATCAATCGAACAATTTTTAACGATGGAATCCAACAATTCTAATCACCTTCTTCTTTGCCATTACGCCATTCATCACCGGAATCTGCTCCTGAATCAACAATATATACATCTGCACCGAGAATGACTACGCATCTATGAAACGTAGGTTTTAATGATTTGTGAGTTATGTACTGTTGTCGAATTCTTTTCGTTTTTTTAAATCAATCTAATGACGATTTTGGTTCACCAAGAAAAGCCAATCCGGCAATCTTTCTGCTGTCAAACAAATCTGCCAAAAAATCGAAATTCGTAAACCAACAACAATTTTGCACGGATTGACTTTTCTTGACAAAGCGAACACAGTTTGACAGCAGAAAGATCATCTTTCATCGAGCTGGATTGCTTTTTCTTGGTGAATCGAAATCGTCATAAATTTTGTGGTGTGAAAAGTACATGACAAAAATTGATGTTGTTTTGTGTTTGATTAGTAATATAAACCGGTTTGTTTTACTTGATTGATATTTGACGTTTAAAAAATTTCGAACCGATTTTGTAGTGGTTAGTCGAGTGCTTTATTCAATTAAAATAATTAAACACAACAATTAAAATGATTTTAAAAATCGAGACACAAAAAACTTATAAATAAAATAAAATTGTTTTTCTATAAAATAAAAACCGTTGTCTTTGTCTTTCATATGGGGCATCAGATTATTTTTCTATTTTCGTTTTTTCTTGACTCGGTCAATTTTTCTCATGGAATACAGGTTTACCCGCTGTCTACACTATGCAAATCCACTGATATTTTCTATCACGACATAAATTTTGTCAATGTATGTGTGTGTATAATATACGCATTTTGACACTATTAGAAAATTATCAGGAGGCTATTTCACAAAATTCTATTAGTAAATTATTATGAAATGTCAAATAAAAGTTGCTTTGTTTTGCCATTTGAAATTTTCTCTCAAGTTGAAAAAATGTCTTTTAATACCGAAAGTACAGTGCGATTAATCGACTTGTACAGCAAAAATGAAATTTTATGGAAGATAACCCATAAAAATTACGGGTTGGGTACGAAATCTTGCTTTACAAAATCTTGGTTTTCCAAATCTTGTTTTGCCAAAAATCGGATTTTCAAAATCTTGGTTTTTCAAAATCTTGGTTTTCAAAATCTTGGTTTACAAAATCTTGGTTTTCCAAATCTTGCTTTTGAAAATCCAATTTTTATTAATTCGGGCGCGAAGGTTCTATTTTAAAAAAAATGTAGAGGCTAACGGCTTCGGTAACTCTCACGAGGGGCTTTAGATTTGAACTTCGGGGGACGTAGAAGCCGGGATCAGCTAACATGTCGCACTGCGTGCCGCACGTAGGAGCGAATTATATAAAATTTATTAATCACACCTAAGCAAGATTTGGTAGTTGCAACATTTTGCAACAAAACCAAGATTTAAAAAAAGTCAAGATTTTCTTGTATGAAAAACCAAGATTTTAAAAGCCAAGATTTTGATAAACCAAGATTTTCAGAACCAAGATTTAAAAAAACCAAGATTGCAAAAAAACCCAAGATTTTGATAACACAAAGATTTTGAAAACCACGATTTCGGTACGCTCCCCTTACAAAAAATAGCGGACGAAAAGACCGTAAATGTTGAAAACTTTAGGAAAAAAATAAGGAATCTTCGAAAAGTACAAAATAAAAACCGTAAAAACCGAGTAAAAAAAATCTGGAAGCGCTGTTATTGACGATAAAAAAACTTGGTTTTTGTACGACGAAATGAAGTTTTTGGACGAGGTGGTGGTTCTATATTGTACAATTTTCTGAAAAAAATTTTTGGACAAATTATTTTTAACCTAACCACAACTGGCAAGTGTTAAAAAACAACTAATTTTTCATAGCATTGAAACAATTTTGTTTGACATTTGAAGATATTATTATGATAGTAAAAAGCCCAGCTACGATATTTTTTGGATAAATATTTTTCAATACATTGAAAAAAAACATATCCAAAGATAATAGAATTATGATAGAATATATCAGTGAATTTGCATAGTGAAGTATTGTAATCGCGAAAAAAAATTTGTTTCAGATTTTCTCAAATGAAAAAACGAAAACGCAATACAGAGTCGTGTCGATTGTCGATCGACTCTTGAATCATAATAGGGTAGGGGTGTTTATTTTTTATTTCGCCTACTCTAAATAAAAATGCAACCGACTAGTTGAAATAAAAAATCAAGTCATTTCTCATTATCATTTGTCATCGGAATTCGGGCACATGACTTCAAAACATCGATTAGAAAATTGTCGTGTCCGACCTTCCGTCCGTCCGTCCTTCCAGTCATACATTTTTATTATTTTTGTTTTGCCTCATTCTCACAAATATATATAGTTTTGGTCGAAATTTTGTACAAAATTTTAGTTGTGTTAACTTTTAGGTCCATTCTAGTGTATATTAGAGGTGGTTGCAGTAGAAGAGAAAATTGCCAAACAAATTTTCTCAAAAATGGGACCGCCAATTTTTTTGTTGTGTTGATAAATTTAGCAATACATTATCTATCTAAGGCAAGCCACACACGTACAGTTTTAACTGTTCAGTTAAAACTGTCAGTTTAAACTGTACGTGTGTGGGTATTTCAGTTCAGTTAAACTTAACTGTACAGTTTAACTGAGAACTTTAAAATTTTTATATTTTTAACTGAAACGATTAACTGAACTGAACGTGTGTGGGGGGTTTAACTGCACAGTTCTCAGTTTTGTGTCGAAATTTTGAGATGAGAGGACGTTTCATATAATAACTAAATCATTGAATTATACAAAACTAGTTCGACTATTTATATAATTTTCATGCAAAGGCTACATGCTATAGAACTTTGCGCTAGGATAGGCATAGCAAAAGGCCTAAACGATGCAAAGATTTATATTGTATCAGACAGCCAATCGGCCTTAAAGGCTCTTAGGTCTTGTACCGTTGAGTCAAGGCTGGTATGGGATTGTCTGAAGGTAATTAAACATCTGGCAGGTTCAAATAAGGTAACACTTATGTGGGTGCCAGGTCATACTGGAATCGAAGGAAGCGAGGCAGCTGATGGCCTCGCCCGTGAGGGTTCTGCCTCTCCATTTATTGGACCAGAACCCTTCTGCGGCGTTACTAAGGGACACCTTAGAGCAGCGGGAAGGATCTTCGCTGGGAGGATCTTCAAAAGTCCTCCTACTGGCGCAGAATTCCAGGTTTATGACAGGCGATGAAATTTATATCACCTTCGTCTGTCAGGGTTAAGGAGTGTCTTGAACTTAGGAAACCTGATTTGAGGCTGCTTACTGGCTTCCTCACAGGTCATGTCCCCTTAAGGTATCACCTTAAGAAGATGGGCCTAAGTACGACCGATGGATGCCGCTTCTGCGATCATGTTCTGTGCCAATGCCCAGCCATTTTCCAGCAAAGACTCCAACATCTAGGAAGGAGAACAATGGGCCCGGATAGTATGTATCTTGTACCGGCCAGTAGTATTATCAGATTCATTAAGAGCCTGAATCTAGTGATTCTTCTTTACTTAATTCTTTTAATAAATTTATATGGGAAATTAAATTTCGTTTTTGAACCCAATTCTTGCACCACTTTTTAGAATTTTTTTTATTTAATTTTTTTAATATTAAAAAAACCACACCGAGAGCAGGCAAATCGTTCCGCTCATTCAAATCCATGATAATAACTGAAGGATTAGACTGAACGTGTATGTGCATCTCAGTTCACAGTTGAAACTGACAATTATAACTGCACAGTTAAAACCTTCAGTTAAAACTGTACGTGTGTGGCCTGCCTAAGTATTCACAAAATTTGAAGCCGATTGAAGCGTTGCGTGGGACATTTTATCAAAAAAAGTAAAAAAAAACTTGTTGAACTGTTTTCCGGGGTAATATCAAAATTTTCGAAGAAATATATTTCTATGGTTAATACATCTTCCAAATTGCAACAATTGCTCCCTAGGTGTTTTTAAGATAAAATGAATACAGTTACCCGTGTAAAATTGAATTTAAATTTCTAAATTTACCTAAAATAAATACTTTGCTGGTGGCAAATAATATCGTCAATATTTAAAAGTAAAATCTAGTAAGCTTTTAAATAAAGCAAGACATTTCCATTTCTGTGACATTGTTATTTCTGACAATGACGTTTCTGTGACGTTTTATTGACATTTTAAGACATTTTAATGATTGAAATTTCAACGACATGCTGATCGATACATTATTTGTGAATTGCTTTAATAAATCGTTTAAAGGTAATATTTCTGAGTATTATATTCGTTCATTATTAAAGGTCGTATAAAAATCTTATTAGCAAGTTACTCTGAGACGTCTTTGAAGTAATCACGTCGATTATAGAATCCGCGGGAGTGAATCAATCGCGGATCGAAAACTACATATAAAAAAATGGGAAACAAAAATTTTATATCATAATTTCATTGAAATCCCTTTGGGTTTTTTTTACAAATCGTTAAAAACAAATTGTTTTAGAAAACGCAACAATCCTATTGCGTTTGTACGGTGAATCAAAAAATCCAAATTGCAAGTAAATCAATAGAAGTTTTCCAGAATACTTTGATTTGCAACAATTATTTCCTATTTTTTTATATGCAGTTTTCGATCCGCGATTGATTCGCTCCCGCGGACAGTTTTAGGAGAAAGGCGCGTCGTTACAGGAGTCGCATAGACCCATATTTTTCCATTTAATATTAACAATATGAACAACGGAAAGGCAATACAGAGTCGTGTCGATTGTCGATCGACTCGTCAAACATAATAGGGGTAAATCACTTGAAATTGAAAATCAATTTTCCGATTTAGTGTATGTGTAACTCAGAATATATCGGATTCTATATAACGTTCATAGCGTAAAAATGAGTAATGCCCCAATTCCACTGTGAAAAATTGACTGAGCTGACTTGAAGGTAGAAGAAAACAAAAAAAAAATAATCCATCAGAGAGACAAAGACAAAGTATTTTGTTATTGTTTTTTTATAGCAAATTTTATGGATACATCTTGACAGCACACAAAAACATAACCAAGAATTATTAAAAAAAATTATGAATTAGTGTTAATTCGAATATTTTTACGATTCAAAATAATCTAAAAAATGAATTATTATTAATGCTCACATCAGAATTATTTTTTCGAATATTTTCGATCACACATTAGACTTTACCATAAAAATTGCAAACTTTAAAATTTCCTTAGTGTTTTGACAGCAAACAAGCACATAACCTAGAATAACCAAAAATTATTAGAAAAATGAAGTATTAGTGTTAATTCGATTATTTTCACGTTTCAAAATAATCTAAAAATTTAATTATTATTAATACTCATATCAGAATTATTTTATTCAAATTATTTCCGTCATACAATACAAAATTAAAAAAAATCTTTCCCATAAAAATACCAAACAATTAAAATTATCAGCGGGTACGAGAAATATTTTTCATCGGTACACAATATTTATGTACATGGATTAGTTGGACTGCCATAAAATGTTCTCGATTTGATACTTTTTTTTAATTTCGACCTCAGTGCACTCAGAACACAGATACACATTTTTTGTAAGTAAAAACTTGACTGACTCCGTTGTGTGTCTCGTTCACACAACCACCGATTTTATATTTTTATCTCAAGTTATTTTTACTGACAAACTTTGATTCACAGTGGAATTGAGGCATAAAGCTAAAACTAAATTATAAAATTTAAAATAAAATAACATTAAAAATGGTGCTTAGCGGAAATTTTAGTGAACTAGTCTAGTGTGTTTGGCTTTGTGGATGTAGATTATTAAATCTACTTTACTTAAAATTATAAAAAAAAAATGCAATATGGAGTTAGCGCCATATTAGGATATAGCTTAATTTAAACGCTAAAAAGTGTTGGAAATGGTGGATAGTGGAAAACGCGTATATGGTTTTTGAAGGAACGGTTAGTGTGATTGAAATGAAAATACTTACACCAAAATGCAAGTAAATGACTTAAAACAAAACAATCTGTCTAAATCCGGAAAATGTTAATTTGGTGCTTATCGTACTGTGATCCTAGATCCTGGTCTCTTATCATCATTGACTTAATTTTTTTTGAAAAATGGACTTACATCGCTCTTAAAATAAAATATATTCTATCCGAACAATAAAAGGACAAGTTAAAAACACGGAGAAGGATTTGAAGTTTGAAATTATTCCCGCCTAAAATCGTTTCTTTAAGCTGAATAACTTGTGGACCTGAACAAAAATACTGGTTATAGAATACTTAGGACAGTTTGTAAGACGATAGAAAAATAATTTTTGTTTTTTACTCTGTTTTTCAAAACGGGATCAGAATTGATAGCTAGTCGTGACCGGCCACAAATTGTTAAAATAATCATTGATCATGCAATACGACGAAGCTTATTCAAAATTCATCATAATCCATTTGTGAAATTTGTTTGTTTTATAATTCAAAATTGCCGAACATTTCCATTATTTTGTATTTGATCCTTACTATTTGCTTAAATGTTCCTTGTAAATTCCTTCTTAAAATATATAAATTTCGACAGGACTTAAATAAATCATAAAGCAATGTTTTATTTAATTCTGTTTATTTTAAAGATTGCTGGAACGTCTCACAATCAATTTGATTTAAACACTATGAAACAGTTGCGACAGCTAAAACAACTGCTCATAAATCAAACGGGCGGCGGTGGTTGTAGTAGTAGTAGTGCTGGTGGAATTGGTGGAACTGGTGAATCTAATCTAAATCCTTCATCGAAATCAATGGCAATTATTAATTCAAATATGTTACTTAATCATGACAATGTTAAATTTAATCGTAAACTATTGGATTATGATTATGATGAAGATGAAGATGATAATAACAATCATCATGGTAATAATAATAACGATAATAAACCACACGATTCTTCATCATCACAAGCCCCAAATATTTTAGAAGTAAAAAAAGTTTTTCTTTTTTACTCTGTTGTATTTGATTAAATTTACTAATTTTTTTTTTCTATTACCGTGTTATTATAGGGCAATAATTTAACCCAATTGCTACAAGATCCAAATGTTTTGAGACAACTTCAGCAGCTCCAGAAATTAAAGCAGCACGAAATGGAAGAGAAACAATCAAAATTGACTGAGCTACGTTTGCAGGAGGAGGCATTCGAAAAACATCTACAATCCGTGTTAACAGTAAGCTCTGCAGGTAAAAGTTTACTCTAGGATTTTATTTAAACAAATTTTTCGTTTTAATTTTGTTGCGATTAGAAACTTCCATTTGCAAATGAATGTGATTTAAGTCGTCATTTACCAACAGATATGACGGGTCAAAATAATGCAGGGCTGTATGGGGCCGCACTAATGCAAAGCGTTGGTCTCGGTGACCAAGCTCTTGTTGGTGAAGATGTTCAGCTAATTGATGATAGTGCTAAAGACGACGATGTAAGAAAAAACAATTTTTAAATATTACAAGAACCAAAATAAATCCAAAATGCATTGCTTTACAGGTTATTAATTTGGACGGTAATGATTCGCGTAGCACTACGCCCGATCGAGATCGATACAAAAATCGCAGGCGAAGTAGATCACGTTCACGCGATCGCGGAAGAGAAAGAGATCGCGATCGTAGACGCCGGTCTAGATCAAGGTCTCGCACTAGATCGCCACGTTCTAGAAGAAGAGCGTCACGCGAACGTGACCGTTTGAAAGAGCGCGAAAAAGAGAAGGAACGCGAAAAGGAACGTGAATATGAACGGGAACGAAGGCGGAAAGGATTACCTGATATTAAAAAAGATCATGTCAGTGTTTGCAGTACAACACTTTGGGTCGGACATTTATCCAAGCTGGTGCAACAAGAAGAGCTTTCCGATACCTTTGGAAAGTATGGAGATATTGTGAGCATTGACATGATTGTGCCACGTGGTTGTGCTTTTATAGTTATGAATCGACGACAAGACGCATTCAAAGCTATGACTGCACTAAATAGTTTTAAAATGCAAGGACGTGCGATTACAATTTCTTGGGCGGCGGGTAAAGGTGTGAAAAGTAAGGAGTGGAAGGATTATTGGGATTTGGATTTAGGTGTCAGCTACATACCATGGGATAAAATTGCTGATGATACAGATTTAGAAGCGCTAGAGGAGGGCGGCATGTTCGACGAAAATTCTATGTCACAACGTTTAAAGGACAGAATAAATTCGAGTATCTTAAAGAAAAAGGAAGAAAAAGATATAAACTCACTTACAGGCAGCATGGTAGGAATGCCAATTCCTGCTGTGGATACAAGTCAGCCACCACCAAACGCAGCAGCAACGTTGATGCCAAGTGTGCCTATGGTACCGTCTTACACAATGGGGCCAGTGCCCAGACTATTACCGCCGCCCATGTTAAATATGGTACAAGGAATGTTATCAGGGCCAATGGGTGTACCACCGCCACAAATGATGCTGGGGATACCGCCGCCAATGAGCGGACCACCTCCGCCTATCGATAAGAGTGTTCCTCCCCCAAATATGTCGTCCGGTATTTCGGGTCCCAATTTCATGGGATTAACAATGCCACCAGGATATCCACCCGTACCTCCAATTCCAATGCAACACCAAATACCACCACCTGCCCTTCCAAATAATAATTCGTGTGATGATCACATGGATATTGAGGATGAAGATGAGAAGGTGAACGAGAGTACAAACTTTAATATAAACATGTTCAACAGACCCCCACCTATGCCGCCATCATTTAATAATAACAATGATAACCAAGATAATCGGAATCGTGGTCGCAGTCGTGAACGTAGTCATGATCGAGATCGTGACTTCCGTCGTCGAGATCGTGACAATAATGATAATAGACGTGATTATCGGAATAATGACCGCGGTGGTCGATGGAATGATCGAGAGAGATCACATGACCGTGATGGGGGTAATCGTGGTGACCGTCGAAACGATCGAAGTCGGGATCGAACTCCAAATGATCGATATGACCGCGGAGATAAACCAGTTGGTGGTGGTATTCAAGATCGTCTACGTGAGATTGCTTGTGATGCGGATCGACGGGATCAAGGACAATCTTTATTAGATATGCCGTCAAAAGAACATTCCAATATGCCACAAATTTGGAATACAAGCGGGCCACCAATCGGTGGCTTAGGTCAAAATAATTTTAATCGTGTTAATTTCCAAGACCAGCGGCGCAGTTTAGATGATATGGGACGTGGAGTTCCAATACAACAAATGTTAAGCGGTGGTGGGGGTGGGGGAGGAGGAGGAAGCGGCCAAGGTCCACCGTCCCGATTAAGAGGAGAAGATCGGGATTTATATGAAATGAGGCGTGATGGTGAGTTTAATCAAACTGAAATTTTCGTATTCTCCATGTTTTCGTAAATTTTCGTGTGTTTCTGTTTAGATTTTGATTATCAAAGGAGAGGCCCCCGAGACTTTTTTCAAGGTAACCGGTTTGGACCACCTGGTGGTGGTCCACGCGGAATGGCGCCAATGGGCCGTGGTGGGCCACCTTTTATACCTAGAGGTGCTGCATCTGGAGGTACATGGAGAGGACCTCGTCCAGGTAATTAAATAAAAATTGTATAAAGGAATGGTTTAATCAATATTGTTTGTTTCGTATTGAAAAAGGTGGCGTCGGTGGATTTAATAACGAAAGGCCTGCATTCTTTAATCAAGATCGGGATCAATATTTCGATCGTGAAGATCGTCGAGGTGGTGGAAATAATATGGAACGCGGAGGCCGAGGGGGTAGTAATATGGATCGAGGAGGTCGAGGAGGAGGGCGCGGCCGCATGTGGCGTGAAAACAGTAGCGAAGATCGTAAAGGCCCACAACCGCCACGAAGCCAACGGGAAAATATACGTGAAAACAAAGGTCGAGCATCTAGTCGTTGGGGAAATAACAGTCCTCGAAATGATTCTGTGCCACGCGATGATAAGAAAGAAGGCTCATCTGCAGGTGGGTCAGGCTCCGGTAGCGAACGGGTACAAAAATTAGAACCCGAATGTGAAGAGTTATCGCCAACTAATGATGATTACGAGGATAATGGTCCGCCCGGATTTGAAAATGATTTCAGTACTAGTAGTAAAAATAAAAACCGTGACATTAATGATGACGAAAGTTTTAATAATTCAAATGCAAATCAAGGGAACACTACGCCATTATGGGATGAACCCGAGCAAGTTCCCGATAACAGTAACAATGCTTCAAAAGCAAACACCGTTAATGAAAGTGGATACAACAACAATGGCCAAAATGAGGAACAAATTAAACCGCAACCAGCTATCGAACAAGATCAACAACCCGAACAAGAGCATGTCGAAGAAGCACAGCCTGAAGCTTCTTTGGCCATAAGCGAGGATCAAACGAATGATTAGACAAAACTTAATTTTATTTAAAAACTAAACAAAAGGAAATTCTCTTTTGATCGAAGAAAATTTCATTTTCCACTTTTTTTATTATTTTACATTTTTTACCTTTAATGATCAAGGAATATGGCTGTGATTTTATTATTATTGTTTTTATTTTAATTTTTTGTGTATTTTTTATACACACATTGTTTCTAAACTGATACTCAAATTTTAAGTTATTTTTGATGAAAAGATAGTCATATCGAATTTGTAATTTTGTAAACAAAAAAAAAAAATTGGTGATCCTGTGGGATTCGATAAGAAACAAAAAAAAAATGGTAAAATATAAGACCAAAGTAGATTTTAATTCTAGAATTTATAAAAAAATATTCTCTCAGTATTTAAGTTAATGATGTACGTGAGTGCGGGACGCACAAGAATCACTCCGTGCATACATTTTAAATCAAAAATTTTTTTTATACAAACAAAACAATCATGAAAATGGATAAAATATATATGTACAGATATTATATTTTGCAAATTACATACAATGTTTTTAAAAACTTACAAAAAATTGTTCTGGGGTCTCGAAAAATCTATCTCGAACCAAACGCAAGGTAGGTTTTAAACCACAAAGACATACGATACCCAATGATCGGCCAGAGTTCTAAAAATATTGAGAATGGATAACAAGCGCTTGCACTCGAGTTGAGTGACTTGTGCAAGGTATTGTTCTAAATTAATCATTTTTTTGTAAAATTTGATTTTGTTAAATATTTGGTTAGATACAAAACAAATACGTTACATATAAATAATTTCATCTTTTAGGTTCAACTTTTATTATTTTTTTTATTTTAATTTTTCGAAGATAATAATAAAAAGAAAATCATATACCTTGATCGTTGTAAAACTAAAATAATAAATAAAAAATTATAAATATAAGAAAATTATAAAAAATATATCTATTAAAAATATCTTTGTGCGTTATTAAAACAAAAAAAGAACTAACATGAATTATAAATCAAATATCACATAATGTAAATAATTTTTCAAATTGAACGTTATTCTTCTTTTTTTTAGTGAAAAACATAATAAAATTTTATTGAAATTCAAATTTTCTGGCCATTTTACTACATATTTGTTAATTATTTTAGAAATAAATTTACAGTTTTTCTTAATCCTAGATTCAAACCACAAACGCCATATTTTTTTGTTTTTGTCTATATTCAAAATATATTTATGTATTATGGCTACAAAATGTCTAAAATTAAATGAAATATACACTAATGTACTTTATAAATAACTAAACAAAAAATAATAATTTAATTTATTAAATGCGGTAGAAAAAATTAATAGACAAACGCTAGCCATAAAAAAACGGTTAAATTTTAAATTAATTTTACTATAAAAACCGAACTCTTCCCAACATTTGACAATTTCTCAGCTTTGTGATCACCCTTTTTAAATTTATTCGAAATCAAAGATGTCGTTCAATTTTAAACATTTCACTGGTTGCTAAACATAAAATTATTAAAATACAAAAGCAAGTTGTTTTGTTTTTAAGTAAAAATCAAATTTTTTATTTAAATTAAAGATATAAATGAAATTTTCTAGTTTTGGTCCATGCAGTGATTGTAGACGGAATTACAAATAACACAAAAAATAATAGTTATTGGTGTATGTAATATAAATTTAATCAAAATAAAATAAAATGTGTGAGGATTCTGCTGTAGCAATAAAATTAGACAATGATAGATGTGAACGATTGCGAGTAGAAAATGCCCAGCAACTTCATACGCTGGTTCGAATGCATCTGTCATTCGAACTCGATATGAATACAGACGAGTTAGTATTTTAATGGAATTTCAAGTCCTTCCAAGCGATATTTTAGCTATTTAAATTTAAATCATTTTTTTTTTTACTTTATATAGCAGATACGAAGCAGTCTATTGTGAAAAAGGTAAATTAAAAAAGTGGAACCGGTTCCATAAAAAGGCGAAAGGATGTACATCGATTAATAAAAGTGGCAGTCCACCAGCCGACCGAAGTCTAACGCGAGAAGGAATTTTACAGGTCCAGCAGTTGATTGATTTTTTGATAGAGGATCAAAGTAAGAAATTCTATTTTTTTATTTTAATTTGGTTTTAGTGCGTATTTCGTTTAATTCGAATATTGTATAAAGTAAATCGGGAGCGTATCGAAATCTACAAAATTTTACTTTTATCAAAATCTTACTTTTGACGAATCTTACTTTCTTGAAATCATGGTACGGGGAGCGTATCGAAAACTTAATTTCCCAAACCACAACCCATGATACATATTGGAGCCCGATCCCAGGATATGCATCCATTAAAATTTTCCTTCATCAAAAGTGGCGCCCGATTTACAAAAGTAAGATTTTTGGGAAAAGTACGATTTTGTAAAGTAAGATTTAGTAGCCAACCCGTGTAAATTTCCGGAACCGCCCTTTTGAAAATAGCATTATCTAGAAGATGTTGACTAATTAAAATGGAACTTAGATCCGTGTTTTACAAATTTGAGTTATTCAGGTCGATTAAAAATCCGCGGAAGCGAATCAATCGAGAACCGAAATCTAGCAAAAATGGGAAACAATATTATTCGTATTTTCCATGAGAACTGAACTAGCTACAATTCGACAAACTTTAAACTCCTTTTATCCACTTTTGATAAATAATAGCCCGATAACTATGCTGAGTTCAAATAAAGAAAATGTAAAATAACCCATTATTATTATATAACCCACGCTGTTAGGGGCAACGTGAGTTATATTGTGTATAACAAAATATTGAGTAGACGTTGGAAAATTATTCGTAGCCAAATTGTATGAAAAACTATATTCCAAAAAGTAGTTAAATGAACACCATGATAATTTAAAGAATGGTTACTATGATAAAATGTATTTCAAAATTCAATGCGGCAGTGTGAAAACACAAAATGGAACTATTTCTTATTAATTTACGAAATTTATTTCAACAAAAGTGGATAAAACGTTGTATGCCACTCGTGAGCCAAGAGATATTATCCACTCGGGATAATGTCCCACTCGGCTATCGCCTCGTGGGACAAATTTATCCCTCATGGATAATATCTCGTTTTACTCACTAGTACCATAAATAACTATTGTCCACGACTAACGTATAATATACTCATTATACGTTTGTTTCTTCAATTATAATGATATCCATTATTCACTACAAGTTTATCTAGTATAATTTCATTTTTGAAATTTTATCTAGTAGTCTCTTGCTATTTTCATTATTATTAAATTGATGCCGAGTTTACGACCATTTTCTGAAGAAAAATTTTCAACAGGCAACCAATCGACGTAGTCTATTTTGTGAACAAATTTCCCCTTCCAAACATAATTATTTTGTTTTCCATTTAAAATATATTGATGTGCTGAAAATTTTTCTTCAGAAAATGGTCGTAAACTCGCACTCAGACGTGAAAATGTCGACGTAAATTATTTTAGGTTTATTAAAGCCTGATTTCCATTATGAAACTTTTACTGACAGTACTTTTTACTGAATAAAAACGTAAACATCGAAAATTTCATTGAATTGACACAGATCATTCTTTGTTTTTAATTTTTTTTGAAAAATTGCATTGAAAAATCGTAATATTTCTCCAGTACTGACAAAATATACTTCGCTTCATATATTTTTCAGTACATTTTGTCAGTATACTATAAAAAATGTCAGTATACTATAGTAAGCGCGTTTTTTTATTCGCTCCGGATAGCTGCTATCGAGAGCCGTCATTTTTCTACCCCTAAATTTTAATTTGACGCGCTATTTATTGGTAAACTAAACTTATTTAACATCAAACTATCATTTTTAATTCAATTGTTTAACAAAAACTTCATATAAAAAATATTTGGCTCTACCTATTTATACGGAGCGCTATCCGGAGCCACTTTTCATATGACGGCTCTCGATAGCAGCTATCCGGAGCGAATAAAAAAACACTACTAGTAATTTTGTCAGTACTGTGAAACTGAAAAAGTGTTTTTTTTCTCTCACACAGCACGCGAATATATATTTTTATTTCATTTTTTTTATACTGTCAGTAAATATTTCATAATGGAAATCAGGCTTTAAGGATTTGATAATAAAATACAATTTTTTATCGGTCGTGGACAAAGTATCGTATTCTACTCGCATATAATGGCTGTTATTCACTCAGATGATTTACGAGTTTACGACACTCGCCTATCGGCTCGTGTCGGTAAACTTCATCTTCGTGAATAACAGCTATCATTGTATGCTCGTTGAATAATATACTATTGTTCACGACTAACGTATAATATACTCATTATACGTTTGTTTCTTCAATTATAATGATATCCATTATTCACTGCTAGTTTATCTAGTAGTCTCTTCTTCCATTATTCGCTACTAACAAGAAAAAATTTCATTTTTGAAATTTTACATACATATTACATTCATTTTCATTATATGTAATTAAATTGAGACGACAAAATGTCGACGGAAATTATTTTAGGATTATTTAAAGGATTAGATTACAAAATATATTTTATATCGGTCGTGGACAAATCCCCTTTTATTACTAATGTCGACTTCGATTGATATTTTCCCCTCATTCTATTTTTTAACGTCAATCGAATGAAAATATTTTATTGCACTAGTGTTTAATTGTGTGTGTGTTTGGTCGAAAAATATCAATTATAATAAAAATAAATGGAGAAACTAAATGTAAATTTAGAAGATTACAATTTGGTGTTTGATATCGGGGGATGTGTTATACTGAGTGGGGCTTGGCGGTGTTGGAATAATTTAACGGCCAAATTGTTAATGTCACCATTCAAATCACAAAATGTCATAAATAATAGCCGTCTAAAATCAAAATGTCATCACGACAAATCACAAAATGTCATAAATCAAGTAGCCGCCTAAAATCAAAATGTCATCACGACAAATCAAAATGTCACTACGACAAAATATAATTGTCATATTCGTTGGTGTGTGTAAAAAGAGGGGTTACTCGACCAAAACATCTAGAGTAGCAAAAATTGCACTAGTGCAAAACTAGTACAACAAAATTTTACCCTCAATGCATCTTTTTTTTCAATGGGATGGTTTGACAGCCAATAGAGTACTATTTTTACCCTTCGAGTGAAAAATTTTCTACAATCGAATTCGACATTAAAAACACAGTTTTACTTCATAATTTTACTTTATTTCTACTAGTGCCACTGCCAATACGAATGAATAGTGGGCCTAATATTTTGTTGATATCTGCGTATGAAAGTTCTGCTCCGGAAAAACCAACACAAATGTCATAAAAGCCACACAGTACAAACACTTAAGATACAGGGTGTCCGGGTTTGGGATGCTGATCCGTCATGGGGTGATTCCTTGGTTCATTCTGAGAAACAAATCGTATGTGGAGGGGGGATCCATTTTTGATATCCTTTGAGATACAGGGTGTTTAAAAAATTTGGTTCAGAAAAAAAGTACACCCAAATATTAAACTGTAACTTCCAAAATATTTATCGGAGAGCAACTAACTTAGTCTTATTTGGTTGGTAATCGTATAGGCTATTATTAAGGTTTAAGTGGTTATCTTGTATCTGCATCCGTTTGAGAGCTATGGTGATTTAAAGTAAAAAAAAAATATTTGTTTTTTATAAAATCGAGTTTTTCTCAAAAAAAACCGTTATAATTTTTTCTTTTGTTTATTTAATTTTAATTTGTCATGATCTCCTCTACAATCCCCCAATACATTACTTGTACCCACGTGCCATAGTTTTCTTCGTATTCCGTTTATTCTCAATCTAATTAAGAGATGTTATAGTGTTAATATTTTACCAATTTTATTTTGATCTGTAAAACAGTAGGCTATGATTATCAACTCATTTGTTTAAATGTTGGAATAACATAGTAATTATTTTTCTCTATCCTAATTAAATACAACTGCCCAATTCCAAAGGTTTCTGCCTTTGAAGTCTTCGTACTGCATTGGTGGTATCCAACAAACTTCGTATGTCTGCATTTTGGTGCCGAGATATCCGCTGAATGTGTTTCTTCGCATGATTTTGTATTTCTCACTTACATATTCCATGTTTAAGTCCCTATGAAGGTTGTTATCATTTCTAATGTACCATGGTGCATTTACTATGCCACGCAGCACTTTGTTTTGAAAACATTGAATCATTTGCACATTTGTCTTCTTGGTACAACCCCAAAGTTGAATACCGTAGGTCCATACTGGTTTAAGTATTTCCTGATATAATAACAATTTGTTATGTATTGTAAGCTCAGAGTTTCTACCTATTAGCCAATACATTTTCCTATATTTGATGTTCAATTCTTGTTTTTTCTTTTTAACATGCTCCTTCCATCTAAGCTTGCAATCGAGAGTCATGCCGAGGTATTTGGCTGTATTTGCATTTGGAACCGGCCTTGAATTAAGTTTCACTGGAATCCAGTTAACTTTCTGGTTTGTGAAGTTTACGTGAACCGACTTTACTTCGTTTAGGCTAATGCGCCATTTCTTTGTCCAACTACTCACCGTGTCGGTTGCTTTTTGATGTTTGGTCGTTGCTTCTGATATACACTTTTCAGTCGCCAGAATAGCTGTATCGTCTGCAAATGTTGCTATGGTGGCACCTTCTGTATTTGGCATATCTCTGGTGTACAGGATGTACAATATAGGACCCAGTACGCTACCCTGTGGTATGCCTGCTGATATTCTCTTTAGTTCAGAGTACTCTCGGTTATATTTTTACACGGAAATGTCGGTCTGCGATATAAGATTTAAGAATTTGATAGAACTGCTTAGGTAGATCTCGATGCAATTTAAATTCAAGTCCTTGGTGCCAAACTTTGTCGAAAGCTTGTGCTACATCTAAGAAGATGCTGGAGCATATATTCTTATTCTCAAGTGTGTCTTCGATTATATTCGTTATTCTGTGAACTTGTTCTATCGTAGAATGATTTTCTCTAAATCCAAATTACGTGGTGGAATCAAATTTCTCTCTTCTATTATTGGCTTGAGTCTCTTGAGCAGTAATTTTTCAAATAATTTTGAAATTACAGGAAGTAGTGAAATTGGTCTGTACGACTTTTTATCGTTCATTGGTTGGCCTGGGGGCCTATTATGAAATTTTTCGATTTCGATTTTTTTCGAGGTCCCATATTAACCATAATAGAAAGTTTTTTGCGTTATAGTTTGTGATTATTAAAGATAATTAAAAATATTAATTAAAATAAAAAAAATATTTTCTTTTGAACAATTGAACAATTCATGAAATCCATACTTTTTTCCAACCAATTACTGTTTTCGTTGGAGGGCGTTCGTCATTTAGCTCTTTTGTCAAATCTTCCCATAATTTGTTACTACTTAGTTTCTTTAAATTGAGGGGAATTTAAATAATTTTTTGCTATCCCCCATTTTTCTCCATGAAAGAGACTAGCTCATTAAATTGGTTGGGGTTCGTCGTCCTGATAAACAAATTTGAATTAAAAAAATTTATTAGCTGTGTTCTATATTTCTTAATCAATTTAAACATATATAATTAGAATAAAACTTACATCGAAATTTTTATTATAAAGTCAATATAAGAAACGTAATTTCTGAATTTCTTAAATAAATTTTAAAAAAATTGTTTGAATAAACTTTATTCAATAATTATTATTTGAACACCTAGTTATTATTTTTAAAAATAATTTAAAATATATTTTTTTACACAAAAACTAATAATTATTAAACAGTTTCATAAATACGATCAGTCGTTTACAAAATTCGTCAACTAAATAGCAGTCGAAAAATTCGATGCCATTTTTTCTTTTTAGTTTCATAATAGGGCGAATTTTTTCGATAACATGTGCGATCGAAAAAATTCGCCGTGAATTTTTTTGTTATAGCTTCATAATAGGGCGAATTTTTTCAATATCGAAAAAAATCGAATTCGAAAAATTTCATAATCCCTGGTTTGGGGATCATAATTACTTCAGCAACCTTCCATTGTCGTGGGACATATTTTAGTCTGAAGACAGCATTGATAATTTGAACCAATTTTCGTAGTCCCTTCTCGGGAATGGCTTTTACTACTTGTCCAGTAATTAAATCATATCCTGGAGCTTTTTTTGCGTTCAAATTACACTTGATCTCATTTTTTAATTTTTGTAATGTTACACATCGAATATTATATTGATCAATTTTGTTAACTGTTATTATGTTTTCATCTGCTGTTTGCCTAGATAACGGTTGAAAGGTGTCTTCCAAGTGAACCGCAAATAAAATAGCTTTTTGCTTGTCGCTTTTGGCCCAGGTTCCTTCCCCATTTTTAATAGGCGGCACATGCATTTTGGTTCTTTTTAATCCCTTTGTTGCTTTCCAAAGAGAGTAATCAGTATCTTTATGTTCGGTGAGACCATTTAAGTACTTGTTAATAGTTTCGTTCTTAATTTCTTTTATAAGTTGTTTTAGTTTATTGCATAGAAAATTGAGGATTTTTTTGTTTTCTGGGGCGCGTGTCCTTTGCCAGGTCTTTCTTGCCTTCCGTTTCTCTCTAACTAACTCCCTGACCTCAATAGGATAATTTTGATTCCTATGGGATTCGGTGTGACTAGCAGGAGAACTTCCCATGCTGCTTGTTGAATAGTACTGTCCTCTAGTTCGTCTTCCAACTGTACCGGTGTTTTAATCGCCACTCGTAGATTTATTTGCATTTCAATTAGTTCTTGGAATAGGTCCAAGTTAGTTCTATTATTTGTTAATTTAGGCAGGTTATCCTTATTAATTATCATTGTGCTGAGAGTCATGATAACAGGTGTATGATCAGAATATATCCCTTCGCTGTTTTCGATGCACATGTAATCCTCGAAGATCCCTTTCGTTACATAGAAATCAATGAGATCTGGTATTTTATTTATATCAGCAGGCCAATATGTTGGTTTACCTCCAGAGTGGAACTCGCAGTTATTTATTCGTCCGGCTTCGAATAGCTCTTTTCCTTTATGGGTTGTAAGTCTTGATCCCCAATAGGTGTTTTTTGCATTAAATAAAATTGGATCCTAGTGATCTAAAGAGTCGATTATAATCTTCTTTGTTTAGATTATAGCGTGGAGGGCAGTAGATAGAGGAAATACTGTATTCATTATTATTGTTAGTTTCAACTTTTATGGTTTAAACTTGCATACTTTCTTCTTCTATACTAGGTTCTTCATAGTGTTTGAGGTTCTTTTTCACTATTACTGTTGATCCTCCGCTGGGTTTTCCTCCTGGGTGAACAGCATAACATTCATAATCACATATTTTAATAAATGATGTTTTTGTCAAATGGCTCTCCGATATAAGGCATATATCTATTTTTTCTAAATTTAGAAAAATTTCTAGCTTTGGAGCATGTTGCGCTAATCCGTTCGCGTTCCAGGTGACAATTCTTAATGTTCTGCTCATTTTATACCCCTATTATGGTTTTCACCTCACCAAGCAGCTCACCTCACCTCACCTCACCACTCTGAGTCGTGCGACTCATATTTTGGTATTATGATTCGCATCTCTTTTTTGGTGAGAGTATGTATGCGGCGCTGCGCGTCATTTGATCTGTTTCTTTATTGTCAAGTTGATATTATTGAATTTTAAAAATTTCTGACGTTTTACGTAAAGGTTTTGTGTGTATAGAACTTAATTTTTCTGCGTTTTTTATAAATAAATAATTAAATAGGTTTGGATGTGTTTAATTGTAAACATTTAATTGCAGTTAAATTAAATAATTATATCATAGTTAATATGATAACCAGCGTAGATTTTTTTTTAATGGCGAAATTGAAGAGGAGCAAGGTACCAAATTACTAAAACTAGAAAATCTCTGGGAAATAAATCTGATCCATTCGCCCTTCCGGACAACATAATAATTCTTTTTATAATTATATTACGTACATCATATTATAAATTAATTCCATGCAAAACCATAAAAAATTATATATCTGCAAAAAAAAACTTAAGTGCTCTTTCCTTCCATTTTTATTTATAGTTTTGTTAGAAAAAAAAACAAAAAAACCATGAACTCACCAAAAAATTGTAGGTGAGGATTTTTGACATTGTACTCACCTCACCTTGACTCACCTCACCTTGACTCACCGCGAGAATGATAATACCAAAATTTCAAGGCGGTGACTCCAAGTCACATTTTTGACGTTTGGTGAGGTGAGGTGAGAACCATAATAGGGGTATTAGTATATGAGGGCTGTTGCCTCGTTCAATTTTTGATGCATATCTAGACGCTTATATAAAGCTTCTAGACCACGTTCTTGCTTTGCTAGCCGTAAATTTATGGCTTCTATGCTTCGACAAATCCTTTCAAGGGGGTTATCATTCATAGCATTTGAAGATTGCTGTACAATTTGTGAATAACTTTTCCGCTCTGTACCTATACCTGGTGGTTTTGGCTCCGCTTGGGTTTTAGTTGGTTTCTCTTCTCTGGTAACCCTAGGGTTTTGAGGAAACTGATGCATTTTGTTTCTTAGTCTTTGAAGTTCATTGGCTACTTCACAGCCTCTATAATTTGCAGGATGTTTATACATTTTGCAGGGGTGTTTTTCAGCGTTTTAAAACTCGCTCTGTAAAATTTGTTATTTCCTTTCTACACATCGAATAATAATTTTTACAACTGATCGATTTGAATAGTGAGTAGAAAACAAAACATATTCTGATGATTATTTATTTTGCGTCGAACAAAGAAGAAAAGAAAAAATATTCTCTACTCAGTCAATTCAATACTACGAAATATTCTATTCGTTATTCAAACAAAGGAGAGAGTGAAACTTAATAAGAATGGAAGATTAATTTTGTTTAAGTTGCGCACAAGGAAAATAAAATTTGTCATTTTACACCAACTTATCATAAAATATTCGAATTTTTGGCCAAAATTATCACTGTTCGAACTCAATTCTCGATATAGCCCCAAAAATGTTGCACCTTTAATAAAACTTGTACATTAAAATCTTTTATGTCTTATACTATTCTTCACTATGTCTATAAGATAATACGATATGAGAATAAATAAAACACTATCTAACTATTTGTTAAGTATTTATTATTTAGGTTGTTTCACTGCTGGTCTCGATGGTTGAATGATGACTGCTGTTGATTATCCACAATCTTTATACCTCGTCATGTTACGGTATATAAATTTAGATAACGTAATTGTAATGGTGTTAGTAATGGTGGTGATATCACCATTACCTAAATATACAACATTCCTCCTTCCTTAATTGAGCTCATCGATTATTATAAATCAAATCGAACAACTGGCTTTCGGATTCGTTGAGATCGACGAACTTCCGTACCATCCGTATCTGACTCTGAAAAACAGTGATGTCTACCCGTCATGGTTATTTGATCTTTTCGATTTTCGAGTGGTGAAATACTCTTCCTTTTCGTACTCGGCCCTGGTGAATGTCTTTGTTGTTGATTTTGAGGTGATCTTACCAATCTTCCCATTGATTGCATATTGGGTGACGAGCAAGCATCCAACTCTATATGATCTTGTACTGTAGGTGAAACTTGTACCTTTGAATTCGTCTTCGATAACATCTCGCTCATTTCATGATCTGTCAAGGCGAATTTCCTAGGACGGATTTGATTCTGGTGCCGTCGAACAATACCACTATCTGTTCGAACTTCGTACATCATTCGGCCAATATTTGCTTCTATCTTTCCAGACCCCATCTTCCTCCTTTGCCAAAATTCCTTACAAAAACATAATCATTTACAGTAAATTTTGATAGTTTACGTTGTTTACGGTGTTCGTCTGGCGGACTCATAAGCGATAGGCATGTTTTGGGTTGTCGGCCATGTAAAATCTCGGCTGGTGATTTTCCTGCAATACCTGGATTGAAACGGTAAGTTGATAAAAACGTAAGTAGGGCATTGTCGGTTGAAAACCCATCCAACGCTAGCTTTTTAATCGAAGTCTTAAAAGAGCGAACGCATCTTTCTGCTTCTCCATTAGATGAAGGGTGGAATGGAGCTGAGGTTAGATGCTCAATTCCTTGTCTGGAACAGAATATTTGAAATTCTTCGGATATGAATGAAGTCCCATTATCGCTGACTATTACATCAGGTAAACCTTCACTAGCAAATATAGCTTGCAAAGCCTTGATCGTATTTGTACTAGTGATCGAGTTCATCCTGACAACATATGGATACTTGGATAGTGCATCTACACACAAAAACCACATTGAATTTTGAAATGGCCCTGCGAAATCTATATGGATTCGCTCCCATGGACGTTGGGGTGTAGGCCAACTTGAAAATTCTCGAGGAGGACTCGAAGAAACCTCCTGGCAGTTCTTGCACTCCTTGATGGTTTTTTCGATAGCGAGATCGATCCCAGGCCACCAGCAATGACGTCTTGCTAGTTGCTTTGTCCGGACTATCCCCCAGTGCCCTTCATGTAATAACGCGAGCACTTTTGTTTGAAGTTTTTTCGGAATGACAATTCGAATAGACTCATTCTGTAACAAAATAACATCGCGATGAGTATTTAAACAATATTTTCTAACCTGATACGGTCCAAGCATTTCCCAGGCCTTGGGAAGAACCTCAGGCCACCCGTGTTGTATGAGTTGAACGACTTTTCTCAACTCTGGATCTGTTTTCGTCTCTCGTCGAACAGTTTCGAAGTCAATAGGAAAATCATCAATCTTTTCCTCATACATTTCTTCGATTTGAAGGCACGTCTCGATATTGTCGAAATCTGGATCTGGTCCAATTGGTAGGCGAGACAGTGCATCTGCGTTAGAATGTTTCGTGGTCGGTCTATATCGGATCGTATAGTTGTACCCCATCAACGTGATAGCCCAACGTTGTAATCTCTGGACAGTCATGACTGGTAATTTTTTCTCCGGATGAAACAAACTAACCAAAGGCTTTTAACGCTTATATGGGCTGATATAGCGTTTTATTATTTAATTGTAACTAACCCAACCACAATAAAGTCCGAAACACATCCGCTTTATATTTTAAAGGCGGCCGCGCAATTCAATCTATGCGGCCGATATTTATTGATTTTTCACAATATAAAAAGGATATAAACTTTGGGTACACTAATAATCACCATCACCCAATATTATAATTAAGTCACTTAATTAGTACGATTAATATTAATTGCGAGAAAACTATTCTCCACCAGATTTTATTATAGAAAAACTTTTTAATTATCACTTTTAAAATAATTTGTTTTCTTTTTGTACACTGTATAGCGAACGATGTGTTGCTTGCGTTGCGAGATGCGAGAGTGTAATAATATTATATGTGTCTATAGTTGAGACAGCATGATAAAACGTAAATGGTATAGTCAAAGCAAAAATTGCTGATTTGCTGTTGTACTGAGGTGTTCAAGATATTTAGTAGAAAGTGGTGAATGTGCGTACTAATACATATGTGGAATGTATTTATTTAAAGTACGGATTCAAACCACTGTTTAACTGTAAGTCAAAATCTACTCCATAGTTGTCACTACTGAGCTGTAAAAAGGCTATTCAAATACAATTATATTTTATAGTCGAAATGAGTTGCATTTCGAATAATTGTAGGGATAAACGAATTGGAATAATTAATTGCATGAGTGAATCACTACATGACTCCCCCGCAAGTTGAATTCCTCCACAAAAATATGTTTATTCGGCTGAAATACTGACAGTTTTAGGTGTTTTACAAACTGATTTTTGATCAGTGGAACACAGTATGCCGTAAGCCGGTTTGAGCCGGTCGATTGAAATGGTTTGATTTTTACCATTAATCAACACGGTGAATTGTTTGCGAAGGCGTCGAATCACTTTAAATGGACCTTCGTATGGAGGAGATAATCCGGTACGAACCTTGTCTGTTCTTATGAACACAAAATCGCAATTATTGAGTGATTTTGGAATAAAAACGTCGTCTTGCTTGGACTGACGAGTGGATTTTGGTACAAGGTTTTGCATTGTTTCACGTAATTGGTCGATGACTGTATCGGTAGTTGGAATTGGTGAAAGAGGATTTTCGACAAAGAACTCACCAGGTAGTTTAATGGTTTGACCATAAACTAATTCTGCCGGTGAGCACTTTAGATCTTCTTTCACTGTTGCTCGGATGCCAAGTAAAACGATTGGGATTTCCGAGCTCCAATGAGTTGTATTGCTTCTGGCCATAAGCGCAGCTTTGAGTTGCCGATGAAAGCGTTCGACCATGCCATTGGCTTGCGGGTGATAAGCCGTTGTACGTATTCGGTTTGAGCCAAGGAGTTTTGTTAACTCGGTAAAAAGCTTGGACTCAAATTGCGTTCCTTGATCAGTTGTGATCGTAAGGGGTACGCCGAAACGAGATACGTAATTATTGACGAAGGTAATGGCAATGGTTGCTGCAGACATATTGGTCATGCAGTACGCTTCGGGCCAGCGAGTGAAGCGATCGACACAGGTAAGTAAATACGTGTATCCATTAGATGGAGGAAGTGGACCTACTATATCTAAATGGATATGTTCAAATCGACTATGTGGAATTTCGAATTTTCCATGGGGTGATTTTGTGTGACGTTGTACTTTTGCACGTTGGCAAGATAAACAAGACTGAGCCCAATTGCCTACGTCTTTGTTTATACTGGGCCAAAAGTAACGAGCAGCGATCAATTTACGAGATGCTCGGACAGCAGGATGCGAAATATTGTGCAATGTGTCGAAAATTGTTCGACGTAATGATTCTGCAATGTAAGGGCGATTGTTACCCGTAGAAGTTTCGCATACGATTTCAAGGCCAGGAAGTTTAAAAGTTTCTAGTTTCCATGATGAACTAGTGTGACATTCGGAACCAGAAAGTAAATTCTGAAGTTCTAGGTCAACTTTTTGAGTGTTTGCAATTTTGCTCAAGTCGAAATGTGTTTCGACTGCGGCCGTTTCGTTGTCAGTAGTGCGGGATAACGTGTCCGCGACAACGTTGTCATGTCCGGAAACATGTTGAATATCCGAAGTAAATTGAGTTATATAATCCAAGTGGCGTGATTGCCTTGGATTACGTTCAGTTTTTGACTGAATCGCTCGTGTCAGAGGTTTGTGGTCGGTGTAGATTGTAAAATCTCGACCTTCAACAAAATATCGGAAGTGTTTGACTGCCAGATAAATTGCGAGTAATTCCCGGTCGAATGCGGAATATTTCTTTTCGGCATCCGACAGTTTTTTCGAGAAGAATCCCAGAGGCTCCCAACACTCGTTATGGTACTGTTGCAGTACTGCACCGACGGCAGTGTTTGATGCATCAGTAGTCAAACTAAGCTTTGAGTCGCTTAGTGGGTGTGCCAGAAGTGTTATCTGTTCCAATTCATTTTTCAACGACGTGAATGCTTGTTGGCATTCGTCGGTCCAAGAGAAGTTCTTGGCGGTCTTGGGCTTTTTGAGTAAAGATGCCAAGTGGCCGTGAATTGGTGCGAGTGTTTGTGCGAGTTTCGGTATAAATCGATGGTAGTAATTTACCATACCGACAAATCGCTGAATACTTTTAATTGATGTAGGAGCTGGAAATTCTCTGATTGCGTTAATTCGTTCGTCTGATGGCAGAATACCATCAGGTGTAATCTTGTGGCTGAGGAAATCAAGAGTGGTTGCGCCAAAAACGCATTTTGCGCTTTTGATATGCACGTCAAACTGTGCTAACTTATTGAACAATTGTTCTAAGTGTAGTTTGTGCTGTTCCTCAGTGTGCGAAGCAACAAGAATATCGTCAATGTAGACGAAAACGAATTCTAGTTCACGAACAACTTCGTTCATGAAGCGCTGAAATGTTTGTGCGGCGTTTCGTAGACCGAATGGCATTCGAGTGAACTCGAAGAGGCCAAATGGGGTCGTTATTGCCGTTTTGTGAACATCTTCAGACGCTACGGGAATTAAATGGTACGCTCTAATTAGATCAATTTTGGAGAAAATCTTGCATCCATGTAAGTGCATGGAGAAATTTTGAATGTGGGGTATCGGGTAGCGATCCGGTGTTGTGACCGAGTTTAACCGCCGATAATCCCCACATGGTCTCCAATCTTGATCTTTTTTCTTGACCATGTGCAAAGGGCACGAAACGGAAGATGCCGATGGCCGACAAATCCCTAATTCCACCATGTGCTGAAATTCAGTGAAAGCAGCTTTGTGACGGATTGGATCTAGCCTACGTGGTCTTGACACGGGCAGATGGCCTGCGGTGACAATATGGTGGACCACGTTATGTCGGACTGGTAAGTTATAGTTCGGCTCTGCTGTTAAAGAAGGAAATTGTTTAAGCAGAGTGCCGTAATCATTGTTGACCGTGAAATGGATCGGTGTCGGTGTGTCGACACGAACCATGGTGGCATTGATTGACAGCTTAGTCGCTGAATCAACCAGCCGTTTGTTTTTTAGGTCAACAAGAAGTCCGAATTTGCATAGAAAATCGGCGCCAATGATCGGACGATTCACAGCAGCTATGATAAAAGCGTGCGTGAAGGTTCGTTTTAGTCCGAGATCCACCTGTAGCAACTTTGTGCCGTAAGTAAGGATGGGTGTTCCATTGGCGGCCGATAAGACTAGATCGGGGTTTCGTTTATGAATAGTATATAAATGTTTGAAGTTAAAGACTGGAATAACCGATAGGTCAGCGCCAGTATCTATCAAATAGGTTAATTTTGTTAATTTATCGTGTATATGTAGACGAGTCGAGGTTTTAATGTTTGATGTAGCAGGTATAACGTGGCTGTTCGATGTGTTGATCGAAACCCGCTGAATTTTTAGTTTTTTGTGTTCGGATCGACTTCCATGCTGGCAGTTGAATTAGATTTACGCCAGTTGCACGGATTATAGCATTTTTTAGCTGCTTTACCGAACTTATAATGATACCAACATAAACCCCGTTGGTGGTTGTTGGTATTGTTATTGGTAGAGTGAGTGCGCGATGTGGATCGTCGCCCTTGCGACCTGTTTCTACCGCTTCGACATAGATTATCTAATCTGGATTCTAAGCGGGCCAGGCGATCTGCGATCGTGCCGGTATGTGCAGGAGAACGATTTTCTCTACTGTGGTCACGATTCGTCTGCACTCTACTTCTCGACTGTCTATTAGTATTTTGACTATAAGAGGGTTGTACCTCGTGAACTTGGCGATTTGATTGGGGACCGATGTTCATTATATCAAACATCCGATCAGCCGTCGCTGCCAATTCGTCGATTTTTGTTGTGTCTGGTTGGGCCGCTAGTGCGATCCGAATTAGCTCGGGCATTTTTCGCAACCAGATTGATCGGACGAATCTTTCACTGACCAGTTGATTCTTGCCAGCGAGTGCGCGTATATGACGCAATGCTTCTGATGGGCGACGGTCGCCAAGGTTTTGCTCCGACAATAATACTTCCAATTTTTGTTCGTCGGTGGGTTCGAGGCGCGCCAATAACGTATGTTTCAGTTCGTTATAATGGTTTTCTTGTGGCGGCTTTTGGAGGAAGTCTGTTATTATTGCGAATGTCTCGGGTGAAATGCAACTTAATATATGTGCATATTTTGATTTCTGGGCGGTGATGCTACGGAGCTCAAACTGGATCTCCGCCAGTTGGAACCAGCTATTTGCTTGGTTATGCCAGAATGGAGGCAGGTTCAATTTCGTTTGTCCTGCGATCTCCATATTCACGTCTGTACTATCACCCGTGATGTGTGCATCAAGCGGGGTTGGCGGAACATTTTTGTTTTGTGAGCCCGTAGGTTTTGGCTGTTCGCCCTTATCATCGTTTAATGGCATTATGCTTCCCAGGAAATCAATTCCGACTTGAAATCAAAATTAGGTAATTATCGGAATAGTTATCGTCTCGTTTTAAAATTTTGATATATAGAGAATTTTTTATTTTGTGTACAACAAGAAATTGAATTATTTATAATTACGAAAGTGATAAAATAACAAACCAAGAAATATTGAAGAAAATCTAGCGATAAAACCAAAAATTTATCGTTATCGAATTACGCGGGGTAATGGTGAAAATTTTACAAAATTTTTTTTATAAATTTTAGGGGGATAATGATTAATCAATATAGTTAACTGTTATAATTTTTTAACTAGCAGCCCAGTCGTGATATTGTATGTAAATGATAAAATTCAAAATTTATTATTATTTTTTTTTTAACTGGCTGCTGAAATATTGAATATTGAAATAAAAAAAATAAATATGTTATGTAAAACTTGCGATTGTTCAACTGATGATGTTGTTCCTTGTTCCACGTTTGTAGGTGTTTGTCCTGTCTTCTTGTTGTTATTATATCCAGTAATCTTTATAGTCGTTACTATAATTTAGTGTTTCCTTTTTAAAAACGTATATGTACATATGATTCTCGTTGCACTGGTTGTATAATTATTGTTGTTTGTTTATTTGTTTTGTTTGTTTATACTCGATGATTCAATGTGCCGTTTGTTTCGGCGTCCGTTATATATTTTTTAATTCCAATTTGGTTGTATATTGTGTTACTTCGATGGGTTTTTATTTATGACTCCATGTTGTTTTTTTTTTCGCAAAATGCGTTTAAATGGGAATGAAAAATGTTCGTATTAGAATTTTGTGGAGGAAAAATTGAGTGTTGATAAATGATTGGTAATGAAAGGAAAGAAAATTTTCACTTACCCAAAGGCCGGTGCTTTATTTTTGCACCAGGCCGAATTAAATTACAAAACCTTGAGTAAAATCAATGATGCTTTACTGGCGTTGTGTCATTCACTTTTTCTTTTTGTCGTAAATGCTGAATGAGATTAAATGCGAGTTTGTTGTTGAAAATGTTCAATTCTTCCTCGTTTGTTTGTATATGATAATTGTTTGTTATAATTGTTGTACCGTTGTGTGTAATGGTTTCCTGTGCTCGAAATCTATAAGAATTTTTTTTTTTTCGGCAGTATGGTTGTCTTTTTGTTTAATAGTTAGAAATATTTAGAAATACACTGACCTGTGCTTGGTGCGTTTAATTTTGCACCAAGCTAACTTTTAATTAAGTATATATATTTAAGTATATTCTAGGCGTGGCCTTCCTGGATTATATGTGTATGTATGTCGTATTGTTTTAATACCGTAAAAACGGTAGCCGGTGGTCACCAATTTAACGCTTATATGGGCTGATATAGCGTTTTATTATTTAATTGTAACTAACCCAACCACAATAAAGTCCGAAACACATCCGCTTTATATTTTAAAGGCGGCCGCGCAATTCAATCTATGCGGCCGATATTTATTGATTTTTCACAATATAAAAAGGATATAAACTTTGGGTACACTAATAATCACCATCACCCAATATTATAATTAAGTCACTTAATTAGTACGATTAATATTAATTGCGAGAAAACTATTCTCCACCAGATTTTATTATAGAAAAACTTTTTAATTATCACTTTTAAAATAATTTGTTTTCTTTTTGTACACTGTATAGCGAACGATGTGTTGCTTGCGTTGCGAGATGCGAGAGTGTAATAATATTATATGTGTCTATAGTTGAGACAGCATGATAAAACGTAAATGGTATAGTCAAAGCAAAAATTGCTGATTTGCTGTTGTACTGAGGTGTTCAAGATATTTAGTAGAAAGTGGTGAATGTGCGTACTAATACATATGTGGAATGTATTTATTTAAAGTACGGATTCAAACCACTGTTTAACTGTAAGTCAAAATCTACTCCATAGTTGTCACTACTGAGCTGTAAAAAGGCTATTCAAATACAATTATATTTTATAGTCGAAATGAGTTGCATTTCGAATAATTGTAGGGATAAACGAATTGGAATAATTAATTGCATGAGTGAATCACTACAGGCTTATGGTCGGTTAATAGTTCAAAATGTCGGCCATATAGATATTGATGGAACCTCGTACAACCGAAAATAATTGCTAAGGCCTCCTTCTCGATCTGCGAATATCTGCGTTGATATTCGTTTAGCGTTTTTGACGCAAAAGCAATAGGCTTCTCCTCGCCATTTGGGAATAGATGAGAGATTACTGCGCCTATCCCATAATTTGAAGCATCTGTAGCTAGCACAAGTGGTAAATCGTTACGAAAATGAACCAACTTTGTTGCTTCCACAATTCCTTTCTTTATAGTTTGAAATGAACTTTCTGTTGACTCATTCCAAGTGAACTCGATATTTTTACGGCGTAATTCGTTTAACGGAGTGGATATACTAGAAAAGTTTCTAAGAAATTTATTGTAATAATTCGCTTTCCCAAGAAACGATTCAACTTCCTTTAAATTCTTAGGACGGGGCAATTTGTCAATGGCAGCTACTCCTTCATGTGACGGCTGTATTCCGTCTTTCGATATGAGATGTCCCAGGTATTTGATTTCAGTCATCAAAAACTGACATTTCTTGAGGTTACATTTCAAACCAGTTTCGTCTAACCGTTTGAATAGTAGCTCCAAAGTTTTCAAGTGTTCTTCTATTAACTCACCTGAAACTACAATATCGTCTAGATAGCTTGCCGTATTTGGTAATCCTACCAACAATTGATCCATGAATTTTTGAAAAACAGCGGGAGCACTAGCGATTCCGAAAGGCATTCGTTGAAATTGGTACAGACCATTTGGTGTGTTTATTACCACAAACTCCTTTGATTCGTCATCGATTGGGATCTGTAGATACGCCTCAGCCAGATCAATTTTGGAAAAGAATCGGCCGCTTTGGAGTCGATGAAATAACTCTTCCGCTCGTGGAATTGGATATTGTTCAATCATTAATTGCGGGTTTACCGTAACTTTGAAATCACCGCAAAGTCGAACAGATGAATCCGGTTTTGTTACGGCTACAATTGGGGCAGCCCATTGGCTGTATTGGATTGACTTCAGGACCCCTATCTCCACAAGCCGCTCAATTTCTTTTTTAACTGCACCCATTTGAGAAAATGGAACCGGACGGCTTTTGAAAAATCTCGGAACCGCATTTTCTTTCAACATTAAATGAGCTCTAAAATTGGTACAACATCCAAGTTTATTTTCGAATATGTTACTATAGGAACGACACATACCTGACACGAGATCTTGTAAATGCTTTTGGTTGGCTGCATTTGCCATTGTATCTTCCAACTCCAACTGCTGTACCGCAACTTTTCCCGATTGTAATAAATTTACTCGCAGTTCGAATGCTTCCACCCAGTCCATTCCAAATATGTTTGGTCCTTCGTGACTATTTGTAATCAGCAACGGTAACTCTCGAATTTGGTCTCGTAACTTTACAGCTACAGTTGAAACACCTTTTAACTGTACTGGAGTTCCACCATATGTAGTCAATTTTTGTGACGTAGGCTGAAATTTTGGTTTTTAAATTCGCAAATATCCCGTTTTTCCCACCATCGAAGCTGTTGCTCCAGTGTCAAACTGGAAATCGATTGGAATCTCGTTGACCGTTAGTTTGATGAATATTTTTCTATTCACTCTGTAGAACGGATCTGAAACAGTATGAACTAACTTCTCTTGTTCGGATGGCTCGGTTGTTTCTTCCGCTGTACTTGTGTTGTCTGACTGATTAAGTTGATATACCTCAAGTGAATTTATGCATTCCTTCTCGTTCTTTTGTACCCGCTGCCGTGATTGGAATCGAATAGGTTGATTACTTCGAAAAGACTTGCACACCGATTTAATGTGCCCTATTTTGTTACATCCATGACATTGTTCGTTGAGAAAACGACAATTCTGCCTCTGATGTTGAATGCCACATCCAGGACAGGAACGAAGAAGTTTTGAATTCGAACGGCCTCCTGAGCTTTGCCGACTCGCTTGTTTCTTAGAATGGTCAAATCTGTACCTTGATCGACTCCTATTTGAACGATCGTTCAGAACTTTCACCTCTTGTATATTATTAGAATTTTCTGCGGTTAGAACTTTAATAGAGCTCTGGGTTGTTTCATATGATGTAGCAATCATAGTTACTTCTTCAAGCGATGGATTTGATTTTTGCAAACAAGCAGTTCGCACAGCCTCATGGTGTGTATGCATCACTACCATGTCCCGTATCGCCCAGTCGACGTAGGACTCTGCACAATCATTCTTCTTGCACTCGAATTCACATTCGCGCGATGCTTCTCGCAATCTACCAATCCACTCGGAGTATGATTCATCCGGATTCATCTTCAAGTGCAGAAATTTGCATCTTGCTGCCAACACGTGCATTTTCGATCGAAAACTTGTTTTTAGTTTCTCGATCATCACGGTAAATTTTTCGGTTTTGTACTGATCGCCATCATTGTATAATTTTCTCAAATCATTAAAAGTAGTCGTTCCAACCCAAGATAGAAATAATGACTTCTTTTTTTCTTCATCTACAACATTATTTCCATTAAAATGTGCTTCCATTTGAGCAACATAATCATTGAAGTTTTCTTTATTTCGATTAAATTCTCGAAATGTGGGTACAAAACTCGAAACCGTTGGTTTAACATCACTTTTTAACAGCTGTTGAATTAATTCACCCATACTTTTCTGCTGTTGCTCCATAAACAACTTAAATTGTTCTTTATCCATTTTTATACACACACGTTTGTATTTGTTTCGTATCACAACCCAAACTATAATTTTACCAAATTAAAGTACCGTATAAACGGTTTATGATTTATAATTTTCAATCACAATTGCAACCACAAAAAAAAATTTTTTTTTTTTTTTATCTTCGTCGCCACTTTTATGTCTTATACTATTCTTCACTATGTCTATAAGATAATACGATATGAGAATAAATAAAACACTATCTAACTATTTGTTAAGTATTTATTATTTAGGTTGTTTCACTGCTGGTCTCGATGGTTGAATGATGACTGCTGTTGATTATCCACAATCTTTATACCTCGTCATGTTACGGTATATAAATTTAGATAACGTAATTGTAATGGTGTTAGTAATGGTGGTGATATCACCATTACCTAAATATACAACAAAATCCTATTCAAAAATTTTCACTAATTATTCATTCAGCAGTGAACAAAACAGAAGAAAAATATATTTCTATTCTATTCAGTAGATCGATTCTCTCATTTTGTTTCTTTTCTTCGCTCATTATTTATTTGTTAATGAATAGTATTCGTGAAGTTTTGGTTTACTATTTTGATCGAAGAAGAGAAAAGAGAATTGGAAAATTCACTTAAATCTAGAAGAAAGGGAATAAAAACAAACTGAAGAGTAATTTTAAACGCTGGTGTTTCTACTTTCTGTACACTCTTTCGCGTTGTGTTTTCCAGCACATTTTACGCATCTTGGCTCCCGTCTGCAATATTTTTGCGTGTGATTGAAACCTTGGCATTTTTTGCATTGAGGTATTAGCCTCGTGTTTTTCTTTAGCGGTTCTATTTTAACCCTCATATTGAGAATTGCTTTGATGTTGAAGATGTTTTCAACTTTCTCCGTTTTGTTAAACATAAGCATGAATAGTGGAAGCTTCCTATTTTTGACTTGATTGTTCTAACCTCTCTCTCGTTTTAGAATGTTTACTGCATCTTCTATTTGCAGATCTTTTGCCTTTAGGTCCTCAATTATGTCCTCCTTCTTACACGTTGGATGAAGGCCTCTGGCCGTAACCTTAATTGCGCGTTCGTTTTTATCTTCGTATGTGAACCATTCTTTACCTTCCGCATTGAGCTTTGTTGCTAGAGCTCTATATGTATCGGAATCTGTTGTATTGATTTTTCTTAGCTGTCACTGATTTCATTATAGATTGTATACTAGCAAATTCTGTTATGCCGATTACATTAATTGGCGGAGGAGCCTTTTCTTTCGGTACAACCTTTTGTTGCTGTTGCTGGTGAGCTCGTTTGGTATTAGTATCACCAGTTACTAATACATTAGCTTGCGAATGATCTCCAACTTCAGGCGTGAATTCTGCTTTTCGTTTTTTGGTAGGTCTTTTCTTCTTTTTCAGTACCCAATCTATTTCTCTCAAGAGATCTTCTTCATCAGTATGAAACTCATTGTTATAACTGGTGTGAGTACTTGCTTCATTATAACAAGCTAGCGGGTTTTCAGAAATCTCCATTGGTTTGGGCTTCTTTAATTCTTCATTTTCTTTTTTTAGTTTTTCAATTTCGCTTCTTAGTTGGGTTAAAAGTACATCTACTTCACTGAGTTTTCGACAGAGTTCAGCGTTTTCGTCTTTCTGCTGATTTGCAGAGTTAGTATGATTGTTTGGTGATCTTAACAACATTGAACTTCTTTCGAATGGGTTTAGCAATGATTGGCTCACCCCAGAATCCATTGAGCCAGCCTCGTAAGAGGGTGGATTAGCCAACTGGGTAGTTGGTTTACCACCTGGGGTATTGTTTCCTTTTTGCGTTGTATTCATTGCTTTAAAAATGGTTATGTATCAACTACCAACCTAACCAGTACAAGTTGGTAGTGGGTCATTGAAGAGAACATCATTTGCTATGTTCTCGGTAGTCGGTTATTCCGCCGTATCTCGGTTGCCATAGCCTCGTTATTTAATTAGCAGGAAGTACCACGTGCAGGTGAGGTTGGCATTTGGACGGCGTGTGTATTTGTTTACAGGGCGTAAACAATTGCCATCTTACTTTGGTAAAAGTTATTCTTATTCGGATTGGAATGAAATTTTGCCTAAAGTAAGAGCCAAGAATATTTTTTTTTTACTTTCAACAGTTGGCACCAAGCTCTAAAATAAAATTTATAATTTAGAATTTTAACAAACATAAAATAGTTATAACAAATTATTGAATAAAATATAATAATTCCAAATGATAATTAACAAAATGTAAAATTCTGATTTATCAAAAAATTGAGAATTGTTATTTAATACCAACTCATAAAAATATATTTACTCTAGTGGTAAACACTAGAACTGGAAAATCCGGAATGAAAATACACGGCATTGTTGTTTTACAATTTTGCATATGAACAATTAATACATGGCAACATTGCTTTTGCACCAGCATGGAATGAATACTATAATTTAAATCGCTTAAATGATCGACATTTTAATTTAATGTATCATTCTGTGGTGATGTTGGATTGCCAATTAATCCACATGTGTGCATTTTAATGCCAAAAACCATTCCATTACGTCTAGGACAGCGATTTTGGTCGCAAAATGAGGATTGAGTTGAGAATTACCGGAACGCAATAGTATGGTAAATTGTATTGTTGTCCAAAGAGTATGGAAATACAGAGAATAAACATTTGAAAAATAATAAAAACAATTCAGTGTCATCTCATGCGTACGAAAGGAAGGTTGTACATATTTTATTTCCAGTAATTTTCTGCAAAATTTCGAACTAATAAAATTTTTAATTGAATAATGATTTAAAGAAATAAATATTAACTAAAAAGAAAATAAGCCAGAAAAATATATATAAACTATAATTTTATTAATAATTTTAAATTATGAAAAATCATTCGACGTACATCGAATTAACACTAAGTCAAAATCAATAATTTACTTCTTATATTTTTCACATTATCCCTCTTATTCGTGTCATTTGATCACTTTGCCATGTTAAACAAAAAACAAAAAAAAAACGCACATGTGACAGTGCGAAATGGGCGTTTTTTTTAGTTTTTTGTTTATCATGATGCAAATAAGAGAGATAAATTGACATGAATAAGAGGGATAATGTGAAAAATATAAGAAGTAAATTAGATTTTTTGACTTAGCATTAATTCAAGCGCAGGAAAGGCAGGATTGTGATTTTTTCGATATTTCGATTCGACGTACGTCGTGTGATTTTTCATGATTTAAAATTATTAAAAGAATTATAGTTTATTTTCCATTTTTAGTTAATATTTATTTATCTTCAAATTACTGGAAAAAAAAATATGTACAACCTTCCTTTCATGAGATGACACTGAAGAATTGTTTTTTTTTATTTTTCAAATGTTTATCCTCACATAACTCAAAAAACAACAAATTCCAAAAAAAAAAGTTAAAAATATAACGAATGTGGCCAACGAAGAATGTATAAATTAAAAACCATTTATTTATGTTGCTTTATATTTTTTTATTGACGATCACGAGCAATTTTTTTGTTTACGCCCTATTGTACGACTGAGCGCTCCAAGAGCGATCAATGATCAATCACGGTGATGCTCTCCTATACCTCACCGTGATCTGATCATCACTTTATACCATATTTCGTAAAAATAGCACGGAAAAAATGCGAACATTTTAATTTAGTACATGAAAAACAAATTAAAGAAAGCCGAAGATTTTTTTTTTTTTGCTTTATACTTCTGTTTCATGTTTTAACGTGCCATCTCAAACAAAATTTTTCGATTGCTCACGCAAAGTACAACTGGGCGTATATTTTGTTTTGAATTTTTACTAACGAAGTCAAATGAATGTCGTCGGTTACAACAACAATAAATACAAAAACATGAATTCCTCATGTCAGAAGAAAGGGAAAAATAACATTAAGGCGAGCGTAAGCACCAAAAATTTGAACCGATTCTCGCTTCGCTTATTTTTGATACTTACAATCATGAGAAAACACACTAATACAATAAAAATATTTGACGGCATACAACTGTAAAATTTATATTATGCGCCACGCCGTGTGTATATACAAAATTCTCAATCCTCATTTTGCGACCAAAATCGCTGTCCAGATTTCATCGAATGCAAATAGTAAAAAAACGTTTTATTTTGATTAGTACGAGATTTTGTTCCATTTTTCTATACTTTTGATTATTGGAATGTTCTACACACAACACCAGGTTAATAATTATAAATATTTCAGTTTTTAATTAGAAATTTAAATCGCTTCCATCCATAGAGGTATAAACTATAGAGAAGAAATAAACAAACGCCAAGCATAAAAAATTCTGTGTGAAAAGAGAAAGACTAAAATATATTAGGGCCGTGTTTAGAATTTTATTCAATGGACTAGAATAAAGTGGGTTGCTTAAAATAAAACAATTAAAGTTTAAAAAACATTTTTATTTTAGATGCAAATACACTTATAATTACACTCTGCTAGTTTGAAAAGTGACAAGCTGGACACCCAGGAGGTAAATCTAATTCGAGTACGCTGAATCCAATTGTGGTAGTACCATTTCAAAGTTAGTACCCGTTTTTCAGATATCGCTTTCGACATGTTTTGGCTCAGAGTCAAACATTTGTCAAAATAGACACTCATTTTCACGTTGATAGCTCTTGAACCATTAAGATTTTCGTTTTGCTTTCTTCAGCAAAGTTGTTCCTATTATTCCGGCCAACAATTTTGCCGATCAATTAAATATGAAAAATGGCATCCAGGTCTTTTTATAGAAAATTTCGTAAAAAACAGGATTTTTTTCGTTGTTCAACAATAGTATTTGAACCATTAAGATTTTCGTTATGCTTTCTTCAGCAAAATTGTTGCGCAATGACTTGCGCCGTATTGCTTTGACAGACAAACAACTTGGGCCGAACATATCAATACCGAAAAACCACATCCACATTCACATTTTTGTGTTATTTTTTTTTATTCCTTTCGACGAAAAACACTTTTTTTTATCATTTTTGACCATTTATTGAATTTAAATCGATTGAATAAACATCGCATCGACAAATATAGATCCAATAGAAACTATTGAAAAAAAAATTTTACCGATTCAGTCGATTTTATGGTGATTTTCATAATTTTTTCTTAAAAAATTAACATTTTTCTTAACTTTTTCAATTTTAATTTTCTGTTTCTTTTTATAGTCTTCGGGATCTTCTTCCTCTTGTAAATTCCAACAAATGTCACCCAAGATGCATGTAGCTTTTTGCCGCCGTACCAGTGTTCGAGCCTTGCCATTACTTGGTGAAAACGCTCGCCGTGCTCATCGGATTCGGCTGGTGATTGTTCGGCAAATTTTTCCACATGGCAAAAAACTTTGGGTGCGTACGAAATGTGAATTTAAATGCACATTTTTGGATTAAATAAAATTTCATTAAAATCATTAAATTAATTGAAATTTGACAAAACCAAATAAATAAATCGATAAATGTGGTTAATTAAAATATAAATTGACATAAAACAGATGTATAAAAAATGAACATAAAAACTATCTATAGTATTATACATCTATGCTTCCTTCATACATTTTCTAGTTGAAGTATCTTGTGAGCGATTTGTACGGCTTGTTTAAACATTTTTGTTGGTTTTGGCCTTGTTCCAACAAAAATGTTTATACAAGCCGTATTGTATCTATGACGCACGCATACTATTATTGCCTACTATTTCTATACGTGTAAGTTTTTTTTTTTTTTTTTTTTAATTTAAAATAAATTTTATTTATTTATTTTATGTAATTACAATCTAGTCTCCTGGACTAATTAGCAATTTGTTTCTGACTTAATTTATTAACTTAAATTAATCTATGGCTTCTTCCCATTGGCATTCCATAGTGTTTGGTAAATTGAAGTAAACCACATCTTTGTTGTGGATTTTAGATCAGCATAATGCTGCTTAAACTGACAATCACACCAGCTCAAAAGGTTTGGTTCTTTTAAGTCTGCGAACTAAATTCGTGATGCTTAGGAGCTGAGTTGCCTCAATGTTCACATGTTGGCGGAGCCTTTCTTCATGTCTCCATGCTTTTTCCTGGATTTCATTTAAGATGAGGTTCATTTTAAGGTCCCTATGAAGGTCATTGTTCCTAACATACCAAGGTGCATCAACGATGTTCCTTAATACCATATTCTGAAATCTTTGGATGATATTTACGTTGCTTTGTTTGGTACAACCCCAAAGCTGAATACCATAAGTCCAAATCGGTTTCAATATTTGCTTATAAAGTAGAAGCTTGTTGTATGTTGATAAAGAAGAGTTCCTTCCCATCAGCCAATACATTTTTCTGTATTTAAGTCTTAATTCTTCACTTTTCTTCTTGACGTGTGCTTTCCATCGTAGTTTAGCATCCAGGGTCATGCCGAGATACTTAGCTGTGTTCGCATGCGGTATTATTTCCCGATTTATGGTAATCGGAATATGTTCGATTCGTCTGTTTGTAAAGTTGATGTGAACTGATTTAGCTTCATTTAGTTTTATTCTCCATCTTTTTGTCCATTTATATATTTGAGTTATAGCTGATTGTAACTTCTGTGTTGATTCTTCGTTGCTTTTTCCAACAGCTAAGATCGCCGTATCATCTGCAAAAGTTGCCACTGTGTTGTTTTCTAATGTAGGAAGATCATAAGTATATAGTAGGTATAAAACCGGCCCTAATACACTGCCCTGTGGAACTCCTGCATTGATTTCTTTCAATTCAGAAAATGTATCATCTAACTTAATCCTGAAAAACCTATCTTTCAAGTATGATTCTAGTATCTTAGCAAATTGCATTGGTAGAAGATTCCTTAACTTGTGGTTAAGTCCTTCATGCCACACTCTATCAAACGCTTGTGCAACGTCTAGAAATACTGTTGAACAGACTTTTTTCTCCTCTAATGCTTTCTCAATTATACTGGTTATTCTATGTACTTGATCAATTGTTGAGTGTTGGTTGCGAAAACCGAACTGATGATTTGGGATCAAGTTTTTACTCTCGATTATCGGATTTAATCTTTTTACCAGAAGCTTCTCAAAGAGTTTGGACATGACTGGCAATAGCGAAATTGGCCTATAAGACGATGTTATGTGTGGTGGTTTCCCAGGTTTTGGGATCATAATTACTTCTGCAATTTTCCATAAGCTTGGTACACATTTGATTCTAAATGCTGCATTTATAAGATTGGTGAGTTTCACCAGAGCTTTCCTTGGCAGTTCTTTTAAGATTTCTGCAGTAATAAGATCGTACCCAGGAGCTTTTTTCGTATTCATATTAGCTGTTATCTCACGCATGACTTCTTTTGGTGTTGTGGGTAGGATTTCTTTACTTTCTTGCACAGCTTGTTCAGTTATTATCTCGGCTTCCAACGTTTGGTCTTCATGTGGCTGGAATATTTTTTCGAGGTGTTCGGCAAATTCTCGAGCTTTGTCTTCATTATTTCTAGCCCATTTCTCACCTGCTATTTTTATTGGGGGAATCTGCATTATTGGTCTTTTGATTCTTTTGGTTGCTTTCCAAAGAGAATAATCAGTACTGTTATCATTAGTTAATTTTCTTAAATAGTTGCTGATTGATTCATCTTTCAATTCTTTGATCTCTCTTCTTAATTGTTGAGTGAGGTTGTTCAAATGAGTTTTATCTTGGGGGGCCCTTGTTTGTTGCCATACTCTTCTCGCTCTTCTTTTTTCTGCGAGGAGTTCCCTAATTTCCATAGGGTAATTGTTTCCCTTGATTTTCGTTTTAATTTCAGGAGTATTTTCCCAAGCTGATTGCTGTATATCGTTTACAAATTTGTGAACTTCTTTGTCTAATTGTTCTTCAGTCTTTAATGGAACCATTAAGTTAATTTTTTCTTCTAGCGATAGTCTAAAGCATGCCCAATTAGTGTGATTATTTACTAGGAAAGGGTTTCTTTCTTTCTGAATGATTTTTTCACTTAACGTTAGAAGTATTGGTGAATGATCAGAGTTTAAGTCGTGGCTTTCATCTACTTGTACATAATTTACAGATATGTTCTTTATTATAAAGAAATCAATCAGATCTGGCACTTTGTTTGGATCAGTTGGCCAGTAGGTTGGTTTTCCAGTTGAGAGGGCTTCACAACTGCATTTTCTGATAGCTTTTAGGAGTTCTTTACCCTTAGTTGTTGTTAATCTGGATCCCCAGTGGACATTTTTTGCATTAAAGTCTCCTCCAAGTACAAATCGTTTTCCTAATTTACTGAGGAACTCGAGATAATCTTTTTCTTTCATTGAGTGCTTCGGTGGGCAGTAAATACTAGCAATATAAATAGAACTACTTTTGGATTTGACAATAACAGCAGTTGCTTGTATTTCCTCCGTTTCATATTTTAACTCCTCATAGTGATGAATACTATTTCTAATTATAACAGCACTACCTCCTTTAGCAGTGTTTCCAGGGTGAATAGTGTGATATATTTGATAATTTTTGAATTTAATGTTTGATTGTCTAGTGAAGTGTGTTTCCGTGATGAGACATACATCGATTTTTTCTGTGTCCAGGGCCTGAATTCCGGTTCGGTGACAAATGATAATGAGAAATGACTTGATTTTTTATTTCAACTAGTCGGTTGCATTTTTATTTAGAGTAGGCGAAATAAAACATAAATTTATTTCTCATTCTCATTTGTCATTGATCCGGAATTCGGGCCCAGGACCACTTGCAGTTCTTGTTGATGTTGCATCAGTCCATTGGCATTCCAACATAAGATTCTAAGATCTTTGGCCATTTTTCTGTTTAGGGATGGCTCCCATGTAAGTGACATTTTCTACTATTATTAGTGTAAGTGAGTTTATACGTGTAAGTGACATTTTCTACTATTTTTGCTATAAACTACAATAAATCGAAGTCTGTATAGATTATACTGGGACACGACACTAAGGCCTGCTGCACATTTCAGCTAAGCTAAGCTACGCGATGTGGGCTATGTGCATAGCTTTCGGTTGTAAATAAAGAGATTTAATGGAACGTTGCACACTTGAGCTAAACTATGCGAGCTATGTTTTGTGTTTAAAGCGATGCAAACTAACTCAACTCGAGTTGTCTGCGCCGTGCTATGCCAGCTAACATCGCTCACATATACACTGATGTTTTTGTATATTTTATTATTAACTCGTAGGCTACTTATTTATATTAGGTATCGTGTCATAAATCGTAATAAATGAATTATGCAGAAAAATCAATGTATGTGTGAGCGATGTAACTAGCTGAAATGTGCAACGGAGTGAGCTAAGCGGTCTAAACTATGCTAATATAAACTGCGTTTCTCGCTTAGCTTACCCGGGGTCTACACTATGCAAAATTGCTGATATTTTCTCTCATGAAATTTTATGTATGTGTGTGTTTTTTTCAATGTATTGATAAATATTTGTTAAAAAAATTATCATAACTGGGCATTTTACTCTCATGATAATTTCTTCAATTGTCAAATAAAATTCGCTGAATATTGTCAGAAAATTAGTAGGTTTTTAAAATCGTGCAGAAAAGACATAATGGATAGACGGCGTAAAGCGATTAATAAGCTAATAATCCTAAAAAAACTTGAGGATTTTGACACATTCGTTATTCCTAAACATATGAATTAATTTTATAGTATTTTCAGTATTAAATACCATTGCGAAAGATTTTTTTTTATGCAGATACGAACCTCCCAACACTCGGAAAAAAATGAAAAAACATCTGAAAATTGCATTTTAATTTGACATTTCGTACAAATTTCATGATAATTTTTTCGTGAAATAGCCTGCTGATAATTTGCTGAGAATTTCAAAATTTGTATAATATACTTACACATACATTGATAAATTTAATTTCATGAGAGAAAATATCAGCAATTTTGCATAGTGTAGACCCCGGGTTAGCTGAAATGAAAACAGTTTTAAAGCCTGATTTCCCTTATGAAATATTTACTGACAGTATAAACAAAATGGGATAAAAATATATATTCGCGTGCTGTGTGAAGCCTGATTTCTATTATCAAATATTTACTGACAGTAAAAACAAAATGGGATAAAAATATATATTCGCGTGCTTTGTGAGAGGAAAAAAAAACTTTTTCAGTTTTACAGTACTGAAAAAATTATTATGATATACTGACATTTTTATAGTATACTGACAAAATTTACTGAAAAATATATGAAGCTAAGTATATTTTTTCAATACTGGAAAATATTTCGATTTTTCAAAAAAAATTAAAAACCAAAAAAGATCTGTGTCACTTCAATGAAATTTTCGATTTTTATGTTTTTATTCAGTAAAAATTACTGTCAGTAAATGGTTCATAATGGAAACCAGGCTTGAGAGAAAAAAAACACTTTTTCAGTTTTACAGTACTGAAAAAATTATTATAGTATACTGACAAAATTTACTGAAAAATATATCAAGCGAAGTACATATATTTTTTCAGTACTGGAAAAATATTTCAATTTTTCAATGCAATTTTTCAAAAAAATAAAAAATGATCTGTGTCATTTCAATGAAATTTTCGACTTTTAATGTTTTTATTCAGTAAAAAATACTGTCAGTAAATGTTTCATAATGGAAACCAGGGGTGACATATTATAACCAATGCTGTCTAGAATATACAAGCCATACTCCTAAAAACAAAAATTATTATTTTTTATTTTCATCGACATAACCTAGATGGCAATTAACATTCGAAAAATGGAAGAGTTGAGAGAAACAGAGAATAAAACATTTCAAAAATAAAAAAATTATTAAAATTTAGTATTATCTCATGCGTACGAAAGGAAGGCTGTACATATTTTTATCTCTGCTAATTTTCTGCATAATTTAAAACTAATAAAATTATTAATAAAATAATGATTTAAATATAAATAAATATTAACTAAAAATGTAATATGAATTGGAAAAATTTATATCTATTTTTTATTAATAATTTTAAATTATGAAAAAACACAACGACGTACAAGGTACAACCTCCCTTTCTTGCGCTTGCCGCTTGGATTATTTAATACTAATTTATTATTTTTATTTTTCACATGTTTTAATCTCTTCGTTTTCAAGTTTTGTTCTCTTTCATTTTTCTAGCATTAATGCCATCTGCAGAAGATTAATGGAACTGTCGACATAAATTGAGTGACGTAGACAGTATTATGGCTTGTATATTCTAGACGGCATTGTTCTAACCATCACTTTTTTCGCTTCGATCCATTTTCGATAGAATAATTGTATTCCTTTCTTAAAAATATAAAATTTTTAAACAATTTAGTTGTATGATACCGTTACTCTGTCGAAAATGTATCGAAGTGAAAAAAGTGATGGTTATAACATGTCAGCCCAGGCTTAATACAGAAATAGTAGGTTTTATTTTGTGTTTGTATCGTAAGTAGTATGGCTTGTATAAACATTTTTCTAGAAGCTTTCTAGAATATACAAGCCGTACTGCTGGCTACGTCACTCAATTTATGTAGACAGTTCCTTTATTCTTCTGCAGATAGCACTTATGTTAGAAAGATAAAAGAGAATAAAACATGAAAACGAAGAGAATAAAACATATACATATATCGCTCATTTGCTTTGATAGCGACATAACTCTAAATCAAATAAATTATAATAATCTATAAAGGACACGGCTGTCAAAAAACGGTCATAGATAGATTATTTCTAAAGATGGCAGTAGTGGTTTTTTAAATATTTTTTTTTTTTGTATCGAAACAAACATTTAAACAAAAGCATCCAACACGAATGAAATTGATAACTAGGCATGAATTATACCAAAAATTACAAATTATTAAGGCTGACGTCAAAAAACGGTCATAGATGGATTATTTCTAAAGATGGCAGTAGTGGTTGTTTTTTAAATATTTTTTTTTTTTGTATCGAAACAAACATTTAAACAAAAGCATCCAACACGAATGAAATTGATAACTAGGCATGAATTATACCAAAAATTACAAATTATTAAGGCTGACGTCAAAAAACGGTCATAGATGGATTATTTCTAAAGATGGCAGTAGTGGTTGTTTTTTAAATATTTTTTTTTTTGTATCGAAACAAACATTTAAACAAAAGCATCCAACACGAATGAAATTGATAACTAGGCATGAATTATACCAAAAATTACAAATTATTAAGGCTGACATCTTTAGAAATAATACCGTACTCAGTTTTCACGTATCAAATAATATTGCATTATCGATAAATCTGTCTATATATTTATTTGCTCTAAATGGTAATTTTTGAGTTGTTTTTGGCCCTACACAGGCGTTATTAAAGGTATTATAGCACTGGATTTCTATTAATATATTCCTCATTACCTCTCTAAATTATATCCCTTAGTCATTTTACAATTTTTGTCGAAAAGTATTAAAATTTAATATTTTGAAGTATTTCCTGAAAATAGTAATTTTTGAGATGTGTCATTGTTGCAGCAAATGAGCGATATGTGAAAAATATAAAAAATCAATTAGTATTAATCCAGGTCCAAGCGCAAGAAAAGGAGGGTCTGTACGTCGTGTGTTTTTTCATAATTTAAAATTATAGTTTATATATTTTTCTAACTTACTTTCCATTTTTTAATTAATATTTAAATCATTATTTTATTAAAAATTTTATTAGTTTTAAATTTTGCAGAAAATTTTCGGAAATAAAAATATGTACAACCTTCTTTGTTTAAAAACGCGACAAAATTATTGCGATTTTACGGAAATCAAAAAATCTAAATTGCAAATAATTCAATAGTACTTTTCCAGTATACTTTGATCTACATCAATATTGTTTTATATGCAGTTTTCGTTCCGCGATTGATTCGCTCCCCCAGTTCCTATAATGGACAAGAATTTCTTCTATATGCTCTACTGATGATTGAAATGTGTCATTTAGGCCATAAATTCGATTCTAGACTCTAGCCCGAAAATTCTTGTAATCGGTGAAACACAATCATATTGGAACACTCTTTCTAAAATGACTCTATTGAGCCTTGAAAAAACTAAAAATGTAAAGGAGCTTAAACGGTTAGAGAAACGAATATAAATTTCGCAAGATTTAATAACATTGTAACCCATTTTAATGAATCATCTTGGATAAGATACCAGTTTATTGTGCTGCACATATTTCATTTTATTGATTTCACCAGATATCAAACAGGAAGGTATCTTTCGAAAAACTGGGTCATTGTCAAGACAGAATGATTTAAAATCCCAACTGGCATCAAGAACATCGTTAAATTTGCACAACAGTATATATAACGTACATGATTGTGCAAGCGTTTTAAAAAATTTCTTAGGTGAGCTACCTGAACCTCTATTAACAGATGCCTATTATCCGGTACACGCTCAGTTAGCCGGTAAGTTCAAAAATTTGAAAAAAATATATTTTTTTTTGATTTGGTAATTTTTTAAAGAAATTTGCAACAATAGTGATACATCAACATCCGACACAAGAGAACTTCGATTATTGAGAGCAATACAATTACTTGTTCTGCTACTACCCGAAGATAATCGAGTACTCTTCCAGAAAATTATTGAAATGTTACATAAAACAGCCGAATTCGAATGCAACAATAAAATGTCGGCTGAAAGTTTGTCGACCATATTTACACCACATTTGATAGTAACACGAAAGTTGTCACCTGAATCATTACATGTTTCAGCACAATCAATGTCTGGTATCGTAAGCTTTATGATCAGTAAAGGTGGGAGTTTATTTGAAATTCCACCGCGTCTTTCGACTGATATTCATGTTTATTTTGAACAAAAGTTGACTAAATCGATGGCTCTTGACGAGTCTATAACGAACACAGTGTACACATTTTGTGACCGAGAAAAGACAAAAGCAGAACATGATGCTAATCCCACTGATCAAGCTCTAGCACAATTGTATGCACATATTCAAACACTGCCAGAATCGTCAAAGAAAAGGAAACTTATCAAACAATTTAATAAAGAAAATGGGCATGGTAAGTAATCGGGCCAATTAAGGCGTGCGCTTATGCTGATCAAAATTATTAACATTTCAGTTTTACAAAAATTTGGAATAAAATTTTGAAAATGAAGATTAAAAATAACACAAAAAATTTTGTGTTTTTTATAGTTTTTGTTAATAGATTGTCACATAATTTTAGGAACACCATTACAATATTTGATATTGAATCGAATGAAAACAGGATCGACACCTTCTGCAATAAAAAATACAAGGTCACTAGGAGACTCAATTAAAAAGCATATCTTTCATAAAAATTTACTTTCACGAACACCGAAAAAACCGTCGTCACCGTTTTTATTTAGGGTAATGACCGATGGCAGCACACCGGGTGGAAATAATTTAAGTAATAGTGGATTCAATGTAAGTTTCTTATTTAATCATGATAATTTAAACGTTTGGTCGTCTGATGGCGATGTTTCCGATTCATGTTCGGATTTAGATCGATCGCCTAAGGTTAAAAAATGTAGACAAAAGTATAAAAGATTTTATTGAGTATTTTGTTCAGTCATTCAGGATTTTAAGTTGAGATTTTATTTTTAGGGGAATTTTTGTTGCATGATGTTTCGACATTTTTTTTTAGAAATATACGTATATGTGTTTTTGTTTCAAAGTTTCGTAATTTATTTATTTTACCATTGCATGCTGCACGTTTTATGTACCTTTAAATATTACCAAGCATTTCATAATTTTTGCATGTTCGCTGTCTATTTTTAACCATCACAATTTTTTCTTCACTAAATCATCGCCAAATCATTATATAGACACCTGTTCGCGGAATTGCAAGCCAACCAAAAATGCGAGTACTTTTTCAAAGTCCTCTAACAATTTCGTCATCAAGTAATTCACTTAGCGAGTGTAAGGAAAATTCTACGAATTTTAAATACTTATCCGTTAGCGGTGCGTATGACAACGATACGAAATTAAATAAATCCAAAGACGATCTTGCTAGTGATAAAGAAAATTATGAAGCTATCGAGTATGATCATGATGAAGAAGATAATTTTGGTAGTGACGATAGTGGTTCACCACTAATATTTGTTCGTGATAAAAAATTAAAATCATATTACAAATCCGAACCAAATTTAAGTCAAATCGAAAGTCCAGCACAAACTACACCGAATGTAAAAAATTTTGCTAATCGACTTATCAAAGGGGTTAGTATGGGAAATTTAAAGTTATCAATATTTTCAACGCCCAGTAGTCAAAGTGGAAAACAGCGAGGATTGATGAGCAAACGACGAAAATCTGTTCATACAACAAGTCACATAAAGGAGGAGGAATATGAAAATTTTGGAGGAAATAGTGGCGGCCAGGCTGCACAATCTGAACATTTAACTGCCGATGATGAAAATTGGAATAGTGACCATATAATGGGAACACCGGTGACCAATTTTATTGGACGGAATTCTATGTCACCGATTACAAAATCTACGCAGCGTATGCCCAAATCAATGCAGGTGAGTGCGGTTACATGCATTTGTATATACCGTTATAATTATTATAAAATGTTTCCTCATATTTTCTCGTTTAAATAACTCATTTGTGTTTGTGAAATGTTAAATAATTTGTATTGCGTTTTGCATTTAAAAATTAAATTAATTTGATTTTTGCTTATTATTAAATCGACATCTGAAATATAGTGTATATCGGGATTATTTAGTTTTAATTCCTGTTATCAAACGGGCAATATTTGGGTTGAAAATAAAGAAGGTTGTGAAAAATGGGAGAGAAAAAGAAAATCAGAAATTACCAAGTTAATGTCAACTATGTTCGAATGTTACATTATCTAACTCTCGCGATGCCAATTATTTTAATAAATTAAGCAACTAACCAGTCAAAATTCTCAAACAAATTTAAAATACTTCGGTTAATTACAATTAAAGAATGCACCAATTATAAACCTAATATTTGGGAGGTTTTCTTAGCTAAGCTTATAGGTCTAAGAATCCATTTAGAAATAGAAATAAAAAGATTTTATATAATAAAACACAATATTTCGGTTTTGTCTTTTTCTTTAACGGGATATTTATTTTATTTGAAAATGAAAATACGATCGTTTCGGATGTTACTCCTTTATCAAATTTCTAACAAACACTCTCGAGTGTTTGTTAGAAATTTGATAAAGGAGTAACATCCGAAACGATCGTAATTTCATTTTCAAATAAAATAAATATCACGTTAAAGAAAGTGACACAAAATATTATGTTTTATTATATAAAATCTTTTTATTTGTGATATTAGTCCACGAGTAAACAACAAATAGAAATAATTTTTGGAACTCTTGAAATTTGATCAAATAATATCCATGATAGATTTATCTGAAATGTCGTTTAAATCAAGTAAGTAAAGGATCCTCATAATTGTATTGATCGGGTCAGAAAAGGATACTACAAAAATCAATTTAATGGTTTTAGGATTACCTATGTATTCTTATAGAAATTAAACTTTAACTCATATCGTAAATGACCTATAAAATAATAAGAACTAATTTGGAAATTAGCGAATGTTCGTTCGCTAAAACCGAACATTAAATCAGATTTGAATTAATTGTTAGTTTTTTTTCAATACAAACTAAGTTCTGTCTTGTTTACAAAGGAATCAAAAACAATTTGTTCAAGAATAGTATTCACTAAAAATTATAGGAGCCCGCTCGCCCCTTTTTCCAAAAAAAAGTCGAAAAACAAAGTAAAATGCCAGGAGGCCTCATTAGACTATTCTTATCTACGATCAACTTCAATAGGATAAGAAAATGATGCTACATACTTTCTTGTCATCCTTGGACATAGAGGACCACTGCTAATCGGTTTCGAGTAGCTTTGCATTTTATAATGTGAAGCACAAATGTAAGTCATGTTTTCCTGTCATTCTTGCGCAAGGGCTTCAATGATAGGCGGCTTTGAGGAGGTCTCTATTTTAGTATGTGAATAATTATTAAAAAAACACAAATTTTTGAAAAGCGCCCTAATTTCTATCAATGTTGGTATTTTAATAAATCATCAAAGCGGAGACTTAGGGTGGCAGACTCCATCTTCTATATGGTATAAAACAAATTAAAATTGCGTATCAAAAATTTGTTATATTTAAAAAATTTACTTTTTTGGGATTTTTATTACCAGTATATATTTTATGATTGAATAATGAAACTAAATTAAGAAATTGTGTATTCTTTTTCTAGGAATCCATAATGACTCCTCGATCTCGTAAACCAGTCATATTGCTTGGAACTAATTTAAGCTCATCGGACACAAATCAATCAGTAATTTATAAAAGTTGTTCGAGCCTGAATGAAGTAGATGAAGATGAATTCAGTGATATGATTTCTCAGCCTCCAACCGAGAAGATGATGATTTCCATGCAACGTGCAAAAAGTCTTGACACTTTAAATATTAATCAAACCGAAAATGCTGGTGGATCAGGCATAATAAATTTGGAAAAGACATTTTCACTGTCGAACCCTGAATCTTTGACGAGTGAATTTCGAGATTATCTATTTAGTCGCAGCGTGCTGACTGCATCCCCTGCCGATTTATCATTTTCATCCCAACCCGACGATTTTGGTAACGAGGCGGATGATGATCAAACAACCGATATTCCAAATTTAAGCGAATCCGAAATGAGTGAAAGTCTTTTGTACTGCCTTGATGGTAATAAACCGGATGACTTATCATTCCAATCAGATGAGAATGATCATAGCAGTAGTTCTGGCGACGGTTGTAACGGTAAAATAATTTGCCATGGATTACTGATAAATACAAGAAAGCGATCAAGTGACATTGTTGCTGTAGGCGATTCAAATGAAGCGGACGAGGAAACTTTTGGAAAATTTCAAAGTAAGAAAATGGTGCTAAAAAATAATATTGAATTGGATGAGACTTCGCTATAAAATAACAAACATTTATGTTTTCACGTCGTTTTTTATTATTGTTTCATATTTAATTAATTTTTATTCTTCCTATTGTGTTAATAATAATAAATATTTACATTTATATTATATTAAAAATACCAAAAAAAAAAAAAATATTTCTTGAAGTTAACGAGCAGCGCCCTAACGATATTCTGTGAATAGTTCTTGGAATTTTTATCTGTACACCTACAGAGTATAAAAAGGGTTGATCACGATTTTTTTTTAAAATAGATCATCTTGATTTAGTTCCGAATTAACCGTTAGACCCCGCTCTTTTAGAGCTTTAGCTATAAGACGATGTTTTTCGTGTCTTTGCTCCTGCTCTCTGCGTTGAGAGTCTAGTATATCATCGACTGATATCTCTTTAAGCGGCAGGTTCGATTCTCTTTCACGATCCTGTAATTAATCACTGGTTAAAGGTCTCTTATTTTTTTACTTTTTTTTAGTGACTACAATTATGTTTTATTAAATTTTATTTAATAAAATTGTGTCGAACTTCCGTTTTTTTTAAACCATTCCAAAGGGAAAAATTGCACTAAACTTGTCACAACAACTTTTGTTGTGACGAGAAGTTTAGTGAAATTTTTGCACAACTTTTGTTGTGACGAGAAGTTTAGTGAAATTTTCGCCTTGAAAATGTTTTAAAAAAACGAAAATTGGTCACAATTTTATAAAGATTTATTAAATAAACTTTAATAAAACATAATTGGTCCACTGATAAAAAAGATCCTTTAATTTTATTTGAAATTAAATTGTAATATGTTAGTATCAGAGCATTCACAATGAAAAACTTTTTACTTTTAAGATACAGGGGCCTATTCTCGAATTCCACATTCATTTTCCACATGTGTACATCTGTCAAAGTTCACACAAAAACGTTCGAAAATTGTAATTCGTATATAAAACACATGCGGCCTGGACATTTTCCTATATGGGGAATTTTTTCCACATGCTTATACTCATTCGGAAATATTCCCCTTAGTACCGAAAAAATTCAATTTTTATGAATTTTGACAGATGTTCACATGTGGAAAATGGATGTGGAATTCGAGAATAGGGCCCCTGAGGTTAATGAATTTCCATCATCACAAACAAAAATTTTTGTTCGTTAAGTTGGAAATTCATACAAACGTGTATTTTTGTGTTGTGTATACAAACGTGTATTTTTGTGTTGTGTATGCTCTGTATACAAGACGATCCCCGTCAGTACTTACTATTTCTCCCAAAAGTACCACATTTTCGCCACGAATAATAAATATTCCACGTGGGATGTCACCGTACTCGTTCCCAACATGGATCCGTTCTATTGTACGATGTAATACTAGATTTGCAAATTGATCTACGCTCCGCAGATATCCGATTAGGGTGCGGCCATCACGAAGCAGGACCATCAATTTTTCTGAACAATAAAAATCATAAAAAAACAATAATGTTAGCTAATATTTTCAATAACCTATTTAATCAATAGGATGCTATATAAATAGAAACTTATTATGCTTCGATTCGAAAGTTTGAAAACAGAAAGCTCAATTTTTGCAGTCGATGGCGAAACGGGACCAACGGCATTGTCTCTCATAGTTAGGGACCATTGTACATTCGATTTTAAGACTTCTCTATCCCGTCGAAAACGGGATGGTTTGCTAATTTAGATAAGAGTAGTCTTTAAAATGCTCTTAGAAAATTATGTATTACTTTCCACTTTCCTTGATTGGTGGGTGATTTGTAAATAATACATAGTTTGATGTGAAGAACTAATTTCGATCGAAATCGAAGCACAACCACCAAAAAATTATAAAAATTCTTTGAATTATGTACTTACTATCAATTTCTTCCAATAAATGTGCGGTTCCCGCTAGTGGATTATTATCAGTCATTGTTTTTTTAGTAAAATTGAAATAAAATTAATAATTTATAAAAAAACTTTTCGGCTCAAAATCAAAACACCAATTATTTTTGTATATTTTACGGATTTGACATTTGGGCACATTACTGCAATTGACATTTAGTGGATGAATTCTAGTACGTACATATAAATTAAAATTTAAACAAATAAAAAAGTTCCTCAGTAGATGTCGCATCTAGCCGTAAAAAAGGAAAGCATACCACATTTAGAAATTCCACTAACATCTTACGTCAGTGTAGTTATTACATTTATTTATCTCATCGTGGAATGGCAGTATAGTGGAAAGTTTAATTTATCTAAATTATATTTAAAAATTTAATATTATAATTTTAAAATTATGAATGTATAAATTGTTATGCAGTACCTGCCTAGTGTATTAATATCGTGAATTAAATTAAATCTGTAACATATTAAATACGTGTATTTTAAATAAGTAATCCGGTCTATGTCCGTGTGTTTTGGTGTGAGCGCGGTTGTGAAAAAAAAATATTGTCATTTTAAAAAATCGGAAAATTATTTCGAATTTGTTAAAACAAAATGAATTCTCTATTGTACAATCAACAAATTATTGGATTATGTAAATATCATCATCATCATCCACTTAAATGTAAGTAATAATTTGAAATTATCTATCGCTGATGAAAAAAACAAAAAAGTTCGTAGAAATGCCGATTCCATCCTTATGTGCTATATCGTAATGATTTGTTACTTTTACGTAATACGTTTAACAATAAAAATATGTACAAAACATCTGATCGGATGTCTGTTTGTTTTCTTATGGTTTTTTAATTCCTTTTGAAAAAGAAACAATTATAAATTAAAACCTATGTAATTAGACTTAACGAGCTAACCTTGACCAAGTAATGCCATGGCTTGTGTTGGCCTTGATTAATATTCGAGAACGCAACCGAATTAATCGCCAATAATTTACTAATTATAACCTATTCCGAAAAATAAATTTTATGGAAAATAAAAAAGTCACGATTAGGAACTAAAGTAAATAAGCCCTGAATTATGATGTTGTTTTCTATAAATAACAAAATAGAAACAAAAAATTTGGGTCAGCTGGCACTTTTAATTTTGACAATAAATGTTTTATGAATAGATACAGTTGAAGATGAATATTTTGATTTTTGCTTTACAACATAAGTGGAAGTACATACCTATTAGAATTTATGTATAGAAAATATTTGAAATTATGCCAAATTATATCATAATTAAATACATCCATCAATTACTCGTACTAAGACGTTTACGTACGCAATTTTTAATACAAAAATTTGTTTTCATTGCAAAATTACTGTACCTCGCATGCATAAATACAAAAAACATACTTACCGGCTTATAATCCCTGATTGTTCGTGTGCGATTTTTGGTTGAGTACAATTTTTTTTTTGAAATTTACCATCAAAATTTTGTTTCAGAGAGCAATAACCTTTTCTTTGTTGTACACGTACCACGCATAAGAGCAAAGATTCGAGTTTTTTTCGAGTTTTGTTGGCAAGCATTTATGGGTTTTCATGAATAAGAATTTACATATTATATTTATGTATATACATACTACTAAAAATTTGAATGAGGTAGATTTACTAATGTTGTTTTCGATTGACCAAAAAAATTGTACTCTTGCAAAAAAAAATCTGCATGGTATAAAATGAGGCAGTTTAGTTTTCTTTGCACGAGTTCAGATTTTTCGGTGAATCGAAAACGGCATAAGAAATTTGAAAATCAATAGGGAGTTTTCTTCAACTGTCAATCATAAATATTGGTTTCATGTTTTCGTATTTTAGGCAAAAAAAAAAGATTTTTAAATTTAACTTAAACGATTATAAAAATTATGTGGTTTCACAAACAATAATTCCTATTTAGCTGGAAAAAAGCAATAATTCTTATTTGTTTGGCCTACGGCTTCGATGTCATTAGCTGTCAAAATTTTTGGAGCAAAAAAGTCTTTATTAAAAATTTTTAAAAAAATTTTTTTTTAAGCGGAGTGACATAAGTGATCTTTTTATAATTAATATTATTTTGTACAATTACAAAACACCAACAGTTTTCACTTACTTAAAAATAACAAAAAAAACAAAATTTTTATTTTTGAATTTATTTATTTTTATTTATTTAAAATTACAATTAGTTTCGATCTTGTAAAGATCATCTACAGGTAATTTTTGCAATATCGCAATAGAATTGCAAAAATTACCTGTAGATGATCTTTACAAGATCGAAACTAGTTGTAATTTTAAATAAATAAAAATAAATAAATTCAAAAATAAAAATTTTGTTTTTTTGTTATTTTTAAGTAAGTGAAAACTGTTGGTGTTTTGTAATTGTATTATCGCATTTGTACGCGTTAGTTTTCAATTTGCTCTGTAGTACCATGTTGGTTTCGGAATCCAAATTGATGGTCTGGAATAATGCGCCGTTCTTCTAATATTGGTTTCAATTTCGTTAGTAACATTTTTTCAAATAGCTTTGAGATTGTGGGCAGCATGCTTATTGGACGATATGATGAGATTTGCGTTTCATTTTTCCCTGGCTTATGTTTCATTGTGATCAAAGATATCTTCCATTTTTGAAGAATATAACTGGTTATGATGATCGCGTTGAATACAAATGTTATTATTTTTATGCATTTATCTGGCAATTCCCTTATCATTTTTCCAGTAATGAGATCATGTCCTGCTGCCTTTTTCGGGCTTATGCAAGTTTTAATTGTATTCTTAACTTTCTTCCAATTATACTTTATAGGTTTGTAGGATAAACCATCATCCATTTGCCGGGGTGGCACGAAATAATTATCTTCTTCGTGTGGGACGAATACTGTTGTTAGATGAGCAGCAAAAGCATTGGATTTTTCTTTATTACTTCTCGCCCAATTTCCAGTTGGTAGTCTAATCGGTGGATTCGAATTTGTTGGCCTTTTTACATTTTTTGTTGCCTTCCACAAAGAATAATCTGTCCTCTCGGTTGCCGAGAGATCACTTAAATAGTTCTTTATGCGCTGGTTTTCTTCTTCCCGCAAAGCAAATCTTAGGACCTTAATAGATCGATTTAATTTCCATTTCAATAACGGTGATTTTGTTGGCTACCATTGACGGCGAATTTTTCGCTTTTCCTGGATTAGTTCCTGTATATTATGTGACAGTTTATTAACTTTTTCAGAACTGCTTATGCCGGGTGAGCCCTTTCAGCGGATAATGTCATGACATCTTTTAGTTTTTCTGCCGCCGCATCAATATTCGTATTTTGTTGACCAAAATTTAATTCTAATTATTTTGGGTTAATTTTTTTTCCAAGAAAATAGCCAATTTGATTTAATTGACAAAAGCCAACCTTTCGAAATAAAATATAAATTTACTATGTATTATGGCTCTGGTGGCAGGTATCATAACCAAGAATTAGAATTATGTTTAATTAAACCCAATTTTTTTTTGGGTTAATGTTATTCTTATGGGGATTTATTATATGCAATTGTTGTTGTAAATTTGTCAATGAAATACGCTAAATATCAGCTGCTGTGATCAGAGGAATATTAAGTAGACAATCCTATATTGATCGCAATTAGTTTGCTTGTTTGTAAGACGGTTCGGTATTTCATTCCTTAGGACATCGGTACTCACTGTTACTATTACTGGTGAGTGATCAGAAGACATCATTGCAATCGGCGGCCTTAGCATATGTAATTTTCTTTTTATCCGTAGACCAGTAAGTTGGGTTACCGGCAGATAAATAATCCAGGGAATGTTCCTCTAAAGCATCATAAAGTTGTTTGCCTCTCGGCGATGTTAATCTGCAACCCCAATGAGAATGTTTAGCATTGTAATCACCTCCCGCAAGAAATGTATTACCCAGCTCGCTGAAATAATCCAAGAATTGGTGTTTTTTATAGCACGTTTTAGAGGACAGTACACTCCTTCAGACAGATGCTCTTTGAATGTATATGACCTTTCTCATACTTCGTAAGTTCGTAGTGTTTTAATCTTCGCTTAATCAATACAGCAGTTCCTCCATGTGCTTTACCATCTGGGCGCTTGGTGTCATAAATAGAGTATTAATTAATTTTGAAATAGCTATTTTTGATTAAGCGGGTTTCTGATATTAACAATTTGTCAATGTTGTGCTCAGTGCGAAATGCATGTACCTCCGCTTTATGTTGTGGTAGGCTGTTTGCGTTCCATATGGCTATTTTGATGATGATCATTTTTGGCTTTTTACGACTATCTGCATCAGCGTGCTCATATTCTGCATCATTTTGCTTTTGTATGGGATGGATAACTTGGACATAACATAAGAAAAATTAAAACTTAATCTGAAATTATTCAGGATTTATTTCCGAAAACACCTATTATGTAAACATGTATAGATCTATCAAAATGCTAATGGAAATAATTTTTTTCCGGTTTGCATAGCCTCTCAGTGAAGGTACCCTACGGTGACGGTACTCCTTTGTACTCCTCCGGTGAGTCTCAGTAACCTCGAACCTGGTTCTTACATACTGTTCTATTGTTTTTTAATTAATTAATAAATTTTGTTAAAAAAAACCACGAGGAGTAAAGTTTTAAATAAATATTTCTAAGATTATTTCTTTAAAAATTTATTATTACGGAGTTGGTGGTAGTTCTGTAGCAAAAAAGCTTGGAACGCAAAGGGTTAAACATGTTTTGATAATATCACAGAAAAGGATATAAGAATGTTTTTTTTCATATATTAAAATGGTATTCGAATCATTAAAATACGAGTAGATAATTATGTACTAACTGTATGTGCTCTAGTAAAGAAAGCGACCATCATATAAGGGCTCGTCACCAGCATTTTCGTATTTGCGTATTTCGTAATTTCGTAAATTTGACGTCTCTTCTGATTGGTTCAAATTTTTTCTCCTAAGTAAGCAAGAAACGTCAAAAATAAACACGCTCACAGGCTACTTATTTGCGTAAATATTTTCGTAAGAATGTTTTTTAATGCCCGATTTAGATGAAGAAAAATGTTTGCCTTGCAAAAAATGTTTGCCTTGCATAGAGCTGCACGCAATAAAAAAAATATACATTAGTTAAAATGAGAAAGGACTATGTAAACCAAAATGGCGATGCTATAATTTATAGGCGGCTCATACATAATTGGATGTTATATTTTTTGACATTTAAAAGTAGTGTGACAAAAATAAAATTTATAACAATAAATAAAATTGTTAGTGATAAAAATAAAACTTAATAAATAAAATTGGGAAAACTGCTTTTGATTTGATTTTTTCTGCTATAACATTTGACTTCTGGTCATCGTATAGGTTTTCATAATATACTTTTATTGTGTTTGTGTTTGTTTGTTACTATAAAATATCAAAAAATATAGTCGGGTCGAGTATATTTTATAGTATCATATTTATTTTTAATGTTTTTATAGTAACAATTGGTAAAAAAAACAAAAAAAAACGCTAACATAATTTTGCATGTTTATGTTTTGTTCTTGTCATTCAAACGAAAATTGTAATATAGCATACTAATCTCTTCTTTTTTTGCAAGGCAAACATTTTTCTTCATCTAAATCGGGCATAAGTCTTAAAATTATAAATTGAAACTAGACAAATGCCCTATGCTGTGAAAATCAAGTACACAAATAAAACAGCAAATATGTAAATAGAAAATTCGTAATCTTTAGGTTGGATATTTCGTCGTTTGAGTTTTTTCTTTAGATTTGTTTATTAAAATTAAATTATTTTCTTACGTTATAAGATAGTTTTCTAACTATACGAAATAAATAAGAATGCAAATTTTGGGGAATGGGCAAGATTATCTACAGCTCATTTCCATGAAATTTATAATTCACACTAAAAAAACAATACTGAAGGAAATCAACAGTAAAGTTGAGTACATATAAACAATCAATTAATTTAATTTATAAAAAAAAATCACTAGTAATCACAGCAAAAATTTTAAATCCAGCAATAACCACCTACGCTGAAGAAATTACGAAAATAAATAGCCTGTGAGCGTGTTTATTTTTGACGTTTGTTGCTTATTTAGAGGAAATAATTTAAACCAATCAGAAGAGACGTCAAATTTACGAAATAAACAAATACGAAAATGCTCGTGACGAGCCCTATAGTTATAATTATGTTCCTATCCTTATTGTACATTATTGTGAAGGAAAACAAAGGAGAATCTTTTGTTTTTATACTATACGAGTATGGTAAACAAAACTTTATGAATGAACGAAACAATAGAAACCGCAACCATATGATTAAGTTTCACTAGTACATATATATATATATATGTGTATATTTAGAAACGAACGATCGTTTCCATGCCATACCATTCACCCATTCCACACGAGTCGCGCTTACGCTGTTGCATTTCTTCGTCTCTTACCTCTTTGCCTGTTTTTGCCTATAAACAAAATTTAGTTTATAGGTAAAAACAGTCTAAAGAGGTAAGAGACGAAGAAATGCAACAGCGTAAGCGCCACTCGTGTGGAATGGGTGATTCGCTTATAGATTTTTTTATTTTATTTTTTTTTGAGAATTTTGTCAGTGTATACCAAAAACATTTATAATTCCAAGATGAACTATACAAAATTTAAAGGTACGGCTAAAGTTTACTTTACGTATACATCGAGAAAATCAGGTAAGGAGTATATATTTTGGAAATTTTTGAATGTATGATTGTGTATCTATAGTTTTTAGGAGGGGGAAGCCAAATTTCACCGGAAAATTACCTCATTTTTCGGGAAAATTTTCACTTTTTAGTTGAAAAAATTGTGTATTATTTTATTCAAAATTCGTAAAAATGTGCAATTTTTTTAAACATTTGGATATTAGGATTGTATTTTAACAATTTTTCGACAATGCAAGTAATTTTTCCGGGAAAATTTTGCAATTTTTCCAGGAAAATTCTGAAATTTTTCCACTTTTTTTTTTACTTAGTTTCAAATTATAAATAAAATTTGAAACAGGAAGAATAAGCGGGGTGCGGGGGTTTGTGGGCGGCAGCCCCCATCATCTAAGGTATACAATGAATTAAAATTATATTAAAAAAATTATTATATTTACAAAAGTGGCTTTCTTTAACATTTGTGGTACCATCAGAAGGAGCGATAAGGGCGAAAAAAAACTCTTTGATCTGTGTCTGCAAGGTTGACGAAGCAATTATTATTAATAAAAATCTTGAAACTATTAACCTTTGCTAGTATAAGAAATGTTTGGAAAAAGTTATTTTAAAATATTTTAACATTTGTGGTACTATCAGAAGGAGCGATAAGGGCGAAAAAAAAACTCTTTGATCTGTGTCTGCAAGGTTGACGAAGCAATTATAATTTACAAAAATAAATAAAATAAAAATTATTTTGTTAAATTATATTTCTTAATTATAACATTTACCTTATTTTGAAAAAATATAAAAGTGGAAATTTTCCCGGAAAATGAGGTAATTTTTCGGGGAATTTGGCTTCCCCCTCCTAAAACTACAGATGCACAATCATACATTCAAAAATTTTCAAAATATATACTCCTTACCTGATTTTCCCGATGTATACGTAAAGTAAAATAACGCCAAAGGTACAAAGTGACTACTGGTCATAGTGTTAGTTGTGTACATATAAGCCTTCAATAAAAAAACTAACCAACACTAATCTAATTTGTTTTGATTTTGTTCTATTAAATATCAAAAAAAAGTAAAAAATACATAAGAAACAACAACAATTTAGATCACGGCAACGCTGTATAATAATATCAAATAAAACGAAAGCTATTTATGTGTATGCTTCTTGGAACAACAAAATAAATTACAACAACAACCACCATAGTTTGTTGAGAAAAAATTGTAATTTATGATATTATCAATGGAATTATGGTTTTTTTCGAGAATTGTCGAGAATTATTATTTCGATTTAATTTGTAGCTTTTATGTTGTTAATTCTCCTATTTTTCTGTCAAATATTTACGGATTTTATTTGTTCGAGTTTGAATTAAATAATTCGAATTATTTTTTTAATAATTTAATTTCTCTGCCTAGTGCAATTCTTGTTGTAAATTTCTTAACAAAATACGCTAAATGTTTTTCATTCGTCATATTCGAGATTCGAGATAAATTTTGACATTTGAGGAAAAATAAAACCAATAAAAATGTCTGTAATACATTTCTATAAATATTTTTGTTGGTTTTGGGAAACAGATCTATAACCTATCTTTATTACACTTGTAGACCAAAAAAATGGCATATTTTATTGTTTTAAAAATACGAATAAGCCTACATATTTCAATGCTTTACTAAACGTTAAATATAAAAATATTAAAGCACAATTCGATTTTTAACATCAAGACACCTTTTAAATTTAAATTATCTAAATAATTTTTTTTATTAAATTCAATGAAATGAATTTCATGAATTTGAACATGTATAATATTTTTGTCAAGAGTGTAGAAATAAAAAGTAAATATATGTTTGTATGAAAACAAATGTAAAGTAATAAGCAACGTTGCCGTCATCATTTAGTTACCAACACTACCTTCAGTACTCATTATCAGACAATAACAAACAATAATTCGTTTAATAATTAATAAAATTTTAATTCACAATTTTGCATTTTAGTAAATTGATTTTTATTCTCAAACATCGTCAGGCCATGTGTTTCTTTAAAATTTCATTTCGTAGATTACTATGTATACGATTAGTTTTATTACTTTACGCAAATGAACATAAATTGTTTAAAGGAGCATGAAGCATGATGATGTTTTGAGAAAAAAATTATTAATTTCAATCAAAATTGTTCGCAAATTACATTTCGATATATTTAATATCAAATTATTTTTATAGGCTAATGTGAATTATTTTCATCTGGTCAATGAAACTATACCTAAATTGTATACCTAAGTGTTTGTATGAAAACAAATGTAAAGTAATAAGCAACGTTGCCGTCATCATTTAGTTACCAACACTACCTTCAGTACTCATTATCAGACAATAACAAACAATAATTCGTTTAATAATTAATAAAATTTTAATTCACAATTTTGCATTTTAGTAAATTGATTTTTATTCTCAAACATCGTCAGGCCATGTGTTTCTTTAAAATTTCATTTCGTAGATTACTATGTATACGATTAGTTTTATTACTTTACGCAAATGAACATAAATTGTTTAAAGGAGCATGAAGCATGATGATGTTTTGAGAAAAAAATTATTAATTTCAATCAAAATTGTTCGCAAATTACATTTCGATATATTTAATATCAAATTATTTTTATAGGCTAATGTGAATTATTTTCATCTGGTCAATGAAACTATACCTAAATTAATAATGAAACATTATATTATATTTTCTTCAATAAATTGTAAATGTAATACCTATGCGCTAATGATGTATAGTATTCGCTTTCAATCGCATAGTTTCAAAAATTTATTTTTTAGGTAAGATCAGAACATGGTGATATTATTTGTCTCTCGTCTCTTCGGAATGAATCGAAAAAGATTATATTTGTTACTTTTAAGATATTTCATTTAACAATTTATTTTGTGCCCTTGGTTGAAATTTCAAAATTTAATTTAAAACCCATAAAATGATGTATTCAACATTTTTCTTTTTTTTCTTGTTTTTTTTTTTTGTAAAATTGTTAACATTGTTGACAAGGAGACGAAGCAACAATACGATTTTTTTGACGATTGGTTTTGGCCCTCAAAAGAAAAGTAATTTTCAATGAGGTAAGCTTTGAATTTTAGTTGGACTTGATTACCCCGACCTACATCATATATCGTTGGAAAACAAGTGGACATCAAAAATTGTATTCGAGTTTGTATTCTCCGGCCAGGAGTTTGGTTGCCCTGTGACATATAAATTAATTTTAGTAAAATTTTGGAGTTTTATGTATTGCTAATTTCAGCGGCTACCATTGTTTCGTTTTAAAGAATACGAAAAGAACAACTAACGAAAAAGCATATAAGTATGTATATTTTTCTATAGGTTTTAGCAAAGGTAATCCCATATTAAAGATGATTCATTCAGTACAAAAATTTAAATTAAAAATCGAGCACCCCCGATGCAATATCTGTTTTTTTTCGGTAGTTGTTCCCCATTTCGAATTTTCTCTACACGATGTTTGCCCACAATTAATTCGTTCGATAGATTTTTGATCTGTTTATATAAGCCTGCAGCATGGCGTTTTCCCACAACCACTTTTAATTTCCAGTGTCATACCTGGACAATATTTTGGGTCCGTGGAAAACACTCCGTACCTGTTTCTACGTTCCCAACCGTCGAAAATTTGGGATTATATTTGGGGCGCTTATTCAAATCACCACTATAATTTTTTTGAACCAGCTCCCTAACTTTTTTAAATCGTGGTCATCACATATTTCACTATTGTATTGTTATCTCAATACGGCATATAGTACATTACAGCATAGGATACACTTTCAATGCGGCATATATGTAGTTCACCTCGGCATATTTCAGTGCAGCATGTGGTACAAAGCGGTACATTTTAAGACTTGGCTACTTCTTAACCGATTATCATTCTAAAATGATTTTTTTGATGAAGTTCTGGAGTATGGCCAATTAAGGTGGAATTATTATATGTGGAACGTGCTCCATCAATAAAAACATGTGAGTACTGGTTCCGGCATTTTGAAAGTGGCGATTTTGACACCAGTGACAAAGAACGCGAAGGGAGGTCAGTAAAGTTTGAAGATGCTGAGTTGGAGGCGTTATTAGACAATATGCATGACAAACTCAAGAGGAGCTCGTTGAAACTTAGGCAATGACTCAACAAGCGATTCAAAACCATCTCAAGGCCATCGGTATGATGCAAAAACAAGCAAATTGGGTTCCGTATGAACTCAAGCCAACTGCTCCAAAGACGAATCGTGACGAGGGACGAAAAGAGGGTCTATACGACAACCCAAAGCTCAGAGAATCGTGTAGTAAACCCGGTCCTGCATCAACTTCGACGGCCAAATCGAATATTCATGGCAAAAAGCTAATGCTGTGCATCTGGTGAGATCAGTTCGGAGTGATCTACTATGAGCTACTCCAGCAAAACGAAACCATCACTGGATAACGTTATCAAGAACAGTTGATGCACTTAAGCCGATCATTGAAGCTCAAACGCCCACAATATGCCTAAAGACGTGACAAAATGATCTTTCAGCACGACAACGCTCGGCCACATCTTGCAAAAGTCGTCAAGGAAACTTTGGAGGCGCTTTAATGGGATGTCCTACTCCACCCGCCGTATTCACCAGACATTGTTCCTTCCGACTACCATTTGTTCCGGTCGATGACTAATCGCCGAGCAGCACCTCACTGTTTACGAAGAATCCAAAAACTGGGTCGTTTCTTGGGTCGCCTCCAAAGACGAGGAATTTTTTCGACGCGAAATCCGTATGCTGCCTGGAAGTTGGGAAAAACCTGTAGCTAACGATGGACAAAACTTTGAATAAAATACATTGTACCAATTCTCTGAATAAAGCTTCGAAGTTATAAAAAGAACTCAATACTTATTTGTGCCCCCAATAGATTCATTCGAAACATTCCGCCTTTCGATATAATCAGCCTTTCGATTTTCGGCTTTTCGGCATTTGCCCTTTCGACGATTCGGCCTTTCGACCCTTTCGGCCTTTCGACCCATTCGGCCTTTTGACATTCAGCCTTTCGACAGAAAGGGAATAAAAACAAATTGAAATAGTTTAGAGCGCTGCTTTAAATATTCTTTTTAAAACATGCTGGGAAACCTGAATATGCTCATTTTAATGAAAAGGCGCCTTAGAAGAAGACAATATTTTTCTAATGTGGTTTTCGTTTGATAAAAAAAACTAAACTCAGTGCAAAATAAACTAAACTCGATCAAATGATCGAGTTAAGTTTTTTTTGCACTGAGTATTGTTTTTTTAGTCAATCGAAAACAACATAACTTAAATAAAATTTACAAAGTTTGTCCTCGCTCATTTCATATATATGCCGACGTCACTAAAGACAAAACCTAGAAGCTAATTTTCCGGCAGCTAAGCATTCCATTAACCCTACAATGCATGATTTTTTCTTTCTCAACGAAAAAATTCTGTCAAATAGATATAATTTCGCTAGTTTACAATCTGAAAATAAAATTTTCTTATTTCCAATGGTTCTGGTGAAAACCCAATTTTCATGGTTGTATCATATATGATACATTATGCATTTATGAGTAAAAAAATCACTAACGAAAAAAAAAATTTATTTCACAGATTTATAGTTACAACTTATAATATACATTATAATTAAATAAAAAAGGTACATAGTTTTTATTCACAGCCTATGTATGTTATTTAAAAATTCATAGTTAATAATTTTTTTTAATAAAAATAATAATAAAATTGAATATTTAATAAAAAATATAATCAGTCGTTTCGACCATGAAAAATTTTAAAACAATTCCTATCTTTGTTGAAACAAAGATGAGTATGGCATTTGTCACATTTAACAAAAGTAACACCCAGGTAATTTACATCGCTGCCTGTCGGATGCCCAACTACAAAAATGTGCAATATTGTCCTCTCGCACTACCTTTGGAGGTAAGTGGCTTGCGTTTGGTTTTTTCCTTTTCGTTTCTATTGCAAGATTTATATTTATAGATGGACGGCCACGTTTTAAATTTTCGCGATTATCGTTTGCTTTACATAAACTCTCAGCAACCTCAGTTCGGAAATCTGCTAAACTAAGGTGTCGTGTCCCATTTACTTTAGAAATTCTTTTTGAAAGCAGCCATGAATTTACCACTGTGACATCTAACAAATGGTAAAATACTCGTATGTACCACTTCCTCGATCGCATTTTGATTTTGTGGCGACCTATTAAACTGTCTAACAAATCCACGCCACCCATATGTTTGTTATACTCCTTGATTATTTGTGGACAATTTACCTGATCAAAATAATTAATTCAAAATTAGAGTAAAACATTAAGTTTGCTTATACAATTAATAATTTACCTGAACAGTTTGTTTTTTACTACGAATACGTTCCCGATAAACTTTTATCATCCTCCAATTTAATGATCAGGTTTTTAATTTCTACATTAATTTTGGTACGAGAATCACACATTTTTAATTAATTGGACAATATTTCTTTCACCATATAAAAAATACGACTAATAAACTTTTACGGAAAAAAGAATTTATTAATTTACTGTTAGTTGAAACTAAAAGTACAAAAAATAATAAATTGTTACTGTGCTAGTGTTAATTTTGGCAAAAGTGCTAGTGTACAGACAATTCTTTGACATCGTTTTAGGCTGTTTAAATAGTATTAAACGTAAAAGTAAATTAATTTATGTCATGATTATTATTATTTCCAGGTTCTTAAATGTAATTTGAGTAAAAAAAAATTAAAACTGATTTTTTTGTTTGATTTGTAATTATTTTTTTTATCAATGTTTCCTCAACCGAGAGCTGTACGAACAATTTTTTGATAGTTTTTTATACTCTCTTTTTATTCATTTTGAAATTTACACTATATAGTATATCTTTATCTCGAAGTGTCCAGTTGTGTGTGATTTTATAGCAACATTGATTAAGAAATTTGGCTTTTAACTGGCGAGTTTTTGCGACGAAATATTAAATTAATCATCCTCCGTAAAGGGTTAATATAATAAAATTAAGAACACCACTATTCTAGTGTGTGTTTGATAATTGTTTTATATTTAGCAAACTTTGTCTAATTGACTCCTAATTTTGATTTTTTTATCGCTTTGACATTGGAATGATAAAAAATATAGTATGCGACTTATTTCTAATATTATTAACGGTGTTTCCTACATTTAATCGTAACATAACCTCGAAATGTTTTTACATCATTCGTTATTAAATATGAATTGACGAAATTAACTAATTTTGAACTAAATTGTTTCGTTACAGATGCTGTCGCCGCCCAAATTTGCGTATATAAATGGGGCAAATATAAAATTAATGATACATATGTTAGAGATTATAGTACATTTAACGATAACGATAGATCTTTCCTTTACACGAAACATGGCCTGAACTCATATCGGCAGACCCCTGACGCATTGCGAAGACCTTCTGCTTTGCTATCAATTTCAACACTAAACAATCGAGTCATATTCGAAAGAAATTTTTCTTTAAATTCTACGCTTTACGAGCAACATTCGTCGAAAGTGGAAGCCGCAGTAAAAAAGATAAAAGAAGATGAAAATGAGAAACTTAAGGAGGAAATTAGTAAAATGCTAGCACCAGCCTTAACAAAGATGGTCGACACCGGAATAAATAAACCTAAAACGTCGCAACTCAAAGAAACTGATAAACTATCTAATACTGATCTTGAGAAAAAAAATGAAACTGCGGTTGCAGCACCAAAAAAGCCGTTACGAACACGAATTTGGGAAGAATTGGTTCATTACTACCATGGCTTTAGACTTTTGTTTATCGATATGAACGTTTGCCGTAAATTGCTATGGCAAGTACTTAACGGAGAACAGCTATCGCGTCGTGAACATCGTTTGTTAATACGCACCACATCAGACCTGTTCCGTCTTCTACCATTTTCTGTGTTTATAATAGTTCCATTTATGGAATTGTTACTTCCGCTCGCTATTAAATTGTTCCCCGGAATGTTACCATCAACATTCCAAACAGCAAAGGATAATGAAGATAAAATGAAACAAAGTCTAAAGGTAAAATTGGAAATGGCGAAGTTTTTACAAAAAACTCTCGATGAAATGGGTGTTCAGGCGAAAGATCATAAATCGGCTGACGCCAAATCATTTGTTGAATTTATCGAAAAAATACGAAATACCGCAACGCCACCAACAAACGAGGAAATTATGAAATATTCAAAGCTCTTTGAAGATGAAATAACATTAGACTCATTGAATCGCCAACAATTAGCTGCGCTTTGTCGAGTTCTCGAGACTAACACAATCGGTCCAAATAATTTGTTGAGGTTTCAACTTCGTATGAAGTTACGATCGTTAGCCGCCGATGATCGTATGATCCAAAAAGAAGGTGTTGGCAGTTTAAACTTGGATGAATTGCAGTTGGCATGTCGGGCGCGCGGTATGCGAGCATACGGTTTATCAGAAGAAAAGCTCAGGTTTCAATTACAGGAATGGATTAACTTAAGTTTAAATGAAAAAGTACCTCCGTCTTTGTTGCTTCTTTCGAGAGCACTCATGTTGCCCGAACATGCACCAACCAGTGATAAATTGAAGGCCACCTTGTCTTCTTTACCTGAGAACGTGGTAACGCAAGCTAAAGCTGCAATTGGCGAGTTGGAAGGTAAAGTCGATAATAAAACTAAAATTGAAATCATCCGTGATGAACAACGTAAAATTAAGGAAGAGAAAGAGGAAGCACAGGCAGCAGAGATCGATGAAAAGACTGAGAAGGCTAAAATTGCTGAAATTTTGATCGATTCAGCGCCAATTATTACGACTGAAGATCTTTTAAAAACTACTCCGTCGCATCCACAAAAAGTAGTACCGGCGACTATTAAGACCGAAGAAGTTGGCAAACCAATAGTTGCTGACCAATGTAAAGTAAAGGACGAATCGATCTCGTCCAAAGATATCGAAGCTCTAGAAAACGCTTTGGAAACTCTATTTAAGGACACTAAGAAAGTTAGCGTGGAAAAAGAGGTTATCAAGGATTTGAAAGAGGAAATTTCCGACTATCAAGACGATGTTAAAGAACTACAGGAGGTGAGCAGTTTCTTGTATTATCGCATTAGAATTTGTATTTTATTTATATTTATAATTTTAGGTTGTTAAAACTGGAAATCAAAAGGTTGAGGTTAAAGAATCTAAAGCAGCTAAAAATCTTTTCAAAAAGGTTAATTCTATGATAAATAAGATTGAAAAAGATTTGGAGAAAAGCGAACAAAAATTAAAAACTGAAAATAAATTAACAACTGATACTGATAAAGATTTAGTAGCTGACGAGCTCGTGCACATTGATGAATTGCTACGGGTCATTAGGAAATTGCAAAAGATGCCGGATGATTCTAGAATCGAACAAATTGAAAAGATGCTTGACAAAATAGATATAGATCAAGATGGACAAATTCGCATCGATGATGTATTAAAGGTGAGTAATTAGAATTTAATAAAACTAAATAAAAACTGGAGTACTTTAAGTAATAAAAAATGGATTTTAAAAATATCAAAAATTGATTATTGTGGTTAGGTTTTGAGATAACCACAACACACTTCTTGCTACTATAACGTTGATCTCTCTATTATTTCCGTTGCTGAAGATAAAATTTTGTTTGAAACAAATTTTTCAGAGTATGGCTAAATTAGTCAACACCAATAAGCGATGGTATAGGTAGAAACTTGTTTCGCCCAGCTACTTTCCAAATGTCAAATTTGCAAAGATACTTTAGCCTGTTAGCAAATTCGTTACTTCACAGCTCACATACGATTAACATCATTTTTGACAATATTTAAGGCCGATGACATCAATCATCACTACTTCGCGTAACATTCCACAAATAAAAATCAAAGGTCGTTTAACCTTGAAGTCGAGGTTTAAACAGATAGAATCGTTGACTTGATTAGTTCTGGAATAGAAATGTTAATTGCTTTCGATTCATCAATTATCAATGGTAACGGTCAGTGCAATGTTTCAAGTGTGTTGTGTTATCTTTTCTGTATCATCAAGTTACTAAAAATATCAATCCTAGTAGGTTTAAAGAACGCTAACTTTTCTCATTGATTCATCAACAAAACGGCCAACATGATACAATGTTGAAATTTGATAGGAATGCTCATTGTTTAATTAAAAAACACTTTCGGTTTTTCCCCCAAAAGTTCTAACCTTTAGACATATTAAAATATCTAATTGTTAGTAAAGTTGTGGTCACCTTAATTACTCCTCTTCCTCAAAATTTTCTTAATTATGTTTTTAAAATAATATCTAGCTATTGATTTGAATAGTGTGGTTCTACAAAATTTAATTTCTTATGCCACATTAGCGTTCAAAGTATTTTTACTTTTTAACTTTTGATAAAATTTCATTTATTTTGTTTCTAATTTCTTTGTTGGTTTTTTATAAAACGTGTCGATAGGACTTTTTTATTCCAATATTGAAATTACCAATAACAATTGATTGTGAATTATTATATGTCAAAGATCTTTTCGAGTTCAAAAGTATTTTTACTCTTGGTTTTTATATACATATTTTATTTATTAAAATGGTGGCATTTATTGTTGAATCTTTACTAAATATCTTGAACGGTTTATGACCTGAAAATCAAGGATAATCTTAGAAACCAGTTTAATGGGTGCTGGTAAAGGAGATGTCTCTAGTAGCTAGGTCCGTAATTGAAAGTCAGATCAAATGGTCAAAATAGGTTGAGCGATACTGGAAAAACATGTTTGCTGTAACGGAAATATTTTCTAAGGCTGATAAATCCAGAGGTCCCCGAAAAAACGAATGTATGAAAATACAAATTTCTTTTCAATCAATCTGTAACAGATAATATTATGTTTGACCGATTTTCTAGTTGCAACTTTAATATATTTGTAGTCAAACGATGTTTGATATGTGGTACCTAAGGTAAGCTTTTCCCACGACAATAAGTGTATTGCTTTCAACCAAAATGAGTTAGGTATTTTATTTGGTTAACGGCTGGTCAAAGCAACAGCAAAAATTAACCAAATTTTGGTCTAATTTGTTTTCGTGTATTTTCTTGCCAATTCGACTTTTGTGGCAGGTATTGCAACTAAAAATTTGGTTAAGATTTGTTTAACCACTAATTTTTTTTTAGGTTAGCTAAATTATTTTTTGGTCTATCAAGTACGATTGTTGTTGTAATTTTTTTATTTTTGGTGAAAGCAATACAACATTGGCTAGCTCGGCCAAATTAGTGAAATAATCTGATAAATTTACTATAAGTGTGGGTAGCGTTCTTTAACATAAGTGGCCTCATGAAACATTCAAGTGGCACAGGGAGAATAGATCCAGAAGGTTAATGATGCTATCGAACAATCGCTACACAACAGTTTTTCTCATCGAAAAAAAAAATTCACAAATTCTAACTAGGACCTATTGGCGAACTTAATCGAATCATTATAATTTCGTAAATACGAGCGGTATATTTTAATCGGCAAAGGAAGAGGGGAACACTCTTTTGATTAAGATGATTAACTTAGTGGAATCTGTACCAGCTAGATGTGGCTGCTATATTTATACAAACAAAACATTAAATAGTTGGGAATGGAATATGTTTTTTGTTACAAAATTATGATATTTTTGTTGAAATATTTAATGAGTTTTATGCTACTTAAAAATTGGAAAATGTACATGAACCATAACATAATAAAAAATTCATGATTAGAATTAACAGATTGATTCCCATTTTTTGAATTATGTGATAATTTACGGATAACATAAATATTTTATAGACTTTATTTAAAAATTAATGAAATTCATAATAATTAATTTTTTTGTAATAACAGAACCGAAAATCAAAAGTAAAAATACTTATGATCGATTGTATATAAAGAAGAAACGAGATACATAGCTCAAGAAAACCAACGAATTTAAAATAAACCTTGTAATTCAATTTAATTTTAATTTAGTAGAAGTTTGACCTACAGGGCGATCCCAGACAAGGTGCGATGAACAACACATAACACCTTAGTTGTCGCAAAATGAAAAAATAGTTTCAGCTGAATATTAAACAACGAAACAAACAACGAAATGTTGAAACTAAACAACGTTTAGTAAAATACTTTTGAACCCATAAGAATAGATTTGTAAATCTACTTTATAATTTTACCAACCTTAGTTTAAGTTTAAAAATTAGATGTGGTTAAATTGTTCAAATAAATCAAGGGTAGGATTCCAGAAGGTGAGAGATGGTTATCACCTATAACTTTTTCAAAAGTGATATTCCGTATGGTGATTATCACCAGGATTATCAACTTTTGGTGATCGCGTTTTGGTGATTGTATTTTATTTATCATTTTCGTTGTCACTAAAAAGAGAACAGCATACAAAAAATATTTATGATTTATTTGCATTTGAACATGGAGGTGTTTTTGAACATTTAACTATATTTATTATAGTTTTTAATATTAAACGTTTAAGTTTAATGCAAAAATAGATCTCAGAAAGTTAATGAAAAACAAGTTTTAACGCAAACGGCACTTAAATAAAATCAGTTACCGAGTGGTAAGGGGTATTTTAAATTTTGTTTACATAATTATTTTGTTTAATAAAATTTTACCCGTGCCACCAAAAAACTAAATAAATGTTACTACCAAATTATTAATTCATTAAAAAAACTACTGCACTCTCAGCTTTTGGTGTGCCGAATAAAGAACATTAAACCATTGGTTAAGTATAATAAGATAATATTACTACGATTTCTGCCGCTACGTTTGGTCAATGTCTTCACTAGTCACTTAAATAGAGAAGAAATTGGTTGAGAGCGGAATTCCTTTTCTAGCAACATACAAACTATAGAATTTAATTTTTGTTGCTTTTTTTCATATAATATTTGCATTAGTATTGGTTTGTTATGAATTTTTTTGTTGTGTTTTCCGATTTAGTTTTTATTTCGTAGTTTTTGTTACGTATGAGTGCTTCATAAATGGTTGATCATAAGATGTAAAATAATTAAAAAAAAAAGGTTTCATAGTTAAACAAATTGATGCAAAAAAAATGATTAACATCGATTTTGTACGTTATTTCGTTTTTTGGCTTTGATGTCGGTTGCATTTTGGTTTGGTGTTCCCATGAGATGGGGCTGAAGGAGAAAATTTAGTAGCCCGATTCATTGGCAACATTCTACTGAAACATTCTTAATTCTTAATTAAAACCAATTAAATTAGAAATTAAATATTTTTATTACTTCAAAAAAAATTAAATATGATTAATAATATCAAATTTTTTAATTTCTTTTTTGTATTTCTTGCTTTTGAATTAACAATTTTAATTTTCGCTCGAATAAGTACTTTTAGAACCGTGAGAGTTACATTTTCATTATGCCATAAAGAAACCAAACAATAAGAGGAACCCTGTAGAGTAACTACTCGCTGCAAAAACGATTGGAGCGGCAGACCATATATATTAAAATTGCGAACCTACTTTAACCTCGCATTTACTTGAGTATTTCAGTATCCTCAACCTCGATTACGCATACTAAGCTATTCAAAAACGACCATAATGAAATAAAAAAAAATTACTTGAGAAAATTGGAGTTAGTAGATTATGTTTAGTTTTTTGTCCCGCCTATTAAAAAAACAAAAAATTTAATGTCATAAACCAAAACCAACAAAAATGTTTATACAAGCCGTCTCGTTCGCGCCCTACACAGATTCTATCACAAAAAATGTACACTATATTTATTATGAATGTATCACCTATACTTATCTGTTTTGTGTATATATACTTTCTGATTTATTTGTATGCATCACTAATACTACGCCTTAATGTACTTTTTTATACCTTAAGTGTTTGTACTGTTTGGCTTGTATAAACATTTTTGTTGGTTTTGCATAAACACAAACTACGAAAACACAAACGAAAAATAAAATTCTTATTCTCCTAATTAATACTACCACAAATTTCTCTGCCCTGATTTATTATGTAGTGGTATTAGTACAAAATATACAACAAAAGAATAATAAAATGTTTTTTTATAAATAAAAAAAATTGTTTATCCTACTCTATCTGCTATGTTTCAGAGTCTGACTTTGTTCTACGTAGGATAATATAATCCCTAGTGTTTTCAATAATACAAAAAAATGTCATTCGAAATTTCACAACGTGTTATTTTATAATGGTTGTAAGGAAGCGAGATATATAAATATGCACAATACATACATATTTCTTTCCTTTTTCGCATTCTTACATAAAATAACCAAATTGCTTTAAACGTATTTAGTATAAAAAAAATATGAAAGAATGAAACACGAAAAAAAGTATACGTGTATTTTCGAGTATAATAGATGTGTCTATACATATTGGATTGTAAATTATACATACACATACATATTTTATATTTGAAATCTCCTGTATGAAAACTAAAACAAATTTTGGAATATAGTATATTTCTGAAAAATAACGCTTTGGTTGATGCGGTTTGTTTTTGCAAAGGGTCATTCACCTTTTCTATTTGGATGATATTTTTCTTGCTTTTGAAATGCTTTCTGATGCGTTTTCGTAGTTGCAAGAAACAAATACAATAATAAAAGGGATAATAAATTTGATTAAAATTTGAATTGATAACAATTTGAGTAGGCATATCATTTTTAATGACGTGCCGTAAAACATTCTTTGCTTCTTTGCTATTTGAAGAAATAAAAAAGTTAGAATAATTATTAGCGGTTTTCTGTTATGAATGTGTTTATACTGACTTGAGGAGAACGGATAATACATAATTATTTATATTGAATATGATCAGATTACTCACACGACAATCATTTATCAAAATAAATCTTTTGAATAAAATGAATTATTATAATCTCGAATGTGTGCAAACTGCAAAGTTCTTTATAAAATTGAATCAACTTTTACATTGTACATAATAATTTTTATTAAAATGTTATAGTAATAATTATAAATTCTATGGTTTCTATCTTTAATTTTATTCTTGTTTTGATGAGAAAGAACTGCAAATGGTCCAAGCATCAAGAAAGCTTAAAATATTAAAAAATTGTAAATATATTTTTTTGAAATATTTTATGCAACTTTATTAATTACACTTGTTCGTCCATTAACACGATAACTGGTTAATACGAATGTGATTTAATTTTAATCAACACGAGCTGTTTTTGTCTCGAGCCCCTAAATATGCCATTTTCACAAAAACGTTCACAGTTCAGACAAATTGATGTGCGCGATATTAATAACCGTTACACGACAAACAAATCCTATCTTTAAGGGCAATTGAAAAAAAACGAAATTATGTTAAAATTCTCCAATCTGATAATCTCGCCTGATCGATGCTAACTGCATTATTACCTATGTAGATTATGTTTGCCAGGGTCCTCCACAGAATAAGTGTGCTGATTTGCAGCTACTGGTTCAAATCAACAATAAGTAAGTTTGTAAGAGGTCCTAAAACATTTATATCATTAACATACCGAACCATTGTGTAGATCGAATATAGTCGATTTTTTTTATTTAATTCCTTAATTCTGTGGCAATAAACCTAAACAACATATATAGTACATAAATTGAGTTACATTATATAGTCTTTCAAATTTAATTAATTAAGAACAATATTAGTATTACAACGTTTTTGTATCATAGCCCCTTAAATACGTTTTATGGCGACACAATTTTAGCATAAAATAGATTATGAAACAGCAAATCAAATTTTCATAAATAAATGTATATTTCCTTCGAAGCCTATTTTTACTAACAGCACTTATCTGTGCTAACAGTATAAAGTTTTTTTTAGTTCCTATCAAATTTAAAAAGTGGACATGTGCCCTTTCAAAACTAAACGATTCAACTTCATCAAAAGAAATATTTTAATATAGGCAAAATAATTTCAACTGTTAGTTATTTTGAAAATTATTTCACCTATATCAAAATGCTCCTTTCATACAATTGTTCTGATTTTGAATAAATTTAAAAACTACATAACTCGAGTTACCTTGCTTAGGATTATTGCCACAGAATTGGTAATTATTACTATAACATTTTAATAAAAATTATTATGTACAATGTAAAAGTTGATTCAATTTTATAAAGAACTTTGCAGTTTGCACACATTCGAAATTATAATAATTCATTTTATTCAAAAGATTTATTTTGATAAATGATTGTCGTGTGAGTGATCTGATCATATTCAATATAAATAATTATGTATTATCTGTTCTCCTCAAGTCGGTAAAAACATATGGTATGCATAACAGAAAACCGCTAATAATTATTCTAACTTTTTTATTTCTTCAAATAGCAAAGAAGCAAAGAATGTTTAACGGCACGTCATTAAAAATGATATGCCTACTCAAATTGCTATCAATTCAAATTTTAATCAAATTTATTATCCCTTTTATTATTGTATTTGTTTCTTGCACCTACGAAAACGCATCAGAAAGCATTTCAAAAGCAAGAAAAATAACATCCAAATGGAAAAGGTGAATGACCTTTTGCAAAAACAAACAGCATCAACCGAATCGTAATTTTTCAGAAAAAAATATATTCCAAAATTTGTTTTAGTTTTCATACAGGAGATTTCAAATATAAAATATGTATGTGTATGTATATTTTACAATACAATATGTATACAGATGGACACGCCTATTATACATATACTTTTTTCGTGTTTCATTCTCCATTTTTTTTTATACTAAACACGTTTTAAGCAATTTGGTAATTTTATGTAAGAATGCGAAAAAGGAAAGAAATATGTATGTATTGTGCATATTTATATTTCTCGCTTCCTTACAACCATTATAAAATAACACGTTTTGAAATTTCGAATGACATGTTTTTGTACTGAAAAGACTAATCTTATACATATAATCATCAGTGATTCTTTTACAAAAAATAAATGTTGTTGTCTTTTGCAATGGTAGTTGTAAATATGTTCAATAAGGGTAGGTAGTATAGTATATAATTCAAAATTGTTCTGTATAGGCGGTAGCACAACGTAAAAAACCAAATGAACACATGCACAGGTTGCGAGGTTTTAGTAGTTTGATTAATTGACGTAATCAGCGCCGCATTTTTTTACTTCTTCTGCATAACTTTTCTTATATATCATTATTCTATGATTATGCAAATTATTTTCGCAAGAATTTTCAATCGTCTTTGGCACTTTTAACCCACCATTAACCGTATTTTCAAATTGACGTTTTTGAATTAATAAATGTCTGCAGTGTATTGAGAATTTTGGCGAGTCATAAAAATTACTCATCGTGAAGACTGAAACTTCTTGAGACAAACTTGTGCTATGTATCCCGTAAAATAATTCATTGACATGTTGTTAATTGTGGGTTCTATGTATTCTGAATTATTTGATTCGGTGTTATCTTCAATTTCTGAATCATCATATTCACAAAAATTCGTATTTTCATCATTCTCGTCGTGTGAGCCGGGTTCAAATGGTATGTTCCCTAAGTAATATAATATTAAAATTAATTATATTTAAAGATAAAGTATAATAAATAATAATAGGCGAAGTTTAAAAATCTAACGCTGACTCTCAATCGTGTTAACAATCTTGCTCTCTCGGTTTCGAAGCAGATGCCTGAGCGCAAGTACTTCTGTATGCCAGATGGGCTTTAATTTCACATTGTAGTGCCTAATTTGAAAATTTTAGCTCAAATGATTAGTCATAAATTATCAATTTCGTTTAAATCCAAGGGAATAAGTTTTAGAGGAATTTCATGTTTAATTTCTTTTTCTACCTCCATTATGTCTTCGTTTGTTTTGGCAAAATCTTAAAAATACAGAAAAGTTTTAATTTATGTACTTCATGCTCGTACGTATATTAAAATGTTTTGTCTTAATAGTAATGTCTTCCATATTTAGTAATACTCAGGCATCTGATTGATTATATGATGTAGTGTCGCTGGTCATAATGTGATAAAAACACATTTCTTTTAAGTTTTTACTTAGCCGAAAAGCAGACGGGTTTCGCTCATGCGACCCTCTATTATTTCTAATTGTAATTACAGAAATTGTATTTCTATACAATCAGAATTTAGATTGGCATTTATAATAAATGTTTGTTCAGTACCTTTAAGAACGTCCCAGAGTTGTAAAATACCATTTATTGTTTGCTGCATACCAGTAAAACAGTATTCAGCTACACCGTTTGATTTTTTCCAGCTACTTATCCACAGTACTGTCTCTCTTAAGTTTTCCAGAATTCCTTCTGTTTCTTCTGACAATGCACGGTTATTACTATTAGCCGCATATTTTGATTTGCTCGTTAAATTATCAAATAATTTATTTAATTTAAAAAAAAAATTGATCTGATTAAATTATTTTCACTATAAAAAAGCTTTGTTAAAATGGACCAAGATACTTCATCCTGCCCTATTAGCAAATTGGACTTCAGAAGGTTGTTCCGAAAGCTTTTATAACATATAAACAAAATATTTGTTTATTAGACATTTGAATGTATGCCTTAGATACACTAACACCCAATTGTTTATAAGCGGTCCTGTTAGGTGATCCTTGATCACATATAATGGCTTGAACGTCTATTTCATAGTCAATTAAAAGACTGAGGGTAGATTTTAATATATCAGCTAATTTAGTGCCGCGAACGCTGCCCGTATAATATCCAATTACTATAGAATTTTTTTTTTAAATAAGCGAATATTTGTACAAAAAATATAAAAAACGAACCTGTTTCCAAGAGGTATTTAGTCCCCTCAGTATAAATAATAGGGCATAGTTAGCAAATGACCTTTCACGACCTAATTTTCCAAGATCAGTGAAACCATAAACAAGATCTTCTTTCGTACTGTACTCTAACTCGATTTTAATGCTCATCTCATCAAATACCAGTATACACCGTTTTTCTAACGTGGGTATGTCCTTAAATTTTTCTTTAAGCATTTTCAGAATTTGTACAGAAATTCCTGCAGTGAATTCTACGACGTTATACCACCGGACAATAGTGCTGATGCTTGGAAGTGCAAAGCCTTCTTAAATTAAAAATGTATAAAAGCTTGGTGAACGATAGTGAAATTTTAAAAATAGGTCTTTTTCACCCACAGACCATTTAGAATTAGGCTTGTGCAAGGTTTGAACAAATGTTTTTACACTGCCGGTTTTGCCGTCCATTAATTTGTCCAAATCATTTTCGTTTGCTTCTTTTAAAATTTGATTTGGTTTTTTTTTTCTTTTTTTTTTTTGGTGATAATAATAATTCAACTGTTAGCACTTCATATTGAGTAATTTGAGAATTGGAATCACATATTTTTGGAATATCGCGTAGCGGAAATGGCGATTTATCTATAAAGTTATTAGAAGCTGGGGTGCTATTCTTGAACCATTATGAAAATTTGCGTTTTGCGAATTACTGTAAAAGTACTACGAAAATCCTAGTTTTCGTAATACTTTTACACTAACTCGTAAAACAAAAATGTTCGTAATGGTTCAAGAATAGCACCCCTGATGTTTTTATATCTATAACCCATTTAAAATATGTTTTAGGCTTATATTTTTTATTAACTTTAAGTAATTCACTTTCGGTAACTTGTTCAATATTGTTTGTTAAGACCACCAGATTCTCTAATTGTTTATTTAAACCAAAATTATTATCACCACTTCTATCACTAATAGCGCTGTTTAATTTATTATTTGGTATACTGTCACTTTCACCACTCATAAAATGTTTTGGAATAGCAAACCAACTAAGTCTACTTTTAAATGCACTTGTAGTTATGTATTTCGGATCAGCACAAAAAAATATATTTTTTTTTCGGAAGTGAATAAAGTGATTTATTGTTCGATTTTTTAAGCCATATATCACGAATTCAATAAGAACAGTATTCTATTACAATAAGAACAGTATTCTATTATTTAAAAAAAACACGATTCTAATTGAAAACAACCTAACAATTGTACCAATATACTCCTACGTAAACAGAAAATTCAAAAACAATAACTGGTTGTAAATGCAAATAACACTTTTCAATTTTTAAATTTGGTTTGTTAACATTTTCAGGATCTTTTTATATTTTTCATCGAAAATCAAAGTCACTGCCGTTTTATACTATGAGAAAAGTTCTGATTTGAGCATGAAAGAGTTTAAATTAAATTTTTGATTTTAAGGGAAAAAGATAGAATATAATGATTTTCCTTTTGATAGGACGAGTAAAATATTGGATATTTATGTTATCAACATTTTTCTTTTATTTGTCATATTGCATCTGTGTTGGTTTATTTATTCTGTAATAACTGTAGATATTGCTTATCGCTGTCTAGCTAGATTATTTTTGCATAGTCTATCTTAGTTCATCTTAAACCAAACATAAAATTAACGTTGCTCTTCTTCATCCAAGTAAAAGGTGAGACACAAAATTAAAATTGTTGTTGTATTTCATAATGATAATATCTATTACATATTTAATCAATGATTAAACTCATCTTCATTTTCCTTTTGACCCCGTCAAAATTAAACTTTTCTACCAAATGTTGTTAAAAGTGATATAAATTTTGATTATGTACATATAAAAAGTTGACATTTTTTGACATCAGATTTTTTTTGTTGGCTGGTTTAACATTTTTAGAACTTTTACTTCAATTTCTAGTGATCACTTTATAAAATTACAATTTCGGCGGTGATCACTTTTTACTATCACCACAACTAAATCACCAGTCACCTTCTGGAATCTCACTCCAAGGTTTCAGAAAAATAAAGTTACATCAGTTTTTTTAAGTTTCTTAACGAGCGCCAGCATTGAAGTCCCTGAAGCTTCGGAATTGATATGATAAATGATTAGGTAGTTTATTTTGATGTTGAGCGAATATAAAACCAACACAAGTGTCTATTCTGGCCGGATTGTAGTTTTCATAAGCAGATACCACCAAACAGTAGTACCAAAGACAATGAATAAAAGGACATCTAGGAATTTTTAAATAAGGCTCATTTTGGTGTGATAATGAATAAAATATAATGAATATGATGTCTTCACTAATATTAAAAAATAGGGGATTTATTGTATATTCTAATTATGGTTACAGTACGGCTTGTTTGTAACGACGTTTACGTTGGTTTTGGCTAACGGCATGAGTCTTAAATAAATTGTTGTTTGTTCCACTTTAACCAAATGTCTCTCGGTTACCACAAAATAATTTGTTTTCTTTCAATTCCTAGATAATCGAAACAATCGGAAAAGAAAAAGTAAAGTTAGACTCGAAACAAGTTCAAGAAATAATCGAATTAATGGCTAAAGAAGAAAAAATAGAATTGGAAGAGAAGCTGAAAAAGGAACTACACAAGATTAGTAGTACTGCGACTTCGTCAACAAATGATATTCTAAGAAAAGAAGATAAACTTGTAACGGAATCTCCTAAGACAAATGTAAGTATCTGCAGATAATTATTTTGTTGATTAAATTTCCCTAAAATAATTCGTTTTACAGATGGCTGAAGAAGTGGTGAAGGAGGCAACAGAAAAGCAAACTGAACAAATTTTACCAAAACAACAATCAACAATCCCGCCACCACAAATTCCAACACCGGGTGCTACGCAGCCAAAAGATAAAATGTTATAACATTCTAACTTCATCCAATCGAATAACAAAAAATTTAACTAACACTTTTTCTATTCTTTTCTATGTTTTTTTATTTCATCAATCTAGATCGAAAACTGATAAAGAAAAGTGAAAATGTACACCACCCCCCCCCCCCTCAATGTAGGATAGTTAACAAAAAAAACTCGTATCTTAAGAATTAATTTTCAGAAGTTCCTTTTTGGTGATTTTAAAACTGAAAAGTATTTTTTTAACATTATTGTTTATAATTTACTGCTTAATAATAATTACTTCAGGACAGCATGTGATTTTAAAGATAATAAATATTTAAATTCAGAAAAATGAAACTTTATATTACAATATAATGTAATATCTGTGCTTCTGCATTGCAGTGCTTTGTAGATAAATAATTTGTACATTAGTTAAAATATTAAAATGGAAAAAAGTAATTAGCAATTAAAATTTATGAGTTCATTATTTTGTTTGTATCACGCGCGTTTAAACTTTATAAATTTTATATATAACATTCCCGTCTTTGGTTCCCATCAATCCTGTACAAAACATTGTGTAATATATCTATTCCAAACTGTTAGGATTTTTTTTTATAAATGTTGAATATTTTCTAATGTTACATTTTGATTTATTGTTATTTTACTTTGGTTATTGAATTTAATAAATATTTTATTTTCTTTGTTTTTTTGTAGTTAAATTAAAACTGTGATGCGCTCAATATTTCTTTCTGTATAAATGAAGCAAACATCTTTTGTATTTTTTGTTGTAAATAAATTTTGTAAATTGCATATTTTGGCAAAAGGAATTTTAAAAATATGAAATATAAAGCCTGTATTCCATGAGAAAAATTGACTCTTTAGGCAAAAAAAATGAAAAGAAAAAATAATCCGATGGCCCATATAGAGACAAAGACAAAGTTTCTTTTTTATTTTGCTATAAAATAAAAAAAATAAAAAAAAAAAACGATCTGCGGCGTTTGGATCGGGAGGTACCGGGTTCGAATCCCGATAGCAGCGGGATGCAAAAGGGATTTTTCATCATCTGATTACGATCGGTGATGAAGATGAACACATCTATGACCCCCTGTTGGGAGTGCAGAATCCATGGGCCGACCCACCTTTCATGTCAGCACTATAGGTTGGCATGAAGCAATGCAATGTGCAGGTGTTTTGTACAAAACGGGTCTATAGCCGTACGTCCTCGATTTGGCTCTAATACTGCGTAAAGTAGGACGGTAAAAGTAAACTGCGAAAGATTTGGGAGTGCCTTGAGCCCCAGAACAGATTGCAGAGATTAAAACCAAAAAAATAAAATGAAACGTTATCTTTGTGTCTTATATGGAGCATCAGATTATTTTTCTCTTTTCATTACTTTTTGACCAGGACTGGGAGCAAAACCAACAAAAATGTCTATATTATACAGTAAAAACACTTACGATATAAAAAAAGTACACTATATTTGTATATGTATACACAATCCGAACAAATCTGTTTTTGGTTGTGTAAATATTATATGACAAAATCAATAATATAGTATTTTTTTTTTTTTTTGTGTTAAAATGTATTTAAAATAAAATTTAAAAAAATAGAATTATTAAAATGTAGTTTTTATTTAAAGTTGAATCATTGATAAAGCATTCTTAAACATAAATCATACGAACGGTAATAAACAGGCGATTCGAATTCAGTCACCTTCTCCTTCGCCAAATTTTTTTCGAAGCATCCACTAATAAATAAAGTCCAAAATCCTTTTGGACTTTATTAGTGGATGCTTCGAAAATAATTTGGCAATATTGATCAATTATAATTGGGGTCAAAGATAGCGAGACCTATCACCTGTGTGACCATTCGACAATTTGTAATTTTTTTTTTCACGAGTCGAATTAATTAGATCCCCCGCCAAAGCTAGCAGGGTTGCTCCACAAATAACGCGTTCACATTTAATACTTATATAATGGGACATGGGAGTCGAGTCAACTTATACAGATTTTCCATCGTCATAGTATAATATATTATACTATTATACTACGACGATGGAAAACCGAAGTTGATAGTTTAATAGTATAATTATAATATTTTATTATACTAGCTATCAAAAATATAATAGGTAGCAAATTGTGTTTTTAACATTATAAATTTATCTGACAGTGTACTATATTCGCAAAATTAGCATTTGATTTTTTTTGTGGTACCTGCATAGCTTGTCTAAATATTATAATTATTATTATTAACCGGAGGGCCATGTGGGCGATAAGCCACCTCGCACCGCGACCTAAAAGATCTATTGTGCTGGACCCTACTTAATTATCCGTCCAGTCAATATTCAGGCTCTTAATGAATCTGACAATACTACTGGCCGGTACAAGATACATACTATCCGGGCTAATTGTTCTCCCTCCTAGATGTTGCAGTCTTTGCTGGAAAATGGCTGGGCAATGGCACAGAACATGTTCCGCTGATTCCGCTTCCAGACCGCAGAAGCGGCATCCATCTGTCGTACTTAGGCCTATCTTCTTAAGGTGATACCTTAAGGGGACATGACCTGTGAGGAAGCCAGTAAGCAGCCTCAACTCAGGTTTCCTAAGTTCAAGACGCTCCTTAACCCTGACAGACGAAGGTGATATAAATTTCTTCGCCTGCCGTAAACCTGGAATTCTGCGCCAGTAGGAGGACTTTTGAACATCCTCCCAGCGTTTTACCGCTGCTCTAAGGTGTCCCTAAATATTATAATGGAATTTGCAGTTATTTTTTTAAAATTAACATTGTGAAAATCGGCATTTATTTCTAAAAATCATGGAATTAAATAATATCAACGTCAAAATTTTTAAAATGGGAATTATACCTACGTTCACATAAAAAAAAACTATAATTGGTGCTAGCTTCATCGCGTGCGATGGAAAACCAACAAGGAATAATAGTATAAATAGAGTACGTTTATGCTTAGGGTTCAACCTGGGGTGAGATGTTGTAACCATCACGTTTTTCGCTTCGATGCATTTTCGATAGAATAACTGTACTGCTTTGTTAAAAATATAAAATTTTAAAACAATTTAGTTCTAAAATACCGTTATTCTATCGAAAATGCATCGAAGCGAAAAACGTGATGGTTACAACATCTCACCCCTGGTTTGAACCTAGGTTATCTTTTACTATAAACGGAGTCGAGTCATCTTGTAGTTAACTCGACTCGACCTAAAAAATTTCTAGGGTCGAGTCGAGTTAACTCTAAAAACCTTCACTATAAACGGAGTCGAGTCGAAAAATAAAAACAACAAAAAATAATAATAAAAAGACCATTTTCATTTCTTAATTCGTGTGCGAATCTTCGATTTTTGTGTGGCAATAAAACTTTGTTATTTTATTTTTATAAAATTCAGAAAATAATACAAGAAAAACATATAAACATACGATAGTAATGTGGTTTTCGATTCACCAAAAAAGAGCAAGCCGGCTTGCTCTTTCTGCTGTCAAACTGTTCGATTCGTCAAGAAAAGTCGCTCGGTCGAGCAAAATTGTTGTTGGTTTACGAATCTCGATTTTTTGGCAGATTTACAAACACAAATAGAACTGTCATTTTGAAAGCGTCATTGGGTTTTGTGTTATATTTTGTGTTTCTGTTTATTTTTATGTAAATATTTTATATTATAGAATTAACTTGTTGTTGTTATGTATTGTATATAACATTAGAATATGTTAAGTAGTTTTTATAGAGTATCGATCTTTTATAAAAATTATAGGTTATGTTTATATAAACGTCAAAAACATGCACACACATATATATTACGGAGCAACTGTTCGATTCACACAGCCTAGAAAGTGATCTTTTAAAGATTTGGTAAAAGGTGAATCGAAATCGACATAAATGATTTTTTTTGACGTTTCTGACTCTGTTTCAACCTAGTTTCGACTCGACTACGATTTGACTCTGCAGTATAAACGCTAAAAAAGATAACTACAAGATGATCCAAAGTTAAAAGATGACTCGACTCTGAGCATAAACGTATTCATATATACTGTATATGCTGCGAGTCGAGTCGAGTTTAATCCGAGTTTAACTCTCACGATATACGGAGTCGAGTTATTTTCTAACCAACTCTAGGTGTATATACTGCAGAGTTAAACATATGCAGAGTTCAAATAGGATTGAAACCGAGTTAAAAAAAAAATGGAACAAAATATCATTTCAGATGATCATAAGATTGATTATTCTTTTTGTTGATCGCCATATGTGTTATTGTCATTCAATCAAACTCCATGAAAATTACGGGCTAGACCACCGAAATGTTGGAGTAATTTTTTCGAAAAAATAAAAAAATAAATACCAAAACAAAAATTTATTATTAAAATTAATTAATTAAAATCTTAATAAATAAGATATTTAAAATAAAATAGTAAATTTAATTGAAAAAATTAAAACGAATATTTTTTAATATTGATGCACGAATTTTTCTTTAATTTTGTTGTTGTTTTTTTAACTCTACTCTATGCGTATATAGTTCATTTTTTAGAGTAGAGTTTAACTCGACTCTACAAATTATTAGGTCGAGTCGAGTTTAATTCGACTCCGTATATAGTGAGAGTTAAGCTCGGATTAAATTCGACTCGACTCGCAGCATATACAGTATAATAGTATTATACTATTATGCTATTATACTATTGACGATGGAAGCTCGGTATTATACCCCAAACACATTGACGGAGCGAACAGCGGCGCTAAATTAGAATACATATGTACATGTATTTCCTTTCCATAAGAGCGAACGCGGCGTCAAACTAGCAAATATATTGTATATGCTGCGAGTCGAGTCGAGTTTAATCCTAGTTAAGAGTCTATTCACACCGAACGCGAGCTAGATTTTTTGGTATGAAATATTTGTGCAAAACATGTGATTTGTAGGTTATGTTGAGAAGCACTTCGCTTCCTTTGTCCTACTTTAAAATGTCTCAGTCGAGTGTGGAACGCATTGCCTTGGCTTTGTAGATAACTTCATTGTAATATATTTTGATTTTTTTTAAATTATCACTTAAAAATAAATTATTTTTCAACAAATTGAATTTATTCAATACATAAACCATAAGACATAAACCATAAGTGCTTATAATTACTTGCGCTGGTCGTTTGGAAAACCACTAGTGCGGTATATGGAGTTTACATGTTACTGCCCAAGTGCCCAGCGAACCTTTAAGAAAAGTTCGTTCAGTTTCGTTAAATTGAAGTTTCAACAGAACGAAAATTATCGCGCAAAACTGAAAGAAATGTCAAAAATCCAAATTGCCCTTTGTGCAAATCTTCTTGTGTGAGCTCATTGTACATTTTAAGCTTAAATTCAACATTATATATTTATGTTCATGTAGGTAAATTGAAAACCGAATTATTAAAGACTTTATAAATTGTAAAATCAAATTATTTATTTTCAAACTAATTTATTTTCGTTTTTTTTCTTACGCCACAAGATCTGTGTCTTTTATTATTTATGTTTATGTCCTTTAAGAATTTAAGGCTTTTTACTAATTGAAATAATTTTCGAAGTTCCTCCAATTCCATCGCCAGTTCAAAATTTTACACAAATTTAAAAAAAAAAAAATACGAGCTACCGTCACCATTAAAGCAATTGAGAAGTTGTGTTACAGTTCCGCTGGCGAATCTGTCAAATTTTTCATAAGAAAAAACTTTCGTTAAATTCTGTTAAATTTCTTAAATGTTCGCTCGTTGGCTCGGGGTACGTTTATGCTTAGGGTTCAACCTGGTTTGAACCTAGGTTATCTTTTACTATAAACGGAGTCGAGTCATCTTGTAGTTAACTCAACTCGACCTAAAAAATTTCTAGGGTCGAATCGAGTTAACTCTAAAAACCTTCACTATAAACGGAGTCGAGTCGAAAAATAAAAACAACAAAAAATAATAATAAAAAGACACCATTTTGATTTCTTAATTCGTGTGCGCATCTTCGATTTTTGTGTGGCAATAAAACTTTCTTATTTTGTTTTTATAAAATTTAGAAAATAATACAAGAAAAACATATAAACATACGATAGTAAATGATTTTTTTTTGACGTTTCTGACTCGGTTTCAACCTAGTTTCGACTCGACTACGATTTGACTCTGCAGTATAAACGCTAAAAAAGATAACTACATACATACGTACAAGATGATCCAAAGTTAACCAAAAAATGACTCGACGCTGAGCATAAACGTACTCAATGAATACAATACTCGTGTGTACAGTCAGAACTCAGAATCGAACCGCCATGTGCCACCGCTACCTATAGTTCGTGTCGCAAAACTTGGGAAACCAGTTATGGTGTTATGTTAGTCGTGTAATCAAAGCGATTGTAATATTTGTTAATCCGTATATTAAACAAAAAATACTATAAATGTTTCATAAAATCGCTTAAAAACATTATATTTGTATAGAACGAGGTATATTTCTTGTAAATTGAGAAACATTTCCATTAAATATTCGTTTGTAACACAAAAATTGTGTGGATGAAAAAAAAAATTACGTCGCGAAAAAAAAATCCGCTTGTCAGGTGAATTAAATAAAACTACGAGAATCTTTTTTTTTTGGTTTGGTTTCGTATTTAAATTTTGTATATTTTTCTATTTAAAATTCAGAAATAAATTGTTTTTGGAATAGTGATATGAAAAGTGTAAATTTAGTTAATAATGAAATTTAGGTTTTTTAAGTGAAGTGAATGTGTGAAGTGTGTTGACCTGTCTTGACCTTAAATTTTTTTTTTGTATGGCTATACAATAAATAAATATATAAATAAATAAAAATGGCAAATTGTTAAACAAAATGAAAATGTTATGTATATAGTTATGATTTTGGGGAACTATATTTGTGAATTTGTTTTAAACAGTGTTTAGTGTTCGATTGTGAATTATTATACATTAGTAGCTTTTTGACTAATTGGTGGGTTTGTAAGCGGGTTGATTGTGGCCGGTCCACATCGCTTCCGTCTCTCGCGCAGAGAATGTGTCACATTATTTTGGTATCGTACGTGCGTGAACCAAATATGGTGCTAGATTATTCGTCACTCGATGTAAAATTACTTTACTATAGTATTGTAATTTCGGTTACGGTCGATCGAAAACGCCGTGGTTAATCGTGCGGGTCTAATCGTTTCCGGACATTATTCTAATGAAAATAAAACGCAAGTTTATTTTCTCTCGTTCCGTGTACGGGAATTTCGATCCAATGGGACTTCGAACACTATAATATGATTGTTGTTGGTGTTATCTGAGACTGATGTTTACAAGGACAAAATTTCTATGTTTACAAGACAACATTAAAAAGCATATTTCTAAATATTATTTAGCTTTATTTTATTTTAATTTCTTCAATTAAAATATGTTAAAAATATATAAAATTTATTTCGATTACAGTGCGAGAGTTTCGCCATCGTCATTACGATTTAATCGATCGATTGCGAGATTAGCTATATCGTTAAGATTCGTTAAAGCAAATCGTAATTCTTAAGTCAAATCCACCCAAAATGTCATTGTTAAATCGGAGACGTGACTTAAGTCCACCCCGTGGTGGCGGGAATAATGGTGGTATTTCCAATGTCGGTTCGAGTAAACTTCGTATGGATCGTGAACCGGTCGTAGCTCGTATTACTGGTAAGGAATCATTTCGTCTAATTTTTTATTAAATAATTTATATTTTATTTCTGTATAAGATCCTAGTTTAATAGTCGGCAAACGTAAAGAGATCGACAATGTTATGAAAAAAGCGCGCGCCAACTCCACGAACGAGTTTTGGGATAAGAAATTACTCGAAGTCGAGGAGAAAGATCCAAATCGTTGGCGACATACTGGATATAAAAAATTATATATCGAGGGAGATGACAGCAGCTCAGAAAGTGAGAAAGATCATTTTCGATATAATTCGAGAAAATCTCGAAGCCGATCAGTCCAAAGGAATAGGCGTACACCGCCAAATTCACCTCGTCGTGTATCTCCTCGGTCTCCAGATGTACGAAGGCGTTCTCCTAAATCGCCTGACGGTCGACGGCTAAGATCTCCTGTCGTCAGAAGACGTTCCCCGGCAGATCCAAGGCGTCGTCCAAAATCTCCAGAACTCGTGATGCGGCGCAAATCGCCGAGGTCTCCCAAATCCCCAAGATCCCCACGATCTCCAATTCAGGTTCGTCGTAAGTCTCCGTTAGTACAACATTCTGTAAGGCGTCGTTCTCCCGTTATGGTCGGTCTAGCCAAACCCCAGCCGCGGACCCAAGCATTACCCAGGTCGAAGAGACCTCCATCCCCGCCCCCTCCTAAGGTAAGTTTTTTATTCTCGTTTAAGGTTTTCTTATATAATTAGATTAAACATTATAGGCTGCTAGATCTCAAAGTAACAGTTCTGTGAGTAGTTGCTCGGATGATTCATGTTCGGTTTGTTCCCCAAAAATGCGGCGTGTTCGTTCTCGGTAATTTTAACCCGCAGATATTTAGACCATTATAGAACTCAATTTACTTTTTATTGCAGATCTCGATCATTGTCAATGACACGGTCCCGTCCAGTTCCACGTTCACCACCGGTTCATCATCATCAAAAACCATCTTCATCATCGTTAAACACTCATCATCGTGTTCAACCACAACAGCAACAACACTCATATCCTCCACAGTATCAGAGCAGTCATCATGGCTCAAAAAAATCTCATGTATCCCAGCATCATGTAGTACCACCTCCTTCATCAAGTCGTGCTCATCACAGGCCAGCTAGCCCACCGATTGCAGTGCGGTCAACAAAGCATCGTGGTGAAGAAAAAGTCCACCGTACCAGACCCGTAATTGTCACAGAAGAGCATGCTGAAGCACCCCATAAACGCCACCAAACGATTAAAAATCGTGCTGTAGAGGATCCACGACTTAAGGTACGACCACCGCCAGAGCCCGCAACTCCAACTCCTGTTATTGTCCCACCGAAAAAATCGAAAACTAAAACGGCTGAAAAATTGCGAGCCAAAGTTAAAATAGAAGGTGAGAAACGTCGAAGGCGATCATCTTCGTCCGGATCAGATGACTCAAGTAGCAGCGAAAGTTCCCTTCCCACGTTTACTGCAACGACCAGATTAACATTATCGGAACGTTTTGGAAAGATGGCTCAATGGAGTATAGATCGCAGTAACATGGAAAATATGCGAATTACAAAAGATTCAGCGGGTGGTGCACTAAAAGTTATGATCGAAGAAGGGTTAGAGTCACCACCGAGACGATACAGCTATTCACCAGCCCCGGCCGGACATTTTCCTGAGGAATTAGCCCTAACCGCACCTTCTGGTCTCATGTCATGGGATGATGTTCGCGTTCGTTACGAATATTATAAAAATCGTGGCTATTTACGCGATTTGAATTTACAGGTAATGCAAATTACTATTAACAAACCCTATATTCGAATGGTTTGATTTATTAAGATTTTTCTAATTGCAGGACTACATAAAATGGGAAGAATGGTGGTATAAATATCAGGAATGGTTAAAACAAGAACGTTACTACGAATTCTGGGAACGTCAGCAAATGAATCGCCGCCGCAGGAAAAAACTTCCTATTGCACAAAGACTAAATTGAAACCTAATTATACCGACAAAATAATTTTATTTATTTCACATGAGATTTTCGTGGACATTTTTTTTAATTCTAGCTATGTTTGTATTACATTTTTCATATACAACTTTTTTTTTTAAATAGTTTTTTAATTATTTAGTTAAGGATTAAACTGTGTGTAATTGCTGGTAAGATCACATCACGCAAATCATAAACCTATTTTGCGCAGTAACGTCTTTATAAAATATAATTATTTTATTTTATTTTTTACTTAACATTTTTTTATTTTGTTTTTTAAAATAAAATTAAGTATTGATGTCGTACATTACGCTACGGTATACCCTAAAAATGTAACTGTATTTTATCAATCCTTGCAAGTTTTCTTCTGAGTTTTGAGTTTGTTGCAATTTAAGAGGAATATAAATAACACCAAACTTTGAGATCGTGAGGATTTATCGAAGTGTTCGATATGTTGTACTTGGAAAATTTTAATTCTATAGCATGCCATTCGCTGGATAGGAATGACCATTTTAAATTTTTTGGTTAATAAGTTAATTTTTTATATTACATATAAAAACACACGTATTATACATTGAATTAATTAATATAAAACAAAGTATTTGTAATTAAAGTGTGTAAACATTATTTTCTCGACACTTGGTGGTATATAACGTGCATATTATTATTAATAATTAAACGATAATTAATCTCGTATAAAAATCATCTAGACATGCGCCACGCATATTTAGCAAAACCATTTAAATATTAAAATATATATTTTTACTAGGCTGAGGTCCAATTCGAAACTTATTTCAGGCTGAGGTCCAATTCGCGACTTATTTGATATAAGTCGACTTATTTGACTTATTCAATATGGCGGCATGGAATAAGTCATTTAGTGGTCCAATTGACAGGAATTTTGTGAGCAAATTACATGTTAAAATGAAAAAACATCAGCGTTAGATATTTTTATTAGATATTCTTTTTAACAGAAATATAATAATGATAAAATATAATGTTTAATAATTTTTATTTTATTTCTTGTTTAAATTATGTTGCCGCTCTATAAATACCACAAGTCTACAATAAACATCCTCACGGGGTGATTTATTGTAGACTTTCAAAAAAGTCAGTCTCCACAAAATAAGCCCGGAATTGAATTTCAGCCTAAACATAACACAAAACATACAACTATCTAAATTAGGCTAAATTGTATTTCTATTAATAATAAATAGTAAAAAAACAATATGAACAAAAGAAAATTACCTGTTTAAAAATTAAAATAATAAAAAGTTTTATGTTTAAAAATTAATTAGGGGTTTTGATTTGTTTACTAACAAAATGAATTGATGATTTTTCGAGAAATTTTCGTTCTCTGATCCTTTATTTCATCAAATCCTTTATTTAAACAAGGGGTAGACAAGATAACTATAATAGCGGCGTTCCAATGGGGCAAATTTACTATTTGCAAGTACATACTTGTGAATAGATACCAAATGGAAGGCAAATTCTAATAATACTTGTAAAACGACTATCCCAACGATTTAGTATGAGAAGCTACGAGGAGGTACAAGTACTTATGAGTCAATGGAAAACCGGCTCATAAAAATTAAAAATACATACTATCAATTTCTCGGACTTGGTTAGTGCACAAGCAAACAATACAAAATTTATCATGGCTTTTTGATTAAGGCATTAATATGTGCAGGTATAGAATTTATTCCCGTGAACTGGATTTATTCATTTTTTACCAATAGATTTCAGTTCGTTCTTATTGGTGACAATATATCCGATAAAATAATGGTAACGGGGTTTTTCGAGGGGTCATTTGGGTCCGTTGTTATTTTGTTTATACTATAAATGACATCGAAAATTTCTTTACATATTCGGATTTTTTATTTTATGCGGATGACCAATAATTTTCACAGTTCCCTCGCCGATTGGCAATTTGCGTTTACAAAATGATATTAATCAGGTTTTTCAATTGGACAATCATTTGTCGTTAAATTTTAATATGTGCAAAATCATATCATTTTATAAAATTCGTTCATCGATTATTGTAAAATCTTACTTTTGTACTTAATTTGTAAATTTAATATAGTCTTGATTTACAGTTAACTAATAGATTACCACGGGTGGGGTCTATTTAGTTATTGAGAATAAACAACTTGTTGTTAATATTAGAGTTAAATTCATTCTATTTTATTTTATTTAATATTCACCTTTTATATACAATTAAATGCTACTGTCAGCAACTTAGAGAAAAAGAAAATATAAAAATAAGAAATAAAATATGACACCAAACATTCCTATCCAGTAAATTTAAATGTTGTAATGTTGATGAGCCAAGGTTGCTTCAACATCATTATTGTTGTTGTAAGTAGGTTAACTGCTAGTATCAGCAAATTAGATAAAAATATAAAAATTGGACGTTGCACTGTTGATCTCAACAATTATTTTGCATATTCTTTGAGCGGTTAATAATGTTTCTAATTCAAAGATTTGCTGATACGGTTCTCGTCAGACTTGAAATTTAATAAACGCATAATTATTATTATTATGGCTGAGCTATACGAGCGTTCTAGCCACCTAGCTCTGCGACCTAAAAGTTGTTTTGTATTCGGACCCTTCTTAGTTAACCGTTCAGTCGATGTTCAGGCTCCTAGTGAACCTACTACCTAGTGAATAGACTCCAGGGCTCTATTTTGAAATTTTGGACGTTGCCGATCCTATACATAAGTGTTACCTTATTTGCGGTTGCCAGTTGTTTGACTGTGCTAAAAAGGCTTATGGGGGAACCAGCGAGTCAGTAACAACTTTAAGTAAGAACGCGTATACTAGCCTTGACTTAACGGTATCGAACCAAAGAGCCTTTAAGAGGGCTGCTTGTAGGCATGATAAAATGACGATATTTGCATCGTTTAGGCCTTTAGCTATGCAGAAGTTGGTGCAAAGTTCTCTAGCATGCATTTCTGCTTGGATGACTGTAGCATTAGTGCCCGAGGATTTCTAGAGGGCAGTTTCATTCTCGTATATTCCTATCCCTGCTCCATCTTTTGTTTTAGGCGCGTCTGCAAACGGCTTACTAGTACATCACCTGCCCCGATTTGGAAAAACGACGCGGAAGGATTTGTGAAAGTCCAGTTTAGTTGGCATACAGTGGAAAGGCATTTCTATGTTATAGTTCCATATTGCCTGGCTTAATATGACCTTCTACCTGCATCTTTAAGGCCGTAATTGTAGCGTCTTTTAAACGCGGATGTGCAACGGAGTCAGTCCTAGAAGTGCCTTCATTGCAGCAGTTGACACGTTGTCATTGAGCCTGTAATATCAAGGTACGCTAAGCGCTGAACGTTATACAATAAAGTTTGCGCTCCCTTCTCAGTATTGAGCCTAATGATAGTTATGACTGACCGGTAGATCTTTTTTTGGTTGTAAACCCAAAGTTCGTCTATAGATTCTGTGGTAGGCTCAGAAAGCCATGGTAGCTCTATTTTGAAAGTAAATGCTGTTTCCAATCCAGTTTTGGATCCAAAAAAGACTTTCTCATTGGATTTTTTTCATAGAACGGGAATTGAACCTCAGGATGACATAATATTTAAGTTCTTTGGAAAACTGAACAGTAGTACCGTTTAACGAGCGAGCTGTGAGTGCAAGCCTTATCATCATAATAAGGACACTAATCGTTTTGTTTGGTGCATCCTGCATGAGATCGGAAATGATTTCATCAAATTTCCTTCTAATTATGACCGCCAAATTGATTTCCTCCTAGCCCTGGACATCATATCCAATGGTACTCAGAAGAATCAGTAGTCCATCAATAACCAACTACCATAATAAAGGAGACGGTACGCCTGCTTGGGGACATCTCTTTACGACCCTAATGATTATTGACTCACTGCCTAGTTTAGCTGTTATGCTTCGATGTTTCAGCGTGGAACGGATCTACCTAATTGTGAAAGGTGGAATCCCTTCTTCCCTTGCTGCCCTCTCTAGCAACTCTCTATCGAGCCCCTCAATGTTCATAAAGGCAACATGTACTTTATCATTGATGCGTTTTGCCTTATTGAATAATTTCCTTAATTGTTTCCTTTTTCTTTATAGCGCCCCGTTCCACCAAGAGATCTTCTTAGTGGAGTCTCCTCGCATCACAGAGCAACCGTTCTCAAACGCTGAATGTATCGAGTCGCGCAGCTGTTTGAACTGAACTCTAACCCCTTTGGGGTCGGGGACATTGCTGATCCCAGATGTGCTTTATATAAGCTCCAGTCAGTCAGTTTCAAACTCGTAATTTCCTGTCCCTGCGCGGTTTCGGCTGCTTTATTAATTCTAATATGCTTGTGATCGGATGGATAAATAGTCCTCTTCAACCTATTTTCTAGGAGCCGTTTAGAGTCATTAGAGGCCATTAGAGCCTCCTGTTTGCCTCTTTCTCTTATTTTGGTAAATCTTTGATTGCGCAAATTATTCAATCATTCCTTAACCACTGCTGCGTTTCCCAAAAAAATGAGAAATTTCTAAGATAACTCAAATCTTTAAATCAGATAAACGGCATGACATCACATGTTACAGAGGAATTAGTTGTATTCAACCCTTTTAAATCAACACACAAGCAAGTCAAGCAGCATGGATATATGCCTGGTATGTCTACATCTACTAACCTGGTTGAATTCATCAGCCAAGTAATACAGGAGATAAAAAACAGCGTGAAGTAGACCTAGCTTAAGGCTTTGCCACAGCTACTTATCGTGCGATGCGATTTGTTTTTTCTTTTCAAATTCTATTGCAGTTAGAATAGATTTGATTCTAATGCTGTGTGCCTCAGAAGACTTTTCAAACTAATCTTTTCAAATTTCGAAGCTTCCTCTAATTCCTCATAGATGCTAGGTGAAAAGTCAATTTACGAGGTTACTTTTCGACGACTTTTCAATTTGTGTGACTTACAGTTTAAAACACGTAGTATGCGCAGTATGTAAATGTAATGGAACGTAAAAAAAATTGATTAAAAATAAATTACCAAAATGTATAAAATAAACAACAGACAAAAATATGAAGCTAGATGAGGTAGATTATTGAGAATTTGTTTGTTGGGCGAAAATGAAATTGCACAAATAATATAAGAGTGGAGTAAGATATTTCAAGTAGTACAGACGCGAAAAGAGTCTGTCATTATCTTTGATCAAAATGAAGACTATGGTGTTCAAAAACATAACCGGTAGCATGCCTGATAAGGTCATTGAACTAAATTATTGGAACCATACAAAAAATGAAATTTGGGCAGATCCAACGTTTTATGAACCCGGTTCAATTGACATATTATTAGGTGCAGATTACTATGGGCAAATAATAATGCCGAATCTAATGAAAGATGCACCAACTGAGCCTATTGCACAACAAACCAAACTGGGATGGATTCTTACTGGGAATACATCTGCTAGTGTCAATATGGCAATGTATCAGACAATGATTGTAACCACCAACGAGATTGACAATCAATTAAAAAAGTTTTGGGAAATCGAGGAAGTACATAAACCAAGAAGTCATACAAAAGAAGAAAAGGAATGTGAAGAAATTTACGACGAAACTCATTTACGCCTAACCGATGGAAGTTATAAGGTAAGAATTCCGTTTAATAACGAATTACTAGTTTCCAAACCACTCGATTAATAAAAAACTGCCATCGCTCGACTACTCCAAGTCGAAAAACGTCTGGCCAAGAATCCTGAGTTGGCACTACAATACCAACAATTCATGGACGAGTATGAGGCCTTAGGACATATGAAGAAAACTGACAGCATAGATGGAGATACCCAACACTACTATCTTCCTCATCATGCTGTCTTGAAGGAGGAGAGCACAACGATAAAACTCAGAGTTGTTATCGATGCATCGGCAAAAACATCCACAGGGACATCATTAAATGAATTAATGCTGAATGGTCCCATATTGCAGCAGGACTTAATGAGCATACTTTTACGCTGGCGAAAATATCGGTACGTTTATACAGCAGATCTAGAAAAAATGTTTCTTCAAATAAAAATTCATAAAGAAGATCAGGAATATCAGCGGATTTTATGGAGAAAGTCTCCTGGAGAACAGCTGCAAGAATACAAACTAACAACCGTGACCTATGGCACTGCGGCGGCGACCTACTTAGCGGTGCGAACCTTGCAACAATTAGCGAAAGATGAAGCCCATAGATATCCAATCGCGAAGGAAATCGCTCTTACTGATTTCTATGTTGACGATTTCATATCTGGAACCAACACGCTCGACGATGCATTATCAGCACAGAAACAGCTTATAGCAATGCTCAGATGTGGAAGTCTTAACCTCCGAAAGTGGGCTTCCAACAACCAAGCCCTACTAAACGCCGTACCAACAAATCTGCGGAATACTGGAATCTTGGAATTTAAGCTTGATGATACAATAAAAACACTCGGCCTTCGTTGGAATCCTGCCACAGACAGCTTCGGATTTCGCATTTCGTTATCAGAGTCTGATAACAGAAACGTTACCAAAAGGAGTCTACTTTCAGAGAGCTCAAAAATCTTTGACCCCCTAGGATAGTTAGCACCAGTTACTATAATAGCTAAACTACTCATGCAAGACCTTTGGGTAGCAGGCCTTTCTTGGGATCAAACATTACCTCAGATACTAGCCACGCAATGGCAGGATTTTAAAACTGCACTTCCTTCATTAGAATTAATATCTATACCTAGTCGGCTTTGTTTCGATGGTCAATCACCGCTCAGTTTACTTGGATTCTGCGATGCGTTTAAAAAAGCTTATGCAGCAGTCGTCTACGCTAGGAGCATAAACAACGATGGAGATATCAACGTGACTCTTGTTGCATCCAAGACCAAAGTTGCGCCAGTAAAAAACATATTGTCGATTTCACGGCTCGAGTTATGCGGCGCGTTATTGCTCACTAAGTTAATGAAACAGGTGTAGGCAGCGTTACACATCCAAGATAGAGAGATGTCATTTTGGACAGATTCAATGATCACGCTTTCGTGGATTAAAGGTCGTCCCCAAAAATACAAGACATTCGTCGCAAATAGGATTTCTGAAATACAAGAACAATCAAATCCAGCACAATGGCACCATATAAGTACCAAGGAAAATAATGTTGATTGTGCGTCTAGAGGAATTCAGCCAACACAGTTGACAGACTACAGTTTATGGTGGACGGGTCCGAAATGGCTCAATAGGCCGACTCAGGATTGGCCACAACCTATTCAAATCAACGACACTGCACTAGAGGTGAAGCATGTGATGTTAACTGCTACTGCTAAAATAGTTAATCCATTTGTGCAGCTAGTAGAAAAACATTCGTACATCAACAAAATATTCCGCATCATTAGCTATTGTCGACGATTCTTAAAGAAAAGTTTAAAGATGCAAGGCGGCCATATGACGCACAACATCGTACCGACCGGTTTGGAGCTCAAGGAAGCAAGATAAGAATTATGCAGAGTGATACAACGTGAGGAGTTCCAGAAAGAAATTATTCGTTTACAAAAACATGACTCTGTTTCAGCGAAAAGCCATCTCTTATCGCTGAATCCGTTTATTGACGAACAGCAAATCCTGCGAGTAGGAGGTAGAATTGCGAACAGCGCCTTACATTTCGAAACCAAGCATCCAATCATACTACCTTCAAAACACCGTTTAACCAAGCTGCTGATAGCTGATGCACACCTACGCACATTGCACGGCGGCAGCCAGCTAACTCTAGCTCTTCTTAGAAGAAGGTACTGGATCACAAACGGCAGAAGTAGAATTCGGGCAGAAGTAAATAAGTGTATAACATGTCATCGCTTCAAATCCGCCAGCAAATTACAGTTAATGGCAGACTTACCTCAACGACGAGTATTACCGTCACGTCCATTCACACACACGGGCGTAGACTTTGCAGGATCTATTCAAGTCAGAGTTTCTAAAGGAAGAGGCACGAAGTCCTACAAGGGATACGTAGCAGTCTTTGTATGTTTTTCAACTAAGGCTGTCCATCTGGGGAAAGCACACTAACAAACGAAGAACTTTCAACAGTAATTTCCCAAATCGAAGCATGTCTCAATTCTAGGCCACTGGTAACTATGTCGGCAGATCCGTCTGAAGTAGTCCTAACACCAGGTCACTTCTTAATAGGCGATTCACTACTCGCCGTTCCAGAACCAGATTTGTTGCATGAAAATGTAACTTTAGGACAGCGTTGGAGACTATTGCAAAAGATGGTTCAACAATTTTGGAAGCGATGATCGACCGATTACCTATCAAGCCTTCAACAGCGGGCAAAATGGAATTGCAAACAGCCAGAAGTCAAACTAGATGACATTGTTTGGATTAAAGAATACAATCTGCCACCGGCTAAGTGGCCCCTTGGGCGAATTGTCGAATTGCATCCGGGATTAGATAAGCTGACTAGAGTCGTGACAGTAAAGGATAGTCACGGCATCAAATTTAAACGACCAATCTCGAAGATAAGCATTCTCCCTATCAAAGACGCAGAAGCTCCGGAGAAAGAACAAAGCAGAGAAACTCACAGTAGATACATAAGCACAAGCACCAGAATCAAAATAATGCCCTTGTTCATATTGAGTTTACTAGCAATGTGTAACGTTTGTTCAGGAACGTCAGCAGCTAACCTTCCGACTACCTAGTTTTTCATATCAACCCGGACTCTATTTTGAATACACTGGAAACGTGCAGTTTACAAATAACCAATGGAAGATCATTGTATATTTTAACATGACAACTTATCACAACGAGCTAAGTTTGTATCAAGCTTGCGTGAGAAAGCTGACCCACCTCTGTTTGAACAGCTCTATCCCTGACACATGCTTAGTAATAACCAACCATCTGCAAAACAGCTTAGCAGATATCAATCAGAGAAACGAGTTACTCCACCACGGCAAAAATTACAGACGAAAAAATGGTGCTATCAATATAGTAGGAAATATAGCAAGCGAGTTATTCGGGATACTAGACAATCGTGATACAGAACATTATGAGCAGGAAATAGAAAAAAGCAAGGAGAATCAGGAGTATTTACTAAAGCTCATAAAAAATCAGACATCTATTGCCAATGCCACCCTCAGTCTGCTTAAGAAAAACGAGGCAGAAATGATTTAGCATTGGAAGATATTTAATCAGCAAGTAAATGAGCATTTGAACGATCTCAACAACATTAACAGATTCACAACTATGGCAATTCAGGCCTTGATGTCAATGTTGAAATTTAAAGAGATTCAACAGAATTTAATTGAAGCAGTTCTAGATACTCACAATAAGGTAATTAGTACTGCCATTTTAACACCACCACAGTTCGCAGAGGAAATCAACAAAATAACACAGCACTTGCCACCAGATGTAGTTCTGCCAGGACATCAGGACCCTGATCAAATAATAAGCTTATATCAACTGATATCTTGCAAGGGACGTCTGAATGGACAATATGTTATTTTGGAGCTAAAGCTGCCCCTATTAACCAAGGAAAAATATCAATTGTTTAAGCCCTTATCATTCCCAACATCAATCTTCATACAACCATCAATGGATTACTTGGCAACATCAATGCATCGTGATCAGTAATACATGCTATCCAGCTATGAGTTCCATCATTGCAAGCTCATTGAAGCTAGCTATATCTGCATACTTCAACATCCAATGCATACTGCTTATTTCAACAACACTATTTGTGAGTTTCAATTGTTAATCTCAACGAAAGCAAATAATTGCGCGACAGCGAAACAAAAGGCAGACAAGTCACAAACCAACTGGGTCAAACTTAGGAACAATAACTGGTTGTTTTCATCGCAACATCCACAACCAGCCATTATAGTTTGCGGGGAAGACGTGACTACGTTAACTATTCCAATAAACGGAAAGATTTCTATTATGTCCGTAATTATTTTAAATCCGCATTTCTTGTAATGCACACGTTGATAAGTTCGTATGAAATGCGAACGGAAGAATTAATTAACTAAGTATACCAATTATATTCTATATCATTTATGTATTCATTAAATATAGATAACGTTTTATATGCTACCATATATTACAATGCACAACTCTGAAGTGAAGTTTTACAAGTAATCCTAGGGTTGTCCATATAATATGAACATAATACATATGTATGGCAATACTAATAATATGAATATCTAACAATTTCACTCAAGGAAGGGTGCACATTGAAAGTTGGATTAATTACACTAAAAAACCACAAAACCATCAAAAGCAGAGTAGATTTATCATTCCTACCAGCAGTCAATCTATCGACCAATTGGACGACCCTCTACAATACAACTATTCTTCAGGAAGTTCCAAATGAAGGAGAATTTACTGTTCTCCACAAGAAAATAGCTGAATTACAAGATGCTAGTGTAAATGTATCAAAGCATGATGTGCACCACTACGCAGTGACATATATCATAGTTGGCTTTATCCTAATAGGCGTGATAACATACCGATGTAAGGTCAGAAGAAGAGCGCCAAGGCAAGATGACTACAGGTTAGAGGCTCCAGCAGCTACCGGATAGAGATTTTAACTCAGCGAGTCATCTATGCCATACAAATCAATACATCCGCGGAGTATGTTCAACCTTGTGAACAGTTTTTTATACATTTGCAGAAATTAGATACCGGATGCACTAAGCACTATATTGCATTTTTGTTTTATATATTTTTTATTGTTAGCAGTTTACCAAACATAATATCAATATATTTCATTGTCAGCAGGTTTTACATATAAATTTGTACAAATTACATTAATTATCCCGTGGCGTACTGCAGCTATCGGGGGGGTCACAGGTGGTGGATAGTGGACGACCTATCGATAGGTAGGTTAGCGGTGAATTAAATAAGCCGCCCCCAACCGCAGTCCAGCTGGTGGGAGAGTCTCAGGGAACTGGGGAGTGGTTAACCTCAGTTCATTAAATTCTGAGTGCCTATGATGCCCAGCATGGAAAGGCGAACAGATGGCGCGAGAAAACCATCGAACAATAACCACGGCGGACTGGGCGTCGCGTCCTCTCTGCACCTTCGGAGTCTCCGCGGGTGATGAGTGGGGGTACCCTATAAACGGGTGACCCGGGGAATGGAATGGATCCCATTGGATTGGGCTCTCCATGTGAATAGGTGAAAGGGGGAGAGAATGTGGGCGGAGGGAAGGGGGTGCTGAGAGGCCGCGGTGCTAGCGAGCCGAATGGGCTGGATTAAGGTGTTAAGCGACCCGTGCTGATGTACAACTAGGCTGGGGGCCCATTTAACAAAGCTCAGTCGCTAACGGAGCCCTCTGGATACCTGGCGACCACAAGTTGTATTTAGCCTTACCTGCGTATACGGATCTCTGCGCAGGCGGACCTTTATTTCTCCGACACTCGTGGGAATCAGATGGAAAGATCGAACAACGAAAAAACAAAGGGCACCGGCTCTTCTCAAAAGCCGGTATCAGCGAAGGGAGGTACCTCGAACCAGACGGGTGGGGCCACTAAGGTTGCAAAGGGGGTTGGCTCTAGGGCAAAAGTCTCGGGAGTTAGCGGTACCAACGCAGCACAGGGGAGTGGGACGAGAGACATTCCTCCGGCGAAAAGGCGATACAGGAATCGCCGCTCGGCATTCCGAATTCTCGAGAAGTGGGCTGCGACCCCCGAGGGGCAGCTTACGGAAGAGCAAAGAACATCAGTAGCTTGGGCAAGGAGCACTGTGGGCTGCGGAGGCTCAGAAAGGGACCATGTGTCGAAAAGACAGCGGTCCCAGGACGAGGTGGAAGTAGTCAAGAGCAAGCGGGCCAAGTTGGTGACTGAATAGAAGCCGAGCTCCAACTCAGGGACAAAGCTGTTCAGCGATGTCCTGAGGGAGCATGTGTTGATGCTAGCCGTCATTGACGAAAGTCAAGAAGATGGAGCATCACGGCGGAAAAATGGAGGTTGGTGTATAATGCACTCAACCTCGTCTTTTTAAAGGTCCTGGGTGAAAATCCGGGACCACCCCCATCCTGCAGAGATGCGGGATGGTATCAAGGGCGTGTGAAGATGACTGCATGCTCGAACTCTAGATCTGTGGATCTTTACAAAAAGGCTATAGCCAAAGTAGGGGAGGTGTGGCCAGGCGCAAAGTTTGCGGCAGTTAGCCGGGAGGAAATTCCCAATAGGCCGAGGGCACGTGTCTGGCTGCCATCAGAACCGGCTAGCCCTGACGGGGCTTTGAAAATCATTCAGGCCAGTAACCCGGATCTTCCGACCGAAAATTGGAAGATCGTCAAACAGGAGGGGGCGAAGGGGGCCTCGAAATTATCAATCATGGTAATAAATAAGGAGTCCCTTGCCCTCCTTCACAAAACGAAGGGAGTAATTGACTTCGGTTTCGGGTCAATTACTCTCAACGTTTATAAGAAGGATGGGGCGGAAGCGCGTACGGGAGGCCAACCGGAGGATGGTGGCAACTCGCCCAGGCCCGAAGGGGGTACCAGCAGCATGGGGGGAGAAGCTGAGGGTAGGGGGGAGAGTGAATCCGGCGACCTCGGTAGGGCAAGGACGCGAAGGAGCTGGGGTACCGATGGAGGAGGATGGCGGCAGCCCGGCCAGACGGGGAGGGCACTGATAAGTCCTCTACAGAGGGTATGAGGGGTGGCGAGACGGGCGTATCCGGCGCATCCCAAAATACCGGGAATTAATATTCCTGCGGTAGCAGGAATTTATCATAGAGGTGGGTAGAGGTTAAATGGTTATGATTAAGATAACTCAAATTAACCTTCACCATTCTAAGGCTGCTTCGGCAGCTCTACTCCTCAGGCTGACTAGTTCGGGTGAGGATGTGATACTAATCCAAGAACCTTGGATTAACAATAACAGGATCTGTGGCCTCAGAACCATGGGTACAAAATTATATCCTCTAGTAAGCCTGGGAAGATCAGATCTTGTATTCTTGGGAAAAATAATATTAATCTTTTCCTTCTCTCTCAATACAGCAATGGTGACACTACTGCAGTTAGCCTGGAAGTAGGCACTTGTAGATTCTGGCTAATTTCAGCCTACATGGACCGGGAGAAGGAGGTTCCTCCGGATAACCTGGAGGAGCTGATCCATAAAGCGGAACAATCAAAGGTAGGTGTGGTACTGGGAGTTGATGCTAATGCGCATCACACTATCTGGGGAAGCACGGACATTAATGAAAGGGGTAAGTCGCTTTTTGATTATTTGATGAGTACTAACCTTTCAGTGTGTAATATTGGGCGGGAACCCACATTTATTACTAGTAACAGGCAGGAGGTTCTAGACGTGACCCTTGCCTCAAATAATATTCTTCATATGGTTAAAAATTGGAGGGTGGATAAGGAACACTCCTTTTCTGATCATCGATATTTAACCTCTAGCCTCGATATTCACCCTGCTACCCGGGAAGCCTTCAGGAACCCTAGAAGGACCAACTGGAGCAAATATGGGGAATTATTGGAGGAAATGTTACCGACGAGGGCTATGGAGCCTCCGACGACCGTTGGGGAGCAGGAGGACATAGTGGATAGCGTTACTAGCGCATGCAACCGAGCCTTTCGCGCTGCCTGCCCACTGGCTAAGCCTAGGGGTAGGCAAAAACCGGTATGGTGGTCCAGGGAACTGGGAACTTATCGTAAGGCTTGTAGGTCAGCCTTTAATAGAGCCAAAAATACAAGGGAGGCTCAGGATTGGGACTCCTATAAGGAGAAACTCAGAATTTATAAGAAAGAATTAAGAAAGGCACAAAGGAGGTCTTGGAGAATCTTCTGTGATAATATGGAAGAGGTATCCGAAACCTCCCGCCTTAGGAAGATTCTTTCCAAAAGTACATCTAGTCCCAGTTTTTTGATAAAACCGGACGGATCTTGGACAGCTTCTAGTGGAGAATCTCTGGAGCTTCTCTTCGAGACACACTTCCCAGGGAGCTTTCAAGACCTGTTGGTGCGTAGCAATCATCAGGAATCACTGTCAGTAACCACAGAGGTTATCGTAACCAGGAAACGGATCCTAAGGGCACTGAGGGGTTTTAAACCATTTAAATCGGCTGGTCCGGATCAAATTATACCAGCGGTACTTCAAAACAACTCAGTAATTATTCTTCCCTACTTGGAAGCTATATTCAAAGGGTGTTTGAAGCTGGGCTATATTCCTAGGTACTGGACGGAGGTCAATGTGGTGTTCATACCGAAAGCGGGGAAAAGCTCACATGTCTATCCTAAGGACCTAAGACCAATAACTCTATCATCCTTTCTTTTGAAAACCTTGGAAAGGCTGCTGGATGTATACATCAGAGATAAAATAGGTGCCAGGAAGTGGGCATCGTCTCAGCATGCGTACACAAAGGGTAGATCTGTGGACACTGCTCTACACGCCTTGGTGTCTATGTGAAAGCGGGGGCAATCAAGGAGGGATTGTCATTTTTGGAGGTGGACGTTCCTCTGATAGGGTTAATCAATTATATGCTGGGAAGCAGGATTGTTAGCTCGAAGTTGGGGGACTCCACCATCAAGAGGCGAGTAACTAGGGGAACTCCGCAGGGGGGGGGGGGGGGTGGTTCTGTCCTCTCTTCTCTGGAACATAGTGGTAAACGGGTTACTACTTGAATTGGAGAGAGAGGGTATTGAAGTTATCGCGTACGCAGATGACGTAGCTTTAGCTATTATCGGGAAATTCCTGGGCACGATTGTAGACGTAATGCAGAATGCGCTTACCATCGTTACGAAATGGGCTGGCAAATGTGGACTTGGTATTAACCCGTCCAAGACAGAGCTGGTACTCTTTACTAAGAAATACAAAATCCCGGTAGTTGTCCCTCCTACCTTAAATGGCACGAGACTTGCTTTTACTGATAGAGCTAGATATCTTGGACAGTAAGCTTAGTTGGAAGCCCAACATGTTGGAGAGAATAAACAAAACTACTATTGCTTTGTACTCCTGTAGGAACGCCATTGGTCATAGATGGGGTCTGAAGCCGGAGCTGGTACACTGGCTCTACACCGCTGTAGTGAGACCTGTACTCATGTACGGGGTGGGTGTTTGGTGGCCAGCTCTGGACAAGGTAACTTACAAAAGTAAGATTGAGAGAGTGCAAAGAACGGCCTGTATGCTTGTTAGCGGGGCATTGAGGTCGACACCGACAAGTGCCCTAGAGGTTATGTTGCACCTTCTTCCGGTCGACATTTTTGGCAAACAGATGGCGGCAAATACGGCTGTACAACTTGCAGCCGTCTCTCAGTGGAGGTGTCTTAGTATAGGACACTCTACTATTGTCAGATCGTTGAAGGATGAGCTGGCGAATCTTGACTACATTAAACCTACTCTACGCTTCGAGAAGCGATTTCGGACCTCCTTCCCTTCAAGGGAATCCTGGAGGGATAGACCGTTATCGGAAACCGAAGCGTTGCAATTCTTCACAGATGACTCCAAGCTAGACGGCAAAGTAGGAGCTGGAGTATTCTGTGACAAATTAAATGTAAATATTTCTATTCATCTCCCTGATTACTGCAGCGTGTACCAAGCTGAAGTCGTAGCGATTGAGGAGGTCATGACGTGGTTGAAGCATAATGTGTTATCCTCAGACGATATCACAATCTATGTGGACAGTCAAGCGGCGATCCGGTCGTTAGAATCGGTGTCTTTGGCGTCACGGGTGGCGTTGAGTTGTCACTCATCTCTAAATGAGATGGGGGAGCATTTCAATATCCAAGTAGTCTGGGTCCCAGGTCACTCGGGCGTCATGGGGAACTGCAGGGCAGATGAACTTGCTAGGCATGGTACGACTCTCCAGCTGCAACCGGAAAGGGCAAGTCTGGGGAGGCCTATCACAGCGCTGAGACAAGCACTTGGGAAACAGGCGCTATCCTCAGCGGGGGAAAGGTGGTCTAACACCCTCACCTGTAGAGTTGCAAGACAAGTTTGGCCAAAGCTAGACTTGGGGCGCACTAGGGCATTAATATCCTTACGCAGACGTGAATTAAGAACCTTTTTGGAGAACATGCAAGAAGGCTGGGTCTGGAGGCTAATGACTTCTGCAGAAGCTGCTTGGACGAAGAGGAGGAAGAGACGTTGGTCCACTTCCTTTGCTCGTGTCCAGCATTGGCTCTCAGAAGGCACAAACACTTAGGTAAGTTCAGGATGGACTGCCTCTCGGATCTCGAAAACATTAAAGTGCGGGACGTCTTACGCTACATAAGTAGCTCGAAATGGTTCCAATAGGGGTAAAAGGGGATACATCCTGTGGTATCACAATGGACCGTCACCGGTCTAAGTATGCGTAAGCAGCCACTCCAACCTAACCTAAGCTAACCTACATTAATTATATAATTAATGTACAATTAGCATATTTTTATACTGTTGTTGTAAAAGGTATAATATTTTTTGTATATAAGAAACAACGCAAACAAATAAGATTTAGTGTTTATAAGTATACTCAATAAGACGTTATTTTTGTCCAGCACTGACCAACGGTAAGCGGAAAATAATGTTGAATCAAACAAACACCAATCAGTCTTTTTGGATTGATACTGGAGCCGATATATCGGTGATACCATCAAATTTAAAAAAGGACGCGGAAGTTGGAGCACAGTTTAACATATACGCTGCTAACGGTACACCAATTAAAGCATTTGGCACGCGTACACTCAACATCAATATCGGATTGAGGCGTATTTTTACCTGGACGTTTATCGTAGCTAACGTGACGATACCCATTTTGGGCGCAGATTTCCTTCGTAGTACTGGACTGATCGTGGATATCAAACAGCGTCGAGTATCGAGTTATCGACCCATTGACATCCATTTTTGTGATCGGTGCACTTACATCTACTCAGATCCCAACTTTATCTGTCTTGAACAAAGCCACTATCGATCCAGATATCTCAAAATTGTTGGCAAAATTCGAATCAATTACCCACGAAACTTTTGCCAACACGCATATCAAGCATAATGTAACGCATTGTTTAAGTTGCTAAAAGCCCACCAATTTCATGCAAGGTACGTCGTTTAGCTCCCGATAAATTGCAAATCGCAAAGGTGCATTTCGAAGCCATGGTAGTTCAGGGTATTTGTAGGCCCAGCAGTAGCGCCTGGTCAAGTCCACTGCACTTAGTGCAAAAAAAGAATGGCGAATGGCGTCCCTGTGGTGATTATAGAGCTTTGAATACCGTTACAGTACCGGATTGTTACCCAATATCACACTTGCAGGATTTCTCGTTTCAGCTGGCGGGATGCTCTATTTTTTCGACGTTGAATTTGATTCGTGCATATCACCAGATTTCGATAGAGCCGCAGGACATACCAAAGACTGCTATAGTAACCCGTTTCGGGCTATACGAATTCTGTAGAATGTCTTTCGGACTACGTAACATTTCAGCGGACGTGACTGCTAACGGTATTTTACCTTGTCCTGAGCGAGTTCTAGCCATTTCTCAGTTTGAACGACCAGTAACAGTACAGCAATTGAAGCGTTTTTTTGGGAATGGTTAATTTTTATCGCAGATTCATTCCGGCCGCAGCGCAAGATCAGAACGTATTAAACGATTATTTAAAGAGCTATCGAAAAAATAGCAAAGTACGGATTAATTGGTCTGAGCAAGCAAGCGAAGCATTCGAATCATGTAAAACTAAACTGTCGGAGGCTACCAGTTTGGCGCATCCGCTTATGACAGCGCGTATTTCAATCATGGTTGACGCTTCAGATTGCGCAGTTGGGGCTATATAGTTCAACAATGGGTCGATCAAAGTTGGCAACCATTAGGTTTTTTTTCGGTTCGGTTAACGACGGCACAACGCAAGTACAGCGCTTACGATCGTGAACAATAATTAGGCCGCTTATTTAGGTGTTAGACATTTCAAATATTTATTGGAGGGACGATCATTTGTTTTATATACTGATCATAAGCCACTAATATTTGCGTTTAAACAAAATCCCGAGAAGGCAATACCGCGGCAATATAGACAATTGGATTATATAAGCCAGTTCACCACTGACCTGCAACATGTTTCGAGTGTTAATAAAGTAGTGGCCGACGCACTTTCGCGAATCAATCAAATCAACATTTCCGAGTCAATAGATTACTCGTTGATTGCAGATTTGCAAAGCACTGATCAAGAATTGGCCGAGTTAATGGCCGATGGTAAGTCTACATTAAAGTTTCGCAAATTCTCGGTGCAATTTAGTTCTGATAAAGTCTTATATTGTGATGTTTCCGCAAGTAAGCCCAGGCTATTTATTCCTGCCAGTCTACGAAAACAAGTTTTTGACGCGTTTCATAACTTGGTACATCCGGGAGTCAAAGTATTAGTTAAATTGCTCACGGAGCATGTAGTATGGGTTGCGATTAAAAAAGACGTCAAAAATTTCGAACAGTCGTTCATTACATGTCAGCGAACTAAAGTCACACGACATACTAAGTCCGCACTGAGTTCTTTCGGGCATACATCGGAACGTGTCAGGGAAGTCCATATTGATATCATAGGACCATTGCCGATTTCGGATGGGAATCATTCCTGTATTACGATTATTGATCGATATACGTGTTGGGCAGAAGCAATTCCGGTAGCGGATATCACTGCACCCACGATAGCGTTCGTTGTATTTTCTAATTGGATTGCTCGTTTCAGTGTCCTCGCATTCATAGTGACAGACCAAGGCGCACAGTTTGAGTCGCAGCCATTCAAAGGGTTGTCAAGCTTATTAGGTTTCGAACACAGACATACGACGTCGTACAATCCAAAGTGTAATGGAATGGTAGAACTTTGGCATAGGACGCTGAAGGCAGCAATTATGAGCCAAGGAAGAACGGATTGGTCAAATGTATTGCCATTGGTACTGTTAGGATTGAGGACAACATATCGAGATGAGTTAGAAGCGACAGTATCAGAATTGGTATACGGAAGTATGGTACATGTGCCAGGTCAGTTTTTGGAGCATTGTGAGAATTTCGTATAGCAGTCCGAATCCGTTAAGGGTCTTAGGACGCATTTTAAGGAACTGAGACCGGTTACAGCAACACGACACAGTACAGACAAAGTTTTTGTTAGTAAACATATTACGAAGAGCCTAACAGCCACCGTATAGGGGTTCACATTTGGTACGTAGTCACGCAGAAAAATACTCAACATAATGGTTAATGACAGGCAAGTTAGAGTGTCAGTGGATCGAGTTAAACCTTGTTTCAGAGAAGGTATAGGTATTGGTTCAAGTCATTCTTAACAAACCGTCTGCATTATGTAATAACTGGCAATTCGAAATCCAACGTTATCAAAGGGATATCTGAGGTGGGATGTTGTAACAACACTTTCGATTCGAATTCGATACGAGTTTATAGAAATTAGGAGTTTTTTATTTTTTTTTATTTACCAACGTCTCTTGCTTCAAGATTCTATTTCGCCTTTCAATTACGCTTTTTCTATTGCTATCTCAGTTTGTTGTGTACTTTTCTTTTCTTCTAATCGATAAAGTATCGCAAACAAAACTTTTGAGTGATAAAGAATGATGAATAGAAGTATAAATAGAATGTTGTTTTACTCTTGCAAGCTGAGATAGCTGCACAAAAACCATAATAGAAAAGCGGAATAGAGTACAATTTTATTCTTGAAACAAGAGATAAAACTCTATCAAAATCGAATCAAAAGTGATGTTACAACATCCTACCTCTGGTGGAACCAAGGTCATAAAAAACTTAAATATACTCATATTTGTTTATGAAGTAAACAATTTTCTTTGTTCTCCTAATTTGATCCAACGTACGGTTGAATCGCTTGACCATTCCATCGGATTGTGAATGTAGCGGTTTCGTGCTTGTCTTTTTAATACCAACCACTTTGCACATCTTCTGGAACATATTTGACTCTAAATTACGACCTTAATCCGAATCAAGCTCCAACGGTACTCCATATCTGCTGATCCAATTGTTTACGAATTCTCCGCCCATTGTTTGTGTTTCCTGTTTGGTATTGGATAGGCTTCCCGCCACTTACTGAAGTAGTCGATACATACAAGAATGTATTGATTCCCACCAACTGTTCGCGGAAACGGCCCAGCGATATCCATAGTCACTCGTTCAAATGGAGCTCCTACGTTGTACTCCTGCATTCTGCCTCGGGTTCATCTTACTGGTTCTTTGCTAGCTGCGCAAGTATGACACTTTTTGCACTAATCTTCAACATCATTGCGGAGTTGACCCAGTAGAAACGTTCTCCCACTTTGGCCATTGTGGACTTCATTTAACACTTCCTTAATTTTGCATTTTGGTAACAAGGTCTTTATTTGCATATTTTTTCCATCCACACTTTCCCAAGCTCGTTTTGGCACACCGTTCTCCATCTTCAATGAGTCCCATTGTGCCCAATAGCCTTTTTGCGTTGGAGAAGTCTCGGATATCTAGTGCTATGCAGGTTTCTGTCCTTCCCTAATCCAAGCTCTTACTGGGGCGAGCGTTGGATCTTTCTCCTGCTCTTCGACGACACTCTTCGTTGTCCACCCTTCCGGCACCTCAACGCCAATCCGTTTAAGACTACTGATGCCTTCCTTTTCCTCAATTTTGCTGCATTTTTCACATCTTGGTGCACTAAGGCCTTCATCATAGACTATCTGCATTACCGTGCACTCTACCTTTCCCAATGGTAGTCTTCTGGGTGCCTGTCGAATTGGTGGTGTACTTCCCGTTTTGATTCTGTGCTGTACCACCTCCGTTCGGTCGTATTCATCCTTGCTGCTTGGAAATACCTCGGCGTTCTCTGACAACATTCTTTCTGCCATCGCGAACTGCTCGCCTTTCAAATGCTGCCACAGTCTTTGAATTGATTTCTTCGCCTCGCTATTACTTTTACACTTATCAGCACTGGCCTCGATCTTGCATTGGGCGATACTAACAGCAGGCTGGATTTTCACGAGGACGACACCGGGTTTTAGATGTTTAGCTTGTTCGGTTATGTTCATTATTCGACAGCAATGCTTGCTCCGAGTGATGTTAGTGTTTTTCCATACGGTATCCTGTTCGGTATATCCCTGTTGTTGGCTCTAATATCCCCCCTTTCATACTCCCAGGATCTCCATTCACGCATGCGTAAGCTAAGGCTCCGCAAATTGGTTCAACATCTAGAGGATCCCTTAGAATAACTCTGATTTCGTTTCCTGCATCAGTAAGACTCAGTGGGATTTCAATATTCTGCCCTCGTAGTAAGCACTAATTCATGTCGAGCGATATTCCGGGTTCTGTCATGAAATCCAATCCCTGGATGCATTCGTCTATAATGTTAGCCACAATGAACTTTTGACGAAAATTATGGCTTCCTATCTTTACGGCAATATCGCAGTCTCCTTGGACGGGTACGCTCTCTCCGTCTTCAGTCGATATCGTATATTTGGATTAATGGATTCTTTCGTTACTATGTCTGGTCTTACCACAGATTTTGATGCGCCGGTGTCAAGAGTAATCGTACTCGGCCTGCTGTTTATTATTTCTTTAACGAAGAGACTGTGGTTGTTTCGTGTTAGCTGTGCGACTATGATGGTGGTTTTGGGGCTTTTTGTTTCTCCGCGGCCAACTTTTGCCCCTCAAAGCTGGCGGAACAGTCCTAAATCGTATTTCATAGACGAATCACGTAAAAAATTTTGACACCTAAAAAGGGTATTCAAATTTTTTCCGTTTTTTGATTAAATATTGTATTAAGTGATATTAATAGTTGTAACATAACAAATCAGTGTGTTTAAACTGTTTACAACCAAAATACTGAATTTTGAGTTGGTTTAATTTTGTGTTTATTAAAGAGACAGTAAACAACAAAAGTAGTGGTAAACCGTATTAAGGTAACTGCCTACGGGCAGGTTGCCAACATGTTTGGGAGCAGGTTTGCAACGCTCGTTGATGCGAGAGGTTTTGCCAAACTTGACGAAAATAAAAATAAAAGACGTCGAAACTACTTCGAGGATGGTAAAGAATCACAAAAGTATGTGGTAATAAAGAGGGTTGATTTCGAAAAAAAAAGTTTTAATTGTCAGCATTTCTTATTGAGAAAGGTTTATCGATGATAACACCGCAGATAAAAGAAACCCAGCGATTACGTAGTGGGAACCTTTTGATACTTACTACCAAAGAAGCAGAATACCTTAAACTGATAAATGCCGCGAAATTAGCCGAGATGGAAATCCAAGTGGAGGAACACAAATTCCTAAACCTTAGCAAAGGTGTAATCTATAGCTATGATTTAATGCACGTAAAGGAGGAAGAAATAAGCAAAGAATTAGAGAGCCAAAAGGTGATCAAGGTGGAGCGCATTAAACGAAAAATAAATAATGAATTAAAAGAAACCTCACTGCATATTCTAACTTTTAACACTACGGAATTGCCACATTACATTAAAGCCGGATTCTTGAGATTGGACGTAAGACAATATTTGCCCAATCCAATGAGGTGTCACAACTGCCAAAAGTATGGTCACACCAAAAGTAAATGTGAAAGGGTGCCTGTATGCCCCAAATGTGCGAAATTAATACCGCATGTAATTATTAAACAACTGAAAAAAAATAAGAATGAAGGAACAACAACAACAAATGAAAATTTGCCAGGCAGTTCAGTGACGCTGTTAATAACATTAAAACAGCAACAACAGAGGAAAGCAGCATATACCAGCAGGAGCAAATATTCATATTTGAACCTGAACGAGCTAAGTATCGCGATGGATGCAGATGGAGAAAGGATGGAATGAATGTAAGATCCAATGAATGCTTGAGAATTGGTCAGTAAAATATCCAAAGCATGTATGCCAAAAGCGATATGCTGCGGACTTATCTGGCCAATGACTGTTTGAATGTAATACTTTTAAGTGAGACATGGGATATTAATGTATATCCGCGTGTTTGGGGTGTGAAAGGAATGATGCTTGGGGAAACTTGTTGGCGGACCTCGTTCTGGATTCCGATCTCTTGATTCTGAACGATGGTAGGCCAACAAGGATGGCGTATGTTGGGGCCACAGCAGGTTATAGATTGGAGGGAGCGGTGAATATTGGGCTCCCTCAAGGCGCAAAATTTCTCCGACCCTCTTCAATCTGTATACGAGCTCAATACATAGGTATAATGCCCCCGAAAAAATTTTCTTGCAATTTGCAGATGACTTTGTACTAATCGGCAAGGGCAAAACTATCGGCGAGGCCCTAAATCGAGCTCAGGAATGTGTGCTTCAGGTAACATAATGTTTGAATGATTTAAATCTGCGGGTGAATTCGAGAAAATGTAATAGTATGGCATTTAGAACGGATCAAAGAATTGATGTGCTAATCTATGATGAGATAAATGAGTATTCAAGATTGACTAGGTATTTGGGAATCTGGATCGACAATCGATTGAGTTTTAAAGTGCACATGGAAAAATTAGCCGATAATTGTAAGAGCAGATTAAATGTGATCAAAAGGGTGAGTAAACCAAAATGGGGGCTCACCCTAGCGTGACTGATATGCTGCGAAAGGCGCTAGTGTTTTCCAAAATTGCTTATGGGTTGAGTGTGTATGGTGATGGATCTAAGGTTGGGTTTGAAAAATTAATGAAAGTTGAGAATGCATGTGCTAGAGTGGTATTGGGGGCGAAAATTCTACCCCAATACATACTCTATGGTCGGAAATGGGTGATTCACCTCTTAATTATAAGAGGGAATGGATCACCGTGCGAGAGACTGTGCGAATGTTGACCAAAGATAATGTGTTAATGAATGAGATAAAAGTAAGATTGGAAGGAGGAACGGATTACCAAAAAACGCAACGGTCGAAAATAATGGAGGAAAATATGAATATATTTTCCAAAATTAGACAAGTGGATCCAAAAGTTCCTCCCGAAAATCTTGCTGTGTGCTTGAATTTTGGAGGCATTACAAAAGCGATGATGAATGAGTTATCGGTTAAGAGAGAATTTCGAAGAATGCAACTGAATTATTTTGCACATGTGGAAGTATATACAGATGCTAGTGTTAATGAGGATCGAGTGGGTGTAGGAATTTACATTCCGGCAATGAAAAAAGAGAAAATGTTAAGATTGAATGGTAGCATCTGTATAATGAATGCAGAATTGATTGGAATTATGGAAGGAATCAAGTTGGCAATGAATGGTTTAGAATTGATAAAACAGGGAGGGAGTACTCAGGGCAGTGTGTTTGTAGAAATGATGTGGAATGGATACCTTCACACCTACAGATTGAAGGTAATGAAAGAGCCGATATGCTTGCAAAAAGGGGTTGTATGATTGAGGAGATAACAGATTATGAGTTCATGGATGCAAGAGATGTACTTCGGATGTTTCAGAAGAATCTGTGGAGAAAATGGGAGAGTAAATTTACGGAAAAGAGTAAGGTAAAAGGAAAGAAGTACTTTGAATGGTGTAGTGCTCCTTTGAGAAAATCATTTTTTAAGGAAATCAAAGGAGACACTACAATGATATGAACGATGGAACGGGTGAGATTGAATCATGGTAATTGGAAAGAATGCTTAAATAAGCGTCATTTGAATGAGGATGATTTATGTGAAAGCTGTTTGGTTGTGGAGGACATCGAACATTTAATTCTAAAATGTTCCAAATTTAGCCAAAATAGAGGAATGTTCGATGTTCTTATGAATGCAAGAAACTTGAATGAATTATTACGAATGGGGAAAAATGAGTACAAGATAATGTATGAATTTATCAAGCTGAGTGGTATAACGGTATGAAAGGGGATCACTGTATGAAAGTTGATTGAAAGGAAAAAAACAAAAATAAAATATGTAAAAAATAAAAATTGAAAATTTGAAGTCGGGCCAGAAGGCTTTTTTTTTGGAGCTAGTGCTATAATAAATATATAAAAAAAAAAAAAAAAAAAGAAAGCTGGCGGAATTTAGTTTAACTGCTCCTTGTCGTTGCTACTTGAAGAGTTTCTTTCAGAGTTGATAATCCTTTCCTTATTGGTACTTCTTTGCTCGATTGGTTTGATGGACGAGGTTTTTGATCTGCCGCTTTTACTCTTGGAGCTCGGCATGCTCTGGCAAAGTGTCCTCATTTATTGCACCTGTAGCACCTTGGTCCGGTTACTGCTGCTGTGGTCCTCGAACTTTCTTCCTTAAATGCTTTTAAGGACTCCCTGATCATAGCCTGAATTTGACACAAGTATGCAGCTTCTAATTTCTTTAACCTAGCAGTTTCTGGATAAAGCCTCTGCTTTGCGGCCTCATATTCCATTGCGGCTTTAAGAGTTTCACTTAGCGTAGCTCGCTTATCCGTTTTCCAGAGTTAGTTATTTAGTTAGTTTGGAATACTCCATTTTGAGCTTTGCTCATTCACAACAGAACATCCAAATTGACATACTTTTGATAGAATATCTTAATAATAATAGTAAAACGTTTTGAATATTATGGTGGTCAGGATAGCAGTCCAACCGTTCAAGTTGGCCCAGATCTTCTCTTTCTATGATATTTATCTTAGCTTGAGGCATTGGCAGGAGATACCGTTTTCTTATATACTTTAAAGTTTCTGTTTGGTTACTTTTTTTATTTCGTCTCACGGTTAAGCTATTTTATACCATTTATAATTTGGTAAATATTAAATGAACAAATCAAAAAAACCGTCAGCATATCATCTCGTACCGCATTGATGAATGCATCTACAGCCAAACTGTTTACAATATTCGCGGGAACTGTGCCATATGCTAGCCTGACAAGCCGTGATTTCTGCTTCCAATTGTTGTAGACTTTCACCTGCACGCTTGCCTGCGGTTTTGTGGTTCTATCTTATGAAGATCCTGCATATGGGAGTCTCCGCATCTTAGGTGTTTGTAATCAATAATCAATTAATATGTGCCAAGTAATCATACATAAATAAGTTTTAATCTATCGAATTTTTGTTACTTTGCACCAACATCGAACATAATGATTACATTAAACACGATTATATTGTAATTAGTACCTTTAATTACCTTACATTATACCACTCACTAAAAGTACCTACAAGAATATACAAGTACCTTCTATATCGTTAGGTGCCATAAAATGAATATATTTTGTTAATTTTTCTAATTATTTAGTCAAATATAGTCAACTTTTTTTTAGATTTTTCGTAAAATTTGGTTTATTTTATTTTCACAGGTACAAAACTTCAAAATATAAAAATTTAATGTTGTATCGTCCCACGATACACGTTATTTTAAAGTTAATATGCCCAAATATGGACGCCAAGGTATGGATTGTAACACCCAGTGAATCGTAGAATAAAATACGCACTCAAATTAATTTTACTTTATAATTATTATTCTGTATCTTGTATATCTTATAATTAATTACACAATTGGACGAACCCAAAATAAAATTATTGTCCACCACTGTTACCGCAAAAAAATAATTATCATTAATTTTAATATTCCGATTTTAATTTTTATTTTTAATTTTTAGCAAAAATTGTCTTGCGACTTATACCACGGCAAGAGAAAAAGTAGATAAAAAAACAAATAAAACAATAATCCGGCGATGAATATCGTTCCCGCGAAATCGTTTTATTTTCTGTGTTGCTGCGACATGAATACAACTCGTATTGACACACGAGAAAAATCATAATGTCAAAATTTGACGTTCTATTGAACATGAGATGGAGCCATAGAGAAATATCACTCAAGTTTAGACTGAGGAAAATAATGTTAACGAGATGGGGCAAACGTCACAAAATATAACTTAGTGTTCGATTATATTTTGTGTACATGTCATCTCGTTAGATGGCGAAAGAAAATACGTTACGCAAAGAGATATCTTATGCGTAAACCCTATGTGTCTGTGGTGGTGAATGTATTGAAAATTTATATAAACAAATTATTAATTTGTTGCTTGCAATGCGTGAGCCGCTACAAATTCAACGTACGTTTAGTTCAGTTCGATTATTTCACACCGAAACGCGTAGGCGCTGCAGATGTTGAATTCATGTATGAAGTTAATTGTTGGCATTCCATTCTAATTCTGTAGTCAAAGGTTAAATATGTCTAAAAAACCTTCACCTACAATCCTTATCTAACGACTTACCTTAATATTTACCCAATATTCGTACATAAATCGAAATTACCGGTGCATGTCCCTCGTTATAATAACAAAAAAAAAAAAAAAATGAAACCATCGATATCAATCTACCCATCTGTCAATACATGTTTCAAACATTAAAATATATTTTTTACCTTTTATTTTTGTAATAGTCCGACATCAACCCCTACACATAGTTACTTACTATACTTTAAGTGTAAAGAGATACAAATAAAAACCCATTTATATCAGCCTCGAACCCAAATAATATATAGTGGGGTAGGCAACATAAATTTTATTGTTGGTCATTTTTTAACCCAAATAAATATCGTATTCCGGTCGGACATTCCTCATCTATTAAATTTGTCATACGAATCAAAGTGACTTTGTTGTGAAACCTCCCATATATGGTACAAAACAATATTATATGAAGTGCAATAAAAGGGATGAGATACATTGTTATTACAATTTTGCTTATTGTTCAAAAATTATTTTATCAGCCCAAAATTTTCTGTCGAAATCGAAAATATGTTCCTAAGGGTGTTAAGATTTAATATTATCTCTAATTATAATGCATAAACATTGTTGTCGGAGATCAATTAAAATTATATTTAATGGTTGGTCGCCATTGATTTGGATGGACAAATCACTGTGCCATTATCTTTTTTAAAAATAGATCTAATTTTTTAAGGTTATAACAATAGAAATATTATTCTGGTAGTGTAACTAATTAGATCACACACGATGGTAGTTGATGTTAGAACCTATGTATATAACTTGTCAACAACGACAAAAATTGTCGACATATTGCAACCATATCAAATTAATTTAAAATGTTCAATACCAACTATTATACTTCCGTTACTTTATCATTGTCGATTTTTAATAAAAATGAGAAATTCGGGATAAAGTATCTAGTTTTTTAACATTAGAACTATCGATCCGTTAAAATTGATGTTTTTTTTTACTTTTAGAATAACAACAAAGTAATTTTATTTTTATTAAATTTGCAAACCAATATTTAAAAAAAAAATGAAATTCGAAAATGTCATCCTTTATAGTGACTAAGCTAAATATGGTATAATCAAAAATGACGGTAATATGATATCGAATTTGAACTTGTATGTGCAACATTCAAAATGTATAACCAAACCTTAACACACACAGAGGTTTTGTTCTCATATTATGTACTTGTTTCAATGTTAAAACTCCGAAACCTTTCAAGCATAAAAATGATTCTATTGTTCACCGTATATAACAACAAAAGTTTGTTTTGTTGATCACATGCTGATGATTTTTAGTTCCATTTATTTTTGAATACAACATCTTCTAAAAACCTCTTTCCATACAGTAAAACTGATAATGGGTTTCTTGGATTTATTATTTTTACATACGAACTTTTCTAGGAAAGTCTAACCCAATAAACTGACTCCTAAAAATAGTAAATCTCAAGAGATTCGTCGGCATCAAAAAGGTTCTTGTAAGAATTCATTGAACACGATTCTTTATGAAAGTTATTCGGTCCATAAACAATAACTTAATGAAATATCCATAATTTATCATAATTTAATCATACAACTGTGCTCTTAGAAAAGGGTGGGCCAACAAAAGTTTCACCATTAAATAGTAAAAGAAATTATTGCGTTGGAATGGTTTGCATTTCTATATTCAATCATGCTTGTTGATGGATAACAATTAAGTGTGAAAGATAATATCGGCCAAATTTTCACCATGGTTTCGGCGGCATATATCAATTCCCTGTGTCCAAATTTAAGATGACATTCTGGTATAATTGCTCCTCTAATCCACCAATATGACTTATATTCTCATCCTTTAGATGAGAAGTCCAAGGGTGTCATATCGAACGATCTCGGTGGCCAATTAATCTCGCTGTTACGTGAGATAATGCGTGCGGGGAATTTATCGTGCAATAAAGCCATTGTTGCATTGCCTATGTGGCATGTGGTACCGTCTTGCTGAAACCACATATCATCCAATTTGGGTCGATACCGTTCACCATTCACAGTAACAGCATTGTTGGAACCTCCATTTTCGAACTGCTGTAATGTCTTTTTATTGAATTTATTAAATCACATTTTTTGTTCACTATGTAAAGTCTTTATTAAAATTTTAAATTACATTTTTTTGTTCACTATCTAGATTTTTGACTTCTTTTGATTATGTTTACTTAAAAACTAAATTTTCTTATATATTAATTTTTAATTCAATTTTTATTTAGTAAGCATATTTTATATCGTCAGCACAAATTAAAATAATTTATATATAATTTGTGGACTGAATTCCACTGCGAATATTGACTTTTAAAATATGCTTACTTCACAATATTAACAATTCAATAACCTAAAGTAATATATTTTATCCACTTTTGACATATAATACCCCGATAACTATGCTGATTTCAAATAAAGAAAATGTAAAATAACCCATTGTTATTATATAACCCACGCTGCTAGGGGCAACGTGAGTTATATTTGGTATAACAAAATGTTGAGTAGTCATTGGAAAATTATTCGTAGTCAAATTGAATGAAAAACTATATTCCAAAAATTAGTTAAATTAAAGTACACCATGACAATTTAAAGAATGGTCACTATGATAAAATGTATTTCAAAATTCAATGCTCCAGTGTGAAAACACAAAATGGAACTATTTCTTATTAATTTACGAAATTAATTTCAACAAAAGTGGATAAAACGTTGTATGCCACTCGTGAGCAAAGAGATATTATCCGCTCGGGATAATGTCCCACTCGGCTATCGCCTCGTGGGACAAACTTATCCCTCATGGATAATATCTCGTTTTGCTCACTAGTACCATAAATAACTATTAAAAAACGATGATGGATGGCATTACACTGCTACCTATCCATTTTCTTGAAATTTGTGCACAATATTCAACATTTTTCGCTCAGTTGGTCGATTATTTACGCGGAAAAATCAAATAATGTGCGTAATAATTTTAACGCGTTGTGCCACAGTGTATCTGTACTTGACTCAAATTGTTAATGACTGTAGATGACAGACGTCAATATGAAAAAAAAAATTTCTTTTTACATTTAGATTTTATTCACCACTTTCATGGTGAACGAATTAACAATAATTATTGATGATTGTAAAGGTTGGAAATGCAATACCTATCGCGCGAAACTAAAGTTTCTCACTCGTTAAAAAAAACCGACGAGCTTGTATCCGAGGCACGATGACCTATTAACGTCAAAATGAGACAACTTTATTTGTACAGCTTAAGTGAAATCAAAATTTAGAAATTAAAAATTAAAAACTATTGTAGTTATCTAGTATAAAATCAACACAACACTCAGGATTCAATCTAAAATTGATTTAAAGTTAAAGTTTATAATTATGGTAAAGGCAGGCCCTAGTTCAAGTTTTAACTCCCAATAAAAGTAGAGTGAGCCCCAAAACTATCAAACTTCTAAATAGCAGATAGTGATAAACTGAAACTGTGCTCTAGTATAGCTGTACGCCAAGGAAAATGCTTAATAGAGGTCATATATTTCTGTGTTTGCGATAGACGAAAAGTAGATCTTTTTATTGAATATTTTTTATAATGAGTACTTTTAATGTCTACACCGGGTGGCTAACCTATTTTGGGTTACTGAATTAAATAAAATTATTAGAAAATAAAATTTGTGTCTATGTGTTTGTAACTTGATTTGAATTAGTTAGATGCATTTTAATTTGTTGCGTATAAACTTTTAGTCCATAATGTTCAAACCTAACTATGTGGATAGCGCATTTTTGCGGATATCAGGATACAGGGGCTGATAAGTGATGCAGGTGCTAAAAAATCGTTTTATTTATGTGCGTGTTGGTTCTTGATTTTATTTATGTCGGCGGAGTTAATTATTGCCGTCCCAACCTTATTCAAGGAGCTGTATACGCAAGTTAAGACTACTGCGTACACACACTGACTGAAAAATTATTATAAAATTTGCAGCACATTTACATAATACAGAAACGCAAAACTCTACCGATTTTCCATTGTCAATAGTATATAGTACAATACTATTATACTATTATTCCTTGTCGGTTTTCCATCGCACGCGATGAAGTTAGCACCAATTATAGCTTTTTATGTGAACGTAGGTATAATTCCTGTTTTGAAAATTTTGACGTATATTCATAAATTTATAATTTACATTTATGTCGATTGCGATCCTCAATAATTTCTTAATTTCTTCGTCCGTCCACTTTAAGCCTCGAGCTTTTTTGTTTGTATCGGATAGTTTACACGATCCTCAACATTTTGTTAATTTCTTCGTCCGCCCACTTTAAGCCTCGAGTTTTTTTGTTGGTATTATTTAATTCCATGACTTTTACAAATAAAAGCTACAAACTAACCACAAAAAAAAAACAAAAAAAAATCGATTGTTAATTTTGCGAATTGTCAAAATAATACACTGTCAGATAAATTTACAATGTTAAAAACACGATTTGCTACCTATTATACCATATTTTTGATAGCTAGCATAACTAAATATTATAATTATACTATTATACTATCAATTTCGGTTTTCCATCGTCCTAGTATAATAGTATAATAATATTATACTATGACGATGGAACATTGGTATCTATTTGACAAAACATAGTAGGTACACATAGTCCTAGTGTTCGCTGATGACAAAGGATAAAGGACTTTTCGTACCAGGCGCCTCGCCTCGAAATATTTAGTTACCACAAATACGAAGCTGAGACCCTTTCATACCAGTGGCGTTGGCTTTGAACATTCGGTTGCTATCAAATATTTTATTTAAGGGCTATTTTACACGTGAATTATAGCAAGAACTGAGATATTCTAAATTTGTAACGTACATATGAGCTAGATTTTTTGGTAAGTATGAAATATTTGTGTAAAAAATGTGATTTGTAGGTTATGTTGAGAAATCACCTCGCTTTGTACTACTTTAAAATGCCGCAGTCGAGTGTGGAACGCATTGCCTTGGCTTTGTAGATAACTTCATTGCAACATATTTTGTTATTTTTTTAAATTATCACTTTAAAATAAATTATTTTTCAACAAATTGAATTTATTACTATAAAATTAAACGTTATCAATCGAATAAAACTAATTTACATAGTTAAAAAACGAAATAAAAAATTTTTATTTACGAAGCTCAAAGCCTGGTATGAAAAGTACTTAAGAAATACCCGGATATTTTTTGAGTAAAAAACGAACGCATTAAAGGGATCGGTATATTTTTAACTCTACTTTTATTTGGATTTTTTTGGAGTTTTTTTGACAACCGAAAATTATTTCTTTTATCGGCGTAAAATATTCTAAAATTTTTGCGAATTGAAAAATTTAAATTAAAATAATATGAAAACCTACGATTTAAACAATGACTTTAATAAAAAATAATCAAAAGAAAATGTGATGTTGACGTTTAAAATACCAAGTCAAGAACAAAAGTTGTTCACTTATGTCATAAAAAACATTCGGATATTTTATTAAAGTGAAGTTAGCGGGGGGGTAACATTTGTCAAAAATATCCGGATATATTTTGTCAAAAGGCCATCAGTGAACATACGGGGAGTAAAACAATTGTTCAGTTTTTTTCCTCGATGTTGGTAAAGTCAGTCGACCTCATTAGTGCACGGCGATTTTTATGAAAGTTTGTCTTAAATTTTTTGTTGAAAACGATATTTCTTGTGGTGATGCGAAAAAAGTGACCGGAATTATGGGAAAAACTCGTGAATTTTACACGATAGTGAACAAATATAAGGCCAACAACTTAATAAATACCATCGATCAACCACCATATTCGTCTGATTTAGCACCAGGTGACATTTTCCTGTTTCGTAGACTCAAATTGCTACTCTGTGGAACCCGTTTTGACACCATTAAAGCCATAAAACCAAATTCGGCACGCGAATTGAAGGTCCTCTAGGAAAGTGCCTATAAAAAATGTTTCGATGATTGGAAAAACGCTGGCATATGTGTATATCTTAGAATGGGGTGACAAAATAAATTTTTGTGTTTTATTTAACAATTCCCGGTACTTTTTTGTCAGAATGTAAATTTTTCTTTGATTGCACAGGTTATAGATGGCTGGTCTCCACTTAGATATTTTTCTGTTGACAAAAAATAAATGACAAACGGCTCATGACATTTTTTGTACAACTACTAATATAAAGAATTTAACGCCTTAGCGAACGTTTGTTTTTTCGCGCGGAGGAAAAAAAATTTCTATAAAGGAAATTTAAATTCTTTTTGAATTAACTCTAAAAATTATAATAATATAAAAATTATAAAAAAATATAAAAGTCTATCGAAAAGGGGAAACAATAAAACTGAATTGCGTGAGTGTTAAACTAATTTATATTAAGCTATGTTATTGTGAAGCGTTTGGGGGAGGAAGTACATGTGGAACTGTCCTGGACTCGGTTCAGATCTTCATTTGAGGCGTGGTGGACGTGACCTAGAGGGATGCACCTAAAGGGAAGAAAAATGGAAGAACGAGCGTTTACAGAAACGGGCTTCGAAGGCGGGTGAGTATACATGGTGTCGTATAGTTATTCATTAATAATTCACATAGTGCTAATTCGTAAATGGAAATCAAATTGAATTGGAACAAAGATGTTCAAGGTTTCTGGATGGGGTCGGCGAAGGGGTGTAGTGAACAAGTCGCTTGTATACGCTTGAACAATCATTGATATACGTGTGTGGGGTGCGTTCGTTCCCTCGTAGCGAATGGCGAGTTTTGAAAGCTCGAAATATGCTGACAGAATCCTTTAAAAGCAAAACCTTATATATACTGGACGATTTTGGCGGAAATTTACCGTAAAAGCGGGGTTCATGATACCGTCTGAAAAACCGGGCGATTTCCGTAAAGATTCCATCGGTGCCATATTTCATGATATCGTCCAACATGATAGCAAGGACTTATAAAATGGTTTAGCCGGGACTCAAGCCAGAGATAATCAAGACATGCGGGTGATTATGTATTCAATGTTCCATAGGACAAAGGAGGTATGCGGCTGCTTTCTAAAGTTGCAAAAATAAGTAGTTAGTTTCTTATGCAAATAAGAAGTGAGGTGTGGAGTTGGTTGTGGAGAATCAAATGGGTTTAGGGGTAAAGGGAAAAGTTAGGACAAAATTCTTATTGTAATATAATTTGAATTATATTCTATAATTTAATTGTTCTATAAATTAGGTTTACAAATCTTATTTCAGTGCAGGAAGATTAATATTATCACATTAATAAACTTAATTAATATAGTTACCAGGATAAGATCAAAGTAGTAATTGATGACTACAAAAATAATTAATTAAGTTCTGATTAGATTTTGAGATCGTGAGAAACCGGTCAAGGCTTCCAGAGAAACAAGCATCCAATCACATAGTTAAGTTGTGTTCTCGTAGTTAAATTGTATCGACTACAAAAACTAACATTCCTTTCCTATCCTTCCTTATTGTGTTATATGTAATGGGTGTATGATGGGCCCGGCGTCATCCGGGAGGCAGGCACTCCAATCAATCAACTACTAACATAAAGAATATAACTAATTTTTCTCTTTGAGAATAAGAAAAAAATTTGAATTTGGTTCGTTTTTCGTTTTTATGTTTAAAATTTATTAAAATGCTAAATATTTGTAAAAAACAAATGAAGATTTCATAAAATGACATGAAAATTAAATTTTGTAAAAAAACAAATTTTTTTGTGTAACATTTTTTGTCATAACGTTGTGCCATTTGAGCATAACTCTTGGTTCCTACCAAAAGTCGATTGCAAATATTTGCAAAGGGAAATTTTTTTATTTACAGGAAATTTTTTATTTACAAAGTAAAAAGATGTTTGCTTGACTACTTTTGGTTGCAAATCGCATTGTAAATTTGTATATTGTGTGTACCGATATATAATTATTTTTAATGTGTACTATCCATGTGAACGAAAATCAAATAGATTGCAAATATTTGCAATCTACTTTTGGTGAGAACCCATAGTTAGATACAATTTGTGCTCAAATGGCACAACGTCATGACAAAAATATTGAATATTCTGGGGCGGAATCATGAAATCCGTACGGTAAATTTTAACGGTAGTAAACAATTCTATGAAACATTTAGAATACATTCAAATTATTTTACATCAAATCGCAAAATTACCCAAGTTGTTTTGTATCAAATCGCAATTCCATAAAGATTTAACTGCAAATTTCTGATCTATGAAATATTTGTCGCATACAAATTTGTCGATAAACTTCCACTTATTTGAAATTTCATACAAAATAACTTGGGTAACTTTGACCATTTTTTGAATTTATTCTAAATTTTCTAGAATTGTTTACTATCGTTAAAATTTACCGTACGGATTTTATGATTTCGCCCCTCAAATCCATTATTTTGCAAAATGTACTAAAAATTGCCACGAGAAAAAAATGGACTACATATTTTTGTGTTAAGAGAAAAATACGTAAGTGGAGACCAACCACCCAAGTAATTTTATTTCCGAAAATTTTTGTATTTTGCTGACATTTTGCTGATTTCATCACCGACTTTTGTCAGGAATAATGTCCGACTTATTATAAGATTTCCTATGAAAGTTGTCGCAAAAACTCGGAAAATGATGACAAAAAAGTTAGGTTATGTCTTGCACAAAAAGTGGGCTGAGCATATATAATAAATTTAGGCGCCAGAATTTTGGTTTTGAATATGAAAATGAACAACACAGATTTATTTGGATTTTAACTGTTTTATTAGCAAATTTTATAATACATATAAGTTTTTAATTATTAACTGGTTCTAAATTGGTCCGACCGGCCATAGGTAAAATCATAAACGTCTGATAAAACACGAGCCAACGTACGACCTTCTTTTACAAACGCAGAATTTTGAGAAGCTTATTAAGCAAATTTTTTAAAATTTTTAATTTTTTAAGCTGCCACTTCCGGTTGATCGATTTTCATTAAAATTCACTAGGACCTCCCAATTTAAGAAAAAAGCTTAAATATTAAATTTCAGTTCGATTGCTTAAAGGTTAACTATCTGTCCTGTTGAGAGGACATAAATAGACAGATAGATAGATCGACATACACCACTTCGAAACCTAACTTTTTAGACTCAGGAGACCTTAAAATTAAAAATTACTAAAGTAACAGAAAGTAAAAAATTGAGGTGTGTGTGACCAACACTCGAGTTTCTTTCACGAACGAAGAATTTTGAGAAACTAATTTTAAAGCGAATTAATTTTTGAGATAATTAATTTCTGTTAGCAGAAACTGTTAATGCTTCCACATCAACATCTCTAGAAGAATGAAAAGAATAAAAAAATAACGAAAAGAATTCGAACGCAATCGAAATTGTGTTAATGTTCCTTCTCTGTTGTACGACTGAGCGCTCCAAGAGCGATCAATGATCAATTACGGTGATGCTTTCTTATACCTCACTGTATAATTCGTATAAAAAAACCCAAGAAATTCGAACATTGTAATTTGCTCCTATGAAAAATAAATTTAAAAAGCCGAAGTTTTCCATATCATTTTCAAACAAAATTTCTCGATGCTCACGTAAAGTACAACTTACTCGTACATTAAAAGGAACATTAACACATTGCATTTCTTTATTCTTATTCTTTCTTTTCGACATGTTGCTGCTTCCAATGCCAACAGAAATGAATTATCTCTGATAAAATCTTCAAATTGAGAGCAGGGGTTCTTGAAGTTTTCTTATAACTTTTCATTTAAAAAACATAAAAGACTGTTTAGCAATCAATGCTGATGAAGTTACCAAACTTGTTTGGAAATCATTTAGTAAAAACGATGTTTGAATTTTAGCGTGAAGTTACCATTAACAACTTTCTAAAATGATGCATGCAATAAATCGAATTTGTCAACGACTAACGTATAATATACTCATTATACATTTGTTTCTTCAATTATAATGATGCCAATTATTCACTGCTAAGTAGTTTATCTAATAGTCTCTGCTTCCATTATTCATTACTACCAAGTAAAATAGTATATTATTCAACAAGCATATAATGATAGCTGTTATTCACGAAGATGAAGTTTACCGACACGAGCCGATAGGCGAGTGTCGTAAATCATCTGAGTGAATAACAGCCATTATATGCGAGTAGAATACGATACTTTGTCCACGACCGATAAAAAATTGTGTTTTATTATCATATCCTTTAAATAAACCTAAAATAACTTCCGTCGACATTTTGACGTCTCAGTTTAATAATAATGAAAATGGCAACAGACTACTAGATAAAATTTCCAAAAATGAAATTTTTATTTGGTAGTAGTGAATAATAGAAGAAGGGACTACTAGATAAACTAGCAGTGAATAATGGATATCATTATAATTGAAGAAACACACGTATAATGAGTATATTATTAGTTAGTCGTGGACAAATTTCATTTTTGAAATTTTATCAAGTATTCTCTTGCAATTTTCATTATAATTAAATTGAGACGTCAAAATGTTAACGAAAATTATTTTAGGATTATTTAAAGTTTTTGATTATAAAATACAGTCCTAACCAAAATTATTTGTGCCTGCTAAATTTTTGATGCAACGTAACACAAACAACTTTAAAAATTATATTGTATAAATAATAAACTTTCTGAAAACATTAATTTTAATTCAATAAATTCAATTACCCTGCTTTACATTTCCATTTAATATAATTTTTTTTTAAATTTTCGTTCTAGGAGAAATTACAGTTAATTTAGTTTTTGTCAAAATTATTTGTACCCACAAATTTGTTCTCCATATTATTTGTGCAATATGGAAAATATCAAAATAAAATAGTAAATCAATTAAATTTAAGATTATTTTTTGCTAATTAAATAATGATATAGCCGCTCATGTTTTGTACGCAGATGGTCAGTTTTTGTTTAGCCTCTATCATATCTAGCAAGTGGTTCAACAATTTGTTGTTAACATCACCTAGAATCTCGTCGCCCTTGGTTTTCGTGGCACCCTGCTACAAATTTTTGGTCTTTTTAGAACATGAATATCTTCCACTTTAACTTAAACCTCCGCAAGTTTAAATCGAAACCCTGCCCTGGCCAAGACAAATAATTATATTCAAGATGTTTGTATAATTTCGTGGCAATGGCTTATCTTATGTGTGGAAGCATTATTGTGCTGAAGAACAAATTGAGGACGGACTGGTTTATCATCAACCAGGAATGTTACTTTAAGAAAAAAACCGAAATGGAATTATGTCCTTGAATAGTTGTAGTTTATAGGGCATACAGATAAACGGAAAATGATCTACCGTCAAGAAATGAAACGTGAACGGCATCTTAAGACAAGTCCTATTATCTATGGAGAACTATTTTATGCCCAAATTAGTGCGTTTTTGTCTTAATTTGATAATATTGCAAATATTTTTGTTATTACATAAACATCGATCATCAATTAGTGTGGATAATGCGTAATGCCTCGTTTAGTTTTCCTTGGGCAGCAAATAAAATGTTACACGGCTGAATAAACTGAACTATTAAAGGAGAATGTTCTATTTCGGTTTATTTGATGAAGTAACATTCCTATGGTTGATGATAAACTAGTCGGTCCCCAATTTGCTCTTCAGCACAATAATGCTTTGTAAGAGTTATGCTTGTGTGTTGTTTTGTTGTTGCGTCGGTGGCGCCACGCCACTTGATGAAAATAACTAACACAAAACACTTTTCTCTTTACATAAATTATAATTTTTTGTTTATAATTTTGTCAATTCACAATTTTGATTTATAATTTTATTAACAAATTATTATACGAGATTTACAAATTAGTTAGCATTTATTATTAATTTACTTTATTATTATTTTTCACCACCACCATTTTAGTTTACGACGCGAGCAAATGTATTTTGTTGTTTCCTTGAGAGAAGTAAAAAACCGACTTTTTAGAAAAACGAGAAAAACAAAATTATTTTCGTACGATGATCAACATGAAGTATAATACAATTATCGTATAATTTTGTTTGTTGGTCAACCGGTTGCGGTTGAGTGTATGTCATGAACACGAGAGCTCTGATTTATATTTGATATATCGCGGTGATGAAACGAAGGATCAGAATTGAGTGTGTGCCAATATATGTGGTTGATATACTATATTGTAGCGTTGAACGAATGTAAATATTTATGAATATGAATGTGTCGCTACAGGACTCCCCCGCAAGTGATCTTTCCCTCCCTAGGGAAAAACTTTATAAATAGAGACGCAATACGAACGGTTTTGTGTGGTCGATGGCTTGATATTTGATTAGCCGAACTTAGGATTTCGTAAGCAGGTTTGAGTTGATCGATTGAAAGGAGTAAATCCCGTGCGAACCTTGTCTGTCTAATGAAGACAAAATCGCAGTTGTCGAGCGATTTCGGAACAAAAACGCCATCTTGTTTGGATTGATGGGTTAATTTGCGTACAAGGTTCTTCATAGTTTGTCGCAGTTTGTCGATGACTGCCAGGCGATCCTCGACTGAATTCGTATTAGGAGTGCGGGTATGTCTCTGTCTATTTAAGTTCGATTGGACAAATTGATTTTGTCTTATTGGTTCATTTGATCGGATTGATTGTAATGGTTGTACAGTGATCACTTGTGATCACAGTGACCACGGTTGTAAGTAATATCACAGATAAGAATATCAGATGTTTCAAGCAGAACAAATTTTGGCAATTCATTCTGTAACACAAAACCTAAAACTCAAACCAATTTAAATTAATTTTAAGGAGGTTCTATCTAACATTTAATAGAAGAAAGACAGTTGTTAGAGACACATTTTAATAAGCTCATTATTTTTAGGTGATTTCACTTATTTTTGTTGTAAAAAGTTACAAATACAAGTTTTGCTTTTATAATTTAACTTTAAAATATAATTTAACAAATAAAAATGTTCAATAAAATTAAATATTTGTTCAAAATTATTTAGATTTATTTACGATAGATGGTGTTACTTGAATCATTTTTGTATTATTTTTAGTCCATGATAAAATATTATAGACACTTTTAATATTGGGTTCCAGTTCAAAAAACCGCAAAATCATTCGGGTTTGGTTCATCTGATATTCGTATCTGTGGTAATAGGTTGTTCGATTAATTTAAATTTTTCGGTTAATCGATCCGTTATTAACCGATTTTTACCAATTTTCACGAAAAAATTAGAATGAGTAAAATACAGTTATTGTAATCCATCTGAATGTCGATTTCACCCAGTATCGAATCTCGTCTTTCCATTTATGAATTTCAAGAACTGTAATTCCTAAAGTCCCAATTACGATAAAACACGTTATTACGAGAACCCAAAATGTTTTACATAATCGCGTTTTGCCTCAATTTCGAACTTATAACGCTTAAATAGTCGAAGACCAGGCGTTTCGATTTTCTGTTATTATTCGAATAATTGGTAAATGATAAAATGAAGGAAATGCTGAAATTTTATTTCAGTTTTTTTTATCAAACATTTTTTTTTTGGTTTGCTTCCCGATGCCATGTCGCGAAATTAATTTTCTGGAGGCATCAATTTGATTGGGCTGCAGTTAATTACCTTAGTTATTGGTACTGACCGTTGGTAGACATTTTTTTAACGGATTCTATGATTTGATCAAAATATGTTAATAAAATAGTTGATTGACCCTGACAAATAACAATCATAATGATTCGAGTTTGTGTTGCTTACGTCAATTATTCGAGATTTTATATATTTTTTTGAGATTATTCGATTAAATCAAAAAGCGTATAGCATTGGCTCTTGAAATCCGAGTTTTTGGAATGTTTGGATTAATCTAGATTTCCGGGGTTGACTAGCGTTAAGTGTTGGAACCATAATTGTCTATTTCTTGCATTAAACATTTACCTCTTTCCTTACCTCTTCAAGCCAATTCCAATGACACAATATGAACAAATTTCTTCTGTAGGCCGTCAGAAGTTTCTCATTAAGCGTTTGCAAAATTTGTTGGTGCTCAGTTAACGTCAATGCTACTGAACTATGTTTACGCTTACTAGCTATTACAAGGAAAATTACAATTAATATATTATTGAATTTTAGAAAAAATGAAAACGTTATTAAGTAAATAAGTATAATAATTGACTATTATAGGTTACATACCTAATCTTATATAATAAAAACACCCGCACTTCTAAAGTGTGCTATTCTATTACTGAACTTTAAAAGGTCACTAAAATTGGGTTAATCCACACAATTTGTATAAGATCGGAGGTTTTCATTCGTTTATCTTCAAGACTGAATAACATTACCAATTTAAAATTAATAATAATGTGACGTCTAAGTTTGTCTGTGATTTATGTATGTTTATTCAATTAAAACATACGCATATAGAGTTACTAAATGAAAATTCAACACTATTTTTAGATTTTTATTAGATCTAAAATAAATAGAAAGTACAAACATATACAATAGTAAAATAAAATACTAAATGGGGTTTAATAACAAGAGTATATAAAATTAATAACCAGTCAATTTATCATAAAAAAAAAAAAAATAAATAAAAAATAAAAGACGAAACGAAAACCTAAATAAATAATTAAATTTTGAAAAACAAAATTCTGTTTTATAAATTTTGACACTTCAATTACAATTTTCCTTCCAGTATTTATCCAAGAGTACACACAAGTATACAAACAGCAGAAGAAAGATTTTCTATTCAAAATCATAATAAATATTCAGAAAAGTATAAAGCCGAAAAATTGTGTTATATACACATATCCAAAGTATTAATATGGATTTGAAATAAAACTGCATCTCGTTTATCTACAACACACTTCTAAATCCAATTGAAATCTAATCTAAACATTTCGGTTTTTGATTTAAATTAGAATAATATTCATTCGTTGGAAATAGAAAAGTGTTATGAAAATAAAAAGGGTTGAAGCTGTTTGTTGCTCTTTATATATGTGAATGGAATTTTAAGTGTAGTGGGAATTGATAACCACAGTATCGTTACATGAGTATTCACGGAGTTTGTTTTAGCATTTAATTGTTACACCTGGATTTATGTTGAAAATATCTTTTGATTTTCTTGAAGCCTAGAAAATAAGTCGCTAGTTGACTCCCATTGGCTAATTTCTGTCTTTTATTTAAAACAAAATATATTCATTTTTAGAATAAAAACAATACCTTAACAACAACTTAAACTAATTGATTTTTTTAAACGGTGCTCATATATGTTTAAATTCAAATATTTATCAAATTATCTCAAAGATCATAAATAAAAATTTGTAACGTTTTTATTTAAAAATTTGTCTTATAGAAAAAAGTAATTTCTCATATCTTTTATATGAAGAGTTTGATTTTTCCTTTTTTCTAACTCCTTTATAAAAGCATCGTTTTTAAACTATGGCTTTGTATAATTTAGGTTGATTTTAATATGTTCCGAAGATTGTAAGAGAATTCAATCCAGTTTCGAACTGATGAGCTTATGATTATGAAAAAATCAATCTTCTCATCAGGCCGCGGCGACTGGACTGATTATACCACAATTTACATTCTATATATACAGAATGTGCTGTGCGTTAAGTACTAGCGAATCATACTAACACAGATGAACTCTCTTATAATTTTTCTTCTTCACACAAATTGCTATTTTTTTGAATGTTAATTAATTCATGTAATTTCTAATATGCTACCGGTGATTAGACCATTTTAAATGTGTCGGAACATATTAAAATCATAAAAATTAAAAATTAAATAAATAGAATTCTGTCTATTAGTCGGTTTCGTTGAATGATCGTTCGTAAATACTAATATACTTCTACGTGTTAATAAAAACACATTTAAAATGGTCTAATCACCGGTAGTATATTAGAAATTACATGAATTAATTAACATTCAACAAAAAATTAATAAAATTAAAATTAGCTTACACACAGAGCTGTGTGAATATGGTGAAGAGGAAAAATTGTAATAGAGTTCATCCGTATTAGTATGATTCGCTAGTACTTAACGCACAGCACATTCTGTATATATAGAATGTAAATTGGGGTATAATCATTCCAGTCGCCGCGGCCTGATGAGAAGATTGATTTTTTCATAATCATAAGCTCATCAGTTCGAAACTGGATTGAATTCTCTTACAATCTTCGGAACATATTAAAATCATATAATTAAATAAATAGAATTCTATCTATTAGTCAGTTTCGTTGAATTACTGTTCGTAAATACTAATATACTTCTCGTGTTAATAAAAACACAATTAAAATGGTCTAATCACCGGTAGTATATTAGAAATTACATGAATTAATTAACATTCAACAAAAAATTAATAAAAGTAAAATTTAGGTTGCTTTGACTTTACGAGTCCCAATTACAATACAAGTCCCCCTTTAGAGGATCGCAATCGCAACATTATTATATTCCACTTTTTTTTATTTATAATTTCAAATAAATTTCTCCAATTTTTCATAAATAATATTTTATAATAGCACTCTGCTAGTTGGAAAGAGTGACAAGCTGGGCACCCAGGAGGTAAATCTAATTCGTGTACGCTGAGTCCAATGGTGCTAGTCTCATTTCAATCGCTTTCGACATGATTTTGTTCAGAGTCAACAATTTGTCAAAATATACACTCAATTTCACGTTAATATCTCTTATGAGCTATATGAAAAATGGCATCCAGTGGGTCTTTTTATACAAAGTGTCGTAAAAACGGGCATTTTATTCGTTGTTCACGAATAGTATTTGAACCATTAAGATTTTCGTTATGCTTTCTTCAACAAAGTTGTTGCGCAAGTCAAGACAAAAAACTTTACCGAACATATCAAGACCGAAAAACCACATCAACAGTCAAATTTTTGTATTTTTTTTTCTTTTCATTTCGACGAAAAACACTTTTTTTTATCATTTTTTGAGTAAACATCGCATCGACAAATATAGATCCAATAGAAACTATTTAAAAAAAACTGAATCGATTCAGTCGATTTTATGGTGATTTTTCATAATTTTTTCGTAAAAATTAACATTTTTCTTAACTTTTTCAATTTTAATTTTCTGATTCTTTTGTATCGTCTTCGGGATCTTCTTCCTCTTGTAAATTCCAATAAATGTCACCCAAGAGTTGTAACGGTTTCTTTGGGAAAGCCACCATTAGCAAAAAAATAAATAAAAAAAAAAAATAAAAAAAATGATGTTTACGTTAGTGTGCTACTACAGTACGCCATATATGCCGTTGCTCAGTTTGGTAGAGGTATAATTGGTCGTGGGCTTGTACTATAGCACTACAACACTACTTTGGCGGAGGAAAAGACATCAATAAAATAGAACTACTACTCTCACTCTCATATCACTTACCATCTCAGTTTACTCCATGGGCTAATGATCGCTTAAAAGCCCATATTTAAATAATTAATAACGAATGAATTCTATTTAAGTTTACCAATTTGATATAACAATTATTTTTTAATGAAAGCTTGCACAAACAAAAAAAATTACAGATATCTTTCTTCACGTTAAATAAACAGAATTCATTAATTGAAAATAAACGAATAAATTAATTAATATAAAATTCGGGCTTCAAACAAATAACCCAAAAAAATCACTGTAATAGTTTACCTGCTGTAATCGAAGTTCGATGAAAGCGCCCTCAACGACCTTGGACACTGCAAAACGAACCTTTTGAAAATATTCTAAATTATGAAGAAAATACATTAACTAATTTATTATTATTATTATTTGGAAAGAAAATTGAATTCAAGATAAATCTAATTAAGACTATCAATAACACAACCTATCCCCGTTAATAAATTATGAAAAGATCCAACATTTAAAATTCCACATGTTTCACTCTATGAGATGACGTCGAATACGCCCTTCTTGACGATGACCGCAACAACGGGATTCGTTCAATACAGCTCCAGTTGATCCAGATTAATGCTTTCTCAAAATATTTTCGAAAATAGTACAGCAAGTCGTTCTCGTAATAACCAGATTCAGAAATTTATTAATAATACGACGAATTGCAATCTTGCCAAATATTTATGCAATTAACTTGCAGTGATCCGATACTTAGATATAATTGAATTTTATCACTATCAATAAGTTCTTAATTATAAATGCCCAATAATACTTTAGGGGTTCAATTTAACACATAAAAACAATCATAACATGGAACGTTTGTTTTTCTCACAGTTTATACCATATAATTGGCGGAATTTCTATACACCAACACTATATTTCACTTAACTTTATACCAAAACTGTCACTCATGGTTTTTAAATAATTTTTTTTGTTTTAATTAATTACTCATTGTCATTATTAATTTAATTATCATTAGATACCATAACATAGATACATACTTTTAGTAGATACTTTAAAGTTTTATTTTAATCTCAAAGTGGATTTTATTCGATATTATGAGGTATATCGTACAATGTTGATATACCAAGCAACTTCTTGATCAGAATTATTTTACCAACTGACGATTGCAAAAAAAAAAACATTTGATTTTTTCTTTTGTTTTCCTTTTTTTTCCAGAATTTTTAACTGGTATCGCAAACGGTACACACAAAAAAAAAATTAATTTTTAACTTTTCCCCGCCAAACAATACAAAAAAAAATCAAACAATCGAATATAGTATTAATATCATTCACGCAAAGAAAATAAAATAAACCCTCGATTAAAATGGTGCGTCGTACTTTGGTGTGTAGCTTGTTTTGATTACCGTTGCAATCGAGGACTGTTTATTTATTAATCAATGCAAAACTGATGAATGAAAACAAATTTTGTAAAATACAGTAGCACCTCATATCGTAACATCCGTAACATTGGCAAGCGGTAAGCGAATGTTACAGAGTCCATGTAGCTTTTTGCTGCTGTAACAATGTTCGAGCCTTGCCGACATTTGGTGAAACCGCTCGCTATGCTCATCGTATTCGGCTGGAGATTGTCCGGCAAATTTTAAGCTGTTTATATACTGTTGCTATGCGCTGTTGTTTGGCACCTCCTTTGTTTTTAAGTTATGGATAATTAAGTCGTCAATTTTATTGGTTTTGGTGTTGATTTTGTCGTTAAGTAAATTGTTGTTGTTGTTGTTTTTGTAGATTTCCAGCTCTTCTAACCTGTTTAATTTCGGTCCTTTTTTGATTCTGTGTAAAATAAATGAGCGGAACATATTCTGTGCCAATGCCCAGCCATTTTCCAGCAAAGACTGCAACATCTAGGAGGGAGGCACCTCGCACTGCGACCTAAAAGATCTATTGTACTGGACCCTGCTTAATTATCCATCCAGTCAATATTCAGGTTCTTAAGGAACTTGATAATATTGCCAGCCGGTACGTGATACATACTATCTGGGTTTATTGCTCTCCCTTCCGTTTGATGTTACTCTTACGAGTTGCTGGGAATTGCAAATCGCCTGTAGGTCACCCAGCTTTACTACTGGAATGCTAAATAAAACTGGAGGGTGCCTGGTATCCAGAGTCCGCATACTGTGGACTGATTAACCTATCAGCCATTCATCCATCGGTATATGCTGTTCCACCATAAAAAAAAAAATAAAAAATAAAAACAATAAATCTTTAGAATTATTGCTAGAATAATTCTTCGGCAACAAAACCCTAAAACCTGGTCCGACAATATTGAAAACGAAATAAAAGTGCACGGCATTGCTGTTATCATATATAGTTCGCCCAAAGTTATATCTAAACTTATATTAGAAAGTTATATTAGAAAAACCAGTTCTCCAAAACTTTATATCACCAGCGCGACATCAAGGCAGAAATAATGACTCTAGAAGCACCATACAATTTTTCCAATTACGAAATATATCACAAAATTTAAAATTTCTTTCACATTTTCACAATTTTAAACCTGTTTCACAAATTGCAATTGCAATAAAAATTCACAATCAGTATATCGATAGCTTATCTTCAACAAACGATACCACACAGTTTTCTCAAAAATGACTTTTTGATGAAAATCTCTTTATCGATTTATTTATCTATCTAACTTTGCAATATTACGATATTTGGAACGAAATTTGAGTGCTAAATGTGCATTTACAAAAACGCACTATCAGCGATATTCATATTTTCTAATGTAATAACCTCTACCCCTATAAATTTATATTATTTTATTATTTTATTTATTGAATTATAAAATTGAAATATTATTAATATTAAGATAATAATGTTTTTTGTTTCCCCTGAAAAATTTTGAATTTATGGGATAGCGCTTATTGAAGATAAGCCATCGATATAAAATTTCAATCTACCCGGTTTCAAAATTATAATCGAAAATACTCTTTGTATTGTACCCGTTTCATAATTTATAAGTTGTAATAGACTGTAGGAATTTGTATTAAAAATATCAAAAAAATTAATAAATATCCGATTTCATGATAAAAACCATCGAAACCTTTAAGCATCTAAGAGTAGAAACCAATGGTCACTTGTTTTACAACTATCGCTATATAACTATCGCACAGCTTTGGTGATGCCAAATTGTTATTTTCGTGCTACTGTATATCTTTTCTAAAAAGAGTCAAATAAAATACAAATATACATACAAAAGTCAGCGAAATATATATTATGGATTCGGGATAGAACAAAATTTATGGAGAAACTGAACAATTATTTAGTGTGTGACAAGAAAAAATCTTCGTCCTTATCTTTAAATCCGAATTTTCGAATATCAAATTCAAATTTATGTGTAGGAGGCGGTAAAGCAAAGTAGCTGTCACCTAGAGACGGAAAAAATAAACTTTGAAAATTAAGCACATGGCAGATACAATAATAGAAAAGTATGTTAATACTTGAAGTTTTCAGAAAATATGGCTAGCCAAAGCATTCCTAGATATAAAAACCGTCAGCATTTAAAATTCGAACTTAATATAAGGGGGATAGAAAGATAAAAAAAAATGGATTTTTCATACAAATTATATGAAAAGTTATGTTTTTTTAATATCGTTTTTCTTAAATAAAAAATCTTACAAAAATGAATTTTGATTTCTACGTTATCAAGAAGAATAATTGATAAATATGTATATGATTTGAAAATCAATTAATAAAATCTTGTTTATAGATATTTAATTAATGTTTTACTAAAACACCTTTCGTTCATGTATTTTTTTATAATAGAAAAATGTCGATAAATAGCAAAGACGTTAGTTAAACTAAAGAGGATAAACAAACTTTTTTTTCTTACATGTAAAAATACCATTTAGTTTTTATTGTTGTTAAAGAGTGGTTGTGCGTAGTTTGTTTGTTTCTGGTCTATTGTATGTTAAAGCCTTTGATAAATAGTAATAACCTCTTACGTCATTGATTTCGTTTTTATTATTTTATACTGTATTTTTCACATAGCCATACAAAGAAAAAGTAAATTTGTACAATTTTATTTTAATTATATTAATCAAATTACTAAATTTAAGTGATTGGTTTTAAAATATGTGTATGTTATACTCAAAGGTTTGATTTAAATATAAACGTAAAAATATTTTCTGGTACGAGTGTTTTTCATTCATGAAATTTTAATGAAAAATGTTCAATTTTATATGGGTTCTTATGGGAAATCGTAAAATGTATCCCCCTTAAATTAAGCTTCTTTTAAAATTGGTCTTATGCTGACGGCTTGTATATTGAAGAATACTTTGGGTTAGCATAATACAAAAAAAAATTGTGGTAAAAGCACAATTTAGATTTCTGTAATTTTTATTTAACTCATTTATAGAAGTGATATGTTCTTAAAATCGTATTAACTTAAAAGTTTAAATACAGAAATTACAATTTTTTAAAGTTAAATTTTGTGAATATATTACTTACCATCATTTAAACTAAGTTCCTTATTTATCTGGCTGGACGCTGTTGTAAATTTACCATCATTTAAACTAAGTTCCTTATTTATCTGGCTGGACGCTGTTGAAAATTTACTTTATTATTGGTTCAAGCGACGTGGAAATCAATATAAAATCAATCGTATACTAAGCACTTCACATCAGGAATCATTTATACATCAGGTATCATTGTCCACTTAAATTTAAGCAAGTGGGTGTTATCCTAAGGCTGTAGAAGGTCAAAATATAAATAGATTGATTGGTTCAGCTACAGAAAGGAATTTACCAAAATTGCATCTCTGGGTGTAACGATATCATATCGGATCCGAAATTAATCCAAACTATGAAAACAACTAACTCTACCTATTTATTTCACATATCAGATTATGCCGAATAGTACCTTCAATACTATAATTTAAATTTTTCAAGAGGTTTATATTTTAAGGAAGTGTCACCACAAATTAACGGTTTTCTACTTAATTAAATATTAAAATCGGTAGATTTTTCTCTACATTCATAAACAATTTTCTTAAGATTTGTAATAAAAAATTTTAATTTAAAGTAATACCTAAATATATAATTTTATTTTTTAAAGTTTGAGTAATTTTAATAACCGAATTTGGACGGCCGTTAATTACACTGGCCGATGTTTTTTTTGTTTTAGAAACGGAGGCGGCATCAGATGATTTTAATCAATTTTGATAAGCTTCTGAACATCAAATTAAAATTTTTCCATCACGTCTCAGTTTCAAATAATGTTGTTTTAATCTTTATGATTCGGCTTACCTTCCTCCATAAGAACCAGCAAAAACCATCCGTCATCCGTGTCAGCAATTCGCGGTATCAATTTTTTTTTTTTGAAAATTGATTCATAAATGAAAATTTTGTTTCACCTAATGAACAAAATTTACAGGTTTGTATGAATTTCCAACTTAACGAAAAAAAGTTTTTGCTCGTTATGTTGGAAATTCATTTAAACCTATAAGTCAAAAGTAAAAAATGTCAAAACCAACAAAAATGTTTATACGTAATAGACATTTTTGTTGGTTTTGACATTAGTACATTAGTAGTACATTAGTGTTGGTTTTGGCCGGTCGCAAAACACAAATCCTATCCTTCGAAACAATACACATGTACACGCATAAAAAAATGTCATGTCATAGTAACTAATAATTAACGGTTATTGACTTTGTCAATAGTAGAATTAACAATGGGAGCAATTTATATTTAATAGGTAATGCACACACATGCTCCGTGTGTGCTTATTATCATCATCATTCGATGCATTCTACCTAAATACAGTGAAACCTTCTTAAGCCGACCACCTTGCTTACCAGAGGAAAAATGGTCTTTTCAAGAGGTGGTCGCTTTAGAAAAAAGACAATAAAAAACGCGTAAATATATAAGTAAATGTTTTAGGTACGAGCATTTCATTCACATTTTAAAGTTTCATTTCACAGAATATAACAATAACAGTTCAATTTTTAGATAAAAGTATATTGCAAATAAATAAAAAGTTTAAAGTTAAAAAGTTTCGGGTCTGAAAAAGTAGTTTGCCTTGATTAACTGACTTTATGATTTATGATTTCTATTTGTAGAATTCTTTCACACCCAAAAAAAATGGTTTAACAACTTTCCATTCCCTAAATTAAAAGCTCTAATTCATAGCAGTCGGTTCTACTGCTACAGTATCGGATTCTCCATCGATTTCCCTACCATTAATTGTTCCACAATAATTTTGATCCGTATTTAATAGTTCGGCCTCCCAGTCATTCGTTGTTCTTTCACGGTGGACATTCAAGATCTAATTCAACGTCGATTCCAAAATCGAATTCTAAATTTCCGCAATTACCGATACAGATTACATCATTTTGTAGTTCTTTATTTTCATTTAAGTTTGTGTCAATATTGGAACTCGATGTTACCAAACTACATTTAGCGAAACCTTTTTCAATTTTTTTTCCTTTATATAATAAATCACATCAGCCAAACTAATTTGTTTCACCAATTCATCCAAATTATCAGTAGTCTCCATTTTCGCGATTATTGTCGAAATCAATCGTCGCCTATAATGCAATTTAAAATTCTGGATGATACCCTGCTGCATTGTCCAACATAAATAATTTTTTTCTATTAATTTTTATTAGCCATTCTTCAAAAGTGGAACTAGTCATCCACGCTGTCAAGTTATATAGTATAGCTCTACTCCTAAGTTCGAAATGTTCATATTTTTAAAACATATTGGAAAGAACTATGTGCGTTTGTTCCTTTAGCGACAAATGATTTAGTAGGCAACTCTCTAAAAAATAGACCGGTTTCATCGAGATTACAGATATCTTATGGTTCATAATCTTCAATCATTGGAAGCAATCGCGCAATCCAATTAGATATTACCTTAATAACTACAGATGCACTTTCCCCTACTCAAGGCTCTAAACACAATACGGTTTCTAGCGCAAAATTTGTTGAGCCAACCATAACCAGCTACAAAATTGGCTTTTTTTTATTAGTTTTCACAAATGAAATGACTTTTTGTTTTAGTATCGGCAAATTTTTTCTCGTGCGCCCTTCCACCACGCCAAAGATTAACCTGTCATTTGTTTAATCGGTTGAAATGAGTGCCGCATCTCGCACAATTTGGGTTTTACCACAACCATATATCTCAACCAATTTGCTTTGTGACATGCCATGTGCGGCATATCCGATTACTTTTATTCATCTCTTAACTTCAAAAATTTCTTTTTTACCACAATATGCTAAAAGGGCAAGAAAAATAATTAAAACTATTTCTAATTTTGACATTTAAGAGAAATATGCTAACCGAAAATGAATTCACAGTCTTTTTAGTTAAAATGATTATTGGACACTAAACTTACAAAGCTATATATATATATATATATATATATATATATATATATATATATATATATATATATATATATATATATATATATATATATATTCACTGCAACATTCGGAAAAATACGTACTGTGTGGCACAAAAATCAAATGTGCATTATACTGTTTATCAATTTATATAATAAATTAATGTGTATATAGCTCCCTGTCCTGATTAACCAACAGATTATGGAGTTTATATGTTGTACATAGAGATTGCAATTTCCCGAGAAATGTCATTTCCCTATAGAAACAGAGAATTTTGTTTCACGCCGAAGTTCATTTCTCGAGAATTCTAGAGTTTTGAAATTTTTTCTCGAGTAATCTCGGGAGATCAAGGGAAGTTCTGTATTTTTTAAATTACTAAAGTTCAATTAAAAAAAAAAAAATTAAAAAAAAAAATACTTTTATCCACTTTTGATATATAATAGCCCGATAACTATGCTGATTTCAAATAAAGAAAATGTAAAATAACCCATTGTTATTGTATAACCCACACGCTGCTAGGGGCAACGTGAGTTATATTTGGTACAACAAAATGTTGAGTAGTCATTGGAAAATTATTGGTAGTCAAATTGAAAAAAAACTATATTCCAAAAATTAGTTAAATTAAAGTACACCATGACAATTTAAAGAATGGTCACTTTGATAAAATATATTTCAAAATTCAAAGCTCCACTGTGAAAACACAAAATGGAACTATGTATTTCTTATTAATTTACGAAATTTATTTCAACAAAAGTGGATAAAACGTTGTATGCCACTCGTGAGCAAATATTATATATCAAAAGTGGATAAATAATTATTATTGCATTAATTTATTTCAAGTTGTAACATTTGCTCCGTCGCTTTAATGTTATAGAGGTACGAGGTTTTGCTGTATATTCAATGTTTTGTTTTCATTAATTCTTTTTAGCATTCATTCATGGTAAATGTTAAAATATTCCTTGATTGAAACGGTTGTTACAATTTATTTATTTATAAAGCAAAACACGTCATGCACCACAATACTCGAGGGTCTATTGCTTTCTTGTGAATGGTAGGACTGTATATTGTTGTATAATAGCGTTGATTTCATGAATTTTTTTTTACGGGGAAAAATTAGAAAACCCGATATTTGTTTTTTTTGTAGAGAATGCCGTTTGCCAGATAGAAAGGAGAGGATGAAAAATCGAACGATTTGGCAAGATGTTAGTTGGTAAACGATATTCATAAAAACAAAAAAAATATATACCTACATAAATAGTGAAAAAAATATGTAGTGAAAGAAAATTAAATTAAAACACTCAAAGTTTAGAGTCGAACTTAAAATTAAATTAAAAGTTATGTTGGTGATTATTTTCGTTTATTATTTATTATTAAGTGAATAAAATAAAATAAAAACTATTGGGTCATAACCTGGGACCTATACAAAAAAATAAAAATATATGTATATAGCAAAACCAAAGGAGAAAATATACGTTGTGTAGTGACTAATATGTATTTATTTGAACCTGTTTCATATAAAGTTGTACCTATTTCAGTAATACGGTGTGTGCAAAGAAAAAAATACTGACCGAAAAACAATATAAACTTTTGTGAAAAATTGGTCTGTTTGAGTGAGAATAGCTCGGGGGTTTGCTTGGTTGAATTAGACGAAGTCAATTAGTGTCTAATAATAATAATTGTTGTTGATTGAAATAATAATTGCCTGTGGATAAAGTTAATATTAATTGAGATACACATGGCGAGTTTGTGACTCACGAATCATTGGCGTAAATGAACAGTTTGTTCATTTCGGTTGTGCAGAATCATCCCGATCGTGCTTGTGCAGTTTGGCGAGAGTGCAGTTATAATATTGTTGTTGGCTGTTTAAATGGCGGAATTTCTAAGGAGGAAGTCCTAAGTTATTTCTAATTATTATTCCTAAGTTTTCTTATTATTTATATACATTGTTAATTTTTTTTTTCCCCTCTATATTTATTAATTTGGATATTTATTTTGTTATAAGTTAATTAATATGTTCTTTTTCTCTTTATATAACAGCACATAATATTATTTACCAGGCTTCTTTGCAGCTTCGATGCAGGGAGCATCGTAAGTAGGTTCACACTTGATTTTTTTTTCTGAGATTTAACGTGTTTAAAAAAAAAATCCAAAATATTAATTAAATTTTATTAATTTAAATGAGAGGTTCAATACCGTTTGATTCATTTTTTTTTGTTTTGTAACCTGTATATGAATTTTCATTTTTCTTTTGCTAAATCCAAATAAATTAGTTTCATTGTACCTGTTTAAATCAAATTGTTCTTATTATTTAAAAACTAATCACTAAAATGAGTGAGTGAGCTGAGTCTGAAACCATGGAGTGATGGAGTTTAAGGTAAGACGATAGTGAGAGTATTTTCCCCAACTTTGCCATTTGTTGTGCTGGGAGCTAAGGTACAAAATCCACGACCAAACAGAGCATTTTTGTTGCGTCTACGATGAATGTAAGTTGAATGTAGTATGGAAAATGTATGTTTGTTGTTATTGCTTACTGCCACTCTCTATAGGGTTAGTGAAAAATGCACCTAAACGGCCTTGTTTACGAGATAAATAACCACTCTATTTTTTCATTAATTTTAAGTTTTTACTTCAAATTTAGTATCGAATAAACATGAACTAATGATGTCAGATTATGGTTTTATCGGATTTTTATTTTTTAGATGTTGGTAAAAAATAAAATGAGATTTTGCTACTGTAACGGGTGATACTTTAACGTACAGTATGCAAATAATCGACTTTTATGTCTATTTAAGCATATTTCGATAAAATACATTAAATAATTTGACAATAGCTAATCAAAATTTCCAAAACTTTATTCAACAAAATTTTTATTTTACGAGTACTTGAAAGTTTGTATCAGAACTGAAATCACCCAAATTCATCTTACCAAATGAACAATACGCCTTTGTCAAAATCCGTTCCTAACCTAAACTCAGTTGAGGAAAATAAATTGCCAAACTTCCAAAGAATACAAGTTACTTGCATTTGCATATCAATTGAACTAATACAATGCTAAACACAGCCCCAAAACCAGACTGGAGCCAAACTAACAATTAAGAATATCAAAGAGTTTTAAAGATAATATGGACGACGACAATGAATGGTGATGAATACTTTAGATCTACCAAAGTGCTAAGAAGCAACCAATCATTGTTGAGATAAAATTTCGAGCAAAAGTAAATCTAGATTTTATATCATATTTTCTTTTCACTATAAATAGGTCAATGTAAGCCGACATTTTTTTGTAACAATCGTGCAACACTAATTAGTCGGTTAACCTTAATCGAATTTGCATCCTCTAGTTAGAGGCAACGAAATAAGGTCGCAGGAATTAATATCATACAAAATTGGAATTAGAATCGGAAAAAATTCGAATTAAACTCGATTTTCTAGCTTCATTCCAAAAAAAATGTAGAATTAAACACAGGAAAAAAATTGGAATTTTGTGGTTCTGCGATTATTTTGCGGTTAATTGTTTTCCATTCAACAATAAATTTCCATTTTCCAGAATTTCGAGCGATGAGCGTGAAAATTTAAGTCAGCAGAACATAATATGTTTCCTAGTTTATTTCGCAAAAAAATGGAGCTAAGCTCGGAAAATTACGGAATTAAACTCAGACATAAACTAACTTTTTCACGAGTTTAATTCCAGTTTTTACGAATATTTTCCGACTTTACTTTGTAAATAAAAGCCAATCCAACTTCAAACAAATTTTGCGACTTTAATTCCATTTTATTTACGAGTTTAATTCCAGCGACTTAATCGGAAATCTCGTCTATCTCCATCAACCCCCTACAATATAGGTAGCTTCTATTAAATTTTTTCCCAGAAAATGTTTTAAAATTGAAGTTTAAAAAAACATTATTTTTCATTAGCTGTGCATTATGTAATTCAAGTTAATCGTGTACTAAAGGATTGTAGTATTCGTGTGAAAAATTAGGAAGTTCTCATACATAGTACCTATGTCTGTAATAGAGATAAATGAATTTGATATGGTCATGTTCGAGGGCAGTATTTCTTCACCAATGCACGAAGTAATAATCGCTACGGTCAGGTCGGGGAGGTGGTCTTTTAAGAGAGTCGATTTTACTAAATAGAGAAGTTGTTTTACAGTAAAATAGTATTTTCTAGAGGTGGTTGTTTTCGAGGGGTGGTCGTCTCTGGAAGTTTCACTGTATATAGTCAGTAGTATACACATAACTACCTCTGTTCTTGCGGAATTACAAACATAAATCTGTTTATCTCTTGTTATCTCTTTATTTGTGTAATTGATCGTCAATCATCAAGTAAATATCATACACTAATACATTAAAATGCATATGTATTAGTTGCCTTTTTTGTGCAATATGAATAAAAAATGGTTTAATTTAGGTTTCAGTACGATTTGTATGATGGAACTTGCCTATTTCTCAACCAATTATGATGAAATTAGGCTTGTGCCTTGGAAATGGGATTCTAAAATGATTTTTAAATCAAGTTCTGGAATATGGCCAAGTATGATAGAACTTGGCTATTTCTCAACCGATTATGATAAAGTTCGACAGGTAGACCAGTACTGGGATTCTAAAGTTATTTTCAGGAGAAATTCTGGAATATGGCCAGTTAGGATATAACTTGTCCATTTTTTAACGGATTTTAATGGAATTTTACATGTCCGATGGTAATGGGATTTTAAAATGATTTTTAGATAAAGTTCTGGAATATGGCCAAGTAGGACGGAACTTTGATATTCTTGAACCAATTCTAATGAAATTCGAGATTGGGGATGAGGATTTAAAATAATATTTCTAATTCCGAAACTCTGCACTACCGTTATTATTTTCAACACTGAGATGCGTGTTCGCTTCACACTATATTTTTCTAAACAAGGCCAAACTTACTGCTCTGGTAGCAAATACTCAGAAAACATAACCCAAATGAATATTATTACCTAGATAATCTTGGATTGATTTGGGAGTTGAATTAATCAAAACCGAAGTTCTGATCACCTTATGAGGTTTCAGCTATTTATATTTTTTTCTATATTGAAGTTATAATCTTTCAGTTTTCGTCAAGGTAATTTTGGTTTTGTCATTTTTGATTTGAAATTAGGGAAGAGTTGAAATGGTAAACTAGTTTATTCTATGCAAAAACAAAGGGATTAGCTAAAATCGAGGTTGACACACTGCGACTAATCTCGAAAAATTCTCTAAATCGGTTTTATTTAATCACAGTGTATCTAGGTTATTAGGTTGTTGGGGGAGTAGTTTTAGGAGTCAAAGCTTTCTAGGATATGCGATTCTCATAAGACTTCTTCCTAGTGTAGTTACGCCTCCTCGTGGCGACAACCGGGCAATGCATCCTAGAATGTAGCCAAGTAACTTACACGACCGTGCAATGGTGGTAAATCCATTGCCCCAAGCTTTGGTGGGACAACATACGCTGAGAGCTGCGTGGCTAAGGGGGAGCTTAGTCTTTAGTATGTGAACTCCGGGTACCAGGCGACCCCCGGTTTAAAGTAGCCTTCCCACAGTATACCGATCTCTGCTGTGGGTGACCTTCATTTCTCGGATACTCGTGGGATTCAAATGGAAACCGAATTTAAAAAAAACATAGAGGGTGATGCCTCTTTAAAAGCATCAACTTCACCAGCTATTGAGTTGGGTCTCCTAAGCTATGATGGAATGGTAGATGCCACAAGGGCCACCACTCTTGATTATCTTAACGTCCGGACCAAGGAAAAGGTGGAACAGTCCACCTCTTCTACTACGGACACCTTCTGTGACGACAACATAAGTGTAATCTCACAGTTATCGGGCACCTCAACCATTGGTGTTGATATTGGGAACATGTCCCTCAACGCCGGGGAATGGGTTAAGCTCAACTCCTTCGAAAGAAGGCGTTTTAAAAAGGGGCTTAAGGAAGGCAAAACTAGAGAAGAGGCTCTAGCTGCTGCTAAGTCCGCGACCCCTCTGAAAGCACCCTCGGGGCCTGTTGCTCCTACCCTAGACAAGAGGTCTGGTGGTAAGCGTGAGAGGTCTTTCGAGGTTGCTCCGGAACCAAATAAACCACCTGCCAAAAAAGCAAAAGAAGGGCCTTCTCCGGTAAAGCCCTCTTTCAGCCAGGTAGCAGGCAGTGTTAAGCTGGGCATCGTACCAGGTGATCTCAGTGGCAATCCTCTTAGTATGGAGCAAATGGCAAACATACAGGAGTGTGTCATTGACCTCATTATTGGGATGCAAGGCTCAAACCACAAGCCGCAATTCCTTGGCTGTTTCCGGAGAACAGGTTGGCTATTTTTTATATGTTCCGATCATTCCACAGCGGAATGGATGAGGAACAGTTTTGTAAGCCTAAGGGAAAAAATTGGTCTGAACATAACTTTGGTGGAAGAGGATGATTTTCCTCGGCCAAACATCGTTAGGGGGTTCTTTCCACAGAGCCTTAGCTTAACTAGCGAGAAGATTCTCGCTACCATGGCCGCGCAGAACGATGGTCTCGCGGCCAACTCATGGAAGATACTGCAACGGACGACAACTGGCGTACTCGTCCATTTGGTTATGGCCATAGGCGAGTCTTCCATGAAGAAACTACGCGAATCCAACGGGAACATCGCATACCGCTTTGGTAGGATAAAACTCCTTCTCAAGAAGGATTCCCCCTCTACCAACCCAACCACTGGAGTCAGCTCCAGTAAGGAGGGTACTTTACCAGCCCCAGTAGTAGGCACAATCACAGACGAGGAGGCATCCAGGAACAGCAGCGCTATTGAGCATTCTGTTCCTGCTGCCTCTTCGTCGGGAGCACGATCAACGGATCTCTCCGCAACTCCTACTGTGGGATCGAGTAAATCAGCACTCACCCCGAAAATTAAGCATATGGGCGCTCGGGGTGTTACTGGGAAAAGTGGCAGAAACAGGCCAAATCCCGCAAAGCAGACGGCTGGCAAGCAGCCAGGAGCGTAGAGCTCCTTTACCCTAATCATCCAGTATGGCTGGTACTATTAGGGTACTACAAGCGAATCTGCATCACGCAAAAGGAGCTTCGGATACCTTTTGCAACAGGTTCGCGAAACAACACTTAACCCTTGGCCTTATCCAGGAACCTTGGGTTAATGGAGGAAAAATCAGAGGCCTCCACCTCAAGTCATGTAAGTTGATTTACGATCGAAGGGAGGAAGTTCCCCGAGCAGCAATATTTGTTTCATCTAATATTAACGTTCTTCCAATTCCAGAGTTCACCACTAAGGATTTGGTTGCAGTAATCCTGGAGGTTCCGACTAGCAGGGGAATGCAGGAGACAATATGTGCCTCTGCGTACTTCCCTGGTGAGTCGGTTAGTGCTCCACCTGTAGTTGTACAGGATCTGGTGGATTACTGCAACCTAAAAAACAAGCATTTCATCATAGGCTGCGATGCTAATGCACACCATATCATTTGGGGCAGCAGTGATACAAATGGCAGAGGTGAGTCCCTTTTAAATTATCTTATGAGTAGTCACATAGACATTTTAAATAAAGGTTCGAACCCTACTTTCATAAACTCGACTCGGCGAGAGGTGTTGGACCTCACTTTGTCAAGTCAGTTTATTTCCAACTCTGTTGCAAACTGGCATGTTTCAAGCGAAGCTTTTCTGTCGGACCACATGCACATCAGGTTCGATATACCGGGAGTGATCATACAGGCAACAGAGCGTCGTATCCCTTGTTTTACAAATTGGAAAACATATAGGGATATTTTATTTATCAAAGCAGACATGCTGCCAACATCTTTGAGTTCAATTAGTGACCTAGAAACCGCAGCTGGTCTGCTTAATGACGTGCTCCTATCTTCCTACGAAAGCAGCTGTGTGGTGCGTAACGTTGTGGTTAATCGCAAAGTTCCATGGTGGAACGAACAGCTGGCTAAACTTCGTAAGAAGGTTAGGAAATTATTTAATAGGGCAAAGCATTCCAATGAGTGGAATGAATATAGGCAAGCCCTAACCAGTTACAACACAGAACTAAGGCGTTCCAAACGCCTCACGTGGAGGAAAAACTGTGGAAATATCGAGGATATACCTACAGCTGCTCGACTCCATAAAGTTCTAGCTAAAGATCAGTCCAACGGGATTGGGCTTCTTCTGAAATCCGATGGTAGTTATACATCAGGTCGCAAAGAGTCGCTCGAAACCCTGCTTCAAGTGCACTTTCCGGGCTGCACTGTTTGCGACACAAATACAATCACTAACTCCATATCTGGTACACACATGGGTGTAAATATGGGTTGGGTTAATAGTTTATCCGGTAAGCTTTTTACTCCGGATAAAGTCAAATGGGCCATTAACTCTTTTCAGCCTTTCAAGGCTCCAGATGGAATCTTCCCAGCCCTCCTTCAAAGGGGCCTGGACTTGATTACCCCTGCTCTGGTGGCCTTGTTTAGAACTGGCTTCAATTGGGGTCACATACCACAGGCTTGGAGTCAAGTAAACGTGGTTTTTATCCCAAAGCCTGGCAATCGGCCATGTGAACTTTAAGGTCCTTTCGACCTATCAGTCTTACATCGTTTATTCTTAAAACCATGGAACGACTTATAGATCTTCATATCAGAGACTGGTTAACGGCAACCAGACCTCTAAATCCAAATCAATTCGCCTATAGGAAAGGCAAATCCACAGAGGGTGCGCTGCATCTACTTGTCACCAAGATTGAAGCAGCCTATCGCTCGAAAGAAATTGCTCTGTGTGCATTTCTGGATATTGAGGGAGCTTGTGACAATACTGGATACGACTCAATTGCTAGGGCAATCAAGCGTAGAGGTATTGACGATCCGACTAACCACTGGATTAGTTCCATGTTGGTTAGTAGGAAGATTACATCTAAATTAAATAATGAGTCAGTCACGATTACGGCAGCAAGAGGGTGTCCGCAGGGCGGTGTCCTGTCCCCTTTGCTGTGGTCACTCGTGATCGACGAGTTGCTTGATAATTTACATCTACTTGGGTACGATGCCATTGGTTATGCGGACGATTTGGTTATCATAGTCTCTGGAGGGCATGAACGTACGATGTCCGCCAGCATGCAACAGGCTTTGCTTGTTATTTCGAATTGGTGCACTGGGGAGGGCCTTTCGATTAACCCTAGCAAAACAGTCCTGGTGCCCTTCACCAAAAGACGTAATTTGAACCTTGGTTCAATTAGTCTTAATAATATAAATATCGGATACTCCAATGAAGTCAAATATCTGGGTGTTGTCCTAGATAAGAAACTAACTTGGAACTCTCATATTACTTCAACTACCGAACGCGCGGCCAGGGCCATGTGGGCCTGCCGGCGTATGTTCGGCAGGACCTGGGGCCTGAACTCAAAAATGATTTACTGGATGTACATCATGATAGTGAGGCCAATTGTAACATATGGGGCAATAGTTTGGTGGCCTAAGGTACAGCAAAAAGTTATTATGAACAAGCTGACCTCATTACAGAGACTAGCATGTCTCGGAATTACAGGTGCTATGCGCACCTGCCCTACGGCGGCAATGGAAGCTCTCATCGGGCTCACTCCACTTCATATCCACGTCAAAAAATCAGCTGCTACCTGTGCAGCTAGATTGAAGCTCGCGAATCAATACAGTCATGATGACCATATGGGTCACCTGGACATTTTGAATAAACTTCCAGACCTGAATATGTTCTTTAGTGTCCTGGACGTTATGCCGAAAGAACTCTGCTTTGGCAGGAATTTCGTGGTAACAATCCCCGATAGAACAGACTGGGATACTGGGTTACCGCAGATGGAACCTAACAGCCTAGTCTGGTACACTGATGGATCAAAAATGGATAGTGGAGTCGGCATTGGTGTCTTTGGACCCAATCACAAAATATCGAAATCACTGGGTAATTACCCCAGTGTTTTTCTAGCCGAAATTCACGCCATCGAAATCTGCGCCTCTATTATTATGACCAAAGGTCTTAAAGGCGCATCCATCCACATTTTGTCTGACAGCCAAGCAGCACTGAAAGCATTGGCTTCTAACTGCTTGGTTTCCAAGTCGGTTCAAAGTTGTTATAAACTGCTACAATCTCTCTCTTGTCAAAACAAAGTAAGGTTGTGGTGGGTGCCTGGTCACATGGGCATCACTGGAAATGAGATAGCCGACGAACTTGCACGGGCAGGCTCGTCGACTACACTCATTGGCCCTGAGCCTTTTTGTGGTATCCCGTGGGCTTCTGCAACCTACACAATCAGTAAATGGGAAAAATACAGTGCTTGACTTATTGGAACTGTATTCCCGGCCTTAGACAAGCCAAATCTTTGATCAGACCATTTCACCACAAAAATTTGGCGATCAATTTCAGCAAAGGAAATATTAGGAAACTTGTGAGTTTTCTCTCAGGTCACTGTAACCTGAGATATCATTTGAACAAAATGAACCTGTCCACAGAGACGGAGTGCCGACTCTGTTTGGAAGAGACAGAAACCGCAGAACACATACTATGTGAGTGTGTTGCTCTGTGCACACGGAGGTGGATTCATTTTGAAGAGAGGTATCTGACCCCGGAGAAATGTAAATTGGCCTCTATAAACAGCATTCTCGCCTTTATTAGAGAGGTGGAGAAGCTCCTGGAGTAACAGTACCCAACAGCACAAAAGATCTTTTAGGTCGTAGTGCTAGCCGCTTTTGGGCAGGGACGAAAAAAAAAAAAAAAAAAAAAAAAAAAATCTAGGTTATTAAACTTTGTATAATTTCCTTATGTTGTTATAAACTGTTTTATGATTCTTTTCTTCTGTATAGCAGTTTTTGCTAGAAGAACCATTTTTATAAGGCCAACATTTTGCCTTTTAAATATTTATTAACTTTAAACGAATATTACAGAAATAAGATAATATAGAAGTAAGACAGTCCTGGCGTTTGTACATAGTTTCGATAACTAGGAGTTTTCGCCATAAAATAGAAGGCATTACTTTTTACCTGTAATACCATTATGCGGTCGTTTACACATATATTTAGCAGATTATCTATTTCAATTTATTCAATATAATGGCAATCAACTAGATAAATACAATTGTATAGCATTAACAATCTACTCTAGTAGATATTGTCGCTTACTGCTAATTATTATCGAATAACAAACCTTCAGAGTTGCTAATGTTAAATCAAACAAATGTTGACGTCTCGTTATCAAGCCAGTAACATATTGTCGTGCGTATGCCTGCATGACAGTAAATAGTTTTCAAATAGTGTTGATTAATGTTTACATTTTTCACTTACGAGTAAATAGTTCGCAACAAAAACCACGTTTAGCACATTGGAATCATGCTTTGTCAATAATTATTGTTATATAAGATAATTGTAAAACTAGTCATAAACACATAATGGGCTGTGTATGAGTACAAGAGTAATTATTATTATAATTATAATTTGTAATTCAAATTTATTGCAATACTGTAATAAGGTTTTGAAGGATATTCAGCTAAATAATAATGCGTGATCCTTCAGTTTCTCGAATGTTGTAGGTTGACTTGTAAGGTTAATCTTCGCGCCATTCAACCCACACTACAACAGTTTAGCGCTTCTGGTGCTTATTCATTATTCTGGTGCATTTTGTCCAAAGCTATTAATCTGAGGTACGTGCAACAAAACACATTAGAAAGTTCAATCAATTCTCTAAATCCTGGTGTACAGGACGGTCAATTCAATAGATACTTATACAAACCAGACTTGTCACCTTTGGAAATTTAGAAAATGGGACATCACACATTTTTTTTTTCAACATTTTTTTCAAAATATTCTAAATCGTGGATATAACCACAATGTTCCCCTTTTTGCCCTCCTTTCGTCCTTTACTACTTTAAGGTTTGAAAAACCTCAGAAAACACACCTGTATTCAATCGAACGAAGGTTGAGTATAGCGAGAAGAATATTTTAGTCTTATTCTATGGTGAAGTCACGTTTCTACATATAAAACAAATCCTAGAATAAGGGAAACCAGGGCAACTATCTATAGTCGAATCATCACCATTAAAAAGCTTTATAGAAAGAAGTTCAATAACTTATTCTCGTTTGAAGATAGTGAAGTTCGAGTAACTACAACCAACTAGAAGAACCAGCTAAAAGAAATGAAAAGAAAATTTACTTTACAGATATAGCTATCAATTTATAATAGACAAATTAAAATTATTATATGCGGTAAATATATGTAACATAAATTGAATTAATGCAGACGAGATACAGACAGTTTCGATCAAATCGATTAAAAACAGGACACACTGTTACGTTTTTGCCTTGTCACTCAAGGTTCGTATCACTGGATTGTGAATAATACAAAATCAATTAAATTTATCTCCAACGAATTTATTTACTTCACAAAATTTATTACAACACAGTTTATCAATACAAATTCACAAAATCACTTTATATAAATTATTCTCAAATTTTACTGATCACTTTTACTTTTTATTTTACACTAAAACACTTTTTAAATTACTTTTTAATTCCTTTTAATATTTACACTATCGCTTACCAAATATTACTAATAATCTAATAATTGTTCGCCTTTTTATATACACAAACCAAATTTCTCGAAAGTTCATGACTTTTCTAGTTAGAATAGTGTAGAAACATTTAGAACTGTTGTATCATGGAAAATTCCATTTAGTACAGTAAAACATTGAGCTATTAGTTTAACTTATTCCATCACACGCTAGGTGTTACCGTCACAATACTGTTACGTTTTTGCCTTGTCACTCAAGGTTCGTATCACTGGATTGTGAATAATACAAACTCAATTCAATTTATCACCAACGAATTTATTTATTTCACAAAATTTATTACAACACAGTTTATCAATCAAAATTCACAAAATTACTTTATATAAATTATTCTCAAATTTTACTAATCACTTTTACTTTTTATTTCGCACAAAAACACTTTTTAAATCACTTTTAAATTCCTTTTTAATCTTTATACTATCGCTTTCCAAATATTACTGATCCAATTCGATTTCGTTCGCCTTTTTATATACACAAACCAAACTTCTAGAAAGCTCATGATTTTTCTAGTTAGAATAGTGTATAACAATTGTATCATGGAAAATTCCATTTAGAACAGTTTAACATTGAGCTATTAATTTTAACTTATTCTATTACACACTAGGTGTCACCGTCACAATACAAATAGTGTTTCGGTGACACCTATGGTGTAATAGAATAAGCTAAATTAATAGTTCAATGTTTTACTAGACTAAAATGGAATTTTCCATGATAAAACTGTTCTAAATGTTTCTGGACTATTTTTACTGGAAAGGTCATGACATTTCTAGAAGTTTGGTTTAAAAGGCGAACGAAGTCGAATTGAATCATTAGTATTTGGTAAGCGATAGTGTGAAGATTAAAAAAGAATTAAAAAGTGTTTTAGTGCGAAATAAAAAGTAAAAGTGATCAGTAAAATTGTGTGAATATTAAAATAAAGTGATTTTGTTAATTATAGTTAATAAATTCGTTGGTAACAAATTGAATTGGTTTGTTTTATTCACAATCCAGTGATTCAAACCTTGATTGACAAGGCAAAAACGTAACAATATGAACTGAGAAATTGGCGTTATTTCAATCAAGATTGTTTGTCTTTCAAGAAATTATTGTTTCGTTCTTACCGTGCCTCAGAAAAAGTCAAAACAGTTTAATGTGTCTCTTAAGTGCTTAAAAAATAAAAATTAATACTAATAAATTAATTGCAATTTATTTTAATTATTCTAATTAATATATTAGGTTAGTTCCGATTAAGACTTCAATTTATACTAAGAAAAATATATTCGTAATTGACATACTGAAATTATTACACATTTTACATATGTAGCAAACTCGATGTGAAAGGTCACGTGAAATGAGCAGGTGAAAAAAAAACTAACGTTGGCTTAAACTTTCGGTAACAATTTAGTCATTGTACAAATGGACCGCCACTAAGGGATTGGATCCTTTTCGAATCTTACATGTTTTTTACAATACTGCGATTTACTGTTTGGAGCCTTTTGCACCTTGTCAAACTCGTAAAATAATTCGTTAGTCTATGTTCTATATAAGGATTCATTTGGAGATTGTGTGGGTTCAATGGCTTCATTCAAAAAATATCTAAGTCTCTCCTGCAAAACCTTAATTTTTTTACAAATATACACAGATTAGGTCGCTTTTTTCGTCAAATTCCTTATTCAATTCACGATATCATAAAATCCAATAGGATGTGGCAAACTGAAAATGGCAATAACGTTTTGCTAAAATTAATTAAATTAATGCAAAGTAATGCAGGAATATGGGACATTCGATTCAAAAATTGGTGAAACCCGTCGAAAACACTAATGGTGGTGTGCCTTTACATAGCCTGACTGGTTTCTACCAAAAAAGTATACCGGTTAGCTTAGCGAATTTATTCGTGCTCGTGTATTGTCCGCTGATTCATAGCTTCTACTTTGGTTGCTTTTCGGACAGTAATATATCTGTCTAGTTTCGTTTGTACTAAACCTAACACACCGATCAATAAGTCCCGGGCCTAACCAAGAGATGGCGCATTCAAACGACAACTGTCAAAATTTCATAAGGAATTTAAAAAAAATCCTGTTTATTTAACATGCTCCGTACATTTTATTCATACAAAAGTAATTAAAATGATGAATGAATGTACACCTAGTTAATTAAAATGAATATGTACATTCATTTCTATCACAAAAACGTGATTATTTCGAAAATAATACATTTATCTTGAAATAAAAAACGTAGCAATGGTATTATACAAATTTTAATCTCTGCCTCTTGTTCTTAAGCTCTTATACCTATTTACATACATAAGTTTAGCAATAGAACAAGCATATAAATAAAAAAATATTAATTTCTGTTATATTAATCCGTAATTGTTATGCGTGACAACGTAAAAAGACCAAATTGGTGTAAAGGTTTACGTTATAATGTTGTATAGAGTATACATATATGTAGTACAACAAACATTGTTGAAACACCCGAGTATTATTTTAGTATATCGACGAGGTCGACAACGTATGAAGAATATAAAAGGGATATTAAATTATTTCTAATCATCAAAAACACATGTCCTTATTTTTATTTTATTGTTGTTTGCTAACAAACACACAAATACACACACATTTCTAGGATCGGGAATTATAAAATTTAATTTTTGGAAAAGTTATTTATGTATAGTAGCTTGGCAGAAAATGCAATGGTCAATCGAATTATTTTAATCTTTTGACAAGAACGTAATTTTAATCTAATTTACTTGAAATGTTGTGGATGATTTGGAAACAAGTTGGATTGATTGCTAATTGATAAGAATTTCTCTATTTTATCCTTATGTGTTTACTGTGTAGTCTGTAATTATATATTGTCACAAAAAATATTTGAAAATCATACGCTCTAAATCGTTAAATGTTAAACTTCGCGTTAAAGCACTAAACCCATTAAAAAATGAAAAGAAAATTCGGATTTAGTTTTTCGAAATAATTGTAAAATTATTGCTTTATTTTACGTCAACTCAACTAAGTAGCTCGACCCAAATCTCAACCCTCTGCTCAACTCTACACTTATTTTCCAATCAAATCCTAAAATTAACTCGATTCGAAAGCTACATGCGTGTTTGAACTCAACTCAATCTAATCTCCCACTAAACCCTAAACTCGAACTCAAATTAATCCCTAACCGAACTTCTCTTTCAAATCCAACTCGATTTCAACCCAAACCCTACTCACCATCATACATACCGTCGTACCATTATAACCTTAAACAATCATTCCATCTTACCATTATTTCATTATACCATCACGACACTATACCTTTAAACCATCATACAATCATACCATTGTACCATAGTGACGTCCAACCATCACACCATGACGTATATCTTACCAAGCCTATCTTTACCATGGGGCTATAATGGCTGCAGCCCTAGGTCGGCACAATACACTTTTTATTGACTTCGGGTTAAAGTACGGGGGAGATTTTGATATTTCTACTTTTTTTTTTGGTAGATATATTTATAAATGATTGGTCTCTTCATTTTTTCTGATTAACAAGTCGAAAATTTGTGAATGCCATTATTTTTAATATATTTTGTCTATAAAAAGCCGAAAGAATCTTATTGAATTAATACAGACACACTTTCTCTTTGTATTAAATAAAAAAGAAAATTATATGAAATCACTAACGTTTTTTTTTTCGTTTCTGGAATTAATTGCCTCTCTTTCTAAATGCTGTTTGAACTTCATGCCTTGTATTTTCTCTAGAATTTCATGTTGTCGATTGTACTGGGTTTAAAACAGAAGATTTGAATTTCATGGTGTCGAATGTACTGGTTTTAAAACAGAAAATGATTCTTAATATCATCATACCATCGTACTGTCATACCATCATACCATTACACCATCGTACCAATATACCATCATACCATCATACAATCCTACCATCATACGATCGTACCATCATACCAACATACCACCATACCATTATACCATCATACAGGTTTTACACGTCAAATTGATCTTTTTACACTTCAAACTGAACTTTTTTTATATTTTAAAGTGGAGCTTTAACATTCCTAATTGAACCTTCTACATTTCAAATTGAACCCCTAACAAATTATATGAAAGGCCAATTAGGGTGGAGCTATACTTGGTTAAGGAATACCAAAGTTCCGTCCTACTACTAAAATGGACAAGAACCATCCTAACCGTCAATATTCCAGAACTCCATCTAAAAATAATTTTAGAATCCCAATACTAGTTTACCTATCGAACTTCATCATAATCGGTTGAGAAATAGCCAAATTCTATCATACTTGGCCATATTCCAGAACTTCATTTAAAAATCATTTTAGAAACCCATTTCCAACGCACATGTCAAATTTCATCAGAATCCGTTGAGAAATTGGCAAGTTTCATCATACTTGGCCATATTACAGAACTTCATCCAAAAATCATTTTAGAATCCCATTTCCAACTGTTATAAATGCACTAAATTATGTATTCTAATATTTATTTTGTACGTGTACTACCAAAAGAATCTAGTACTCATTTATTTTATATAATTGCACTAATTTAGTACCTGTTTGTTTTGACCTTTAGAATCATAACAAAATTGTCAAATGAATTTTAGTTGGTATACCGGTGTGTACCCATTTATGCAAATAAATAAAAAATAAAAATAAAACTTATTATATTTAAATAAGTTAATTTATTATATTAATGGTAGATAAAACAAAATAAAAATAGTGATAACTATAAAAGTGGCGACGAGGATTTGAGGATAAAAATACCACGGTGGAATAAACAGTAAAGTGACCATACTGTGAATTTACAGCAATAAAATGGATAAAGCGGTAGTTGAAGAGCTGTTAAAAAAACAACAAATTTGGATGGATACGATACTAAATAATCAACAGAAATGGCTGGAGCAAACTTTAAAAGAAAACCGAAAAGATAGTGTTCCAAGCACAGTTTCACCGCTTCGAGATTCGAGAAGGAGAAGGAAAGCTTTGAAGATTATGCAGCACAGCTGGGACAATATTTTTGTGCTAATAATGTAGAACTAGAAGACAAGCAACGCTCTTATTTTCTAGCGTGGGTCGGTACCGAAACATATCATAACCTAAACAAAATTTATGGTGAAAAAGATTTCAAAAATGAGTCATATGCAGATATTATATTATCGCTATCGTCTTATTTTAAATTGAGCGTGCATATTTTAGCTGCGAGGTGCTCGTTTTTACAAATAAAAATGAAACCACGACAATCATACAGTAAATGGGTTGCAGATTTACGTTTGGCAGCACGTGATTGCGAGTTTAAATGCAGTGGCGATCAGTGTACTGAGTCATTTACAGACTTCATGATTCGCGATATGATTGTGTTACATACACCACACGAGGCAGTACGTATCGCATATTTAAACAAAACAAACCCATCTTTAGACGAAGTTTTAAGAATTGCACATGTTTTCGAATCTACGCAACAAACAGTTCAAATAATAAAAGGTGACCTAGAGAACACGTGTGGAATGAACCAATCATACGATAATAAGCATCGTTCACGACCTTCTAATAGTAATTACAACACACAATACAATACGGGACCATTGTATAGAAATAACAATACAAGGTTCAGGGTGAAGGGCCTTCGGTCATGCCCTGTCTTACATACCATAATAGAGAATCATGTAAATTTTTACATGAAGATTGTCACATGTGTGGGAAACGGGGACATATTGCTTCAGTTTGTTTAAGTAGACGCAATAACACGAAGAAGAGAAGTCCATCACGACAACGAAGTCCGTCAAGTCAACGACATAGTTCAAAGGAATATGCACAGTCTCTTGATGTCATATCGCAATCGGAGTTAATTGATGAAGTTCTGCAAATGGAGGATTCGCCGGTAATTTCCGTGGGACGGAAAATATATTTATCAATCAGAGTAAACGGTTGGGGGAACCACCATGTATAGCAACTACAACAATATTAAATTCATATGGAAACAAAACGGTTCCTGTTAAAGGATTAATGCATGTTAAAGTGCTTTACAACAATATAGAGAAACAATTGCCATTACTTGTGACATGTAGCACTGAAGGAGCTAATATTTTGGGGATGAATTGGTTTGATGAGCTTCAGTTCCAAGTTCAACTCAAAGAGATTGATCGTCAGGTTCAGCAAACGCTAACAATACATACTGGCACCGATTTTGAGTCGTACGAAACCAAAATTCGTAAACTTTGTCAGGATTTTAAAGATATTTTTGAACCAAATTTGGGACACTGTTTAAATTTTAAAGTGCATTTACAGCTAAAACCAAATTACACACCAACATTTTTCAAAGCACGGCCTCTTGCGATTTGTGAAATGGAGACAGTTAAGAACGAAATCAAAAGACTGGAAGAAACTGGAGTTTTGAAACCAATCCGTTTTAGCCAATGGGCTGCTCCAGTTGTGATTGTCAGAAAGCCAGATAAATGAATTCGACTATGCGCCGATTTTAAGATCAATGTTAACTCTCAATTATGCATTGAGCAGTATCCAATACCAAGAATAGAGGAAATCTTTCAAAAAATAGGCAAGGGCAAAGTATTCTCAAAGGTAGATCTTTCGGAAGTTTATTTACAATTGGAGTTGGATGAGGAATCGAAAGAGTTTATGGTCATCAATACACCCTTTGGATTATATCAGTTCCAAAGGCTACCTTATTGAGTCGCAACTGCACCAGCTATATTTCAGAAATTTATAGAAATGATAATCGTAAATATACCTCAGTGCGTCAGTTATTTAGACGATATTGTAGTGACTGGGAGGTCAGAAGAAGAACACTTGTCTAATTTGGAAGAATTATTTAAACAGTTAAGATTAAATGGGTTACGATGTAAAGTGTCAAAATGTAATTTTATGCAACGTGAGATACAGTATTTGGGACACATTATAAGTGGCGATGGTATTAGACCATCAGAATCGGGGATTACGGCAATTCAAGACATGCCAACACCTAAAAACCTAAAAGACGTGCTTTTCTGGGGAAGGTACAATATTATAATACATTTTTTAATAATCTTTCTCAAATTTCAGCTCCGCTAAACGAGCTAAGAAGGAAGAATGTAGAATTCACTTGGAAGCAACCTCAAGAAGAGTCGTTTAAGAGAATAAAATAGCAAATTATTGATGCCACTAAACTAAACCACTATTCTGAGAACCTCAAATTAATTCTGGCTACGGACGCTTCGAGTCATGGTATTGGAGCCGTCATATCACATATATTCCCGGATAATTCAGAACATCCGATTGCATTTGCATCAAAGACGTTGGACGAAGCGCAGCGCAAATATAGCCAAATCGAAAAGGAGGCACTTTCGATCATTTTTGGAGCAACCAAGTTTCGGTAATACCTTTACGGGCGACAGTTCGAATTGGTAACCGACCATAAGCCCTTACTCTCCCTTTCCAACCCAGGAAAGAATTTGCCAATCATGACCGCTAATAGATTGCAGAGATGGGCAATCATATTGATGGCGTATACCATTCGGTATAAACCAACTATAAAACACAGCAATGCGGATGCCCTTTCCCGATTACCTGCGGGTCCTGATGTCGAATTTGACAAATCAGAAGAGGCTGAAGTGATAATAAACGAAGTGTATGAAGTTGAACTTTCTTCATTTCCCATAGATGCTGAAACCATTGCAAATTATACCCGAGAAGATAATGTTCTACGAGAAGTGTTAAGATATATTAAGGAAGGATGGCCCGAAAACACGACGAAACTACAAGAATCGATGATACCCTACAGTACTAGGCAGAACGCACTCTCTGCCCACAATGATGTAATTCTGCTACACACTGATTGTATTAGAGTAGTTGTTCCTGAGATATTGCGGGGCAGAATTTTGGAAATGCTTCACGATGGTCATTGGGGTATTGTAAGGATGACGAAACAAACTGCTCGGCGGTATTGTTGGTGGCCAAAACAGGACGTAGAAATAGAATTGATGGTTAAACAATGTACAACTTGTCAAGAATGTGCAGCAGCGCCAAACAAAGAATTTAAAAGTTGGCCAGTAGCATCTAAACCGTGGGAAAGAATCCACATAGATTTCGCAGGCCCATTTCTTAATTCAATGTGGCTATTATGTATAGATGCTTATTCAAAATACCCCTTTATAGTGAAGATGTCTGATATTACTACAAAATCAACTATTCGCGCTTTGCAATCAATATTTTCTATAGAGGGTCTTCCTGATTGTATTGTTAGTGATAATGGCACATCATTAACATCAGAAATATTTGTTCAATTTTGTGAGAAGAATGGTATTTCACACCTTACTACAGCGCCTTTTCATCCATCATCGAACGGGGAAGCTGAAAGATTCGTTAGGACTTTCAAACATCCATGAAGAAGACTATAATTGATGGAGGTTCTACGGATGTTGCACTGCTTAAATTCTTATGTAGTTATCGATTTTCACCAGGGTTAAGTGGAAAATCACCCTCGGAATTATTCCATGGACGTCAGCCTAAAACTATTCTTCATCTGATGTTTCCACGATCATCATCAACGCCCCAACAAAATGCGGTTAAGTTTCAACCTGGAGATGATGTGTACATCAAGAACTTAAACAAACAAAGTAAATGGCTGCAAGGAAAAATACAAGAACCAGTAGGCAACATGATGTATTTGATCCAAGTTAATGGAGTGATCGTCAAACGGCATCAGAACCAGATTCGCTTGCGAACAACGCAACCGGATGATTATCAGTTGGCAGAAGGGATTCTCAATTCAAATGAATCACCGACTCAGGCTAGTATGAAATCGATTCTTAAAACAAAAGATCTTTGTTCTTCTAGTATTGCAAAAGTTGCATTTACAGACGACGAGAGGAAACGTAGGAGTGTATCTGAATCAGATATTTTGGGAATAAGAAACATACCCAGAAGATCCGAACGAGAAAGAAAACCCATTGTTCGTTTTCAGCCATAAACCGGTCAACTACATCATCGAAAAACCTAAGCGGAGAGGAATGTTATAAATGCACTAAATTATGTATTCTAATATTTATTTTGTACGTGTACTACCAAAAGAATCTAGTACTCATTTATTTTATATAATTGCACTAATTTAGTACCTGTTTGTTTTGACCTTTAGAATCACAACAAAATTGTCAAATGAATTTTAGTTGGTATACCGGCATTCAGCGTGAGATAACGTGTACCCATTTATGCAAATAAATAAAAAATAAAAATAAAACTTATTATATTTAAATAAGTTAATTTATTATATTAATGGTAGATAAAACAAAATAAAAATAGTTGTTGATGATGATCAAACAGCTGACATCCTGAAAACAATAAAAACCACAAAGAATCATCGAAACACAAAAATAAAATATAAATTATACTTATCTAATTTACCGGCTGATGTATCACCGTTTTTAATTCCATAATCAATCAATTATTTAAAAAAATCAATTCTTGTAACGTTACATTTAAATAATTTTCATTCTTGTTTTATATTCTACTTACTCATTAAACAATTCTGACATTTTTATTAACATAAATCACAATCATACCAACCTTTGTAATTAACATTATTATTATCAATTAGAAAATAATTTATAGTTAAGATACCAACTTAATTATAGTACCTTATATATTAATTATTTTAAATGTTAGATGGCGATATTTATTGTATAACACTTAAAATTAATTTTGTGTAACAATTATTTTTATATAAATATGTAAAAGAAAATATTATGTAGAATATAGTCTGAGATAATACAGTGAATACAGTGATCAACCAAACAAACAAAAAAACCAGTGAATTTTTAGTTTTTATATACCGGGACAAAAAATTGGAATTGAGAAAGCCGCTTCGACATTTTATTGACCTACGCAAGTAAATTGGACACGATAATACCCCAAACGATTTTTTGGACCTTCGCCTTCATTTTGGACACCGACGACAAAACAACCATTTTTATTACGACCAACGCTATTCTACCGGACACGAGAAATTTCCAATTCAACACACAGCATATGGGTTTTGGTAATTAAATTTTTATTTGCGAATTGCCACACATAGTGCATATAGAACAAAATTTAAACCGAACCCATTGGATACAACTTTGTACAATAGTGATAACTATAAAACCAACGCACATGTCATATTTAATGATAATCGGTTAAGAAATGGGTAAGTTCCATCATACTTGGCCATATTACAGAACTTCATCCAAAAATCATTTTAGAATCCCATTTTCAAAGCACACGTCAAATTTCATCATAATCGGTTGAAAAATAGACAAGTTTCATCATATTTGGTCATATTCCAGAACTTCTTCTAAAAATCATTTAAAAGTCCCATTTCCGATGAACAAGCCGACATTCATCATAATTGGGTGAAAAATAGGCAAGTTCCATCATACTTGGCCATGATGATTGAACACGCATGAAAATCTTTAAATCATCCGCAAACAATAAAGCGACGCAACATTTAAAAATATCAAGAATATCATACATGAACAAAAGAAAATATTTGGACCCGAATGAGATAATATCTGATTTCATATGGTTCAGTAAAACATACTGTTTCCTACCTACTAGATAGGAAGCAATCCATTTTATAAACTTTGGATTCAATTGAAATTCACTTAATGAGGTAACTACACCAACACATGTGTCTAGTTAGTCAACTCCGATTCTATTGGCATATTGCTATAGACAATAGTTATAATGATTCTATCTTAGTTTAAGAAAAACTTCTCGTGGACTTAATTTTATTAAGTATTGAATTTAAGAATTGGTTTAGATTTGTTTGATCCGACAAATTTTATTTCTATAAATCTAAATTTCCTCTTATTCGTATATCTTATCCTAAAAATCGGCACAGCAACAAAATGTTGACCACTTTCCCCCTTCTAGCTAGCAACAAAAAACAATGATTTTTTATAAATCCTTATTATATCGTCTTTATCGAACCCTCTTCAGGTGACCACATCTGTTTCATAATAATATGTAATATACACATTTTTCTTAAAATAAAAGTAATCAAAAATTAGACACGTTTGCAATAAAATAGAATATACGAATACAAATTGATCAATTTCCCCTACTTTCATCTGAGAATCATGAATCACCCTATTATCCGAATATAAACAATGTTCTATTCCGACACAAACACAACTAAACAAAAACAGCTGATGATTCGATTATACAATATTTATGTTAAGATTTTATGAATGAAATGAAAAACAAAAAAAAAAAAAAAAATACGAAAACAAAAATAAAAACATTTGAAGTTCATCGAAAAATCAAATTAAATATTTTCATTTCAAGTCAGTTGATACCTGCGCTTCGACAAGTAACGACGTGTGTGTGGAACAAATCTTTATATTTAAGTGTAGTAAAAAAGTTTTGTGATTTTTTTAATGTTTTAAAAAGTTTCCCGTATTTATGTAATTTCCGTATTATAATTAATAAATTTAAAATGTTTGAAACAAATTCAAATTTTGAATCAAAAATAACATTTGAAATACCTACGAGTATTGATTTGGAGAAATTGGCAAAATTAAATCCAAATTTTACGCTCCTAAGTGGATTAAACACAACGAACGTGATCGATATAAATTCAAGTGATTTTGTGCTAAATGGTGGTGATTTTAATGGTGGTGGTTACTTGAATACTGGTGAAGATTTTAATACGAATGCAAATTTATTTTATTCACAATATCAAAATGATTATGATCGATTTATTAGTGATGTATGGGTCGGGATTATCTTAACGTTGATGATTGGATTATCGATATTTTCGATATGTGCATGCTATTTGTATCATAAATATCAGCAATGGAAATTACGCGGTGAGTTTTAATATAATGTTACATTAATAATTACATGACATGTATAATTATTCTCTAATTATTCATCGTCTTATATGTTTGTGTGTAGAAAATAAATAATTATTGTAATGTAATTAAGCAGGAAATTATTGCAAAGTAATATGGTGAATAAAATTATAAAATTATTGCCGTTAAATATGATCAAGGTCGAATTTATTTCGCTTTGTGATTCGGATATTTAAGTAAAAAATTGTAACAGGTACATAGTTTTAATCTTTTTCTTTTTATTACAAAGATGCCGGTAGTTTATGCAGTTTTAAGTTTTGTTAGTTGGACATGACGATTACATATTTCACTATTCGGGGATATACAGTGGTTCAAAACTTTTGAAAGAAATTGTCTTATTGATTCATTTTAAATACATCTATGACCACTTTTGTGAAGAAAAAAAAAATGACTTGCAATTTAGGGGGAAAACCCGAAAAGATGCCAAAATATTCAAAATACGTAGATTAGAGCTACAGTAATCGAATAAAGTAAACACTTCTTTTATAATTTTTTTTTTGTTTTCTATTGGTTTATAGAAATTCTATCTTTAATATTAACATTTTGTTTGCCCGCTTTTTGCTATTATTACGGCGGCACACCTACGATTCATTGTGTTTTATAAATTTTTCAAAGTCGCAGAAGTTATGTATTCCTAGATGTTTATCAACAAACTTTTTAAAGCTTAAATTGATTCTGGGCGCTTTCTTGCTACGCCTACCTTCATTATAAAGCAAACAATTTCTATTGGGTTAAGGTCTGGGCTTTAAGGGGGCCAGTCCAACAAATCAATATTTTTTTGATAAGAGATAAGAAAAAAATAGGATTTTAATAAATTATTGTTGTTTATCTGAAAGTCCATTTTACTATCAACAATTCAAAATTAATATATGGTAGTAACTCACAAATTTGGCAGTATTGCAAGGGGTTGAAAAATAAATCTGAAAGTATCGTCGAAAAGCTCTAACAGAAAGGGCTAATATTTGCACAAAAAAATGTGTAAACCATAAAATTAAAATCACAACAACAGAACCACGCGGTTTTTGATACAATTGCAAAATTCGTAAATGGTTTGTTTAATAATAAGATCAAGGCCAAATTACAATTTAAGATGGGACTGGTTTATATAAATAAAAGTAATCGATATTTTTGTTGAGCAGCATGATTTTGTTTAGATTCATACCTAAAGAAATTGCCGAGGAACTACCTGCCAAGTCTGAATTTATTATTAAAATCGACTAAGCTCTGGTCGAGAAGCAGACTACCCCAGTTGTACTGTGCTTGAGCAATTGAGAAATTTTGTTTGAGATGGTACGTTAAAAACATGAAACAGAACTATAAAGTAAAAATAACGAAATCTTCGGTCCTTTTAATCTAACTTTTCCAACATTGGCTGTTTCATTTCAGCGGGTTTAGTTTCGAAGCTTATAACGTTACTGACTTGCCACAGGAAAAGAATAAACGTTTCATTAACGTTTTTGTATTTTGTACGTTTTTATCAAAAGTAATATTTCAAGAGAGTGTGGAATTTATTTTCGAATTTTCAAAATATTCAAAATTTTAGTTCTAAAAATGATACTGAAGATTTGTTTGAGATAAATTTTCGCTCAGGAATTTAGGTAAAGTTTGAAAAATTTTCGTTTAGAAATTTAGGCAAATTAAGGTGTTTTAGCTTTTAGCATTTGTATTTGAATAGTTAAATGTTGATTCAAAATGTATTGAAGGGAGATTTTAGCTCTGTTACACCTAAATTTAAATTTGACGCACTATTTTTTGGAAAACTAAATTTATTTAACATCAAACTAGCATTTTTAATTTGTTCAGCGAAGCTTGAAGGAGTGTACATTGTACATTTTTGTTCCTCACTATACACCACGAAGTTAGCTACGTGAGTTGAAAACGTAACCAAACGGTTGATAGGTTTGTAACCCTCCGGGTTAAATTTGTGACCTGTGAACCAAAATTGTTTTGTTGGTAGCCCTGGTGTATTTTTTTGTTCTAATTGGAAATAATTTAACTCGTGCAGCTAACTTCGTGATGTATATTTTTTTCACCAGAATTGTACAATGGACACAACTACATATATAAAATATTTGCCTCTACATATTTATACGGAGCGCTATAGGGAGCCAATTTTTATATGACGGCTCTCAATAGCAGTTATCGGGAGCGAATAAAGAAACGAAGCTTCCGTGGAAAATATAATCGTATTCTCTTACTAAAACTGCGTAGTTTTTATGGTTTCACCGGATAAAGCGGAAATGAAATCTTTCAAGACTAAACTTTAGAATTTTAAGTAAATATATGAGGTAAATATTTCTAAAAATTGTAAGAGAATTAATTCAGGTTCGAAACGGTAAGCTACACTTTAGAATTTTTTGCGGATTGTTAATTTTAAAATAATGCAAAAAAGTGAAAATTTTGTTTAATTCAACATGAAGGTGTGTACTTATCCCAGAATTTCAACCGAGCAAAAATTAAGAAAGTCCAGCAGACAATTCTAATCCATTTCAACCCAGAATTTTTAAAATATACTTGAATCTCGTTTGAACCTCGTGTGTCATCAACATTTTAACAAGCCAAGGTGACGTCATGTGCTTAGCTGATTCGATGAAATAATTTCAGGCACCAAGAATTCTTCATTATTACAACAAAAAATAATGATGGTTCTTACGTAACTATGAACTTTTACGGCCAAGTACGAAGAACTATACTAACTAAACTGTCACCTGGTAGTGTTACGCCACTGCCAGGAGCCAGTTTGGATGAGTCAGTAAGGTACGTGAAACAAATGTAGACCCCAAATGTCAGTCTGATTTTAAGTTTTTGTAATTTTTTTCGAAATTTTTTTCGAACCTCGATTACCTTTATTACCTTTTTCTGATTATGGTTATTTAAACCGATTATAAACCAAAAAACTATTAAAAACGGAAATACAGAAATTCATGAATTAAATTAATGAATTAATAATTAAACACTTTAGTAAATCAAATACAGCGAACATAATTTGGCAAGGTGCGATTCCTCTAATTGTAAAATATCTATTAGGCATTTACAGTTTGTTCAATTTACATTATAAGTGTAACGCAATTGCGGGAAGAGGACCATTGCAGAGCGAGTAAACTTGAATACGGATGACTGTGAAGGCCCCTGTTTTACTAGTTGTGAATGATATCTGCCGTATGTGTAGTTAATGTAGGCAAAAGATAACAACTCCAGTTATGATAATTCAGAACAACAGAACAAATTTCTTAAAATTCAGAACACATCAAAAATAATATTTGATATAGGCGAACAAATTTGGACGATAACTATAAGTACATCATAAAATTGTTTTCCCTATATCAAAATGTTCATTTTGATGCAGTTGTCCTGAATTTTAAAAAATTTGAAAAACTACATAACTCGAGTTAGACACACATTATTTTAAATAGTTAGACTAGGCTTAGAGACCGAAACCCTACTATACTAAGATCCTTTGAACCGTACTTATAACGAGTTGGTGAATGTTGTAGGTGATATTTTTTAGCCCATTGAAAAATTTTACACACAATCTTTTTAATGACTGTCGAACTATGTCATAATTACATTTTTCGTCAGCGGCGAGAATCGATCTTAGTAGATAATCGACATAGTAGATAATACTAGGGTTGAAAGTAGGAGCCAAGGATAATAGCTGATTTACTTTTATACATTCATTTCTTACTTTCGGCTGGAAACTTTTTCAAATTTTCCGAGATTTTCCACGTTAAACTTGAATTGAATTTTTTCCCGCGATAGCTATTGTCAAATCACACACATAAAAACAATTCAACTTCAGAAATACTGAGGCTGATTTTATTCTAATTTTGTAGATTCTTTCTGATTTTCCGATATTTTCCACGACTACAAAGTTTTCCACGTAAGACTATTTACAAAAATTTTTATTTCAATCCATGTATAACATAATCTGCATTATCGAATTTTTACTTTGCGACAAAAGATTTCATTGACAAAAATCAGTCTGATAAATTTATTGAGTTTGTTTCAAATTCGTCGTAAATTTATTCTTTGTCGCTTACACAAAATCGTAATTAAGGTAAGCCAACTGTTGGCAACATGTTGGGTAAAATCAACACGTTGAGACCTGAAAGCACATGCTATACTCAAAATTTCATGACAATGTGATTGTTTAAATGTAATTTTTTCTATCGGTAGATTTTTGATGCAAACATGCTGGGAGACCTGAATGTGCTCAATGATATTTTTTTCAGTTTTCGTTTTCATCGAACCAGATTCGCCCTCTTGTGCAATAAGGGTTACATAATTTTGTCTTTTGCAATGACAAAATTAAAAGGGATGACTAGATAGGAATGAAAAGTTTGTTTTTATCATTTCCATTTATCACTGAACCAGAATCGCGTCTCAGTATAAAATTTTTTGGCAGGTATGCGTGAAGTTGTTTATACATTAAAAACATTGCTTATTGAACATAGGTATGTTAATGTATTATAATGTTTCTATTACAATGGCCCTTCTTGAATTTTAGATGGACAACGCTAGCGTAGAGTAACTAGAGTCTAGGGTTTAGAAGAAACTTTAGAGAATTGTCTTAAGTCCTTCTTATTTTTTCAAGTTCAATATTTCAAATTACCAATACTAATACGAATTTAGACATTAGATTCAAAGAAGGGTTCATTTTGTGACCGGTGTGAAGATTTTGGACATTTTTTTGGACAAAAATTTATGCGAGTATACATTGTGAAGATTTTGGACAAAATTGAGATTTTAGAAAAATTATGTTTTTACACACATATATAGTATTTATGCGAGTACACTTCTTTTAACACTGTATTTAACAAAATAAAGTGATTCAAATAAAACCAGCCACAAATAATTTCTAACATTCATTTCCAATATCCTTTTCAACAAATCAAAGAACTTAGCGCCACTTTGATATTTTGAGATGAGTCGTAGAGGGCTTTTGCAAAAAAATTTAGAAAATTAAAAAATCGACGAATTTCGCTTGGAACAAGGACGATATTCTCTATTCTACCAAATGGCACGAATCACAGAGATTGGCTCATATAGTGATTATATAGGTTGTGAAGGGCATTGTGGAATTGAAATCACTTGGTGCCATTAGTTAGTTAATATGAGCCGATTTGATTTGATTTGTAAATATAAAACTGAAAATAGCAAACGAGGCACAAACCAATGGTGTACAAAATAAATTTTATAATGTAGATTTTTTAAGTTTTACTGTTAAACGGTATATGGCATATCTACAACTCTGGGGAAATGCTTTTCAAAAAAAAAATTGGGATATCTGGACGTTTGTCTAACGCAAATGCCGAAAGTTGATTTTCTATAGTGAAAAACCACTACGGCTTGGTAGATTTATTAATACATTAAGCGAAAAACGGCAAAGTTAGAGAAAATTATTCAAATGTCCGAACAAGACTGAAACAAATTACCCAAAGCGAAAACATCCAGTCAACTCGGTTTCTGATAACCCAGACAGCGATATGCATGAGGAAATGTGGAAGAAAAAAGAAAAATTAAAAATTCCCCAAAACACTTCGAGAAACGTGTTTTAACTAGGTTTGCACAAATGACTCCTCAGTCGATGGTAAATGGAATAAAAAATGTAGGTCATCGCAAAGAAGGTAATTTGCACATACTAAAAAATGGTCATACTTTTGTACAAGATAAATCTACCACGAAACTCATCGATTTGTTAATTTTCTAAATTGTTTTGCAAGAGCCCTACGGTTCATATCAAAATGGCACTAAGTGATTTCAATTTCGCAATGTATACCCTTTACAACCTATATAGTCACAATAAGAGTCAATCTCTGCGATTCGTGCTATTTGGTACAGTAGAGAATAACGTCCTTGTTCCAAGCGAAATTCGTCGATTTGTTAATTTTATAAATTTTTTTGCAAGAGCCCTACGACTCATATCAAAATATCAAAGTGGCGCTAAGTTCTTTGATTTGTTGAAAAGAATATTGGAAATGAATGTTAGAAATATTTGAGGCTGGTTTTATTTGAATAACTTTATTTTTGATTAAAAGATGTACACGCGCATAAATATATGTTCAAAAACTTAATTTTTTAAAAATCTCAATTTTGTCCAAGAACTTCACAGTATACTCGTTTAAATTTTTGTCCCAAAAAAAAAATGTCCAAAAACTTCACACAGGTCACTTTGTGGCATTCATACGGTAGCTGTTTTGTGGTTTATTCAAAGAAGTAAAGAAATGAAATACTTCTTCGAAAACCGATTAACCAGTTAATGAAAAACGCGAATAGCTACAATTCCTACCTGTAACTTAAAATAAATTAATTACAGATGCCTGCCAAATAAACACTTGCAGACTACTAAAAACTGTTAACAAATAACAGTAAGGATTTTACCACTGTAACCAAACATAAAAAAATGACACTGTAGTAAAACTTGTAGGTGATTGAATACTTTTTTAGTACTACTACCTTTTTAGTTATAGAGCTAATTTACATTTTGTGACGTCACACTTTTGAATTTATAGTTTCACTTTATTAGAGAAAACTACTGTATATGTACCCGTTTAGCGTAGAAATGGTATGGTTGCATGAAATTATGGCGTTGGCGGTCTTAATATCAGCAAAAATTTTAAAAATAAAACACAAAAATAATAAATTCACAAAATTGGTTGAATCAGTTGCAGAGTGGGTAAGTGAAGGGGGGATTGGCGAATTAAGCGACATAACTGACCGATTGTAATGTGTTGATTAAGTTTTAGTATCTAATTCTAATTATTTTCTATAACTGCGTTTTCTATTTTTTTCTGAGTGGATCCAATTCGCTCAAATATTAACATTAAAAGTACGGCTGTCAAAACTATCGATTAATTTCAAATTTATTAACATTTTGAAATTAGATCACAACATTGTAAAACCAACTATAGTGAAAATGATTATAAATATTATAAATTTTCCAATTATTTCCAGACCATTAAAATATGAAATACAATAAAATTTAAAATACAAAAATGTATAAAAATGTGACTCAATGTGAATGAGATACAATGTAATTTTCACCATAAGCTGCATTCCTCTATAATAAAATTGATGGGAAATTTTACAGCAATCCACAATCCTCATATTTCAGTACAATACATAAATTTGAGAAAATACTAGGGTCGGTGTCTTTTTAATTTTATTTATCATAAAAAAGAACAAATATGGAAAAGAAATCCTTTGGGATACGAATATAATATGGTGGCGGAAATTCTTCCATCCTACATTCTTATGATGTATTCATATCTGCATGATACCCTCGGTGTATGGAAATTTTATTTTTTTATTTTCCAACAACCAACCAAAACAAGAAAAAAGGTCTTCCACATATTTTTTTTTTGCTTTATTAACAAAATTATATTAGAAACACGTGGTTGGGATTTAAGTGGTTTTATTAACGTTTCTTTGCGTAATTGAATCGACTCAATTGTATCACGAGATGTGACAATATTGTATAAAAATGATGTTATACTCGTTTAGATGGAAGATACGATTAACTGTATTGACTCATCACAGATAATTATAAATAAATTTCTAATCAAATTCGATATCCTTGCGGAATAAAAATAGAACAAAAGGAGTGATTAATTATAAAGGCTATATATAGTGTATATATCCCCTTTTTTATTATTAGATTTGTGGATATGGATGGATGCGGCAGATAAATCAAAATCAATGCGTATATTATAAAGGAATTATACAAAATTGCATTGTCATATAAAATTGCCTCATCTCGAGAGTGGGACCCGATTCGTATACCATTCATTCGAGTATGAAATTAGATATTTTGTCTTAAAATTTATTGTAATCCATAAAAACATTTTCAAAGTTGTGTATATATACGGGGTGTTCGATACTAACCATTTTATGTACATATATTGAAGAGAAGATAGAGGGCAAGCTAATAAAACATAATAAACTGATACCGAAATTGTTCTAAGTGGTTAAATCCGATTTTGTTATTTTACCAATATCTGACTACTTTTGATTAAGCATTAGCTTTTCTCTTAAAAACACGTTTAACCGACGTTTAAATCCCGATTATAGTGAACAATATTTTTGTGCAATTTTTTTCGTTATTTCGACATTGACTTCAAAATTTTAACATTTTCTTATCTATCGGCCAATCATACATTTAAATGAAAAATTACTTCTTAATCAACTGACGACAGAATTTTAATTTCTTCAGATATCGATAAAATATTGGATTGAGAGTTTGCCAGTTTGACTGGTTTAAACGGCATAACGATATCGAATTTAGAAAATCCTTAGTAGCATTTTTGTCTTAGAATCTTTTTTCTATCGCCCCTTCAATGTAATACCACAGAAGAAAGATTAACCAGAATAGTCATAACGCTGTTTTTGTATGGAAAAATTTGGACTCATTTTTTTGACCTTGATTTGCCGAAGGTAAGAGAAAGTTGGGTTATGTATTCTTTGGTTTACTGGTTTTTATTTGAAATAATAAAAATTGAGAATCCTTAACAGTATAGTTAGTGAAATTATTTGACAAGTTTTGTTTTGACAGCATAATTTGTATTAAATATTCAAAAAATTCATAATATTCGAAAATAATTATACTTCAATGTCCAAAAAATAAGGTAAGATGAAAAAAAAATTTGATCCACGCAATGTCTATTCTGGTTAATCTTTCTTCTGTGGTAATACCGTCAGTGCCGAACACCCCGTATAAGTAAAGTTTAATAACCTTGCGACCACATATTGAATACAATTTTATTTTGTTGGAGGGTTATTTAATTTTGATTTGGGGGATGGGTTTCACACCGAAAATTTTATTTTTGAATTTTCATCATTCCTTTATGGAATTTTTCATTTTGAAGGGAAATTTATAAACTACCTGCAGTGCCCTAACGGTTTTATTTCATCACAAAGAGTCTTTATCATATAAATGTGATGTGTGAATGTATATGATAAATTGGCACGTACGGAATATGAACAGTTTTTGCTTATCATCGATTCATGCTTTTGTTAATAACATCAAATGCACTCGAATGGAGAGTTGAACTCATTTTAATTTAACTATAATGGAAGATGATAATTTTTTTAGAAATTTTATTTAAGTTTTTTTCCAAATTTTGCAGAAGATTTGTATAAATATGCTTAGTGAATCATTTATTTTCGAGGAAAGTTTATTAACAGTTCACAAAAATTTCAAAAATTATGAACAACAAATTGATTTGTTTAAATTTGTTAAGTCGTGCCGCGAGAGTTTGGTAAAATAGCTTTTAGTCCTTTCAAGTAACGTTTAGTGATTTAAGTACAATCAGAGACTTAGACTCTGAACCGCAGAAATTTAGTGTTTGACAATAAAATTTATTAATTTATAATTTGAAAAAATTTCAGAATTTGATGACATTTTCAATTTGTGTTAAATTCTAAGTTGAATTATCCGGCAAGAAGCTGAATCTATGTTTGCCACATTTCGTGATGTTTATCGGTTTGCACAGCAGTCCGTCAACGTAACGATTATTGATAACGGCCGATACAAATCGGGCGTCTATAGATGTCATTACTTGCACCATATCATGTACGTTTATTCGATTAATAAACTTCTTTATTTCGCCAGAATAAATCGTTTTTCTAAACAATCGAACCGTCTTTTCGCCAATGAATGGTGGACTATTAAACAAACGCCAAAAATACAAATTGGCTAAAAAACAGAACCACCAAATTGAGTTATTACTTTTAATTATGGATTTATGTCGCTATCATTGGTAGATTTTTGGATCTATTTTTTACAAATTCAATAAATTTATGTACGATAATTGAAGCATCGGTTCCATATATTGTTAATGATGTTAACCATAAGTCGATGGAGATCAATATGATTTTATGATTTTAAACGTGTAGATTTTGATAGCCTGATTTCATATTTCTTGGGCGCCTCTCATCTAATGACTTAGATTATGATGTCCATCTATTTTATAACATTTTGTTTAATAGTATCGATTATTATTATTATTATTGGAGGGCCATGCGGGCGATCAGCTACTTCGCACTGCGACCTAAAAGATCTATTGTGCTGGACCCTGCTTAGTTATCCGTCCAGTCAATATTCAGGTTCTTAATGAACCTGACAATACTGCCTCCCGGTATGTAATACATACTATCTGGGCTTATTGCTCCCCCTCCTAGATGTTTACTACAACATGTAGTTCCGCTAGAAAGACGGTAGCATTGGAGCTCAAGGACCTCGAGAGGGTTGTCCCACTCCCGTATATTCCTACTCCTGCTCCGTATTCCGTTTGATTTTACTCTTACGAGTTGCTGGGAATTGCAAATCGCCTGTAGGTCACCCAGCTTTACTACAGGAAGGCTAAATAAAACTGGAGGGTGCCTGGTATCCAGAGTCCGCATATTTTTTACTGATTAACCTATCAGCCATTCATCCATCGGCATATGCTGTTCCACCTTAGATTAGAGTTTTTTGTCAAGGTTTTCTCCTTTAGCGCCGTACTTTAGCGTGTGCCAAATGACCAAAAATGTGCCAAATGGCCTTAGTTACCAGTGCTTGCCACGAGGAGGCAGCACGTACACTTGCGAATTGTGAACAGGTTACCCCTTACACAATGGTACCATCACGTAGCTGCCTAATGACCAGACCAAAACAGCTCACGCGATGCGCACCCTACTGGAAGTTTACGGAGCTGGTAGATTAATCTATCAACTTTGATCCCCCCCTCCAATAGACGCCAAACCACCTAATAGTATCGATAGATTCGTTCCAATTTCTGTTACGAAGAAGAATCGTAACAATCCACCGTGGTTTAATAAATGTTTGATTAATTTGGGTCATCGAAAGAAAAAAAAAGTTTTATCGGAAATGGAAAAGAACCAACAATGCTTTTGTTAAATTGGCCTTTTCATAGCTTATAAGAACTATACCAATAAGGTTCAAGATGATTTGAAATTAAATCCCAAATCGTTTTGGAACTTTGTTCAGACTAGGAGGAAAACATGTGATCCTCCGTCGACAACTTTTTACAATCATGTTACTGGCAATAATTCTGTGGATAAATAATCAACTTATTTGGTTGTTTCTTCCAAAATACTTATAGGCTCGACAATGTTGATAAGGGAACATTTTCCGATACAACAGATAATTACCACCTCGGGTATACCTTGTATCACTCCAAAGGATATTATTGAATCACTCTGCCAGTTTAAAGATGGCTGTGGTCCAGATATTGTTCCTTCAAGCTTCCTAAAAAAACATAGTTATGAATTGGCTTTTCCTTTGTCAATATTATTCAATGGATCATTTTCTTCGGATATTTTTCCATCTGTCTGGAAATTCTCTCATATCGTTCCTATCTTCAAATCCGGTAATAGGAACATTTCTATATTCTCTCTCAAATGACTATAGTATTAATAACTGAAGTAAAAGATCTTGGAGTCATGCGTGCATTAACCTTTTCTATGTTGGGCTTCAAAGGTTTTTATCATGCTGTATCAGTCCTCTTCTCCGTTTGCAACTTGAATATGCGTCATTTGCATGGTCTCCCCACTATGCTAGTTATATTAGTGGAATCGAAACGATATAAAAAAAAATTCTCATTTTTTATGCGTGGAAAACACATCAATTTAAAATATGCCGTCAGTATGCTGGTGCAATTTTCATTTCCGATCTTCTAAATGGCAATATCCAGAGCTCATTCTTATTAATGAATCTTGGATTACATGCTCTGAAAAGGAGCTTAAGATTTCGATCCCTTTTGAAAACTAAATTTCAGAGGACTAATTATGGAGATAACGGGTCCTTGAATCTGATGTCTAAGTCATATAATGAATTGAGTAAGCTTTGTGATTTTAATTTGAGTAAATGTGAGATCAGATGTACTTGAACTTCTGGTTCCTAATTAATTTTCTTTTAAAAATGTAAAATAATCTTCAAAAATCTCCAACAAAGTTTGGAAATCCAGTCCATGTAAAATCCAACCGAATCTGTTATTTTACTTCCTGCATAAACAGATGGAATCAGTTTATGTTGCCCGGCTACTACTCAATCATGATCGAGTAGTGGCCCTACACTCTAGATGTATGAGTGACGGAGCTATATATGAGTGACCCGGGCCTTACCATCCGGGGAAATAAAGCATACTTCATTTGGTTCAAAAAACGTTGACGATTCTTTCAAATACCTAACGTTGGCAATACAAAACTTTCCGTCAATATTTTGAGTGTTCAGGTTATTTTGAGGTCCAAATAATTTAACAGAAGCTATTTTTATATGCTTTCTTCCTTCAATGGAAATATTGCATCTTGAAAGCAATCTTAAATACAAGCTACTTCGAGAAATATCAAATATTTCATTATTTAATCCATTAGTTAGTTCTGTTAAAATTTTATCACTCCTATAAATTTCATCTTGTCTCCATTCATGTGCAGCAGATCCAAATTTTCCAATTTCTATAACCGCTTTAAGAAGTTCAGGCTGGTCGGTTTCTATTGAAGATCTTTCAAGTTTATACATAATTTTTAACTCCTGATTTAATTCTGCCGAATTTTGTAAGATTACTGCTATCTTTTTTTATGGTGTATCGGTATTTTTTCGATCTTATCTGGACCTTTTTCTTATTATCAAGCTGACTTTACTTTTCCTTAATATTTTCATTTAATTGTTTTGCTTGCTTTGCTGTTATTAGATCTGTAGATTTTCTCTTTTTTAAGGTATTATTTTCAAAATTCAACTTTCTAAATTTCGCTCGTCACCCTTTCTTGTACAGGTTTTTGTGTATTACGTCACTACTTGATGTCAACGCAGATTTGCGTACTTAGGCGGTATCAGTTTTTTTTCTTTTGTTGCGTTTACATTTCCTGACTGATTATAGGTGTAATTTAATTCTTGTCCTCTTTCATTAGTTTTTAGTTCGTGGTCAAGAATTTCGCCAGCTCTCCTCTGTAAACGTTTCGAATATTCGTAATGATAATTTGCTTGATTTTGTTGTGGAAATTCGGATTTTCTTTCATTCCGTTCCAAATTTGGTCGGTTTCATCTGAATTGTTTGTTTAGATTTATTTGGATTCGAATCACAAGCAAATCCTAATACAATTTATTCCTACCATATTATCCTAAAAAAACAATAAAATGTTACGTTGAGTCAAAAAAATAGAAATGTACAAAATCTAATTTTTATCAAGATACATAGATTTAATTAAATATTTTCAGAATTTTCTAGGCTCTTCTTATTTTAATAAATATTCCTGAGCACCGTTAATATAAATATGTAATTGATAGTATTGTAGTAATAAAACAGGCTGATTCACGATTTAACAAAATCCAGAATAAATAATTCACAATTCAATGAAAATGTTAAGAGAAAATGTGGCCAGCTTCACGATGTTTGTGAAGTAAATATTTTTTTAAAAATTGTGCTTTTAACTTTTTATGGACGGTACATTATTGAAACCCATTCCGCTGTCCCATTCGTCACACAGTCGTCAAGTTTGGTCAAACCCATCCCCCTAAATTTGGTTGTCGTTTATAGACAGCCCATACTTCATAGCGATCTCTATTTTTTACCTCGGTTAATTCGAGTGTGTAAACTCTAAAGCAGGGTTGTACAATGAGCAGGGTTGTTCTTAAGTATCTATAAAACGTTTGACAGCTGGTAGATGTAGTAAATTCAAACAAACCGAAATGTAATCTGTCCATTACATAATTATTTCAAATTTTATACGAAATTGCCAATTATGGTTTGAAATTAACGACCGATACTCCTAAACAACTTATCACCCAAAATCTCTAAAAAAAAAAAAATAGGAACTAAGATTACATAATACCACCCATACAGTTTCAAACAATGTCACCAAAAATGGCACAAATAACAATCAAATCTAGACTAGTATTACACAGATATGATAAATTCATTACGCAAAGGATATGGTGATTTACAAAAATAACGTTACATAAAAAAAAGGCAAACGAAACCCTAACCGCACACTAAATTCGACCCAAATGTTGTTTTCCAAATAAAATTGTATCATTTTTTTTGTTGGATTGTATTTGGGTGTATTTCTCAAGAAAATCGAGATCATTATCTTCAAACAAACATAAACTATAAAAATTATGGTTTCTTCCTTAAAAAAATAAAAAAATTATGTATCCTTTATACTCGGGCCTTTTTAGTGAATAAATAGTACGACAAATTTTATAGTTTTGTTTGTTTGTTTTAGATATACATAGCTGATGTGTATAGTAATAATTGTTGATCGTACGTCCCTTCCCTATAGACAAAATCGCCCATCAATCATTTAAATATGTATATTCGGACCACATTTATTCATCTATGTACATAGATTTATGTTATATAGGGTGACAATTAGTGATTCTGAGAACATAAGTGTCTTATTTTGAAATGCAGCCAACCGAATGAAAATTTCCCGCCCATAATATCAAGGCAGTTAACATATTTATAAGTTTACATACATATAAGTATGTACATATATGATTGATATAATTTTATAGAAAAAAAATCACCCAGTTTTTCCGAACAATTTTTGGAAAATGTTCATATAATTTCCAAATCATCGCACATAATCAATCATATCACACAGAATATTAATATTTGTAATTTCTGTCGTTTATGCTGTTGTGTGTGATTATTAATCCTATGCGCTACAAACAATGCACATACATATACGTACATAACACATCACATGACAGGATGATATGTTTTTTTTTTTGGTAAACAACATCATACATCCATATAAATTTTATTAAGATCATAAAATTGTATTTTAGGTTTTGAGGACATTTTTATGTTCTATCATCGTTTGTCTTTAAGACGAAAATCATATTTTTTATGACTTTCATATTTTTTTTTTTTTTGGTTGGTTATTTTAACGGCATTTTAATATTTACTTTAACTTGATTAGCGTGATACGAACGATAGATGACTTTTACTGTGATTAATAAAAATGTACAGTCTAGGACTCTTAAATCGCATAAACGTGATAAACATTTTTTTATGTTAGCTACAGACAAAAATCGCATAGCAAATGTTTACGGTGCGTGCAAGAAAATTATTTTTTAATTAATTAGTTAATTACCATTCACAAGACTAAGGGATTAAAGGCTGAGGGTATAATCTTACGGGAGGGAGGGTTGCATCATGCGTAGGTTCACTTTTGATCTTGTTTATTGTACATATATTCATCTAATCCCACTGAGCCGGCCGAGGTTAGATAATCTATAGAAAGCGCATTTCAAATGACGTGTTCTTTTCTGAATATAACAAGCCATCTCAATGTTAAATAAATATTCTGTGGTGCAAAACTATAATTTAGGGAAACAGAGCCATCGCCGATAGGAAGCCAACTACCTTCACTGCTATCATTTCTTGGAAAATAGTGCTCAATAATTAGATATTTGAGCAAAACCTGTTTTTGAATCGTTTTTGAGGTGAATTATAAATACGCTTTCACTTATTCAACCCACAATTATGACTAACTAATCCTCACATCATTCCCCACTTTCAGCAGTTTTTACAGACAGCGCTTATCAAAAAGATTAAGCAAATTTGTTAAGAAGGCTTAATATTGTAATAGTTTCTTTTTATAAAATTAAATGAATGGTGATAGGATTTTATATTTTACGTTATTTTTATGGTGCCGGTGATAGGATTTTATATTTTACGTTATTTGTATGTTATAAAGAAATATTGTGTGAGTTTTGGATATTTTGAATCATCGTATTATTGTTTCTTTAGCTTAGGTCCGCCATTTACCGTGACATGGAAGGTGATTGTATCTTTCCATGAAACATAGGGCAACTTTTTGTCGACTATAGGGAACTTCCGACGGCACAAACCGTGAATTGTTTGTGTTTTCGTTAAAACTACCAATATTACTAATTTTACCATTAACAAGAAGATATACACAATTGAATCTAAGTGGCGTTCAAAATTTACAAGTAAAATATATTCGGCAACATATAAAATTTCACATGAAATTATAAAAACGGTAATGGGTCATGGGTAATGTTAGTCGCAATCTTGTACGATTGTTAGCAGAACGATTTTCGGAATAAAATGAGGAATGAAGAAAGTGTGACTTTTTTTACAAATGAATCGCTGTCATCGATAAACATTGCTTCCCAGTTATAATTCGGTAGTTAGAATAAAAGGTCAAGGAGAAAAAGTCTAGTTTTAGAAGAAACACTGAAAAACAGACAAAAGGCCGAGAGAGTTCTTACTCATTGTGCTGTGCATTTGTTTCAACCTGTATTGAAATATCTAAAACAAAGAAACAAAAAAATTAACGCCGGTTGTCGCTAATTTCAAAGAATTCATTTATTACCTGCATACTGTCAGAAGTTAGGAAAATATCCTTTTTAATTGACAATAGTTTTTACTTTATTTTTGAAGGATATATATACGAGTATTGCTTCCACCGTAATAACACTAAACGTGGAGGTATTCTGTATAATAAATACAACAAAATTTCAAAAATCGTATTCAAATTGTTTAAAATCTCTGTACATCTATATCAAAAGGTTCACAAACACAGACAGAAGTACTACAAAACATAACAAGTTATTTTGTTTAATTATTTTTTTAATGCATAATCTAAAAATATTTTTAAATCAAAATATTTCACGAGTTCTGACAACACTGAAATTAAAAGCGTGATTTATACGTTCCAACAATGTTTCCCAACAAAAAATGAAGAGATTAGTATATCGCGAATTCCATTTGAAAGACAAGAACAAATATATAAACAAACAAAATTTTGTTGGACTTTTTTTTTCTTTTTTTTCCAACTTTGTTTCCATAAAAAATTTTTTTGACTATAAAATATACTCGACCCGAGTATATTTTATGGAAACAAACAACAACAAACACATTAAAAATGGCGATTTGTAAAATTTTTATAGTGCTTTATTTTTATTTTTTTAAATTTTTATTTAAAAATTAAAATTTAGGTTGGAACAATTTTCATTTTAGCCAAGAAAAGTCGTAATTTTGATAAATAAAGTGGTATCGCTGCGGCATTCGTCAAAAATTACATTGTCGATTTTATACCGCCAAAAAATTATAGCATGCCCGACATTTTTGTTTTATTTTTTTATAAATTTTTGTTTATAAATGGAAGTTTACTTTCGAAAAGCTTTATTTTAGCCAGAAAAGTTGTAATTTTGAAACATAAAGTTGTATTATCGCCCTATTCGACATCGTAGATTTTATACCGCCACAAAGTTATAGCACGACCGACATTTTCGTTTTATACTTTTCTCTTTTTATCGCATGTAAATATTTTCTATTGCGTGTAGCTCTAAGTCTCAACAAAAAAAAATTTGGAAAAACATTGTTGGAACGTGTAAATCACGCAAAATTCAAACAAAATTGATTGAACAACAACATCGAATCGCCAGTTTTTAAATACCAGTAGTACATTTGGAAGTTTTAAGCCTGAATTCCATTGCGAATAAAAGTTTGTTAGTCAAAATAAAGGGAGATAAAAATATAAAATCGGTGGTTGTGTGAAAGAAACACAAAACGAAGTCAGTCAAAATTTGACTTATATCAAATGTGTGTTTGTATTATGGCCAAAAATTGTCAAATCGAGATCATTTCAACTAACACATCTGCATAAATATTGTGTACTATGAAAAATATTTCTCGCACACAGTAATAATTTTAATACAATGGTGATTTTATGGTAGAGATTTTTTTAAATTTTTTATTATATGACGGAAAATATTCGGCCGAGTATATTAATAATAATTAATTTTTTAGATAATTTTGAGATGTGAAAATAATCAAATTAATGTTAATAGCTACTTAATTTGTTTAGTTGGTTATGTTTTTGCCTGATGTCAAAATTTAACCATAAAATCTTGATACAAAAAAAACATAATAATAATGCTTTTTCTTTGTTACTCTAATGGATTAGTTTTTTTGTCCTCTTTTGATTTGAAGTCAGTTCTGTCAATTATTCATAGTGGTCTACTATATAAATAACAGCCTCCAGTATGGACTGTATTTTTTACTAAGCTTAAAATAAGGTACATACAATTTTTTCTTTACTATAAACTTTTATTTGATTGAAAAATCGAGTCATGAAAATGTTTATTTCTTAGTGAAAATCGGCTTCAAAAATAAGGTATTTTTGAACTTTAAATTGTTGTTGTTTTTGTAATGTACGTCATCATCTCTTTCATTGCTTTTGTTCATTGAATTAGAATATCTTTCCATTGTTATTTTGAATTTGAGAAGCATGCTAGATTGTTTTGATTTTTTGATTTCTTCATGTTCATTGTACTAATTTAATTTTTTCTGTTTGGTTCTTTTACTTACTAGTAAAATAAAGTATAGTAATCATGAAAATTTTGGACCTTGAGATTTCTAGAGATTTATTTGTTTTGAGGTCCCCTGAGTCCGAAAAAGTGGGTTTCGAAATGGTGTCTGTCAGTCTGTCTGTGTCCTCTCTATAGCCCAGATGGTTTAACCAATCGAACTGAAACTTCAGATTTAAGCTTTTTTGATAAATTGGGAGGTCCCAGTGAATTTTACTCCAAATCGGCTAACCGGAAGTGGCCACTCCCTTGGTCCAGAAAATTTATTTTGCAAATATCTTAAAAAGTATACAAAATGTTTCCAAAAATTAAAAACAAATAAAAATAAAAAATAAAAAATTAAAAAAAAAAATTAAAAATGTAAAAATTAAAAAAAAAAATTAAGAAAAAAATAAAATTTCTCAAAATTCTCTGTTCGTAAAAGAAAGTCGTGTATTGGCCACACCTCAATTTTTAATTTATTTTAATTTTGATTGTTGAGCGGAGACGTGTTGTCTTTTTTCTTACCATTGGTTTTAGATGTGGACAAATCATGACATTAAATTGAATTTTCTCTTTTTAACATATAGGGAAACAGGGAAATTTGAGAACCTGTGTTTTAAATGAATAAAGGCTCAACCAGTGAGAAATTATATATTAAGGAATTTTAACGACACTAATTTTTCTTAATTTTTTTTTGACATTCGAACCAGCGAAAAATTATAAACTTAATAAAGTGGAATCAACACACAAACAAAATAATAAATATTAAATTACAAATTGTTATTGTTTATGTGCGATACAAAATGGGGCTACATTATCGTTTAGAAAAAAAATGCACAAAATCTTGTTAAATCAACAAATAAATTAATACGTCAGTTAAACGTAGAAAAATAAAATTAAAAGGAATAAATAAAAAATGTAAAATAAAAAGGGATGCATTTTTTTTTTGATTTGACGTTTATTTCTTAAGTTTTGATTTTGACCCAAAATCGCGCATTCTTAAATTTTTTTAAGTGACAGATCTAATGTAACGAAGCTTCGTTAAATTTCTTAAGTGACGTTAATTTTTCGCTGGGCGAGAATCCAGGAATTCTATCAACCGCATTGTTAATTTTTGTTAATTCTTAATTTTTAAGTTTATAATTTTTCGCTGGTCGCCACTTAAGACATTGAGTTGTTTGTTAACGATTTCAGAGAAAATTATTTAACTGGGTTTAACTTTTTTACTCATGTTTTATCGTCAATCGAAATTGCGTTTTTTCAAATAAACTCTATGAAAATAAATTATTTTTTAATGTTTCATGTCCGTTAATTTAAGTTGATTTTTCACATGCCGGCTCTATTTACATCGAGATGGTTCTGATAATACAATCATAAAACAATTTTTTTTACTCTAATTTGAATTAATTAATTAATTCGTGTAATTTCTAATATCTAACCGATTCTAAGATCATTTTAATGTGTTTTACAGATAACACTTAGAAGTATATTAGTATTTACGAACAATTATTCAACAACCCATAGATAGACAGGTTTCAATATTTTTTTAAATTTATTTGAAGTTAATATTTCTAAAAAATGTAAAATAATTTAATCCAGTTTCGAACTGACGAGCATATTATTATGAAAAATTAATCCTCACATCTTACAGGTTGTATTAGCGAATTATACTAATCCAGCCAAAATTCCATTACAAATTTTCTTCGTCACATTCACACAGCTCTATTCCTGTGTAAACAAATTTTAGCAATTACCAATTTTTTATACTTTAATTTGAATTAATTAATTAATTCGTGTAATTGTTTCGTGGCACGCTGATCACAAATAGCATAGCGAAAAGCGTAAGTCTAAATTCCTTGAAATCAATATACCTTATCAAAAAGACCTTACCACAAAAACACATGCACAAGTTCCTATTTCGGTCTCTTTGAATCTTCCCCTAGTCAACAAATCCGTAAATGCAATCTCTGGCAACATTTTACTTTATATCTTGTCGAATTTTAATTTAACTGTTTTAATGTTTTACTGATTTATTCAATATACAAAGCAATAATTTCTGGAAAATGCAGATTTCCCTTCTAAAAGAACTAAATGACCATTTTCCGGAATATTTTTAAAATAAATTTTAATTTTGAAGTACTTTTGGGTTGTTATTTCATATTCAATGTAATGACTCATGACAAAATGTTTTTGTCAACCAATCTGAATATTTACGATTAAGAAGAGGGAAACTCTTTTCACAAAATTTGTTTACGCGAAAATTGATATGAATTTGACACAGTTGACCAAGAATTACTTCTCGATAAATTGGATTATCTCATTCAATAGTCGTCTTGATTGGTGGAAACAGTAGTAATATTCTTAATGTGAATTGTGGAGATCCTCAAGGAAGCGTATTAGGGAAATTATTGTTCCTGATATTTATTAACGATATTTCATATTTGTCCTTGATTGGACATATGGTATTACTATTTTTGCAGATAATACTGTAGTTATCTACGAAACAAAAGATCCTTCTATACAATAATTAATATATTTGTCTATAGAAAAGCCGAAAAAATCAATTGATTACAGACAGACAAATTGAATTCTTAATAATAATTAATAACGTGGAACATACCATGAAAATTTTACTTGAATACTTCAAGTCTAATGTGATATCATTGAATTTACCAAAAACGAAATTTATGATTTTTCACTCACCGTATAAAACTCCATTTAATGTAACATATTTTTTAATCAATGATATCGTAGTTGATCGAGTTGAAAATTTTAAATACTTAGGAGTAATGTTTGATTCCCGTATGCCATGGGACGATGATAAAATAACAGTTTCCAATAAGATGGCTCCTTTAGTTGGTCTAGTAAGAAGACTTTCATATAGTGTGCATAAATATGTCTTAACATTAATGTATTTTGCATGTATTCATCCCGGAATTCTTCTGCGGAATTATTGTATATGGAATTGCTAGAAATTATATAGGTATATGAAAAAAAAACTTCGAGCGAGTTCACGCTCAACTCACAAAAGATTTATGTGGAAACATTTATGGTATATATAAATATCTATTGAATCATTTCAAGCCATTTCGATGAGGCTGAGAAACCCTTGTAGCAAGACGGCTGTTAATATTTAATGAAGAGGACATGATAGATGGAAACTGTAAACATACAAGAAATCGAGATCAGATCCAGCATTACAATGAACGCTAATATGCAATAGAGGAAACAATTATACTATGTGAGTAATTCTATTGTTAGCCGTCATTTTCCTCAGCATTTTACACTATAGGTCAAACAGAAAAATGCCGCCTAAATTGCAATTAGCCTCCTAGTAGTTTCAAAAGTGCGACTTCTTCTGGCTTACACTCAAAAGCATAAAAATTGACCACCCTAAAAAATCTTTCTTTCAAATTTATAAATAATTTTTGAACCGCTTGCATGCAACTTGAACAAAGACCTAAATAAAGCTCAATCAAACCACTTGATGTTCAACTTTTTTACATTTTCCAAACGATCAAATTCAAGTTACGTTTTTTTATTTCCCACTTCCAATTTCCCAAAGATTTCCCCATGTCACGGTTTTTCTTGAATTTGGAGGCCCCTTCTCCAATATCACGATATATAATATAAGTCTTCTACTCTCATGCCGCCAAATCACAGAATCATAATTAATGTAAGATTCGCCATTTTTTATCTTCGACCTTCAACAATTAGATCCAGGTATACATCTCTAGTATACTGTTGAAAATTCTTAAGAATGGAAATTATTTCGTTCAAAGAGCATCCATAATGTTCAAAAGTTCTTTCCTAAAAATTTATTCCGTGTGTTCAGATCACAACATTATATGAACAACGTGAGAATTGGCTGACATAATTCTTTACTCAGTGCTTCAGTTTGGACGGGGCATCGCTGTGGACCATTCGAGAATTCAAAAATAAAACACAAACAACACTAAATCTGAATTAAATTTTCTCACCGAATCCCACCTTCTTGTCACATAGCATTTCATTATCTATATGTCCTAGCGCCTTTCTTCTAAACCTGCTCCACCCTAATGCCGTGATATTATATTAAAGGCGTCTTATAGTAATTTGCTATTACGATTTATAAACGACCTTTAATCCCAATAGAATTTATTACTCAGAAATAATACCTTTAAATGCAATTTTATTAAATCAATTCACAAATAATGTAAAGATCAACATGTCATTGAAATTTCAATCATTAAAATGTCATAAAACGTCACAGAAATGTCGAATGCCTTGCTATATTGAAATGCTTACTAGATAGATTTTATTTTTAAATGTTGACAATATTATTTGCCACCAGCACAGTATTTTAGGTAAATTTAGAAATTTAAATTCCATATTACACCAAATCTGTTTGGGAGTTTTCTCCTCCACTGCACTCACTTCTATTCTTGAATTGAATGGACCCAAAAGTTAACACAAACTGCTTATTACTAAAATCTCTTTGTGCAAAATTTCGACCAAAACTATCTATATTTGTGAGAATAAAAGCCAAAAAAAATAACGGACACGACATTTTTCTAATCGATGTTTTGAAGTCGGTAACCTAATTCGTCGAGAAATGTGAAAATCTTCATCAACATTTTTTTTGCGATTTCAATACTTACCCAATATAACTTCGTAGAATTTTTGAACAAAGAATTGGGCCCATTAGCACTCTCGATCGAACATCATTATGAGGCACTGATTCATCCTTTGAATAAAGTTTGTAATGCTACTTTGGGATATTACGTCCTTACTCCTCGAGCAGAGCTAGTTTCAGTGGGTTGGGTGTCTCTAGAATAAGGTCTCTGGATATAATCCTTCTACCCAACATATCACAAGCGTACTAAATCGGAGATCCGGAGATCTAGTGGACCATTCCTTACTGTAGGTTCCTACATAGCCTCTAAATTTCCCTAAATTTTAGTAGAGTGAGGCGACTAAATCTAACCTTGCACCACAGATGGCCAGCTGTCCAATATCGCTTGGGCCACTTGGTAATTTCGACAGCCTTTATAATATACCATTATTCTGAATGCGAGTTTTTTGATTTTTATTGAACAAAATCTTCATCCAGGTGCATTAAATATTTGATGAAAATATTGCTTGTTTTTTATATGGCCGCACTCAAACCAGCTTTTTGATTTGTTCTGTTTACATTCGGAGAAATGAACTGATCGTGCGTCTTTTGATGTTTGTTGAACTAGTTTAGTATCTGATCACTACATGAACCGGCCGTTTGATAATTTTGGTATAAAATCTAACTTGAATGTCTTGAATTATTGCCTTCATAATCGTCATTTATGCCTATAAACTACTTAACTTTAGTTACTTACCACTTACATCTTACATTTAAATAAGTAGGAGACTATTAATTTACGAATCAATTTAAAAAGTCGGGAAGAAAATGCATGGTTCAATACAATTAATTTATTGGGTTGCATAATTTGCTAATCTGGCCTATCTACAATATTTCTAGACAATTTGGCAATTATAAATCTTACCTAATTCTTGAAAAGAAATTTCTGTTCAAATTTGGAGTCAAAGATATTTTACAATTCCAATAATACTCCAATAAAACATTATTTCGTTTGTTATGGGAATTTCGATGGCCAGCTTGCGGAATCAGATCAAATTAGTCCAAGACCGATAATGAGTCAATTTTACGAGCGAAGAAGGAAGAAAAATTCCAGTTTCATTATTTTTCAAATCGGCAAATGAATCAACTATTAAATTATATCAACTCTATACATCCTAAAATTAAATTCACACTAGAAATGGAGGAAGAGAAAAGTATAAATTTTTTGGATTTAACTATAAAAAATGTTGATCAAAAACATAAATTTAAAATATTCAGAAAACCAACCCAAACGGACCAAACTATTGATAGTAAATCAAATCATCCTTTACAACATAAAATGGCAGCGTATAATCATATGATAAATCGATTAAATATTATACCAATGACACAAGCGGATCAACTAGAAGAGTTAAACATAATAAAATACATCGCAAGTCAAAATGGATATAGACCTAAAATAATAGATCAAATTAATTTATCATACAAAAACAAAATAATGTATCGAAATTATACAACATTAAATTTAGAAGAAGATACATCTAAAATATACATTTCAATGGAATATAACAGCTTCACGAGTTCTAAAATACAAAAAATATTTCGGAATTTTGGCTATACAATTGCTTTTAAAACTCAACAAAACCTCGAAATGCAATTAAAGCCTAAGAAAGAAGAAATTTTAGACACTGGAGTATATCAGTTGATTTGTTCAGATTGTCCTGCTTTCTACATAGGACAAACAGGTAGATCCTTCGGTCAAAGATATAAAGAACACGTTCGTGATATTGGTAAAATGTATGCGACATCAAACTTTGCTATACATATCAATACAACACAACATAACTATATAGACATGAATACTAACATGAAAATTCTATATACAATGAGAAAAGGTGATAATATGGACCGAATGGAAGAATTATTGATCTATAAAAACAGAAGAAATAATAATTTACTTAATAATAAGATTAATACTCCTGTAAATAAAATATACGACATAATAATTCGAAATTCTTGATCAAGTAGGCTATGACGTAGGGATAAAACAGGTATATAAAGATGACAGAATCCATAATTTTCTTTAGTAGTTCAGTAACTGAAGATGATTACTTGTTAATCGAAATCGATATTACAAAAATAAAAAATAAAAAATAAAAAATAATTCCACATAAACGGAAGTTTAATAGATAATTAAAATAAAATTTGTTTTATTTTTACAATATATTAACGTGGAATAAGTCACACAAAACGATACATTTAAAAGATGAATCTTATATATTCACATACACCTAACACAAGTGTGAACGACTACTTAAACACCTTATTCAAGATTCGGTGTCAGAAAATTAATTTATTCTTCAATCGCACATGCAGAAGAAAAAACGTCATACCTAAATATATAAATGTCAAAATTAACATTAATTCAAAAGCCGCTATGATTGCTAAAAGAAATGCAGAAAAAATTTGGTTGTATAATGAAATAAAAACACAGTATACTAAGATTAATAATTTGTCTATGAAATTATTAAACTTACAACTGGAAATCGCAAGTAGATTTCATTACTTAGAATACATGGAAATTCTAAAAAAAGTGGATTTGAAAGTAGAGAAAAAACTGAAAACCAAAAGGAAAACAATAAAACATAAACTAAAACAACTTTTGGATAACCACAGAATTAATTCAGAACGAAATTTACCTAGGACAACACACAAGTTTTACAAACGTCTCGAAAATTTAACGGACATTCAATTTGAACAGAAAGAGATATGTTTATTGGAAAAAGGATTAAAATATAGTACAACGCCCTGCAATAATATAAAAAATATGAACAAACATCTGTTAAATATTGAAAATGCCATATCTAAGACTAAATCAGAGCACCAATCAGATATAAGGACTTTGATTGTGGACAAAATACGAAATTATAATCCAAGACCAATTAATATATGCAGTGACAACAAAATCATTAATAAAATTAAAAGAAAAATAACCCAAAATAAGGCAATAATAACAAAACCTGACAAGGGAAACACTATGGTTATAATGAAATTGGATGATTACAATACAAAAGTCAACGATTATATAATTAATAATGACTTAATAGAACTAAATAATGATCCAACTGATCTATACCAAAAGATGATTAAAGAGGTTATAAATAAATCAAATAATCTAATGGATAATAGAGAAATCAATAATAATAAAATGATAAAACCTGCTGCACCAATTTTAAGAGGAATGCCAAAAATACATAAGGCAAATATGCCAATTAGACCAGTAATTAATTTTACAACGGCTCCATCTTATAAAATATCAAAATTCGTAAACAAATGGCTTTGCAACCACATAAAATTTGAGAGGGACCAATCTGTCAAAAACAATATTGAACTTGTCAATAAAATAGAAGGAATTGATATACCAACCAACGGTAAACTGGCTTCATTTGATGTTACTAACATGTATTCCAACATACCTGTTCAAGAAACAATATCTATTACAAAACAGCTATTACTAAACAGTTCAATCAATAGGAATATTGTGGACGATATCATGAAACTTCTCAACGAAATAACAAAGCAAAATTATTTTAAATTTAACGAGAAATATTATAAACAAACCGATGGACTCCCAATGGGCAGCCCATTATCAGGAACGTTGGCAAATATTTATTTAAATAATTTTGAAAAGGAACATATCTTAAGCCATACAAATATTTATTATAAGAACATTAAATATTGGCACAGATATGTAGATGATATACTATTTATGTACACGGGTACAAATCGGCAAATGAATCAACTATTAAATTATATCAACTCTATACATCCTAAAATTAAATTCACACTAGAAATGGAGGAAGAGAAAAGTATAAATTTTTTGGATTTATGTAACTATAAAAAATGTTGATCAAAAACATAAATTTAAAATATTCAGAAAACCAACCCAAACGGACCAAACTATTGATAGTAAATCAAATCATCCTTTACAACATAAAATGGCAGCGTATAATCATATGATAAATCGATTAAATATTATACCAATGACACAAGCGGATCAACTAGAAGAGTTAAACATAATAAAATACATCGCAAGTCAAAATGGATATAGACCTAAAATAATAGATCAAATTAATTTATCATACAAAAACAAAATAATGTATCGAAATTATACAACATTAAATTTAGAAGAAGATACATCTAAAATATACATTTCAATGGAATATAACAGCTTCACGAGTTCTAAAATACAAAAAATATTTCGGAATTTTGGCTATACAATTGCTTTTAAAACTCAACAAAACCTCGAAATGCAATTAAAGCCTAAGAAAGAAGAAATTTTAGACACTGGAGTATATCAGTTGATTTGTTCAGATTGTCCTGCTTTCTACATAGGACAAACAGGTAGATCCTTCGGTCAAAGATATAAAGAACACGTTCGTGATATTGGTAAAATGTATGCGACATCAAACTTTGCTATACATATCAATACAACACAACATAACTATATAGACATGAATACTAACATGAAAATTCTATATACAATGAGAAAAGGTGATAATATGGACCGAATGGAAGAATTATTGATCTATAAAAACAGAAGAAATAATAATTTACTTAATAATAAGATTAATACTCCTGTAAATAAAATATACGACATAATAATTCGAAATTCTTGATCAAGTAGGCTATGACGTAGGGATAAAACAGGTATATAAAGATGACAGAATCCATAATTTTCTTTAGTAGTTCAGTAACTGAAGATGATTACTTGTTAATCGAAATCGATATTACAAAAATAAAAAATAAAAAATAAAAAATAATTCCACATAAACGGAAGTTTAATAGATAATTAAAATAAAATTTGTTTTATTTTTACAATATATTAACGTGGAATAAGTCACACAAAACGATACATTTAAAAGATGAATCTTATATAGATACTAGAAATCCGGCTCGTCTTGATTATTTCTGGCCAAAGGCCTCTGTCTATAGATTTTCTTAAAATTTGCTAAGTTCTCTACTTCTCTTTTACCAAGACTCAAAATACACTCCAAGGCCAGGAAAAATTCAAACACAGTTTTTTTAAGTTGTGCGTTTACCAAACTTGCTTTTATTGTATTTTTTTTTTGGCTAACCAGCAGCTAATTAACCTTAAACTTAAGACATCTTCAGATTATAGGAAAAACGTTCCATTTCTTAGCCAAGCTATAGTAAAGCCAGTTTAAATATTAATGTAATGTTTATATTGTCTCCCGTATCTCAGGCGATTTGGTCTAATGTTGATTCATAATAAGTGAGACCAGAATCCAGGTAGAAAATTGAATAGTTTATTTCTCGTACAAGTTTATTCTAATGAGATTACCGAAATGACCCTGTTAGAGGGATCAGGAAGGGAAATTGAGGGTTAGGTGTACACTTTTTTTAGTTGTTTTTAGCCTAAAAAATAATTGAAAACCCATAGGATTTCAATAAAGAACCCTGTTAGAGTGAAGTTTTGTCAGGGTCCGTAACAAAGGGTTAAAGTAACAACACTTCACATAATTATGCTTTTTATACCCACATCACAGAGGTACTATTTGAATGACTGGATTTAGGGGGCTCCAAATATTCATGAAGCAGCACTGTCGAAATTTCTTCATATCATGAATAATGTTAAGTCGTTAAACAAACACTAATTAAGTAAAGACTGATATTTTGTAGATTACTGCTTGATACGTTTTACAAATCTGCTAGTTTTACCTTAAATGAATTTTTTAAATTAATTTCCCACACGTACAAATATTTTCGCATTTTTCATATGAGCGATACAGTTTAACATTCCCACACTCATGGTGTAACGGTAGTTAGGTTGTCGTTTATTATTCCAACCCTAGCACACACACTCGAATAATAATTAATCCTTTTAGTTCTACAATTATGCACAATTTAACTTTAAAATACATATACCATCGCCTAGTTTTAATTGCAAACAAGTGTTTTATGTATATTTGAAACATTTTTTTATTTTTGTATTTTCTATACATAATCCCATCATCAAGCCATCGCATATTGTCTCTCCCCCAACCCTACACAGTAAACTTATTTTTATTTCCCATTTTTAGGAATTTATTTACTTTTTTTTTTAATTTTGTTAAAAATCATTTTGTAACATAACCGTTGTATAATAATAATACAACCCCCCCAAAACAAAAACATAGGAAGAGAACACAATACGTATGTACAGAAAAAACACTTTACACAGTTTACACGAAAAATAAGCAGAAAACAAGGGTAGTTTTCCTGTTTTACAATTCTAACAATTTTTTTTTTTTTTTTTTGAAGGAATGATAAATTCTTACTTTACTTTTCGGGGAAATGATTTTTGGAAAATTAAAAATAAAATAAAATAGAGCGGGAAAATTTTAAATTGCTGAGGACATTAAAACATAATAACTATAAGCAGAATTATTTGGGTGCGGGAGGTGGAATATATTCCTATGGGAGTATAATTTTTTTGTAACAAAATTGTGGAGGTCGTTAACTTATGACTCTAAAAAATATTGATATAATGCAGATATCGGTTTTGTTGACTCCTTTTTTTTGTGAGCCAGATTTAATATAGTGACAAAATATTAGGTAACATCTATTGTTATTTATAATATAAATATTCTCCCTCTCCCAAGCATGATATTGTAATGTAATCCAAAACACTTTGTGTGTATGATTCATCCATTTATTGTGCGTTCCTATGTAAAGACATAACGAAATGTTCCCATTTATTTTCCAATATCCTTAAAATATATTATACATTTCACTACTATTTTACTGCTGGAATGAGTTCCTTTCTCCCTATATGTGTGGTTCGGAATAGTGTTGAATCATTTTATATGATTCGTTCACGTTTACATAAATCGAAAAAAAATTAATACACAAATTTCGATGCAAAACGTACAAAATTTAACCATATAAATTCTGGGATTATGATTACTTAAGAATTTTTTTTTTAACACCAAGAGGGGTGGGTTTAATATTTTGAGGGTGAATAGCTATATAGTTTTGTTGTGTATTAGATTAAAACAGGTTCAAATACACAAATGTTATACACAAAAAAAAAAGAATAAAACGGAGACGACGAAGGATACAAAAACCATCCGTGTACCTATAAGACAATGAAATCACATCATGGGGTCTCTTATTTTTATTCGTTTAGTTTTTAGCAGATGAAAGACGGTATAAAATATTGAATTTCCCCTGCTCGTTACATATCTTCGAGAATCGAAATGATGATTTCTTCGAAAATTCCAACTGTGAATTTTCAAAAATATTTCTTTTTATAAAACTCGGTTTATTGTGTGGGAATTTAAAAAAAAAAAATTAAGTGAAAGTAATTTAATACATTTATCTGGGATTCCTTATTGGTATACACAACGGAATATAGAAATTATCTTAAAATTTGATGTGCGGGACATGTCATGAATATGTTTTAGTTTTGAATGACATGATGATGACAAATTAAAGTGTACACTTACCAGGTTTAATATTGTGTTAGGATTTTTTTTTTGTATTTACATATGAGATTATCGATGATTTGAGTACATTAATGATAAGTCGTGAATGGTTATGGACATGTGTTTATATGTTTCGTTCGTTTTTCAAAAAAGTACAGAACAGATTTGGCGAAACCTATAAAGATAAACGCAATAATTATTTTCAGTTACCCAATTAATTGAGTTATCAATATTATCATTAATCTAAAAATTAGCTTTTATCATTAATGTGGCGGTCAAAAATTATTTTTTAGTGACTCATGTAATACCTGACCTAAGAATTTAAACTAAATCAATTGAGCCGCATAACATTTATTTTTAAATTAATAATCAAAAGGTTATCTTAAGTGGATTAGTCTTGAACCCTAAAAATACTCATCACAAAACTTAGTGTCTGTGATCTTATACATGGATGGATTACTAATTTAAAAATATCTCAAGAAGTTTATGAATGGATTCCCTCAAAAAACTAAAATTATTTTGATCAGATAAAAAATCAACTACTTGTTTATTATACCTCTTACGGGATATGCATGTTTTTCTCACAGGCTATGTACATATGTATTGTGCACACATATAATATCTGTTTTAAAGTAGCTGAGTAGCATAAGGGGTTGTTTGCATAAAAACAAAGCATAACAATCATAATTCAATCATTAAAACAGTATAATAGTCAAGTTGTTTATTTTATCCTTGAGAAAAGTTATCCCTTTGGATGATATCCAGAGATATTTGAATATTGTTAACTAGAATATTTCAACCCTCGATTACCCTATCTAACTACGGTTCGCATATGTATACGAACGTCATTTGTCTTTAATTTTACCAAATTTCAAAACATACAAGAAAATAAATCATTTGACAAGTCGAGATAATTATGAAACTAGATGTATGTATGTATGTGTATATACACAAATAAATTAGAAATTCTGCTTCAAGTGGTTAAACGAACTATTTTTAGGATTTTAGTCTTAAATAATATAATTACATGTACAGGATCTCAAATGTCAATTATATACTCGTTTACGATGTTTTTGTTTGTTTTGAATTTCCTTGTGTGCCGAGTGTAAAACAGATCAATTTCCTTAATTAATTTTTTTTTTATTCGGTATATACGCATATGTGTATGTCGATATATTTATGATTGGTTTATTGGGTTGTATTACACCATAATATTTTATGTTTTTTAATGAGACATGTTAATTATTATGTATTATGTAACATTTATTTTGTGGTCCTATAGATACGCATAAAATTAAAGATGATTGAATTATTGGATAAAGATGGTGGTGCTAGTTAGTCGTTAAACAAAACATACGTGCACACGTATTTGGTTAAACCTCATTAAAAATCGTGCTCTTTGAATTATTATTTATATTCAAGGTTATTAATGGACGGATTCAAGTTTATCTATTGAATAAATTAGATAGAATTTCGCGGTAAATGGCAATGATAAGTTAATGAATATCACCTATAACCGTCTAAACTAAATTCACTCACGATTTATAATTGCGTTCACTTAAACAATAAAAAATGTGGCTTGTGGGCATTTTGCTTAATTTAAGTAAGGAACAGTGGAGTAACTAGGTACCTGCAGCACCCGCAGCCGCGAGGGGCCCATGGATATTGGGGCCCACGATATTTATCAAGCGTTCGTACAATTAAACTTAAATTAGACCACATTTTTAAATTAGAAAAACGGTGGTCTAATTTTTAGAGAATTAACAGGGTTTCTGTCACTGTTGGCTATTTTCTTAAAACAGGCCTTTTATTTATCAATAGCACAACCAGTTTCTTCACAATCATTCACTGAACTTTGTATTGAAGACTGATTTGGCCGATTACTTGCATTAAATAGCACAAATGTTGTGATGGGTACTTTTTCAGAGAACATACATACATTTTCTTTTTTCGATTGGAATGTGAAGCAAAGAAATAATGTTAGTGAAATTATAAATAATATTCTCAAAAAGTTTATAATTCTAATCTAATTTTTAAAGTTGTTTGCATTACGTCGCATCGAAAATTTTACAGGTACATGTGAACAGTTCATAACATGAATAGAGTTGTTTTACGATGGAGCATTTTTCTTTTTATCAAATTCGCTAACAACAAACATATGATGTAGCATGAAGTTGCCATTTACTTCAAGTTAGAGAGATTTGAAAACCAGCATCAGTTTTGTCTCAGTTTATCAGTTTGTGTGTGTTCTCAGAAATTTGGTCAATTTGGTTTTGAAGTTCTTCTCAAATTTCGTGAACATTTCGTACCGACTATCGATCTGCCGGATTCCTAATTACTAGGCTTTTTACAATGATGTTTTATGAACATTTGTAGCATTAGGTCTTCGGACATTAACAACAGAATTAAGTTCTACCTATAAATATGACCAATGATAAAACTTATGTATATTGTGATAAATTTGTTAAAGAAATAATAAACAATTTTGGTTTTTCGATCAACATTTTGATCCGTGTAGTTTGAATTTCTTGGACAGTTCATGTAAAGATTTCTAGATTTCAGCGACCAAACATTGGAATTTCCCAAACATTGAAAATGCTGAATACGATGACCGTCCTTGCCGTCCTTCAACATCTACCGATGAACATGACGTCAAGAAAGTCAAAGGTTTGGTGCTCAAAAATCGTCGATTGCCTTGGATCAGGCAAATATCGTTTGGATCAGAATTTTGGGCAGACAACTTTTGGTTTTTTAGTGACGATAATGTGCCATTTCACACTGCATTGGTTGTATGTGACAAAATATCGGCTCTTTTCGCCTGATTTAGCTCCGTTTGACTACTGGAAATTCCCGGAACTTCTAAAACCGGGGACCTAATTTTAACCCAATTGAAGAGATACAAGCTGAATCGAAGAATGTTTTGAAGACCATTCCGGAAATCGAGTTTAACAACTGTTTTGAAGGGGATTACTTTGAAGGGAATGAAATAAATTTGAAAAAATAATAAGCCGTTTATGTTTTATTTAAAAGTCTTACACCAATTTCATTAGAGCTAACACCGCTTCCAGAATACAATTTTTCTTTTGTGGGCTTTTGACCCAACTTAGACAGTTCAGTTTTATTCTTTTATCAGTCTTTGCTGGTGAAAAGAACACGCCACATGAAAGCAGTGACCTTAACGATCTAATTTTCCCATTTTCGGAAATGTGCCTCTCTTAACACTTTGGCAGATAGGTTTCCATCTTCTTTCAAATTACTCCTAGTACATTATTAGAAAAATTCCGATCTCCATCAAATATAAAGCTGTTTACGAGTATATTTGGTAACTTTGAAAAATAATAATTTTATCTTTTTATTGAAGCTGAATTTGAAATATTTCCATATAACTTGGCCGGAGCTTTTTGATCGTTCGATTATTCGAATAAAGTTATTGGAAGATTTATCGTAAATTGAATAAAGACCCTTATTGGCCAGAGATATTTTTATTATATAGAGGTTATTATTTGAATAATTAGTTTTATTAATAAATACTGAGATTATTAATATTATCTTATAGTATTAAACCTGCAAAATTTGAAATAATCTAGAACAATATAAGCACATCAACGAATATTCTAGAAATGCGCTGGTTTAATATAAAAATCACAAATTTTGTATAGTTTCGAGGATGACGAAAAATTTCAAATAATCTTGAGTAATCTCATGCTAGACTTGAATAATATCGATATCCTGAAACGATCTAGCGTAATATCACGCGAACAATTAATAAATCCTCAAATAGTAGTATCAATTAACGTGAAAAGTTGTTTGCCCATTCGTGTAGCAAATACATTTTCTCTAGTCATAATAAAATTAATATAGAAGAAAATAATTTATTTTTACTGATGGTGGCAGACTAAGAGGCGGGAAAGAACAATAGAAGAATATTGCAAGTGGAAAATCGAAGAAGATGGGTTAGGGACTGGGTGATGCGTCATGATGAACTTTTTAAATTTATTGAGTGAATTGGAGATTGAGGATCGCAATGCATTCAAAAATTGTATGCGTATGTTAGCTGAAGTCTTAAAATTCTTGCTTAACTTGGTTGCTCCACTAATAAAAAAAACAAGACAATGAGGAAAGCGATTCCAGCTGGTGAGAACTTGGCTCTCACGTTGCGATTTCTCGCAACAGCGGGGCATTATTCTGGTTTGGGGAAAAATATTGCTATATTTCTAAGCTGCAAAAATTCCCAACTTTTTATTCCCTTTTTCGCAAGAGTTTACCGAACAAATATTTAACCCAAGCTATTGGCAGTTATTTTTGGCAAACTTTTAAAGAAAATATTTGCCGTTCATACGTAGCAACAAACAATTTGCAATATGTTTTCGGGTTTTCGGTAAATATTTGCTGCGTGTGTATACTTACCTTAACACACCTTTTGACCTTTAAATCTCGAATAAGCTCAAAAACCTGTATACTTGTTGTGTAATTTTATGCAACTCAATGCCGATAAAACTCGATCAGATGAAGAAAGTCAAATAGCGTATATACTAAATGTATATATATATATATATATATATATATATATATATATATATATATATATATATATATATATATATATATATATATATATATATATATATATATATATATATATATATATATATATATATATATATATATATATATATATATATATATATATATATATATATATATATATATATATATATATATATATATATATATATATATATATATATATATATATATATATATATATATATATATATATATATATATATATATATATATATATATATATATATATATATATATATATATATATCGAAATATGAATATATATGGGGAATTCTTTTTCAAATCGGCCACCCCTCTGCCCATTTCAATTTTGGGAAAAAAATTTTTGACCACACGAAAAAATTCGTCAAGAAGTCTAGTTTTTGATACCGTTAGGTGTTTAAAAAAGAAAAAAAATTGTAACCTCAAAAAAACTATCTAAAGTGAGGTATCTCGCAATAAAAAGCCATTTTTTAGTCAAAAATGATCGAAAAAATTATAAATCCTCAATAATTTTGACCAAATTACTCATTAAAAGTATTTTGGGGGTCGCTGAACAAGAATCCGATATCAGAATTCAAATTCAAAATGGCGGATGCAAGATGGCAGACCTTAATTTCAAATTCCAGATTGCGGTTCCAAAATGGTGGACAAATATTTTCTCATAATTGGCTGATTTCTACAAAATTTTGTAAACGGAAGGTTTTGAGGTCTCTGATAACGAATTTGAGCTCAGGTTTCAAATTCAAGATGGCGGATCCAAGATGACGGACATTACTTATTTATCATCGAATTTATTCAAATTAACCGGCTTAAAATTCGAATTTCTCGAAATTATTTCGGGAGATGATTTATAAAACTATAAGGAGTCAAAAAATGTAAGAAAAAAATTTTTTTTTTTTTAAATTCTAGACCGAAATAGTCCCTCAACAAAATTCAAAATAACGTTAATTGTAGATAGATTATTGGAATATCGATTATTCTTAGATCTCTGTATTTACTAATTTTGGTTCGCCCGGGGATCTCATTTCCCAGTACCTTACTTGTTAAGACTTTCCCCTATCCACCACCTGAGGAGGCGCTCGATGCGGGACTAGTAAACCCGACACGAGTCTGTCTTCGTCTATGTCAATTCTGTCTGTCTGTTCATCTATCTGCAAGGTGTAGCTTATCTAAGTCAATTTCGTCTTTTTGTCCATCTGTCTGTAGTGTGATTGTTTTTGTGTATTTAAATTTTAATAAAACTTTACAATGAATTACTTCTTTGATTCTGGTGACCAGTGATTTGCATTTTCTTACGTAGCATTAGAAAATTTTTTAATCAAAACTATTCCATTTTTCTGAAATCTTAGGAACACTCTCGCAATTAGGATATCTTCGATTCAATTTTCGCCTCATTTTGTCATGAAATACTTTATCAAAGTATAAAATATTAATATTATCGCAATGTTTTTTTTCCCAGTTGAATAGTGCTTGGGGAGATAATATTGCCTCAGACGGTTTTGCCGTAAGGCTTGCCTTGTAGGCTGACCTTTTGAAAGTAGCACCTATTCCATCTTACGTGCTTTTTCCATGTGCAGTTGCTGTGTAATGCCATTCTGCTTCAATATTAAAATCTTTTTTATGATTAATCAAATTGTTTATTTGAAATTTATTTTTAAAATGTTGTTTAGCGCCGTCAGTACAATAATACATTTTTTGAATTCTTTTAACCTTTTTTTTAATTTCTGGTATCAGTAGTGTTTGAATAGAATATACAGCTGCAGTGTCATGTTTCAGGCTATCAGACAAAAAAATCATACTCTGATAGTCAAGTTCATCATTTACTTTGTAATAGAAAATCACAGGTACCACTATACATTGGTTATTGTTGAAATGGGAAGCCTGGGAAGCATCCTGACACACACATAAGCATAATTTTCTGAGAAATCAAACATTACAAGTACTTCATGTGGGCTAAGATTTTCTTTTTCTCATTTTTCTCACGAACTGAAAAAGTCAATGAAATCTGATTGACCGACCGAATAAGAGCAACACATAAGCAGCAAACAGTTTTTAACCATTTGCGTTATGCTGGATATACAAAGAAACTCGATGTTTGGGTGCCGCATGAATTGTCGATGACAAATTTGACTGACCGAATTTCCATCAGGGGATCACTACCAAAAAGCGAAAGATGTCGACCCATTTTTGAAGCAAATCATTACTGGCGATGAAAAATGGGTAAAATACGAGAGTGTTGTTCGAAAAAGATCATGGTTAAAGAAAGGTGAACCACCACAAATGACTTCAAAGCCAGGATTGATGCCCCATCAGGTTATGCTGTGTGTATGGTGGGATTCAAAGGGAATTATACAATATGAGGTTCTCTGGTGAAACAATTGATTCTAGTCTCTACTGTCAACAATTAACCAGATTGCATCAAGCAATTCAAAAAACCGCCCAGAATTGATCAATTGAAAAGGTGTTGTCTTCCATTACGACAACGTCAGACAATACACATATTTGATAAGTCGGCAAAAATTGAGAGTATAGCCTGAACCTTGCACCTTCTGACTACGATTTGTTTTGATCTCTGCAAAACTCCCTTGCGATGGTCTAAAGTTTATTCAAAAAACTGTATCAATTCGTGACTGTGAAAATCACTTGACAGAAATTCTACACCGACGAAATTATGAAACTTCCCGAAAAACGGCAAAAGCTCATAGACAATAATGGCCGATATGTTCTGAACAAAAAATGAAAAAAAATCTCTCAATACTTTTTCCCCAACCTATATTACCACACACAAATTTTAAAGAATTAATCAGAAAATCTCTAATAACCTCAAAAATTTTGAATGTCTATAAAACCTCTAGATAAGCCAATAAGAAAAATCTTAAATAATCTCGAAGTTTGAGGATCTATTCCCGATGTCATAACACTATTCGCAACGCAACGCGATGAAAAACTTGAATGATAAAGAAAATCTCAAGCAATCATATCATCGGAATGAACACATTTTAACGTATTCGGTCTCATTTTAAAGAAATTCCTTTCAGAATATTCTGATCTCTATAGACTTATTTTTGTGAAATCAATAGAAAAAAGTTATTGGCCTAAATGTTATTTCTTCTCTCTAAACAGGATATTGTGAGTAGTTTAACTAAGGGGCCACGCTCGAGATATTTATGATTTTCAATGCATATCATATTCTGCTTGTTTCTGAGTAAAAATTTACTCCGGAATTTTAAGCGAATGAGCGAATTTTTCGAGATTATCTGTAGTGTCTCAAGTTCAAAATTAGCTAATCGCTTTTTATTTCAAGATTAATGACTAAGTGCCTTTAGCGACCTAATCTCTCAGTATTTTAAAGTTTATTGAGTTTAGTGAAAGCGTAAGTGTTCTCGAAAGTTTACTCGAAACTTTTTTGGAAAATGTGGTAAATAAGCAACCTCGAAACTTTAGTTATGGAACCCATGGTGGCCTTCAGTTCAGCAACATCTTAGTTATTAAACCAAGTTCTTATTCAGTTTGGCATATAAAAATAAATGTTGAGCGGGTTTCCCGGGAAAGTTTTATTGGGATTTTTTTCGGAAAATAAAAAATGTTGGAAATCTCTTTTCTTGATTCAGCTAAATGATGAATAATTTAATCGAACCAAATATAAGGAGTGTTTTAACAAAACTTTCAATAAGGGATGTCTGGGCTTCGCGAAATGAAATAAACTCGTAAAAAATGAAATTCAACTCGCAAAATTTGAATGGCATTTCCGAGTTTAATTCGCAGAACCAGTGGAATTAAAGTCGCAAAATATTCATAAAAAGTTGAATTGAGCTATAAGGCTCGTAAAAAAAAATTAGTTTTTGAGTTTAATTCCATAATTTTTCCGAGTTTCGTTCCATTTTTTAAAAAGCAATGAACCACAAAATAAGCCACGGAATCTACAAATTAGACCGACGACATTACCTCCTTAGTTTTACTATTTCGTTGTCCAAAATGTCCACGGTAATGCCCGATTTTAAAAATAATTGTTTGATACGCTGAAAACAATCCAACTTTTCCAGATAGTGAAAGCTTTCCTACAGTACCACGCAGCGCATTTTAATAAGTGACCTGCATTTGCTTGCGTACAACATCCAATTAACTCAGGAATTGAAGCCACCTGTCAACAGCACGAAAAACAATACAGTTATTGCACAAATATTCTCGGCCACGTCATTTATCGTTTCGACGACCAAAATTGGCCACTAAGATTGTGATGAAGGGGTATTAATTAAAATTTTAAAAATTGGGAGGGGGTCTTGCAAAATTCTTAAGCTCTTAAAAATGCCTACAAAGAAAAATTTAGTTTGGATATTTTATTAATATTTCAAAAGTAATAAAATATCCAAACTAAATTTTAATCTCAAATTGAGAAATAAATCAAATATTGATCAAACTCATCAATGTCATCGTTTTTTTTTTTTTTTTTTTTGTGACAATTTAATTCCCCTTCATCATCTTATGTTACACCAGTCAGAATATAATATGGTAAACATTAACCGCTTATCGAAATTTATGTATTATGTATAATATTTACCTAAAATCTAATAAATTAAACAAATAATAATAACAGTAATAATAAAAATTGAAACTAAATTCCAAATGTCATACACTCGGGGAACAAAATGTTTATTTTATGATAATTTGAACCAGATGTTTAGTCTATCGAGTTTAGTTGAGTTTTTTTTTAATTTCAAATAATTTAAATATTCAAGTAAACTAAACTGTGCTATATGGGAAAAGATTTTAAAGATTGCGACTGATCAAGTGCGATCATTTTATAAACGAACAACGAGATTTTCAAGTGGAATGAAATCTCTTCACAAAGTTTAAAACAAACAATATTTTTTATGTTTCGTGACATGAGCGCACATGACATCGATTATATCCTTTTTTGCTTGTACAAAACAATATAATCTAACGAAAAGACGAATCAAAAGCAAAAATAATATTGGAATCCGTTCAAGACTTAAAGATAACAAAAAAAAAAAAAAACGAAAAAAAATTCAACCCAAAAATTATCATAATACATAATGGATTTTAAGAAATTCTTGATACGGTTTGTTTGATAAAGGGATTTTCGAAATCGGTATACTTTATTTGTTCGGGATGTTTTTGAGTTTTTTTTTATTTTTTTAATAATAAAGGATTCCATTCCAATTTTTATTGTGTTAGAACGAATGTTTTGGATGGGGCATGATGATCAACGGAGATTTTTTGTTTTGTTTACCTGTGTTTTTTAGTCTTATTTTTATGTATGGTTAGGCCCTTTTATGACATAAGATTAACATCTTTAAGTGGAATTGTAGAGATACTTTTGATTGCGGTTTCGAATAATTAAACTGTCTTATTGATCATCTGTCATTTTCCAAAATACGTATGTATGGTATACATACTTATATACAATATATGAAAATATGTTTTTTTTAATAATCAGGATGATATAACGCGGTATAAAATTATTTAATATTTATGTGAAGGTACAATTTACTACATAAAAGATCAAAATTAGTCAGTCGATTGTTTTGTTAATAAATAAAGCCGATGCGATGCGTACAAATATTTTAATTAGCACCTGTTTTTTAGATTAAATCAATATCTTGGATAAAGATCAATTGAATAGGGGTTTGATGCAGTATTCGTCATTTTAGCGATTGATTGATGGAGCAATCGTCATTTTTAAAGCAGCTAAAGTTTTAGAACCTATGTAAACTTTATAAATTTAACGAGAAAATATAAAGGGCTGATACCTTACGAGGTGATCAGAACTTCGGTGCTGAGTACTAACTCAACTCCCAAATCAATTCCTAACTGAACAACTCCACCTCCAACTTAATTGCAACGCTATGCCCAAAGCAATCACCAAATCAATCGCCAAAACAACAGTCAAATCAATCACCAATTCAACCCCAAATCAATTTTCAAATCAATCCTTAACCTAACCTCCAACTCAACGCCTAACTCAATCCAAGAATTAACCCCCAAATTACACTCCAACCGAACTCCTCACTCAAGTTCAACACAACTTCAACTTAAGCTCTATTGAATTGTTACTCTTCCTCAATTCAACCCTCAACCCCTAAACTCAACCATTACTCAAACACAACTCAACCTCCAACTCAACCCCAACTCAACCCCAAACTTGTTCAACTCAAACCCTTGATCAACGAAAACTCGAAAACTAAACGCATACATTACTTCAAATTATATTAATCTTCAAATCAACCGCCCACTCAACTCCCAAATAAATCTTCAACTGGACCCTATTGCACTACTCCAACTCTACATCTTACTCAACAAGCTCAATTTCCACTCTATCCACAGCTCTCCCCAAATAGACCCTCAACTAAACCTCAACTCAACCGGAGCTCAACTTTCAACTCAACACGGCCCGAAAACTGCATGTGTCTATGAACTCAACTCAATCCTAACTCAATTTTTAAATCGACCTCAACACAACCCTCAACTTAACCCTAAGCTCAAGTTCCAACTCCACCTTTAGCCAACCGATAATGACTCATTTTACGATAATTTGGATAATCTGATGAGATTTATATCTAACCATCACGTCGAAATTGAGACCGACAATTGCGGGAGAAAGATGTACTTTGCGATCGCGCACTATCTCATAGTAGGTAGCACATCCACTCATCCAAGCAAGACTTCTCAAACCCAAATTGAACATGTGTTAATTTTAAAAGGATGGGTCGTTTTAAAACTATACCGTGTTTACCGCAACTGTTCATTTTGGCTAAACGTTTTCCAACTTAGAAAAACGGATGGTAAAAATTGTAACAAAACATTTAAGAGCAAATTTGTCAAGTTATATCGAAAAAAAATCATTCTTATGTTGGATGCGACTTGCAAAAAGGTTACTTCATCGAATATATTAAAATTTGATAAAACAAGCGTTCTACTCACTCTAATTGGTTCAATTATCCACATGATTTGTAGTACAAACGGCAGCCTAAATTTTAGATGTTATTTTCAAAGTGGCCAACGCTCGTAAAATTTAATCCGAACATCCATATTTATTAAGAGACAAATTTTTCCGTTCTTTTCTTAGTTCAAAATCCTCTCTTTCGCTTTAAAGTAATGTTTTTAAATGTAATTAAAAATTGAAATAATTCGTGATTAAACTGTTATATTTGTTTTTATTATGAAGCCATTGAATTTTTTCTACTGAAGGAATATAACATTCGTTCGAATCACATCGTTCAAAGTTTCCTCCCAACAAGCGTCGTGATTTCAATTTCTTAAGTTATTAATGCCCAAAAAAGCAGGTTTCGTTGGGAAAAGTTTTTTCACCTCGCTTTGCAAGTGGAAATAGTGTCTTGTTTTTTCACCGTGCAAACCCGAAAAAATCTAAATCGAATAGCGTGAAATCGAGGTACGAATGTAATATACAACTAGAATTTAATTTTTTTATGAAACCGTTTGAATATTTTTTAGGCCCCCAAAATTCACGGGCCAGTTTGCCACCTCTGCATAGAAAAACAAAAAAAGTTTTATAATCGCAGGAAAAAACAAAGCGGTCCTTGCTAGAAGAACCGCCAAGTAAATGCCAAGGCGGAAAAGCACGAGAGCCGGAAGGTCGAAGGATCTGTTATTTGTCCAATTGGGCTTAGCTTCATAATTTTTTTAAAAGTTACTAAATAATCAAATGGTCGGTCCCTGGAGTCGGCCATATAAGTAACAAGCAATATTTGCATCAAATATTTGTTTTTTCAAATAAATGTTGTACGACGTTCCGACGACGAAATTTGTTTAACAAAAATCAAAAGTCCCAAAGTGAAATGATTTTTCTCGAATGTTCGTAGTATGCACTTGATACAAAAATTACCAAATGGTCGGTCTCTGGGGTTGGCCATATACAGTTAGTCACTTTCAAAGTTGGTCGATAAGAAATTTCTTAAATATGTTTCATTTTCTACAAGAAAAATGCAAAAAAAAGACAAAAGATAATATTTTAGGTTTATTTATTATTTCATAAAACCGAAAATACAGTTATTTACATATTTTAATTATGAAATTTAAAAAAAAAATAGTTAACAAAAATTCTGCTAATAATTCAATCACTTTCATAGTTGGTCGATAATGACGCAATTAATAATAATTAATAATAGTTTAGTTCAATTTAGATAATTAAAAGAAAAATAATATTTAGTTGGATTTCCTTTACATTCAATAACACATGCTAAACGATTTTTCATTGAACTAATCAATTTTTGTGTGTAGCTAGGCCCAATTTTATTCCATTCTTCCTCTATTATTTTTTTAATTTCTGATTTGCTGGTTATACTCCTTTTTCGAACCCTTGATTTCAAATAATTCCATAAATTTTCGATTGGGTTAATATCAGGAGATTGTGGAGGTGCCTGGATAACTTTGGGGCAGTTGTAAATCAAATATTCGCGAACAATATGCGCTGTATGTTTTGGGTCGTTGTCTTGGTAAAATTTAAATGTTCTGGGAATACCTAATTTTTCAGCACTTTGTTTGAGATTATTTTTTAGAAGGTTGAGATATTGCTCCTTTTTCATTATTCCTTCGATAAATTTAAATTACCTACACCTGCTGCTCCCATACACCCCCAAATCATTACAGAACCGCCGCCGTGTTTTATGGTAGAATTTAAATTTTTTATATTCAGCTCCTCATTCGCTTTTCTCCACACATTAACCCGGCCATCGCTACCAAATAAATTAATTTTAGTCTCGTCTGCGAAAATAACCTCTTTTCAAAATTCGTCACCCTTATTAATATGCTCTTTACCGAACAGAACTCTTTTCTTCTTGTTTACATCGCTTATATATGGTTTTTTTCTGGCTGCTCGACCATGATAACCATTTTCGCAGAGCGTTCTTCTAACGGTTTCTGGATTAACAGTCTTCTCGAATTTCTCGAGAACCATAGATGTTAGTTTTGGTGCACTTAATTTGGGCTGTATCTTAATTTGGTTTACTATCCAACGCTTTTCGCGGGCGGTAAGCTTTTTTTCTCGAGGTTTTGGCGGTATAAAATCAATGCGATCTTTATTTTTGAACCGACGAATTATATTCCCTACAGTACTTTTACACATATTTAATATCTCTGCAATTTCTTTATGTGATTTTCCTTTAGTATAATGGAAAACAACTAATTGTCGCTTATCAAAATAAGTACGTTTTCCTTTGTTAGACATTTTAGAAAAATTTGGCACAATTACAAAATTATTCTCTAAAAGGTCCTTACTGACGAATAATTTAAAACAGACTATTGTTTAAAACAAAGAAAAATATTGTTCTTTGTTTGAGTAATTTTACGTGAATGTGTGTGTATAACGTATCGGCCAACAATGAAAGTGACGTAAATAAATGAATAAATTGTTTAAAAACTGCGAAGTTCGTATTTGTGTGTATTTATTACGGTACTTTTCTTGCATATGTGTTACGGATAAATTAAACAAAATGAAAAACGTCGCAGAATTTAAAAATATTTTTTTTAAATCTAATATTTTAAACAATTAAATTCGATTTTTGCATCGACCAACTTTGAGAGTGACTAACTGTAAATAACAAGCAATATTTGCATCAAATGTTGTACGATATTCCGACGACGAAATTTGTTCAACAAAAATCAAAAGTCCCAAGGTCAAATGATTTTTCTCGAATGTTCGTAGTACGCACTTGATGTAAAAATAATCAAATGGTCGGTCCCTGGGGTCGGCCATATAAATAACAAGCAATATTTGCATCAAATGTTGTACGACATTCCGACGACGACATTTGTTCAACAAAAATTTGATGCAAATATTGCTTGTTATTTATATGGCCGACCCCAGGAACCGACCATTTGATAACTTTTACATCAAGTGCATCCTAAGGCTTGTTTGGTTGACAAGTCTTGTTTGGTTTCTTTATTGAACAAAAATCGTCATTGAATTGAATTATATAATGTTAGGTTATTTCTTTCTTAATCCACATTCAGGCGTATAATTTGTATTACCACTACATATAAATACGTATACGAGAAATTTGTTATTTTTTTTTTGCTATGTTCTTCACAGACATAAAATTTTGATGTTTTAGTTGTTTTTCTTGTTCTTTGCGCGGTTGTAAAAATATCTGAAATTTTAAATGTCAACTTTTGATTATAAAATGAATAAGCACTCATAACTGCCCGTTTTTGTTTTAGTTTGCTCTTCATGTTTTTTTAAATTTGTAATTGTGAGGATAGAAAAATCAATCACAAATATCGCAATATAGATAAAAAAATTTAACTGGTCGTCGAGCACATAAAATATTTGTGGTGAATAAAATGTGAAAAATGTATCTTTTTAACACAGCCTGGAACACAGCCTAAATGTGAAAACTTGTTAAAAGCAAAGCTTACTTTAATGAGTTCGCATTTTTCGCTTTGACTACTACCAACAAAAATGTTTATACAAGCCGCATTATATCTATGACGCACGCATACCATTAAATAAAAAACCTACTATTTCTATGTGTGTTAATGATATTTTCGACTATTTTTGATAATAACTACCAATACCACTACATAAAAAGGGAATAGGGCCGAAAGGCCGAATATTGAAAACCTGAATTTCGAAAGGCCGAATGTGTCGAAAAGCCGTATAGGTCGAAAGGCCAAATGTTGAAGGACCGATTGTGTCGAAAGGCCGAATCTCGAAAGGCCATTTATTTCGAAATTGATTTTAATTTTTCGTCTTTTTATGAAAGAAAATTTTCAAAATTTATATTTTTATGAAAACGAAAATTTATATTTTTATCAAAATTTTTGTATAAAAATGTTTAATAGTAAATCGTTTTAAATATTAAAATCTCCTTGCGTTTTTTTTTGTCGTATAATTAAAAATTAATTAATTATAATAAACAAAGAAAAAAAAATAAAATTTTTTTTTCCGACAAAATTTCATCACATTAATATGCTACATACATAGGATTTATTAGGACGTATTTTTAATTTATTTAAATCATTTTACATTAAGAAATAAATTCAATGGTTTTTAATATTGATTTCAATCATTTAAGTGAAGGAAAATTTAATGAAAATTCGGCCTTTCGACCCAATCGGGCTTTCCACACGTTCGGTCATTCGACCCATTCGGCCTTTCGACATTCGGCATTTCGACCCATTCGGCCTTTAAACATTCGACCTTTCAACACTTTCGGCCTTTCGACATATTCGGCCATACGACATTCGGCCTTTCGACATTCGACCTTCCGATCCTTTCGGAATTTCGACATTCGGCCTATCGTCATTCGGCCTTTCGACTTTCGGCCTTTCAACATCGAACGATAAAAAGCCATGACACAAAAATGTGTGGTAGTATTTGTTAAGGGTATAAAGATTTTTGTCCACGACTAACGTATAATATACTCATTATACGTTTGTTTCTTCAACTATAATGATATCCATTATTCACTGCTAGTTTATCTAGTAGTCACTTCTTTCATTATTCACTACTACCAAATAAAAATTTCATTTTTGAAATTGTATCTAGTAGTCTCTTGCTATTTTCATTATTATTAAATTGAGACGTCAAAATGTCGACGTAAATTATTTTAGGTTGATTTAAAGGATTTGATAATAAAATACAATTTTTTATCAGTCGTGGACAAAGTATCGTATTCTACTCGCATATAATGGCTGTTATTCAATCAGATGATTTACGACACTCGCCTATCGGCTCGTGTCGGTAAACTTTATCCTCGTGAATAACAGCTATCATTATATGCTTGTTAAATAATATACTATTATTTTCCTATGAAACGTAAACAAAATCAAATGGGATTTTAAAATGCATTATTTTGTGTTGTCTTTATTTTCAATTTAAATGAAAATTTTTAGTTATGAAAATAAATAATTATAAATTAAATATATCGAATTGCAGCTTGTACACAATTTTAATTGAAATTAATAAAATTTTAATTCACAATTTTGCATTTTAGTAAACGGATTTTTTTTCTCAAACATTGTCAACGTCATTTCGTGGATTACTAGATTAGTTTTATTACCTTAACAATGCTACCACATAAATAGCTGCTGTGACATTTAAAAAAGCTAATCTAGTAATCTACGAAAGGGAATTTAAAAAAGAAACACGAAGCCTGACAATGTTTGAGGAAAAAAATCAATTTACTAAAATGCAAAATTGTGAATTAAAATTTTATTAATTTCAATTAAAATTGTGTACAAGCTGCAATTCGATATATTTAATTTATAATTATTTATATTGATAAATACAAATTTTCATTTAAATTGAAAATAAAGACAACACAAAATAATGCATTTTAAAATCCCATTTGATTTTGTTTACGTTTCATAGGAAAATAAAAATCTTTATTCTCCTCTTTATATTGGTGATTTGACTTTTGTAGACTGACGTCACGGCTATTTATGTAGTGGCATTGAACTACAATTTAAAATCGATGTACGTAACGATTATACTGGTAGGTTTTATTTTGTGTTTGTATCGCAATAGTACGGCTTGTATAAACATTTTTGTTGGTTTTGCTACTACACAAATAATAAATCTATCTTAAAAGCAAACTTTGCTTTTTACAAGTTTTGACATTTTTACATTATCTTATTTTTTAGAGAATCAGCACCCTGTGGCCCTATTCTGGCTATTCCCTGGGAATTGAGAATTGGGAAAAATATTGCTATATTTCAAAACTTCAATAATTCTCAACTTTTTATACCCCGATCCCCAAAAGTGTTTTCTGGCGTAATTAGGAATCATCCAATGGGAAAAAACACTATTTCAAATTTTACAGCGCCATTATTTAAAAAGTTTATTTTCTACATATAAAATAAAAATTTTACCGATACTACGCTGTAAATAAAATAATGAAAATACACAAAACAACCAGTTTCTTCCAAATCCCAAAAAAAAAATTTGGAAAAATAAATGTCAAAACTTGAATAAAATGGAATTATTTTTCCCTATATTAAAAATTCCCAATCGCCAGAATACACTTTTGGAAAAAATAATTCCAAACTGCTAGAATACAAAAAAGTTCAATGTCAAAATTCCCAATTACCATCGAATAGCCAGAATAGGGCCACTGGTAGGCTATGTTTAAAGTTTTTTCTTTTATATTCATCACGGTATCATATGAAATACATACCTTTCACTTTTGAATTGCCACGATCGTCTTCATCTGGCACTAATTTCTCTGCTAGTAACTCCTGACGGTTTTTACACTGCTTTCCGATATACGAGTACTTAATCATGGATCGAATTGGAAAATATGAGGTGGCTCTTTAGATTAATTCCTCGTTTTTCCATTAGGGAGTGGCATAGGTGTTCGATTAGCGTTTATCGAAATTCACGCCCATTATCGTTTGATTCTACACTTGGCCGGCTTTGACCATGTTAAAGTTAGCCGAAAGTTTTCTGCCGAAAATTATAAAAATGTCGGTAATATAGATAGTGTCTTGGCTATCTCAGCCGAAAGTTACCAGCCGACATATTTCAGCCGAAACGTAATTCATATAAAATGAAAAATTGACAAAACCCTATAAACTGGAATTCCCATATAGTGATTTTATGATCGGATACAAGCTCATTTTGATTTGTCACTGCTTGCCATAGTAATTACACTTCAATTCAATCCAGTTTCGAACTGATGAGCTTATGATTATGAAAAAACCAATCTTCTCATCAGGCGACTGGACTGATTATACCACAATTTACATTCTATATATATAGAATGTAATGTGGATTGAATTCTCTTAGAACAATCTAACTACGGATCTAAGAACGGAACATACTAAAAATCATATAAAAATTTAAAAATTAAATAAATAGAATTCTGTCTATTAGTCGGTATCGTTGAATTATCGTTCGTAAATACTAATATACTTCTAGTGTTAATAAAAACACATTTAAAAAGGTCTAATCACCGGTAGCGTATTAGATATTACATGAATTAATTAACATTCAACAAAATATTGAAGAAAGTAATAATTTGCTTACACAGAAATAGAGCTGTGTTGTGAATATCGTGAAGAGGAAAATTGTAAGAGATTTCATCTGAATTAGTATGATTCGCTAGTACTTAAATGCATAATACACTCTATATATATATAATGTAAATTGTGGTATAATCAGTCTAGTCGCCGCGGCCTGATGAGAAGATTGATTTTTTCATAATCATAAGCTCATCAGTTCGAAACTGGATTGAATTCTCTTAGTACAATCCTCGGAACATATTAAAAATCATATAAAAATTTAAAAATTAAATAAATAGAATTCTGTCTATTAGTCGGTATCGTTGAATTATCGTTCGTAAATACTAATATACTTCTAGTGTTAATAAAAACACATTTAAAAAGGTCTAATCACCGGTAGCGTATTAGATTTTACATGAATTAATTAACATTCAACAAAATATTGAAGAAAGTAAAAATTTGCTTACACAGAAATAGAGCTGTGTTGTGAATATCGTGAAGAGGAAAATTGTAAGAGATTTCATCTGAATTAGTATGATTCGCTAGTACTTAAATGCACAATACATTCTATATATATATAATGTAAATTGTGGTATAATCAGTCTAGTCGCCGCGGCCTGATGAGAAGATTGATTTTTTCATAATCATAAGCTCATCAGTTCGAAACTGGATTGAATTCTCTTAGTACAATCCTCGGAACATATTAAAAATCATATAAAAATTTCTAAATTCAATCTTTAAAGTGTCAAATCTGGAAAGTATTTCAATTAGTGTGCCTATCTAACAATTATTCCTAGAAAAATTATCAGGGCAAGTTTTATGTGGGAGGCCGGGGAAATTCGTTTGAATGAAAGGCCCATCTAAAATTTAAAAATTTGTTTAAATATAACCTTTAAAGTGTCATACCTGGAAAGTATTTCAATTAGTGGCCCTTTAGCCAACAGTTATCCCTAGAAAAATTATCAGGGCTAGTTTCATGTGGGGTGCCAGGGAAAATTCATTTGAATGAAAGGCTCATAAAATTTAAAAATTTGTATAACTACTAAATTGGCAAGACACACTAATTGAAATACTTTCCAGAAATAACACTTTATACAAATTTTTACATATTATATTTGGCTTTTCTGATAAAACTTAAAGTATAGTTCTTATGGTAAGCAGTGACAAATCAATATGAGCCTATATTCAGCCATAAAATTACTTCATGAAAATACCAGTTTCTAGGATGTTTTGTTAATTTCTAATCTTATTTAAAATAAGTTTCGGCTGAAATATGTCGGCTGGCAACTTTTGGCTGAGATTGCCAATACACTATTTGCATTATCGATATTTTTACTTTCGGCTGAAAACTTTCGGCTAATTTTAATAGTATCCGGCTTTGACGGTAAAGTTATTCATCTTGGATATATTTCTAAACCGCTTCGATGAGTTAGCGGCCCTTTAATGATGATATAAGAAATCATCCTCTGAAGTAAATCCACATAGTTATGCTTACATTTGTGGCTTCTCACAGTAAGTAAAATACCGAAGTACGCTAGAATCTATCGTTCATCAAGTCTGGCCAATTTTTTTGCGGTGCTCAATTCGTTTTCCCGAGGTTTCGCAAACAAAAAATGTTCATGGAGCGTTCGAAACATATGTATGTATATACACAAAAAGCACAAAAATGAAAACAGAGAGTACGTGACCGCTTCGCCAGCCAATCATGATACGAATAATTTTTTATCGGTGGAGTATTTTTATTTTTATGTTTAGAGAGAGAAGAGAGATTACAAATTTTAAGCCAACTTCAACTTCAAAATTTAAAATTCAGCGTAGAATTCAAAATAAATTGCTCAAAAGTCATACAATAAATCAAAGTAGTTCTTACTCCTAATCCCAAAACTCTAAGAAATGTGAATTAACTTAAGTTTTAACCACATAATATGGGGATTAATTGGTATATTGATTTAAATTAGATAGCGTTCCACGTTACATATACCCTCTTATTGAAAATTAAATTAAATCTTTGTTCAAATATATAAAATTATAAATGAACCATGAGAATTTTTAAATTTTCATTAAATTAAAAAAAAAACAATTTTTAATCAAAACCCAAAAAAAAAATTTAATTGATAATTTCAATTATTAAATCTCAGAGCGTATGCACACATGTGGCCACTACCACAACATCGATCGATTAAATTAGTTCAACCAATTTAATCTTTAATCCACGTACAAAAACATTACGGATAGTAAATTGACCAGCATAATTTTTATTTTTTTAATTGCAGGGTTTAGAGATCCGAAATAGACAATAGAAAAGTGAATGTGTGGTTGCATTCTATAGAACTTTAAAAAAATTTAATTTAATTTAAAAATGTATTGACCTTTTTTATTTACTTAAATAGTACGACGTTTTGCTAAGGGAGGTTGGGAGTACCGACATTTAGTTTGAATCACAGCTATATGTTATACGAATAAGGATAGATTTAAACAGCCGTATACAAATCATTTTAATCGTGACGAACCAACTTCCAAGTCAAAATACAAAAGAAAGGTGACCCCAGAGAATATTTATACAAAAATATTTTTACGGATCAAAAATTAATTTTTAATTCTTTCTCGGGGCTACAACATTATTATTAATGTTTGTCTATCATCTTATACGAATCTATTGTTCAAACATTTCTAACAAATTCATTTTTCTAATGCACCTTGTAATTCTTATTCTTGTTCTTTAATTCTTTATATCTTCACGTATTATGTAATACATTTGTTGAAAGATGAATCGAAACGGATGATGATTAAGATGATGATGTAGTTTTATCGTATTTTATAGTTATGTGTACGTAAAGAATGCATTAGGTTTACTTAGAAATTAGTAATATAAAATTCGTTACGACGTGTCTGTGTGTAAATTGAAACTTAAAATAAAATAAAATTTCTAGAATTTATAATTTTAACAGGATTATATATTACGAATGTCTAAAGATTGTTTGTTTTTAAAGTTGTTTTTGGGAAGGAGATGTATCCATAAACCCATACTCAAGAAATTTGATCTAGTGAAATATAACACTAATAAGACTTCGGGTATAGGTGATAATTTGAACAAGAAAAAAATGCCTGCGATTAATTATTCACCCTCATATCGACGAGCTTCGCCTTAAGACATCGATTGTTCTTTTTTTGTTTAATTTTGCCGATTTTTTTACCTTTGTACATATTTATAAAAAAAAAAGATTTGAGAATATAATAAAAATTTCGTTTATAATAACATCCAGTAGTTGGAAAATACCTTACCAATATACCATCTGCTGTTAAATTCTTTGCTGTTTTTTTTCTTTTGAAAATCTTATGTGCATTTTGTTTATCATCCAGATCAATTGAATATATAAAAAATGTAATTTACAAAAGGATTTTTTAAATCCTGCACGGTGATCATTTTACACAAACACAAACAGTTTCCGTCCGATTTGTGTATAGAATATACTTTGCACAATTTATAATTTGCAAGATGTCCTGCTGAGAAATTTATTTATTATTTGTCCTTTTTAATTTTGATTTGGTGATAAATATAAAGAATTGTCGATAATTGTCCTTTTTTTGTGTTAAAAATGTTAAAATCCGATAAATTATTTGATGGCTTTTATTGTTAGTCTATATTATACAGACAAATTATATTCCAAACAATTTTTTTTTTGTTTAGAAATCCTTTATAATAATAAGGGTCTAATTGATTTTGATCCTTTTTTTGTGTATAGTTTATAGTGATATTCAAACATCACGAAAAAATGTGTCACCATTTTTTGTTGTTTTTTTTTTTTAAATTGGATTAGTATTTATTTGTATTCGAACCCCAGGTGGTATCAAAATTATTGGCAATCATTAGACACAACAACGGTTTAATACTTTATTTATACACCGAACTAAAGTCACATACTGAGTTTGATAAATGGGTTTTTATTCAGATTTAATATTCAAGTCATATGGTTTTATGTAATAAAAAGGGTTCACCTGAATGTAATAAAAATAAATCATAAAATTTTAGTCTATTTTTAGGTTTTTTTGGGAAAATAAAACATAAAAAGTTTATCTATCTAATTTCATCTTTAAATATTAAATAAATATTAAAAAATTTTAAATTTGTTTAATGTCTCCATATTGTCTACTCGTGTGGATTTATTAATTATAATAGTTTTTAACAGACTGAGACATAAAATAGTAAAATGAATTCTATGGAATTTTTTGAAGGTTCTAAAATTCATTAAAATTTTCGAAATTAATTCAAGTTTACTAAACATGATAATAATAAATTTTTTAGAATTTTATATTTGAACATTACTATTGTCAAGACAAAAAATACATTAATGGTTGCAAACAAAAAATATATTAATGGTTGCATCAAAACGTTAATAATCCAAGCCACTGTATAACCACTCGTAATTCAAGCCGCAATCAAGTTAATACAGCTGTGTACACTGTCTGAACAACCACTGCCTGAACAACCAAGTACGTACCCGCTTTGCTCAAATGCGTAAATTTCTTACTATGTCAATCATCTCTTACTATGCATGTTAAATCCTAGAAATCCTTCGTTGGAATCTTTCAGACATCCCTTAGCCTAAAATATCACGGAAACCAATACCTCATCCTCCCCTAATAAATCCGCAATTCAGCCTCCTAGAATCAACATTTTTCTTTATAGAAACTTTTAATTTGGAATCTTGTTCGTTGATACTGCTTATTAAAATTACTCCAGATTTAGGTTTAATCTGGAATGCATTAAATAGCAGCCCCATCTTGTTCCTGTAGTACTTTCACTAATCTTAATTTCTCACTAATTATCACCCACCACTTCAAAACCAACCCTATAATTGAATGGTTCTTTGAACGCAGAGAAAATTCATAATTGTTGTAAAAATTCCCAAAGTAAGACGCGTTATGACTGAGTAGGGTAGATTAGGTTAGGGTGGCTGTTCCAAGGACTGGCATAAAAAATGTTTATCAACTCTACTCATTGAACCATCCAGAGCTTAAATAACGAAGCGTTAAACAGACCTGACGTCCATCCCACTGAGATGCGCTATGTCCATCTCCGCGCATGCTCATCTATACCCGCGACGCTGAATTTTTAACAGCTGTCCAGTTCTTACCTGATCTAGTTTTGGCCAAATCTGCCTAGTTATAACACACGAGGTACCATTGGACCATATGTAGTTCGCTGAAGAGTTTGCATGTAGCGAGCGGAATTTCAACATTTACCTTACTTGGTAAAGTAAGGCAATGTTTGACCTTGACGAGCGAGTTCATCTGCCTTTACATTCAGTGCAACACTGAGATGCCGTGGCACCCACGTTAAGTGAATGGTTGTTGAACTGATCTGCCACCTATTTAAGAGATGAGAGAGAGAGTAGTGGGCCACCTTCGACGTAAGGAAGTAAGATTGTAGCATTTTAATAGCGGCCTGACTGTCCGTAAAAATGCGAATATTCCTTACGGATACTACATTAAACCTTACCCAATCCATGGCCTCCATTATCGCGATTAATTCAGCCTAAAAAACGCTGCAATAGTTGGGGAGGCGATATGAGAGGTTTACATTAAATGACTCACAGAAAACACCACCAACCCTAAACCACCTTGACTAATCCTACTATCCATTTTTGAATCATCCGTGTTAAAGTTTAAAATATCAGGGTTCAACATCTCTTCACTCAGCTATTATGTGTACCGAATGAAGTTTGTGATTCCCAAATTTATATTATCTCATGGGTTACTGCGCAAACGAAAAAAACAGTACCGTTATTTTGTAGAAAAACAATTGAAAAAAAAAGAATAAACGTCAAATTGTGCATTTTTATTTATTTCGAAATGGACGAATCAGAAGAAGAAAAACGTGACTTAATAATTAGATTGTGCAATAATCGTCCGGAGTATACTAATAAAATAATTGCTAAATTTGCCGGCATTTCCAATAATACGGTAACAAAATAATGTAAAAAAAAATTCATTTCAATCTTTCTGTATCACCTAAGCCCGGATCCGGAGCAAAGAAAGGTGCTCGAAATAAAATGTTGGATTAGAAAATTGTAAGCGTCATTACCAAACATCCTTCGATATCTGTGCGGGATTTGGCCAGAAAAATCAAAACAACCAAATCCATGGTGGAACAATCTAAAAGCAGAAATAATCTACGAACACATAAGAAGTCAAAATCCCAAAAAAAGTGTTAAATAATTTAATAGAGGGATAGATCGAGCAAAGAATCTTAACAAATGGTTGAACGAACGGAAATATTATTGTATCGTAATGGACGACGAGCCCTACGTCAATATGCATTTCTCGACACTTTCAAGTCCCCAATATCACATCAGAAAGAAAGATGAAGAACTGGACGAATCGATTACTACCATAGCTGTTGAAAAATTTACAGATGGAAACGGGCATCTGCCAGAGTCACTGAAGATATCATACAGTAGCTAACGGCTTCCATTCCGTCTGAATGGATATTTTTAATTAAAAAGTATACAATATGTACAACAAAACAATAAAACAATAATAATGATTATCTATTGCCGTTTATTTGTAATTCTTCATTTACAAATCACAAATTTCATTCGGTACACGTAATATTCCTCTTTGGAGGGCATATCAGTACGAAAACTCTTCTCGAAAGATGGTGATGGAATTAGGTAATCGGCGGTACAGGGATGTCTCTATTAAGCAAAATGAATGAGTGTCATGTATTATTCAGGTCCGCATATAAATAGATTTGAGCCTTGTAGCTGTGCTAGCTGCCATTTGAATGTTCAGAATATGTAGGGGTATCAGATGAAACAGAATCTCTAGTGCCTGAGTGGGTGTGTTCCTGAGTGCACCACTAATACACAAGGTGGAAGTTCTCTGAATTTTAATTTAATCAGCAACTTTTGGTTAGCCGTACTGTTTAAGGCTGGCCACCAAACAACAATCCCATATAATAGTATGGGCCTTATCACTGAGATATAGAGCCAGTAAAAGATATGGGGTTCAAAACCTCCCAATAGCGTTTCTACGGGAGTATAGCGATATATGTAGTAGCTTTCGGTACCCAAAATATTTGGCTTCCAGCTAAGTTCTCTGTTCAATATAACACCCAGGTATTTCGATTTATTGGTAAAGGTCAAGCTTATACCATTTAAAGTAAGAGGATCAATCTGAGGAGTTTGTATTTCATAAAGAAGAGTACCACCTCAATTTTACGTGGATTAGCATTTAGTTCACAACTGTTGGCCCATTTATCAAAAAAGCCAACCGCGCTTTGCAAGCGCTCTCTTAAGGCACAAGGATACTTACCATAGACACCAACAGCAACAAGAATCGATAAAGCCCGAGTTAACGCCACCGTTTTAACGTTGCTGAAGGCTCCTTCTAGATCCAGAAAGGTTACCATGGAGTATTCCTTAAATTCTAGGAATTTCTCAATAGGACAAATCAGGGGTGTAGAGCGGTTCCTACCGATCTCCATTTACAGTACACATGTTTAGATTTCGACCACTGTGAGCTTTTATTTGTCTTTCCAGTATCTTTAATTGAAAAGATTGGCTTGTAGGTCTTCGGACGGCAATTAGACATTTTCCTACCTTAGGTATAAATATTACGTTTACCTCAGTCCATTTCCTGGAAATGTGACAATATTCCAGGCTGCGTCTGAATGTAACTTCTAATCTCGGTAGAGCCAAGTCAATGCCTTGCTGAACATTCGCAGGAATAATGCCATCAGGCCGCGCTGACTTCTATGGCTTAAAGCTGTTAATTGTCTACACTATTGTTCTCCTGCATATTATTCGACTTTCAACGCCTGAACCCATAAAATCACTCGGCATTTCAGGTACAAGTTCGGAGCACTGCAGAAAGTGGGTTATCAGTAGTAACTCCAAAGATTGAGCACTAGTTGTAGTCCAACAGCCATCCGGTCGCTAGAGATGAATCGGGATGATTGGACTTGAATCCAGTAAGGCCCTCTAAAAATAGAATTCCTGGAGGTTTTGCTAAGCTGCATAAATACACATAAAATTAGCCTTTTAGAGAGACAAAGAGAAAAAATAAAAAAAATCATCGTATAATATTCTATTGCATATTAAAAATTGAACGAATTGTTTGAAATATGACCGCATGTGTTTGTTTAGGTATACAAACAAAACCGTTAGAAATCCTCTTTATGGATAACTAGTGGTTATAAATACAAATAACCAACACATACATATCCACGGTTCTAGAAGTTTAATATGACATTCTCTCCTTTTTAAAATAATTAGCATACATACATACATATATGGTACTCATAAACCTAAAGGCACATCCAACACAATTGTGTATAATGAAATTTCCAATAACAAATAATTACCGAAGAATTGCATTTTATTACAAAACAAATAGACGTCATATTAACTGTTTTTCACAACTACATGCGAAACAAGTGTGGTAATAAATGGTAAAATTATCGTTTCCGGAGATTTGCGACGTTTACTCACTATCGAACAGGAGGACTTTTGCGTCGAAAAGTTGTTGAAACATGGATTCATCACTACACTATTGCTTATCGCCTATCTATAAAAGAAAAAAACAATCACTGGACAAAGTACAGTGAGGAAATAATTCTCTTTCTTCAAGACAATGCAATCGCTCATAATTACATTAATTACATTTTGAATTACTTCCCCATCCACCGTATTCACCAGAATTGTCACCCAGCGACTATTTTCTGTTTCCAAAACTAAACAGGTGGCTGTAGAGAAGGAGACTTGCATCAAATGCTTGATTCATCGGCGGGGCTTTCTGGAGTCTTGATTAAAGAATTTTTAAATTCACGTCGGAAATCAATGAACAATAATTTTTTAGTCCCACGCTCAGCTCTAACAGAATGAATTTAGAATTTAAAGACGTTAGCACTATTTTTTATCAAAATGTTGGTGGTGTTTGCTCTAAATTGACATTTAGTTCAATGCCTAATTCAATCTCAATCTATTATCAAAATGTTGGTGGTATGCGTACAAAATCAACGCAGTTTTCATTATTTCTATCGTCGTCATGTTATCCGATATATGTTTTAATCTGAAACATGGATGAAACCTGCTGCTTTAAGTTCTGAATTTTTTAATGATAATTATGTAACGAATAGATGTGACCGTTCCAGCCTAACAAGTGATAAATTTGATGGTGGTGGAGCTCTTGTAGCTGTGCATGATGCAAATGGTAAAATTGTAGCTGTGCATGATGCAAATGGTGCAAATGGTAAAATTATCGTTTCCGGTGTCTAAATCAATGATACTGTACTATTAAGTGATCTTGCACCGAGATTTGCGACGTTTACTCACTATCGAACAGGAGGACTTTTGCGTCGAAAAGTTGTTGAAACATGGATTCATCACTACACTATTGCTTATCGCCTATCTATAAAAGGAAAAAACAATCACTGGACAAAGTACAGTGAGGAAATAATTCTCTTTCTTCAAGACAATGCAATCGCTCACAATTACATTAATTACATTTCGAATTACTTCCCCATCCACCGTATTCACCAGAATTGTCACCCAGCGACTATTTTCTGTTTCCAAAACTAAACAGGTGGCTGTAGAGAAGGAGACTTGCATCTATTGATGAATAATAGCCGAAACAAGCCCATATTTTGAAGTGTTTGGAAAATCGCTTTACAAAACAAATATTGGAATGGTGGAGAATCGTTGATTGAAGTGTATTGAGTTAAAAGGAAATTACATTGAAATTAAACAAAATCATTGTCAAAATGTTGCGTTTTATTATCAATACAGGAAAATGTTTAGCCCATTTATAAAAGGATACCTAATTTGAATGACGGAGGTGAAACATTGGCAGATTGTACGAAGCTACTTAAATTGAGAAACGTTACCTATATTAAGGCTGATAAAGACATCTCACTTGTGAAATTGGATTATTGGAATATGAGGAAATAGTTAACAAAACGATTGAAGAACATCTCAGAGTAACTTATTTGTTTGATTTACCAAAAAATTGCATAAAATGTAATAAATTGGGCCCATAGTAAATAAATACTCAACAAAAAAACTGTCATCTTGGCTTTTAAACGAACTGTACAAAATGCCCCAACCATCTTGTATATTTGAGAAAACACTCTTGATTTCAAAGATTAGTTAGAGGTATGTATATTAGTTAACAAAGACGAGATGCTAGTTTCTTTCGATGTGACGGCATTGTACCCTAATGTATGGTCGAGACACGAGACAGCTATCCAAAGTATGGTAAGATGGATCATACGATTGAACAGAGTGTAAAGAAAACAAATTTAATATACATATGGCTAGTTAAGAATAGAAGTGGTCCAAGTAACATTTTTACAAAAACTGAGTAATGTCACTTTTTGAATTTCTTTGTCATCATATTAGTTAGCGCAAAAAGTAATCCAAGTACTGTTGAGCACTGTCACAATTTAACATACATATATATATATATATATATATATATATATATATATATATATATATATATATATATATATATATATATATATATATATATATATACCGGGTGTTTCTTTTAAACTGAGACGATCAAATATCTCGAAAAATAGCCACTCTACGGAAAAAATGTCCATAATCAAAATTTAATCATACCGCGGGGGAAATACATTAGTGCAAAAAAAAAGTCCCTCACCCCCCGCTTTGTAGGTGGGGCGGGGGTAACTTTTAAACTAAGATAGGAAGCCATATTTTTTATTCCAGATACGGATTCTACGACTAAAAGTACGTATGATTTGAATGAAATATTTTGTTCGGTTCATGATAGATGGCGTTGTAATCGACGAAATTCAATTTTTTCAATTTCTTCTTCTTAGAACACACGCATTCGAGTCTGCAATACGTTTGAAATAAAAAACATCATGTTTTCATTGGACATACTCGAAATTCGTCATCAAAACAATTTATTCAGTTTTGTAAATCACATTTAACGTTTGTGTTATTTCTTATCTTCATGTTTTTCGGAATTGCAAAATAAACGATAAAATACTTTAGAATGGACCGTTTAACTGTGCCAGAGAAAATTGAAATGGTTCTGGTTTATGGAGAAGCTGGTAGAAATCTTGAAAATGCTGTTGCTATTTACGCTCAACGTTTTCCGGATAGGATTCGTTCACGTGCTTCATTTGGCCGTACTATCAAACAATTTATTACTGATGGAAATGTTCAACCGAAAAAGAGGACCCGTAGAGCAACAGTCACTGGAGAAAATAATGAAATTGCTGTATTGGCTGCAGTGACTCATAATCCTCATGAAAGTACACGAGAAATAGTTCGCGATTCCGGATTGTCCCTCACCAGTGTTTGGAGAATGTTAAAACGGCACAAGTATCATCCATATCATGTGACTATACACCAAGAACTTGATGGCGCTAATTTCCAAAATCGGGTAAATTTTTGTCAATGGGCACGTGAACAAATACAACAAAACCCCAATTTTTTTCGTTGCGTAATGTTCTCTGACGAATCGTCTTTTACAAACCATGGAACGGTTAATCGACACAACATGCATTATTGGAGTGTTGAAAATCCACACTGGCTTCGCCAAGTTGAACATCAGCGCCCTTGGACTGTCAACGTGTGGTGTGGAATAATTGGCAACCAACTCATCGGCCCCCACATTATTGAAGGCAACTTGAATGGTCAAATGTACCGAAACTTTTTGGAAAATGAACTGCCAATATTACTTAAAAATTTGAACTTAGAAGTGAGACGGAACATGTGGTTTCAACATGATGGTTGTCCTGCACACTATTCGTTGGTAGCACGTGAGGTACTTGATCGTGATTTCAATGGTCGCTGGATCGGTAGAGCTGGTCCGATAAATTGGCCCGCCAGATCACCAGATCTTACTTCGCCAGATTTCTTTTTGTGGGGCTATCTCAAAGACAAAGTTTACAAAGAACCAACAACACGTGAGAACATGATTGAGCGAATCAGAAATGCGTGTGCTGAAATTCAACCAAACACACTTCTCAGTTGTGTACAATCATTGGAAATGCGTATTAATAAGTGCATTGAAGTCGCAGGCCATCATTTTGAACACTTATTTTAAGCTAAAATTATTTTATTCACCTGCCATTTACATTAATAAATTGTTTTGATGACGAATTTCGAGTATTTCCAATGAAAACGTGATGTTTTTTATTTCAAACGTATTGCAGAATCGAATGCGTGTGTTCTAAGAGAAGAAATTGAAAAAATTGAATTTCGTCGATTACAACGACATCTATCATGAACCGAACAAAATATTTCATTCAAATCATACGTACTTTTAGTCGTAGAATCCGTATCTGCAATAAAAAATATGGCTTCCTATCTTAGTTTAAAAGTTACCCCCGCCCCACCTACAAAGCGGGGGGTGAGGGTTTTTTTTTGCACTAATGTATTTCCCCCGCGGTATGATTAAATTTTGATTATGGACATTTTTTCCGTAGAGTGGCTATTTTTCGAGATATTTGATCGTCTCAGTTTAAAAGAAACACCCGGTATATATATATATATATATATATATATATATATATATATATATATATTTATATATATATATATATATATATATATATATATATATATATATATATATATATATATATATATATATATATATATATATATATATATATATATATATATATATATATATATATATATATATATATATATATATATATATATATATATATATATATATATATATATATATATATATATATATATATATATATATATATATATATATATATATATATATGAAAAAATGCTTGATTCATCGGCGGGGCTTATATATATATATATATATATATATATATATATATATATATATATATATATATATATATATATATATATATATTTATATATATATATATATATATATATATATATATATATATATATATATATATATATATATATAATTTTAATAATTATGAAAACACGTTTTTTAACAAAATGTTACTTGGGATCACTTCTTTTCTTAGCCAGTCATATAGGTGGTAGTGGTGATTTGAACTCTATTTTGCATGCCGTTGAGCCGCTACGGTGGATTTTTATTTCTCGATTATGTAAGGACGTTACTGATGATGATCTCATGATGTATATCAAAAACAAATTTGTAGTCGAGAAACCTGTATTACATTGCTTTCGACGTAATGATGATCGCGATTATGTATCATTTAAAATCGGTATTCCTGTAAGCAAATTTGACCAAATGCTTGATTCATCGGCGGGGCTTTCTGGAGTCTTGATTAAAGAATTTTATGCGTACAAAATCAACACAGTTTTCATTATTTTTATCGTCGTCATGTTATCCGATATATGTTTTATCTGAAACATGGATGAAACCTGCTGTTTTAAGTTCTGAATTTTTTGATGATAATTATGTAAGGTATAGATGTGACCGTTCCAGCCTAACAAGTGATAAATCTGATGGTGGTGGAGTTCTTGTAGCTGTGCATAATTCAATTATAAACTGTGATGTAGTATGTCCGAATATTACTGTGGAATATGTTGCGGTGAAATTATCTTGGACAGTGAAATCATTATATTTGTATGCTGCATACGTCCCACCTCTAAGCTCTGCTGAGGTTTATAGCTTACACTGTGCAAATATTTATTATTTTGTATCACAGTGTAATGCACATGACACCATATGTGTATTGGGTGACTTCAATCTTCCGGGTTTATGTTGGTGTACTGATGATGATGAAAATGCTTTTGTTTTTCCATCCAATGTTTCGAGTGATGTGGAACAGATTTTTATTGATGCCATGTTGTCTTTAAATTTACATCAAATTTGTAAAGTTGCTAACTTGAATGATAGAATTCTGGATCTAGTTTTATTGAATGATCCTAATTGTGGATTGGTTACTAAGAGTTCAAATCGTTGGAACCTTTTGTTCCGGATAGAATTCACCACAGTGGATTGGAAATTAACTTTGACTGCCAGGAGCTGTTTTGTAAATTCATCAACACTGCACAACCAAGGTTAAATTACAATTTTAATAAGGCTGATATTGCCGGTCTGCAGGAGTTTTTTGAATTGGTGGATTGGGAAGTAACTTTCAATTCTAAATGGAGTGATGTTAATGCTCCAGTCCACTCATTTTATTTGGTTTTATTTGATGCTTTCGACAAACATGAACCTAAATGCTATGAACGTAAGAATAACCATCCTCCATGGTTTGACAACCATTTGGTCAATTTAAGAAACAAAAAGAATAAGGCACACACATTTGCCAAAGAATTTGGTGATAACTTGGATTGTCTAAATACTTCTTTTCTACAACTACGCCGGGCATCCTGCTTACAATATTTATATCGATAGAATTGAACGAATACAGAAGCAATTTATTATTTACTATCTTCATAAATTGAATTGGCCATTTGATCCGAACCTTCCAATGTGGCTGAATAAAAAGAATTTGCCATCCTACGGTGACCGCTGTAGAATTTCTGATTTGGATTCATTGCTTGTAAGACGTAGAAGTGCTGCTTCAACATTCATCGCCTATCTGCTTAACAGTTCGATTGACTTCCCTAAACTACTTGCAAAGATTGATATTCATGTCCCCTGTAAACCTACTCGGATTAGGAATTTTATATATTTGCCGACATTTAAACCTAATTACGCACATAATGCTCCGGTCCCGGCGATTTGTCGACAATTTAACTGTAATTTTGATGTGTTTGATTTTAATATTTCTAAATGTTCTTTTAAAAAATTAATAAAAACTAAATTGTAAAATTGAAAAATTAAATTGTAATCAAAAAAGGATTTTTATCCCGTTGATGGCAAATAAATAAATAAATGGCTTAACTCCAAGAAATCCAGATTGTTCCTCAACTGGTTTATTATTTTTGTTACTGTGGTTAATTAATCGATTTTTAATTGCACGTTCGATTATAGCTTCGTACGGTAGCAAAATATTGATTGGGTGTAATTATAATGGTGTCGGTTTAGTAATTATTAGAATTGGAATTACCGTTGATATTTTCCATGGTTTGGGTACTTTAGCTTGTTGATAATATTTGATTCTTCATCGCGATCGCATCCATTATGACAGTTCGGTTTATATCATCTACCCCTGCATTAGAATTCATATTACCTATAATTTTGGAAAAGTTCTGATGAGTAATATTTTGAAAATAGAATTTTTCTGAGCGTTTATCGAGTCCTTTACTTTCGGAATACTGTTCTGACCAGCTTCAATTCGTCCTTCTCACTTATTCTTTCATTGTTTTTAGTTTTATATGTCGATTTGACCGTTTTCTATCGTTCTTTTGTTTTATTTTTGTTTTCGATGAATTTTTATGGAATAAATTGATTGCTTCTTCCACAGTTCTTGTTTATATAAATTTCTGAATTTTTCCTCTCACACAAACCTGACGGCAACAACAGAACAAACAGCGGATATGTGTTTCGTTTTACCCAACTATCACATAGAAATTCGAGAACTTGCTTTTAAAATCGATTAGGTCACTAGGAGCACTATCATTAGCTCTTTAAGTCGCAATTATAAAAATATTCGACCTCTACCGATCACCATCCAAATCAGGTATTTAATGAAGTTTCGTGCAGTTGGTGTGAGATGAAACACATCGGTCAAATGTCAAGTTCCTTTGATAAACGGCTCCAAGAACACTGACTAACGATAAAAAATAATGAGGAGCCCAAATCAAGCGTTGCAGAAAAGAGGCTGAATAACCGTGTCCACAAAACTAATTCAGATAATTCTAAGATCATAGAATTGATTCATGAGAAATGGTAACTGAACTCTTATGAATCACTTTTCAAGTATAAATACAAAGAGGTACTGATGAACACTGAAATATTGTCCACCGGTAGCGGCTATACTTTCCCCCATCCATAAATTTTCTGACGATAAGTGAACTCCACGTCGAGGGAACGGCAGATCCTTAGAGGTTATCCATGAATCGACCCATTTTTTGGTGTCCTTCAGTCAAGCAATATCTGGAGAATATCGGCGGGTGTATTAGGACATCCCAGATGAGCGGTTCTAACGCTTTCAGAACCAGTTTTGCAACATAAGACCGAGCGTTGTCGTGCTGGAAATCACTTTGTCATATCTTTTCACGTAATCTGGCCGTTTCGTTGATTTTAGGCAGGTCATAACATACCATGAATATTCGGCTTTGCCGTCGATGTTGATGATTCGCCTTATCTACACTATGATTTTTTGCTCTTCGAATTATGGTAGCTAATCCATTTTTCATCATCCATCACGATACGATGCTAAAAACTTGTTTTTCTGTGTCTTTCAAGCAACAATTCACTGATAGTTTTGTTCCTTTCAACGTCGGCTAAAACTCGTAGGCGGCATCCAATATCCTTGCTGGTGAATCATTAAAATGGCATTTAAACGTCTGGAAATTGTTAATCGATCAACAAGAAATCATCCCGCCAGTTCTCCTTCCGTTTGAATCTGCCCTTCATCGAGTAAAACTTTCACTTCCTCTCTAGCCCAATCGCCTCTTATAATGTTGAAACCAGTGTTATTATTAATATTATTGGAGGGCCATATGTGGGCGATCAGCCACCTCGCACTGCGACCTAAAATATCTATTGTGCTGCACCCTGCTTAATTAACCGTCCAGTCAATATTCAGGTTCCTAATGAACTGTGGGTACGTGATACATACTATACGGCTTATTGCTCTCCCTCCTAGCTGTTTACTATAGCATGTAGTTCCGCTAGAAAGACGGTAGTATTTGAGACCAAGGACTTTGAGAGGGCCTGCCTCGTGTTCCGTTTGATTTTACTCTTACGAGTTGCTGGGAATTGCAAATCGCATGTAGGTCACCCAGTTTTACTACAGCAAGGCTAACTAAAACTGGAGGGTGCCTGGTATCCAGAGTCCGTATAGTTGGGCTGATTAACCTATCAGCCATTCACCCATCGGCACATGCTATTCCACTGTAGGTTAGGGTTGTTTGTCAAGGTTTTCTCCTTTAGCTCCGTACTTTAGCCTGTGCCAAATGGCCAAAATTGGGCCAAATGGCCTTAGTTACTAGTAGTTGCCACAAGGAGGCAGCAAGTACACTTGCGAATTGTGAAGAGGTTTCCCCTTACACAATTGTACCCATCACGCAGCTGCCTGATACATGACCAGAAAAGGAAGGTTACGGAGCTGGTAGATTAATCTACTCAACTTTGGTCCTCCCCTTCCAATAGACGCCAAACCACCTTGAAACCAGTAAGTACTCACTTGTTCCCGGGACGTATTATCTTGCAAAACAGCGAAGTCAATTGGCCACCGACTTCTTTCTTTGGGGTTATCTCAAAAGTAATGTCTTTGCCAATAAGACAGCAACAATTCAAGAGTTAAAGGACGAGATAATAAGGCATTTTGGTGGAATAGAGGAGCAATTATGCCGGTATGTCATCCTATTGGACAAACGGATTAATATGTGCCGCCGAAGCCGTGGTGAACATTATTATAATACAGGACAGACTAATTGGCACAATTACACGTAATAAATATTAAAAGGAATTTTTCATTTGGTTTATAAAGGTGACGGTCAACTCGGCAACAGTCGACTCAGCCCCAAACAACTCGGCAAGGCTGGTCTCGACGATAGCTTACTCGACGACATTCCTTTTGAAAAAATTAGAAACCCCAAGAGGCTCTTTATTTCGCTTTTCCAGTTTTGATTTTTTCTGTTTCTTTTGTCTGTTTGGGACGTCAGAAATACGTGATTTGCCCAAAAAAATGTATTGAGATTTCCTTTAATTTTCTGATATTTTATACCACAGCCATGTTGAACGTCGCCGAGCCGACGGTCACCAAATTAACAGTCGCCAAGTTGGCCGTCACCGAATAGTAGTTTTTGTTTTCTTATAGACACTAGGGTTAAAAAGTTCTCAGCGAAACTTCTTTCTAAACCGCGTTACAAATTTAACATTTGTGATTCTATCAAAAGGTTAACGAAGCAATAACTTTAAATAATATAAAGAATCAAATTTTTAAGCCTTTTCAGTATAGGTCATCTGCCTACTTCACTGTGGTCGTATATTAAAGAGCAACCCATTCAGGTATTAAGTCATTTTAACATATTTTTGGTTACTTTATTTAAAGTTATTGCTTCGTCAACGTTGCAGACACAAAGAGGTTTGTATCGCTTCTTCTAAATAAATATGTCGGCACAAATTTCCTTTAGACGGGGGTTGCTGCCTCTGAACTTCCGCTTTCTATCTTTTTCTTCTCTATCTCCCGCAATTTTCTATCCATCGAGAACCAAACAATAATTGGACGCAATTGCCGCAATTGAATTGAATTATAAATACATAAAATAAGTACGTATAATAAAGCGAATGATAAACTACAAATCAAATCAATTGATTCTAATTTACAACTGTGAAATCTGGTATTTTTGCCATTTATATCTGTAAAACCTTATTTTTTCAAAGATACATTCATTACATTTCAAAGAGGTTTTAATAATTTAGGCGTCATTTCCCAAACATTTCAGGTTTTATTTCGCTTTATGGTACAAAAGTGAAAAAATATCCGAAAAACATTTCGGAGGACTAATATGCTTTGAAACAAAATTTTTTGCATTTTGTGTTAAAGTTTAGTACGTCTAATGGTACTTATTACTTAGGTCTCAAAAAGTTTCAAATAATTTCTCGGCGTCGACATTTTAGTCCATGCTGTTCACGTAGAATTGAAAATCGTATAAATCAATATTTTATGTACATCATATTCAATTCAGAGATTACATACAGAATTAACATTCTTATCATTGATTCATTTTTATCGTTCTAGTGAATTTGTATGTGCTGTTGTGTACGGTTTCAGCGTTAGTTACCCTTGCTTTTTACGATGTGCAATGCACCATTAATACATTTCAATGTTTAATGTATTTTTAAAATGAATGAATAAAGAATATTATTGGTACGTAAACGTATTTATCGTTCATCTTAGATATGATAGCTTGCATATGTTTCTAGCTATATTACATAACTACAATAAATAAAAATCTCAATCTATAATACAAATCGTCTTACACAAATCATCTTTTTTGTACACCCTTTTTCTATATATTGTACATATATACACCAAACAATATACTCAAAAATCAGCTCGATTAATTTTAATTAGAAGAGTAAATATGAAATGATCATAAGATCGTCATTTTCTTAATGTGCTTAATTGAAATACTTCGAATAACAATAACAAATTGTAAAGAGTGGAAATAATATTTGCTCAAAACAGTCGTGAAGTTCCAATTTGAAAGATAATGTTAAAATAAATATACGAACACTCTTTAATTAATTGTCCATTGAGTAATTAAATTATACCTTATATATTGATATAAGGATGAGTGGAAATTTTTTGATAATCGGCAACCAAACTAAGCGATATGTCGATGAAATTGCGGAGAATTCGCAATTGTGCATTTACTTAATTATTGCAAAACATAACGACGTGTTGTTTGTGATGCGCGTCAAGCATTCTGTAAAACTATCGTATGATCTTGTTTACTACACATAAAAATGCACCCGTCATCATGTCATGTTTACTTTATATCGTCTCCTATAAATCTTATCACTTTATCAATAAAACGTAATAATTAGTTTTGTTTTTATTTATAAAAAATTTGAATTAATTATTCGTCGCGGGTTAACTGACAAATTGATATTTTCAAATTGAAATGCGCTAGTGTGACCATATCAAATCAATATTTCACACACTTTAATGAAATATACAAAAATCGTTTAGAATTTAGGTTAATGCATCATACATACGTTACAAAATGTATCTACTTTGTAATAAAATGGACAGTTTACAATAATCATCGTTTTAGAGAGAGAGGTGATAAAAATAGAAAAACTGGTAATATGGTTGGGGTTATTATCGCCGCGGTGTATGCGCGCGTGGTAAATAAATTAGAATTTTTAATCTCTTTTATATAAAACTAAATAAATTAATTCATAAAATTATGTTCCCCATCTATTATTATCTATTATTGCTTAAGCATGTATTATAATTATTTAATTTGTAGAACATTTAGATTTTGGCAATTGGGTGTAGTAAATTCTTCTTTTTTATATAGTAGATATATGTCAACAAATAGGTCATTAGCAATCGGATTATGAAATTAAGAGATTATAATAAAAATTTCAAGGCGAATTGAATTAAATTTGTAATATATTTGTGATTCATATGTGTGCTATGCCGCAAGAATTATTATTATTTTTGTACATCTAAATCAGGCAGATTGATAGTTGTAAGTCATCAAAAGTTCCACGTACATATTACGAGCACTATTTGAAAACGTACAAAGCCCGAAATAAATTCCTTTTTCGGCAACTTGTATATAGGGATTTTTATACAAATTCAAAATTAAATTTTTGCACTTACACATGGAATTCTGAAATTTTAATTTTGGAAGTCTGTGTTCAGTAAAAGGTATTTATTTCGGACTTTGGTTGTAATACTTACATCGGAACTAATAAAAATTCTAACTAACTTGATTCAATCGCCTATAAAAAACGCAACTCTAAAATCACATAACTCAGCGCCAAGTAACTCTAAGCTATCGAATAAATTTTAGTTCAAATCATCTCAAAAATATTGAAAAATTATTCGAATAATCTCGAAATTGTCTAAAAATCTCAAAAAAAACTTATTCGTTTACAGAAAATTGTATTACACAAAATAAAACTGTATTTAAAAAAAATATCAAATATGAAATACTTTTAAACTCCCGTCCAAAGCTCATCTCCGGTAAAGCAATTCCCTGCAATTTTTTTTAAACATTAAACCATTTACTTCCCCCTCCCCCTCCCCCCTTCCTCATCAGGAATATTGATTGCCAAAAAGAAAATCTTCGGAGATCAGTTTGGCATGCTGTACACTATCATGCCCACTGTCTGCGACGATTTTAATGTCATTTGTAAATGAGTGTGAAGTTTATGCTAAAAAAAAATAACAAAAAATTACACTGTTAAATTAGCTATGTTTCCAATTGGAATTTAAATTATATGAAAATTTAAATTTTTTGTAATTTTGAATTTTTCGTACCACCAAACAGATTCTTTTCATCAGGAAACAGGTTCTTTTCATCGTTTTCAGATAGCTGGACCATCTGTTTATCTCGTTAACCAAAAGCATCCAATTGTGTTGAACATTACTATATTTCAGATAATTTAAAAGTTGACTGATTTTTGATGGTTAAAAAATAATTATTTTAGCGTCGATCCTGGAAATGTCCCGATAGCGGTCAATGTCACCAAGCCGATTCAATTATGATGAACTATAATTTATTTCACAGTTTTTGGAATTTTTAATATTTTTGGATTATTTTAAAAGTTTTGAATCGGCCAACCTTATCCAATTGTAACGAACTCTCCTATATTTCGCCGAATACAGAATCTTTAATAATTATGTATGCTTTTAAAAATTGTTATCTCCGATCACAAAGATGCCCACAAGGTCTTGCCCATATTTTCGGATTAATTGGCCATGTGCCAGTCTACGTGGTCAACTTTATCCAATTGTGATGAACTATACTATACTTCACAGAATTTAGAATTTCTAATAATTTTGAAGGTTTTAAAAATTATTGTATCTGCGATCACAGAGATGTCCACAAGGTCTTGCCCATATTTCCGGGTAAATTGGCCATGTGCCAGTCTACGTGGTCAACCTTATCCAGTTGTGATGAACTTTACTATACTTCACAGAATTTATAATTTTTAATAAGTTTGGAATAATTAGGATGGAACTTAGTTATTCTTTAACCGAATTAGGCTAACTAGGATGGAACCTATCTATTTTGGAACCGATTTCAGTGACATAAAATTATTTTTAGATAAAGTTGTGGAATATGTCCTGTTTGGTTAGAACTCAGCTATGCTTCAACTGATTTGGATTAAATTTGACATGAACTACGGAAATGAGATTCTAAAATGATTTTTCAAATTCCGGGACCCTACGCTAACTTTAGAAGTTTTACTGATGCTGGGCGTGCTCTTACCCAATTTTTCTTATTTTCCTTTGATTAGGATTAAATTTCCCGGCAGATGTATAATAAATATATCTTAATTTAACTTAATGTACCAGTTTTTTAATTATTAATAAATTGAGCCAAATTCCCAAAAATATCAACAGGCAATGTCATAAAAGCTATTGTCTGTTGCAGTTTCCATAAACTATGCAGCTGTCGAGGTTTATCTACTTTGAGGCAGATCGAAAATCGGTAAAGAAATAATCGGTAATTCCCATTCCAATTGGCCATATTAAAGAACTATATCTAAAACTATTAAGACGCTTCTTCATACCTTCCACTACAATATTATCATTAAGTAAAAGAGATCCCAAGTATCTGCACCTTGTGGCTCCTCACCGCTAAGCTAAATTGCGTTCCGCAACAAAATTTTGAACATACATCAAAAACATTAAAATGCTACACACTCCGTTGCTATATCAGATACCGTGAGACTAAGGAGTATCAGCGATAGAGACTCTCCTTGTCGAAAATCGCAGTTAATTGTAATGCAATGCACCATGTGACCGATTTTATATCATTTTACTTAAAGTACTAAACTCTGTAAAATTTAGTATAGTTCATCACAATTGGATAAGGTTGACCACGTAGACTCGCATATGGCCAATTTATCCGAAAATATAGGCAAGACCTTGTGGACATCTCTGTGATCGGAGGTACAACAATTTTTAAAACCATCAAAATTATTAAAAATTCTAAGTTCTGTGTTCGCAATTGGTTGACTCCGTAGACTGGCACATGGTCAATTTATCCGCTAATATGGGCAAGACCTTGTGAACATCTCTGTGATCGGAGATACAACAATTTTTAAAACCATCAAAATTATTAGAAATTCTAAATCCTGCGAAGTATAGTATAGTTCATCACAATTGGATAAGGTTGACCACGTACACTGGCACATGGCAAATTTATCCGAAAATATGGGCAAGACCTTGTGGACATCCCTGTGATCGGAGATACAACAATTTTTAAACCATCCATAATTATTAAAGATTCTAAATTCGGCGAAATATAGGAGAGTTTATCACAATTGGATCAGGTTGGCCCCGTATAGGGGTATATGGCCAAGTTATCTGACAATATGGTACATCCGAGGATATGTGCAAGACCGTGTAGACATCTCTGCGGTCAGCGATATAAAACTTTTAAAATGATCCAAAATTATTAAAAATTCCAAAAACTGTGAAATAAATTATAGTTCATCATAATTGGATCGGCTTGGTGACATTGACCGCTATATGGCTTAGCTATTCTAAGAAAAGTGCGAGGCCTTCGCGACATTTCTAGGATCAACGCTAAATAATTACATTTTAACCAAAAATCAGTTAACTTTTAAATTATCTGAAACATGGTAATGTTCAACACAATTGGATGCTTTTGGTTAACGAGATAAACAGATGGTCCAGCTATCTGAAAACGATGAAAAGAACCTGTTTCCTGATGAAAAGAATCTGTTTGGTGGTACAAAAAATCCAAAATTACAAAAAATTTAAATTTTCATATAATTTAAATTCCAATTGGAAAAATAGCTAATTTAACAGTGTAATTTTTGGTTATTTTTTTAGCATAAACTTCACACTCATCATTTGTAAAACTTTCTTACTTCGATTTGAACAAATAAAACAATAAAAATTCAGTCTACCCGATTGCACCCTATTTTTGTATTTATATAATGTGTTTCGTCGGCAAGTGATCGGCCTGAAAATTCGGAATATTTATGTAAAATTATATCGCAAAAAATCCTTTAAAGTGGGGGTCTACCTATAAAACTTTGCAAGTTACTACGTTTTCAATTTTTTGAGTAATGTTGCTGACCCCTTTTCACATTTTTCATCATATCTCCGAAGTTATGAGCTCGATTTTAATTCTGTTTGTGATTTTTGAAAGCTTATTATTAGGGCTCGTAAAATACCCGAAAATTAAGTATTTGGGTAATGGGTAGTTATTTTGCCAAATACCCGGGTTACCAGAAAAAAAGTAGGCAAAACATGTTTTACCACTTCTTACATGTAAAACAGGTAATATGTATATAATTCGAACAATTTATCTTATGTAAATATATGTACGTTCAATAAAGGCAGGTTAGTTCAAGAATTATAATATTCACTTTTATTTTTGAGCTATCAGAAATTTCAAAAATAAAAAGCCATTAAGTATAGAAAGTGTAGAAACGGCTAAGTAACTTCGATTTTTTGTAACTATATTCCTTGCTCGACATTTAAACCTCCCATTTTATCGTTAGGTTTTATGGTTCCTTATGATATTAGACAGCACTATAGCTCATTAAATCAAGTTATTTCTTCAAGTTCTACGTCGAACTTCTCTCTCAAATCCAACTCAATTTCAACTCAAACCCTACTCAATATCATACCATAATAGCATACGTACCGTCGTACCATCATAACCTTAAACAATTATTCCATCATATTATTATTCCACTATACCATCGTTACACTATAACATTAAAACATCCCACAGTCATACCATCGTACCATAGTAACGTCGCAGCATCCAACCATCTCATCATGTATAGACATCCAGACATCCATAACATCTCGACGGTCATTTTTTGTTGTTGCTTTTTTAAACCCAGGGACTTTGAAAACGTCGAGAAAAGTGGTTTTGGACCAACCAAATTTTTGGACATTTTTTACTGGATTTCAATACTTTGCTCTTTTTAGACCAAAGTAACAGTGGCTTTAGCTGTTATTAGTGTCGCCTTTCTTTGCTTACTTCTTGTAGCACTAGCATAAGTGGTTCAAGGATAGGTAAGATTTCCATTAATAATTCTAGATATTTGTCGATAATTTTCTCGGCGCCTAATTCACCGAGTGCAGTAGTGATACAATATATCAATTTTTGTAAATCGGTTTAATATCGGAATAAGCGTGTTTCACCGTGCCTAAAGTATGTGTGTATAATAATCCAATATATGTTGTACAATTACTTCGGTCTAAAAAGACCAAAGTATTTTTCATTACCGCGTTTCTGCGTGCTTTAACAAAATTTTTTCTATGGCGAGTTATAGAGCTCTGACAGAGATAAATAATGGAAAGTTTGCAGCGTTCTCATGAATCTTTTCGAGATAGTCGAAGCAGTGACTCCGGTATTCGGGTTGTTAAAACCCGATACCCGAGAATACGAGCCCTACACCTACTTATTATGAGTCACTTTATTGGTTGATTTGCACATTTAGCCAGGTTTTTTTTTTACAGAATGTAACAAATTATGGGAAAATTACGTTTTTTTTACTTAAAAACCCCTACTTTTTAAAAAAATGAACTGTAAGTCGAGAAAATGTCTCATTAACATAGTTATTTACTATATAACACAAAACATTGTTACTGCCTAACTCATAAAATATTCGAACAGCAATTTGTCGAAAAAAGGGCGTTTGTAGCCGTTTTCTGAAAAACGGGTCGGTCTCAGGTATAGTGATGGAAAATCAAATTGGTTCTAAAGCGGTAACCATACTTGGAATAAGAAAAATAAAAAAAATACGAATTTGAGCTTTTCTTATTTCACATTGACATTTCGACAATAGATAACTTAAACATTTTTAAGTTCAAAGCGAAATATTTTTGTTTGATTTTTTAGTTATTATTTAATTATACTAAATTCATTAGCAGCTAGTATTAGTTAATGATAGAGAAACATATCTCAATTTTATTTTTTTAGGTTATGTTTCAATTTTTGTTTGGGTTTTAAATGTATGTACAATATAATTACTCAATTATTTATTGTCTAATTTAATGCTCATATATTCCCGTTCTGATTTATTTGATAATAATTAATCAAAATGTTATAATTTTTAGCAAACCAGTTGTCTACTTTCTACAGTAAAAAATTGTGCAACCTTTATCAAGTTTTATAAGCTTAAAAATTAAATTAAATTCATTTACATCGTAATAAATTAATTAATTTACATTATCTGTTTCTAATTAGTGATACAGAAATACTCTACAATGTTTTTTTTGTTTTAAAAAAATATAATGTCTCAATTAAATTGGTTTTATTAGGTTATGTTTCAGATTTTATTTGATGTTTTAAATGTATATACATTATAAATACTCAATTATTATAGTCTAATTTAATGCTCAAATACTCTAGTTTTAATTTATTTATTAATAATTAATGAAAATGTTATAATTTCTATTTCCAAACTGGTTTTTTATTTACCGCGCTAAAAATATGTGCAACCTTGTTTAAGTTTTTTAAGTTTACACGAAAAATTTCGCTCCTTTAGGCGACAGCTGAAATTTCCATTTCCCCTCCAAAAAAAAATTTAAGTTTCTTATTTTAAGTACGGTCGAATACACATAAATCCCCTTTCTCGCTCTCTTACTTAATTTTTTTTATTTTTCTTATTCTAACTATGGTTCTCGCTTAAGCTTAAGTAATAATAAATAGATCAGTTGTTCGCTAACCGACTTCTGTGTTTTAACAATTTTAAGTTTGAGTGTAAGTAAACGCTTCATCATTACAATGACATGTTTGCGTGATCTACTACCTTCTCATGTAGCCGTTTTTGTAATATAAATGCATGCGCTGCTGTCGAAGAATATAGGCGTCGATATCCAGCCAGGCCAGTACTTGGGTATAGGACGTTCATTGCAATAGATCGACGTTTTTTCAAACAAGGATTATTCCAACAACAACACGAGTCCAGCGTGAATATGAACGTACAGACTAGGCATATCGAGTACAAGCGTATAGAGAATCCTTAAAAAAGAAGGCCTTCATCCTTATCATTTCCGTCGTGCTCAATACCTAGGAGGATACCAAATCATATCAAACAAATAATAAAGACAAAAACAAAACTTGAGTAAGGTTGTGTATGTGTTTATGTATCATTTCACTTTTATTTGTATAATTTTGTATCTCGTCATCAAAAGTAATAAGTGGTCCTTTGTTTATTTTTTGATTTGATTTTAAAGTTTTGCAAAGCTAACTAGACCAAAATCAATAGTTATTTGTGTATCAAGAGCGCAAAGTGCCAGTTTGTCACGCGAGAAAGGAAATTGCTGGCCGACGGGACGGAGGCCAGCAACCTTTCGAGCGTGACAAACAACTTTGCGGACGTGTTTCACACTTTATTTTTCCTACAATCATTTTAAAAAATATAATAAAAAGATAATTTGGTAGTAAAATTTACTATACTGACAATACGATTTTATTTTAGGACCGACATTTTGTTCAATCGAGTAGTCAAAGATTTTTTTTATTTTTCATAAAGAAAACAAAAATTTGGTTTGATGTTTTATACAAACATTAGTCTTTCTTAAAAATTGACAATTTATTTTTTGCAACAAAAAACTAAAAAAAATGGATTTAAGTGACAGCGATCTCTCAAATAACCACGGAAAACATTCATTCTATTTTATCACCAGAACTCAATCAACGCGGCATCAACATACAAAACTGCACCAATTGTACCATTAATGTAAATTTCAATAATAATCAATAAAAAATAATTACATCATAATTATGTGAAATTTCGCTTTTCAATACTCTTCTTTTACTCTTACTCTTCTTTTCATATGTTCAAATTTAGCGTGCGGTTTCAAGTTTTGTCACACGTTTCTAAGAGAAACGTGTGACAAAGTAATTTGTTTATTAACTGTCAAAAAAACAGACACTTTGGGCTTTGAAAACAGAGAAAAAAAGCCTGCTTTTCACGGCGATTGTGGGAAAAAATTATTTATGAACGTCTATCTCTTTTAAACACATTACAAAGTGTAAAAATTTCCCTTTCCTTTTAAAATTGTACTGATTTTTATTGATCAAAACAAAGTGGTGGGTTTGTTTCATTGATTCCATACAAAATTGTTTTTCTATCTTTTCTAAATCTTAATTTATTTGTTCCCAGACTTAGGATTAAAGCGCAATAGAAGATATTGTTCTGTTTATATATATTCTGTGATATTAGCCCACGAGTAAACAACAAATATATTAAGTGAAGCGAACTCTCATTACAATTAGAATAAATTGCATCGCAATACAATATATGAGGCACGATCAAAGACTTGATCAAATAAAGCGTAATACCCTAGACACACTGCGATTAAATAAAACCGATTTAGTGAATTTTTCGAGATTAGCCGCAGTGTGTCAACCTCGGTTTAGCTAATCCCTTTGTTTTTCCATAGAAACTTAAACTAGTTTAGCTAAATCGGATTTATTAAACTACAGTCTGTCTAGGGTATAAGGCTTTATGAACAAAATTGTAGTGCAAATCGCAACTTGTAAAGCATAAATATGAAAATAAGAATTAATGATATATGTATAAATGTCGTTCAAAAACAACAAGAACAGCAATGGTCCCAATATAACTTTACCCAGATACAATACCATTCCATTCGAATTAACATATTGCCTACGATCATTTAAGTAAGAACGTATAGTAACCTAATTGAAGTATGATCGAAATTACAGAATAACATTAGCTTCTGCAAAAGAAGTTTATGATTGAACATATCAAACGCCTTTGAAAAATCTATTAAAAATAGTAGGGTAAACGAATTGGTTTTATCTAGGAGTCGACTTATGCTATCTGTAACGATTATCAGTGCTGTTTGTGTACTAAATTTTTTTCGAAAAACGGATTGATAACTGTTTAGAAATTCATTTGAATCAATGTACTTTGTGCGATTTGCTCAAAGAGGCCTTTCTCAAGAACCTTTGGTAAATCCGACAATATACTTATAGGTCTTAGACTTTCCATAGATAAAACGTCTGTTTTCTTAGGAATTGATACAATTGAAAAATTAACTAATATTTTAATAAATTTATTATTGATTCCGTCATGTCCAATTGCGTTAGCTTAGATCTAATGTAATTTATGGCTAAAGCAATATCATTTGGGGCAATACAGTGAAATGTAAATTGTTGAGTTGATTTGTAATGTAAATAGAATTTATTATCAGGCAATGGAAAATTGAATTGTTTAACTAGCTTGGTTAAGAAATGTGAATTTATTGAGTCAATAGAAAAACTGAAAACATTATTCGACTTATTGCTCCCTTGAATACCAAGGTGCTTTAAAGAATTCCAAGTTTTTTTCTTTGAAAATTATTTTAAATTTCCAAAATAATATTTTCGTTTCCCTTCACATATTTTAACTATATGTATAATCAATTTTTTTTATTTGTCTTACATTCATGAGTTCTAATTAATATTTGACTTGCTAACCAAGGTGCATAATCACATTTAATAACAACCTTTTTTAAAAGTACACAATTGGAAAACAAATAATGATAGTTATAATTAAAAATGTTAATTTGTTCGTCAATATTAACAGTATATTAGTGGGTAAATAAATACCCAAATTTGTTCTTATCAATCCTTGATAAATCATTAACATATGCAAGTACAGGGTTTTCACGTATATATTTAAATTGGTATTGTATAAAAACGAGATCACGGCCGGATACCCATGCTACACAGCTGCCCGCCCATGTTGTAAAATACGCCATTTTTCCCTTGAGAAGTAATAATTAAATCAAGTAAATTCAATACTTGATGTAAAATGTTGGACGGATCAATTAAGTAAATCACCTAATATGATGTATTTATCATACATTGTTCATAAATCTAAAAGAATATTAAGTAGATCAGAAATGCCGTTTGGATTGACCGGTGGAGGTAAATAAAATATAGATGAATAACAAGAAATTTCAGCTGTAAGCAGCTCAGCTCTTCCTATTGGTGCAATATTACCTTGCTTTACTTTCAAAGTAGGTCGTTAGTATAAATACATGCCCCCCTCCAGCCCCCCAACGATCAGCAGGCCGATCATACCTCAAAACATTCTAAACTGAAATATGAATCATCATATCAGAAACAACACCATGCAACCACTACTCAGAAATGCAACATACATCAAGATCCATATTTTCCAAAAGAAGACATAATTCATCGTAGTGTTTAATTAAACTGCGTATATTGAGGTGTCCAATTAGGATCCAGTTAAATCAAACACCAACCATTCCCATCTCAATGCAGTTTATACATCCTTTCCAAAAATCTAGAAAATAAGAAAAACTTGATTTAAACTGCATAACGATTTTAAAAAATGACACAAAATAATGTGCTAATTTCCAGCTGGATTTAGAGTTGGAACACGGGCTTTTTGATAAATTGCTTATCCTTTTGATAAATGGTTTAATGTACACTCCTACAGGCCAAAAGCTTGATATAAATATCACATCGTAAAGATTATTACGGTATATCCACTTTAAATGATCTAAACGCTATATAATTTCTTAGCCTTTTCACCGGCCTGACGTCCAAACTTCCAATATTGCAATCAGAATCCGTTTGCTTTTTGATAAAATTTACAACATCTTCCACGGTTGTTTGAGGAGTCAAACGTTTGATGTTTTACCAAGCAAGACACTATCATTGTCACTTAAATCAATGCGTGTAGCAACGGCATTAGCCACATTCTCAGCTACAAATGTTTTATGTGGTACTGTGAACCAGTTCTTCCCAAACTATGGATAGTTACCATAAAATAATAATGTATATGTTATCGCTACTGGGGTTGCCAGATAAAATTTCAGAAAAAGAAGTACATTTCTGGAATAAAATGGTATGAAGAGTATGTATATTTATGTAGTAACGGGACGTCCTGGTTTCTCCGGACATTTTCTGGGTTTTCAAGTTTCTGCGGGAACTCTATCCCAAATGACATGGTCGAACAAATCTTCAGGACGTAACTTAATTTATTTAAGATTGGGAACTTTTTATAGAAGACTTTTTTTCATTGGCTTAACATCTTCCATATTAAAGGTCATTAGAATACATCGACAAATGTGGGTTTACTAGAGGCAGAGGAAATTATCTGGTTTGACTGTTTCTTGCCATTGGGCCATATTTTATTTTAAAAATGTTGATCCCAGCCCAACCTCATGTTTTATAATTGAAACTATTTATAGAATTAACAAAATATTTCAGATACAAATTTAACGAAATCCATCAACAAATGTGATTGTTCCATTTGAAACTGGGTTATGAAACTAAATTTCTCGAAAATAATTTTTGATTTAAGATGTTGACCAAAATGTCATTAGCAGTGTTCCGCAATTTTTCCGGAATTGGATTCACGGTTTAATATAATCCGACTCCAGATAATATGGCCGAAGGAATTTTTCAAAGTCGGAATTAATCAATTTCTTATAAGGAACTACTTCAAGTTCAGATAATAAATTCTATTAAAAACACTCCACAAACGTACTACCTAGTTCAGTTGTTTTTGTAAAAAAAAAAAGAATATCATTAGTGGTGTTCCGAAATATTTCTTGAATTTGGCTCCAATTTTATTTAAGAAATCCAACCACAAATGATATAACCCAAGAAATTTTCAGAGCGTGAATAATTCGGTTTTATATTATGTACTACTGATATAATAGGCTTAATAACTCAGATACAAAATTTCTCAAAGCTCCATTCAGAAACGTCTTCCAATTTTTGATTTATGATTTGTATTTATGGACCAAAGTATCACTAGTAGTGTCCCGCAATATTTATTGAAATCTGGCTATGTTTTATTTAAGAAACTCCAATCCTACTCCAAAATGGAACTGGTGCGAATATACACCATTCTAATTGCAACACATCAAAATAGTGAATCAAGGTAGCGGGCTTGAAACTTTTCTAGAAGAGATTTAACGACGATTTGTAACCAGTATGAATGGTAATGTAAACAGTCGCCACCAAGCCAATATTATATATCAAATTTTTTGTTAATCATTTCGAGACTTAAAAACGGTTCTGGTTTTTCGACGTCAAAAAGTTCTGATTTTTCCAAATGGTTTCAGAATTCATCCAGATTTAGTCGTTTTTCACCTGGTTACCCAAGGTGTGTACCAAAATCTAATAAAACTCATCAGAAAAGGCATCTTATCATACGAGATTTGTTTTAAATTGATTGCAGAAAAAATTATTTCATTCACAAAAAAACTGATCTTATGCCTCTTCATTAATAGTCTCGGTTGCATGTCGTTCGGCAACTTTATTACTCATCCAAAAAATATTAATAGTTTAATACCATTGACAGACTAGAGCGACTAAGCGCGATCAGCTATAATTGCATTGACAGAGTAAGGTTTTGCTAGTGGCGCCACGAATTTGTGACTGATGATTTGTGTCTTGATTGACTGATTTTTGAGTTTGTTTTTAAATTGTATTTACATAAGCATTAAAACAATAAATTATAATTTAAATTCTTTAATTATTACTTAAGTTTATTTATTTATTTTCCTAATTATTTGTATTTTTACAAAATCAACGATAGTTCCTTCTGTACTTGCAAATTGCAACCGCCCAACTTGTATTTGAAAATTACATATATTGGCACCATTGGAACTTTCACTAAACTAAATAAAAACAAAGAATCTTCAATATATTTAGAGATTTGTTCACTAATCGCAATTAATCACTAATCTTGAAATCAAAAGGAATTAGCTAACTTTGAACTTTTAACGCTTTAACTAATCTCGAAAAATTCACTAATGGCTCAATTCTAGCTACTTACTTCACTTTTTTAAATTTAAATATTTAAACTACAACAGAAAAATATTTAGTTGAACGAAATAGAAATATTCGTTATCATTTTGTTAAGCAATACAGGAAATTGCTTCCAAAATATCTTTTAATTTTTTACTCAAATGGTTCACATTTATCGCGCTTTTATTAGCTGAAAGAAGTACATTTGTGTACTTCTTTACAAATTACAGAAAATAAGTACATTATAAATTTGGAACTAGAAAAAAAGTACTGTACTTCCTAAAGAAGTACAACTGGCAACCCCATCTGAGATGATATGATGACACAAACGTTGGATATAATATTGAAACTAATTGGCATTCCATTTTATTCCTAAACTATCATTTTCCTATTTCACTTAGATAAGCATGAGTATATTTTGGCACAATGATAAAATATGATAAATGTTGTGTGATTATTATAATGATATACGCAGGTTTTACGGACTTCGCTGTAAGTGTTGAAAGTGATGATTATTTGATTAATTTTAAATCTCATTGTCAATACTTACTGAGATACAGGGCGACAAAGAAAAGTTGTTCGACGAGGTATAGGTACTAGACACCAGTTTTGCTTAGTAGCTCATAAAATGTTTGCAATTTATACTGAAATGATTTTAAATGCTTACCTTTTTTTAAATAGCTAATAAACCTTCTTTAGTATAAATGAACAAATGAATGAGCGAATTACCATAAACAGATAGCGAAAAAAATTTGGTCTATCCGACTCTTTGAACGGCACTTTTCCCACAAAGCGGGACATTAACCAACGAAACAACCAATCATTTTCCTATATTTTGAGTAGGGGCAATTCTTAAATTTACACACCTCTTTCCCTATATGACAATTGGTCATGACAATACAAACTCACACTACCACCATGGCACCAAAATAATTTTGTATTATTTAGAACTCCGATGTGTTGAACAGCAAAAACAGCAAAATCTCTTTCCCCATATTTTCCAACATCAACCTTCTAGGAGTAGCTCCAGTAATTGTTAATTATCGATTGTTAAAATATCATCCATTTACTAAAAATAAAAAATAAAATTTCAACGGTACAAATACAAAATTTCAATTTATTGTCTGAACTGGAAACTGTTAAAATTTTATAGGTATTTCATTTTTAGTAAGTGCACGATACCGTTTCCAAAAGGTTCTAAGTGAAACATATGTACATATAATCACAATGGTTGATGCTTTTCAAATTATACCCAAGTTAAGGCGGTAAAAAAATTCCAACTAATATGATTGAAAATAGAAGGTCATCTTTGAGTGAATTTGAAAGATATTGCAAGGAAAATGATACAAAATAAATCAAAAATGCAACTTCAACTCCGCAAGGGAACAAACGAACAAACATTGCTGGCAATGTTAAGTGCAGTGGTTAATAAAGACGTTAACAATACTTGCAAACTAATACTTGCATTTTCAGCGAACAAAGAGAACGTGTATATTTCAGCTTTAAATAGTATGGCATATGAAAGAATGAAAATGGTATTGTAAGAGAAAAACAAAAGATTCGATTCGATAAAACGCAAAAAGCCGCTCACAAGTATCTAGAAGAAGATATGTTCTTTCTATGAAGAGAAGGTGGACCTGTAACCGTAACGTCAATAAAATTAATTGGTAAATATTGAGGACCATACCTTGTTGCGGGGCCGATTAGAAGAGAAAGAAGAGGCACAACAACTGCCACAACAACGTCAAGCAATATTTGCCCGCAACCTCCGTGGGAAAAATAGTGAAAAAAGTGTAATAATAAAAATAATAATAAATTAATTAGTTTCTGTCTTGTGCTTAATAATTTAGCTAAAAAAAAAAATATCTAACTATCGACTTCTTAGGTGTCTGGAACCGGGTCGATTCTTTTAATAACATACCTTTCCTTTCGTTTCGGTCTTGTTATCTGTAAAATGGTGTACCGGGTCCACCGCGTATTCCGGGAAACTTGTCTTAGGGCTTGCTCCGTACACTCTCAATCCAATCAATAAATCATTATCGAAAACCACTTGCTGCGAAAGTATTACGAAACGATCAATACGTTATATAGTAGGTCGTACTTACAGCAATGCCGTCTCAGAGCGATATAATAAAATCGTGATGTATATGAAAGATATGAATGTTGACATGACGGGAAGTGTTAAAACAAATATTGATCAACAGCGAAAGGAACTAAATTATTCTGAGATTGATGAGGACATCACGGGACAGAGACGTCAGGATAAGCGTATCTCACACGAAAATTAGCCCTAGTTAAAAACAAAAACAAAAAGGGATATTAAACAAAGAAAATAATTGTAATAAAATAAAATAAAATAAATAAGTTTGGTGATGTTAAATAGTTTCTAATTCTTCATCTCAGGGTGGTCATTTTGTGGTGCTATATCACACCTTTATATCACTAGTGGAGACTTTTTTTGTGTGATATAAAAAAATGGAGAAAGTCTACAAACACAACCCTGCAAAATGAATTTTAAGGGGAAAATGATGAATCAAAGTGATAAGTTGACGTTTCCACATAACCTCAAATGACATTATATGAAAATTTTATACGAAGTGCTATTTGTGTGGTGATAAAGTAATACTTTAATGCAAAGGTGTTTATTATTTACATAAAATGCTAAACATATAATAATCAGTCCTTTGTCAATCATAAATTTTATTTTGCACTTGGTTTCATGATAATTTTCATTCATTTTTTTAAAACCCCAATTTAGTTGTTTTCCATCAAACTATTTGGAGTTTGATCAAAAACAACTAAATTAAAGTTTAAAAAAATGAATGAAAATTATCATGAAACCAAGTGCAAAATAAAATTGTCGATTGAAAAAAGACCAATTAATATATTTTTAACATAACATAACTAGAAAAGCCTTTGGTTTGTTAGAATTTGATGTTTAAACATTGACCAATATTTGCATTTTGTGGGGTTATGTCAGATGGTTTATGTTGATTTTTGTTTAAGAATTTTTTTTTGTCCTTTGCTTTTTTGAGCTCCCGATGAAATTTGTTATTCTAGGCAACTAGAATGTTATTTTTAACAAATAATTTACTAAACAAAATTAAAATAATTGTTGATTTTTGTATTTCATTTTTCTTGTAAATTTAACAATAACCCATTAATTTTATTTCAAAAATATATAAATGATCATTTTGTTAATAAATATCATTCATTTATATTTGGCGTCAATGTAAATTTCATTCATTTTTTGGTATTTTTATTAGAGCTTTTTTTAACTAAACTCCATATAAAAAAAACGTAAACAACAAAATAATTTTTTTTTGTTCCACTTGTAAAAGTAAGACGGAAGAAGTTGTGGTCTTTTTCATTTAAATCATTATGCGACGTGACGATATTCATCCATGACAACACCGTAGTTAGCTACGACAATTTATTTTTCGCACAGTATCGCCAAATGTGATATATTACCATAGAGTACGTTTATGCTTAGGGTTCAACCTGGTTTGAACCTAGGTTATCTTTGACTATAAACGGAGTCGAGTCATCTTGTAGTTAACTCGACTCGACCTAAAAAATTTCTAGGGTCGAGTCGAGTTAACTCTAAAATCATCCACTATAAACGGAGTCGAGTCGAAAAATAAAAACAACAAAAAATAAGAATAAAAAGACACCATTTTGATTTCTTAATTCGTGTACGCATCTCCGATTTTTGTGTTTCTGTAATTTTGTATACTGCAAACTTGTAAAATAAATTGCTTTAATCATAATTTTAATAATCATAATTTTTATTGAAAATAAAAATTATGATTTTTTTTTTGACGTTTCTGACTCGGTTTCAACCTAGTTTCGACTCGACTACGATTTGACTCTGCAGTATAAACGCTAAAAAAGATAACTACAAGATGATCCAAAGTTAACTAAAAGATGACTCGACTCTGAGCATAAACGTACTCACAATGTACGCTTTCTTTAAGTATGTCTTATATCGGATGGAAGGCTATTGAAACTATTAACACGCCACTGACATGCCGTGTTTCATATTCGTCGTGACAACTGACTGTATTCAATTTCAAATTATGTGTAATTCGGCGATTTATCACTTTATGGATTCAAAACTATGCAAAAGTTCTCTATCAATCAGGAATCGAACAGATTAAAATTCTTCGCGAATAGTCTGGGTTGTATATTGAAAGAAAGAATCTCTAAGTTATACCCCATGACCACGACTATTTTATAGCCGCATCTGCCTCAAATAGGTTTTTAATATGTTAAACGCGAATGAATATAGGCGTAATACAAGAGCAAGGGTGAAGATTTTGTAAGAAAATGATTTGTTCGGTTAATAGCAAGTATGTATGGCAATATAAGAGGTAAAGACTTTAAAAATCCGTCTACATTCTTACTATTATTTTTCAACCTTGTTCGATCTAACTTAGAATATTTATCACAAGTATGGAACCCTTTCTATTCAGAATATAGCAATAGAATCGAAAGTGTTCAGAGAAGATTAACTAGATTTTTATGCATGAAGTTTGTGTCATCGAATAATTTTATGGCTTATGAAACTCGCTGTAATAAATTCAATTTGATCACACTAGAAAATAGAAGGGTCCTACTTGATGAGTTCTTACTTTTTAAAATAGTTAATAGTCATCTCGACACAACTCTACTGACAAAAATTAATTTTTATGCCCTAGCTTACAGGACCCGCCTCGTGCAGTTGTTTTTACCATCGCTTTCTAGAACTAATTTGGGGATTTCTTCAATTATTAATAGACTGGAATCCAACCATATGATGTACTTTGCCGACTTCGACCTATTCAACATGTCTCTGTCGGTGTTTCGGAAAAGATGTAAATCTGTATTTTTCAACTATAGTACTGCTACTTAAGATGCTATAGTAAAATAACCACAACTTAGGCTTCACAGTTTTCACTTCATTGGTGTTTTGGTTTGTAAATTAGTTTCTGTTAAATATAGTTTAATATAAAAGAAATTGTATCATCATTTTTGTATTACATATTATTATTATTTCTATAATTATTATTATTATTTTTTTTCTTTTTTCTTCTTTATGTAATTATCAGTTTAAATATGTATTGATGTATTTTTTTCCATTTGAAATGTGGCAGCATGTAATTGGGTTAGTCCTGTATGCTGCCCAGTTGTCAATAAAAATAAATAAAAATAAATAAATAAGTAAATAAATATAGTTTTTCTCCGATCGTAGGAATAGTATATTGTATAATTAGGAGGAAAAGTACTGCATTCCCGGACAATAGTTGAAATTGGCGGTCGAGGTGATAGCCGAATCCGGCAACCACGGGAGTCCGAGAATGCACTTTTCCTCCGAATTGTACATACTATTTTTTCTCCGATCGGACTGGAAAACGAATATAAACCCAAAATAATTTTTAGTATTATTCATTAATTATCATATTAAGAAATCAAAACAAAGTAAAAAATCGAAAATAACATAAAATTATTGCTTAGTTAGCCACGACATCATAAGACATAAATACATTTTGTTTTTTTTTTTTTTTCAAAAGTTGTCGTAGTTAATATTCCCGGCCTAGGCCAGAAAAAATATTCTCGTACTATTATTACTTGTTGCTTAGCAACAAATACAACATACTGGAATCATGAGCTTTTCGTTTCGAAAAAACAACGGAAAGATATATTTTTTCCTATGATCGGAGAAAAAAAATATATCTTTCCGTTGTTTTTTCGAAACGAAAAGCTCATGATTCCAGTATGTTGTATTTGTTGCTAAGCAACAAGTAATAATAGTACGAGAATATTTTTTCTGGCCTAGGCCGGGAATATTAACTACGACAACTTTTGAAAAAAAAAAAAACAAAATGTATTTATGTCTTAAGCCTGGTTTCCATTATGAAACTTTTACTGGCAGTACTTTTTACTGAATAAAAACATAAACATCGAAAATTTCATTGAATTGACACAGATCATTTTTTGTTTTTAATTTTTTTTGAAAAATTGCATTGAAAAATTGAAATATTTTTCCAGTACGGAAAAATATACTTCGCTTTACATATTTTGTCAGTAAATTTTGTGAGTATACCATAATAATTTTTTCAGTACTGTAAAACTGAAAAAGTTTTTTTTTCTCACACAGCACGCGAATATATATTTTTATCCCGTTTTGTTTATACTGTCAGTAAATATTTCATAATGGAAATCAGGCTTTATGATGTCGTGGCTAACTAAGCAATAATTTTATGTTATTTTCGATTTTTTACTTTGTTTTGATTTCTTAATATGATAATTAATGAATAATACTAAAAATTATTTTGGGTTTATATTCGTTTTAAAGTCCGATCGGAGAAAAAATATTATGTACAATTCGGAGGGAAAGTGCATTCCCGGACTCCCGTGGTTGCCGGACTCGGTTATCGCCTCGTCTGTTAATTTCCACTATCGTCCGGGAATGCAGTACTTTTCCTCCTAATTATACAATATACTATTTTTTGATTTTGGAAATGTGATTCGACCCAACAAAGCGTATTTTTAGTGATTTCATAGCGTTCGTTGTACCTCCATCGTTTGCGTAAAGGTTCTTAACTTGTGGTTTAGTCCTTCATGCCATATTCTGTCAAATGCCTGTGTAACGTCTAAAAATATCGTTGAACAAACTTTCTTCTCTTCTAGCACTTTCTCAATTACATTGGTTATTCTGTGCACCAGATCAATTGTTGATGATTTGATATCAAGTCTTTTCTCTCGATTATCGGATTTAACCATTTTTAGCAATAGCTTCTTAAAGAGTTTGGGCATGACTGGCAATAGCAAAATGTGCCTATAAAACTAAGTTCCATGTGATAGTTTCCAGGTGTTCGGATCTTGATTACTTCCGCAATTTTCCGCAGGTTGATTGGTGAGCTTTCCTTGGAAGTTCTTTTAAAATTTCTGTAGTAATACGATGGTAACCAGGAGCTTTTTTCGAAATCATATTAACTTTTATTCACGCATGAGGCATGACTTCTTTCGGTATATTGTCGCGTCGGTATATATAAAGAAATCCTTCTTTATATACTTTCTTGCACAGCTTGTTCAATTATTATTTCGGCTTCCAATGTTTGGTCGTCATGTGGCTGGAATATTTTTTCGTGGTGTTCAGCATATCTTTATAGCTCTTTATCTTCATTATTTCTAAAAGGAACCGCTTCCTTAATGATGTTCTCTAGTTTCTGTAATCACTCATTAAACGTCTTGAGTCTGCTTAAAATAAATTTAGGTGTTTGATTCTCGTACTTAATTTGATAATTTTTTTCGTTATCTTCATCAGTATAGAAGGTTATCATAAACGTATTGAGAGGTATTTTACCTCGTCGTTTTAGCTTTATTGACAATTATTTTTTTGTAGTTTACACGTGTAGCGTAGGTCTTTAGCCATAGCCCTTAACGTTCTGGTTTGTTTATTTTCAAACAGTTGCCAAGCACGATTTTCTGCATTTTACATTTTTTTGTCTTTTCTTTGTAAGTTTCACTATCTTCCAAGCTTATTTTGGAGGTGTTTGAAGAACAGTCATGACATTTTTTAATCGATGATTGCCCATATAGCGTTACCTAATTCGTCGAGAAACGTGAAAATTTGGAACAAATTTTTGTCGCGGTTACAACGATTACGCATTATAATTTCGTTATATGTACCTGGGGAAAAGTTCGTTATATGTAAGTGGGAAAAATACAATTCTAAAATTAACATTACATATTTTTTGTATGTTACCTGAAATTGTATTAAAGCCAAGTTTCCTCCATATCTAAAGAACCATACAATTTAAGCCCCACGTTGGTATGAAACTTTTGTAAAATTTACAAACATTACAAACATTTGAGAAAAACTGGAGGTAAAGGAAACATTTTTCGTAAAAGAAAATTGATTTGAGATTTAATCCTGAATATATGTATATAAAGGGTTGAACTACGTCAAATAGTTTATGGGCTACTAAGCAAAAGCAAAGGTATCGTCTTTAACACTCACCCGCTTTATCTCACTAGGTATTGAAAATTCCCTTCCCCCCCCCCTCCTTCTTTAGGAACAGGTTTGTGCTCAAAATTAATCAGGGACTAATCCCTTACAATGCAGCGATATCCATAACACGGTGAACCTTATAAGTTGACAAAACTAAATTTCAAAAATTACCCCTTATAGCTTATAGGCCTAAATAGAACTCACGTGACGATATATCAGCCGCTTATTTTAGACTCTACTGCCACCTTCTGATAATAGGCCAAGCGATTTCACGAAATTTGAAAGGAGAGATTTACGAGTTTTTAATTTACAATAATTGTGTCACCCCGTACAGTAGACTGATTAATATGTTCCGTGCTATATGAAATCGCGTGATAGGAAATCACGTTGAACGAGTAAAAATCTTGTTTAACGCGAATTAAGTTAGAGTAAAATGGTATAGTGGCTATTATCATTTAAAATTTGAACGTACAAAATGAGATATTAGAAAAAAATAATGTTCATTAAAGTAAAACTAAACATATTAATTCATAACACATATTTTGTATTTAGTTAAACAAAGCATTAGTCACTATCCGTGTCATTCAAAATTAAATTCTACCGACCTTAATTCACCGAAATTTGTAGTTTCGTCGTGCCGGTAACGGTAATACTGGTACATATTGCAATCCCTAACTGCAGTTACGATTAATTAACATTTTGGTATATATAGCTGTTATGTGTTCATGCAAAACCAACAAAAATGTTTATACAAGCCGTCTCGTTCCCTCCTTACACAGATACTATCAAAAAAATGTACACTATATTTATTATGAATGTATCACCTATACTTATCTGTTTTGTGTATATATACTTTCTGATTTATTTGTATGCATCACTAATACTACGCCTTAATGTACTTTTTTATACCTTAAGTGTTTGTACTGTTTGGCTTGTATAAACATTTTTGTTGGTTTTGGTTCATGCCAAATGATAAATTTTATACCTAGTTTAACATAAATTAAAGCATTTTTTTTTTTTATTTATGTATGTAACTGATATCTTAAATATGTCAAAATTATAGTAAAAGGTATAGTATTGAAAAAAATCGTTAAAAAGTCAAATTAAAAAATTAACGCAATTTGCCAAATAGTTTGTGGGCAAGTAACAAAATTACCGAAACCAATTTTTATGTTAGTTCACCAGAAAAAAATGTTCGAACAGTTTCTTGCTCACGTTTCAGAAAGGTATAAAAGACAATTGAAAAAATCCATTTATTCTGAATCTGCTGACGCGTAGTGAATAACAGGTTAGTCAAGAAATCTTTTGGGGTCAAATTAAATGTAACGAACGTTTTTTGATGTAGCCCTAAACCAATTTTATCAACAAATAAAATATAATTTTACTACATCTGGAATCTAGATTCAAACAAATGACACTTCGTATAATAATAGCAGCGGCCAAAATTCATGTTGTCATAATTAATCAAATTAAGAAAATTGCAATTATCATAGATTCGAGACTGCTACTTATAACTGACATATTGCAATTTATTTTCTACTGTGGGGCCAATCTTTCCACCATAATAAAGGTTGAAAATTATAAGAGTTAAAAATTTGTGTTTCCATCTAAGAATGACCTCTACAAATTTTAGAACCATTTTTAATGATATCGTTAAGAGACATCTTCGATGATGCAGTTTACTCCGTTAAGTGAATATTTTAAAAATATGCCAGCAATTGACTGTACTTCCTAGTCATGCTTTAATAATATTGCCACTCATTATCAAGGGATAATGTCAATGGCATTAAGTTTGCCGTTTTCGATATTTTCATGAGCAGAGTAAAGCCTGATAAAATCCTTCGTTTACACCTCTAAATTCCCAAATATTTTTATAACGCCCCTCTGGTAAAAGCCATTCAATAAACATATTTTAAAATGTTCAAATCTTAATTAAAAATGTGTGTGGAAATCTCTTTGAGACGTGAACCGAATAAGAAATATTTGCTGTAAACAGTATTAGCCATCATTCAACAATCATTAATCAATTTATAGAAAAACATTTAAGATGTTCAGAACCCATAATTTCATTTCATATACGATAAATAAAAAAAACAGAGTACAGACATGCGTTTGCATCCCCAACAATAAAATTATTGTTCAAAAATAAAGGGACAAAATAAGGAATGCAATTTACGTACTATCCTCATACTATAGATTCTTATTCTTGTATAATGAGAAAAGAATAATTTCTTATGATTATTAAAGTAATAATAGTAGGGTAGCGCATATTTATATCGATCATATCAGCATCTCATCATACAATGATCACCCTTCGAGAAAATTGCTAACAATTTCGAAATCCCCTCAAATAAAATGTTGATTCTCCACGCATACTGTAAAACTACTTTATTCGAGAAAATTTCATTTTCTTTAAGAGATTTTTTTTTGTTGTGAATTTATATGTGTGGGTGTGTGTGTGTGTGTACATTTTAGAAATCTAATAACAATATATATGAAGTAAGCGTCGGGGAGGAGAAACGGCTGTGAGGGTGACAAAAATCTAATTTATTTTTTTTTCCTATTTATTTACAGCATATAATTTACGTCAATCACCCGACGACTTGGAAAATGGATTTGGTGGTGGAAATGGTGAAAATGGTGGTGGAATACAATCAATTGACATTGAATCATTGCCTAGCTATACAATTGTTTCGGGATTACCAACATACGACGATGCCATCGAACAGATGCGAAAAAGCAAATCAAATGTAACGGACGACTCAAATCGACGACCATCAATTATAAAATTATTTTCAAATCATTATCTAAAATACAATAATAATAATAATAATAAAGATGAAGAGGAAGGTCAAGTACCTACACCGAAACACCATGATAAAGTTCCATCATACAATGAGTATTTATATCACACCGTTCCTAGTTACGAGGAAGCCATTAACAACGATTGTAGCAATAACATGAATTTACTGAACGAAATGATGATACAGCAGAGTGTGAAACATAAAATACCGATATGTGAGGAAACACTATCGCTGATGAATTCGAATAAAAATTCACGGCCGCTTAGTATTATTGAAATTCCAATACATAATAATAGTGGTAGTAATAGTAATAATAGCAATAACAATAATAATAAATTTCATATTTCATCATGTAGTACGAGTAATTATAGTTCAATATCATTTAGTTCATTAGATGAATTATTAAATGGGAATAGATATCATTGCGATAGTAATAACAATAAATTTAATTTTTTAAAAACAAAAAATTTGTCAATTAACTTTTGATTCAGTTGATACACCAAAAATAATTTTTTAGGTTAGTTTGTAAAAAAAAAAAAATTAGAGTTGTACGAGTATATTTATTTTATTATATTATAAATGAAATTAAAGAGATATTTTATTATTAAAATTAACACAAAATGATAAATAATTTTAATTATTTTTTTAAATAAGTAAAATATTATTTAAATTAAATTAAACCGTTGTTTTATTTATAATGCCTTGAAATAACCCAGGAGTTTTATCGTAGAAAAATTTGAATAAGCACAATTATTAACCAACTTTTATTGGAAGGTTCCGGTTCAACTAAATTGATACTTGGGATAAATTCTGGTATATTTACTATTATTTTTAATATCACATATACCAAAACCTGTTTTTACACGGAAGATACGATCCAAAGATTGTCGTGTTAAAAAAGCCATGTATAAAAAGCAAAATAACGTAAAAACTTAATTGGACGGGTCCTTCAAATTTAAAATTTATTATATTAAAGACTCTTCTTTATAAAGTTCTTTGTATAGATCTTTCAATCATTGGATCATTCAGCATGAAATGATTTTGTAATTTATTTGGCAATTGGCTACCTACAAGAATTAAATTGGCAGATAATGTTATTGGTTCTATCCCTAGTCGCTGCTGTCGTTTACGCGGACTGTCTCTTGTGATATTTCTAGCAACACCTCATCATTAAGGACTCTGTCGGCAATCACTTCATTTATATCGTCAACGGTGAGATTGCAAAATCCCTCACCGCGAACTGCTTGTGCCAAGGTGATTATTTCGGTGTACACTTCATCGGCCACATTTGATGGAGCAGTGTCTACAATTTTAACACAATCGGGCAAAACGTACTTCCAGCAAGCATTCAAAGTAGATGACCGTATTTCAGACATGGACAAAACTGCATGTTTTTTTACAATTCAGGATTGAAAACTTTTGCCACACATTAAGAACAGGTAGCGATTCATCCTTATCCTTATTGTCGAAATCAACAACAGAACTTTATCCTTTAAATACTGCTTGACCTCCTGAATAAAACATTTTTCGAACCACTCATTGAATATTGAAGCCGTAACCCAGGCGTTCTTATTTGCAATCCAATGAATTGGCAGTTCCTTTACATTGACACCTTTTAATGGTCGTGGCCAGAGTGAACGATTAACTAAGAGAGGATTTAAAAAACGATTTCCTGAAGCGTTGCTGCAAAGCCAAAACACTTGTACCCTTTTCCGTTCTGGCTACAAAAGTTCTGTTTGGGATTTCCTTCCAGAAAGGGCCGGTTTCGTCGGCATTGAAAATTTGAACAGCCTTATATTCACAATCTTCAAATAGTTTGGCAAGTGTAAATCATTTGGTTACATCCGCCGATGCTGTTTCACCTTTAATTTTAACAATATGAATGACGTAAAAAGCCTTGTAACCATAACATTGCTGGTCCCAGTTGTTTCAGTTTCTCGCAAAGGTTTATGGCCTTCTACTTAATGGTAAAACCGTCCAGTGGTATACGTTATTGGTTATGATCTTTAATGAATGTAAACAGCCCTTTTTCCATTTTTTCTATAGCTGCATCTCTGGTTTATGAACATGATTTCGCGTTATATTGGATAATGGTACGACCTAACATAGAATCACGAATAGCTTTGTTTTTTTTTTAATTGTTCGAATTGTAGCTTCGTTTAATTTAAAGGTTTTACCGACCGGCGTGGAACCCTTTGCAACTCGGTCTAAAATATTTATGTTCGTTTCCAAGAAAATAACATTTCTCTTTATTTTCTTATCTGTCTTCTCTATGAGGATTAATCAAAACTTACTTATGTCGAATTCTTTTCGTTTTTTCAAATCAATGTAAATTTTGTGGTGCGAAAAGTACACGAAACCAAATTGATGTTTTTTTTGACGTAACTAACAACAACAAAAATAGAAACTTCATTTTGTATTTGTCAAAGTTGTGAATATACGAGTTTTTTGTGTCTTGATTTTAAATCATTTTAATTGTTGTTTAATTATTTTAATCGTTTAAATAAAATTTTCAATATAAACAGTTTTCTCCGTCTCGATTTTTATTATCCTTTTGTTTGTTTGTTGTGTTTAATTATTTTAATCGTATGAAATGTTTTCAATATAAACAGTTCTTTTCCGTCTCTTATCCTTTTAATTGTTGTACTTAATTATTTTAATCGAGTTAAATAAAATTAAAGAAACTCTAATTGACAACTTTGACAACTAAAAATTGACGTTTCTAATTTGTTGTTGTAGTTGATTTATGAAAAAATATACATTTCGTAAAATTGATGTACATCGAAAAAACATTGATGTTTTTTGACGAAAAGAACATGATTTTCGATGTACATCAATTTTTTTTGATGTTTTTTGGCGAAAAGAATTTAACATTAATATCAAACGAAACTCAATTTTTTTCGATTTTACAATAACATTTCGATTTCTTTCTCGAAACTTTATTGTGTGAGCGTCTCATTTTAGTGAAGTGTTATAAATTTTATAATTTTCTTTTAATTTTAATTAATTTGTATTTTATTTAATTATATCTTATAGTTTATTTTGATTTGTTTATTTTTTATCAGTCGGGTAAGTCTTTTCATAGTATTTTTCTATCCACAAAATAATAAATCCACGTAACACAAGCAAGGAGGGACAAAGTACGCAGTACTTTGTACCTCCAACATTTACTTCTACTGATTTCTCAGATTCCGAAGATGAAATAAATACTAAAAAATCAAAAATTGTTTTTAATAATGAAATAATAGTAAACGGTGAATTTGATAAAAGTCCCAATATGTTAAATAAAAGGAAAATTAATAATAATAATAATAAAATTCACGTCGCAGTTTCAAAAAATACAGTAACAGCTTCAACATCATCTTCAACTTTATCTGTTGATTCATCGAATAACTCAAATATGCCGTCAGTTACTGCTGAAAAAATTAATCTATATAACCGATCAGATAATGGCCCATTTACTGTATTTATCAGTAAAGAGAATTTAAATATTGTTCTTTTAGCTAAAGCCCTTAAAATAAATAATTTTAAAAATGTCAAAGATATCTCTAGCGTTAGCAAAAATGTTGCTAAGGTTATCTTTAATAATTTTGAAGACGCAAATAATTGTGTCAAATCAGATATCTTTAAAAAATTTGATAATTATACGACATACATTCCTAAAAATTTCACATCTTCTATTGGTTTAATCAGGAACATTCCTATTGGGCTTTCTAATGAAGAAATACAAGAAAATATTAGATCTAAATACCCTATTTCTAAAGTAGAAAGAATGACTAAATGGAATAGTGCCACTAAAACAGCTGAGGAAATTGAATTGGTTAAACTTACTTTTGAGTCTGGAACTATTCCATTCAATGTCATTTTATATGATAATCTCCTATTAAAGGTAGAATATTTTATACCTAATCCATTATTTTGTAAAAAATGTCTAAATTACGGACATACAATTTCTAAATGTAAATCTAAAACTAATAGATGCCTAACGTGTGCTAATACTATAGAGGACGAACAAGAACACGTTTGTGACATGAAATTTTCTTGTAAATTTTGTGGAATGTGTCATGTTACTAATTTTTTCAGATGTAATGAACGATATAGGCAGAAACAAATTAGGGAACATATGATTTTAAATAAAACTAGTTTCAAAGAATCCAAAAGCCATCTTTATGGTAGCCAACAAAAAGTCCCTAAACAAATAGATTTCGCTAATGATATCTGTGTTGAAAATCAAGCCTGGAAAAATAACTAAATGAATTCTGATGCTAGAAAAATTCAAATCCTAAATAAATTAGTAAACGAATTAAAAAATCAATTAAATGAGAGAGATTCTATTTTTAATGATGTCAAATCACTTTTAAATAATTCCGATGACTTTAATAAAAATCCAGCTAATTTAGACTCACTTAAAATTAAATTAAATAAATTTATTAAAACATAAACTTTTCTTTTTCCAGTTTTTTATTTTTTCATTTTATTCTTCCATTATGTTACCTTTAAAAATTTTACAAATTAACATTCGTAGTTTAAATAGTAATAAAGATCTATTATATCATTATATACAATCCAATCATATTGATATCGTTATTTTATCTGAAACCTGGACAAATCCAAATAGTAATTTGACTTTTAACAATTATAATCTTATTACTGATGATAGACCAGGGGTGCTATTCTTGAAACATTACGAAAACTTTCGTATTGCGAGTTAGTGTCAAAGTATTACGAAAACCCTAAAATCCTATTCTTGAAATCGAATTACGAAAATTTTCGCAACGGAACGTTACTAAAATTTTCGTAATGGTTTTTTCGTTTCCCATTGCATTTCGTAATGAAATCATTTGGATTTTTGTGTTAATTATATTGATAAGGATGTTCATAAAACTCAATATTTTCTATTCTCAATATTTTATAAAAAAGTGAAAGCAAAAGCGTACCTTTTTTTCTTTGTTTCACGTGTTCTTAAAAATATGTATTATTTATTTCGAGATAACGATGTACGTAACTATGCATTCGGTTTTGTTTACTACCTAACTAGAACAAAACCATATTTTCTTCTAAATTTTTGTATTTACATGTCGTATACCTAAATCTTGGGATATTTTTTTAAATGCTTGACCACTTTCTAATTTTAAACAATACGTGTAAGGGTATGAGATTTTTTCGTAATTGTCAATTGGCTATAGCGGACAAAAATGGAATATGTGATTCAATACAACAAAAATATGTTATTTAAAGCTATATTGCCTATTTAACTTTTATATTTATTTGTTAAAATTGTAATGATTGGAAATTAATTAATGCAATGTGTAATTTAAAGTGTGATTTTTATCATTCATTAGTTCATTTGGAACAATTTTGTTTTATCATTTTAAATGCCCTGTCTTCAAACATTACGAAAATTTTCGTAATGCACAATATTTTCGTAATCGCAATGGTAAAATCATAAATTGGTATTCTTGAAGCCATTACGAAAATTACGAAGAGAGGAATAAAAAACTAAGAAGATTTCGAAAGAGATGATTAAAAATGTTAGTTTAGTTTAGTATAACTGAGAATATTAAGCGAAGCGGACGCTTTCTTTACTTAAAATTATAAATTGTTGTGAATTGTTGTCAATAATGGCTCATTTATTTAATATTAAATTAAATATATTAAAAATGATTGTGTATGCTACTTTTTCGTTTAAAGGGAAAATTACTTCGGTCTAAAAAGTCCAATGTATTGAAATCTTGTCAAAAATGGCCAAAAATTTGTTTGATCCAAAATCATTTATCTCGACGTTTTGAAAATCCTTAAGTCCGAAAAAGAAAAAAAAATGTCTGTCCGTCTTTCTGGACGTCTGGATGTTTGTACCCATGATATCTCGAGAATCGCTTATCCGATTTAGAATTTTTTTTTTCCAAAAATCTGTTTTTATGGTACGGCGGTACATATGATTGTATGATGGTACGATTGAACGATGATATAATGTTATGTCGTGTATGATGGCATGATGGTTTGATGGTATGGTAGTACGACAATATGATCCTATGCAATGCCACTACATAAAAAGCCATGAAAAAAAAAACTTGTAGTGGTGTTAAGGCAATAAAGATTTTTATTTTCCAATGGAACGTAAACACAATCATATGGGATTTTGTGTTGCTTTTGTTTCGTCTGCAAGTGACCCCTTGTGTGTTGGTGATAGCTTTTCACATTTTTCATCATATCTCCCAAGTTATGGGCTCGATTTTAATTCTGTTTGCGGTTTTTTAAAGCTTTTGAGTCACTTTATTGGTTAATTTGCACACAAAGCCAGGTTTTTGTAAAGAATGTAACAAATTATGGGAAAATCACATTTTTTTACTTAAACGATTTTTTTTATTTAAAAAAACCTCTACTTTTAAAAAAAATGAACTGTAAGTCGAAAAAATGTCCCATGGCATGGTTATTTTATTTATAATTATTAAAACATTGTTACTACCTAACTCATAAAATATTCGAACACCAATTTGTCGAAAAAATGGCGTTTGTAGCCGTTTAGGTATAGTGATGTTATCTAACCAAATCTTTTAAATGATCGAAAACTCAAATTGGTAAGTAATATTAAATAGTTCAGTTGTTCGCTAACCAATCGTGTGACACTTTCACACATGTACTCTCAGTGTTCTGTGTTTTAACAATTTTAAGTTTGTGTGAAAATTAAAAGGACAGTTTGTGTTAAGTAAACGCTTAATCATTACAATGACACATTTGCGTGATCCACCACCTTCTCATGTAGCCAATATGCATTTTGTAAACCTGTTCTCTAATGGAAATGCACGCGTTGCTGTCGAAAAATACAGGCGTCGATATCCAACAGGCCAGTACTTGGGTATAGGACATTCATTGCAATACATCGACGTTTTCCCAAACAAGGATTATTCCAACAACAACACGAGTCCAGCGTGAATATTAACGTACACGTTGGAAGAGGATTTATTACGATTAATACGCGCTGAACCTACGACAAGTATCAGCCGCCTGTCTATTAGATTAGGCATATCGAGGTCAAGAAGGCCTTAATCCTTATCACTTCCGCCGTGCTCAACATCTATTAAATGTGGACCATCGTGCCAGATCAGTTTTTTGTAACTGGATATTTTCACAGCAAAGAAATGATGTCAATTTTATAAGGAGAATATTGTAGACAGATAAAGCTACTTTCACCATGGCGGGTATAACAAATTATAGAAACCTCCATGTTTGCGCTGTCGAAAACCCAAACGTCGTAAGGGAGACAGCTTTCCAGAGCCAATTTGCTATAAATGTATGGGCGGGAATGATCCACGATTAACTTATCGGACCTTACGTGGTAATAAACAGGCTTAATCAACACGTATTATTAGAATTTTCAGGAATCACGTTGTCATGGAAAAAGTGCCATTGTTGAGGAGAAGGCGAATGCAGCTGCAATTAGATGGAGCTCCAGCACATTTTGCAAAGATAATACGTCATAATTTGAATGAAAATAATCCACGGTGGATCGGTAGAGGAGGTCCTGTAGCCTGGCCGCCAAGGTCCCCTGATCTTACGCCCCTAGATTTTTATTTCTGACAGCAAGAATTTTCGCTGCTGCAGCAGAAACAAGAGGCAACCCTTAACAATTGCGTTGGACAACAACTAGTGTGATCAGGAGAGCCCTTGTTTGTTTACAAGAGAGTGGAGGGCATTTCGAACATGTCATTTAATTAAAAATGTTTAATAATTTGTAATAAAAATTGTTTTTATTGATTATTAATAAAATAGTATTATTTTATTTCTTTGACTTTAATTTAAATAACTTTTTTGTTTAATTTCCCTACTTTCTCTAGGTGACTTTTGCGCGGTATTTTTAAGAGTTAGCTAGTAAGAAAGTTTTGTCAATTTGTAGATATTATGCTGTAGATTAATAATAATAATTAAAATAATTAACTTAAAGGGACATTTTCACGGTTTACAGTTCAGTTTTTTAAAAAGTAGAGGTTTTCTTTACTAAAAAAAATGTTATTTTCCCGAAATTTTTTACATTCTTTAAAAAAACCTAGCTAAGTGCGCAAACTATCAAATAAAGTGACTCATAAACTTCATCTTTTCAAAAACCGCAAACAGAATTATAATCGAGCCCATAACTTGAAAATGAGACACCCACCTTAAAGGATTTTTTGCGATAATTTTACATAAATATTCAGAATTTTCCGACCGGTCACTTGACGACCAAACACATTGTATATCTTGCAGCTTGTACAAAATTTTAATTGAAATTAATAAAATTTTAATTAACAATTTTGCATTTTAGTAAATTGATTTTTAGAGAAATTTAGGGAAATCGTTAGGCTTCGTGTTTTTTTTTAAATTTCTTTTCGTAGATTACTAGATTAGTTTTATTATAAATCATGGCTGTTTATGTAGTTGCATTGGTAAAGTAATAAAACTAATCTAGTAATCTACGAAATGAAATTTAAAAAAAAAAGCACGGAGGCTGACGATGTTTGAGAATAAAAATGAATTTACTAAAACGCAAAATTGTGAATTAAAATTTTATTAATTTTAATTAAAATTGTGGACAAGCTGCAATTCGATATATTTAATTTAAAATTGTTTATATTTATCAATAAAAATGTTCATTTAAACTGAAAATAAAGACAACACAAAATAATTCCAATATGATTTTGTTTATGTTTCATAGGAAAATAAAAATCTTTATTCGCCTGGGGATTTGACTGTTTAGACTGATGTCACGGCTGTTAATATAGTGGCATTGTCCTTTGATTCTATGGCGATATGATTTTAGATCGTACTGTCGTACGATACTATTATGGTATGATGGTATGATTGTATGACTTTACGTACCATTAGTATTAGCCACCTGTGACGGTATATCAATCCAATTCCAATTACAACACGCGACATTTAAAAATACATCCCAAATTGTCAATTAGTATTGTAGCTATTACCCTTATTTTTAAGAAAATAATAAACATACCACAAACAAATAGGTACCCTTTTTTGTGGTAATAAAATAATAAATATTTAGCGAAATGTAAATACATATTATTTTTAACCATCAACAGAAATTATTGAGTTTTATGAACGTCTTTGTATGAATATAATTAAAACAAAAATCTAAATGATTTCATTACGAAATGCAATAAGAAACAAAAAAACCATCCGAAAATTTTAGTAACGTTCCGTTGCGAAAATTTTCGTAATCCGGATTTCAAGAATACCATTTTAAGAACTTACATTTTCATCTTCTCTCTCGAAATTTTATTAGTTCTTTTTGCCTCTCTTCGTTATATTCGTAATGGTTTCAAGAATACTAAATTATGATTTCACCATTACTATTACGAAAATAGCATTACGAAAATTTTCGGTTACGAAAATTTTCGTAATGTTTCAAGAATAGCACCCCAGATGGTTTTGGCGGAGTAGGCTTTTTAATACATAAAAAAATTTCTTGGAGAATTATTGATTTAAATTTTCATTACATCCGTTTTCAAGCTTTCAAAATTAACCTCAAATTTAAAAACATTAATTTTAATATCTTATCTTTTTATAATAATTCTGTTATTAGACCTCAGGAAATCGTTAATGAATTTGAACATCTTATAACTCAGAATCTAGATAACTGTTTAATAGCTGGAGACATAAATATTCATAATAGTCTTTGGGATAGTTCATTGTCCCCTACTCACGACAGGGTGGGTGATAAGATTGCAGATATTATCACTGCTAATAATGTCTTTTTATTAAATGACGGATCTCATACAAGGCAAGATTTTTTCAGAAATAATTCTGCAGCACTAGACATTACTTTGTGCTCAATCAATCTAATTGAAAAACTATCATGGAAAGTAGATCCCATTAATTTAGGAAGTGACCATCTCCCAATACTTATTGACTTTAAACTAAATTATTATCAAAAAAAGCAAATCACAAACTGGTCAAAAGTATTGAAAGACTTTGATCTAAATTCTATTAATGATAAATGCAATATTGAAGAACACCTAGAAAAATTAATTTCTCAAAATACTTCTATTATTACAAGTAAAAATACTTTTAAACCTAAACCTTGGTGGAACGATCTTATACAAAGACTATGGAACATAAAAAAACACAAACAACTCATTTATAATTTAAACAAAACCCTTTTTACCGCTATTGAACTAAAAAAATCTATACAAAAACTTAAATTAACAATTAGAAGAGAAAAGAAAAAATCTTGGAATATTTTTTTAACAAGCATCAATCACAAAACTAATAATTCTGATCTCTGGAACAACATCAATAAAATTAAAAATAAAAAACAGTCCAACTACAGAATCCTAGAAGATCCCACACTAGCTACTAATTTTCTAAATTACAATTTTCCTTTCTCCTTTGAATCCCCTCATAATCTCTCTAATAACTTCAATCCTACTATTAATCCTGCGGAATTTAATAACATTGAAATTCTTGATATTATTAAAAATTCAAATAATACTGCTCCAGGATATGATAAAGTCTCATATAAAATCATCAAACAATTAGTATCCTCTAATCCTAACCTAATCAATACTATTACAAATTATTTCAACAACATCTGGCAAAATCAAATGTACCCTACAAAATGGAAAACGTCATACACAATCGCCATTTTGAAAAAGGGGAGGGATGATAGAAATATTATTAACTACCGTCCTATTTGTCTGTTACCTATTTTTTCAAAAATCTTCAATAAGCTCATTTTAAAACGAATTAATGATCATCTAATCTCCCATAATATTCTTAATTATTACAATTTTGGTTTTAGAAAAAATAAAAATATTACTGATTATTTTGTAGAAATGTTTAATTTCATCATCTCCCTCAAACAACAACAAAAAAAAATTGTTTTAGTTAACATTGACATTTCCAAAGCTTTTGATAATGTAGATAAAAATATTTTATTAAACACCTTTAAAAACTTCAATTTCCCTATTAACATTACACATTGGATTTCTCAATTTCTTACAAATAGAATTATATCTATTCAAAATATCAATCAAACTTCCATTCTAAACACTAATAAAGGCATTCCTCAGGGTAGCTGTTTGAGTCCTACCCTTTTTAATATCTATACCACTTCTTTACACGACATCAATAACCCCGATACAAAAATTTTCCAATATGCCGATGATATTTGCATTGTAATTTCTGCCGATAATCATGATAACTTACAATTAATAACAGATTCTACTTTACTCTCATTAACTAATAAATTACAATCTTTAAAACTACAAATTAACACTGATAAATCTCATTTTTTAAGACTATTCACTAATAAAAATAATTGCAAATCTCTAAATTTAAAAATTAATAATATCTACATAAAAGAAAGAGTGACTACTAAGATACTGGGTACAACTTTAACAAATAGACTTTCATTATCAATTCATTACACAAACTTAAAAGCAAATATTTCCAACTTCATTAATTTACTTAAAACTCTCACCCATTTTAATGGAGGTGTAAATCCTGAAACAATGATCAATATTTTTAAAGCAATAGTTAAATCTAAACTTGAATACACATATGTTTTTACAGACACTAAATATAAAAAAGATATTAATATCTGTCAATCTATTAAAAATGCTTGTCTGAGAGCTTGTCTAGGCTTCTTAAGAACTACTCCAATTCCAGCTATTTTATCTGAATCCCTAGAAACATCTTCAGATCTAGATTTTATTAAAAAATCACTAATTTATATTTCAAAAAATCTATATAATAATTCCAAAATCGGTAACGACATTAAAAACAATAGATCTCTTCATAAACTTAACGACTTATATTCTAATTATACTTTTCTTTCCAAAATTAAACCTTTTCACATAAAAAAAACGTCTCCCACTATTTTTAGCATCATAACAAATATTGAGGGAATCACAAACAAAAATTGTATAAACCATTCTGAACAATATGCATTATCTATGGCTGAAATTAATAAATATAATAATTTCGCAAAAATTTACACAGATGGCTCTATAATTAACAATAAACCAGGAATTGGAATTTTTGTTGAAGATAAAAATTGGAAATTTGCCATTCAACTAAAAAACCCTACTTATATTAAAAATATTGAAACCATTGCTATTAAAATTGGAATTACTATATCTCTAATCATCAAAAACAATAATATTATCATTATTACTGACTCTCAAAGTTCTTGTATTTCCAAATTAAAAATTTTGTCATTCATTGGTTTCCGGGTCATTGTGGCTTAAAAGGAAATACTATAGCAGATAGTTTAGCAAAAAAAGCAGTTTTTTCTCCTACTCACTTTCTTGATAATAAACCAACTCTCACAGACCTATTTAACGATATCTCCAGATCTATAAATAATAAGTGGAAGGAAAACCACACTTTAATGTGTAATTCATCCGGTCACTTTTATAAACAAATTTGCCCTTCCCCAAGATCATCTTTCCTATTTAAAGACTCTAATTGTACATCCTGCCAAACCAGGCTAATTTACAGATTAATCTCTGGTCATACAGTTAACAAGAAATTTAAATTCCTTTTGGGACTTGAATCTACATCTAATTGTGAGATTTGCAACACCGTTGAAGATAACGAACATATTATTAACGATTGTGTCATATATAATAATATAAGAAATAATTTCCCACTTTTATACAGAAAATCCTTATTAGATATCTTAAAGGACCAAAAAATGGAAGAATATAAAATATTGTGTGATTTTGTGGATAGAATAAATTATAAACTATGAATTAAGACTACATTTAATTTTTATTGACTTTTTCACACAATGATTTTTCTTTTGGAATCATTTCATTTTATTTTATTTTATTATAATATTAAGATTTATGAATATTATATAATTTAATTCTAAATTTAAAAAAAAAAAAAAAAAAAAAAAAAAAATAAAAAATTTAAAAAAAAAAAAAAAAAAAAAAAATTTAAAAAAAAAAAAAAAAAAAAAAATTAAAAAAAAAAAAAAAAATTATGAATTAATGAATTATAAATTTATATTTTAATTTTAAAACTTTTATTTTTATATGTATCCTTCATCTTCTTTCTAATATTCTTTATTTATTAACTTTCATTTAATCTAATTTAATTATCAAACTTTGTTTTATATAATTATGCTTTTATTTTATTATTTAATTTTTAATCTAATTTGATTTTGTACACTTTATTCAACCCTCCAGAACCTCCCCTGAGTGGTCTCTGGAAATTTTGGGCTGTTTCTCAACTCACTGGTCTTATGGATTGAAAGATCTGACCTGAGCAAATTTAAAAAAACAAACAAACAAATAATAACATTTCACTACATAAACATAGACCAAACGCTTTAAACTGATTATTAAAATTAATTTTAATTTTATTTTAAACAACACTAAAAATATTGAGGTTGAAACAATTGTTTGTATGTATGTATTTATATTATATAAATAATCGACTATTGTAGTGTTTTTTTATTCGCTCCGGATAGCTGCTATCGAGCGCCGTCATATAAAAAATGGCTCCCGATAGCGCTCGGTATAAATAGGTAGAGCCAAATATTTTTTATATGAAGTTTTTAAGTTTAGTTTACCGATAAATAGCGCGACAAATTTAAATTTAGGCGTAGAAAAATGACGGCTCTCGATAGCAGCTATCCGGAGCGAATAAAAAAACACTACATATATCGTTGAACGTTTCACAACCGAATGTGGAATCTGGAATGCAAACAATAAAAAAATGAGAGAGAATTAATGAAGAGCAAATGTGAATCCCCTAATTATGTATTCGAGAGAGATTTTTTACACAGAAAAATAAATAATCACAAATTCACAAAGTATAAAGGGCTAGTTATATAGAAGAAAACGAAACGAAAACGAAACGGGCTGAAACGAAAGATGAAAGAGTCATGGTTATATAGACGAATTGACGAATTCGTTTTTTCACGTTTTGCAAATTGGTTTCAAGAAAATTACATACTTAAAATAAAAAAATCATAAATTATTTGATAAAAATGGATACGGATTTTTATTTATTAGCATAAAGGTGCTATAACACCAAACGCGGCGCGTCAGCGGCAAATTTAAATAAATTTAAATACACTTTTTTTTGCTTATATAGTGATAGGAAATCGTAGCTTGAACAAAAATAAAATTATTATTCATAAAACCATTTACAAACAGTAAATGGTATAAAATGAAATTGTATCTGCCGCCGCGAAACCCGGCGGCAAAAAAGAATCGTCGTTCATCGCTAGCTTATATTTTTACACAAACTACGATTTCCTATCACTACATAAGCAAAAAAACGTGTATTTAAATTTATTTAAATTTGCCGCCGATGCGTCGCGCTTGGTGTGATAGCACCTTTACTGTTAATAAAAAAAATCAAAAATAAAAACAGATATCGGCGTGTACGGCGCTGGGGAGTTTGGCCAATTAATCAATCCCGAGACAAATTGGGATTTTTTTAAATTATATTTTTAAAAATGAAAACCGACGATCCGGAACAATTTTTTAAATATACCCGAATGACAGCAGTCAGTAACATTATTGTAAATATATGAAATTTATTAAACATATTAATATTATCATACTTGAAATACTTCTAAACTGATTTTCTTTTTAGTTATCTGTCTCAAGGCTATTCTGTACAATCAGTGGCGTGGTGCTATCATGTAGAAAAAACAACAGTACGGAAGATTGTTTTGGATACTTGTGTGTCCATTTATCAAGTTTTAAAGAACACATTTCTATCACCTCCTTCAACTGAAGAATGGAGGAAAATTTCAGATGGTTTTCATACAAAATGGAATTTGCCAAACTGTGTCGGATCCATTGACGGCAAACATATTGCCATACGACTACCACCAAATACCGGATCAGAATGCTATAACTATAAACATTTCTATAGTATCGTATTATTGGCAGTTTGCGATGCAAATTATAACTTTGTCATGGTAGATGTTGGCTTCTATGGTAGTGAAACCGATGGAGGAATTTTCAAAAGATATAAGTTCGGACAAACGATCTTATCCAATTCCCTTAATTTACCTGGCGAACGAATGCTGCCAAATTCAGCTGTGAAATGTCCTCAGTTTTTTGTGGGTAAGTTAATTGGAGTCTTATTATTTATTTATTTATTTATTTATTTATATATATCATGTATAGCCTACAGTGATAACAATCAGCTATACAAACATGTTAAAAAAAAAAAAAACACAAAAGGAATAAAATATAGATAGAAAACGCCGACTATTTAGTTTTTATAAAAATTTAAATAAAGCTTTCTTAAACGACTCTCTGGACATATTGAAATCGAAAACACCATACACTGAATTAAAATCTCGCGAAGCTCTCAAAAGTGGTTCCGAAAGGCCGTAATTTGTTGATACCCGGTTGACGAGTAACAGTCCATCACGTGGACGCATTTGACGTTCTGGAGCGTAAAGATTTAAGCGCGAAAGCAGCTCGGTACATTCGATTCGAGAACTGAAAATATCGCAAATGAACAATGCCGATGCTACAACACGTCGACAATCTAACCGGTGCAGTTTCAACAGGTTGCAGCGATCTTGGTAGGGTGGAAGAACATATTCAACAGACCGTGCAGATGGTAGACCTCGAAGTGCGTATAAAACAAACTGCTTCTGAACACTCTCTATTCTATTCGAATAACAGTGATAAGACGGTGACCACACCGGCGATGCATATTCCAAAATAGAACGGACAAAGGAACCATACAGTGATGTTAGAGTAATCGGGTCGATAAAGTCCTTACAGTTCCGCTTAATAAAGCCCAACATAATGTATGCCTTAGGTATAATGGTGTTAATATGTTTGGTAAAGGTGGCATCAGTTGAAAAAATTACACCCAGATCGGATATAAACTCCACTCTGTCGACTTCCTCATTGCACAAACGATACTGATGAAACAGAGGTGACTGGATGCGATAAAATGAAAGAGTCTTACACTTACTCACATTGAGACCCAGTCTATTGCTAATAGACCAACTACAAAATCTGTCCAAATCATCCTGCAGCTTCACGCAATCGGACACGCTGTTGACCCGGGCGAAAATTTTCATGTCATCGGCAAACAGGAGGCAACTGGCAAACTCAAAGCAGTCAACAATATCGTTGATAAACAATGTAAATAATAAAGGGCCAATATGACTTCCTTGCGGTACGCCGGATGTCGCGCGAAATAGCTGGGAACTAGAATCAAAAATCCTAACGGATTGCCAGCGATCGGAAAGGTAAGAACACAACCAATCAATTGGGATGCACTGACAATTTAAGTTCTTTAATTTAGTGATCAGGAGCGAGTGGTCGATCTTATCGAAAGCTTTCGCAAAATCAGTATAAACAACGTCCAGTTGCTGCCTGGAGTTTAAACTGCTAAATAATTTGCCATAGAAAGAAACCAGATTAGTCACTGTGGATCTGCCTGGATAAAACCCGTGCTGAGCAGAAGAAATTAATGATTTAGTATGGAAAACCAAGACCCTGTGAACCATAGACTCAAATAGCTTGGGTATGACAGAAAGAATGGCAATCCCCCGATAGTTACTTACTTCGTTTCTTCTACCCGCCTTGAAAATGGGATGAAGGCAGGAAATTTTCCAAGGCTCTGGAAAAAACCCACTACGTAAACTTTCATTAAACATGAAGGTAATTGGGCGGGACAAACTCTCGGCACAATGCTTAATAAGGATCGGCGGAATACCATCGTGACCAGCGCCCTTTTTAACATCCAGATTAAGCAAGCAATCACGAACTTCCTGCTCAGTAAATTTAAAATATTTAAAGTCCACGGAACTGTGACCTCTTGTGGACATGGTAGGAGGCATCGTGGCTGGCTCGTATACTGAGGCAAAAAAGCTAGCAAATAAATTACAGATCTCCGAGGGTTGACTAGCGACGGCGTTCTGGTAAGACATAGGAGAAGGGAAACCAACCACTTTCCTCTTACTATTCATAAAACTCCAGAACTCCTTTGGACATGATGTTAATTCCTCCTCAATTCGCACAACATATTGGTTATATAAAAACCAATTTAAACTTTTAAACTCTTTGCGAGCTTTATCAAAATTGGGATAAAATTGTACTCCGTACCGTCTGTATAATGAATGGAACTTATTGCGGCGTTTCTCCAGATTTAACAACCTATTGTTGTACCATGGCTCCCGAAAGCCGGGTTGTTTTTTAACCAACGGAACGTGTCTTTCAATACCACTCCTGAGAAGGACGTTAAACATTAAAACAATGTCATTTAAATTACCGCCACGTTGCAAAAAGTCCCAATCAGAATTCCTGAGGAACTCGTTTAAGGAAGCGTAGTCGGCAATTCTGAAATTAAAATAGAACTTGTTAGAAATAGAATCAGTTGTACAATTCACATGAAAAATATTTATCATAATCGGTGTGTGGTAGATGCTCTGGGAGCCGGTGAAATCCAGACATGACGAAACCTCGGAATGCATGACGTCATTGGCAAATAACAGGTCCAAGTATTTCCCTAGACTGTTGCTAGTACGGTTTAGCTGCTTGGTTGAGATGCTAGCAAAATAGTCGATAATGTGTAATGCCCTTTCGTCAGTGGAAAGCGATGTAAAGACACCATCAACATCAATCCAAGCAATATCGGGCAGATTAAAGTCACCCACAATGACAAGTTGATCATTAGGATGCACTGATGGCATCACAACTGAGTCGATGAAATTGATTAACATTACAAAATAGTCCAAGTTCGATCCGTAGAGAGCATACACTGCGATGACAACGATAGAGGAATTGGCCACTTTGACTCGAACAGCAATAACATCGAGACTAGGATGACAGGCAACCAACTCATTAGGAATAGAAACTTTAACCGCAATCAATACCCCGCCCCCTCTAAGCCTGGTGTCAAAATCATATCTATCCTTCCTGTGAACGACATAGTCCGGTGGAAAATATTCTCCAGAATACATATTGATAGTAAGCCAGGTCTCACAGATTATTATGATATCATAATCGTTGTCCAAAACGCCTAGGCGAAAAGACTTAGCTTTACCTCGGATGCTAGAGGCGTTGTGGTAATAAATTGAGGTAAAGCTAGAGCGATCAGAACTTACTTGCCGGAATCCGGCACAGTTTGTTGCGTAATAACCACTGGAGGCTTCAGGGTCGATATTTTCTGGTTCAGAAAGACACCTTGTCTCGTTTCTGGCATACGGTGTGATTGACGCTGCCGAAAATTTGTATTAATAAAAGGTCTGATACACACATCATTTGGCCAATTCACCGTGGACATAACTTTTGCTGTTAAATCTGCATCAACTCCCACTTTAAAACAGACATACTCCATATCAGTAAGTTTACGCCCGTTAGGTATCAACTTGGTAGCCACAGCATTAGAAATACCAAAGTTGACATTCACAAATTCGGCAATCGCAGCATCCTCAACAGTGGTATCGAACTGCGACAAATGAAACCAAAACTTCGGTTTAATCATCCGGATACTGTTAGGCAGAGAACATGGTTTGGTTCCACTTATTGACGCGTACGACGCACGACGCGCGGTTTCTGCTGCTGATGAAATAACCGGGATAGTTGTAGTCGATGACTCGGAACAAGGGGTGCCAGCGTGAGCGGTTAGGATCGACGCCTGAGCGAAACAATCGCGGATTTGTTCAGCGATCTGGTCCCCAATTTTACTGCAAACAGATGAAAGGCTCGAAGCACACGAATTTGCCAAAGACTCGGCGGCCTGGCTAATTATAGTATTAACGGTTGGAAGAGTGGTGTCAGCAATTAATGATATCTTCGAGTCGATTTTATCCAGCGATGATTTGATCTCGTCCAACGCCATACAATTTTCATCTTTTAATAAACGCTGACACTCCATGCACATGAAAACAGCATAAGGACAGTCATTAACGGCTTTGATCCAACCGTCATTCGAAGGGAACTTCCAATCCAGACAGTCAACGTGGAAGAACTTGCTGCAAGGCCCAAAACAGTGTAGAAGCTCTTTGCACCTTTTGGTGTTGTTGCACTTGACACAAGTCTTTGTCATAATTATTGTCTATTGTCGTTTCAATGAATTCTTTCAAAATTTATAATTTCTTCTTGAAAATTTGTTTACTTTCCACTAAACGTTAAAAATGGACACTCACGAATTTTTTTCGTTATTCGTTTTTATTTTGCTTACAAAATTGTAAACCATATAAATATAAATCACAAGCGTATATACAAAACACTATATACTGCAGTTTTTTAATGCTGTAATTTTATAATTTCAATTAAATTATAATATTTAATTTCAAAACGAAAATTATTTGACGCAAAAACAAACGCGTCCGATCACTTGGCAAACTTGGTTTTTATGAAAAAATTAAAATATGTATAATTCTTAAAATATGTATTAACAATAAATACATATTTTAAGAAATAACAATTTAATTTCAGGTGACGCCGCTTTTCCGCTATTGGAAAATTTAATGAGAACATTCCCAGGAAATTGTTTGTCCGACGAAAAATTAATGTTTAACTATCGCCTTTCGTGCGCCCGAAGAACAATCGAGAATGCATTTACGGCATTACGGCACCTTCCATTTACGGCCAGAAAATGCGACTCGGGTTGTCTTGGCGACCGTGTGTTTACATAATTTTATTAAGTCACACGAGACAAACCGGCCGTTGGTGCAATACTGCCCTTCAAATTATGGTGACCTATTATTAGAAAATTGTAAAGTGTTGGAAGGCCAATGGAGAAATGAAATAGATCAACCATTGCTTTCAGTTAGCCGTATAGGGCCAAATCGATCAGCAAATATTACCTATGGAATTCGAAATAATTTGAAAAATTACATAAATGGAGTAGGAGCTGTTCCATGGCAAACAAATATTTTAATAAAATAGTTCTTTTTGTACAAATAAAACATTAATTTAAGATTTATACGCACACAATTTTTCAAAAACATCAAACTGTCGAAATGACTCCATGTTGGAAGCGGCTTACTCGGGCTTCCAGATGTTTGGTTTATGTTTTTTTTACTTCCGTTTGGAACTTATCACGTAAATAAGTCCATTTTTTTTACATCTGTTGTATCTATAAAGAATAAATAAATATTTAACAAAACAATTTTGAATATGGTATTGTTAAATTAAACTACCCTTAACATTCATCTCGTTTGAAATTTTATTCCATATCGCTTCCTTATGTTTCACATTTTTATAATTGGTATGACTTTTGTCATACAATTCAGGATATTTCTCCACAAAAATTATTAATAAATCCGTATCTTTTTGCGATTGCGTGTCCGAATCCATTTTTTGTTTTGACAAAAAAACAGAACCGATAGTGAATTACCGGAAGAACGAAACGAAAGCAAATTGAATTGAATCACTTTCTTCGTTTCGTTTTCGTCTATATAACTAGCCCTTAACTCGAAAAATTATTTATTTTCTCTTTTTCATGTTTTTTTTCGTGTAAAAATAATGAATCATGTAAAAACAGGAATACTTTATTTTTGTTGACCGTGGGAGGGGGAGGGGGGGGGGGGGACAGGGAGTTAATATATTAACTAAAGTAAAAAGAATATTTCAAACCACAAAAAAAAAAATTAACAGACAAAACAAAATTGTCTTCCTGTTGACTTGATTCAGAACGCCTTGGGTTATTTTGTCTGGTTGTGAATGCTAACTCAGGCTTACATTTGTAACGAAGGTTAGAATTCCATCCCAGGAAAAATAAAAATGTACATCAGGCAATGTTATTTCCATCCCGTCCCAGTTTTTTTTTTTTAATTATAGCAAAAACTGATTTGATCAAAAAAAAAATATTTGTAAATAAGGAATACGAATTAGGCTTCAATAGCCATATGTTGAGATTTGCCATTTACAGGCCTATATGTATATAGCCGAAATATAATTATATATGTAACTGTTGGCACTCATAGGAGCAATGATTGCCTGTAAATATCTCTAATGATTTCGACTCGACATGATATCCCCTTATTGTGGTAAACATTTAAAGACCAGCCGCGTGTTGAGATTTGCGCTATATAGGCCCATATGTGTAGAGTAAGTTTACTGATTATGTTATACTTATAAGTATAATCTAAATTAATTAAATTGTGAGCACTAACAATAAGTATTAACATTGGTTAAGACTTAAAATATGTAATAATTATTAGCTTAAGATTTGAATACTTCTTGTGAGTTTCTTATGTAGAAAGATTCAAGAATAAAACCATTGGCAACATTTAACAAAAAAAAAGCAAAATTTCTGCATTAATTGTTCTACCATTTGTTTCGCCCTTGCATGTTGGCTTTTCCAATCGGACTTTTCTGTTCACATTTTACTATCGTCGTTAACTCGTCACATTTGCCGATGTCTGTTCCTTGACGATTTTTGTCTAATTCGAGAGATTAAGAGGCCTAATTGGTACTCTATAGTCGTTCTCTGGTTTAACTAGTTCTTTCCCAATTATAATTTCCTTGATTTCGCTCTCCTCTTCGTTAGCTTCAACAACCCACTACCTATGTGACCCAGAACCTCCCTCCAATCTTTCCCACGTGATCGTCTACAAGCTTGGTGGCAACTTCTCCGAATGGTCAACAATAATTCGCCTGGTAGTTGCTCCTGCACTGCTAGATTGAAGTGGCAACTCGAAGTTTTCGTAAGTGAATACTCCTCGTCCAACATCCACCAAAAAGCCATTCGCCCTCATGAACTCCGTTCCGAAACTGACTTCATCAACAAGAGTTCTCTCGATCCTTATTTTCACGAAAAGAGTTCTCCCGATCCTTATTTTCACGATCATTTCCCCTTTTATTATTGCACTATCTTCAGTTGCCATTTGTATCTTCAATCCATTAGCTGGCTGTATACCTCCATAGATCATATCTTTACAGACAATCGTGCGATTTGCTCCCGTATCCAGGGTGCTGTTGCAGTCCATACCATCAATATTGTCTGTGATTGTTAAGTTACCACCGCCTCTTGCTACTTTCGAAATGCGGATGGAGGTTATGGTACAATCGGTTACGAGAGTGAGCTTCTGCCCCTTTAAGCTGAATATTTTGAGTTTAGCGGCTATTGTCTCTTGGCCCTCCTGTTTGGCCGCTTCCTGATCCCCACTTGATCGTTTCCCTATTTCCTTCTTGTTTCCCAGTAGTCCCGCGAGATATGACCGACCTTATCAATGTCCAACGTATGATTTTGCTGCTTCCGTCTCGATATCTTGATGCCGACCCTTCGTTGTTTATGCTGGTGTCGATTTGCACTCGGCGTTTTTTCATTGAGGGTCTGGTGATGGCTTGTGCAGCCTCGTCCGTCAACGCAGAACGGACAAGCAATGGTTTCCGCGAAACTTGTTTTAGGTGACGACATCATCGCCCTGCACGTCACTGGATCTCGAATGCCGTCAAGCTCGATTGCTGATGAAAATTACTGTAACGATTCTCCTCCCTTTTGGTAGCGGCTTTTCATTTCCATGCGATAGATTTGACGCCGATCCAGCGCCTTCATAATTTCAAGATAACTGTTGCGATCTTTTTTCGGAATGGTTTGTAAAGTCTCCGCTGCAGCAGCTTTAAGAGCCACTATAAACGCTGCGTCACGATTTCATCGTTCAAATGATTGATTGGCCGCCATTTCAAATTGAAATGTGAAAATACTAAAAGATGTTGTTTCGCCAAATGTTAGTGGCTTTAACTTAATCGACTAGACGGTCTGAATCACTTGCATCGTTGTTCCACTTGCCATGACATCAATCAACTCTCTCACGAGACGATGAAATTCTGTTTTGTAATTTAAGTTCCACATGCGCCAAAGGAGAAATCCTTGACAAAAAACCCTAATCTAAGGTGGAACAGCATATACCGATGGATGAATGGCTGACAGGTTAATCAGTTCAAAGTACGCGGACTCTGAATACCAGGTAGCCTCCAGTTTTATTTAGCCTATCTGTAGTAAAGCTGGGTGACCTACAGGCAACTTTCTATTCCCAGCAACTCATAAGAGTAAAATCAAAATGGAACACGTGGCTTCTAGGAATATACGGGAGTGGCACAGCCCCCTCGAAGTCCTTGGGGACCAATTTAACCGTCTTTCTAGCAGAACTACATGCTATAGTGAATATCTAGGAGGGAAAGCAATAAGCCCAGATAGAATGTATCACCGGCCGGCAGTATGAATATTGACTGGACGGATAATTAAGCAGGGTCCAAGCACGAAAGATCTTTTAGGTCCCTGTGTGAGGTGGCTGAACATTCCCTTTTGACCATCTGCAATTTGTTGGGTTGGTTGTTAAATTTTCTCTTTTTGTTGTTTCCTCTGATGTTTCATTTCTTGGTTTGACTAGTTTATTGACTCCAACCGACACTCGTTTTGTTATTGAATATCAACCTTTTGCTTCTCCATTTGCTGCTTCATCCTCTGGTTCATAGCAGCCATTAACTGCGACAAATCGAAACTTGCAGATGGTAGTTGTATTGTTTCGACCAATTCTTGTGTTTCAGCTCCTGTCTTTTCTGCACTTGCCGCATCTGTTACTTTCTCTCCAAAATCATGATGGTCTTCGTTTAACCCTTCTTTCTCCATGGCCTCACCGAGTCGCGCTTATAAAGTACCATTAGGCCCTTTCCGAAAGTTATACTTATTTATTTAGACCTACTTATTTAAATAAGTATGTTGGCGAGGTAAGTTAAAATAAGTATGTTCTTACAAAAAAAAAAATCTTAAACGAAAACCAAAATTCTGTTAATTTCATTGCATACATATTCTGATATTATGTAGTAATTAAGTTTTATAAAAAATGTAATTAAAAAAATTATTTTATAGTTACAAAATAGTCAAAATAAAAAATAAGTATGTGAAATCAATTCGGATGATTTTACATACTTATTTCAGATGGCGGCAAATAAGTATGTCTAAATAAATAAGTATAACTTTCGGAAAGGGCATTAGTACTCTTTCTCAAGTTCCTCTTATAATTCTGAAACTTTTAATTCGTAGAGAATCATTTTATTTGTTTTATTATTCACAATCCCACCGATGTCACCAATTGTTACGGTTTTGCCTGGTCAGTCATAGTTCGAATCACTGGATTGTGAATAAAATAAACCAATTCGATTTATCACGAACGAATTTATTTATTCAACACCAAAAATTAATTCAATACAATTTATCAATAATAATTCACAAAATCACTTTTTTAATATTCGCACAAATTTTACTGATCACTTATAATTTTAGTATCGCACTAATTCATTTTAAATCACTTTTTAATTCACTTTTTTAATCTTTACACTATCACTTTCCAAATTCGAATAATTCAATTCGATCTCGTTAGCTTTTTATATACTCAAAACCAAAACTTCTAGAAATTTCATGATTTTTCCAGTAGAATAGTCTGGTAATCGTAAAATGCAGAACAGTTGTTGCATGGTAATTTCCATTTTAGAACAGTAATCTGTACGCTATTAAATAACTTATTCTCTTATACCCTAGGTGCCACCGTGGGACATCGCTGTCAAAAACCGGCGATAGATCGATTATTTCTAAATATGGCAGTACTAGTTTTCTTTAAAATTTTTTTTTTTTTTGTATCGAAACAAAAATGTAAACAAAAGCAACCAACACGTGTTTGGTCTCAAACTTTAGTTCTTAAGTTGTAAATTTAAGATAGGTTTGATTTACCAAATAATAAACTAACTATATTACCCCAGATGGGTACTATTTAGTTTGGTGTTAATAAAAGACTAATTGTTGGAATTTATTCTTTTATTATATCTTTTCTCGCTTACCGTTGGTCGGGGCGATGTTTTCTTGAGTCAATTAATTTTTGAACTGATTAACTCAGACAAATGTTTGATTTATATACAAAATGGTCATACATTAATCAATACTAATAACAAGAATGACTATTTATACGATTGAGGCCAGGCCTGCGCAGCATGGTGAGTTGGTATGTTCACGTGACTGAACATCCTCCGCGGCGACTTTAGTTGATATGAACCGGCGAGGTAATGGGAGCACGTTTGAAATTTGTTCTGATGACTGTGTAGCTGTTGTTTTCTTGCATCGATATGCAACGATAAGTGCGATAAAGGTGGCAATGATTCCGTAGAGTAAAACGTAATGATGAATATCGTGATAATTTAATTGTTGGTTTTCACTTTCTGCCAAATTTTTTAGGTGTGTAACATTAGTTGATAGTTAATCCAAATCCATGAGAATGTTGTTGAATTCATGACTCATCATAGTTCTGTTGGTGGTATTTTCGTATGTGGCATTTTTGGACCGGATAAGCAGGCTGCTGAGGTTTATCGTTGGTTGATAGAAAGACTTCATTCTTGTGTTGAAGTTTTCGATTGAATGTATAGTTGTCATTCCATCCGTGATAGTGCAGGCTTTATGTAACGTGATAATTCCCGTTCCATTTATGATTGTGGTTGTCACTTCTTTATTACATACGATATTTATTGTACGCTTTCTTTCGGAGATAAAAATCCATGCGCTTGGATCGTGGGTTGGAATCCATAAGTTTCTTGGTAGCATAAAACGAATCTGGCAAGCATCTGTTTGTACTTCTTTATTTATGATTATATCGATCTCACAAGATGTTGGATTATTTTGTATATTATGAATAACGTTGTGGATCATGCAGAGATATTCTGAAGATCTCATGGACTTGCAAGATGTGAGCTCGTCTTCTGACATGGAGTAATAGGATTCCCTATTCAAACTTAACAATAAGAGTTCACTTGATGGTTCTATATAAGCATACATATCTTTATGCTTGGTTGGGATAGCAATCGGCTTTAAGATCTGATATATTCTGTTGTTGAATAACGGCATCTTTATTTCAAAAATTAACGCGTTCTTTATTTGTCCAACTTTAGCCGTCATCATCTGGTACAAGCTTATCATGTTATTTTCTCTATATATGGTGGCATCAGCTGGGATTATTTCATGTAATTTTTGTAATTCTGCCCTGAGTTGATTAGGTTTGAGAATAAATGTGTTTATCTTGCTATGGTGAATGTCTATGACGACGTCAATTAGCTGCTGTTGCATTGAATAAAAGTTTACCATTTCCAATGATAGGTGAATCCATAGAGCCATGAACCTTTGTACTGCTATATGCTCGTTTTCGTTTCTTTTTATTAAGTTGTGTAAAGCCACTGTTTGCTTATCTATTTCTTGTAGTTGATTGTTTACTGCTATCCAGTCCCTTTTGACGATATTCGTTGTTGATTTCATTATTGAAATTTGTTCTTTTAGCAATTTATGAATGTGCTGTTGATCATTTTTTAATGAAGTGATTTCGTTATCATACCGTTGTGCGTCGTCTTGGTCGAGAATTCCAAATAGTTGATTTGTGAGAGTACCAACTACGTTCACTAAACCTCGCTTCGTCCGAACATGATTGTAAGTGGGTTGGAGTATTTCTTTGTTGAGGTTTATATTGGAAAGTTGTTGCTTCATTTGTGTTATTGCGGGCTTGCAAAGTTGTCTTAGTTGCAACCATCCCTTATCCTCGCTACAGGTTTGAGTCATCCTATCAACAGCGGCTTTGTATACTTCAGCCTCTAAGAACATTGCCGATAAATTAAAGTAAGATATTATAGTCCATTGTTGGTGGGAGAGCTGAGCTATCCCAATGTTTTCAAAATATATTCCCATTGTAGAAGTTAGAGTTGTAATATCAAAAGTCGTCTCCTTTAAAGTTGCTGAGCATATGCCGAGTACACTTATTAATGGAAACATAGTTAATAACATCAATTTGGATTGGTAACAAGGTCTAATTGTCCTTTTTTTCTTTTTTGGTTGAGGACTGATTTTTACTTTTTCTGCAGCTATTTTTACCACATCGTCTATTTGCCCTCGCAACCATTTCCTTGGTGGATTTTTCCCTTCATGTGTTTCTGTTGACTTACGTTTCCTCGTGGTGATGGTGTTGCGAAACGTGGTTGACAATACGGTGATGGCCTCGGTATCCAATTCTGTACCTTGTTCTTGTATGGTGTTTTCAATTGGGAGAGGTGCTAATTTTGTCACTGGCCTTTTTATAAGGGCCCTTCCGGGGCCGCGGAGTGTAGCTACACGAACGATTCCGTCTTGTCCCGGGTGAGTTTGTACAACCCGTCCAGTTATCCATCTGGATGGTGGAACATTGTTGTCTCGAATTAAAACAAGTTGTCCAATCTTCAGATCTGGTGTCTTCGTGGTCCATTTTGCTCGTTGTTGTAGTTGATGCAAATATTCTTGGGACCATTTTTTCCAAAAGTCCTCTTTCATTTTTTGGACCAATTTCCATCGAGTCAATGAGTTTATGTTGTTGTCTGAGACTCTGACTTCAGGCTGGGTTATGATAGCATCTCCAATTAAAAAGTGACCTGGAGTTAAAACGGTCGGATTACTTGGATCATTGGTCATTGGTGAAATTGGCCTTGAATTAAGGCAAGCCTCTATTTGACAAGTTAATGTTGTTATTTCTTCGAACGTCAAAGTTGTTTCGCCTATCACTCTTTTTAAATGATATTTTACTGATTTTACTGCGGCCTCCCATAATCCTCCAAAATGCGGTGCTCCCGGTGGAATAAAATGCCATTTAGTACCATGTTCCGTAGTAGAATTTACAATGTTTGAAGCTATTTGTTCTACTATTTCTTTTTTTTGTAATTCCATTGTTTTACTAGCGCCAACAAAATTAGTACCATTGTCGCAAAAAATATCGGAACATATTCCTCGACGAGACACAAAACGTTTGTATGCCGCCATGAACGCTTCGGCTGTTAAATCACTGACCACCTCAATGTGAACAGCTTTTGTTGCCATACAAACAAAAATTGCTAGGTAGCCTTTATACGATTTGTTGCCTCTACCTTTCGATACTCTTACGTTGAAAGGTCCAGCGTAGTCAACTCCTGACTTTAAAAATGGCCGAGCAGGAGCTATTCTTGCTTCTGGTAAATTACCCATTAGTTGATGCTTAATATTTTTACTGAATCGGTGGCATCTCAGACATTTTGATATTTGTTGTCTGACAACATTTCGACCATTTATGATCCAAAATTTTGTTCGGATGTGTGCGAAAGTTAACTGAGTACCGCCATGCATCGTTGATTTGTGGCCTTCTTGGATGATCAGGTTAACAATTGGATGTGATTGTGGAAGAATCAAGGGATGTTTTTCATCATATGACCAGGCGGTTGAGTTTTGTAATCGTCCACCAACTCTTAGCAGTCCATCTTTTAAAAATGGTGAGAGTGATAGTAACTTACTTTTGTTGTCGATTGGTTTGTTGTTCCTTAAATTATGAATTTCATTCCTATATTGGGTTAGTTGAGCCCTTCCAACTAACTGATGGAGAGCTTCTTGCATTTCTTGAGGTGATATAATGTTACTTATTTCGTATTTCATTAGTTTTAACTTGTTGATAAATCGTCTACAATATGATATTATTCGTTGAATCTTCTTTAAACTTGAATGTTTTATGTAAAGATGATCAAATGGGTTTTCGTCGTCCTTTATTTCCGTTGTTTGAGCTAGTGCTACTAATCTTTTCTCTGGAATATTTTCAAATTTTTCAGAAGAATTATGAACTGGCCAATTTGTTGGAGTGTTTGTTAACCAACTTGGACCATTCCACCATATTTGGTGTTTTTCGAGACAGTCAGCTTCTATGCCTCTTGAAGCACAATCAGCTGGATTTTCAGACGACTTAACATAGTTCCATGTTGTTGGGCTGGTTAGACTGTGGATCTCTGTTACTCTGTTTGCAACAAATATTTTAAATCGATGTGGTTCTGTTTTGATCCAAGCGAGCACTATCATTGAGTCAGTCCATGCGTAAGTTGTTATTTTGGAAATTCGAAGACTTTTAGTTACTTTTGCCATCAACCTCGCAAGTAACAACGCTCCACACAATTCTAGCCTAGGAATTGTTAGTTTTGATTTTATTGGTGCGACCTTTGTTTTTGATATTAGTAAATAAGGTCGAGGTGCACTATTTATATTATCTCTTTGGTAACAATATATAACTGCTGCATATGCATGTTCAGATGCATCGCAAAATCCATGCAGTTCTATGGGCGAATTGTTGGAAGTGTTTACCCACCTCGGTATTTTTATTTGTTCGAGCGCAGGCAATGAATTTTTATAACTGTTCCATCTCATTGAGATGTCTTGAGGTAATGGTGCATCCCAAGACAATCCTGTTAGCCAAAGTTGTTGGAGTAATATTTTTGCTACTATAATGGTTGGTGACAACCATCCCAAAGGATCAAATAATTGTGATACCTCGGATAATAATTTTCTTTTGGTGGCGATTTCAGTTTTCTTCTCTTTTATATTTATTTTGAATCCGAAGGTATCAGTGTCAGGATTCCAAGATATGCCCAGAGTTTTTATTGTGTCATCTAGTTTGATATCCATTGTACCGATTGCCCGTGATTCGAGTGGTATCTGTTGTAATAGATCTGGCTTGTTACTAGCCCATTTCCGTAGTTGAAATCCTCCTTTACTTAGCATTATAATGATTTGACGTTGCTGTGTGTGTGCTTCTTCTACAGAATCACTGCCGCTTAGTAAATCATCCACATAGAAATTGTGTGTAGTTATATCGGCTGCTATGGGAAACTCCTTTTTCTCATCATCGGCTAACTGTTGTAACGTGCGGATGGCCAGGTATGGGGCACTAGCTGTTCCAAAGGATACAGTTGTTAATTGATATTCACGAATTGGGTCTTTCTCGTTTGATCTCCATAGTATCTTTTGATACCTTTGGTCATCTTTATGTATTCGTATTTGGCGATACATTTTCTCGATGTCCGCTGTGTAGACCACCCTATGTTTCCTCCATCTTAACAGGATCGAAATCAATTCCTCCTGTAGTGTTGGCCCAACCATTTGTTGATCGTTGAGGCTCTTATTATTGCTGGTTTTAGCTGAGGCATCGAAAACAACACGTAGCCCTGTCGTTGTGCTGCTTTCTTTTACTACTGCATGATGTGGTATGAAGTATTCTTCTGCTGGACTCATTTCAATTTCACAGAGTCGCATGTGACCTAGTTCAATGTATTCGTTAATGCATTTTTTGTAGTCATTGGCATATGTTGGTGATGCTGCGAATTTCTTCTCCAACTGCAGGAATCTGGCTAATGCTCTTGTTTTTGAAGCCCCAAGTATTGGTGGATTATGATTAAATGGGATTCGAACTGTATATCTCCCATCAGCGTCACGGTGATAATTTGCCTCATAATGTTCCTGGCAGTTTTGTTCTTCTTCTGTTAATAGCCTGTCTTGTTGTACTTCTTCTATTTCCCAGAATGATTTTAACCTGTTGTCAAGTTCCGTTTTTGTTATCATGCACTGAACCCTTGGTGGCTCGTTATAGTTTATTGGTCCACATATTATCCATCCTAGTTCTGTTTTTTGTGCCACTGGTTCTCCTGTTTCGCCTTTTACCACCTCATTCATTACTATCGCTGGGTAATAATCTGCGCCCAATAATATATCGATTTTATTAGGCCTATTGTACTCTGGATCTGCCCATAACAAATTACTAATATGTGGCCATTTCCAGGCATTAAAACTGTATTCTGGTAGATCTCCCACTAGTTGATTTACTATTAGCGCGCTTATTTGTGTTTTGAATTTCGACGGAAATCTCGGCTCAATATTGAATGTCATCCGTTGTTCTGCTACTCCGGCTGTCACTCCTCCTACTCCTTTAAATTCTACATGCGTTTTCTTGCTCTGTATATTTAATTTTTTAGCTGCCTCATGAGTTATGAATGATGCTTGAGAACCTGGATCAATCAGCACTCTAAGTAGTTGTGGGTGACCTCCGTTGCTTGGAACTTTAACTAATGCTGTGCTCAGTATTACCTGAGCTGCTGTTGTTGTGCTGTCTATCATGTGTGTTTCCACAACTGGTATGCCACGTTTTGGGTTTTGTCCAGGTGGATTTATTTGTCGGCATTCAATTTTGTTAGTTGCACCTTCTTTGGTGTGGAGAAGAGTATGGTGTCTTCCTTTGCATACCACACATTTCCCTTCTGTCAAGCATATTTTTGAAAGATTATGTTTTCCTAAACATATCCGACATAGATTATTCATGTTGCATATTTTGCTGCGATCTATTGTTGACATCTCCAAAAATAATTTGCAAGCTTCAATCGTATGTGATCCTTTACAATTGACGCATCTGTTTGTTGTTGCTGCTAGCGTTGTCATGGCTTTTTGTGGTTGTAATCGGCCGGTTGGTAAGGGCTGTCGATTCGGTTTACTTCCTAGTGCTTCTAGTGATTGGAATCTTTTTTCCAAAAACAACAAAAGGTGATTCAAATTTTGAATCTTTTTTGGGTCGTCTAAAGTTGTCTCATAGGCTCTGATGGATTCGTTGTCTAATTTCTTCTGAAGTATGTGTATTATCAGGGCATCATATTTGTCTTCACCATTCAAGATATTATTGATGTTGTGAATGGCTTCACTTGTTGTGTCATGCATTGTTCTGATTCCTGCCGCGGTTTCTGTCATCATATTTGGTTGATTAATTAGTTGGTTAAAATATGCTGCTGCCAGAATTCTTTCGTTGTTGTAGCGATTATTTAATATATTCCATGCCACCTGATAATTTTCTGCGGTTGATTCAAGATGGCTTATTATTTTAGCGGCTGGACCTCCTAAATGACTTTTTAAGTAGTTGATCCTGTGGGTATCCGTAAGCACTTGGTTTGTATGCACGAGTTTCTTGAATGTATCCGCGAAACCTTTCCATCTTATGATTTCTCCATAGAAATGTGGAATTTCAATATTTGGTAGTCGGATATCTATTGAATTGTGTTTTGATTGTTGATCATTCTCAATCTCCATTGTAATTTCAATCACAATGTCATCATGCGCCTGCTTAATATTATCGAAGTAATTCTCCATGAAATATTTTGCATTGATTTCATCTTCTTCTGAAACTTCTATGTTTATTTTATCGTCGAGGTCCATGATTTGTTCCATCATCCTCTCCATATGTTTCAAAACAAGTTTTAGTGCTTGTTTTGATTTTTTTTGTGCCAATGCCTCTTTAGCTGTGTTTATCTCTCTATATAGAGCCCTCATCTTTATATTTTGTAGCTTCATCATCTGGTCGAACTCCTTCCTGTTGGCTGTCGCGGAAGTTGGAATGTTATTAGATGAGCTTTGTCTTTCTTTTCGTGTTGGTTTACTGCTGTCATCTGTACTTAAGATTGTTAAGGATGTACTTTGCGAGTGTTCCGCTGATGTTGTTGGTGTCGGTGTTAGTGGTGGCCCGTGGTTTAATCGTTTTCGCATATCATCGATTAGGAGGTCGTAAATCTCCGCTATCTTCTTTCGTGAGTCGAAGTAGGAATGATTGTGCTCTAACGGTGGCTGCATCTGTCGGATGATATCATCCGTTGCGACATATTCTGTGTACAATGCTTTTAAAGCATCTATTTTTGTTTCCAGATATGTCTGCGTTTTCCGAGCATTTCCATCTTTATTGTAGTTTGTGTGCATCTGAATTATCTTGCCGCCTACTTCTTCTTGTTTGCCTAAGGTCGACATTGTTCCGCCGTTTGTTGGTAGTGTATTGCTGGGTATGTCGCTGTTGTATGACGGCTTGAACTTGTAGGTGCTGCTTGGTTGTTAACTCTGTCGATTGCCTGTTGTTTGTTGGCTTGCTATAGATGCTGGTTGCTTGATGACTCGAATTTGCAGATCGTAAATTTCCAGTTGGTTGTTGGTGTTTTTGATGCCGGTTGTTGTTTGGCGATGTACTTCTCAATTGGTGCCTGTTTTTTTTTTTTTTTTTTTTTTTTTTTTTTAGCTTCGAAGGACCATGTTTGGTCTCAAACTTTAGTTCTTAAGTTGTAAATTTAAGATAGGTTTGATTTACCAAATAATAAACTAACTATATTACCCCAGATGGGTACTATTTAGTTTGGTGTTAATAAAAGACTAATTGTTGGAATTTATTCTTTTATTATATCTTTTCTCGCTTACCGTTGGTCGGGGCGATGTTTTCTTGAGTCAATTAATTTTTGAACTGATTAACTCAGACAAATGTTTGATTTATATACAAAATGGTCATACATTAATCAATACTAATAACAAGAATGACTATTTATACGATTGAGGCCAGGCCTGCGCAGCATGGTGAGTTGGTATGTTCACGTGACTGAACAACACGACTAAAACTGACAACTAGACGTGAATTATAAAAAATTAATTAATTTTATGTTTTATTTATGTGCCAAAAATTAAAGATTCTTAAAGCTGGCATCTTTAGAAATAATCCTGTACTAAGTCACGTATCAAATAATACTGCATTATCGATAAATCTGCCTGTATCTTTGACCGCTAGTTTACCATGGAAAGGTACAGCCATGCCCCTTATTGACGATTGGAGCATCACAGATTCCACCTAGTGGAAAAATTTTAAACTGAGGTAGCTGCTAATTTGACGTTCGAAATTGTTGTAAACAATTCCAATTTTGAATTGTAAACACAATTTTTACCTACTAGATTGATAATAATTGTAAATAATTCCAATTTTGGATTATAAAAACAATTTTTAATTACGGACAACACACGTTTTTTTAACACAACTTCCTCTTGAATAAAAGGATGATTTGTTCTCGACAAAATTATTTAGTTGTACCGAGTGCACACACTTAACGCGATAGTCAGCAGTGAGCAGATAGTGACTAGTTTCCACAACGATGGACAATAGCGTACACGTAAATTTCTAATAGTTTGACATAACAAACATAAGATTTTAAAATGTAGATATTTTTTCTGCTTGGCCAAAAAAAAAAACATACATGAATTATTCGAAATTTACTAGGCCATTCCGAAGTAACGCTCGATGTGACGCTGAAAATTATTTTATAAAAGAACTAGGAGGTACAGCCCGTCCTAGGACGGATACAATTTTGTGAATAACTTTTGTTTTTTGTGAGTAACTTTAGTTATGTAATGTTTTGCTAAAGATATTACACCTAATGGTGATGTCTAGCGGCCGCTGCCACAATTAACATTTGAACATTTGATGTAAAAGTAGTTCGAGATTAAAGGCTTTTAAGGATGATTTTACCTTAAATAAACCTTAAACCAAAGAGTAAAGGCTTTTAATAATGAATTGGTATTTGTTAACTTGCTGTCAACTTGGTTTTGGGCGTTTTGAAAAAATTTTAATATTTCTTTTTGATGACTGCTAAGTTATTTTTACAGTGCAAAAAAAAATTGAAAAAAAAAAAATTTCAAAAAAAAAGTCATAGTAACCTTTGAGCGCATTACACACAAACATTTCTGTTTAATTATAGTAGTAATTGTTGCAATCTAAAAATTTACTGAAATTAATTTTGAATAACGGATTTGACAAAAATTATAAATTCTATTGTAGCAGTAATCTGCATTAACGCTATTAACACATTAAGATATTATTTAGATTTACCCATTATGTTCATTCAAATTGCAAAATTATTAAGTTCTAATAGTAGATTACATACCGAGGCAGAAAGTGTTCCATTCCTGTCGAGAGAACTTTAGTTTACCGAGAGGCGTAGCCTCGAGGTGAACTAGTTTTCGAGACATTAATAGTACTTTTCGCCGAGGTTTATATACTATTTTATTCACAATCAGAGGCGTTTAATAAAACAGGTATCATTACAACATAAATAAATAAAAACCTATCTCTATAATATTATCGTTTATTTTGGCAAAATATTAACACTTAGTAGCAGGCGCTGCACAATTGACATCACTAGTTGTATTGCTTTCACCAAAAATAAAAAAGTTACAACACCAATCGTATTAGATAGACCAAAAAATAGTTTAGCTAACCCAAAATAATTTATACCGGTTTTCCATCGTCATAGTATAATAGTATAATAGTATTATGCTATTATACTACGACGATGGAAAACCGACGTTCATAATATAATAGTATAAATATAATATTTCGCTAGCTATCAAAAATATAATAGGTAGCAAATTGTGTTTTTAACATTGTAAATTTATCTGACTGTGTATTATATTAACAATTCGCAAAATTAGCATTCGATTTTTTTTTGTGGTACCTACATAGCTTGTCTAAATATTATAATGGAATTTGCAGTTATTTTTTTGAAATTAACATTGTCAAAATCGGCATTTTTTTTTCTAAAAATCATGGAATTAAATTTTTAAAATAGGAATTATACCTACGTTCACCTAAAAAAAAACTATAATTGGTGCTAACTTCATCGCGTGCGATGGAAAACCAACAAGGAATAATATTATAATAGTATTATACTATTATGCTATTATACTATTGACGATGGAAAATCAGTGGTTAAACAAATCTTAACCTAAATTTTAGTTTTAATACCTGCCACAAGAGTCGAATTGACAAGAAAATACACGAAAAAAAATTAGACCAAAATTTGGTTAATTTTTGCTGTTGCTTTGACCAGCCGTTAACCAAATAAAATACCTAACTCATTTTGGTTGAAAGCAATACGCTTAGTATGTAATCACTATAAATCGATAGTGGTGCTCATTACTATTTCCTTTTTTACTATTGCTGACCGCTTAAAGTGTATCCATGGAAATCGCTCACTTTCTAACCTTTAAGAGGTTGGAAACGCTATATGTTACCAACTGATTGTGAATAAAATAACGCGGTCCTACACATGTGTCCCAAATATTTTATCTAATCAGCGCAGTGCATTCAACAACAACAATTAGCATGTAAACTGTTCCATTATTGCAGAAATAAAATAAATAATCTCGCACATACATATGTATATGTACAGTAGCGAACTTATATTCCGCTTATCTTATAACGTAAGGCCGCTTGTTACATATTATTTTATCTTACAAGTATACAAATGAAATTGTAATACGCAAAATTATCTTGCAGCTTCCGGACCAGCCAAAAATTAAGCAGAACTCAAAAAATTAGGTTTAGTCAAGCTTTGTCGTTTAAAGGGTGTTATTCAAAATTGCAAAATTATCGATATGTTTGAGAATATTTTCATTTTTGCTTTTCTACTGTGTATTTATATAAATTCTGTGCTCGGTATTGTCGGTGGTCATATAGCAGCAGCTCCACCGCTCGATGATCCTGTTGTATTTGTCAGATTGTTTAGTCGAGACGCTCGTATCGAAGGTATCCATAATAATAAAACCGGAATTTATTCATTTCTTGGAATGCGCTATGCTGAGCCGCCAATAAACGCAAACCGCTTTCTGCGAACGGAATATAAACGGTTGAAAGGTGATGTGGATGCAACAAAATTTGGACCACCGTGCCCACAACCCGATCCAGCAAATTTAGCTAAAACCATTGGCAGCGAAGATTGTTTACTGCTGAATGTATTTACACCACAAATGCCCGATGAAAATACAGGACTTCCAGTTATTGTTTGGATACATGGCGGTGGATTTCGTTATGGATCGGCAGCGCAGTATAATCCAACGCCATTAACAATGAAAAATGTGATTGTTGTTCCGATTCAATATCGCTTAGGATCACTCGGTATAATCGGTGAGGGTAATCGTGATTTTTCAGGAAATGTAGCATTATTTGATATGGCGGCAGCATTGCGCTGGGTCAAGGATTATATTTCGTTTTTTGGCGGAAATCCTGATAATATAAAAATTATGGGACATGGATCGGGTGCTACAAGTGCAATACATTTATCAATGTCGGATATATCCAGTGAATCAATAACAGGGGTGATTGCTATGTCAGGATCAGCGTTCACTAAATTTTCATTGGATGATAAACCGGTGCAAAGCACTAATGAAATAGCGCAAATTAATAACTGTTCAACAGCTAATGAAACTGAAACTGTACAGTGTCTGCGAGGAAGATCGGCTGATGAAATCGTAGAAAATGATTCTAAAGTGCAAGGTAGTCGTCTGTCGAAAGATAATATTATTAAGATGATGACGGGATTTGTAGGTATTGCGCCAAACGTTGAAGTGCCAAATGATTTGCGAGGCTTACCAGGATTTATTGTAGCCGATCCCAAAGATTTGTTGATTAATGGGACATTTAAGAAAATTCCATTACTCTGTGGTGTGACCAAGGATGAAACTGCCAATGGTATTTTACGTAAGTGCGCCTTAAGTATACAGTTTTATATTATGCTAACCACATTTTTATTTTGACAGCCAAGGAAATTGAATCCATATTTGCCACTCTAGACAACTTTCTCGGCCGACTCCAGCCTTTGATTGGGCTTGAAGTGTTCGATTCAAATGAATTGACAGCTACGTTAATGGAACTCACAAATACATTAAAATTGCCAGCATTGAATGATTTTCTGAAAATTCCTAAAGGTGCCAGTCTAAGCGATATAGTTACCAAATTGGTCAAAACCACTACAGATATTTTTTTCAATTTGCCAATATTTTTGACGGCCAAAGAGTGGAAAAAAAATGCCCCTTCGTATTTGTATAGTTTTGAGTATGCTAAAGGCCAAAAAACTGGAAAGCAATTATTATCCGGGATACCACTGGTGAGTAAAGCAAATAACGATAAATTGGTAGGGCATGGCGATGAATTAGGTTTCCTTTTTGACATATCCGACATATTTGGAAACCCGTTGATCCAATCAAACGTGAAAAGCGAACAGGATTTAAAGGTACGAGACTCTTTTACAAATTTAATAGCAGATTTTGTTCGAAAAGTGAATACGACCGCATCATCAAAACAAGAAGCAGGTTTATTAGGTTCATTAAATTTAAACCGGGAAAATTCATTCGTTAAAATAGGTGATCAAATGACCACCGGAGAGGATTTCCATATCTGTGTATTGGCCACGCTTGGCCTACCATTAAGTTCATCTTCGGCTCAGTCATGTGACAATTTGCTACCTGTGAATAATTTGGTTGATATGTTGACCTTAGGTAAACCACTCATAAACGTGCCGGCTAATCAGCCCAGGCGACCATTATTAGGATTATTTTGAACAATGTAAATTGATATTTTAATAAATACAGCTCTGTAAATGTTCTGCACAGCAATTCAGTATAACACACATTCTTTGTCGTTTTGCGTATTATCTCTATTTTACAGTTGCATCATTTCCACACGATCAATGTAACAAAGAAATTCGAATTCAGTAGATTGACAGCTTTGATCGTGTTCAAAATGAAAATTATAATTTTCCTAATATTTTCGTGTTTTCATAGTCAAGTAAGCGCAATTGTTGGCGGTGTTACGGCGGCTTCTCCACCACCTGATGATCCAGTAGTTTTTGTACGACTTTATAGTCGGGACGCTCGCATCGAAGGCACCCGGAATAATAAAACTGGAATTTACACATTTCTAGGAATACGATACGCCGAACCACCGATAAATGCTAATCGTTTTTTAAGACCAGAATATAAACGATTACGTGGCGATGTTGATGCTACAAAATTTGGGCCGCCTTGCCCTCAACCCCATCCAGACCAACCAAATCGTGTGATTGGTAATGAGGATTGTTTGTTAGTGAATGTATACACCACAAAAATGCCCGATGAAACTACTGGATTACCTGTTATTGTTTGGATACATGGAGGTGGTTTCCGGTTTGGATCGGCATCGCAATATTTGCCTGCACCACTTGTATTGAAAAATGTTATTGTGGTGACTATTCAATATCGTTTGGGTGTACTGGGTATAATAGGCGACGGTGATCGAGAATTTCCAGGTAACGTAGCACTCTTTGATATGGCTGCTGCTGTCAGGTGGGTAAATGAATATATTTCGTTTTTTGGTGGTAATTCGGATAACATAAAAATCATGGGACATGGTTCGGGTGCTGCTAGTGCTGTATATCTATCACAATCCAAAATACAATCAAGAGATTCTATAACCGGTGTTATAGCAATGTCTGGTTCACCATTAACCCAATATTCGTTGGACAATGAACCAAAACAAAGTGTAAACGATATCGCTCGTATTAATAACTGTCCAACTACAAATGAAACCGAAATAATACAGTGCATGAGAAAAGTTGGTTATCCCAATAAAGTTGAAGTGTCTGTAATTCTTTGTATAAGCACTATTAACTATAATAATTTTTTAGAAAAATCTCAATGAACTTGTGGAAAATGATTGTAAAATACAAACTGAACGGCTAGCTGGTGAACGTATCGCTAGAATGATGACCGGATATCTTGGTACAGCCCCTAATTTAGAACAACCAAGTGATGACCGAGGGTTACCCGGATTCATTGTGTCAAATCCTAGCGACGATATAAAAACGGGGAAAATCAAAAGTATTCCGTTACTATGTGGCGTCACAAAAGATGAAACCGCCAATGGAATAATACGTTAGTATAGTACCTATACGAAAATCTATCAGAAATAAATCTTTACAAAACTCATTGACCTTTCCACTTTTCAGCTAAAGAAATCGAATCAATTTTTAAAACATTAGACAACTTTTTGGCCTCGTTGAAACCACTAATCAATCTAAATGGAATACTTGATAACGGCAATTTAACAATGGTAACCAATCAACTATCAACGGATCTTAATCTTCCGAACATAAATGATTACCTGAAAATTCCAGAAAACTTAAATCCAACCGAAATATTATTAAAAATCATCGAAATGACAACAGATATTTTCTTTAATCTACCAATATTCTTAACCGTCAAGCAATGGAATCAAATTGCGCCATCATTTCTATATCGCTTCGAATACAAAAGTAATAAAAAATCAAACGGACGAGACTTTCTCGCTGGTTTGCCGATCGTTTCGAAATCTGATAATCCTCAACTGGTCGGGCATGGTGATGAATTAGAATTTTTATTCGATGTCGCAGATATATTTGGTAATCCATTACAAAAATCAAACAATAAATCGACTACCGACCTTAAAGTACGCGATACCTTTACGAATCTAATTGCTAATTTCGCGGGGATAACTAATGCCACGAAAACAGTTGAAAATTTTTTTAAACTACCAAATTTAATATCGCTGCAAAATTTCCAACAGGAGAATTCATACATTCGAATCGGATCGGAGATTTCCGTTCAAAGTGATTTTCGTTTTTGTGAACTGGCTACATTTGGATTGCCTCTTGAATCGTTAAATATTAAGTCATGTGAGTTGTTGGCGCCTATAAATCAAGTCATTAATAAATTACCAAAAATAAATAATACGCAAGTGATTAGTGATTTGGGAATGAATAAAAATGTAAATCCAATTATAGATAAAACTTCGATTAGGGCGCCAGGTAATAAGATATTTCAAGGATAAAATGTTGGTTATAAAATTAAAATATTTTACTTAAAACATTTTTATATAATATTAATTCTTCTTAATTAAATAAATTGTAACACTTTCAATGTAAAATAAAAAACGTTAAACCTTCCACTACTTTCATATTTCACCCTTGATTGTAAAGATCCATTTAATCCTGCCTTCCACTAGTGTTACATCCCATGCAAAATTTGGCCATCTCAACGGTACCCCTCCAAATACATCGATCTATGTCAAAGAACGCAAGAAACGGTGACGGATACTGACTAGAAGGTACTGCGGATTCGAGAAAATGAATTCATTCCCATAATTTTTGATTATATAAACTTGAACCATTTTAGTACAAGTTGTGTCCAAATTTAGCAACTACTCAAACCATTTTGCATAGTTTCCCATCATTTCCGCTGTATTCAATTTGGCGCCAATGTCGTTTCTTTGACGTAAAATATCTATACTTTTTCCAAAAAACGCACACTCGACACCAATATAATTTACCAACACCTTTATTGCCTTTCGCTAATTCTCAAATCAATTCTCATTTTGCGACCAAAATCGCTGTCGAGATGTCTCGCTTTTCAGTAAAAACTTGTCTAGTGCCATTTAAGGCAGGAGGGGTAACTACCGGGATTTTGTATTTCTTAGTAAAGAGCTCTGAATTGGACGGATTTTGCCCAGTCCACGTTTGCTAGCTCATTTCATAATGAGCTTGCACAAGGGCAAATAAGATCACTAGCATAATATTTGAACCGATCACGAATTGTTGCGTATCACCACAAACTGGTACAGCCAACAAGGAAGCTGATATTACGCAATAATCGAATGAGGAAAAGGAAATTAATAGGAAAGTATTAATAAATGTCCAATTGTAAATTTTCGGAAAATGGACCAAACCAATCATATACATATAAATTGTTACAAAAGTACTATAAATTGTAACAAAGCAACTGTGGAGTTGTCGCTTTCGAAACAAACAAAATGCAGTCTAGTTCGTTTTTTTTTATTCTATCCGACAGGAAAAATGTATGGGAAAGCTATTTGATTTATATTTTTTATATTAAACATACACGAATAATTATAACAATTATTTCGAGAAGAATTGGACATTTATCCTAAGTTGTTTATATGTAAATAAATTTACAATCGGAATAGGAACAAAATAATCGTGAAGTGTTTGGTGTATAATATGGGTAGTAAAGATTGGCGCTCGTTTGTATATGGGGGATTATCAGCAGTGACAGCTGAATTCGGTTTGTTGCTTTTCTATTGCATGAACGGATATTAGCAAATTATTCAATAAAAATGTTTGTGAATCTATTTAAGGCACATTTCCAATGGATACAACCAAAACGCGGCTACAAGTTCAAGGGCAAGCGGGTGATTCAAAATTGGCTGGTTTAAAGTATAAAGGCATGATCGATGCAATGATAAAAATATCAAAGGAAGAAGGTGTAAATGCATTGTATTCTGGAATATGGCCGGCAGTGTTGCGGCAAGCTGTTTACGGAACCCTTAAGATTGGAACGTACTATTCGTTGAAACGGTTTGTAACCGACAATGAAATTTTTGAAAAAAAAACGAAAAATAGCAAAGAAAGTGTAGGAGTTAATGTTATGTGCGCAGCATTAGCTGGTGCTGTATCATCCTCTATCGCAAATCCAACTGATGTACTAAAGGTTCGGCTTCAAGTAAAGGGGAAAGGGGGATCCAATGTATTTCGGATGTTTTACAAGATTTATGATCAAGAAGGGCTTAAAGGATTGTGGCGAGGTGTTGGACCAACGGCACAGCGAGCGATTATTCTTACTGCCGTCGGTTTGCCCTTGTACGATTCTTGTAAAAGAGCTTTAACAGATCATTTGGGTGATACCGTTGTAAATCATACGATGCAAGTAGCGCGGAAATTTCTTTAAGAACAACTCTTTTAAATATTTCCATTGTTTAGTTCTAGTTTTATATCCAGTGTAGCTGGGGCTGTTGCTTCCTGTCCTATTGATGTTGTTCGAGTAAGTATTTAATCGAAAAGAGTAATTCAAAAGTCAAAAATTGTTAGAAATATACAAAACTGATTTGCGTTTTTTAGTTTCTGTATTTCATTATTTCTCAAGTTGTTCTTCCTGCCTATACAGCGAAGATAAAATTTTACTATATCGACTTTTTTATTCTCTATATCTAAAATTTCAGACCCGACTTATGAACCAAAAAGTTGTAAAACAGTCAGGTAAAGATTCATCGGGTCCCCGATTATATAAAGGAAGTTTTGACTGTGCGATACAAACAGTAAAATATGAGGGTTTTATGGCACTATACAAAGGTTTCATCCCAACATGGTTGCGTATGGGTCCATGGAATATTATATTTTTTATTACCTATGAAGCATTAAACAAACTGTATTAAATAGTAAACAAAAATATCTTTAAAAATAAATTATAGTTAAATTCAACAAAAAGCGAGCGATCACTTAAACTTAAAACATATTAAATCCTATTGAACGAAACAAATAAATCACTGGCATAATCATTGTGTTCTAATCAAACACCAATTATTGTAGCTAAACTTCATCACAAATTGGAGCAGCGAATGATGCAGTTTATTATGGAACAAAGGAGCGTTTCACACGAGTGTAATAGTACGGATCAATTTAGGGCTCGATTCCCTTAAGGGGTTGCCCCATGCAAAACAGAAAACCGGCATTTCAAAACATTAAATCCTATTTATGGCAAAGTTGCTTCACTTTGAAATATGAAAGTTATTAACAAATTGTTCAATTCTTTAAGCTCCACCATATTCATAGAAAATTGTATTAAAAATTATTTTATTTCATTCAAAATACTCCAATTTTATATTTTGCCGGACGTCAAGCTAAAATTCGTCCGACAAAGTATAAAATTGGAGTTTTTTGAATGAAATTAAAACAATTTTAATAAAATTTTCTAAGAATAAGGTGGAGCTTATAGATCCGAAATGTTTTATCATTTTGATGTTGAAAATGATACAATTTTGTCAAAAATTGGATTTGACGGTTTGAAATGCAGGTTGCATATGGCAATGTCTTTAGTCGTTTCGCTTATCACGCCAAATAACAGTCGATTTTCATATTTCTTGTATAAACCGCGTACGGCTGCTGTGAAAACATCATATTGCACTGACTTTTTATTTATTTATTTATTTAATATATTACCTACAGTGGTATACAATCGGCAACAATAAATTAAATCAAAAAATGAAAAGTATGTAGGTAACAATTAAAAACAATAAAATGCTTATAAGGTCTTAAAAAGCTCACGTCTAAACGAATCTCTAGTCAAATTAAAATCAAAAACATCGTTTGAATAATTGAAAAGTCGAGACGTGGTCAAGGCTGGCTCCGAAAGTTGATAGTTTGTTGAGCCAGAATCGATTAGTAAAAACCATCACGACGACGCAGACAACGTTCAAGAGCATAAATATTGAATCGTGCGAGTAATTCAGCACAATCAATACGATACAAAAAAATGTCGCGAACAAATAAAACGCAAGCCGCCATCCGACGCTGTTCTAAACCTTGTAATCCCAAAAGGTTGCAGCGCTCATGATAATGTGGAATAGCATAATTATTCATTGGTGGTGTACTGCGAAGTGCGTATAAAACAAATTGCTTCTGAACGCTTTCAATTCTATCAGAATGACACTTATAAAAAGGAGACCGAACCTGCGAGGCGTACTCTAGCGGAGAACGGACAACGCCAACATACAACGACTTTCATGTAAGCGGGTCACAAAAGCCCCTGCAGTTACGCTTTATGAAACCCAACATCATATAAGCCTTTGCTATAATAGAATCAATGTGCCTCACGAACGTCAAATCGGAAGAAAATACTACCCCAAGATCGGACATATACTCTACCCTTTCCACGACTCCATTAAACAGCGAATACTCATGAAATACCGGAGAGCGAATGCGATAGAAAGAAATAGTTTTACATTTAGCTATATTCAGAGACAATTTGTTGTTAGCCGACCAGACACAAAATGTGTCTAAATCCCTTTGCAACCTAAGACAGTCAGATACACTACAAATTGGTGCAAATATTTTCAAATCGTCTGCATACAGCAGGCAATGCGCGAACTGAAAGCACTGAACAACATCATTAATAAACAGTGAAAAAAGAAGAGGTCCCATATGACTTCCCTGTGGGACACCTGAGGTAACTCGAAATAAAACTGAGGATGAGTCATAGATCTTAACATACTGCCATCGATCCGAAAGATAAGATTGAAGCCACGTAGTTGGAATGAATTGACAGTTTAATTTCCCAAGCTTATTGATAAGTATCGAATGATCAATCTTATCAAAAGCGTTTGAGAAGTCCGTGTACACAACATCCAGTTGTTGCCTGATTGCAATACGGCTATGTAAGTGACCACAAAAGGAAATCAGGTTGGTCACTGTGGATCTTCCAGGATAAAAGCCATGTTGAGCAGGACAAATTAACGTTTTCAAATGAAAAAATAGAAATTTTTGTACCAATGCTTCGAATAGTTTCGGTATAGCAGAGAGTATAGCGATCCCACGGTAATTGCTGATTTGAAAATCGGGCGAATGAAGGAAATCTTCCAAGGCTCCGGGATACCCTGTACAGAGGCTTTCGTTAAAAATAAACGCGAGAGGAACAGCTAAACCATCCGCACAGTTTTTCATAAGGATGGGTGGAATGCCGTCATGTCCTGAGCCCTTATTCACGTCAAGTCGCGCCAAAGTATCGGAGATCTCATCTACAGAAAACCTCAACAGACTAAATTCCGAACAGTCACTAGAATTAGTAATAGTAGTATGAGATTGCTCATAGACAGACTTAAAATAGTTGGCAACTGAATTATAGATATCCGAGGGCCGACTTGCAGATGAGTTCTGATAAATCATAGGTGACGAAAATCCAATAACATTTCTTTTGCTGTTGATGAAATTCCAGAAATTTTTAGGATTAGTAGTAAGATCTTCTTCAATCTGCAAAATATAATTATTATAAGGGAACCGGTTTAAAATTCGAAATTTTTACGACAATAATAATTTCAAATGTTTACTAGCACACCTCCTGCTCACTTGAAAATATATCGTGACAAGAAAAGTTGATTGAAATTACAGCCGTACAGGGTTTATAGAAAGAATACAAGAACTTGACTGTTATTTGGCGGGACAAGACATAAGTCGGGCCCTAAATCTGAAAATCCCTAAGGAAAAGACATCTACAAAATGTAACAAGATGTCTGAATTTTTTTTGAAAAGTAACTCAAAGTAATTTTATAAATTGTTGTGCTTAAAATTTATCAAAGCAACTATGGAATTGGTGTATTCGAAACAAACAAAAAATGAAGTCTAGTTTATTTTTTCAGTTAAGCCTCCAGGGCGCCTCGTAGGCAATGGCAAAGGCGTTTACTTTTATTTTTATTTTGATATAAACCAAAATTGGACTTTTTTTATGCTCCTTGCACATACTATATATAAATTACAATTGGAATAGAAACAAAATAATTGTGAAGTGTTGTGTAATGAGTCGTTCCTGGCGCTCCTTTGTATATGGGGGTCTGGCATCGGTGGTGGCTGAAATTGGTTGGTTACTTTTCGATTGCATTTAGCAGTAGTAAAGCTTAAGACTATATTAAATCAAAATGTTTGTGATTCTTCATTTAAGGTACATTTCCAATCGACACCACCAAAACTCGGCTGCAAGTTCAAGGGCAAGCGGGCGATTCAAAATTGGCAAGTCTAAAGTATAAAGGTATGATCGACGCACTTATTAAAATATCAAAAGAAGAAGGTGTATCGGCATTGTATTCTGGGATAGCGCCGGCGGCAATGCGGCAAGCTATTTATGGAACCCTTAAATTTGGGACATACTATTCGCTAAAACGGTTTGTAACAGAACATGAAATATTTGAAAAGAAATCGGAAAAGGGAGAAGAAAGTGTAGCAGCTAATGTTGTGTGTGCGGTATTAGCTGGTGCTATATCATCGGCTTTGGCAAATCCAACTGATGTGCTTAAGGTTCGAATGCAAGTAAAGGGAAAAGATAATTCCAACATGTTTAAGATGTTTCACGATATTTATCATCATGAAGGTCTTAAAGGGCTTTGGCGTGGTGTTGGGTCTACGGCCCAGCGCGCTATTGTCCTTACAGCTATCGATTTGCCCTTGTACGATGCTTGTAAAAATGCTTTAATGGGTCATTTTGGCGATTCCGTCACAAACCATTCGATGTAAGTTGCGAGGAAATGTTTTTCAAGAACAACTGTTTTAAATATTTCATTGCTCAGTTCTAGTTTTGTAGCCAGTATAGCTGCGGCTGTTGCTTCCTGTCCCATTGACGTTATTCGAGTAAGTATTGATTATTTAGAAATTAAAAAAAATATTCTACATTCTTCAAACTGAAGTCTTCATAACCAGAGCCAGCGAATACAAATATTTTGCTCATCTTTTTAGTCTTTATTTGATATTTTTTTTATTTTTTAGACGAGACTCATGAATCAAAAAGTTGTAAAAAATTCAGCTAAAACAAATTCATCGGGTCCCCGTTTATATAAAGGAAGCTTGGACTGTGCAATGCAAACAATAAAACATGAAGGTTTTATGGCACTATACAAAGGTTTCATCCCAACATGGTTACGTATGGGCCCATGGAATATAATATTTTTTCTTAGCTATGAAGAATTAAACAAATTGTTTTAAGTGTAACGGACAGAAATATTGTTAAATTGTATGTTGTATATAGTTAAATTTAATAAAATCAAATTATTGTTAATTGGCCGGAGTAAAAACGTATCTAGATCGTGATCGAGTCTTCGATTAATTAGATTTTTATTTGAATTGAATCAGATTCATTCGTTTCTTATTTAAATCAAATATGAATTTTTTTCATCGAAGACTAGATCACGTTCAAATCGAATTCCCAAATAGACCTGCTGTTCGTTATGGCACATTTACTTACGGCACAGAATACAATTCGGCATGTTTCGGTACGGCATATGGTACACTATGACATTAGGTATATTACGGCATGTTTCAGTACCGCATATTTCACTAAGGCATCTGGTACACTATGGCATTAGGTATATTACGGCATATTTCAGTACCGCATATTTCACTATGGCATCTGGTACACTATGGTATTAGGTTTATTACGGCATGTTTCAGTACCGCATTTTTCACTATGGCATATAGTTCACTATTTATAAGGTACACTATGGCATATTTTGTTTATTTTATTCGTGAAGGAAAATTTTAGGGTGATAAAAATCATTTTAGAATCACACTTCTGTCGTATTTGATGAATTTCATCATATATGCCGTTTTGAAATTTTCCGTTTTGTGCCTGCTGCGGAATTCTTATTCGGGCGCGCCATACAAATGCTTGGTCCACTAAGAAAAATAAAATAAAAACAAAAATAACTTTTAGTAACCGCCATTTTTTAAAAATATTTTTCCCTATTTATACTTTTTATGCCTTACTGAATATGCTGTTTTGAACGTTGTATGGTCTTGAGGGGGAAGGAGGATATTTTGGGGTCATATGAAAGGTTATTTCAAGGTCAAACATGGTTTTTGAATAGGAACCTATATTGTACGTAAATTGTATATGGTCCCTCCCAATTACCTTTTAGCTTTGAAGATTTTCCTTTCTTTGGTTGTGGGTTGTACAGCCATACTAAATCTCCTTTGTCATATCCTTTATCGTTTCCTCTTAGATCGGAACGGGCTTTTGATTGATCGCTGTTCAGCTTGATATTCTTTCGAATAAGCTCATAGATCTCAGCCATTCTGTTTCTGAGGTCGCTCACGTTGTTCTCGGATCCGGTGGATGGATATGACCGTTGATGGTGTAATACCTGTAGTATCACTACGATATGCTATCATAAACAGGGGGATATGCCGATCATAGTTCTCCTGATTTGATCCAACTACTTTTGCCAGGTGCTCTTCTAACGTACGATAGAATCGCTCGATCATTACATCCGATTGTTGATATAGCGGTGTCGTCCTTGTCTTTTTAATACCGAGCACTTTGCGCAACTCCTGGAACACATTTTATTCAAAAGTACGACCTTGATCTGAATAAAGCTCCAACGGTACTCCATATCTGCTGATCCAGTTGTATACGAATTCTCCGGCCACTGTTTGTGCTTCCTGGTTTGGTATTGGATTAGGCTTCCGGCCACTTACTGAAGTATTCGATAGAGCGAAATCCATAGCCAATCGTTCAAAATTTTACATTCTGCCTCGGTTTCGCCTTGCTGGTCCTTATTGCTAGCTACGAAAGTGTGACACTTTTTGCACCAATCTTCAACATCATGGCGGCAGTTGACCCAGTAGAAAGGTTCCCTCACTTTGGCCAAAGTTTTATTAGCCACTTCATTTAATGCTTTCGCAATTCTGCATTTTGTTAATACGGTGTGCATTTGCTTAGTTCTTCCATCCACACTTTCCCAATCTCGTTTTAGCACACCGTTCTCCATCTTGAATGAGTCCCACTGCGCCCAGTAGCCTTTTAGCATTGGAGAAGTCTTATGCAAGTTTCTGTCCTTTCCTAATCCAAGCTCTTACTGGGGCGAACGTTGAAACTTTCTCCTACCCTTCGACGATACTCTTCGTTGTCCATCCTTCCGGCACCTCCACGCCAATCCGGTTAGGGCTACTGATGCCTCCTTTGGTCGACTGTCATGATGACGAGGATTTTGATCTGCTGGTTTTACTGTTAGAGCTCGGCATGCTCTGGCAAGTTCCTTTGCGATTCCGGTACACTCTGGATGGTATCTGCTGCTTTACCCCTTAATGCCAAAATTAATCCACTTGATAACTGTTTCGCGCCCCATTTTTTAGTTTTGGCTGCTGCCGTGAATTGCAATTTGAAATTTGGCCAAGAAGACTCACCGTCGAATACTGGTGGTTTCATGTGGTTGGAGCTGCCGTTTCGGTGGTGATCCGATGAGTTCGACTGTACGCTACCTTCTCCATGCTACTTTCTCCAATTTCTTGTCGACATCGTCCTCAAGCGAGGTTATTTTTGCTTGAACTCCTTCGATTGATTGTTGGAACTCTTCCCTTTATAATTTTAGAGTCAGTCCGACTGTGATGTTGAGGGGTTTTGATCTTCTGAAGCTGGCACCTTTTGTCACTGCGTGTTTCCTCCACCTACATCAATGTTTCGAGCCGCAATTGTAATTCTGATCTCATTCCAGAAATTGGGGCCCACTTGCAGCAAGAGCCTCTTTCAATTCAGCGAGGTTCATCCTGTTGACATCCACTTTTCATACCTGAGTTTTCCGGATTGCAAAATCTTACTTCTAACACCAATTTGTTACGGACTGGGCTTCTGAGTTCGTCTGGATTTTGCAATCAAAAACACTGTGTACTTTTATGTCACTTGACTTTATTTCACTTTATTTTTATACACTTTAATATTTGCTTTTACTTTACTTATCTAAATCTGGCCGCTTGCCACTGGTGGGGGGCTATGACAACAGAGTTGGTTCACTTATTAACGATTAGAAGTAACGCAAAAACTGTACTGTGTTTACCATATATACCAGTTTAATACTGTTCCTGAAATTTCCTTTATTGCGTGTCATAAATCAATCATCTTCATTCTTGGGTATTCTGTTTATGACACATAATCATGTGGAAATATCGTTTATGACTTGTCATAACCATCATCATTCATCATCGTCTGCGGGCGGTATTGTGAATGTATTTGTGTCGTTGTTCATTTATTCTTGAATCACTAAACCACGCGTTCTTTTGTACGCTACATATCGGACGTTCTTGTATTTACTAGATCATTATGAATTTGAGCGGTGGTGCATAAACATTTTTCGATGTCCACAATAAATAACCGTAATAAAAATATTGGCTACCGCGAGCATCAAACCATCAACCTTCCTGTTTATATCATGCGTCAATCGTCCACGCTATTCACAACGTGGATCTTATGCAGGCCTCAGATGATCAATAAGTATTGACAATATAATATTGTCAATATAGAAAAAAACTATTGGCAAACAGCATTTGTCTCAGACGATCAATACTACTGGCAATATACTTAAACGTCAAACAATAAAAAATATTTATTTTCAGGAAATACTCCACTTTGAACCATGTTAGACAAAAGTAAAGCTTGTGTAGCGATTACGTGGGCGTTGTCAATAAAAAAAAAATTAAAGGGTGTTGAACCTTTTTTTATTGTATGCCAGATTTTTTTTCCTCGGTTGGTGTAATCTTTCCATGTAACATAACACAATACTGGAAGTTCTCTATATGTATAAACAAAGCTAATTAACGCTTCTTAATTATCAAGGGTTTCTGGTGTATTCCTGTTGTCCATTGAGGTTTTACTTGTGCTATCGGTGAATTCCATACCGCACCATGTTGTATATGTATATAATGTATTTACCAAGTTATTGTTAATTGCATCACATTTATTTCGATATATTGTATTATATAACAGGCCCCACTTCGATATATTGTATTATATAACAGGCTTTTATTTCGATATATTGTATTATATAACAGGCCGCATTTAATTTTATATTTATTGTATAAATGCAATGCTGCATGTAGGTAATTGTTTCGTTTTCTTGGTTATGTGCACCAAATTCAAATTTTTACAGCTCTTTGCATAGGTATTTTATCAATAAAGTATCTCAGAAGATCAATAGTATTGTAAATATTATATCAATATTAAAAATATTTTGATTTTCATCAAACAATCGCCACAATATTTTGTATATTGACAATCCTTCAATTAGTGTCCTCACATGTTCAATAGTATTGCCAATACTGAAATATTGGCAATAGATATTGATCATCTGAGGCCCGCTTTATGTATGATGGCCATAATCGTCACAATATACATATATACCTTAGCGAGCTGTGAAAATCGGTATTATATAATAATTTTGAAATTGTTTAATCGGTGTGCTTTGTTTAGTATTGCCCGTGTTGTTGCTGAGTTTGGTTATGCGGGGTTTGTAGAACACAAAAACTATAAAAGTGGTGAAAAGACTCGGATGGCATTTCCGACCCCTCAAAATAATAGGGAAATCTAGGCCCTAATGGTGATTTTATGACACAGGAAGATAGGAAGTTAAGAAGATATAGGAAGATTGACACGACCAACCAAATTATTTAAAATGTCACAAGCCCTGCCTACTAGTTCCAAGCTCGAGTTTAAAAATTTCTTACTTTGAGCAAAAGTTGTCACAGAATTACCAACTAAAACAAACCAAAATTTAAAATTATAAACAATCTTGCCCATATTTTGACAGCTCTAAAAAAAAAATCCGCTTTTTCCGTAATATAAAATAAATTTCATTATTTTTCTTTTTATTTAACAATTAATCAAATGTCTAATAATGAATCAAACCCTCGGTAATTAATAATTAATATTAATATTATTTTGGTTTCGCTGGTCGTCTAAATATTTTCATTTTTGACAAAAAATGAAATATGTAATAAAAATATCATGCATTATTGCAGCAAACATAAATTTTGCATTTAGGGAACTGGTCTTCGATTATAGTTGTATTTCTTGCCAAAAATAAAAAAAATTATAACACCAATCGTACTAGATAGACCAAAAAATAGTTTAGCTTCACCCAAAAAAAATTAGTGGTTAAACAAATCTTAACCAAATTTTTAGTTTCAATGCCTGCCACAAGAGTCGAATTGACAAGAAAATACACGAAAAAAAGTAGACCAAATTTTGGTTAAGTTTTGCTGTTGCTTTGACCAGCCGTTAACCAAATAAAATACTTAACTCATTTTGGTTGAAAGCAAACCATTTTATATCAACGAAATAATACCAACGCGGAATTAATTCGGTGCACCCGAAATACATTCGCGGGTCATGCTTCTAAAATACGTATATTGTATATATTAGAAATTTGTATTCAAATTTGTATGTCCAACCGACATGAAACTCAAAGCGTTCTTCTTATTTGATAAATAAAATGGCGCAAAATAAAACTATTTATTTTGAGTCGGTAGTGACTAACTTCAACTCAATACTATGGTATCTTTCTATGTCATAACCACACCATAAGCAAGCTTTCATTTTCCGGAGCAAAATTGTCTTTCATTTTTCAAATTGTCTACTTCGATGCCTCAAGAAATGATCCTTTGATTTATAAGTTTATTATCTAATTACGTTATAAGTAATTAACGGAAATTAGGAAAAGTAACGTATGTAACATGTAAATTACTTTGTCGAATTTTAATGGATGCTTATAAAGCGCCACTTTGCGCTCTTGATACCAAAATATCTGTTTGTTTATGCACAAAAACGAAATTATAGGAAAATGACGATGTTTGTGCCACTTCGATCAAAAAAAAAATTCTTGTAGCGGTATTTGTGGTACGCAAGCTACTCTTTTGTCAGACTAATAGCTGAGGGCTATTTGGGTATTCGATTCGAACGTGATTGAGTCTTCGATATATTAGATTCCTATTTGAATAGAATCAGATTCATTCGTTTCTTATTTAAATCAAATATGAATCTTATACATCGAAGAATCGATCACGTTCGAATCGAATGCCCAAAGAGCCCTGCTGATTTACATTCAATGACATTCGACGTCCGCAAAAAAATTGAAACACAACATAGGAAAAAGTACAAAGACAAAAAGAGAAAAATAATCAACTGCTTAAAAAAGTCAATTGAAACCCGAGAAACAAACCCAAAAGTCGTCGCCTACTAATTTTTGTAGATGTCGAGTTTCATCTTTTTTCTGTAAAATCGTCGATGCGTGAATAAAGCTTGGTTTCCACGATGGCGAGGCGAAAAAATTAGTCAAACTAAAAAGAGAAAGCAAAAATTCACCAATAGTACGATAGAGAGAAAATACCATTTTGACAGAAAAATTGGGACGTCCAATTTTAAAAATTTTTATTCAGCACTCCGAAATAGGACGTCTAATCCGAAAAAAAGATTAGATGGATCATCTTTTTTCGGATTAGTCGCTGATTTTCGGAATTCATATTGTCAATTTGAAGAAAATTTTATCTTTATTTTATTATTGCCCGATTTAGATGAAGAAAAATGTTTGCCTTGCAAAAAAAGAAGATATTAGTACATTACAATTTTCGTTTGAATGACAAGAACAAAACATAAACATGCAAAATTATGTTAGCGTTTTTTTTACCAATTGTTACTATAAAAACATTAAAAATAAATATGATACTATAAAATATACTCGACCCGACTATATTTTTTGATATTTTATAGTAACAAACAAACACAAACACAAAAAAAGTATATTATGAAAACCTATACGATGACCAGAAGTCAAATGTTATAGCAGAAAAAATCAAATCAAAAGCAGTCTTCCCAATTTTATTTATTAAGTTTTATTTTTGTTTACTAACAATCTTATTTATTGTTATAAATTTTATTTTTGTCACATTACTGATAAATGTCAAAAAATATAACATCCAATTATGTATAAGCCGCCAAAAAATTATAGCATCGCCATTTTGGTTTACATAGTCCTTTCTCATTTTAACTAATGGATATTTTTTTATTGCGTGCAGCTCTATGTAAGGCAAACATTTTTTGCAAGGCAAACATTTTTTGCAAGGCAAACATTTTTCTTCATCTAAATCGGGCATATTAAATATATTTTTTTTTTTTTTGATTTGGGGAACACATTTTTCATCGCCAGAATCACTCTCAGTGCTATTTGAAAACATAACGGCATATATTGCCATTAGTATCCATCACAGTATCAATTTTTAACAAAATTTAATTTTAATATTCGAAACGTCAAAAATAAATAAATAAAAATTCGGAGTAACGACTTGTTGCAGTTTCATTCGATCTTACGTTATTTTTTTTTATTCCTTCCTCTTTTTAATTTGACTAATTCTTTCGCCTCGCCATCGTGGAAACCATGCTTAAATAAATGTAGTAAGGTTACATAAATAAGAAAACCAATCATTTGTATTGGTTTATGACATTTTTTCTTTAAATTGATTTTTTATGTGTAAAGAAAACGAATTTTTGATTTGACATCTGCATCTGCGAAAATCTTTGAATGTAAATCGGTCTCAAGAGTTCAAAAACCATTTTTTTTTATGTCGAATTCTTTTCGTTTTTTCAAATCAATGTAAATTTTGTGGTGCGAAAAGTACACGAAACCAAATTGATGTTTTTTTTTGACGTTACTAACAACAACAAAAATAGAAACTTCATTTTGTATTTGTCAAAGTTGTGAATATACGAGTTTTTGTGCTTGATTTTAAATCATTTTAATTGTTGTTTAATTATTTTAATCGTTTAAATAAAATTTTCAATATAAACAGTTTTCTCCGTCTCGATTTTTATTATCCTTTTGTTTGTTTGTTGTGTTTAATTATTTTAATCGTATGAAATGTATTCAATATAAACAGTTCTTTTCCGTCTCTTATCCTTTTAATTGTTGTACTTAATTATTTTAATCGAATTAAATAAAATCAAGGCACAAAAACTCTAATTGACAACTTTGACAACTAAAAATTGACGTTTCTAATTTGTTGTTGTAGTTGATTTATGAAACAATATACATTTCGTAAAATTGATGTACATCGAAAAAACATTAGGGCTCGTCACGAGCATTTCGTATTTGCGTATTTCGTAAATTTGACGTCTCTTCTGATTGGTTTAAATTATTTCCACTAAGGACGTGTTCGGTCTGGCCAAAATGAAAAAAAAAATCACGAAAATATACGTCAAACTCATTTCGTGCTAACTTCACCTCATTAAATATACGTCAAACCTGACCGAACAGCCAGAAATGAAAAATTTGGATTTATACGTCAAACTCTACTTAAAACGCCGGTACACATGGAGAACGAATTATCATTTTTCACCAAATTATGTAAGAAAATTGCTAAAATAGTGAAAAACATATGTTTTAACCTTACAATAGCTAAAATATCGTGCATTTTACTATATAATATATATAAAATTTTAACAGGTTTAATACAAATTTTCAATTTATCATCTTAAATTCAAAATTATCAACAATAAATTGAAATTTTCTATTAAAACTATTAAAATTTGATATTTAGTAAAATGCACGATATTTTAGCTATCGTTAATTAGAAACTTTCGGTTTCCACTATTTTAGCAATTTTCTTACCTAATTTAGTAAACAATGAAAATTCGTTAAATTGTAAACAAAATCTGTAGGACTACTATGTATTCCGATCATGGCACTATTTTGGTTTTCCTTTTCCCATTTATTTTTGTAATTTTTTAGTGTCCTTTGTATGAATTATTTTTTCCAAAGTACCTATACTAAATTTTCGGAAAAAATTGGTCCATTTCATCGCAATTTAAACAACAAAATTGCTATTAAATTCAAAACAAAATGCTAGTTTTTAATTTGTTTGTATTTTTTTAGCGATTAACACTTATGATCTTAGTTTTGTTAAACAAAATTTTTTGAATATGGCTATTTTAAGTATGGCTCAGAGAATTCGAATGTGACATCTCGCCCTGTTAGCTTTTTACATAATTTTTACATTTTTTAGCTTTTTACTAATGTAAATGTCTCAACCTGAAAAAGTAGAAAAAAAATCATTAGCCCAAATTATATTAACCAGAACAAGAAAGTTAAAGAATTTTGGATGAAATGTTTCTGTAAGTTTATATCGAAGACAATATTAGCTATACGTCTCAGTAATGTTTGTCTACAAAATTTACTTTGCGACTTATTCGGCTTTTAGTAAACTTGGTTTGATCTACCAAAAAAACACAAGGGCAGGTAATCCTGATTTATAAATTTGTAAACTGCACTCACTTTAAGTTCAATTGTAATTTGTTGTTTTAAGCAAATGAACTTTGATCACCTGCGATCCATCAAGTTTGACACGAATGCGATTACCTAAAATTTCAGCTGGGAATACTAAATCTTCTAAGATAGCATCATTGACAGCCGTCAATGACGATCTTGATCGTGGGCGCTTTTGCTTCGATTGTGTTCTTGTTTTACGTGTTGGCATTGATAAATTTTAATGAATACAACATGTTTACCGGACAATTTCTTTTCTAATTCACGTACTAATCTGGTTTGGATTTTTTGGAATGCCTTTTGTTTTGGCATTGGAACATAACATAAATAATGATTCCCTAAAAAAAATGAATCATAATTAGTTAACATTTTTAACTTAAGAAATCGTACTCATACCTTTTTGTTATTGAATTCAACTTCACGGGTGCCTGTAATAAACAAATCGCACACGTTTTGCCCATTGATTTCTCAAAATCATCGGGTTCTGCACGCATAACAATGTAGTTGATCTAAAGGCAAAAAATCAATACATCACTCAGCAACAGACAAAATACACTAATTACTTTATACCACAAATTGGATAAGTCCACATTTCACTTATATTTAAACAACATTTTAAATTTAATATTATTAAAAAAAACAGCTGATCAAAATATATATATTTTCATTTGACAGCCAAATCCACGAAATTTTGACATTTAAATCCAAAAAAAAAGTTGGATTTTTGAGTGCGTTTAATGCTACATATTTTGACATATAAATCGTAATTTTTTTTTTCATTTTGGCCAGACCGAACACTAGGTAAATAAGCAAGAAATGTCAAAAATAAACACGCTCACAGGCTACTTATTTTCGTAATTTCTTCAGCGTATATGGTTATTGCTGGATTTAAAATTTTTTCTGTGATTAACAAGTGATAATTTTGAGTAAATTAAATTAATTTATTGTTTATATGTACTTAGCTTTACTGTTGATTGCCTTCAGTATTGTTTTTTTTTGTGTGAATTATAAATTACATCAAAACGAGCTGTAGACAACCTTGCCCATTTCGCAAAATTTGCATTCTTATTTATTAATATTTATTAAAAATCACAAGTAATCACAGAAGATCCATTATTCAACAGCTAAAATATGTTAGATTTAACTGAGTGTTAAGGGAAAAACCCTTTTACATGAAACTATCTTAACACGTATGAAAATAATTTAATTTTAATAAATAAATCTAAAGAAAAAAATCAAACGACGAAAGATCTAATCAAAAGATTACGAATTTTCTATTTATGTGCGTTTTTATTTTTGCACTTGATTTTCACAAAACAATTTATCGGCTTTGCTTAGGAGGAAGACATTTCAATTAAATTTTTAATTTTTAGTAAATATTTGTAATAATCACAACATAAAACTTCATACATACTTCAATATACATATATGAAAAATATTTCAACATTTAATTTGTTTTTCAAAAAAGCATAGGGAATTGGTCTAGTTTCAATCTATAATTTTAACTCATGCTGAAAAACATTCTTACGAAAATATTTACGCAAATAAGTAGCCTGTGAGCTTGTTTATTTTTGACGTTTCTTGCTTATTTACCTAGTGTTCAATCGGGCAAAAATTATAAAAAATATCATGATATTTTTTATCACTTTTAGCATTAAACGCACTCATTTATCACACAAGAAAACCAACCTTTTTCTTGGTTTTTATGATTCCAGCTGTCAATTTTGAATTCATTTGCTTTAGGATATTTTCGGTACTTAAATTAAATTAAATTTGATTTTTTAAGTTATTTATATGGTATTTACACAGTCACTTATTTATATAAAGATAAATAATAATTTATATTTCGAAGTTTTGTCTGAGAACATAAACACAACAAAACTCAAACTAAAATTATTTGTGTCTCCAATATTTGGATAAAAACCAAATAGTTTCAATAAGCGTATTTTGTTGAACAAAATTTAATTCGAATTATTTTGGGTTCATTTTTTTTCCAAGAAAATAGCTAATTTGATTTAATTGACAAAAGCCAACCTTTCGAAATAAAATATAAATTTACTATGTATTACGGCTCTGGTGGCAGGTATCATAACCAAAAATTAGAATTATGTTTAATTAAACCAAATTTTTTTTTGGGTTAATGTTATTCTTGCGGGGATTTATTATATGCAATTGTTGTTGTAAATTTGTCAAGGAAATACGCTAAATATCAAAATAATTTATAAAAAAAAATAATTAAAAAATATACACATTTAACTAAAAACCTTTCGACAATACGAGTTTATTAAATTTTACAAAGCGATTTAAAATCAAATGTAACATTTAAAACCAATTTATCATTTTTTATCAATTTTGGTTGTTCAATCGGGTTTGACGTACAGTATTACGAAATGAAGTTAGGGTGGGATAAAATATCATGATATTTTTTATCATTTTTGCCCGATTGAACACGTCCTTAGGAGAAATAATTTAAACCAATCAGAAGAGATGTCAAATTTACGAAATACGAAATACGCAAATACGAAATGCTCGTGACGAGCCCTATTGATGTTTTTTGACGAAAAAAACATGATTTTCGATGAATACGTTTATGCTCAGAGTCGAGTCATCTTTTAGTTAACTTTGGATCATCTTGTAGTTATCTTTTTTAGCGTTTATACTGCAGAGTCAAATCGTAGTCGAGTCGAAACCAGGTTGAAACCGAGTCAGAAACGTCAAAAAAAATCATTTACTATCGTATGTTTATATGTTTTTCTTGTATTATTTTCTGAATTTTATAAAAATAAAATAACAAAATTTTATTGCCACACAAAAATCGAAGATTCGCACACGAATTAAGAAATCAAAATGGTGTCTTTTTATTACTACATATTTTTTTGTTGTTTTTATTTTTCGACTCGACTCCGTTTATAGTGAAGGTTTTTAGAGTTAACTCGACTCGACCCTAGACATTTTTTAGGTCGAGTCGAGTTAACTACAAGATGACTCGACTCCGTTTATAGTAAAAGTTAACCTAGGTTCAAACCAGGTTGAACCCTAAGCATAAACGTACTCGATGTACATCAATTTTTTTTTGATGTTTTTTGGCGAATAGAATTTAACATTAAATTGTACAGCACAACTTTGCTTTTGAAATCGGTTCTTTTTTTAATTCTACAATTCGCAACTTGATACCCGTTGAGCACAGTTTCAAAAGTATGTCGCACTGTTTAAAGAAAGCTAAATGAATTCGAAATTACCTAAATATTTTGGAGATTCGTCATAGTTTGATTAATGTTAAATTCTTTCGGGTTACTCGAAATAAAGTAACTTTTTTATCTCCTAAAGAATATGAAAATATTTTTTTAGTTGTGTTGGTGTAAAAAGAGCAAAATAAAGTGAGGTTATGTTTTACTGTCAGTCAGATCAGTAAAACTTTTTTTATTTTGATAAGAAAAAGATGGAACCAATTAATTTTAGCGCATTAATATTCAATAAACAACAAATGAAATATCAAAATGGAGTTTTATTTTTGTTTCCAATTCACTTTGACATTTCACATTTCTATGTATTTGTAAAGAGTAAAGCAAATCTATGAAAAAATCTAGAGTAAAGCAAAATGCTCTAGAGCAAAAAATAAAGTGCTTTATTTTCCCAGAAAGAATTTGTAATGTCAAATTGTTACCCTTCGAGTAAAATTTTTTACCCTCAGGGTGTTTTTTTTTCCGAAAGAATTTAACATAAGACAATACTACACATGTTTTTTTATTCGCTCCGGATAGCTGCTATATCGAGAGCCGTCATTTCTCTACGGCTAAAATTAAATTTGACGCGCTATTTATTGGTAAACTAAACTTATTTAACATTAAACTATCATTTTTAATTCAATTGTTGAGCCAAAACTTGATATAAAAAATATTTGGCTCTACCTATTTATACGGAGCGCTATCCGGAGCCATTTTTTATATGACGGCTCTCGATAGCAGCTATCCGGAGCGAATAAAAAAACGCCGTAAATATTAGCCAGGAGCAGCGGCGTAACTACAAATTTCGCCCCCCCCCCTGCAACAGTGTTCTTGGGCCCCGAAAAATGCTTCTTGTACCTATGAGCAGGTAAAGTTTTAGTTAAAAACTTATTTTTTCCTATTTTCCAGCCTTCCATTAAATAAAAGTATCTGATTTCGAGAGTACGAAACAGCACGTGATTTAGTTCAATGTTCTCAAACAAAACGAAATTTCTTGCAATCGACTCAATTATATGGTGATTTCTAAATACAGTTAGTCACTTTCAAAGTTGGTCGATAATAAATTCCTTAAATATGTTTCATTTTCTACAAGAAAAATGCAAAAAAAAGACAAAAGATAATATTTTAGGATTATTTATTATTTCATAAAACCGAAAATACAGTTATTTACATATTTTAATATTGAAATTTAAAAAAAAAAATAGTTAACAAAAATTCTGCTAATAATTCAATCACTTTCATAGTTGGTCGATAATGACGCAATTAATAATAATTAATAATAATTTAGTTCAATTTAGATAATTAAAAGAAATTAATATTTAGTTGGATTTCCTTTACATTCAATAACACGTGCTAAACGATTTTTCATTGAACTAATCAATTTTTGTGAGTAGCTAGGCCCAATTTTATTCCATTCTTCCTCTATTATTTTTTTAGTTTTTGATTTGCTGGTTATATTCCTTTTTCGAACCCTTGATTTCAAATAATTCCATAAATTTTCGATTGGGTTAATATCGGGAGATTGTGGAGGTGCCTGGATAACTTTGGGGCAGTTGTAAATCAAACATTCGCGAACAATATGCGCTGAATGTTTTGGGTCGTTGTCTTGGTAAAATTTAAATGTTCTGGGAATACCTAATTTTTCAGCACTTTGTTTGAGATTATTTTTTAGAAGGTTGAGATATTGCTCCTTTTTCATTATTCCTTCGATAAATTGTAAATTACCTACACCTGCTGCTCCCATACACCCCCAAATCATTACAGAACCGCCGCCGTGTTTTATGGTAGAATTTAAATTTTTTATATTCAGCTCCTCATTCGCTTTTCTCCACACATTGACCCTGCCATCGCTACCAAATAAATTAATTTTAGTCTCGTCTGCGAAAATAACCTCTTTTCAAAAATCGTCACCCTTATTATTATGCTCTTTAGCGAACAGAACTCTTTTCTTCTTGTTTACATCGCTTATATATGGTTTTTTTCTGGCTGCTCGACCATGATAACAATTTTCGCGGAGCGTTCTTCTAACGGTTTCTGGATTAACAGTCTTCTCAAATTTCTCGAGAACCATAGATGTTAGTTTTGGTGCACTTAATTTGGGCTGTATCTTAATTTGGTTTACTATCCAACGCTTTTCGCGGGCGGTAAGCTTTTTTTCTCGAGGTTTTGGCGGTATAAAATCAATGCGATCTTCATTTTTGAACCGACGAATTATATTCCCTATAGTACTTTTACACATATTTAATATCTCTGCAATTTCTTCATGTGATTTTCCTTTAGTATGATGGAAAACAACTAATTGTCGCTTATCAAAAGAAGTACGTTTTCCTTTGTTAGACATTTTAGAAAAATTTGGCACAATTTCCAAAATTATTCTCTATAAGGTCCTTACTGACGAATAATTTAAAACAGACTAATGTTTAAAACAAAAAAAATATTGTTCTTTGTTTGAGTTATTTTACGTGAATTTGTGTGTATAACGTATCGGCCAACAATGAAAGTGACGTAAATAAATGAAAAAATTGTTTAAAAACTGCGAAGTTCGTATTTGTGTGTATTTATTACGGTACTTTTCTTGCATATGTGTTACGGATAAATTAAATAAAATGAAAAACGTCGTAGAATTTAAAAATATTTTTTTTAAATCTAATATTTTAAACAATTAAATTCGATTTTTGCATCGACCAACTTTGAGAGTGACTAACTGTATATCAATAAAGCATTTCAAATTTCGATTATAATTTGAAAACTATCAAGAATTGTGAAATAATCTCAAAAATTCGCATTTTCAAAGTAGGTATTAGGTAGTCTTTCAAAGTTCTCAAATACCGAATTATCCGTAAGTATGTAATACCAAAGGAAATCCTATTCCGAATAACCTACGAAATTGGAGAAATATTGAAATCTCGAAAAATCTAATAAATATCGCGATTCAGATTTATGTGTAAAGTTCCCACAACTCAAAGCTAAGCGCAGAACATTGCCTTACAAAATTCGAATAAATTTGAAAATCTTTAAGATTCTCGAGTATCGTAGAAATATCGAAAAACTTAAGAAATATAGAATAAACCGCGGAACAATCTCGATTACCCCAGAAAAATTCGATTAATCTCTATATTATCTCGATTGATCTCGAACAATTTCAATAATACCGAAAAATCTGGATATTAATGAATAATTTCGGAAAGCCTGAAAAATTCTGAAAACCCACAAAAATTTCAAAAAATACCAAAAATTCGTGTAAATATCGAATTATTTGTCAAGTACATATAATTGAATACCACTACAACTGAATGCATCAGTCTACTTATCGAATACATCTCTTTATCATTTTGAGAGGAAGAGTGGGAGTGGCCTTTTCATACACTTAATTATTAATTAGTGGATATAGGTTTCGTACCACCAGACTACCTGGTAGGTTTCGCTTACTTTCTATTGGAACGAAAAAATTCGGTGTTTCGCTCCCCCGAGACCAGGGGGCTATTTGGGAATTCGATTCGAACGTGATCGAGCCTTCAATGTATGAGATTCATATTTGATTTAAATAAGAAACGAATGAATCTGATTCAGTTCAAATAGGAATCTAATACATTGAAGAATCGATCACGTTGGAATCAATTAACAAATAGCCTTGCTGACTAGCTTCAATTATTTTTTAAGCCAACAAGCTAACAAGACAGTTAAAGGATCGATTCCTTCTATGCCTGCCACAAATATTGGTTTTGCTTGGGCTGTTCTTCGATTCCTCAGCGAAACTATTAAATCATGTAGATAAATTGAAGGTTGCGCTTACCAGAATTCATTGAATATTAGATGATTCGTGCATTTACCTTCTTTGTTGGCCGTGTCTATCATTCGTTATATCCAGATATGGATGGTGTGAATATGTATAGTTGGAACGTCCGAATTTTTAGGTTGTTCCGATTGAGGCAGTAGTTACGGTGTTAACGGAATTATATGTACATATTGAGCGACAACGGAGAATAATTTAGTTGTTGCGATGACATGATTTGTTGATTTTCGATTCATTTGTGTCCTTTAAAGTGAACTAACTACCTGTTGCACTATTCTGGTTTTCGCGGGGAATTGCGAATTGGGAATTGATTTAGCACTGCACTTTTTAATTCAAGTAAAATTTTGCTTATTGAGTTAGGCGAGAGTTTGCCTGAGTTTAGGCAAACTAAAACAAACTTACACCTGATAAGGTGGGGCCTGATTCTGGAACGATAAAATTCATGTTATGTCATTTTATTTCTCCGCTTCCTATATGAATTTGTATTGAAAAAACAAAAATAACATAACATAACATAAAATTTTGGAAGACAGAATCGGGCCTAATGTTTTATTGAAACTTTTATTAATAGTACTGCAATTTTTTATTTCTTTTTTGGGCACAATAAAATAAATTTTAATGTTTGCTGTTCAATGGGTGGACAACGAATTGGGGATTTAATAATAACCATAAATCTTGGGCATTTGGTTAACGGTCTAAAGATGAAATCGAAGAATAAAAGAATTACAGGTTTTAAAACATTTGAGTTGACTTATTTATTTATTTAATAATTCCTAATTAATTCATTTATTAACAAATATATTTTTTCTTGATTTGTTTTGTAATTTCAGACTTTTAATAAACGTAATAATAAAAAACGTAACAAACATATAATTTAACGAGACCATAAAAATGCATTTCTAAAATAAAAAATCATTTAATACAAAATAAATACAACAAATACACAAATCTTGATTTATTTAAATAAAAATGCATTTTTCGAGATTAGAATTTATATGTAAATATAATAATATAAATGTATCTAAAATAAGGATTTTAAAGGATATAAATTTCTTATTTTTTGGTATATAAACTTTTAATTTGTATCAAGTCTTTTAGTTTTTGTTTGTGCTTAAATAATTTTTTTGTTTGCGCTGGCCAACAATTTCAGCTGCCCTTAACTAAAAAAATGTATGCCGGCCAATTAACAATAGTTTTATTTTTGTTTAAATTTAACTATAAATTATATTTAATATTTTCATTTATTTACATAAACTATTTTGTAAATTTGCTATTTAATACAGTTTTTTTAGCTCTTCGTAGCTAATAAAAAATATAATATTCCAAGGGCCCATACGCATCCATGTTGGGATGAAACCTTTATATAGTGCCGTAAAACCCTCATGTTTTACTGTTTGTATAGCACAGTCAATACTTCCTTTATATATTCGGGGGCCCGGTGAATTTGGATTTGACTTTTTTACAAATTTTTGATTCATAAGTCGCGTCTGAAATTTGAGATAGAGAATAAGAGCAACTCGGTAAAATTTATCTTCGCTAGATGAGACGAGAAATAATATGAATGAAATTTAATTTTGGTTTTCACATATTTGGCTTATTCACACATTTAATGAACAGAACACAATAGAGCTGCTACATTTTTCTTCTTATTTTTCAGTTCTTTGCAATTTAAAGATATTACTTAATAAATTTTTCAAGTTCTGTTCTATCTACAATTGAATACTTACTCGAACAACATCAATAGGGCAGGAAGCAGCCGCACCGGCCAAACTTGCAATGAAACTAGATCTAAATAATTAAATAATTAAAAGCGTCTTCCTTTAAAAATTCACGCGTTACTCACATCGTGTGGTTTGCAACATTATCGCCTATTGTGGACATGAAAGCTGTTTTACAAGAATCATACATGGGTAATTCAACAGCTGTAAGAACAACAGCACGTTGTGCTGTAGGCCCAACACCGCGCCATAATCCCCTAAGACCTTCTTGTTGGTATATCTCATTAAACAACCGGAATATGTTTGCATCTCCTGTTCCCTTTACTTGGAGTCGAACCTTAAGCACATCGGTTGGATTTGCGATAGCCGATGATATAGCTCCAGCTAAAGCGGCACATAGTATATTAACTCCTACACTTTCCTGGTCCGTTTCCGATTTTTTTTCGAATATTTCATTTTCTGTTACAAACCGTTTCAACGAATAGTATGTACCAAATTTAATGGTGCCGTATATGGCTTGCCGTAATGCCGCTGGCCATATACCCGAATATAGTGCCGATACACCTTCTTCTTGGGAAATTTTCACAAAAGCATCGATCATACCTTTATACTTTAAACTAGACAATTTTTTATCGCCTGCTTGCCCTTGAACTTGTAATCGCGTTTTGGTTGTATCGATTGGAAATGTTCCTTAAATAGGATGCAAACATTTTTATTTAATAATTTTGTGCTATAACATGTACATTCAGCGAAATCTAACGAACCGAATTCAGCTGCCACCGACGAAAGACCCCCATACACAAAGGAGCGCCAATCTCTACTACCCATTACACAACAAACACTAAACAATTATTTTACTTTGGTTGTAATTTTTATTTGTTTATGTTAAGAGCGTAGAATTTATTGATCAATTAGTAAAAATATGTTTTATTTTATTTGTATACTTTTTATAAAAATGTAAATCAAATTATATGACTTTGACGTTCCCTTTGCGGCGCTCTGTCAGTGTCGGCGTTTAGTTTTCTTGATTTCCAAAAGTAGTAATAGATTTAATTTATAATTTTCGTGTATAACATTAATAATTCTCCAAATGCAGATGTGTGAGTGTGCTGTAGAACAGTTTATTAGTTTGTAGGGACCACTTTTTTAAAATTGTTTAGACGAATCCGTCGTTTCTGGTTTATAAAGATAAATTAATAAGATTTTTTTAAATGTTGATAATGAATACAAGTACCTACACATTTTTTTTTTTCTAATAAATTTAACAATTTTCACTCCAAGATAAAGTACATATGTAAGCTTAATTTTAAACTTTTAACCCCCATATCATATTGCACAGCACTAAACAATAATTAAGCTATGAACTTCTTGAATCTTTCTTCTGTTGTCATAAAATAAAATTAAAAAATCGTTATTAACAATCTTTACTTCATGATTATTTTTGATTTTAAATCCTAAATAGCCGTTATACTTTTAAAATGAAACTATTTATTAGTCATATGGTTTGACTTCTATATAGTAAGTTCACAGCAAACATACAAGCATTTTGAATTTTAACATTAGCAATATTCTTTCGGCAGTGAATTCCGTGTCAATAATTATAATAAAGTTGTTCATAAAAGCCCAGCCATCCAGCCTATTAATGTGGAAATTATTTGTTAAAATGTGCTGGTGCGATCTTCTGTATTTTTCATAGAAAGATACTTGTGTGTAAATAAAGTGAATTACTTTGTAAACCCATTCATCCAAAAGCAAGGTTGATAGAAATATGAATCACTTGCGGGAATCGAGAATCCACCACCTTTAGATTAGAAGTCCAACGCGCTCTCATCTCAATTAAAGTATTCAAATTACTCTCAAAGTATGAAGTATGTACAATACCAGAGCCAGTACGCTGCAAAAAAGCTTTACAAATGCTCGCATCCACTATTAGAAAAACAATCTGTTCCAAATATTTACTTTTTATTGCAACAAAAAACCTTTTCTACTAGAAAACTTAGTAAATATCCGCTTTTTGTTAAGAAAATGGAATGTCGTCATTTTATTACATGTTAGCATAAATTTTTATAATAAACTTAAAAACTAAATATTGCAAATAAATAAACTTAAATAAAAATAGGTACAAAACAAAAAAACAAACATAAAATTAATTACATACATATTTGGTTGGAGTATTTTGGTTTTATAGTTTATGTAAAAAATAATAAAAGGACTAAGTTTGATGACGTTGGGACGGCTAACCATCTAACGGTGGTCCAAGATAGACCATTGACACTTCGGTATTTCCATAGACAGCTGTCACAGTGGGATACAATTTCTTGTCGGGTAGACCTCTAAATGCAACGCCAAGAAATTCGTAATCCTTTTCGAACGATAACGTTTTATCGTCACAATCCAGTATAACACGTATCCGTTCACCGATATGATATTTTGGGGCGTTATTTAGTAAAGGATATCCACCATGTGCTACACCATTGTGTAGTAAATGATTATTAACTAAATTCCATCCCCAACTTTTGTCGTCCGCCCCTAGCAATGCCACGTAACCGTGACACTGGAGTAATGCTTCTTTAGTTGAGACGCCCACAACAGCCACAGTACCCAGCGGACCTTCCCATACGACTTCCCAAGCATGACGACCTTCTCGAAACCCTCGTTTACCACGACTACCATCTGTACTCTGTGCCACCGGATGACGGTGTAATGTAAACCCGTTCGATCGAATATAGACATTACGTGAACAATCTCGAGGATTCCAGGCATGAAAATATGCCCTCAGTTTACCTTTGAATGTGGGCACCGATAACAGTAGATCCATTTTATAAGCATCACTCGGTAACTTACGCAAACAATGCAAACGCCACAATTCATTATTTTCATCACTTAAATATCGGTACCACTTCCGACTTACCGTTAAACAATTACGTAAATCATTTAAATTTAAATACGAGAATATTATTTCTAATATATTATCGGGTAAATCTGAGGCCAAAGTTTCCGTCATAGTTTGTTTATTTCGAGCGACAGGAGTTTTTCTACTACATACATGTACTGTCAAAAATCTGAATCTGAAATGACATATTACAGGGTGATAAAAAACATTTAAAAATTAATTTCCCTAAATGTTGATACATATCCTGAACATAAATGAGAATCCAACTACCTACTCGGCGGTAAATCGTCGTTCAAAATTATACGTTTATTATTGAATTGATTATTACATTTTTAAAACAAACACTTTATTATAATAATGTTAGTTTTAAGAAAACATTATAAAAAAAGAGTTTCTATTTATTTATAGAATAAAGTAAAACAAAAAATACTGACGTTTCCATGTGAATCCGTCTACATACAAGTTCAATATTTTTTCTATTTTATTTGATTTCTCAATTTTGTTTTGGTTTATTGTTGTAAAAATTCAAAGTTCATACAAAATTAATTTCAAAAAACTACAATTCATAAATGGTTTAGTCAAGTGATCAATATATAATTGTTACTGCGAAATGAATTCTGTTTATAAATTTATTCGTGAAAATCATATGATCGCAACCATTGAATCCTGTGAGGCCAATAAAAGTCTGCGTCTAGATTTATCCAGTTATGATATTGCACAAATACCTGAAATATTATTTAAATGCAGCAATTTGTATAAATTATTTTTACATAATAATAAATTAATTGACGTGAGTGTAAAATAATAAATTTGTATGAAAATTATAATTTTATTGTGACAGCTAATGCATATAACAGTGAAGCTCATGACAGTCGACAAACAATCGTCAACAATGATGGATGTAAAAACAATAGCTTTTTATCCATAGTCATAAATAAATACATTATTTTTGTATATACGAATAAAAATACAATCTAGAGTATTGAGTTTATTTTTGTTTTAAACAAAAGTGAATTTAAAGTTTTAAAATTAGTTAATTTTGTTTAATTTAAAAAAGAAATTAAATCATAAACAAATTATAGTGTAGTGAAGTGAAAATATTCCGTTACTCTCTTCGGAGAGTAACATACAAGAACAAAAAAAAAAAAAAAAACAAAAACAGTGAAATAATTTAGAAAAAATAAAACGATATAACTGTCAATTAAAGTGTTATAGTGAAATAAATTATAATTATAGATAGAGTCAAAAGTGATAAAACATGCCGAAAGAAAATCATATCAATCAAAATGTAGCGTCAAGTGACATAAATATGGATCGCCCCGAATCCGAAATAGAATCTATTTCAAGTGAAATGTATGAAGATGAGGAACCGCCAATGGCGGTTGCAAAAATGGTAACGGCAACGAAACAATCTACGACTAAAAGAAAACTTAAAGAAAGGAAAAATTCCTTATTACTGGAAAACAAAGAATTAAAAGTAAAAATTCAGCAATTAGAGGAAACGCTGGACTATTTATCTGAAAAACTAAACAGCATAGATACTTCTAATAAGTCACAAAACTTATGTCATTTTAAATCAGTAAATGTAGATAGAAAGCTACCAAAACTAATTCCAGCCAACGTAAAAAACATTATTAATATTAATCCTACAGAGAGTAATAATAATGATAATAATAATATCGAAAATAATAAAGATAATACCGAAAATGATTTGTTTATAACAATAAAAAATAAAAACAAAAACAAAAAAACAACAGCAAATAAAGATAATCATAATAATAAACCATCAACGTCAGCAGCAGCAAACATAGATACAGTAACAGAGGAAGCGAACAATACAATTTATAATGATAATGATAACATAAAAACAGTACATTCAAAGAGCAAATCACAAAGGCCACCTCCAATTAATGTGATGTATCAAAATATTAAAGATACTGTGGATATAATTAAAGCAACAAATCTGAAGGACATAGAAGTAAAGAAGATACGAGCCAACAAGCATGTAGTATTTAGCAAATCTATGGAAAGCTATAAACGAATGATTGAGGCATTAAACGAAATTGAAACGGAATATTATACATACACTATCAAAGACAATAAAACAAAAACAATGATTATAAAAGGGTTATCTAACAATGAAGACACGAAGCAGTTGTTAGAAGAATTTAAACAGGTATACGAAAGCGACAAACTAAAATTCGTGAACGTAACTCAATTAGTCACCACGAGGTCAAAACGGGAGAAGGAAAGTCTAGCAATATATATAGTGCATGTAACAGCTGATAGCCAATTATCAGAATTGATCAAAATAAGAAATATTTCTTACCAGAGGATATTCTGGTACCCAATTAGACATGAAAAAATAATTCAATGTTATAATTGTCAGCGGTATGGACATGTAGCAGCAAATTGTAGGTTGGATTACAGATGCGTGAAATGCAACAGCAAACATGAACCAGGAGGTTGTGAGCTAGTGATACAAACCATCGAACCAGAAGATTATACGATTGGGACTCAAACCAACGAAAATAACAATAAAAGTGAGAAAGTGAGCACAGATAAGACATTCTGTATCAATTGTAAAAACTTAGGGCATCCAGCGTCATACAAGGGATGTCCAATATACAAAGCATTATTACATAAGTTAAAATTAAAAAAGGATGAACTTGTAGAAAAAAAGAATAATAACCAGAGCAATAACAGAAATCAATTTAATTCGCTACGGAGAGAAGGCGTATCGTATGCAGATCTTCTTAACAATAGTAATGGTAATGTGTTAAATAATAATATTAATAATATTCCAAATATAAATACAAAGGCTATGGGAACTAACAGTAACAATAGTAATAATTTAGAATTTTTCCAAAAATATATAATAGAAAATAATAAAAGAATGGATATGACCATGAATATGCTATCCAGTCTAATGACAACTGAAAAGTAAATGATGACTCTAAATTTGTTCCTTTTTATTATAATGTTATCATATAAAATTTTTATTTTATTGTTATTATATTATTATTGTTTATATATATTAATGTTTTATGTCGTCAAATAACAGCAAAATTTCAAATTTAAAAATTATTGCTATCAATGTTAATTCGATAGTATCAATAAACAGAAGAATGAATCTAATAAATTTTATAGAACTACATAAACCCGATATATTGTTAATATCGGAAACTAAACTCAATAAAATACATAAAATGATAATTAATAATTATAACATAATACGCAAAGATAGAGAGACCGATAATAAAGCTGGTGGTGGGACGGCCATTATTATTAAGAAAATATTTAAATATAAAGTGTTAAATATAATAAGTAAAAAATTAAAAATATTGGAATTAACAGCTATAGAAATAAAACTGGACAATCAAAATAAAATAACTATAGCAGCATGCTATGCTCCACATAGTTCAAACAATAGCTTCGCAGCGGATTGGGAATTTATGTGCCAACAATTTAATCTTCAATTTACAAACAATTATTTTATATTTGCAGGCGACTTTAACGCAAAACATTCATCATGGAATAACATTACAGAGAATCCACGAGGTATTATGCTCAAAAAATGGTTAGATTTAAATGCAAATTTTTATAAAATGCAGCTAAAATTCTCGCAAAAACCAACATATATACCGAGTGGATCATATTTAGATTTGGTTTTCCATGATAGCCGGCTTGATGTATCAAATAGCTTATCCACGTTACGATACGAAAGTGATCACAGAGCTATTCAATGGCAACTTAACATAACAAATTTTATATCTAACTTAAATGATATTGCATTCTTAGACACAAATGTGAATAATAACGATTCGAGGAATAATGTATTGAATAATATCAATTGGTACGAATATAAAAATAAAATATCGTCGAATTATCAAAAATATCTAACCGAAAATAAAACGCAAATGTTAGTACCAAACAATAGGAATTTAACAAATAATGAAATAGACACCCACCTGAAACAAATTGATGATTTAATCTTAAAAACTATCGAGACAACCACATCGAAAAACTATAGACAGAAAACGGTAAAAGAAATGTACAGTAATAATCTAATTACAAGGTTGTATAAGGCTAAAAGTGAGAATATTACAAAAATCAAACAGATTAAACGACAATATTTTTACGACTTAAATAATCCAGTAATTATTCAGAAATTAAATCAACTAAAATCAATAATAAAAAATATAAAGAAATTAATAATACAAAATATTAACATACAAGTTAACAAACATTGGCAAACGAAAATTGAAAAAATAAAAATTGATAATGGAAATAAAAACATATTTAAAAAAATCAACACATTATTTAGACCCAACCAACAAATAGAAATTGCTGATCTAGAGGTTGACAAATTTAGCGTACGAGCAATGCAAAATATAGAAACAGCTAAGATTAATCTAGACAACACTATAGCCACTAATAATAATATTTTACTGGTAACGGACGAAATTGATAAATTGAAATTAATTGGCGCGTTTAATGAAAACGAATCAAAAACAACTGTTATTTCCCCTTTAGATAACGAAGTAGGAATAAACTTTCAAAAATTTAAGAAACTAAAAAATGAACACAAGCAAAACATTACATTCAGCAGCAATTTGCAAGCAAATAGTTGTAACATTATTTGCGAAAACAATAATTTATTTATAAATCCACTAGAACTAGTGGATATCTTTAAACAACTCAACAGTAAAAAATCATCAGGATATGACAAAATCCCAAACATAGCACTAAAATATATTCCGATGGAAATTATAAATGAATACTGTACAATATTCAATAATATTTTAAACAACTTATATATTCCAAGTTATTGGAAAACAGCTAAAGTATTACCAATATTGAAAAAGAAAAAAAATCCGGGCCAGTGCGAAAACTACCGACCGATTAATTTGTTAGCAAATATAAGTAAAATATTTGAAATTATCATTTTTAACCGAATGAAAATACACATATCTGAAAATAGAATTCTATCCGATAATCAATTTGGTTTTCGACGAGGACACTCGACAACACACGCAATTAACAAAGTCGTATCGGATGTAATAAGAGACTTTAATCATCGTAAAGTAACGGGGGCAGTGCTAATAGACATTAAAAGAGCATTTGACTCAGTTTGGTTAGATGGCCTTATATATACATTAGAACAAATGAACTTTAACGATAACTTAATCCTGATTTTAATTGAAATATTATACCAAAGAAAATTTTGTGTCTCAAATAGCAGAATAGTAACGGATGATTTATTCTTGCTTCATAATGGATTACAACAAGGTACAATTTTAGCACCGATACTATTTAATTTATATATTACGAAATTATTAGGGACTCCTAGCTTAAATTCTTCGGAATGTCAAACCATAGCATATGCGGATGATCTCATAATTTACTCGGCAGATAATAATATTTTACGGATTAGACATAGGTTACAAACAGGACTAGATTATATAAATAATTATTTAACAAAATGGAAAATAAAAACAAACATTGCAAAATGTGAAACAATCCTATTTCGTCAACCGTTAAATAAAGTAAATAAAAATATTCGAAAAAACTGGCGAAATCTAAATTTAAAAATAAATGGTATTGAACTAAAGCAAAATTTAATGGTCAAATATTTAGGAGTCAACTTGGATCAATATTTATATTTTAACAAACATATAACAATACAGATCAACAAAACGCACGCTGCTTTTAAAATTCTCCAGCGATTATTTTTCTCTAAATATCTGGATAAAAGAGTAAAAATAATGGCTTACAAGGTGCTAATTCGTCCACTGATAACGTATGCCGCTCCAATATGGTATAATATAAGCAGTTCTTATATGGAAAAATTAAGAAGAATAGAACGTAGATGTTTAAGAGCTTGTACGTCTAGGTACAGAAAGTTGCATAATTTAAAAGAGTATATTTCAAATCAAAATTTATATAATTACGCGGACATAATACGTATAGATTCATTTATTATCAAATTAATTAGACAACATATCAACAGATGCTGTTTGAACGATGAAAACTCGTTAATATATGGACCGTACCTGATGGATATGACGGCGTTTATGTATTATATTGAACAAGGATATCCTCCTCCAGAGGCCTTTATATATTTGGATGCCAACAATTACATTCAAAATGAATCAGGCATTCCAATAATTTACCATGTACTTAGACGTACTAGTGACAAATATTTTAAAAGTAGGCAATTTAACAACGCTAATTTACAAAGATTTAGTACTAGTATATCGGTTAGAGATATTAAAGAGCACCAAAAAGCAAAGGCAAAATATTGGTGGTTACAAAAGTAAAAATAAAAGAGATTGTCAATGTGGTATAATATAATCATTAATGTAATTTAGTGAGTTTAGCAATAATAAATCGTGTCTCCCTTAGTAATTTAAGCCTTCTAGTCATATGATACACAAATGTATACATACAAATAAGGATCGATAAATTTTTATAATTTTTATTTATCAAGAAGAGAATGTAAAACTGGTAGAAATATTTTCTATTATATATTAGTGGAAAAAAGAACCTGGTAGCGCAGGTATTAATCCAGATGGGTGTATTATTAAATAAATAAATGAATGATAATGTCTTGAGAGCTAGAAACCTAGCCATGGAAGACAATATAAAAAAAAAAAAAAAAAATATGTGGATTTGTAGTTTTAAGAAATTTTCCTACATAAATGTAAAAAAAAAAAAAAAAAAAAAAAAAAATTATAATGTTTCAATAAAAAAAAAAAAATAAAAATTTCAAAAAAAAAAAAAAAAAAAAAAAAACAGTGAAGCTCATATGTATTTTGATATCTCATTTTTAGATACCAACTACTTTTATAAATCTTCAACATTTGTGCACTCTCGCCCTAAGCAATAATCATCTGACAGAATTTCCGCTGGCCGTTTGTCACATTAAAACGATCACTAATTTAAATCTAAGTGGGAATGAAATCAAAAACATTCCTAAAGAAATCTCACAACTTCATTCGCTCGAAGTATTTTGGTGTAATAATACTCAACTCGAAGAAATTCATGATGATATAGGACTGTGCTCGTCACTAGATACATTTGGCGCGCGCGGTAATAATTTAAAACGGTTACCGTCTACGTTTGGAATGCTAGAGCGGCTGCGATGGCTAACACTAGAAAATAACCAAATTGAAGAACTTCCAACATCATTTAGTCTCTTAACAAAATTAATACATTTTAATTTAAAGAATAATGCACTAAAAGCATTCCCTGAAACAGTTATGGATATGAAATCATTGAAATACTGTTATCTTAATAGTAATGCGATTCAAGAAGTGCGCAAGGTGCATTTGATAAGAACGCGAACCATGCAAATTTTGGATATAAATGAGAATCCTTTTGATGATGAAAAATTATTAACTATTTTGGTTTCATTTTCTCATGTCTCTTACGGCCGGCAGAAAGCTGGACGTCCATTGGCCAATGAATACGAGGAAAATGAAGATGATGGTGAATCCGACGATTGGGAAAATAGCGTTGAGACAAGTGATATAAATTCCGAGGAGGGTAGCGAAAATGAAAGGGATTATGAGGAGTATTCTGTTATGTTACCAGATTTGTGTCGTTATTGCATGAACATTTAATAAAATTTTTATTTATAGGATTTACAATAAAATTTGTAATTTAACAAATTAACTACATACTGTTTTATTTTGAACTACCTACTTAGCCAAGACATTTTTGATGTAATATTTCCCGCGTTATTTAATTTAAGGAGAGTATTTATGGATAAATGTTATTCTGCAGGGCTAAGAGTATATAGTGTTCGCGAAACCATTTTAAGAAGGAATTTTTCATCGTCTGAGTACGATAGGTAATGGCAATAAACATATCGATAAGTCCACCTGTTGGAGTGCAGAGTTTAAGGGCCGACCCACCTTTCACACAAGTACTGAAGGGGTAGTAGGAAGTCATGCAATGTACGGATGGTCTATTGGTCTATATAAACGGGACCTATTATAGCTTATAGCATAACATCATCGATTTGATGAAACTACGGGAGCTAGGAATGCCTTAAACATAGATAGAAAAACAAGTCAATTGTTACTCAACTAAATCACAAATAAATCACATTTCAAATTTTATTATAAATTAAAGTTATATGTAAGTAATTAGATCATTGATCATCTAATCAACATCAATATCAATCGTTTCGTCTTCGTTTCTACTTGGACGGCATCACCCTTCTAATTTTAGCAGCTTCCTGTTAACAATACATACTATTATTATTATTGAAGGGCCATGTGGGCACTCAAGCCATCTCGCACCGCGACCTAAAAGATCTTTTGTGCTTGGACCCTGCTTAATTAGCCGTCCAGTCATTATTTAGGCTCTTAATGAACCTGATAATACTACCGGCCGGTACAATATACATACTATCTGGGCTCATTACTCTCCCTTCTAGATGTTGCAATCTTTGGTGGAAAATGGCTGGACATTGGCACAGAACATGATCCGGTGGTCCCGCTTCCAAATCGCAGAAGCGACATCCGTCTGTCGTACTCAGGCCCATCTTCTTAAGGGGACATGACCTGTGAGGAAGCCAGTAAGCAGCCTCAACTCAGGTTTTCCTAAGTTCAAGACATTAACAATGCATACTAACTTCGGCTAGCATTGGTTTTAGCTGTCCCTAACATCTCTTTATTCATCTGCCTCAATTTGTTTTGTTTTCACTTTTTTTATAGATTTCAATTTTACCTGAAGAACTTTTATTTTTATATTTATTTTCTGTATTTTGGTGGGCAGTCCTTTCATCTTCACTACTAGACTCTGATTCTGACGAACTATTGGAGGAAGTTAGTTCTAACGAACTTGAAGAGTCCATTTTACCTTCCGTCAAGAACTAAATTTTTATATAAACATATAACTTTTAAAAATATTAAAAAATAAGATAGCTGTTTTACCATCAACATTGTTTCCTTATTCATTTAAATTTTGTATTATTGTGTTAATTTTATGTGTGTTTGTTGATGTCTCTCGGTGTTTAGTCAGTCACGTTTTAATTTTCTCGTTGCAAGGTGGCAACCTCTAAGAATTCAAGAACGAGTAAACTCATCTAGTGTTAAATACGAAAACTTGTAATTTTTCTATTCTATTTTTTAAACTAAATTTAGTAATATGTACATGTTTAACAAAAAAAAATCCACTTAAAAAAGGATTTGGTGATCGTCAATAGCTCAGTTTAACAATAAATTCATCACATTATCCATGAATCTAAAACTTGGAATCATCTTATCAAATTTATTAGAATAGAATAGAATTTTAATGTCGTTTTTATCCAGACTTCAAAAATCTTGGTAAGTTGCAATTCGGATTAATAAGAATTTTTCGAGTCTGGTCACCTAATTTGAAAAATAATCTATACCAACCAACAAAAATTAAAAATTAAATTCTCAAACAAATATGGCCACTGCTTGTGTCAAAATTTCATCTGTAACATACACATTACACAGCTCACGGAAAACATCGCTCTCATTGCAATTGCATACAAAAATTATATTTTGTGTTGTAACAAAAAAAATCTTGTAAAAAATCCAACTTAACAAAATAAATTGTGCGCCCACTAATAAATTTTTCTAAGAATAATTTGTATTAACAGCTCAATTAAACGGAAAATTGATATCAATTAATCGACCATAATAAATAATTAATATTAATTATTTTAATGAAAATCTTGTATGAATTTCCCGTTATTTGACATTTGCCGTCATATGTTAATAAGTTCATCCTGACCCTGTTTTTCCTTTTTTTTTTGTTTTGTTTTAATTTTTTATCAGTTTCGGTGTTGATAAACGCGAAATAATTACTAACGAAAAAGTGCGCGATCACTTGTGTGTGAATTAATTTACTGTTGAAAACCGAAAATAAAAAAGCTTCAAAGTGGATTTCCGATATTACAGTAGTAAAATGTTTTCCAACGGTCTTCCGTGTAATTTACCATTTCCCAGCTGCCTAGGAGTGCCAAAGGATAATGGAAGCGATGAACTGTTACCGACAAGTATGGGGAATCGGGAGCCTGTAATACTAAACGTTTATGATATGGTTCGTTGTTCGATAACATTGATCATATGTACGAGTTCTAATATTTCTCATATTATCTCTTATTTATACAGTATTGGATTAACGAATATACAACATCCCTGGGATTGGGCGTTTTTCATTCGGGTGTTGAAATATTTGGTGTAGAATTTGCTTATGGTGGACATCAATTTCCATTTAGTGGGGTCTTTGAAATAACACCCCGAAATCATGATGAGCTTGGTGAACAATTTAGATTTAGGTAAGTACGGCAAAACGCTTTCGGAATACCTCATTTCCTGCAAAGATTTTAAATTTTTATAAGAGTTCGTTTATTTTTGTTTTTCGCTATAGGCAAAGTGTACAAATTGGTTGTACGGATTTTACAGAGGATGAAGTTCGTCGAATCGTAGAAGAATTGGGAAATAAATTCCGAGGCGATCGTTATCATCTAATGAATAATAATTGTAATCATTTTTCGAGTGGTTTAACCCAAGTGAGTATCCTCAAAATTAGTTAATTCTAATTCACAGTAGCTAACCAACATTTTTCTAAACATTTAGATTTTATGTGGACAAGAAATTCCTAGTTGGGTCAATAGATTAGCACATTTTAGTTCGTGCGTGCCATTTTTACAGCGATGTCTCCCAAAGTGAGTATTAGACCGTCATATATATTATATTTCTAATCTATTATTTTTCCGTTTTGATTTTATTAGACGATCAAAGTTATCGTGTTGCGGTTGATAACATTAGCAATATATTTTAAACCATTTTTATGTTTTTGAGAAGCGATAAAATCACTCGGCATAAAACGCTGGGTTTATTAATTTATGTTTGATTAGGCGAGAGAAAGACGTTCGAAAGAAATTATTCCCAATCGTGTACTTAATTTGTGTTAAACATGCATGACAATTTGCAGATGCAAAGAAGCACGGATATAATGTCCAATGTAACATAATATTATAATTAGTAGAGGAATGTTATATGGATACATAGTGATTTTAACATGGAACGGAGAATTTCATTAGTAACTAGGTGCTTCTTCTGTAAGAAAGCGTTATGTGCAATTTCTGAAGTTATATCAAGGAATTATTTGGGTTTACTTCCTGCAGACTAACTATCTTGTCCATCGTAACTGAAGAATCTGATGCTCAATTAAGTGCTAATTTAATTAGTCTAAACGGTAACTTAAGTCAGTTTCATAGCAATGATATTTTTTTCGTGTATACCATTATTACCGTTGTCATTTTGGTTTAGCATTGCTAATTTAGCTGTGGTATAAACGCAGCAAATGTTACTTTGTAGCAACTAACTGCCTTTTTGACGAAATGAACTCGATTTGGTAGGTGACAGTGAAAAATAAACCGAAAAGCGTTCTTGGGTTAGAATAAACCCAAAATTGATTGGGTTGCTGAAAGGCTTATTTTTCTTAGAGAGTGGCAATGTGAAAAACGGAATAAGCAAATGAGCTTTCTTATTACACCTGATACGTAGTGATAATTGTTTGAAAGAGTACATAAATAAACTCTTTCGCCACAGCCATTTTTTATGCAACCTCTACATCCACTAGTAAATTGTGTAGAATGTTGATGACAAGTCATGTAAAGGTGTGGAAATTTGAAGACAACGGATGTGCGTTTCACCTATGGTAGGGGAAAAGCAGGTCGGGATATCGTAGATTTTAGCACTTGGCAAAGACAACGACTTGGTACCATCTATTGGTCTAGAAGTGTACGCAATATTCGGAAACCGATGCAATCATTAGCCTCGGTAGAAAAATAAAATAGTTGATCTTATTTAGGTTATTTTAGTTTCATTTTCCTAACAAACTGGGGGGTTATTTGTGAATTAGATTCGAACGTATTCGATTCTTTGAAGTATAAGATTCGTATTTGATTTAAATAAAGTAACGAATCTGATTCAATTCAAATAAGAATTCAATTATTCGAAGACTCGGAAAAACTATTTTTTTTGTTGCTTATAATACTAGATAAAGCTTGGTTTGACCGTTCTGGATTTAATCCTGTTTTGAATCCAATTTTTAATCAAATTTAAAAACAAATGAAACTAAAAAATTCCTTTAAAGTTTATATTCTATTTGTGATTAAAGAGGCTTACTGATTTGTCTAAAGTAAGATTATTTCACGTTTCAAATCGAACTTCGATTGAACTTTATTTAGAGGGATTCAAATAAAATTGAACTGTACTGTAGAATTTTTGGTAGAGTTGAGACGATGTTTATGTGCAATAATATAGCGTAAATTTATTTTGCGTAAGTAAATTATTCATGTTAAATTAATTATTTATGTTAAATTATTTCACACAATGAATAACAATTCTATTGTATTCTAAATTTGGTGTCTTGGATTTTGGTGTTAATAACAAAATTATATTAATTACCTACTTTATTTTAGACATATTTATTTACTGAGCTTAACGGCAAGAATTACAGCAAAAGGTTAATATATAAAATTCTACAGGGGAGCTATTTGTGAATTCGTTTCGTACCGAACGTATAAAAGTCTTCGAAGTATTGGATCTTATTTGAATTGAATCAGATTCGTTAATTTCTTATTTAAATCAAATAGGAATCTTTTATTTCGAAGAGTCGAACACGTTCGAATCGAATTCACAAATAGCCCCCAGTTACTTTAATGTTAATAACTAAACAAGTAATTAAAAGCAGCCAATTCAAAAATCAGTTGTAATTCGCCATCACGCTACTATAAATTCAAGTTACAATTTTATTATAATCTTTTAACTTCAATTATTTTATATAATTTGGTTATGACACGACGAATACTGACCTCCAAGCTCCAATCGAATAATATTACGCCTTGAATAAACATAAATCAAAAGAAACATTTCTTATTACAATTTGCAACCGTCTCTACCAAAATTAAACAGAGCACGTAAAGCAATTGGTGCTCTTACTAAAATTCTCTATCTCAAAAGCGATGAGGTGGAAGTGGCATATTTTTCAGTGTGCAGTTGTTATATATGTTCCTGGGTTAGTTCGCTACAAAGTTTTATTTCTGCCAATATACCTGGGTCTACCCAATCAATCGAGGTGTAATGAACTTTGGTGGCAACTCAATTTAAACTGCAAATAAATTCGGTGGAAGTCCTTCAACTCGAACCTTATCGCTGACGTAAGGCTTCTGTCTTTTTTGGAATATAGAACTAATCCTCGTTAGGACAATAACATTCCACCAATGAACAACTAAAACTTTCTAAATTTTTCGATACAATTATTTTTACCGGTTCTTCCCAATCCTAAAGAGTTTGAAAAAGATGATTACATTTGCCAGATTCTTTCGAAAATACCAGTGAGGGCTATTTCTGAATACGATACGAATTCGAATGTATATGATTCGTATGTTTCGCAGCATGTTTTCTGAATTTTAGGAGGTGGATAATGTTGCCGTTCCCAATTAATGCGGTATAGCTTTGCTGAATATAAGCTACAAGGTTTTTGGCCAACGTAGTCGCGAAGCTACAAGGTTTTTGGCCAACAAAGCCGCGGCAAAATTATCAACTTATAGATCTTGGTGATTATTAATGTGGTTTTCGGGCAAGTCGATGGTCAAACTTTTACTCTGAGGATGGAGTCGGAGAAGTGCTTTGACAAGGACATCGCTATGCATAGTCTATTCGTAAACTTCCAAAAGGCGTAAAACAGCGTTAAGAGGGATACGTTATGAAACGTCTTGTGCTACCTGGGCATACATTGGTTTCTATGTGCAAGTTTTTAATGAATGGCTCAATATGCAAGGTGCTAAGAGAAGACAATATTTCGGAAACCTTCAAGATAGCATCTGGAGTCCGGCAAAGAGACCCAATACCTCAAACTCTATTCAATGTATCATTGGAGTATGTCATTCGTCAGCTCAATATGGCGCAGCGTAGTTGCCTGTACTATAAATCAGCTCAACTATTACCATACGCTAACGATATTTTCATTCTGGTTTACAACATCATTTCTCTGAAAGTGGTATTCCTTCCGTTGGAATTAACAGCCTATCGAATTGGTCTTCAGATCAACGAAACGAAGACTAAATACTTGGTGACCGGGGGAAGGCAGACGCGCAAAGACTTCATTTCAGGAGATACACGTTATGAGAAGATGACTGAATTCAAATATCTAGGATCACTGAGCCAAACTGTTTCTGTGGACATTTCATCGAGGAGCACAGCATTTTACGCCAACGTCAAAATATTCAAGTCTCTTCATATATTGCGCAAAGTAAAACTGGACAAGGCGCTGATAAGACCACTACCTCTGGTTGCGAGTCTTGGACCCTGACAGCATAAAAAATCCTGAAAATTGCTGTAACTGAGCGTAAGATCATTAGAATAATTTTCATTCCCATCACAGAGGAAGTCACGTACTGAATGCGAATGAATCAGGGGATCAGAAATGATCTCGATAAAATTGACATCATCGGATTCATAAAATCATCAAGGCTAAGATGGCTTGGGCACGTTCTTCGTTCGAAAAATCGAACCACTAAACAGGCTTTGGAGCTGTCACGAACGAAAGTAAGACTTCTTGGGAAACCACCAACCCGATGGATGGAAATGTTGAAAGGTACCTAGACCCACCAGGTCACCAAGTTTGGCGTTCTCTTGCAGTGGATCGAACTATTTGGATTAACATCGTTGAGACGGCCAAATTTCTTCATGGGACGTAGCGCCAGCTACGTTATTTTATTTTTTTTATAAAATTCACGGTCGACGCGATAATATTGTGGCCCACTAAATTTTACAAAATATGTAGAACGCGAATTCCACGTTGTCCGCGGTTGGAGAGTTCTGCTAAAATTGTGCACTGTTGAACGGATTAATTAAAGTAAAATTATGTTGCCGACTTAGTTTTCGTCTGTTTTTTAGTCAATCTATAATATACAATACTAAGATTTGTACCGTGTTTTCGAGGCTTACTTAAGTCCTAGTAGACATGCCCGTTCAGTAATTTGAGAGAAATTTGACAATCGAAGCCGATTCATGGACTGGCACAATTTTATTGGTGGACCAACAGTTGGTTTTATTTCCGATGGTTACAATTTCTATGTATTTCTTATGTACAAGGTACTGGGTGACAAACTTTAATAATTTTCTTTACTTTATTTTTGATAGGTATCGCAGTTTCTACTTTTCCCATCGTCAATATCAAATGTGAAACATTAGGATTAATGGGATTTTGTACTAAAATGTGTCCTACAATTTTTTCTTAAAAGATTACGATCAACAATCTGTTAAAAATGTTACTTTATTTAAAAAATCATATTAGACTCATTCTTTTCATGCTGTGCTTAATTGGGAACAATGACGTCCCAAAAAAAGAACCAACAAATAACAGAATACAAATACTTGTTGTTTTTAATTTTAGGACTATCTAGTATTCACAAATTCAAATAAATTTGGAATTTTTTGTTTTTCGTATGTCAAAATATATGACAACAACAAAAAACGTCGGCAAATAGTACCAACGTTACCATTGCTAAATGTTATACAGAGCCATCTCCTATTCAAAGGGACACCTAAATTACCGAGTAGAATATTATTTTTGTTCAAATAATTAACGGAGTCATTTTTTTAAGATTTTTATATGGGTGTTTCAATCAATGTCTCGAAAAAAGTACTCCTATTAGATACTTAGGTAGTCTTAAATTTAGAACCACAACTTAAATGATCCTTATACCCTAGACAGACTGTGGTTTAATAAATCCGATTTAGCTAAACTAGTTTAAGTATTCTATGCAAAAACAAAGGGATTAACTAAATCGAGGTTGACATGCTGCGACTAATCTTGAAATATTCACTAAATCGGTTTTATTAAATCGCAGTGTGTCTAGGGTATTAGAATAGTTGAGCACTTTAGACCGTTAGAGAAATTCTGAAATTCAAATTCGTATTTGTTCATGTATCAACGAAACATAAGATTGCGATACGCGCTTCTGCTAGAAGAAAGTGCTACCAGGCGTGTATATATGAAACCGGAATTTACCCATACATGGCGCCACCTGTCAATGTACCTTTCGACAAACCGCGTCATCGGCGCCATTGCTTTCTTTTGACAGCTGTCAACAACATCCAATTCATAACCATAGAAGTTTCATACAATAACGCATGTTTTTTACGTGTTAAAAATGTTTTGTGCCTACATGGTGATTTTGACGTGAGAAACGAAGAACGTGAAAGACGACCAAAAAAGTTTGAAGACTGCAAGACAATTGCAAGCATTGTTGGATGAGGATGATGCTTAAACGCAAAAACAACTCGCGGATCAATTGAATGTGTCACGAGAAGCCGTCTCCATACGTTTAAAAGCCATGAGAAAGATACAAAAGGTGGAAAAATGGGTTCTGCATAAACTGAATGACAGACAAAAGGAAAATCGAAAAACCACTTGCGAAATATTGTTCGCCAGATACAAAAGAAAGTCATTTCTCCATCGAATTGTGACTGGCGATGAAAAATGGATCTATTTTGAGAATCAACAGCGCAAAAAGTCTTGGATTGATCCAGGACAACCATGAACATGACAAAGGCCAAATTTCGGACTGAAGACAATGCTCTGTATTTGGTGGGATCAAAAGAGTGTGATTTATTTTGAGCTGCTAAAACCTTGGTAAACTGTAAATGGTTTGCCTCAAAAGAAGAACAGTTTTTTGGCGTGGCATCCGCGCATTGCCAGAAAGATGAGAAAAATGTATAACTAATAATAGGCAATACTTCGAATAAAATACTCTTAACCATTATCATACGATGAACGTATACCTTTTACTAAAAAATTCCGATTTCATATTTACACACCTGGTAAAAAATTTCGTCATTACATTTTTTTTTGAGTCTGATAGTTACAATCAGTTACAAACATATTTCAAATGAATAACAATGGCAACGACAAAAAGAGGCAGAAAGAGAGTCTTTTAGTGACATTCCAATTCGTTTTTATTTTTATTTATTTTCCTAAAATGATAAAATATGAAGTCTACATTAACTCTACCAAACAAAGTTAAATTAAATTTCTTCTGTGTCGAAATTTTATTTATTTACCCAAATAAAACCTAGTAAGTCAAGAAAATTATTCAAATAATGCAGATAATACTATATTTACACATATAAAGGGCTGAAACGTCAAGAGTTGATCAGAACTTTGATTCTAAAAAATAACTCAAATCCCAAATCAATCCCTGAGTGACCACCTCTTAACTCAGTCTTCATCACAACCTCCAACTAAATTGCAACACAATCCTAAACCCAATCATCAAATCAACCACCAACCCAACCTTCAACTCAATCACCATACAACCCCAAATCAACTCTTAATCCAAACCTCCAAATTAACCCTTAAATAACTCTCCAACAGAACCCCTTACTCAAACCCAACGCATGCTAAGTCAACCCCAACCCAGTTTCAACTTAGCTCGAACAAAATCTCAACCCTCTACTCAACGCCACACTCAACGGTCAACTCAATTCGGAAACTATACGCGTGAATGAACTCAACTCAATCTAGCCTCCCATTAAACCTCAACTCAACCCCAAATTAATAACCAACCGAACCCTTTACTCAAATCTAACACAACTGCAACTCACTCTACTTCACCCTAACTAGACCTTAACTCAACCTTCAATCTAACCTTTAACTCATAGCTCAACCCCTACTCAATCCCAACCAAACCCTCAACTCAACGCCAAACTCAAACCCTAAATCAAGACGGTTCGAAAACTACGCGACAACCGTAATGTAGGTCGAGTTAACTTCCTAATGAACCCCAACTCGACCACAAATTCAGCCCTTAATTCAAGTTCAAACTCAACGCCTTACTTAATCCCCAAATCAATATGGTCCGAAAAATGCTTGCTTAAATGAACTCAACTCAAGCTAACTTCCAACTTAGCCCACAGCTCTCCCCAAAAAAACCCGCAAGTGAATCCCTCATTAAACCTCAACCCGAACTCAATCTTCAACTCAATCCCTAAATCAACACGGTCCGAAAACTATGTGTCTATGAACTCAACTCAACCTCTAACTCGACCTCCAACTCAACCCTCAACTTACCCGCAAGCTGAACGCAATTCGAGAAACTACATTCGTATATGAACTCAACTCAAAAAAAACTCAAGTGAAGTTTCAACTTAACCGTCAACATAAATCCAAATAAATTCCCAACCTAACCGCTGACTCCAAATCAACTCATCTCCAACACAACCCCAGCTCAGTCTCAGTCCAACTAAATCTTAACTCGACCTGCAGCCCAGCCCTTACCCCAAACTCATGCCTAACTCAATTCTAGCTCACTGAAACCCTACCCCAAACCTAACTTAACGGCAAATGGAACCCAACCATACCCGAGCCTCTTGACCAAAAGCTTGTCAATTCTCCGCCCTGTCCATACAATGAGATTGGCGAGGAAAATTTCAAATCGGGTAATCCACTCGAGATACCTTGGGTACAGACAGACAGAGGGACAGACATTTTTTTTTTGTTTTCCTTTTTCGAACTCGGAGACTTTCAAGCCGTTGAGAAAAGTGGTTTTGGACCAACAAAATGTTACTCATTTTTTTACAGGATTTCGGTCCTTTTGGACCGAAGTAAAATATGAAAGTCAAAGAAACGACAAAACTAAGACTTATGGCTTATTTCTTATTTCTGATCTAATCGATTTGAGTACTATTGTTAAAAGCTATGTTAAAACACAGATATTTAGTACTCAGATGATTAGATTGGAAGTAAGAAACACCTCAATAGTTTTTTTTAGTACAAATAGGATTTAATCTTATGCTGTGTGCCTCAGAACACTTTTCAAACTAAACTTTTGTAAGACCCAGTAATTCATGCAATATTTAAATAGATGTCACTAGGTCAAAAATATTCAATCGTGCCTTATAGCAAATACACTTATAGCCAACTAAACTTTTTCAATGTCTCGTTTAAATAAATGACGTCTAATAAAAAATAAACCGAGTCGTTTAGTATGTACATAATTCAAAAATATTATGTACATAAATCAAAAAAATTAATTTTTTTTTCGTTTACGTTAGTAATTTATTTTTATTTAATTTGTTTTTGATATTCAATTACATTTACTTACTACGTATTTTGTATGTCATATAAACTGAAAAGTTGTCGAAAAGTAACCTCCTAAATAAACTGCCTTTTCACCAAGCATCTATGAGGAAATAGCGAAAGCTTCAAAATTTGAAAAGTTTAATTTGAAAAGTCTTCTGAGGCACACAGCATTAAAGCTTTTACCCATAAAAAACAGCAAACCGGCATTTCAAACCGTCAAATTCAATTTTTCACCAAATTGTTTCATTAGCAACATTAAAATTATTAAAAAAATGCTTCAACTCTATAAGTACCACCTCATTCTTAGAAAATTTGATTAAAAATGATTTAATTTCATTAAAAAAACCTCCAATTTAAAATTCTTCCCGGCCGTCAAAATATAAAATTATAAAATAAATACAAAATATAAAGGTTCGCTAATCGCCGTATAAACGTATGTGTTTAGTTTTATCGCTTATTTCGTTTCCTTTGTCCGCACTCTAACAGTCGAAAGATGGAAACTGCCAGATAATACATAATAAATCTACAGCTGTTGGTGTTTACAAATAATTCATTTACAGTCGTGTAAGAATTGCTAAAGGTTCGACAATACAACCTCAAGTTTCAGTTGCATGCAACAAATAAAAATTACTTTCTAAACATCTACAGTTTTTTGTTTGGTCTTTTATTGATCTGAACATTTTCTTTTGTTTACAGAGAATGGCTAACACCAAATGCCTTACAACAATCAATAACAGCTATTCAAGACCGCGACTCAGATACAAGCCCTATTTGAGATTTACTAGAATAAAATTATCAAACTAAAAAAATAAAGAAATAAAATTTATAATTTTAATTTTTTGTTTTTAGAATCAAAAATAATATTTCTAAGTTTTTATTATGATTATTAAATATTATTATGATTATTTTTTTATTATATTATAAATAGTTAAAAAAATTAAATTTAAATTTACAAAAGAAAAAAAAAATACATTTTTAGAATAAAATTACAAAACAACAAAAAAAAAATTAAAATCATGAGAGAAAAACATGTATAAAAATTTATCTTTTTAAATCAAAAAATTAATTAATAAACGATATATAAATAAATAGTGCGGCTCAGGTCAGTGCCATACTCGTAGGTATCGTTGTTGAAGAAAAACAAATGTCCATTTAACTCTTAAAGAATTTGTAAATGAAACTAAAATTTTATTATAATAAAAATATTATATTTATAATTAAATTTAATAATTAAAATTTAAAATGAGAAATACGAATGATTTTTTTTAAAACTATACTTTAGAGAAAAAAAACTGTATTTATATTATTATTATTAGAAAAAAACAGCTAACTCTCGACGATATTATTGGACGACATGTTTAATAATAGCCGTGGGAATGGGATATATATTTGATTATTACAAAAACAAAATTTGACTGCACTTTTTCTATTAAGTTTATTATTAATATTCATCCCTATTATGATTGAAGAGCCGATCGACAATCGAAACACCTCTGTATTGCGTTTTCGTTTTTTCATTTGATATTAACAATCTGTAAAACGAAAAGGCAACACAGAGTCGTGTCGATTGTCGATCGACTCGACACTCATAATAGGGGTATTTTAGGGGAATCACATACATTATTTCCTGCTTTTTCTTATTTCTATCTCATTAGTTTTCAAAATTTTCAGTGGCGTAGAGAAAGTGTGCAGAACAAGGCACCATGTCAAAATCAGTACCACTAAGGGTACGTAGAGCTGCTTATGCTTAAAAAATAAGCAATTCGGCTGTTCTTTCGTTCTCAACAGATCCTCAGTGCCGTGTCTATTAACCAATCTTAAAATATACATTTTTTCTTTAGCCGCCGTACTTGTCAAAAAAATACTTTCAAAACACTTTACACGAAATCAAATCAATCACTTTACACGAAGTAGAATAAAAGTAGGTAGCAAAAGAGTAGCCCGATGTAAAGGCATAGTATAATATTTTAATATTTGTTTTCGATAAGATAAATTGGGTGTTTTTTTAAATTCATTCCACAGAAAGAAAGGAATAGAATAATCATCACGTGACCTCAGAATATTCCGAACGAAATATAGTATATAAAAAAACGATTAGAATAAACAGATTACATTTGTGACAGCATTGTAATTTATGTATTCAAAAAAAAATTAAATACATTGATATCTTGATCTTGATTTTGACAGAATATTCTGTTTATTCTACCTTTCAGTCTAGTACAAAGAGAATGTGTGTTCGGAATATACTGAATTAAGAAAAACATATATCTAGAACAGAAGGAATAGAATATAAAGAATGAATTAAAAAACGTTTTATGTCAAAATAGAACATTCGGAAAAATCCCAATTATAAGGCCCGCTGCACATTTCAGCTAAGCTAAGCTACGCGATGTGGGCTATGTGCATAGCTTTCGGTTGTAAATAAAGAGATTTAATAGAACGTTGCACACTTGAGCTAAACTATGCGAGCTATGTTTTTTGTTTAGAGCGATGCAAACTATCTTAGCTCGAGTTGTCTTCGCCTTGCTATGCCAGCGAACATCGCTCATACATACACTGATGTTTTTGTATATTTTATTATTAACTCGTAGGCTACTTAGTTATATTAGGTATCGTGTCATAAATCATAATAAATGAATTATGCAGAAAAATCAATGTATGTGTGAGCGATTTAACTAGCTGAAATGTGCAACGGAGTGAGCTAAACGGTCTAAACTATGCTAATATAAACTACGTTTCTCGCTTATGTAGCTTAGCTGAAATGTACAACGGGCTTTAAACTTTGCGTTTGCATCATGTTACTTTTTGTAATCCTACTTGGTGTAAACGTAGTATCAGTTGATTTTAAAGTTAGGTTTATAGTTAAACAAATGATTTTTTTTTAATTTTAAATTAAAAATTCAACTAGAGATTCCTCTCATTTGTCGAATGCAAAGAAATAAATCGTAAAATTTTAAAAATTCCATTTTCAAGTCTAGTAGAACTCCCAAACTCCCTCATAGAAAATACCTCCAGAAAAAGTAATGTTGTTGAAAATATTTGATTGCGTATTTAAAGAAAATACGGAGGTCGACAGATTTAATAAAATATCAAACTCTAAGTTGTTGTTTCAATAACTAAATAAATGGCCAATTAAATAACGTCAGATGTGGTTGGTTTACTAGATCTAATCATATCTGCGGTATAACACTCCAATTTTCATAACAAACGCATTAAAATATAGTAAACATTTTAAAAATATAAATGGGCGGGGTTTTTTAAATACCCCAAATTGAAAAAATTGAAAGCTGTAGAATTGAACAATCTCAAATTTATGTAAAATAAGTTTCTTTGAATTCGAAATTTTAGTAAAATTCTTTGAAAACCGTTGAACAAGAGCAATGTTTTAAAAATCAATTTTTCACGTGAAGTAGAATTCCCTGTACAAGAGTACTTTCTCTAGGATTTAGAAGGGGGACTTTTGAACTGTTAAATTCAAAAAATTATAAAAATTCTAAGTTGTAGTACTCTGTAAGACATTAACGAAACCATTTTTTTAACGGCAATCAAACGCTTTTTAGGGGTTAAAATCACCTGCTCGGCTTCTACCCGTCTTTTTTTGATAAAACAAATTGGTAATTATTCCTCATAAAAAGTACAAGTAATTCATAGTAAATAACATCTCATAGATTATGAGAGTTGCATCTCTGTTTTTTAGGAGATGAAAATTGAGAGGTGAAGGGATTGGTTGCCGATAAAAAAATGGTTTCTTTAATGTCTCACAGAGTACTACCTACAACTTAGTAGTAAAATAGTTTTTATAATTTTTGAATTTGACAGTTCAAATGGTTCTTTTGTTAGTTCAAAGTATTGTTGAGAATGCATTTCGGTTCTACGAGTGTTTAGATGTCAAGTACGAGCAAGAAATTAATTTCAATCAGGGTTTTTACAAAAAATAAAATCATAAACTGAAAACACTGACATTATTAATAGTTTAAATGTTGTTTTTAGAATTAAAATATCTTGCTTGAATTTAAAAAAATGCTTTTTTATTGAAATTATACGCGAATATCATACAAAGCGATTCAAATTAAACAGAGTAACTTTTGAATTTTAAACAGAAGGATTAAATTTTGATTCGAATTCGAAATAATGGTTTTCAAATATGACTATTTATGAATCTGACAATTGTAATTCCGGATGATTACACGTTTTGAAAAATATATTTTGTTTTAAAAATAATTTTCTGAACCATGTATTTCGATTCGAGCACCTCTATCTCTATGCCATTGTTCTTTATTATTTTAATTTATTCGTATAACAATCACTGTTCCTACATTACTAAAAAATAGTTATTAAAAAATTATGAAATAACAAAAAAATAAAAATTATTTTGATATTTAATTATTATAGAAAAATAAATTTTCTTTTTTGAAAAATATAATTAAAAAAATTAAATTATAGGGGTAAAAATAAAAAAAAATACAAAAAATCGTTAACAAAGATACGTAGTGTTGTTATGAAGTCTTTAAACACTTTTTTTTATTTTTGTCAATCTCATCAATGTCACTTATAAATGTTTCAATGTTGCGAATACCGACCGAAATTTGTGTGATAGTTTCCCTTCTGAAAACAAATACTCATCGTTTTATTGAAACATTTTACGTGATTAGAAATAACGTTCTCTGTCTCTCAGTGCTTTCAACGCTAAGCATTTAGTTAGTTAATATAAGAACCACATATCTGTTGTGAAAAGTTAAATTATTTTAATTTGGAGTAAATTGAATATAGAGTCTTTTTGGCTCTGTGAAATTGAAATGTTAACTGATTTGTCTGAGATGTTTACAGGAAAGATATAGTAAAAAAGCTTAGACAAATCAGTTAACATTTCAATTTCATAGAGCCAAAAAATCTCTATATTCAATTAACTCCAAATACTTTAATTTTTCATCACAGATGTTATCCTGTCCTAGTCGTTTAGAAGCACTTTTTTTTATTAATTTCACATCTAAAATGGAATCACGGCGCGAATAGAACATTTTTTTATATTATTACGCCGTATGATTAATATTTTATTGATAGATTTTTTTATTTAAAATAAGTTTAATAAAACTCCTTTTTATATAAATTTGAATGTCATTTAGAAAACAATATACGAGTAAATTCATAATTATTATAATATATAGAAATTCGTAAAAATTAAACTTTTATTTTTAATTTTTTTTTAAACAATTAATTATTAATTTATGACAAAAAAAATCACCTCAGTATTTCACAGTCCACAAAAAAAAAAAAAAAGAATCAATAAATTACTATACTACGCGTTATACTAAATTTTTAAAAACGTTATATATTTAGAACACAATTTAGGATTAAATTAAAAATGGAGAGTCATCTGCAGTGCTTTTTATAGTATTATGCTTAACTAAATCTGAACAAACGGAAAATATGTATCTTTATTCCGCTTTACTCATATTTATTTTTTATTTTGTCGATTTATCGCGAATTTTATTCATCTCACTAAATGAAAACTAATCTGTATATCGTACTATTTTCAAGCCGTATTATTATCTATTTATCCTAATTCTCTACTTATTAAAATTCGTGATAAATTCGCTCTGTTCTGCATTTAAATAGGTTTTTTCTTAAACAAATCATTAATTAAACAAATTTATAAATCATATTTCTTCCAAATTAATTATAAAAAAATAAATACATACAAATAAACCAAAAATCCAAACTACCAAATTCCATTAACTCCAAATTACTTTTAAATTATAATTTTACAAAACAAAATTAAATTTTTCATTTTAAACTTTATGAAATCGAATGAAACGAAGGCAAAAAATATTTGTAATTATTGTGTATATATATAACATATAAATATATAATTATTATATTATTATTAATAATATTAATTTGTTTGTTTATGTACAAAAAAAAGTAAAAAAAATATATTATATATTAAAGATTTAAAAAATGATTTATTGTGGTTTTAAAACTCTCAAAATGTTTTTATATGGCTTTTTCGAATTGATTAATTTCTGGTGGTCAAGGTAAGTTTAATCTAATACGTAATATCATAGACTAAAATAATATTAGAGAGAGGTCTTAGCAGGAATAAAAAAAAATCATCCAATTCTAGGGAGCCAATCCATCTCATAGCGAATGAATAAGAAAAAGGGAAAGGGAAAATACAGTGGAATTCAGTTCACGAAAACGGATAACACGAAATATCGGATATCAAGAACTTTCTTTTGTTCCCAGTTCCACTGTTTCTTCTTATTATTTTCGCTTAACATGAAATTCTGAAAACATGAAATATTTGGTTGTTCCGATCGATTTCTACTGTATAAGGAAAATCAACTTTGGGACTATTGTTTTATTCTTATTAAGATGTCTCTATAATATTAGTTTAGTCTGTGGTAAAACCCCATTTTATTAGAATAGTCAATTTATCATAGTCAATAGTAATTTGTCAAATCCGATGAAGTTTGATATAAAATCACTAACACCTTTTTAATACTTATTGTAAGTGTAGTATGTATTCAGTTTGTGTAATGCCGTAAACTACTTTTCAAACCATACACCAATCATCAAGATTAGTAATAGTGCACACCAATTTGATAGTAATTTGAGAAGTAGTTGCTCTGTTTGATAATTCGCGCGGTGCGGTGCAGTGTACATTTTTTTCTTTATTTCATCAATAGAAAATAAATCAAGGGAGAAATAGAAAGTAAATGAATCAAACAGGCCCCAGTATAAACTTTTCTAAAACCCTTTTTGAAAATTTCACAAATTTAATAACGAATTAAACTATTTTTTAATTTAGGATTTCGACCCGAACCTTAACGCTACCGGTTCAGAGATAGTTTTATGAACCGAACCACATCAAAATTCAGGGTTAGGTTGATTGGAAAATAAAACTAACTACAACCGAAAAGATTTATGAGACTACTAGCTTTTTATACAGCACAAGTCAGCGTTGAACGAATTTCTATGAAGATACATTTGGTTTCTATGTAAGTAAAGGGGACGAAAATGATCAAATTCAACAGTTCCGATCTCCCCTTTTCATATGGTTAAATTTTTGTAATACTGATTTCACAAGATCTCAGCTACTTTGTTGGAAATCGCGAAAAATACATTTGTTTTAAACCAGCAAAGTAACTTCCCGAGGAAGCGATAGTATTCGTGAAATCACTGACCAGAGAATAATATTTTATGCAGACAAAATATTCATGTAGATTTACAACAAATTAGCGTATAAACTGATTTACATTCCACGACAATCGACGTCTGCAAAAAAACTGAAACACAACATAGGAAAAAGTACAAAGACAAAAAGAGAAAAAATAGTCAACTGCTTAAAAAAGTCAATTGAAACCCGAGAAACAAACCCAAAAACCTCGTCTGTTTTTTTTGCAGATATCGAGTTTCATCTTTTTTCTGTAAAATCGTCGATGCGTGACTAAATAAACCAATCATTTGCATTGGTTTATGACATTTTTTGTTTAAATTTACTTTTTATGTGTAAAGAAAACGAATTTTTGATTTGACGTCTGCATCTGTGAAATTTTTTGAATGTAAATCAATCTTAATTCATTTATTTTATTGCTTTTGGTAATCATTTTTTTATTTTTTCATTCCAGCAATCCATCAATGTTGGAAACAAATACTCAAACTCCAGTTAGTTGGCCACAGTCCAGAAATTGATCTAAAAATTAATTTAAAATTTCATTTCCATCGTACTTGTTAAATTTCACCAAAATCGGTTAAAGAATAGCGAAGGCCCATTTTACTTTTCAGCTAAACTTTGCGATGTGTGCTTTGTGTTTAGCTGGCTCGTTGTACACTTGAGCTAAACTATTCGAGCTATGTTTTTTGTTTTGAGCAATGCAAACTACTTTAGCTCGAATTAAAATAAACTTTCAAAAATTTGTTACTTTTAAAAACTTTTATGGGGATTTTCTTTTCTGTTTTTTTTTTGTTACATCGAGACAATTTGTATTCCACAATTAAGGCGAATGAAAAATCAAAATAAGAATAAAAACAGAAAAATAAAACCAGAGTCGATGATTAGTCAGGGCTCCGGCTCCTTTTAAAATACAGCCCTGTATTCCAGAACTTATTTTAACTCGCATTCCAATAACAAAAGTTGACGCTCCAATTTCCTAACTCTAATATAAAACTAATTAAACTAATAAATAATATATTTTTAATTTAATATGTTCCGAAGATTGTAAGAGAATTCAATCCAGTTTCGAACTGATGAGCTTATGATCATGAAAAAATCAATCCTCTCATCAGGCCGCGGCGACTGGACTGAATATACCACAATTTACATTCTATATATACAGAATGTCCTGTGTTTTATGTACTAGCGAATCGTACTAATACAGATAAATTCAATTACAATTTTTTCTTCTTCACGACAATCACATAAGCTGTGAACGCTAATTTTACTTTTTTTTTAATTTTTGTTGAATGTTAATTAATTCTTGTAATTTCTAAATATGCTACCGGTCTTACGACACTTTTAAATGTGTTTTTTATTAACACGTAGAAACATTTTAGTATTTACGAACGGTAATTCAACGAAAACCGGCTAATAGACAGAATTCTATTTATTTAATTTTTAATTTAATATGTTCCGAAGATTGTAAGAGAATTCAATCCAGTTTCGAACTGATGAGCTTATGATCATGAAAAAATCAATCCTCTCATCAGGCTATAATATATTATTGGCAACATTTTCTGCAAATGTCTAGAAAGGTAAATAACTGGCAAAATTAAATATTAAGTAAAAAGTAAGCTAATCCGCACACGATTAACAAAATAAGTATCTAAAAGAAAAAGAAAAGGGTTGATTCACTCGTAAGACCTTGATCAAGTTTAATTAAAAAAGAAAAATTTAAATGATATATTTTTTAGAATATATCGTTTTTCAATTCCTATGAATTTATCCGTTAAAAATCTGTGAAAGTGGTAAATTGTTAAAGTTTCACGTATTCCATAAACAATCTAAGTATATTATTGTAGTGTGTGGTGTGCGTAAAGTACCGAAAGAAAATCAAGTTTATTGTGAAAAATTAACAAATATAAATTAATAAAGCATACAGTAATAAAGCTGCCAAATGAAATACATAATTATAGGTAAGAAATTTTAATATATTTTTTAATTGTGTTATTATGTATTGTTATTTGATACATAGAACGGCGCTGTACAATTGTACAATTAGAACCTTAACGAAAACTATTTTTACATACAAAATTGTTCCTTCAAACACAAAATTGTTTTTAACAAATAAAATCCACGTTCACAAACATATACCTCCCTCCCCCCCCCCCTGGTCGGGTGGATGACCGACGCCACAAAACCTTACTACCGCAATCCCAGAATCGAACCGATCGCACCCGCAGCCAAACAAAGCCACAGATACCATACCATCACAGGGAAAGTTATCAAAAACACAAAAATTGACCAACAGAAAATCCAGCAAAATATCGTAAAAGAATTCAGCGGCGAAAATGCTAACAGCAGCATTGAAAATGATTTCGAGAAATTTTGAGACACGGCCGATACCTTTTATGAAAACCTAACAATAGACGAGGAGCGGGACATATTCTGTAAATTGACTGTAAAACGCCTACGCAAGGATTGGCTATAAGCACGTAGGCAACGACAACATTAATGATTCTACACAAAAGTAAAATTCTACGCAATATGTCCCTGCCGACACATTCAACCAACGAGCTTGAGAGGAAATATATGGATACGCGACACACCAACGAAGAATCAGTAAATAATTACTGGTACAAACTAGCAGGATATAAAAATCGACATTTTCCATGCAACAAATATCTGGAAGCCACCGAATAAATCAGAGGCTGATTTACCAAATTGAAAATATTGAAATTGCCATGAACAATTAATATATTTGTCTATAAAAAAAGCCGAAAAAATCAATTGATTTATGATTTCATAAAAAAAAAAAATAATCACCAATTATTAAAATTAATACATATAAAACAAAAAGAAATTTAGAAAATAATAAAATTAAGTCAAAATCTAAAAAATTTAAATGGTGTTCTTCAAAGTCGAAGCTGTCAGAAAAATTAATCATAAATTTAAAAATTAATACCACGTTTACATTATACGTACCTAACAAGTATGTACTTGTTGGCTATTTAATTATTTTTCCGCTAGTAATAAAAGTTTGTTGTTTTGTCAGATTTCTCAAACTCTACTAGATTTGTCGGAAAATTATTTGATTAAACCCCGAAATTGTAGTTTAACAAAAAACGTAATAAATTAATGTTTTGACAACAAATATACGAATGACATTTACTAAGGATTCACATTACAACTTAATATACCTACTAATACTTTTTTGATATACTATATACTTTATCGAAATATCAAAAAAGTATGTGATAAAATATTTAAATATTTAAATTTGAGTTCAAATGATGATACTTTTTTGCTACATACTTTTACTAATGTAAACGTCGTATAAGATTTCAAATTTTGTTTTGAAATTGTTTTTTGATAGATTGAAATCGAATTGATCCTTTGCGTTATTGAATGATTTTGCTAATCTATTGATTGGGTTGTTATCGCCATAATTGGTGGAATGATGTTCTAGCGCCAAAAATCGGTGATTACGCAATGTCCTGACTACATGCAATGTAGTCATTCCCAGCCAGTTTTTTTCAAAAGGAATATCAAAAACTTTTTTTGTATGCTTTCAATTCTTTTGATCTGTTTGTTTTTAAATTTGCTAAGGTCAGATCTTTCAATCCATAGGACCAGTGAGTTATATTTTTCCAGAAAAAACCCACAGAAATTTCTCAAGGGAAATCCTGGGGCACTGGATAAGTTGTATTTTTTCACAAAAAGTATTAATTGATATATTTTTAGTTTTTGTAATATTTAATATGTAGTAATTTTTATATTTGTTTAGTGTGTGTTATAGTAAGTGTGATCACGTTGTAAAATGGCGTAGGCTCATATCGTTAGTGCACGATGAATTATGGATCGCATCAATTAATATTGAGCAGATGCTGAGTCTTTTTTACAAACGTGTTTTTTATAAGTCGCAAAAAAAGTGATTCCTTCGCTCTGTGTACGAAATTATGGGCTTTATACGGAATTATACAGTACCCGGAACCACTTATTGCGACTTAATTTATCCACTTTTTTTTGGTCCGCTCCGTAACGCGTACAAAACTAGACTCCCTTTTGATGTGCACATCATAATAAGGATTCTAGACGATGACAGCATATTCCACTTGAGATCTTATATAAACGAAGTAAAAGTTCTGGAAATTCGACCAAAACGCTGGAAGTAAAAATGCTTGGGTATATACCATATATTATAAAGTATATATATCCGCCATTGCGTGGACTAAAGATTCTTTATCCTCCCGTAATTTTTTGACATACTGAAGTTAGCCACACAAAGTTTTTTTCAATTTTGAAAATATTTTTAACACTGCAATAATTCTGTCAAATAGGAACATTGTTACTGTCATTATATTGACAGTTTAATTATTGTTATTGTGCTTTCATTTACAACTAATTTATTTAATGTTTTATTTTTTTATCAAATTTTATTATATTAAAATTTAAAGAAATTTGATAGTAATGTAAATATGATTCATTAAAAATAAAAGTTCTCAGAAATAACTGTTTGATTTTTTTATTAATTTTTCCTGTGATATTGCTCCCTTTCTTTAGTGATCTGGCTCTTCAAATTATCTGCTCCTCAACCTGTTTACTAGTGGGTGATTCCCGGGATTTCCCGAGAATCGATTTTTAATTATTTTGGATAATTTCTAATAAATATTGATTTGGTTTCGAAAAAATAATTTGATTCGGCATTATTTATACACAATGAAATAATGACTAAGATGAGCAGATTAAACAAGAAACTGGCTTTGAATCCAGTTATGAATATGATGTGGAGCACACGAAAATAACGACATAGAATCATTAGTAAATGCCAGGGAATATCATATGAGGTCCTATTTAAAATATTTTCGTTCGTCGGATTGTTAAAATTTTCAAAAAGTCTCCAACAAAAAACTCCCTAATTCAAAAATACGTAAAAGAATAACACGTACGATAGCCCTCCTTAAAATTTTATCCCAAGATAAGGTGGAATAGCATGGTGGAAATAGTTGAACGATTTTTGAGATTAAAAGATTGTTATTGCGAAGGATAATTTGTTTTTTATTATTTTGATATTAAATCAATAACAATATTGATAATATATAATTTAATAATCACCCCTATTATGATTGACAAGTCGATCGACAATCGACACGATTCTGTGTTGCGTTTTCGTTTTCTCATTTGATATTAACAATATGAAAAACGATTGTCGATCGACTCGTCAATTATAATAGGGGTGAATAATAATAATTAATTACATTATGTAAAATACAAATCTCAAACAGAAAAAAATATATGAAATATTTTTTTTATAATTGCACAATATATAATTATTGATTAAAAAACTATTGAAACCAAACCGATTGCACGTGAAATATTGTAATAAATATGTTAACTTGTTTCCATGTAAGGTTGAAACCGGCTTGAGTTGGAGTTAGTGTTCATGGAAACGAGGTTGAAGTTAGGTTTTCGTTAAATCATTTTGAACTCAACGAAACTAGTGGAATTGAGTTGGATTGAAAACCAAAATGGCGAGGCGATTATATATTAGGGATTTTTATTATTACTGAAATAAAAAAATATTACAATAATTAAATATAATAAAAAATATTGACAATGAAAAAATTAAGAACCCGATAAAAAAGTCTTAAGTACATTTATAAGATAACTGGCTGTATAATTTTCAACTCAACTTAATTCCCTTACATGGAAACGATCGACGCCATTTTGAAATTTAACGAAAATCTAATTTCAATCCAACCTCGTTCATGGAAACATGGTATATGTTGCCTATAATTGGTCGGTCGACGGCATCGGAGTACTCGTAGTATTTTGAATGTATAAAATCCCATTGGGTTTAATTTGGCTGTGGCCGCATATTAGTAAGTTCAATCCTTGAAGATTTAGGGCTATTGGAACTATTTTTAGGTTTTCGGTGGAGGCAATAAATAATTTAAACTAGTCATCCGCTAGTCGATTTTTTATTACTTTTCTGACGTTCAATCTTCTCGTCTACTTCTTTATTCTACTTAACCTAAAAGTATCAAGAAATTAAAATGTTGTTTAAAAAAATAAATTCATTAATACTACTTTTTACTTTTATACTCTTTATGTTCGTAGTTTGCTCGAATCAAGCTTTGTAGCGTTGAATCATTTTATGTTCGACAGAATCCAGAATTGAACCTCATATACAGCGCGAGCTCTTGAATTTCGTATTTGCTGCAGCGATACTTGGAAATGAATGAATAATTGGAATTATCGATCATATAATTTAATTCCCAATTTCACTTTGGATATGTGAACACAAAGGTTTCTGTGTATTCCAGCACATCGTATGTATAAAAAACTCCGATATTCCATGAAGCCCTTGGTGGTTTTGAAAAGCAAATAAATCGATATAAAATCACGTGATATTTTATTTAAGGGAAACTAATTTATTTTTGATGAAAATTATTTGTCCAACACGTAGTTAAGTATTTATCTGTTTATTTGTACCATGTTAGTTATTACACATCTGACACCATGTTATGGTTTTATATTTACATGAATAAAACACACAATTTAACTTCATAAAATAAACTTAAAGAGACATGCTTTTTTATTATGTATATTCTTCCTTGCCCTCACTCGTACAACTGAACTACAGTCTCCATATGGAAAATTCATTATCATTGATATGTTAAATCTAATATGGATATAGATTAGAATATTTTCCATATACATATGTAACAGTAACATATTTAAAATACATCTTGAACACAAAAATTGAAAATTCACTTGAATGTTTGTTTATGCTAAATTTTTGACGTTTTATTCGATTTTTCTTGTTGTTGTTTGTTGTTCAGTGTTGTATTTGAAATTTAAAGGAAGAAATGGTTATTAATTCTTAAATTAGTGTACTAAAGCTGGTGCGCAATGTTTAACTATTAAAATTTTATATAATTAATTAATCATTTTTAAAATAATTAAACATTATCCAATATTTATTCCATTCATTTAAAAAAAAAAATTTGTTTCGAAAAATTTCGAAATGAAATTAGTTCAAGTATGGTTCGGAAATACTTTTTTGATAAAGAAGGCTATATAAAAGAGTAGTAAGACTATAAAATAAAATTTGCTCCATTTTTTTGTGACGTAATCAATATGATTTTTGGGCGATACCCTATCCATGTATATGTCGCTGTTTTCCCCTTAAAATTTATTTTGCAGGGATTTGTTTGTAGACTTTATTCATTTATTTATATCACACAAAAAAAAGTCTCCACTAGTGATATAAAAGTGTGATATAGCACCACAAAATGACCACCCTGTATTCTAATACTAAAACCCCCATTTCGCTAGCTAAACTGCGTACCGCAGAGGGAAATTCAGCGGTGAAATTTTCATTTTGGTTTTTGTCATTTTTATATGAAAAATTTCATTTCACTTTAGAACCCGGCTTTATGGCTATTTTGTTTTTAAATTTGCTCAGGGCGACATGTTCTACCATCACTATTTTCGATAATCGATAGGCTTTATATCTCTTTTTTCAAGAATAAAATTGTACGCTATTTCGCTTATTTTATTAAGTTTTTTTTATTATGCTTTCGACTTGTTTGGTTCATCGTGCTATTTCTTCTCCACTTCATTACGAAAAAATTCGTTTTCGATACTTTACAGATTACGATGAAATTAGATAGTATAGAAAATTATACTAATACCACAAAAGAAAGATTAACCAGAATAGACATTGCGTGGATCAAATTTTTTTTTCATCTTACCTTCTTTTTTGGACATTGAAGTATAATTATTTTCGAATATTATGAATTTTTTGAATATTTAATACAAATTATGCTGTCAAAACAAAACTTGACAAATAATTTCACTAACTATACTGTTAAGGATTCTCAATTTTTATTATTTCAAATCAAAACCAGTAAACCAAAGAATACATAACCCAACTTTCTCTTACCTTCGGCAAATCAAGGCCAAAAAAATGAGTCCAAATTTTTCCATACAAAAACAGCGTTATGACGGTTCTGGTTAATCTTTCTTCTGTGCTAATACCACGTTTACATTAGTAGAATAAAAGTATGTAGCAAAAAAGTATCGTCATGTGAACTCAAATTTAAATATTTAAATATTTTATCACATACTTTTTTGATATTTCGGTAAAGTATGTATCAAAAAAGTATTAGTATATTACGTTGTAATGTGAACTCTAACTAATAACTATATGTTAATGTCATTCGTATATTTGTTGTCAAAACAAAAATTTATACGTTTTTTTGTTAAACTACAATTTCGGGTGTTAATCAAATAATTTGCCGACAAATCTAATAGAGTTTGAGAAGAAATTCACAAAACATAAACTGAATTGAATACAGAAATCTATCTGTCAAAACAACAAACTTTTAAAGTATGCGTTCACACTACAAATCACAAAGCTAATGTGAAATGCAGCGAAAAAATAATTAAATAGCAAAAAAGTACATACATATTAGGTACGTATAATGTAAACGTGGTATAATAGACGGAGATCGAAATACATAAAACGTAATTGAGAAAACGAAAAAAAGAGATACAATGTTCGATCGAACATCGAAAATAGTGATGGTAACATGTCACCCCAGTCAGGTCTTTCAACCCATATGACCAACACTTGAACATTTTTCTTTATCATGGTGCGAGTCGAGTCGAGTTTAATAATAGTTTAACTCTCACTATATATGGAGTCGAGTTAAACTCGACTCGACCTAAATAATTTGTAGAGTCGAGTTAAACTATACTCTAAAAAATTCACTATATCCACAGATTAAAGCCGAGTTAAAACAACAACAACTATATTAAAGAAAATTTCGTTCACCAATTCGCCATTTTTGTGTTAGATTATGTTGAAGAATAAAAGCGATATACAAAAAATATATTAAACAATTTTCGTTTTATTTTTTTCATTGTTTTATTTCAAATATTTTGTTTATTAAGATTTTAATTACCTAATTAATTTTAATAATAATTTTTTTTTTGGTATTTAACTTTTTATTTCGTCTATCCCGCAATTTTCATGGAGTTTGATTGAAAATTACAATTTTTTAGACATAATAATCTATATCAATCTATTGATCATCTCAAACGATTTTTTGTTCCATTTTTTTAAAACTCGGTTTCAATCCTATTTGAACTCTGCATATTTTTAACTCTGTAGTATAATATACATACACTTAAGAGTTGGTTAGAAAATAACTTGATTCCGTATATAGTGAGAGTTAAACCAATGCCTTCTAGAATATACAAGCCATACTGCTAAAAGCAAAAATTATTATTTTTTATTTCATCGACATAACCTAGATGGCAATTAACATTCGTAAAATGAAAGAGTTGAGAGAAACAGAGAATAAAACATTTCAAAAATAAAAAAATTATTTAGTATTATCTCATGCGTACGAAAGGAAGGTTGTACATATTTTTATCTCTGCTAATTGTCTGCATAATTTAAAACTATTAACAAAATAATGATTTAAATATAAATAAATATTAACTAAAAATGTAATATGAGTTGGAAAAATGTATATGAACTTTTTTTTATTAATAATTTTAAATTATGAAAAAAACACACGACGTACAACCTCCCTTTCTTGCGCTTGGATTAATACTAATTTATTTTTTATATTTTCACATGTTTTAATCTCTACGTTTCCAAGTTATGTTCTCTTTCATTTTTCTAGCATTAATGCCAGTATGGCTTGTATATTCTAGACGGCATTGGTTAAACTAAGATTAAACTCGACTCGACTCGCAGCATATACAATAAAGTACTTTTCATACCAGACGCGAGGCGCCTCAAAATGTTTAGATACCACAAATATGAAGCTGAGACACTTTCATACCGGGGGCGTTGGCTTTGAACATTCGGCTGCTATCAAATATTTTATTTAGGTCTATTTTAGACATGAATTATAGCAAGAACTGAGATATTCAGAATTTGTAACGTACATATGAACTAGATTTTTCGGTAAATATAAAAGAATTATGCCAAAAATGTGATTTGTAGGTTATGTTGACAAAGAACTTCGCTTTGTACTACATACTTCAAAATGTTGCAGTCGAGTGTAGAACGCATTGAATTAGCTTTATAGATAACTTCATTGCAATATATTTTGATGTTTTTAAAATTATCACTTAAAAATAAATTATTTTTCAACGAATTGAATTTATTTGAATTTATCAAATAAAACTAATTTGTATAATTCAAAAATGAAATAAAGAACTTTTATTTTTGAAGCTCAAAGGCCTCGGCTTTGGTATGAAAAGTACTTAGGCTGTGTTTCAATCGTGTAAAAAGTTAAATTTTTTAACTGTGGTAAAAAATATTAAATTTTCCTCACTTTTTAATCGTTATGGTGTTTCAATTGAAAAACTGGGTGGTCATTTTGTGGTGCTATTGACGATTGGAGCATCACAGATTCCACCTAGTGGACAATTTTTAAACTGAGGTAGCTGCTAATTTGACGTTCGAAATTGTTGTAAACAATTCCAATTTTGAACTGTAAACACAATTTTGACCTACCAGATTGATAATAATTGTAAATAATTCCAATTTTGGATTATAAAAACAATTTTTAATTACCGGATTGCAAAAATTTCTGTCGTCGCATTTATGAGAAATGTCATTTTGGCTGTTGCCTCATTTTAACTTTTTTCCTCGAGAGGCGCTTTCTCTACTTTTACAATCGTCAATATCACACCTTTATTGACGATTGTAAAAGTAGAGAAAGCGCCTCTCGAGGAAAAAAGTTCAAATGAGGCAACTGCTAAAATGACATTTCTCATAAATGCGACGAAAGGAAATTTTGCAATCCGGCAGTTAAAAATTGTTTTTATAATCCAAAATATGAATTATTTACAATTATTAGCAATCTGGTAAGTCAAAATTGTGTTTACAGTTCAAAATTGGAATTCTTTACAACAATTTCGAACGTCAAATTAGCAGCTACCTCAGTTTAAAAATTTTCCACTAGGTGGAATCTGTGATGCTCCAATCGTCAATATCACTAGTGGAGACTTTTTTGTGTGATATAAAAAAATGGAGAAAGTCTACAAACACATCCCTGCAAAATGAACTTTAAGGGGAAAATGATGAATCAAAGTGGTAAGTTGACGTTTCCACATAACCTCAAACGAGATTATATAAAAATTTTATACGAAGTGCTATTTGTGTGGTGATAAAGTAATACTTTAATGCAAAGGTGTTTATTATTTAAATAAAATGTTAAAAATGTAATAATCAGTCCTTTGTCTATCAATAATTTTATTTTGCACTTGGTTTCATGATAATTTTCATTCATTTTTTTAAAACCCCAATTTAGTTGTTTTCCATCAAACTATTTGGAGTTTGATCAAAAACAACTAAATTAAAGTTTCAAAAAAATGAATGAAAATTATCAAGAAATAAAGTACAAAATAAAATTGTCGATTGAAAAAAGACCAATTAATATATTTTTAATAAAACATAACAAGAAAAGCCTTTAGTTTGTTAGAATTTGATGTTTAAACATTGACCAATATTTGCATTTTGTGGGGTCATGTCAGATGGTTTATGTTGATTTTTGTTTAAGATTTTTTTTTGTCCTTTGCTATTATGAGCTCCCGATGAAATTTGTTATTCTAGGCAACTAGAATGTTATTTTTAACAAATAATTTACTACACAAAATTAAAATAATTGTTGATTTTGTATTTCGTTTTTCATGTAAATTTAAAAATAGCCCATTAATTTTATTTCAAAAATATATAAATGATCATTTTGTTAATAAATATCATTCATTTATATTTCGCGTCAATGTAAATTTCATTCATGTTTTGATATTTTTATTAGAGCTTTTTATAACTAAACTCCATATAAAACAAATGTAAATAACAAAATAATTTTTTTTTTCCACTTGTAAAAGTAAGACGGAAGAAGTGGTGGTCTTTTTCATTTAAATCATTATGCGACGTGACGATATTCATCCATGACAACACCGTAGTTAGCTACGACAATTTATTTTTCGCACAGTATCGCCAAATGTGATATATTACCACAAAATGACAACACTGCAAAATGAATTTTAAGGGGAAAGCAATGAATCAAAGTGATGATTTGAAACGTAACCTCAATTGTTCATTTTTATATTACTATGTAATATAACAATCAACAATTATTTTAGTTTTGTGTATTAAATTGTATGTTAAAAAAACCATTCTAGTAGCCTAGATTAACAAATTTCACAGAAACAATCATCCTCCTAACAGAAATGGACAAAAAATAAGCAATTCTTAAACGAAAATCAACATAAACAATCTGACATAACCTCACAAAATGCAAATAATGGCCGGTGTTTTAACATGAAATTCTTATAAACCAAATGGTTTTCTAGTTAAGTTAACTTAAAAATATAATAATTAGTCTTTTGTTAATTAACAATTTTGTTTTGCAGTTCGTATCACAGTAATTTTCATTCATTTTTTTAAAACTTTAAATTAGTTACTTTCGATCAAACTCCATATATGGTAGTTTGATATAAAAAAATTAATTTAAAATTTAAAAAAAATGAATGAAAATTGCCATGATATGAAGTGCAAAACAAAATTGTTTGTTAACAAAAGACTAATTATTATATTTTTAAGTTAACATAACTAGAAAACCCTTTGGTTTATTAGAATTTCATGTTTAAACACCGGCCATTATTTGGATTTTGTGAGGTTACGTCAGATGGTTTATGTTGATTTTCGTTTAAGAATTGCTTATTTTTTGTCCATTTCTGTTAGGAGGATGATTGTTTCTGTGAAATTTGTTATTCTAGGCTACTAGGTTAGGTTAGGTTAGGTTGGAGTGGCTGCTTACGCACACTTAGACCGGTGACGGTCCATTGTGATACCACGGGATGTATCCCCTTTTACCCCTATTGGAACCATTTCGAGCTACTTATGTAGCGTAAGACGTCCCGCACTTTAATGTTTTCGAGATCCGAGAGGCAGTCCATCCTGAACTTACCTAAGTGTTTGTGCCTTCTGAGAGCCAATGCTCGACACGAGCAAAGGAAGTGGCCCAACGTCTCTTCCTCCTCTTCGTCCAAGCAGCTTCTGCAGAAGTCATTAGCCTCCAGACCCAGCCTTCTTGCATGTTCTCCAAAAAGGCAGTGTCCCGTGAGAATTCCTACGACCGTTCTTAATTCACGTCTTCGTAAGGATATTAATGCCCTAGTGCGCCCCAAGTCCAGCTTTGGCCAAACTTGTCTTGCAACTCTACAGGTGAGGGCGTTAGACCACCTTTCCCCCGCTGAGGATAGCGCCTGCTTCCCAAGTGCTTGTCTCAGCGCTGTGATAGGCCTCCCCAGACTTGCCCTTTCCGGTTGCAGCTGGAGAGTCGTACCATGCCTAGCAAGTTCATCTGCCCTGCAGTTCCCCATGACGCCCGAGTGACCTGGGACCCAGACTACCTGGATGTTGAAATGTTCACCCATCTCATTTAGAGATGAGTGACAACTCAACGCCACCCGTGACGCCAAAGACACCGATTCTAACGACCGGATCGCCGCTTGACTGTCCACATAGATTGTGATATCGTCTGAGGATAACACATTATGCTTCAACCACGTCATGACCTCCTCAATCGCTACGACTTCAGCTTGGTACACGCTGCAGTAATCAGGGAGACGAATAGAAATATTTACATTTAATTTGTCACAGAATACTCCAGCTCCTACTTTGCCGTCTAGCTTGGAGCCATCTGTGAAGAATTGCAACGCTTCCGTTTCCGATAACGGTCTATCCCTCCAGGATTCCCTTGAAGGGAAGGAGGTCCGAAATCGCTTCTCGAAGCGTAGAGTAGGTTTAATGTAGTCAAGATTCGCCAGCCTTCAACGATCTGACGATAGTAGAGTGTCCTATACTAAGACACCTCCACTGAGAGACGGCTGCAAGTCATACAGCCGTATTTGCCGCCATCTGTTTGCCAAAAATGTCGACCGGAAGAAGGTGCAACATAACCTCTAAGGCACTTGTCGGTGTCGACCTCAATGCCCCGCTAACAAGCATACAGGCCGTTCTTTGCACTCTCTCAATCTTACTTTTGTAAGTTACCTTGTCCAGAGCTGGCCACCAAACACCCACCCCGTACATGAGTACAGGTCTCACTACCAAGGGAGGGTTAATACCAAGTCCACATTTGCCAGCCCATTTCGTAATGATGGTAAGCGCATTCTGCATTACGTCTACAATCGTGCCCAGGAATTTCCCGGTAACAGCTAAAGCTACGTCATCTGCGTACGCGATAACTCCAATACCCTCTCTCTCCAATTCAAGTAGTAACCCGTTTACCACTATGTTCCAGAGAAGAGGGGAGAGACCCCCTCCCCCCCCCTGTGGAGTTCCTCTAGTTACTCGCCTCTTGAAGGTGGAGTCCCCCAACTTCGAGCTAACAATCCTGCTTCCCAGCATATAATTGATTAACCCTATCAGAGGAACGTCCACCTCCAAAAATGACAATCCCTCCTTGATTGCCTCCGCTTTCACATTATTAAAGGCGCTTTCTATATCCAGGAAGGCCACCAAACAGAATTCCTTCGAATTAATCGATTTCTCAATCGTAGACACCAAGGCGTGCAGAGCCGTGTCCACAGATCTACCCTTTGTGTACGCATGCTGAGACGATGCCCACTTCCTGGCACCTATTTTATCTCTAATGTATACATCCAGCAGCCTTTCCAAGGTTTTCAAAAGAAAGGATGATAGAGTTATTGGTCTTAGGTCCTTAGGATAGACATGTGAGCTTTTCCCCGCTTTCGGTATGAACACCACATTGACCTCCGTCCAGTACCTAGGAATATAGCCCAACTTCAAACACCCTTTGAATAAGGTAAGGAAGAATAATTACTGAGTTGTTTTGAAGTTCCGCTGGTATAATTTGATCCGGACCAGCCGATTTAAATGGTTTAAAACCCCTCAGTGCCCATAGGATCCGTTTTCTGGTTACGATATCCTCTGTGGTTACTGACAGTGATTCCTGATGATTGATACGCACCAACAGGTCTTCAAAGCTCCCTGGGAAGTGTGTCTCGAAGAGAAGCTCCAGAAATTCTCCACTAGAAGCTGTCCAAGATCCGTCCGGTTTTATCAAAAAACTAGGACTAGATGTACTTTTGGAAAGAATCTTCCTAAGGCGGGAGGTTTCGGACCTCTTCCATATTATCACAGAAGATTCTCCAAGACCTCCTTTGTGCCTTTCTTAATTCTTTCTTATAAATTCCGAGTTTCTCCTTATAGGAGTCCCAATCCTGAGCCTCCCTTGTATTTTTGGCTCTATTAAAGGCTATCCTACAAGCCTTTCGATAGGTTCCCAGTTCCCTGGACCACCATACCGGTTTTTGCCTACCCCTAGGCTTAGCCAGTGGGCAGGCAGCGCAAAAGGATCGGTTGCATGCGCTAGTAACGCTAGCCACCATGTCCTCCAGCTCCCCAACGGTCGTTGGGGGCTCTATAGCCCTCGTCGGTAACATTTCCTCCAATAATTCCCCATATTTGCTCCAGTTGGTCCTTCTAGGGTTCCTGAAGGCTTCCCGGGTAGCAGGGTGAATATCGAGGCTATAGGTTAAATATCGATGATCAGAAAAGGAGTGTTCCTTATCCACCCTCCAATTTTTAACCATATGAAGAATATTATTTGAGGCAAGGGTCACGTCTAGAACCTCCTGCCTGTTACTAGTAATAAATGTGGGTTCCCGCCCAATATTACACACTGAAAGGTTAGTACTCATCAAATAATCAAAAAGCGACTCACCTCTTTCATTAATGTCTGTGCTTCCCCAGATAGTGTGATGCGCATTAGCATCCACTCCCAGTACCACACCTACCTTTGATTGTTCCGCTTTACGGATCAGCTCCTCCAGGTTATCCGGAGCAACCTCCTTCTCCCGGTCCATGTAGGCTGAAACTAGCCAGAATCTACAAGTGCCTACTTCCAGGCTAACTGCAGTAGTGTCACCATTGCTGTATTGAGAGAGAAGGAAAAGATTAATATTATTTTTCCCAAGAATACAAGATCTGATCTTCCCAGACTTACTAGAGGATATAATTTTGTACTCTTTGGTTCTGAGGCCACAGATCCTGTTATTGTTAATCCAAGGTTCTTGGATTAGTATCACATCCTCACCCGAACTAGTCAGCCTGAGGAGTAGAGCTGCCGAAGCAGCCTTAGAATGGTGAAGGTTAATTTGAGTTATCTTAATCATAACCATTTAACCTCTACCTACCTCTATGATAAATTCCTGCTACCGCAGGAATATTAATTCCCGGTAATTTGGGATGCGTCGGATACGCCCGTCTCGCCACCCCTCATACCCTCTATAGAGAACTTGTCAGTGCCCCCCCATCTGGCCGGGCTGTCGACATCCTCCTCCATCGGTACACCAGCTCCTTCGCTTATGTGCACCTCCTCATCGTTCGAGAGAGTCCTTGCCCTACCGAGGTCGCCGGATTCACTCTCCCCCCTACCCTCAGCTTCTTCCCCCATGCTGCTAGTACCCCCTTCAGGCCTGGGCGGGTTGCCACCGTCCTCCGGTTGGCCTCCCGTACGCGCTTCCGCCCCATCCTTCTTATAAAAGTTGAGAGTAATTGACCCGAAACCGAAGTCAATTACTCCCTTCGTTTTGTGAAGGAGGGCAAGGGACTCCTTATTTATCACCATGATTGATAATTTCGAGCCCCCCTTGGCCTCCTCCTGCTTGACGATCTTCCAATTTCCGGTCGGAAGATTCGGGTTACTGGCCTGAATGATTTTCAAAGCCCCGTCCGGCTAGCCGGTTCGGATGGCAGCCATACACGTGCCCTCGGCCTGCTGGGAATTTCCTCCCGGCTAACTGCCGCAAGCTTTGCGCCTGGCCACACCTCCCCTACTTTGGCTATAGCCTTTTTGTACAGATCCACAGATCTAGAGTCCGAGCATGCAGTCATCTTTACACGCCCTTGATACCATCCCGCATCTCTGCAGGATGGGGGTGGTCCCTGATTTTCACCCAGGACCTTTAAAAAGACGAGGTTGAGTGCATTATACACCAACCTCCATTTTTCCCCCGTGATGCTCCCATCTTCTTGACTTTCGTCAATGACGGCTAGCATCAACACATGCTCCCTCAGGACCTCGCTGAACAGCTTTGTCCCTCAGTTGGAGCTCGGCTTCTTTTCAGTCACCAACTTGGCCCGCTTGCTGTTGACTACTTCCACCTCGTCCTGGGACCGCCGTTTTTTCGACATATGGTCCCTTTCCGAGCTTCCGCAGCCCACAGTGCTCCTTGCCCAAGCTACTGATCTTCTTTGCTCTTCCGTAAGCTGCCCTCGGGGGTCGCAGCCCACTTCTCGAGAATTCAGAGCGCCGAGCGGCGATTCCTGTATCGCCTTTTCGCCGGAGGAATGTCTCTCGTCCCACTCCCCTGTGCTGCGTTGGTACCGCTAACTCCCGGGACTTGTGCCCTAGAGTCAACCACCTTTGCAACCTTAGAGGCCCCACCCGTCTGGTTCGAGGTACCTCCCTCCGCTGATACCGGCTTTTGAGGAGAGCCGGTGCCCTTTGGTTTTGTTTTTGATCTATCCATTGGATTCCCACGAGTATCGGAGAAATAAAGGTCCGCCTGCGCAGAGATCCGTATACGCAGGTAAGGCTAATTACAACTGGAGGTCGCCAGGTATCCAGAGGGCTCCGTTAGCGACTGGGCTTTGTTAAATGGGCCCCCAGCCTAGTTGACCATCAGCACGGGTCGCTTAACGCCTTAATCCAGCCCATTCGGCTCGCTCGCACCCCGGCCTCCCTGCACCCCTTCCCTCCGCCCATTCTCTCCCCCATCCGCCGAAAATTTAACTTTTTAGCTTTTTATATGGTTTTTTATTAGTTTGAAACACAGTCTAAGGCCCTTTCCGAAAGTAATACTTATTTATTTAGACCTACTTATTTAAATAAGTATGTTGGCGAGGTAAGTTAAAATAAGTATGTTCTTACAAATAAAAAATCTTAAACGAAAACCAAAATTCTGTTAATTTCATTGTATACATATTGTGATATTATGTAGTAATTAAGTTTTATAAAAAATTTAATTAAAAAAATTATTTTAAAGTTACAAAATAGTCAAAATAAAAAATAAGTATTTGAAATCAATTCGGATGATTTTACATACTTATTTAAGATGGCGGCAAATAAGTATGTCTTGGCGGCAAATTTCCGGACTTTTCTTTATTTGCTTACTAACTTGTCTAAAATATACAAAATTAGGTACATAAAATCAACATAAAATGTATTAAATTACTTACATCCACCCATCTCTTTGATTTGCATTTTTTCCTGCAAACAAATGGTCCAATTTTATACGACTTTCAATTAAATTTTGTTTTTCATTTTCTGTCCCTAAAAAACAGAATTCAATTATTATTTTTGATTTCTAATTTTATATTAAACTTACATTTTGTGTAGGCACTATTCGCCAACCTCGTTCGTTTATTGGTTGTGGCCATTTCGATAAAATTAGAATAAAATTTAACAATTAGTAAAAACTGAAATTTAAAAAAAAAAACAAAACTTGTAAACGCAAATAAAAAATGTCAAAATTTTTATCAGCTCATGAACCAGATAAAATGTTTGACATTTTTATTCACCTCAATTTTTAACTTTTTATCAGATATTTTAACCAGTTGAAACAAACACGGCCTAAATAAGTATAACTTTCGGAAAGGGCCTAATCCGATTTTCCATCGTCGTAGTATAATATACTAAAGATACATGTTAAACCGAAAGTGTTCTGACTGAAAACGTTCGAGATAAATTCAACATGTACACGGCGGCTTGACTGAAAGCAAAGATTATTAACAAGAAGATCTTCTTGTTAATAATCTTTGCTTTCAGTCAAGCCGCCGTTTTAATGTTGAATTTATCTCGGACATTTTCAGTCAGACCACTTTCGGTTTAACATCTATCTTTAGTAATAGTATAATAGTATTATACTATTATACTACGACGATGGAAAACCGAAGTTGATAGTATAATAGTATAATTATAATATTTTGTTATATAGCTATCAAAAATATAATAGGTAGCAAATTGTGTTTTTAACATTGTAAATTTATCTGACAGTGTATTATTTTGATAATTCACTAAATTACAATTCGATTTTTTTTTGTTTTTTTTTTGTGGTATCTGCATAGTGCATACAATTTATTAATTTTTTTAAAATACAACTAATTCGTATACTTGGTTATTTTTAATTGTTTTTTTATTATGAATACACGTTAAAATTTTCAAAATAGGAATTATACCTACGTTCACATAAAAAAACTATAATTGGTGCTAAATCATCGCATGCGATGGAAAACCGACAAGGAATAAAGTACTTTTCATACCAGGCGCCTCGCCTCGAAATATTTAGTTACCACAAATTCGAAGCTGAGACCCTTTCATACCGGTGGCGTTGGCTTTGAACATTCGGTTGCTATCAAATATTTTATTTAGGTCTATTTTACACGTGGATTATAGCAAGAACTGAGATATACTAAATTTGTAACGTACATATGAGCTAGATTTTTTGGTAAGCATGAAATATTTGTGCAGAAAATGTGATTTGTAGGTTATGTTGAGAAAGCACTTGGCTTTGTACTACTTTAAAATGTCGCAGTCGAGTGTGGAACGCATTGCCTTGGCTTTGTAGATAACTTCATTGTAATTTATTTTGTTTTTTTTTAAATTATCACTTAAAAATAAATTATTTTTCAACAAATAGAATTTATTACTATAAAATTAAACGGTATCAATCGAATAAAACTAATTTACATAGTTAAAAAACGAAATAAAATATTTTTATTTACGAAGCTCAAAGCTGGTATGAAAAGTACTTAATAGTATAATAGTATTATACTATTATGCTATTATACTATTGACGATGGAAAATCGGTATAAGTGCATTTTGTTGACAAAACTACAACAGCGCTGCATGATTTAAAAAAAGCCAAAAAAATATTTCTTTATTTAAATCGTAGTAGTTCTCAACAAAATATCGCTAATAAATATGAAGATGGAAACCCGATCCATCTCTATTTATAAAAATGCGTTCGTTTATTATAAAAGTTAACCATGGGGACACCTATCCTATAAACCGTAAACTATATTCATTCCGCTGAATACCGCTTTGGGAGCGTCAACAAAAGGTGAGAAAGAAAACAATAAAAACGTAAACCATAGACATGAAGAAGAAGTGATAATGATGAGTGTCAAGTTATGAAAGTGTCTAAAAATATAATATAAAAACAAAAAAAGTATTATTTATTATTTTAATTCGTAAAATTTTAATCTTTTATATATTTTGTGTTTTTTTAAATTAAATTAATTTTATTGAACAAGTGCCTTGTGAACTGTATATTAGATAATATAGTTAGATAAAAGTGTTAATGTTTAATTTAATTTGTTTAATGATATAAAAGGTTGGTACGAACAGCGTATAATAAAACCAAAATGTATGTTGGATTGAAAAAAAAACAAGAAACGAGTTAAAACATTACCGGATACCGTTATTTGACATTAATAATTCACGGCTAGTAATCCACCTAGTTCGTATGGTAAATTAATTAACCAAATCTAATTTTTGCAGTGGCTAGATACTTTATGATTATGTTGATTCTGGATAATTATTGGCAGCGATTCACCGCAAACCTGATATTGGGTGATGAAACTCATGTCTAAGAAATGTTATTGCACTCAACTAAAACATAAAAAAACATTCCATTGGAATTACCAATCCGTATGTGGTTTCGCTCTTGATATTTCATTCGATTTTGTATGTGTCTATAATTTTTTTTTGCTGCAGAAATGTAAATTAGAATATTAAAAATGTATTTACATAAGTACGTTATACAAAGGTACTTAAAGAATATTCCATAAAAATGCATTATTTCTTAAAAATAATGGAATAATGCTTTTAGATCATCGCTTTGGTGTATGGGGCAACAGATGACAAAATTTAGATTAATTCATCTAGTTCGTCGTCTACTGTAAAATGTACCATAAAAACTAATTTTTGTTAAACAAGATAAACTTTAAATATTTTTGATAAATTTACTCCTATCTTTTTATCAGTTTCACAAATGGTTGAAATATCCAACAACACGGTACCCTAGCTATTAGAGATAAAATATTATAAACAAAATATTTTACGCCTCTCATATACTTAGCTACTAACATAATATTTAGTATACATATTCTGTTTTGATTTTTGGTTATACTACCTGTTGCTCGTCCCTCTCATTCTGATAATATTTAGACATAATATGGATACAATTACATATATATGTATGTATATAATTGTGCTACAAATTGTTTCTAAAATTTTTTGTTGTTTCGTTTTGCGTAACCACAATCTGGAATGTTTACATTTTTAAACTAAATTTTTGATATTTTATTCGTTTCAGTTGTTTATCTGCCGTCGTACGAAATTCCAATTTTATCGACAATAAAGAATCTTTGACATAATATTTAGATACTGTTGAAATTTACATAGAAAAGTATCTGAGAAGAATTTGGGTTGTGCAACTTTGGAAAAGCTGGTAAATAACCGATTCAATGTACAAGAGTTAGTGCGGTAGACAATCAGTTTTGGAGCAATGTACTGTCTACTTCAGAAATATGTATATTTTTGAGAAGGGTTATTAATTCTCTTCTTCATTTTAGGAAAATTTAGGATTGGAATATTCGGAAAAAAACTTTAAAAGACTGATAGAATGTGTTGCAATTCCCATAAATGCTGTCTCTAGTAGCACTCCACTTCATATTTAAGGATAGCCGTGTTTTCCATGAGAACTGCACTAGAACTCGATAAACTTTAATTTACTTTTATTCTATGTAAGCCGAAAAAAATTCATAAAGCGGGAATATGTAGTGTATTTGACATAAATACACATTTTAAGTTTAAAAATTTCCCCCTTCAGTTATTTCATCAATATTTTCTTATTTCTTACTGACGTCATTACACGCAACTACACTCGATAAATTCATGGGTTTATCAAGTGTAACTAAAAAATAAGGTATAATTGTAATTATTTTTTGCTGTAACAACTTAAAATCTGTATTTATGTTAAACACACTACCCATTGGCACTTTAAGAATTTTTTTTTTCTGTTTACATAGAATATAAGGAATTTAAAATTTATCGAGTTCTAGTGCAGTTCTCATGGAAAACACGACTGATGTACAGTAATAGGGTAATTTGGCAAGTGCTGGATCGAGGAAACATTTTAACTATTCAAAATTGTCACAATATTTTCTCACTGATTTCACTTAAATTTTCCAGCCCCAAACGTTTGTTGGTATTCTGTCTCTTTATTTGAGTACAATCACCATTAGCGAAACACCCATTTACCGGATATGTTGAATGGCTCCCTTTCGTTGTAATTCAGAAAACCTTTCTTGTGATACTCTTACAAAGTTCGATTTAATCATTTAATTTTGGAATATCAATGCGGTTGCTTCGAAGATTTAAAACACAAATTTTCATTTTGGCTGAAATTTGCTTACTGGGCACGCCGAGAAAATCAGGTAAGGCGTAAATTTTTTGTATCTATAGTTTTTAGGAGGCGCAAGTCAAATCTTCCCGAAAAATTACCTAATTTTCCGTGAAAATTTTCACTTTTTCATATCAAAAATTGTTAAATAATAATTTATTTAGCGAATATTATTGATCCTCAACCATATGTAGTCCAAGCAGATTTATGAAGTTTTTGATATTAGGATTGTATCTCAATAGTTTTTCTATAGTGCAAGCAATTTTTCCAGGAAAATTTTGTAATTTTTCCAGGAAATTTTTTCAATTTTTTTTTTTACTTAGCTTAAAATTATAAATAAAATTTGAAAAAGAATTGTATAAATTCTGGAAAAGCGGGAGTTTCGGGCGGCAGCCCCCATCTTTTAAGGTTTACAACGAATTAAAACTACCTACATTGAAAACAAATTATGTTTAAAAATTTGCAATTTTTATTTAGCATTTGTGGTGCTATCAGTAGAAGCGATAGAAACTCTGTGTTGATCTGCAAGGTTGACGAAGTAATTAATATTAATAAAAATAAACAAAATAAAAAGTGAAAATTTTCTCGGAAAAGTGATAATTTTTCTGGAAAATAGGGCGTGCATCCCCTAAAAACTATAAATACACAATCATAACATCAAAATTATTAAAAAATTTACATCTTGCTTGATTTTGGAAAAAGTGAAAATTTTCCTGGAAAATGTGATAGTTTTCCGGCAAAATTGGGCTTGCACCTCCTAAAAACTGTAGATACACAATCCTACATTCGAAAATTTTCAAACAATATACGTCTTATCTGATTTTCTCGACATACCCAGACATACTAACGCCTTCATTTTAATTTTCAGAATCAAAAAACGCTTTTTGCTTAATCGTAAATCTCCATATACCTTGTTCAAAATAGCATTTGAACAAATTAAAATATCTAGTCTCAAAATTGGTTGAGTGACTAGAGATTTTAGATTTGCGATCGAGAAATTATATTTGAATTTGAATTGTTGCCTTTTTAACACTTTCGCCCCTAAAAACAATTATTTATAGATCTGCTCGGGCAAAAGCTAATTCTCCATATAAAAATACAAATCCGTTTGAACAGGGATATACTAAAAAGGGCCAAATTAAAATCAAACAATCTTTTACTGCGACAAAAATAAAGTTTCTATTACATTGGAAAATTAACTGCAATTCCCAAATTAAATTTATTTAAATGACTGCAAACGCTGTCATGTCCCATAAAAGGCATGTTTGTTTGAAGATGCCGTTATATACGCTAAAGTGTTAATAGAATTGGAAGCTTTTAAAAAAACTTTGTAAACAACGTTTTAATTTCAACTTACAGGTTTGTATGCATTTTCAACATAACGAACAAAAATTTTTGTTCATTATGTGGGAAATTTATACAAATCTGTAAGCCAAAAGTAAAAACTGTTTTCTTTTTACTTTTGTTTTAAAGCCAAAACTCTCACCATCACGAGATATGGTTTTTTTAGTCTAATAAACTAAGAAAATTTAAGACTTCCTATGAGTTCTATTCTGGCCTCCATATTTTATTTTTTAATAATAAATTTATGTAATATTTTTTTTATTTCATTATTTTAGTTTAGTATGAAGTGTACAACAAACATCACGCTACATAGCTACAGAAACTGCATTTTTAAGAAAATCGGTGTTAAAGTTTTGAAACTAGTGTGTTTTACAGTTAAAACGAAAACTGTTTCTCTTAATAAGTAAATAACATATTTCAATTTAATTTTAATTATGTTTTTTAAATTTTGATGATGTTTATATTATAGTTATGGAATAGCATCAATAACTCAATTTGGCCAAAAATGTAAATAACGTGAATATATTTAGTTCGGCAGCATATTTGAGGAGTGTATGATCAAAAGTCGCTATTTACATTTTCCAAAATGATATATTTTTTTCTATCAGGGCAGAATTTTTTAAGTGAAATAGACCAAAAGTGGTTATTTCCAGCATGGACCAAAAATTGCCAATTTCTCTATGAAAAATATTCCTAAAATTCTTGATTTTGGTTAAAACAAGCTATTTACTACAAAAAAGTGATCAAAAGTAAGTAGCAAAACGTAAGATGTAAATAGCGATTTTTGATCAGACACTCCTCATTTGATTGAAGAGAAAAGGAACAGCTTATAATTTCGCATGAAGGCTAATTAGTAGCCACTACCTCTTTGCATTTTAGGATAGTATATGTACAGTTGTGTTCATATTAATAGCAGCCAGGGTTGGTAAAAAACATGTTTTAAATAAAAAAAACAAAAAAAAACGTTTTTTTTTTGTTTTAAATAGTTTTTTGGTTAGTAAGAAATAACAGTAAGGTACCTACATATTAATTCAGATGAATGAAAAACTGTTTCGTATTAACTATATTTTTATTGATTGTTTGAGTTACAAACTTATAGCAAACAAAAAACTAACACTTTCATATAAAAAACACAAATAAAAAATATCTTCATGATATATAAAAAATAAATAAAATATTTTCATAATGATTAGACAAAATCAAAAATTTTTAAAGTCTGCAAGAACCTATGCACCTATTTTAATTAATTGCTACGAAACGAAAACCAATTTAGCCGCCCTAATAGTTCCGAGTTTGCTTCTTAAAGCAGTTTGCGTTAAGCCAAATTTAGAAAAAATCCTTTCTATACCAGCTGATGACGATGTAGCAGTATGCAGCTAACCAATCAAATCCAAATTATTACTCGAAATAATATTCGGATAAAGCGATTGCATCCACCATTCAAAATCTGTGAGCTGCTCCCAATTTTTAAAATGTAAATCCCTGAATGGGTTTAATTTTGCGATAAATTTCATAAATGTGGTATTTATGAAATTTATTGAAAAATTTAATTCAATAAAATCCATTGCCTTTTCTGTTTCGTCTGTAGTAATAACTGATTTTTTTGGCTTAGGACTTAAAAGATATGCCGCAAAATGTGCATTTGTTAGTGTTTTATTGTATGTTTTTTGATATAATGTTTTAACAGTTCCATTTCCAGTCAAATGTGGCTCTAACCCTTTCCAGACCTCTACAGCGTCTGCTAATTTGCAGGTATTACTTTGTATTTTGTCAAGCACCACTGTAATTGGCTTCAATTCCTCTTTAATTCTTACATTTCAATTTTTGTTTAAAACAACTGTTTAAAATAAAAAAAACAAGGTGTTTTAAACAATGTTTAAAACAGTGTTTAAAACAAAGTGTTTAAAACTTACCAACCCTGATAGCAGTGCTATCCAGAAGAAGAAAAAACTCGTATAAGTTTTCAAAAAACGCAAGTTTGATTAAGATTAATTCATGAAATATACACTTGGGTGCAAAAAATTCCCACAATCGATAAATTTTCACCAAAATTTCATAAATATCAAAAAATCCAATGTTTGTTTAATTTTCTTGAATGCAGATTCAAAGTCTATTTCAACACCTATCCAGTGGTACCATTTTTGTACTTATACCACAGAAGAAAGATTAACCAGAATAGACATTGCGTGGATCAAATTTTTTTTTCATCTTACCTTCTTTTTTGGACTTTGAAGTATAATTATTTTCGAATATTATGAATTTTTTGAATATTTAATACAAATTATGCTGTCAAAACAAAACTTGTCATATAATTTCACTAACTATACTGTTAAGGATTCTTAATTTTTATTATTTCAAATAAAAACCAGTAAACCAAAGAATACATAACCCAACTTTCTCTTACCTTCGGCAAATCAAGGTCAAAAAAATGAGTCCAAATTTTTCCATACAAAAACAGCGTTATGACTGTTCTGGTTAATCTTTCTTCTGTGCTTATACCGTGTCAACAAAGTAATTTTTGGGTCAACATCTGAAGTACACGATTTTTTGTGAATTTATCTGCAAGAAAATTAGTGGTAAAAATCTAATTAAAACATGTAAATCAGCAAAAAAAAACATTTTTATTAATAGGAAGTATTCCTTCCCCTAGCCCGAATGACACCGTCCATTCGATATTTCATCGATTTCACCTAAGTTTGCACCAAATCTTGAGGTATCGCCTCCCATTCCTCTGCGATCGTATGTTGCAGCTCCTGGAGAGTCGTTGAAACAACATCTCTGGCTCAAACCCTTTGTTTCAGCCCGTCCTATAAATGTTCGATGGGATTTAGGTTCGGGCTTCGAGCTGGCCACTCCATAACAGGCACATCCACCTCTTGAAGGTACTGGTAAACTATACCAGCCGTATGTGGTCTCGCATTATCCTGGTTTAACACGAAGTTTTCACCAATAAAACCGGCAAAAGGTACGACGTAGTCCTCGAGTACTTCCTCAATGTACCGTTGAGAAGTAAATCCTTTTGATCGACGGCCAGTATTCGCTCCGGAGATGAACACAAGATCTGTCTTCGCCTCCAATGACATGCCTCCCCAGAACATGCATGATCCACCACCATATGAGGCTCGTTCTTCAATGCAACATTGTGCAAATCGCTCTCCTGGTCTTCTATATACTCTTCCTCGCCCATCGTTGCCATGTAACACATCATGCACTCGTCAGAGAACATGATTGTTCTCCATTGTTCTTCTGTCCAATCCAAATGCTCTCGAGCGAACTGAAGGCTGGCTCGCCGATGGGCTGGGGTCAATTTCGGCCTGTTTGCTGGTCTGTGTGCAGTCAGATTACCTTTTTGAAGTCGTCTTCTAACTGTCCATCGACTGACTTGGGATTCACGAACTTCTTGGAGCCGCTGTCCTAATTGAACCGCATTCAAACGACGATTGGTTATTTTGTTAGTACCTTCAAGAGGTGGATGTGCCTGTTATGGAGTGCCCAGCTCGAAGCCCGGACCTAAATCCCATCGAACATTTATGGGATGAGCCGAAAAAAAGGGCTCGAGCCAGAGATGTTGTTTCAACGAGTCTCCAGGAGCTGTAACAAGCGATCGCAGAGGAATGGGAGGCGATACCTCAAGATTTGGTGCAAAATTTGGAGAAATCGATGAAACATCGAATGGACGGTGTCATTCGGGCTAGGGGAGGGAATACTTCCCATTAATAAAAATGTTTTTTTGCTGATTTACATGTTTTAATTAGATTTTTACCACTAATTTTCATGGAGATAAATTCACAAAAAACGTGTACTTCAGATGTTGACCCCAAAATCACTTTGTTAACACGGTATAAGTACAAAAATGGTACCACTGGATAGGTGTTGAAATATACTTTGAATCTGCATTCAAGAAAATTAAACAATCATTGGATTTTTTTTATATTTTTGAAATTTGGTGAAAATTTATCAATGTGCGAATTTTTTGCACCCAAGTGTATTTGATATTGTCATATTAAGCTATAAAAAGACAAACAAATATTTATTATTTTGATTAAAAATTAATATAAATAAAAAATTCCATTTCATGGTGTTCACAAAAATAGCAGTCCGAAACAATGTTTAGGAATAATTAAAAAATTCATCAAAAAAAACTTAACAAACACCATTTCTGTGTATTGTTTTTACTTTCTTATTTAATAAAGCAGTCAATATTTAGTTGCATGCCCATTATTACGAATGACAGCCGCTGATCTCCTTTTCATAAGTCCACTAAGTTTTGACATCTCTCAATAGGTATTGTACTTCATGCTTCTTGCACTGCCTCCCAAAATTGCTGGGCATTTTTTGGATTAACTTTGCTCACTTTATTTTTGACATCAGCACACACGTTTTCTATGGAATTGAGATCCGTTGATTGCATTGGCTACTCCATAAGTTTAATTTTGTACTTCCGAAACCATGACTTCGCCTGTTTGCTTGTATGTTTTGGGACGTTATCTTGTTGACACACCCATTTCAGGGCCATTTCATACTCAGCATACGGTATAGCAAGGTGTCTTCAAGTATTTTAATGTACACAAATTTATCAATGATGCTCGTTATAGGATATATCGGCCGAACACCATAGTATGAGAAGCAAGACCAAACAATCAATTTTGCACCACCATGCTTAATAGTCTTTACTGTGTACTTTGGGTCGTGGGCAGTGTTTGGAGGTATCCTCACCTATTGTCGACGACCTATGGAACCATAAAGAGCAATTTTACTTTCGTCGCTCCATAAAACATTTCGCCAGTTTTTTAGAGGCCAATTGACGTGCGCCTTATTCTTTTTGCTACGTGCCTCTTGCTGAGCTATAGTAATTTTCTCGGACTCCTGGCGGCCAATTTAGCTTCTAATAGGCGCCTCCGTATAGTCGCCGCACCTACAGGTACCTGAAGTTCCTTCTTAATCTTTCTTGAGCTGATATGAGAGTCGTTCTTTACCATTTGTATGATTTGTCGGTCAATAAGCTTAGTTGTTTTCCTTTTTGGCCCACGTGTTTCAGTCTTATCAGCCCATTTTACTGAATTACAGATCATTTTCGCAGAACATCAGATAATTTCTTGTATTTTACTGTAAGATTTTCCTTCACATCGAAGCTTTTTAATAAGGTTTCGCTTTTCTTCCGTGCAGTGCTGGGATCAACCCATTACTTTTCTAAAATCCACTTAAATATGGTTTTTGCACTTTACGAATTACGAGAAAAATTTGAACTTACCAATTAGTTAAAAAGTTTCAACTCTTCGTTAAAAACCTCGCTTGAAATTATGTTTCTTGCGTTGCTGCTATTATTATGAACAGCTTGGTTCAAACACTCGCTAACAAATGTAATCTCATAAAAAATAATTTAACATTTTTTAAAACAGTAATGATATACCGTTAATAGAGAAGAGAGAAGAAACTTTCAGAGCATTGCCACCCTTGGAAAAGAGTAAGGAGTAAAAAATATTAAACATTTATTAAAGCAAGGTAATGCGCTGCTATTATTATGAACACTACTGTACGTTAATGGGCGCTTTTAGGTCAGCCAACTGTTGGTAGCATGTTGAGTAAAATAATCATGATGTTTTTTGAACGCAACCGATTTATCGAACATTTCATGGCAATGTGATAGATCGAATGTCAATTTTTCCATCAGTAAGTTTTCAATGCCAACATGTTGTGGGAGCTGAAAGGGCCCATTGATACAATTCAATTAGAAATAAAGGGAAAATAATTGATGCATAGTTTCTTTATTCCTCCCCGAAAATACAAATACACGTTCATAGTGAATATATTTAGTTCGGGAATAGTTTATAATTTCGCGTGAAGTAGCCATAGCCACATACAGTTTAATAGACAGAATAATGCCTCAATTCCACTGTGAATCAAAGTTTGTCAGTAAAAATAACTTGAGATAAAAATATAAAATCGGTGGTTGTGTGAACGAGACACACAACGGAGTCAGTCAAGTTTTTACTTACAAAAAATGTGTATCTGAAATGTGTATCTAAAGTATCAAATCGAGAATATTTTATGGCAGTCCAACTAATACATGTACATAAATATTGTGTACCGATGAAAAATATTTCTCGCACCCGCTGATAATTTTAATTATTTGGTATTTTTATGGGAAAGATTTTTTTTAATTTTGTATTTTATTACGGAAACAATTTGAATAAAATAATTCTGATATGAGTATTAATAATAATTAAATTTTTAGATTATTTTGAAACGTGAAAATAATCAAATTAACACTAATACTTCATTTTTCTAATAATTTTTGGTTATTCTAGGTTATGTTTTTGTTTGCTGTCAAAACACTAAGGCAATTTTAAAGTTTGCGATATTTATGGTAAAGTCTAATGTGTGATCGAAAATATTCGAAATAATAATTCTGATATGAGCATTAATAATAATTAATTATTTAGATTATTTTGAATCGTAAAAATACTCGAATTAACACTAATTCATAATTTTTTTTAATAATTATTGGTTATGTTTTTGTTTGCTGTCAAGATGTATCCATAAAATTTGCTATAAAAAAAACGCTATAAAAAATCGATTGAGTTATCAAAGAATTCACCACCAATTTGTTTGATTTGGGCCGTCGCCGTATTATTATTAGTATTGAAACCTCCACCACTGCGCGTTATATTCAAGTCTTGTAGAGCATGTTTTCGTAATCCTTGCACAAAATGGCGGGCCCCACTTGGCATTTTCTATTGCAGATTTTTCATGGTGAAATGAACCAGTGATAATTCAGTCTTACCATTTTCAACCTGCGTATATTGATTCGTTTGGCAAACTGGTTGTGATGTAATTTGTTCCTCCTCATTACTGTTAGTGAGCTGCCAATCTGGATTCCCATGTTTTCGCATATCCATTTCGCAATCAAACGAAAAAAATCAACAATCTCCAAAGCCCGTGACCGGAAAGAGAAGTACATGACAAATGCCGTAACTAGTGGACTATATTTCGTTAACAAGATGAATCTGGAATAACATGAATTTAATACAAAATTAATGTAACTCCAAAAATACTAGTACTTACCACTTTCAGTTGCAACAATTGTCCGAATTGATCAGTTACTCTTGATGTACATATGTGATAATTCACGATACGATACTGGGAGATTATGAACTCATGCGCCGAATGGCTGTCATCAATTGTTCAGGACACCAAATTAAATTCTCATCAGGAATAAAGTTTTGAGATATAACAACAACCGCCGTTAACGGCATTAATAGTGTCATTTTAGTGAGGACATTTTCGGCCTGGACAACATCCTCATCATAAACGGTTAATATGTCAAAAACGCTTAAAATACCACAATAAAAACTAATTCACTCGTTAAATGTCGTAGATATAGTCGGCCATATCGTGATCAGCATCTCATTCAAGTTCCAGGTTCTCGTTTAATCAACTCACCATAATTAAAAAAAATACATCAACTGCCACAAAAGTATTAACAGACAGAGTATTAAATCTTCTACAACAAAACACATTATTGTCGTGACAACTTTGTGACAATTTTGTTCGTCGATTAGATTTGTTGTACGTACGCCCAAAAACGGGACCATAACTTTGGCCGGAACTAAATCCTTATTCATGATAGCTACAATATAATTTTTGAACCGCACAATACGATCATAAATATCGAGCTCGGTCAGTAGCTTCTTATGTATACACGTTTGCTGTTCAGATTGTACTTCTCCGATTCGTTTTTGTACTCATGACACGTTAAATTATCGAGCTCCGACTGCAATAAAATGGTTATTAGACGTGAAATTGAGATTATAAACAAATTACTTACGTCTGAGCGCTCTGTTAAAATATATTTTTATATAACAAGGGCCACAAAAACAAGATGTCATATGTTTGTCGTACATATTTTTTGACATAAGGAAAAAGATGTATAAGGTATAACCTAACCTAACCTATTTTTATTACACTCTAGACCAAAAAATGGCACATTTCATTGTGTTAAAAAATACGAATAAGCCTACATATTTTAATGCTTTACTACATGTTAAATATTAAAATATTAAGACACAATTCGATTTTTAATATTAAGACACCTTTTAAATTTAAATTATCTTAATAATTTTTTTATTAATGCGTGATTTACACGTTCCAACAATGTTTTCCAACTTTTTTTTTGTTGAGACTTAGAGCTACACGCAATAGAAAATATTTACATGCGATAAAAAGAGAAAAGTATAAAACGAAAATGTCGGTCATGCTATAACTTTTTGGCGGTATAAAATCTATGATGTCGAATAGGGCGATAATACAACTTTATATTTCAAAATTACAACTTTTCTGGCTAAAATAAAGCTTTTCGAAAGTAAACTTCCATTTTTAAACAAAAATTTATAAAAATATACAACAAAAATGTCGGGCATGCTATAATTTTTTGGCGGTATAAAATCGACAATGTAATTTTTGACGAATGCCGCTGCGATACCACTTTATTTATCAAAATTACAACTTTTCTTGGCTAAAATGAAAATTGTTCGAACGTAAATTTTAATTTTTAAATAAAAATTTTAAAAAATAAAACTAAAGCGCTATAAAAATTTTACAAATCGCCATTTTTAATGTGTTTGTTGTTGTTTGTTTCCATAAAATATACTCGGGTCGAGTATATTTTATAGTCAAAAAATTTTTTATGGAAACAAAGTTGAAAAAAAGAAAAAAAAAGTCCAACAAAATTTTGTTTGTTTATATATTTGTTCTTGTCTTTCAAATGGAATTCGCGATATACTAATCTCTTCATTTTTTGTTGGGAAACATTGTTGGAACGTGTAAATCACGCTTAAATTCAAAAATGAATTCAAAAAGGTACAATATTTTTGTCAAGAGTGTACAAATAAAAAGTAAATATGTGTTTGTATGAAAATAAATGTAAAGTAATATGCGACGTTGCCGTCATCCAATGCCGCCACATAAAAAGCCATGACACAAAAATGTGTGGTAGTATGTGTTAAGGGTATAAAGATTTTTATTTTTCTATGAAACGTAAAAAAATCATATGGGATTTTCAAACACATTTTTTTATATCGTCTCTATTTTCAATTTAAATCAACATTTTTATTTACAAATATAAATAATTTGATATCAAATATATCGAAATGTAAATTGTGAACAATTTTGATTGAAATTAATAATCATTTATTAAGTAATTTTGCATTTTTATAAAAATATTTTTTTCGCAAAACATCGTCGTGCTTCGTGTTCCTCTAAACATTTCATTTTCATAATAAATTTATATTATGATTAGAGGAACACGAAGCATGACGATGTTTTGAGAAAAAAATATTTGTATAAAAATGCAAAATTACTTAATAAATGATTATTAATTTCAATCAAAATTGTTCACAATTTACATTTCGATATATTTGATGTTAAATTATTTATATTTATAAATAAAAATGTTCATTTAAATTGAAAATAAAGACGATATTAAAAAATGTATTTGAAAATCCCATATGATATTGTTTATGTTTCATAGGAAAATAAAAATCTTTATTCCCCTCTTAATATTAGTGATTTGACGTTTATTGGCCGATTCTACGTAGCGTGGAATTCTTGAACTTAAAGAAACGTACAATTTTACATTTAAAATTGTTTGGTATAAAAACAAATAAACAATCTAAATTAATTGTTAGGTGCTTCTGAAATCTGTTAGAGCTAATTCAACCAACATACATTTGTAATATAATAGTAAATTTTTGCAAAGAAAACCAAGTACGTTATAATGTATGGAAATGTTTCAAAATAAAATACATACGAGTTCGTAACTAAATTGTAAAATGCCTGTTTTAAATGAAATGTGTCAAAAAGGCACGCACCATGGCAATCCCAATATTTTCGATTTGGTAAATCAGAAAAATACAGAGGCCAATCGCTCATAATATATCTACTGGGAGGGTTCTCATTTTTGCAGAGTGGTGCATTGGTATAACTCTTTGGGCCTTCAGCCAAAATTACGGGGAGGGGGGAAGATATTTCTACTTTTTTTCAGTAGATATATTATGAGCGATTGGCCTCTGTATTTTTCTGATTTACCAAATCGAAAATATTGGTATTGCCATGAACAATTAATATATTTGTCTATAAAAAATGCCGAAAAATCAACTGATTACAGACAGACAAATTAAATTCTTAAAAAAAAATTATTTATTAAGTAGGCTTTGCTTTTTATTTGCTGTCATCTGATAATAAGCTTCATATTATGTATTTGCTTCATTTCTCTTATGTTTACCTTGTTTCTATATTGTTTGTCATGTTTATTATTGTAAACGTCGCGCCTTTTCCTTTATATTTATATCTCTTTTTTACATGCATGTACTCTATTTTTAAGCTTTTTCAGATATAAAATACCTTATTTTGTTATCATTATTACCGTAAATTGGAAAAACTCACGAAAAAATCGTCCAAGTCAGGTGGAAAATAAAATTTATAGTTTCAATTGAATCAAAATAAAATTAATTTCGAGTCAATTTTCATTAATATATTTTGAATAAACTGAGGTCATATCTCTCCATATAAATACTATGGAATAAACATTTTCTTTTGGATTTTTTGATACCTTAAAAAAAGCTTGTTTTCATCATGGAGCTTTATTTATTAAGTAGGCTTTGCTTAGAGCTACACGCAATAGAAAATATTTACATGCGATTAAAAGAGAAAAGTATAAAACGAAAATGTCGGTCATGCTATAACTTTGTGGCGGTATAAAATCTACGATGTCGAATAGGGCGATAATACAACTTTATGTTTCAAAATTACAACTTTTCTGGCTAAAATAAAGCTTTTCGAAAGTAAACTTCCATTTTTAAACAAAAATTTATAAAAAAATAAAACAAAAATGTCGGGCATGCTATAATTTTTTGGCGGTATAAAATCGACAATGTAATTTTTGACGAATGCCACAGCGGTACCACTTTATTTATCAAAATTACAACTTTTCTTGGCTAAAATGAAAATTGTTCGAACGTAAATTTTGATTTTTAAATAAAAATTTAAAAAAATAAAAATAAAGCTCTATAAAAATTTTACAAATCGCCATTTTTAATGTGTTTGTTTCCATAAAATATACTCGGGTCGAGTATATTTTATAGTCAAAAAATTTTTTATGGAAACAAAGTTGAAAAAAAAAGAAAAAAAAGTCCAACAAAATTTTGTTTGTTTATATATTTGTTCTTGTCTTTCAAATGGAATTCGCGATATACTAATCTCTTCATTTTTTGTTGGGAAACATTGTTGGAACGTGTAAATCACGCTTCAGTCTACAATACCTAATCGGTATTGAACATATCCGCAACAATTAGGGATATGCACTTTTGTTTTTGTTTTTTACTTTTTTTTTTCTCCATAAACTAAATTCCTTAAGGAGATAAATTTAACGTTTTTTTTTTTCTTTTGTTATTTTATAGAAAGAAAAAATAAATAAAAATGCCAATCCAAGTGGTAAATGACAGTAATTGCTCAAATGAAATAAAAGTAAAAACAGCATACAATGGCGAAATTATGATAACATATATCGATGAGCATATCCAGTATGATGAATTGTGCCGCGAAATTCGTGGAATCTGTCGATTCTCGCCGGATCAGGTAATAAATACCCATATTCATATTCTTTACCTAATTTGCCTCGATTTTTAATTTGTTCGCCTATTTTAGGTTTTCACTATGAAATGGGTCGACGAAGAGAATGACCCTTGTACAATATCAACGCAAATGGAACTTGACGAAGCGATTCGTTTGTACGAGATAAATCGAGATTCAGAACTTGTTATTCACGGTAAGCAAATTTTGTTATCTTATGTGCAACGGAGATTTGATTTATATATAGGTATATATGCAATGTGCATTTATTTATAATAGAAAAATTTACCATTATTATTTTGTGTGTGGTTCGAGTAACCAGCATTTAACAAATGACTATTATAAAATTTGTAAGTTTACCAAGTAGTTACCAACAACAGTTACGTACTAAAATACTATTAAAAAAAGTTTTATGCATTTCTTTTGTATTTGTATGTCACTTGGTTATGCATTTTGAATATACATAATAAATACACTACATACTGCAACGATGATAGTTTTAAAAAGTTTTAAAATTTATATTTTAGTGCAATTATATAGGTTTCCACCATGCAGAGAAATGTATGTCTGTTTTTTAATTTTTTTTTTGTTGCTATTATTTTTCTCTTAACATCTACAACCATTGATGCTAAAATAAAATATTAATCTTATTATTTATGGTTTTTGATTTTGTTTTTGTTCCTTGTGCTTCTTGCTTTTATGGCCAACATAAGTATAAAATGTGTCATGACAATAAATTTTGAAGACCGATAAAAATATTTAGGTAATTTCGGGTGAAAATTTCAATTCATCTATTTTTTCTTCATTTTTATGATTCACTATAAAATTTGTTGAATTATTGATTAAATCAATTTTTAATGAGTTATATGTGCTGAAACTTAGCCGAAAGAAGATTTTGAAATTTAATATGGGACCATTATTAGGAAGCAGAACTGAAAGAATCTGAATTTTGTTTCAATTGATCTTACTAGTATTTTTCAATCAGCAATTATCTTGTAAATTATAGAATTGAATAAAATTTTCTTTCTTTTTAATTTTATTTTTAATTTTCTTTGTTTAATATTTCCCAATATTAAAGTAACTTAACTAGCTTAAAGTTAATTTTTTTAATTTTAAACTTAAAAGTTTTCGGTAAGAATTAAAATACATATTAACATTAAGCAGTAGGAGAGCAAAATAAAACACTTAAATGATTTAAATATGTATTAATCAATTTTAAGTAAAATTAGATAAATTAACATTAACTAAATCATTTTTGAAACAAAATATATTAAATATATTTCAATTGATTTTTTCGGCTTTTTTCAGACAAATATATTAATTGTTCATGACATTCCCAATATTTTCGATTTGGTAAATCAGAAAAATAAAGAGGACAATCCCTCATAACATATCTACTGAAAAAAGTAGAAATATCATTCCCCGCTCCCCGTACTCATTCTCCCCTCCCCATATTTTTAGCGTCTTATTTTGGTAACAGGAATCGGAATCGGAATAAAAATCAAAATGCAAATTTGGCTAAAACTAAAAAACAAAAATAATTTTTTTTTTACTTTTATCAGTTGACATCAAAACCTGCTAAAATTCTCTTTAGAAAGCCGAATGTATTGTATACTATTGCTGTAAAATTATCTCAACCACTGATTGTATTAGTGAAACGTCATCGTGTATAGATACGGTTGTGAATACAGTGTAGAAAACATAAAAATTCGCATACTACGAAACTAAAAGAGAGTAAAATCTAAACCAATAAAAACGAATCATGTGCAACAGTCATTTTATTTAAATATTTTAATTTCAGCTTACTTTAAAGAAAACCCAATATTTAATTTAAAAAAACTTAACAGTTTTTAACCTTATATTTCGTCTTGTTGGTCAACTTCTGAGGCATTAAAAAACTATTTTTGTAATTAAAAAATCTTAGAAACTATTTTTGACAATTATTTAATTTTTAAACTATAAACAATGTATATAGAAAGAATTTTTCTTTTAAATTTTTTTGTAACGATTTTTTTTATCATTCTCATATTATTTTATTGCCGTCTTACTTTGGTAACTGGAATATTAATTGGTATAGAAATCAAAATGCAAATTATGCTCAAAATAAAAACCGAAAATAATTTGCCATTTTTTCGGCACGTAATTTTTCCAACTCGTGCGGTTTTAATTTCCTTCTCCGTTTATATTTTCGTGGCCCCGTCTATAAATATAAAACAGAATACACATTGATATGACAAATATTATATGTATACTTAATTCTCCACCGTTCTCCATTTACTTACAATCGGTTGTCTCTTCATGGCCGTATTCATGTCACTGTGTTGAATCAAATGTTGAATTAAATCTAGTGACGTTACAAACGACTCATGACAAACTTGGCAGTAATAAGGTGTAGTTGAATTTCCCGTTTTGGTGTCAGGTCTCGAATGATGTGATCATAATGTTCTCGCAATACAGCTCGCAGATTAAAGGCTCGAGGGCACACTAAACAAACGTAAGGTTTTTCACCTGATGGATCCTTTCATATTTTCGTAATGTCCCACCATCAGCAAAAGCTTTCCAACAATAACGACACCCATAAGGTCTTTCACCCGTATGAACACGTACATGAATTTGTTGTGAACTACGCGAACCAAATGTTTTGCCACACTCGCGACAAGAGAATTGCCGCCCTGCAACATTCGTATGCGTATGACGATGATTCATGAGGGAGCGTTCATCGGGAAATTCTACTCCGCACATATCACACGTAACAGTTTTATTTCGATGCGAAACCATATGTCGAACAGGAATGATTTTTTTTCGCTGGAATGTTCCCATAAATCATTCGATAGGGTTCGACTATCGCGACACAATTTACCACAAAGGCGGCACGAATGTTGAGTTAATTCGTTTGCGTTCACGATACGTATATGAAATTTAATAATTGATTCCTCGAGAAATGACTCACCGCATAACATACATTTCAATGGTTGGCATCGTGCATGCACTTCGGCATGGGCTAACAAATCTAAAACTTCGGCAAATGATTCACCACATACATTGCAACAATGACCACCACCACCGGCCAATTCACCATCAGTCATTTCCGTTTTAACATGCTCCAGCGAATCTCCGCCATGGACCTAAAACAAACAAAGTAAAACGTAAGTTAAATTGCATAATCGTTTTGGGATTCAGCCGCACTATAATTCTCCGCATCATTATCGTCCGAAGTTAGAAGTTTTATGTCCTGCACATACTCATATTTGATTGTTGTGGCAGCTTCTACATATTGTTGCTCCATTTTTAGTTTTTTTTGGTGAAAAACGATTTTCCGTTTGTAACGTTTTGATTCGTACTTTCGTTTTAACTTAACAGTAATTTCTTTTTCTAACTGATCGAAAGAAAAACATAAGATATTAATATGTTTCGCTGTTTTTAAACTGTGAATTAATCCGAAATAGTTACACAGATTAATATTTAAAAGTTGTGTTGATACCTAAAAATTAAAAAAGGAAACTATAACAGCACATATAAAATTTTAAATCACGTAAACTAATATAAATTACTTTTAAAAATCATTTAAACTTACTTTAATTTCTTATTGTGTTTCAACTTCACGATTTTTGAGTTTTGATCATAACCTCCTGAATTTTAGCAGGTTATGGTTTTGATTTTGACATTTCGTAAAATTGAGTTTTATTGTAGAAGAAGAGCAAAAAACAGAGAGTAAAAATTGTTAGTTGATATTAAGTAGTGTGTGATATCAATTGGAATTAGTAGTGGTAAGAAACAAAAAAATTTGAATTTTTTTTATATGGTTTTTCGTAGTGACTACTACGGCTAAAGGTTGATATGTATAAGTATGTGTCTGCGTATCAGCAAAACCAGCAGGCTTTCTAAAGAGAATTTTAGCAGGTTTTGGTTGACATTAAAAATTAAATAAAAAACAATAAAATTTTTCAAAATTATTGCTAGAATAATTCTATACCAACAAAAACTTGGTTTGAAACTATTCTAAACGACATCATAAAGTAATAAAGTATTAAGAGAGGGTAAGAATATAAATAGCGCTTAAAATAATCGGCGGTAGAACATTCAAAATCGTTGATCGTCGCGTGACGTTTTACTACCACGCATTTTAATTGTATAATTTAAATTTGTGTTTGCATGTACATATGTATATATGTATAGAGACAAACCAACAAAAATGTCTATACAAGCCTTACAGTACAAACACTTAAGATATAAAAAAGTACACTATATTTATGTGTATAAATAAAGTTGGTTGTTGTTTAAATATTATACGACAAAACCAATAATATAGTGTACATTTTCTTGATAGGATCTGTGTAAAGAGCGAACGAGATGGCTTGTATAAACTTTTTTGTTGGTTTTGATAAAGACTACGATTACAGAAAATTGTTATGATATGAAATCGATTACGGAGATTTCGTTCGCATGATCGACCATGTTCGCACATAAATTGTTAATACACATGTTTTGTATGAAGATATATTAACGTATTAGTATTGTTTTATTTACATATTGGTGATGTTGAACTTTCAGCAGCATTGCGAGAAATTTTAAATTGAATTCTAAAAATCAAATATTTTCTGGGCTCTATGAATTTAACCAGCGGAAATTAATTCTGCTGACAAAAATGAATTTATTTAGTTTTATTTTCGCCGCGAAATGAATCCATTTTTAATTAAGAATTATTTCCTCGACATCATTTTTAAAAATTAAATTCAACCATAATGAATTAAATTTATTCGTTTTAAAAAAATTTGATGTCTTGAACTATGGACTGGTATTAATAAGAATAATTAATTAATTTTGTCCTATAAAAATTTTCTTCGTACTTAACTCGGTCCTTCTGTCTTTGTTCTTATTTACTTTTATGGTCAGTAACGATTTGGCCTCTCATTGGCCTATAAAAAAAACACACAACCCGTAAAAACAAAGTTTTTGACTATATATCCTTTATATATAAGACTCGGTCGATTGCAATTCAGTTTCGACCTTCTTCCCCATGACTAAAATTTAAAATTCAATGAGTAAGGGTCATTCAAAAAACAAATTTGAATTTTAAACTTACTTGAAGAAACATTTGGAACACTACTAGATTGAATTTTTTAAATTGAAAATTAAAGAAAAAACTTAGTTATAGTATGTTGATCGAACTGAAATTTGGCCAAAAAGTATTGTTAGGTGACAAAAGTCGATGTGCAAAATTTCAGCGCGAGAGGATCACGGGAAGTGGGTCAATTTTGAACTTGAAGATCGTAAAGACACTCAAGCAAGCAATCAAGCAGGTGAAGTTACTATAAAGGATATAAAAAAAGAAACCTAAATTTAAAAATCAAAGCAACGGATTTATTGAATATATAGGTATTCAGAAAAGTAAAATTTGTTTATTGTACAATTTATATGTATTATGAAAGACTCAAAGAGATGACTGACTGGATAGTAAGCGACCGAGAGTATTATTATTATTGGGGAGGCCATGTGGGCGATCAGCCACTTCGCACTGCGACCTAAAAGATCTATTGTGCTGGCCTCTGCTTAATTATCCGTCCAGTCAATATTCAGGTTCTTAATGAACCTGACGATACTGCCTCCCGGTACGTGATACATACTATCTGGGCTTATTGCTCTCCCTCCTAGATGTTTACTACAGCATGTAGTTCCGCTAGAAAGACGGTAGCATTGGAGCTCAAGGACCTCGAGAGGGTTGTCCCACTCTCGTATATTCCTACTCCTGCCCCGTATTCCGTTTGATTTTACTCTTACGAGTTGCTCGGAATTGCAAATCACCTGTAGGTCACACAGCTTTACTACAGGAAGGCTAAATAAAACTGGAGGGTGCCTGGTTTCCAGAGTCCGCATATTTTGGGCTGATTAACCTATCAGCCATTCATCTTTCGGCATATGCTGTTCCACCTTAGATTAGGGTTTTTTGTCAAGGTTTTCTCCTTTAGCGCCGTACTTTAGCCTGTGCCAAATGGCCAAAAATGTGCCAAGTGGCCTTAGTTACCAGTGGTTGCCACGAGGAGGCAGTACGTACACTTGCGAATTGTGAACAGGTTACCCCTTACACAATTGTACCCATCACGCAGCTGCCTAATGACAAGACCAGAACAGGAACTGGGCTACTGGCTACTGGAAGGTTACGGAGCTGGTAGATTAATCTACTCAACTTTAGTCCCCCCCTCCAATAGTCGCCAAACCACCAAGCGACCGAGAGTAAATGTTCAATTTTATTTATAGATGTGATTAAAAACTCAACATGGAATGAGTTGTACGATTGTACCTTAAACTGTTCTTGTTTGACCGTGCCAGTTTCTAAAAGACCCTTTGTGATCAGCGACCGCTTAGGATCTTCTTTCATAATGTGTCTATATGTGAAACACAACAATACCAAAGGAAAGCAAAGGAACAAGTAAGAAATTATATGAAAATATTCTACGGGATTTGGAGTTCAGTCTTCTAGAATTCTATTTTGATAATGAATTTCAAGTTCTGCGAGTTATAAACCACCGGGAAAGCTTAATCGCCCAGTCCGTTCCACAAGTGCGCATTCCGAAGGAAAAAAGAGTTTTTGTTTGTAACTAGGAATGAATTTGACATTTTTATATGCTTGTTGAACTGAACCAGGTCAGGCATAAGTTGAAGGTTCTGCCAAACCCATGCCATGGAAATATTTGTAAAACCCACCACCTCTAGCGAGAGTATCAAGGGTAGAGGAGATATTAGCAAGTTCGGTTCTGAACTCGGTCGAGTGCAGCCAAGTGGGTCCTTGATGGCCAGCCCTAATACGGAAATTATATTCCAGTTTGAGTCTGATATATGTTTTTTTTTGTAATTCTAATTTTTAACTTTTGCCTTGAGAATAGATAGAATGAAGTTAGCTACACTTAAAATTTTTCAAATTATTGAGATGATGAATTTAAATATCGTTCGTTTTTTCTGTCGAGTTGACAAAATTATTCTCGTTTGTTCTAACGAATTTAATTTACGATAAAATAAATAGTTACATAACTAAAATGTATTTTTGATTTTGCTGTACGAAAACTGAAAATTTAAAATAAAAGATTTTCCCAAAAAAAAGAAAGTTGATTTATATAATGAAGTTGATTTTAGTTTGACTTTTCCTTATCCATTGGGTATGCTATTTTCTAAGTTAAGGTAAATGGCTAAAGTCTAAAATAAAAGGTTTTTCATTTGGGATGCTCTGTTAGCTTTTTTCCTTAATGCCGCGCCGTATACACGAAAACTGTCGTCATTAACTTTTTTAGTAATTTTGCAACAGAGGAACTATCAGTCAGTTTTGACTATTTTGCGGCAAAAAAAGCTAACATTTTAATTTGGGCTCAAGTGAAAATTTTACTTTTTAATTTTGGGTTTGTTAGGACAAGTTTCTTCATAGAGTTTGTTTTCGTTGTTTGTGTAAAAGCTAATTATTAACTAATATACAAAATAAAAGAATTTATGACGACAAATGAGCTAACTTATGATTTATTAATTTATGTATCTATTTGTTTTAACTTATTAAACAACTATAAAACCCCAATATTTAATTTTAACACTTCAAAGCTTCATTAATAACGAACAGTATTTTGATACTATATATTATATTTCTTAGGTTTTAGGGCGCCCTCCATTGTAAGATGCACCTTAATTTAAAAGTGTCACTAAAAATTATAACAAAAAACTGTGATGCTCTTGATTTAAAAATGCGCCCAGTTTTTAGAAATCCTTAAATATGATAAAAAGTGCGTAGACTTGAAGTAATACGGTGTATTAAAAATTAAGACTCATCTGATTAAGCAAAATAATTTTTGATATGCTTGGGATTTTTAGAACTAGAATGAAATGAATATTTATTGTTGTAGGCATGATTAAAATTTTGAAAAAATAAAGCTTTTTAAATTGTTTTATTGAAAATAATCTTATCGATTACAAATTTACAATTAGTCTTGTTGGATCGTTTATTGCAAGTTTGGAGTAAATTTTGAAAAAGATTATTGATTTTTAAAACTTTCAGAACCGATTTTAATTTTCCAGAAAGGTAACGAATTATTAAAATAATAGAAACGGATATGAACATTTTTTTTTTATTTAAAAATAATAAATAAATAATTCCCTTGAGGAAAATTATTCATTGTTTAAAAAATTACACTTCACTCGATAAATTATTGGTATTTCTATGATTTTGTTTATCGTATAATAGTTGAAGAAAATTAAAATTCTTTTATTTTGCACGATTTTTTAGTACTGGCTGCCGTTACTGAAATAGTCAAAAATAGCAAAAACACTGTAACAACAAGAGAGAAACATGTCCCTCATGACTTATTTCGAAAAAAAATTAAAGGGTTTTTTATCATTAATTGGATCTTTGTTCAAAAAATCGTTTGATGGGTGCCACCTAAAATGTTCGATCGATATATAAAAGCCCTCTTAGGCTAAAACCTCTTAGGCTAAACCCAGCTTAGGACAAACCTCTTAGACTGCAACGTTACGCACAAATGTTTACTGGATCATCAAATTACATTCCAGAGTTGTTATTATATCACATGGTCATTTTAGCTTTTGAGTGACAGAAAGCATTTTAGTTAATTTATAGTTAGGACCATCACATTACATAATGGCAGACCTAACTCCAAAAGGATGAAAATGCGTTTGAAATACTTAAATATTGAGGTGACGATATACTACTGTATTTTTGGTAAAGATTAAATATTGGAATTATAAATAATATCATATCTCCGTTATTTTAGATCACTGGGCTAGCATTAGTTTTAGCTGTCTCAGTCAAAGTGGCGCCATTTATTTCTTGGTGTGGAAATATTAATAACTAAAAATCGCTGTATTAAATCTTCCTTTTCCAAAATTGGCCACCGTCGCCTGTCAAGTGAGACAGCTAAAACCAATCCGTGCCGATCACTGAATATTTTAAGCTTATTTTAAATAAAGCCTGTTCAACATTCAAATTTGAAGCAAATGAAAAAATACCAGAATCTTTCAATTTTAAACGCTCGAATTTAGATGAAAGTTGACCAGATAAAGATGATTTTCCAATACAGGATAAGGTTTTCTTGGGTTTAGTGAAATTTAAATATATAATTTGTTGTAAATACTCTTTATTTGAAACTACTAAACTACTAAAAGGTGCTATAGTAGAACATGCCAACTAACACTTAATAAAAAATCAATCCACTAAAAATTGTCTAAAAGATATACATATGTGTCATAGATTAGATAAAAAAAGTGTAACCGGCAACTATTTATTCACTATTTATTATCACCCCGCTACATTTAATGATTTTTTACTGTTATTCAATCGATAAAACTGCTTTATCGATATTTTATGTTAGTATTATAGGAAGGGTATATTTATATGATAAAATAATACGAGGAACAAAATAATAAATGTGTTACAAAATGATTAAATTATGATAACTTGTATTGAATATTTTATTTCATTTCATCATGGAGAATGATATATCATTTATTCATGATGGAATGTATGTATATGTGTACATATTGTAAGCCTTACACAAAATACAACTTTCCTAAAACATTTTTCATACTTACATAATTTAATACAAAAAAGCTCTCTAATATGTACTCGTATTATGCTGAAAATTTCAAAAAAATTTACTCTACACAAAAATAAATTAAACTACATTAGCTACTCTACTGTATTTTTATTCTACAGTCTACACTCATGGCTGTTTATTTGTTTCTCTCTTCGTTACAATGCTCCCGGCATACATAGATACATCTAATATTCCACACTTTCATTTTATTTTTCACATTTTTTTTTGGCTTAGAAAATATTAAAGTTAAAAAAATTCTTTACAGTCATCCAAAATTAAAATTTTTTTAAAAATTAAAAAAACACAAAGTAACAATTAGTTTGTTTTAAATAAATAAGACATTATTTATACATTTGTGTTTTTGTTTGAGAGATTTAATCGGCCGTTTCTTTTTTTCGCTTAGGAAAAGGGGAAAAGTGGGTTTACTAGTATATTGGATGGTCTAAAAAGATTTCGCCGTTTTGATAAAGGATGTCAGTAAAGTTATACATATTTCATTAATTTGAAGTGTGACATTCCATAGATCATTATAGAAAAAAAATTGATATTTGTTCACACAGTGAAAAGTTATTCCGTATTAAAAATGTGTAAAATTAAAGAAGAAATAAGATTAATTTTAAAATTTTATTTCAAAAAGGGAAGAAGACTATACGAATATATACATAAGAGAATGATGGTTTAAGGCGGGCCCGGCGAGTTAAATGTTAATCAACACATGCTGAGACCACACAAACTGTGGCAAAGCCTCATTTGACGTTAAGAAAAGTGTGTGGTGAGATTGGAAGAGAATTGTTTATCATGAAGTGATACAACCAGGTCAAACGATTGATTCTGTTCTCTACTGTCAGCAATTAACGAGATTGAATTGAATTAACTCTACTGGCAAACAATTAACAGGAAGCGGTTAGAATTGATCAACATAAAATTGAGAGGGCTTGGTTGGGAAATTTAAATGCATCTAGTTTACAGTCCTGATCTTACACCATTAGGCTGCATTTGTTTCGTTTGTTGCAGAACTATTTTAATGGTGTAAAATTGACATCAAAAAAGACCTTTGAAAATTACTTAGTTCAGTTTTTCACCCAAAAATCACAGAAATTTTACAGTGACGGAATAATGGTTTTAGAATAAAAATGGCCGCAAGTTGTCGACCAAAATGGTACATATTTATTTTAATAAAGTTATAAAAAACAAATAAAAAATTGCGTTTGTAGTTTGAGTAAAAACGGCGGAAACTTTTTAGACCATCTAATATTATAATATACAGTATTATGTAGAGGCTGGAGTTTGAATATTTCATTTTTCAATATTAAACAGAAAAGCAAGTCCAAAATGTGTTTTTGCTGAAAATATTTTCTATTCGTTCATTATAGTATGTACAATCAAAAATGATTCTCAAAAATAAACGAACGAGAAACGAATAAAATGTATTTTTTAATTATTATAATGGTCAGTTATTTAACCTGATTTTTGACCTTTGAAATGAAATTACAGTCGCCATCGGATTTCACTAGATAATTATTTCTTTTACAGATTCTTTTCAGACCGAAATGAATTTTTGTTACTTTGTGTTATTTGTGGTTCATTTCAATTTTTTTAAAAATAATTTATTTATTTAAAAATTAATTTAATTTAAAATTGTATCACGTTTACGACATTAAATTTCTCATCTTACTTATACTTGTATTGAACTTTTTCCTCAAAAGTCAAATTGCATAAATTGACAACCGAAGGCCTTGGGCAAACATCATATTGATGTCTTTTTTTCTGTGCTTTATAGCTCTTACAGACTGCGGTTTAATAAATGCGATTTAGTGAATTTTTCGAGTTTAGTCGCAGTAAGCCAACCTCAATTTTAGCTACCTAATCGTTTTGTTTTGCATCGAGTACTTGCACGAGTTTAGCTAAATCGGATTAATTAAGCCACAGTCTGTCTAGGGTAATAGGCAAAAAAATTAAATTATTACGGTAAATTTAAACTTTACGAACGTTTTTATATTAATGTTGATTCACAAAACATTAATTCTTATTTATTTAGCCTACAGCGATAATTCTTATTTGTTTATAATACTACGGCTTCTATGAATTTAATTGACTGAACTGACTAAAAATTGAAAGGAGACAGAAAAAAATGCATTAGAGTGACAAAGGCAGAGTATATTTTAATTTTCTAAATTATATCAAAATTGTATCGATAAATTTTGACAGCAAACAAAAACGTACCAATAATTATAGAAAAAATGAGTATTAATATTAATTCGATTATTTTCACTACTGTAAATTATCTAAAACATTAATTATTATTATGTATATCAGAAATAACTTTTTTTGAATATTTTCTAACTTAAAGTCAAAAATAAAAAAGTCTCTACCATCTTACACAATTTTTATGGCAATACTTATACCATAAAATGTTCCCGATTTGATACTTTTTACCAAGAGTTATGGCAGTCCACTAATACAGAGGCAACTTTTTTGTAAGTAAAATTTTGACTGCAAGGTTAGGCATCTTGTACACACAATCAATCGGACAAACTTTTTTTCGCAATGGAATACAAGCTTTACGATTAATTTTTAAGACTAAGCTCAGTTTACGAATAGTATGTTAATTTGTGACGAAAACCCTACAATATAGTTTAGAAGTTTATATGCGGTAATTAAAATGTTAGAAAGCCAAGAGTAAATTAATAATATTTAATTTAAATTATTATATTTTTTGTTTAACAAATTTAAATCCCATCACAACAAACAACACCAAATATAAGTATTGTTTTTCATCAATTTAACCATATTTTTAAGACTCTTAAACTTTATCAATATCCTCTTCAAGTAATTGATTGAAAATTAAAAAAAAAAAAAAATGAAAAATCAAGGAAATATATAAAAGAAAAGCAAAACCAATAAAATGGGAAATTCACCCACAATCTTCTTCGTTTTTTATCATTTTTTTTCAAAATTTTTACAATTGTCATAAAATACGGAGGAATTATTCCTAAATTTATTTCAATTATTAGAAAAGTTTGGTTGTCAAAGATTAAAAATCCTATCTAATCTGGTTTAAGTATCATTTTACGTAAAAAAAAAAAATAAAAAAAAAAAGATTCTCTTCACATTATTTGGTAAATATGATTATGGGAAAAATAAAAAGAATGATGCGAAGAAGATATAAGGGTTTTTTCATTTTGCTGCCACTCTCCTCCTCATCACAAACGTTGTTTATTGTTCAGCTATATTTGATTTTTATAAAGAGAGTCAACAATGATGATAAATATCAACTTATTTAAGTCGTTAAAATAAACTTTATAATGATATGAAATTTCTTTTTTCTTTTATCTATTGTTTTGGATGCTTTGGATTTACAAAATAACCAAAAAAATAAAAGAAGGAATTTGGGTTTTCTGCCATGCATATTGCATATTGATAATGAATGACCTTATGCACATAATTTGTCTCTCTTAATGCTATTTATTATTTATGTATGTAGAAAATTAAAATGGATTTTTATTACCTGTGGTTATATCCTTAGAAACACAAACTCCGCTATTTGTCATATAACTTGCGCTTGGGTTTATTCATCTGTTATTTTTTTATTAACTAGAGAATGAGTGATTTTTACAGGCGAAAAATTTATGTCTTTGTCTTGTAAAATTTAATACTTCTAAGAAATTATTTTATCATTTGTCACTTTTCTTGTTTGTTGTTGTATTTCATATAGGTTGTCCCGAAATGGGCTGATAGCGGTGGTACCAATGGATTCCTTGATTAAAGCGTAATTGACTTTTCTTGTGACACTTCGTACGTGGATGCATCCCTTACAACCGTTTACACAGAAGTCTATCGACTTAATCTCATTTTCTGAAAAATTTGCAATATCTTGAAAACTAGTCATAAAAATTTTCAAATGTTATTAAATTCAACTGAAAGCTTAAAAAATTGCATTTTAAATAAAGTACATATAATAATTACTTAATAGTCAAAACTTTTAGATTTGGAAATTTTTTAAAAATATTTTTGCATTTTTGCATCCAAGGATTTAAATATTTCTTTAAAGAAAAATAGTTCTACCTCTAAGCTTTCAGAAAATCTATAATTTGCCGTAGTTGCGATCATCATTTTATCTAAAAAATAACAATTTTCCTAAATCTATCCTAATTCCTCGACGAAACAAAACATTCTTTCAAAGACTAAATTAATATTATAGAGGCGTCATAATACGAATGAGAAAATACTCCTAAAGTTGATATACAGACGCAAATAGCTATTGCTTTTGCTTTTGTTATATAAAGTGACAAGTCAATTTTCGTTTTCCATTTCTCTTTTTCTTATTAATTCCACTTTGATTTAATACCTGTTGGCACCCGTTATGATATTGATTGTCACTCTATATTTGGATCGTATTAAGACGTCTCTAAAATATTATTTTAGTTTACACAGTTGATCTAACTTAAGTTTACATGATTTTATGATAAAGCCTGCTTCGAAATCAGTTTAAATATTGTTTGCATCGAAAATGGAATTTAAGCGCCACAATTAGCTAGTATCGAATATCATTTAATTACTAATTAGATGGAAAAAGCGATTTCGATGAATGTTTTGCATCAAACAAAATTCCGGCACTATTAATGTCAAATACAATGGCAACCAGTTATTTTATGTATCGTAAATTCTTTATTAATATAATTGAAAATTAAAATGTTGCTACTATTTGAAAAAAAAAGTATTTCTTTCTATTTGGATTATAAATATTTGATGTACGGTCGATCATAAACTTCTAGAAATTGTTCGTGGAAGGCATAGCTTCCGTTTCTTTCACCTCCTTCCCAAACTGCCGTCTCCGGCAGATCGCTGAAATATTCCATTTTATCAGTTGATGTACCAGTAAGTATTACAGTTAAGCTTTCGTTCTAAAAATTATAATATTTGTAATATTCACATCAAAATGTTTTTCCATTCAATGCGATTTAGGTTTCTGTTTTAAACTCTATATAAAGTAATCATATATTTGGATCCGTACGATAACTTGAGCGTTTCCATTATTTTTAATGAAACAATCATAGTGTTTTAGAAATAATTTCTGGTTCTAAAACGTATTTTATTATTGTAAGATGCAAGTTGCAACCTTTAACAAAAATTTTACGTATTCCAATCAAAACAACTAATTTACCTACTCACAATTGAAAACCAAACTTTTTATGCATAATATATGGTATATCTATGATTTACTTTTCTTACTACATTTATTCTGGATTAGTAATCCAAGTAGGAAAGAGTAAGTAGGAAAGAGTTTATAATGAAGCTTTAAATCGATATTGGTAGTACGTAATTGGATGAAATGTACATCAGTTGTGTTACATCAGAATAAGATGTAAGATAAAATCGCTTATGGTTCGATACAAAGCTGGCATCGAAATTCCTTGCAAGATTTTAAACTGAGTGTGATTTCATCCACTTTAAAGTATGTATTTAAGGAAAATTGAAATGTCCCTCGTGAACTTTTTCTTTTTTTAGACAAAATAATGACAAATTACAGATTTTCCAGCCCAGGGGGCCTATTCTCGAATTTCACATCCATTTTCCACATGTGGACAGCTGTCAAAGTTGTCAAAAAATGGTTCGAAAATTGTAATTCGTATATAAAACACATGCGGCATTGACATTTTCCTATATAGGGAATTTTTTCCACATGCTTATACCCATTCGGAAATATTCCCTTAGTACCGAAAAAAATAAATTTTTATAATTTTGACAGATGTCCACATGTGGAAAATTGATGTGAAATTCGAGAATAGGCCCCCAGAGATAGAGCTACCGGTTGGTTGAAAAGTATTGAAAGCAAAAATGGAAGAATGTGAATTTTTTAATGAAATTAGTTTTTTATTCAATTTAATCTCCCTCAACTTCAATACACTTATTCCAATGATCCTCCAGCTCTGGTGAATACGGTGGATGTTCAAGCAATTCGTACTTCAATTTAGCTATCGTCAAATGACTCGTGTGAACACGTGCATTGTCCTGATGAAAAATTATTTTTTCCTTCTGTAAAGCGGGTCTTTTTCACGAATTTTTGTATCCAACTGGTCCAAAAGGTTGCAATAATATTCAGAATTAATTGTTTTACCTTTTTAAGGATAATCAATCAACAAAATCCCTTTTGCATCCCAAAAAACTGATGCCATGACCTTTTTTGCCGATCGTTCTGACTTCACCTGTTTTGGAGCTGAATAACCAGCTTCAGTCCATTGTAAACGTTCTTGTTTCAGTTTAGGATCATGGTGGTAGATCCAAGTCACATCCATAGTTATAAATCTCCGCAAAAAATCGGTTTTATTCTGCTTAAAACGCTTCAAATTACGCCGAGAAATTTGTTTTCGATTCAGTTTTTGTTGACTTGTTAACGAATGCGGCACCAGTTTTCCAAACAGTTTTTTTCGTACGTAATTTTTCATGTAAAATAGGGAGTACTCGTTCGTCCGAGATGCCTATGATATCAGCAATTTCACGCTTAGTCAAATTTGGATCTTCGCAAACAATATTATACACTTGCTCAATGATTTCTGATATTTGTAGTGTTTTTTTATTCGCTCCGGATAGCTGCTATCGAGAGCCGTCATATAAAAAATGGCTCCGGATAGCGCTCCGTATAAATCAGTAGAGCCAAAAATTTTTTGTATGAAGTTTTTGGTAAACAATTGAATTACAAATGATAGTTTGATGTTAAATAAGTTTAGTTTATCAATAAATAGCGCGTCAAATTTAAATTTAGGCATAGAAAAATGACGGCTCTCGATAGCAGCTATCCGGAGCGAATAAAAAAACGCGCTTATTGTTACACTTTTTGGACGTTCACTACGTGGTTCATAGTCAACGCTTGAACGACCACGTTTATACTCTAAAACCCATCGATGCATAGTTGGAAATGAAGGAGCAGATTCCTTAAACACTTTTACCATTTTTGTATGAATTTCTGTTGCTGATAAACCTTCCAAAACAAAGAATTTTATCACTGCACGATATTCGGTTTTTTCCATGGTAAACGAATACAGCGACACGTCAACTTCTAATGACTTGTAAATAAAGAATGAATTGCCAGATCAAAATAAAAATTTCTATGTGTTCAAATGAAAGATGAAATATTAAAACGGCGTATAAATTTTGATTCCTCTACTGGTTAATAGGTGTCACTTTCAATACTTTTCAACCAATCTGTATTTTTCTGTGAAAAAATACTTAGATAAATGGAGGGATTTTCAATCTAAAAGTGTTGACTAAATATTAATAATATTAGTAATTGTTATATTTTGCATAGAAGGCAATTTAATAAGCTTTCAAATGAATATACAATACTATTTTCAAATAACAATAACAAGTTTTTTACATAGAGTATTAAGTATATTGCTTTCAACCAAAATGTGTTAAGTATTTTTTTTTGGTTAACGCTGCTCAAAGCAACAGCAAAAATTAACCAAATTTTGGTCTAATTTTTTTTCGTGTATTTTCTTGTCAATTCGACTCTTGTGGCAGGTATTAAAACTAAAAATTTGGTTAAGATTTGTTTAACCACCAATTTTTTTTCGGCTAGCTAAACTATTTGTTGGTCTATCTAGTGCGATTGTTGTTGTAATTTTTTTTTTGTTTGGTGAAAGCAATACAGCTATTATGTAGGTGAGCTTCTGCTTAAACGCTTATAACGCTTAAATCCACAAATTACGTCAACTTCACTTTAATCAAGGAATGCAACGGTTCCATTCGTATCAGCCAATTTCGGGACACCGTGTACATACAAATATATCTAGAAAAAAGACAGATTAAAAGTCCATCTTCTATATCTAAGACAAGTCCCAATGACCTATTCGATACATGAATAAAATACGCAGTTTTAATCAAAACGGTATGGCCGCATATTCCACCTCCACAAACTCATATTGGGTATTCATATACTCGTATATATGGTTCATTCCTTCATTCGCAAAATGGCGCTTAGGAAATTATGTTCCCGTACAAAAAAATATATTACAGTAAAAAATAAAATTTTATGATTTTTGTAGTTTGCTGGTTTTTATTATAGAATATTTTTTTATCATACATTTTATAAAAAAAAATCGATATTGATTGGTTTTTATACATTTTTATTTACTTTATTATTATTTTGGTTTAGATTTTGTTATCGTCCTTTAACATTCCAGCTCAATATAATATGTAGTTATAAGTCGCAGAAAACATCGAATATAATATTTTTAAATTTGATTTTGAAACGTGATAATAACCGTTAACATCTCTTATGTAGGTATGTGCATATTCTTTATCTTTATAAAGTATTAAAAGTGTTTTAGGTTTGTTTAGTACTAATAAAACGTGTTGTATTCTAAAATTCTTATGACACAATTTTATTGGATAAATAAATGTAAATAGGTGTATTTTGCCTAAATTTAACTCATTATATTTTCAATTAAAATTCTTAACTGGGTTTCAGTTGTTTTAAATTTGCTTTTGGTTTTCTCTGGAATAATCTCGTAAAAAGCGAGCAACTTGATTAATTTTTACAACTCGATTAAGCTGATCAAGCAGTGGCTATCCTAAGGACTGGCATAGACAGAAAAATGGTCCATAGCCATCCGAGCAGGTTGGATTTAAATCATTGATTTAAATAATTGGTAAAAAGTGTAAGAATTGACGATTGGAAATAGAGAGAAAGCACTACCTATCGGAATAAAATAAAGCTGTAACACCATACAAAAATTAGCATCAGCGCTCGCATAACGACTGAAATATGGTATAGTGGAAATTTTTTGAAGTTGTGAAGCCGACAAATATTTTGTCTAAAACCAATCGTCAATTCATTCAAAAATTAACGCACTCTAAAACTTAACAAAGAAACTTAATTTCGTAAATGGTAACTCTAAAAAAACCTCAAAACTTCGATAAAAAACAAACCTAATGCTGTGTCCCTCAGAAGACTTTTCAAACTAAACTTTTCAAATTTTGAAGCTTTCGCTATTTCCTCATAGATGCTTGGTGAAAAGGCAGTTTACGAGGTTACTTTTCGCCGACTTTTCAATTTGTATGACATACAGTTTAAAATACGTAGTCAGTTAAGCCCGGTACACATTGGGAACGAGTAAAGAGAACGATATTCCCTTTTTTACCTAATTATGTAACATAATTATTAAAATAGTTAAAACTGTATGATTTTAATGAACGATAAATAAAATATCGTGCATTTACTAAAAATAAAATTTAAAATTTTAACAGTTTTAATACAAAATTTCAATTTATCATCGTAAATTAAAACGATAAAATGAAATTTTGTATTACAACTGTTAAAATTTAAAATTTAATTTTTAGTAAATGCACGATATTTTAACAATTGTTAATTATAATCATTTATAAGCAATCGGTTTCTCATCGGTCAGCTCAATAGGCATTTTTATGTTTGGACTTGGCGTTCTCTTCTCTGGATTTTAGTTTACTACCAATAATCGAATTCTATCCGCCACTTCACGATCATTAATATGGTTTATGTTCAGCGGAAGTTCTCCATGCTCAATCACCATTGAAACGTTTCCCGGAATGAATTTTCTCATAGTAATTCCAGTCGGCGTTTGATTTATCAAATCTGTACCCAAATCTCTACCAAATAAAAAGTCAACTGGCAATATTCCATCAGGAACTATGTGAATTGTGGTCTCATATACTTCATCCTCTATTTTTCGCTTTGCATTAAACCTACCTACAGTTGATACATCTCTGGATCCCGCACCATGGAATATTGTGCACTCCTCGCTAAATTAGCATATGCCCGTTCCAATGAATTTTTTATGTGACATTAACTAATGTCGCTTCTGGTATCAACTAGTGCATAAAGTTCCTTTCCATTGAACATTATATTTTTAACAGCTTTAGATGAACAATCATCCTGATTCTCTATGGCTGCACAAGATTTAGAACTTTGAACCATCAGATTTTTTGGCGCAATCTTTTCCTAGATGCCCGGTTCCACCACAGTTGTAACATCTTGGAATTCTTCGGAATCTATTTGACTTTTTGTTCTCAATTGGCTTTGTTGTTACGCTCTCGATTGGTGCTTTTATCTTAATTTTTTGTTTGATTTCTTCATAAATTACGAGTTTACTTTTGAAATTATTCATAGAGGTTGATCCATATAAAACCACCTTACTATGTTCATAATCGGTTATTCCACATATACAGTAATCGATTATCGAAGCATCTTCCAAGTTGCCGGTTTGACCTAGTTCACGCATAGCGATTAAATAATTTTTGAAAGATTCATCTTTCTTTTTCTTCCTCTCTGCCATGCGCCACAGCAGAATTCACTTTCTTTTTGAACTCGTTGACTAAATGTGTGGTTAGATTTTCCCAGGTATCAGTAACCGTCAAACGTAAACTGTCTTTTGCTGTTCCAGTTAACAGTCTTTTTGAATAACTTTCTATTCAGCATTCCATTTCATACATACAGCAGCATCTTCGACACCCTGAATCCATTTCTCAACGGAATAATCATCCTCCCCACTGAACTTCGAGAGCGATTCTTCGACATCTCTAAAACTTAAGCAAGCCCTAGCAGTAGGCACGATAGTATATTTCATTCTGATTTCTTTATCTTTCAACGCCATCTCCCGTGTTCGTAACTCTTCTAACTGGATATTATCTTCCTGTTGGTTGCCGTTCATAATGCTGCTTTTTGGTAGGTACAATAGCACTGTATTATTTGAATTTACCGACTCATCATTCGCAAGTCTTCTAAACATTTCCATCATCTTACGCATAAAAGCGTCCTCAATTTCAGGTGAATTATTTCGGCCCATCTCAGTTAAAATTTCTTAATAATTTGTTATTTGTTAAAACAACTTTACTTCATATATAAACAGAATAAATTATAAGAACCGTTCTAGTTTTATCTTTTATTTTCACTAAATTAAAACTCTATCCAACAACACTTATTTTTAAATTTCACGCAAACGTCCTTGGTACAAAATACGATACTTTATATTTCTCGACTCACGAATTCGCTGTTATTCAACGGCACTTAATATCACCACAAATCTTGGTTATATGGAAAATCCCTCACGGATATAAAAATTCGCCAACTATATTAACTTCACGATAAAGTTTTATACACGTTAATCACCACAAACTTAAATGTTTAATCGGTCGGTTTTCCCTGTTTGGAATACAACGTCTAAAACGCACCAAAACTAAACCTAAACGTACAAAACTACACATTTGCTTCAAGAAAACTCAATAGGTTAAGGAATTTCCTTAATATATGTTGCTCAAAACTACCCGTTGATCGATCCCGGTTGAGCTCGAAAGTGTAGAGTTTAATTAGTTTTTAAGAAAAAAGCACGAGTTGTTTACTACTCGAAACACAAAAATCAATTGCTTTAATCTGATTGTACAGTTAATAATCGTTTTACATAGCAGGAATAATATATAAAGCAATTATACAATTTAAATATAACAAAAAGTAGGATATTGAGGCTGCATCCTAATTGAGTTGAACAAATTCGGATACCTTAAATCCTACATATATATTTAAATCTTATTTTGAATTACATACTTTTAATAAACGATTCGGTTTATTTTTTATTAGACGTCATTTATTTAAATGAGACATTAAAAAGTTTAGTTAGCTATAAGCAGAACCATCTTGATATGAATAGAGCCGGCATGTAAAAAATGAACTTAAAATAAAGGACACAGAAACACTAAAAAATAATTTATTTTCATAGAGTTTGTATGAAAAAACGCGATTTCGATTGACGAAAAAATATGAATTAAAAATTAAACCTAGATAAATAGTTTTTTATGAAATCACTAATAAACAAATCAATGACTAACTCATTTAAAGCACAGATTCTCAAGCTTCCCCATTTTCCAGATATAATTAAAAGAAAATAAGGGAATTAAATTAAAAAACGTTCTACAACAACAACAATGTGTATTAAAAAGAGAATATTATATTTAATGACGTCATCACTTATTCACAACTAAAATCAATGGCAAAAAAAAGACAATACGTTGAACAGCCAAAATTAAAATAAATCAAAGAGAGTCAAAGAGAAAAAATTATAATAATATGCATTGAGCGAGAAGAAATCAAAAAAATCAAATCAACCAGATTGTTATACATCACAAATAAACGACATAACCAACAAACATTAACTGTAATATAAATGCCTTATTTATTTCTCAAGTATTAGAAATATTATTTAAATTAAGTCACAGCTGAAAATAAATACAACATGATTAATAATTGGCATCGATTTTTATTCCCAAAAATTGATGACCCATTCAAAATAAGTTTTTGTTTTGAATATTTGAATTGTCATAACATTTGAGAGCGGTTTATAAAATAAAATAGCTCTTACTTATTATTCCCATTCCTAGACGTCACTTAACACACAAATAAAAACAACAGGGATTCGGGCTGACTAAACGATTTGAAAGAAAACTTTTCACGTAAAATTACCATAATTTCTTTCATAGCAATGGTTTAATTTTAGTAAATTTATAGAAAAATTATATTAAATTAATTATTATTACAATTTAGTTACTGCTATAGAGGGAAGCCACCAAAAATATGTTTAACCGAATCAAAAATCAGACCGATTTTAGAATCCGACCGGTTCGATCACCTATTTGATTTTTTTATATGTTTTTAATTGTAGGCGACATCTATGGTTTAAACAAAATTCGTTAATAAAGCATTACCACATGATATGAATCTGTATTCGGACAGATTTTTGTCATGTGGCAATGCTTTTTAGAAGGACATAGTTTATATTCCAAGAGGATTTTAACTAAGAAATAAACATTTTCATGATTCGATTTTTCAATCAAATAAAATTACATGTTTTATGAACATTTTCGTATAAAAATAATGTAAAAGCTCATAATTCTTACAGACTAAAAATGTAAATGAAAACAATCGTTTTCCCATATAGTTTCATAGTAAAGAAAAAATTTTATGTACTTTATTTTAAGCTTCGTAAAAAATACAGTCAATGTGGAGGCTCTTATTTATAGAGTAGGCTCTGCTATAAGCCACAATTGAATACTTTTAACCTAGTGACATCTATTTAAATATTGCATGAATTAATGGGTCTTACAAAAGTTTAGTTTGAAAAGTCTTCTGAGGCACACAGCATTAATTCATATTATTTGGTGAATCACATACTTATGTGGAATTCGATTGATTTTTTACCCCTCATTAACCGAGTACTCTAATTTTTTTGCGTCAATCGAATGAAAATTTTATTATGACATTATAATTGCGCTTTTTTATATGTGATTGTGCGTCATGCTGATAAATTTTTTGTTGACAAATAAATATCTTAAAATATTCTCCTTATTTTCGATATTGAAACACAAATTCTTCTAATTTTATTTTTATTTTAAAATACAATTTATTTTTTCGTGTAAATACTGATTTACATTCAACGACAATCGACGTCTGCAAATAAATTGAAACACAACATAGGAAAAAGTACAAATACAAAAAGAGAAAAAATAATCATCTGCTTAAAAAAGTCAATTCAAACCCGAGAAACAAACCCAAAAAACCTCATCTGCTTTTTTTTTTGCAGATGTCGAGTTTCATCTTTTTTCTGTAAAATCGTCAATGCGTGAATAAATAACTATAATAAGGTTACATAAATAAGGAAAGCAATCATTTGCATTGGTTTTATGACATTTTTTGTTTAAATTTACTTTTTATGTGTAAAGAAAACGAATTTTTGATTTTACATCTGCATCTGCGAAATTTTTTGAATGTAAATCAGTCTTAAATCACATGGTCATTTTACACATAAGTTACAGATGAAATAATTTAAAACGTCAAATCCAAAATGTCATCACAATAATATACACCGTATTTGTTGGGATTTGTACGACTAAAAAAGCTAGAGTAGCAAAAATTGCACTAGTGCACAATTTTTTTTTTACCATTTTTGCATTTTTTCGCATTTTTTTTCTTCAATGGGACAGTTTGACAATCAAAAGAGTACTATTTTTACCCTTCGAGTGAAAAATTTTCTACAATCGAATTCGACATTAGTAAGTAAATATGTACATCCTGTAAAATTGTCAATTTTTATTTTTTTTATTTTTCACGTTTTAAAAACCTAAACAAAGTTAAAGTAAGCTTGTTTTAAATGCAGGTATGGTTTATTAAACAATATAAGTTTGTATTTTTTTCCAATCTCTGAAAAAAAAAAATGTCACATTCTGGTCGGAAAAAGAACGTGGTCTGGTCAAATTATGAAGAACTACCAAAAGTTTCAAATAAAATGGGAGTACATGTTAAGTTTAAGAAATGGCAACATGAATTAATAGGTTTACTTGCTCGTATGATAAAACACAGCCAAATTTGTTTATCGAGCAACATAAAATGATGATGTTGAATTTGTCGCAAACCTAGAAACGGGTGATGAGTTAACTTATTTTTAATGTACAACTACTTCTACTGCAACGTATGATTTGGACAGTAAATCATTACAGAAACAGCATACATCTTCAATTGATAAATATGTAGTAAAAACAACTAAAAATGACGGTAATAAGTTGATAAGCAGCTATCTAGATTTTTTTATGCGGAAAATGTTGCTGTCAGAAAAGTTAATAGTAAAGAATTTATTAAATTTTGCAACATGGTCCGACCTGGATATAACCCTCCTTCTGAGATATTATCTGGAAAATTATTAGATTTAGTGTATGAGGAAGAGCAAACGAACGAATTCTGTCGAATGTTTAAAACATCAAATAGTTTGTCTTAACTCTGGAGAGATGGTCGAATGTTAAAAACCAACCCATATTGTGTGCATGTGTAATAAAAGAGGACGGAGAAGTAATTTTATTGAAACAATAGATAGTTCTGGTCCAAAACATGATATTCAATGTTTCCGCAATTTAACGGATTAAATTATCAAAAATACTGAAGAAAAATGTTTATGTAAGGTATCAACTATTGTAACCGACAATGCCCCTAACACGGCTGACATGAGAATTTATATTGAACACATAAATGAAAATTTAATCACTTATGGGTGTTTGGTCCATATATTAAAATTACTTGCACGTCATTTGGTGAAGAAGTGAAGAAATAACGCTAGTGCAGATTGTTAAATATTTCCGAAACCATCTTCAATCAAAAGCTTGGTTTACAGCTGCTAATGGAAGTGCATTGCTCATTCGACAAGCAGTTCGCTGGAACTCATATTGCGACACTCTCGAATCATATTTAAAGAACTTCCAAATATTGGTAAAAGTCTGTGCAAAGACAATATATAAATAGTGAAATTTCGTCGAAAGTGCTGAATATGGGTAAAAAAGAAGTTATGAGGATTTAATACTTTTAAAGCCGATTTCAATTGCTCTGGATAAAATGGGAAAAATACTTATAAAATAGCGGATTCTGTCGAAATATGGAAAGAACTAGAAGCCATATTGAAAAATGAACGTGATCTATCACAAACGAAATTATTTAATGTCGCTATTTATTTGCAATGTGACCTTGTCATTTTGCAGCTTTTGCACTTACACCGTCAATGCAATTTTGAAATTTTAAATTAACAGAAGCTGAGTTTCATGACTATACCTAAAGTTTCAAGCAAACATTCCTCTATTTGCGGAACGAGTTATGCAAGAACAAGTCATAACAAATATGACGTAATTTGAATTGTGGAAATCGATGTTTGCCTTACACAAAGGATTGATAGCGACGTTAGACGAATATAAAATCCAACAATTAACAACAGCTACCGCTCGATCAGCTGGAGTCGATCGAGTTTTTTCGACCTTTGGGCTAGTTCATTCAAAATTAAGAAATAGCCTAGGGATAGACAAAGCGGCAAAATTAACATTTTTGGCAAAGCAGCAGAATAAATAAAAATGGTTTTTCTTTTTATTCTGTGTTTATGATTGTGAAATACTTGATTTAAATTACTTTATATTTTTATAATTTATTTTTTAATCAATACTGAAGCACAAGCAATGAAATTTACTAAATATGATAATTCCTTGATATTAAGATTATTTGATTTAATTTACATTCACATGAATTTGTTTCTGTATAAAATATTATCGTCCATTTACTATTTTAAGGAACTAATGAATTAAACTGATTGATGCAAAGAAAAGTATTTAATTGTTTTCGTGAATTTATTACAATTTAAGTTCAACGTTACAAAATAAATCAAGAAAATCTGATTTAAATCAAAAAAAGCTGATTTTTTTAAAATTCAACCATCCAGAGCTTACAACGAAGGTTTGAATACATCTGACGTCCATCCCATTGAGGCGTCAGGTCGCTGAAGAGAAGAGCTCCTAAAAATTTCCATCTAATTAACGCTAGGCGGGCACAACAGCGGAGTACTCCTATCTTCGCAGCTTCTACAGTAATCATTTGAGGAGACTCCTAGCCTCCGCGCATATCCATCTATGAGACAGTGTCCTGTAACAAGCCTCACGACCATATGGCGACGCTGGAGTGTTAACAGCTCTCCTATTCTTACCAGATCTAGTTTTGGCCAAATCTGCCTACTTATAACACACGAGGTACCATTGGACCATCTGTAGTTCGCTGCTAGTTTGCATGTAGTGAGCGAAATTTCAACATTTACCAGAGAGACAGCTGTGGGCTATCTTCGACGTAAGGAAATAAGCTCGTAGCGTTTTAATAGAGACCTCACTGTCCGTAAAAATGCGAATATCCCTTACAGATATTACATTACACCTCAACCAATCCACGGCGTCCATTATCGCAATTAACTCAGCTTGGAAAACGCTGCAATAGTTGGGAGACGAAATGAGAGGTTCACATTTGGTTTCTCACAAAAAACACCATAACCTACCTTACCATCGATTGTTGAACCATTCGTGAAGAAGTACAAAACTCAGCCAGTCTTCTCTGGAGGTAATATCAGTACGAAACCTTTCCTCAAAAGATGGTAACGGAATCATGTAATCGGTGGTACCAGGGATGTCTCTGTTACACAAAATGTATTAATACATGTCCACATAGACATGGATTTGAGCCTTGGTGGAAGTTCTCTGAATTTTCATCAGCAACTTCTAGTTGGCCACTGTTTAAGGCTGGTCACAGAGCCAGTATACGATATGGGGTTCAAGACTCCATCTTTTTCCAATATCGTTTTTACAGGAGTATAGCGCTATAATAGCTTTCTTCCCATTTCTAAAATATTAGGCTTCCAGCTAAGTTTGCTGTCGAAAACAACATCCAGGTAGAGTTTCTACCTTACTCGATCACAATTCAATAAATATTGATTTCTCAGTCTACTATAACAGAGTGATTTTCTGTGCTTCTTGTTTTCCCCTTACCTTTTCCCTTACAATATTTGTCCCTGCTCTTCACTAATGCCGCCGACATTTTCTTGAAATTAATCAAAATTTTAAATTTATTGACCTTTTTTTGAATATGTTTTTATCCTCTGACTGCTTATTGGTCCCCAAGAAATTATCTATGAGACCGTTAAAAGTTCTCTAACAGGTCGATCCCGGTTCGATGGCAAATTTCTCATGAGACTTATCACAGATTAGAATATCATTATAAATAATATAAATTAGTTTTAGTTGATTAAAAACGTTTTATTTCGTATAATTTCAATTTGATTTAAATTGCTATTATTCATATGTAAAATAAACGAAAACAAAATATTTAACGAAATAGAAACGAATATTCAAAGTCGAAGCCAGCGGTATGAAAGTTTCTAAGCTTCATATTTGAGGTAACTAAAAATTTGGAGGCGAAGCGCCTGGTATGAAAAGTATTCAAATGCTTCTGTAATATTTTATCATGAACACAAAATAATAAACGATTTACAAACTCAAGGACATTCGAGGTCCGCAGAAAAGTTAAAACAGAACATAGAAAAAGTATAAAGACAAAACAATTATTAAACAATTATCTGATTACTTAAAACAATTATCTGAAACCCGAGAAACAAACCCAAAAGCCGCCATCTGTTTTTTATTTGTAGATGTTGAGTATCATTTTTTTTTCTGTAAAATCGTCGATGCATGCATATAGATAAGCTTACAAATACCAAAACATCAAATAATTTTTGTTTAAATTTCGTTTTTGCGTAAAAAGAAAACGAAATTTTCATTTGACATCTGCGTCTGCGAAAATCTTTGAATGTAAATCAGCTTTACATAATTTTGTAAATGATATTTTTGGTTTTAATATCGGCTAGTTTGTACCAAAAATGTATTGTAACAGTAGTGTGCTTTTCGAACTTTGCGGTGAAAAATATAGCGAAAACCGTTATAACTTTTACACTTACAACTATGATATTATAATATTATTATAGAGCAAGAAGTCCAATCGCGATGATGCTTAAGAAAATCACTCACATTTTTATCGACCCCTCAAGTGCGCTGCGAAAAATATTATGTTGTTTTTCGGCCGATATGAAGCCTATTAACTTAATATGCAAAGTGCTTCGGAGTAAGTGAAAGGACCAATTTTTAATATTTGTAAACTTCTCAAAATGTCTCGAAATTCAACTGTTTAGAGAATTCAAAGTGTAATTACCACTATAAGAGAAAGGGGTATATGAAAACGATTTAGAGAAGCCTGAAATCACTGCTATGTAGTAACAAGAATGGCAGGGAGAGAGGGGCCCGGGTGCCTGAATACCAGGATGCTCCCAAAAATTGGGCAAACGGATTGATAAGCGCCGCCCAAGGCGTGGTGAACATTTGGCCGATATTATCTTTCACGCATAATTGTTATCGATCAATAAGCATGATTCAATAAAGAAACCAAAATCATTCTAACTCATTATTTTTTTAATTGCTATTCACATGGCGAAAGAAACTCTTATTCGCCTACCCTTTAAATATCATTAGCACCTTCCCCTCCTCTCGACGTCGTCACCTGAAATTGATGTAATGAAATTGATGTTTTTGCGTTTCAATAGTCGTTTTAGATGAATAATTCCATGAGATAGTGAGTTTTTCGAGTTTAGCTGCAGTACATTAACCTCAATTTTAGCTATTCGTTTGGTTTTCCACGGGTACTTGAACGAGTTCAGCTAAATCGGATTTACTAAACCGCAGTCTGTCTATAGGGTATTAGGCGAACTACGATTCAATAAAACCGATTTAGTGAATTTTTCAAATTCATTCCTAGTAAGTCAAACTCGGGTTTTTGTTGCATAGAGTACTTGAACGAGTTTAGAAAAATCGGAATTATTGAACCGCAGTCTGTCTAGGGCATAAGATCAACAAAGCGAAACCGCTGTGAATTTTAAGATACGGGGCATCATCCGCAGCGGATGTAAAAGTATGTAGCTTTGAATAGATATATTGTTTTTAATTCATTTTTGTTCACTATCTTTTCTTATTTATCATTTGAGACTTTCGCAAAACACTGCGGCTTAACACTTTCGCAACTCAGTGTCACATATATGTGACATGCTAGTTTTACCAGAAACTCATGTCACACATTTGTGACACAAATTATATGAAATTTATTTGGGATAACATTGCAGTAGTTCTTGTTACGATTATTTGCTGTATTAATGATTTCCTAGGAGTATCTATCACATATTTGTGTCGAGTAGTTTCACTGGAAGCTTACCAGTTGAGAGATTTTCACATTAAAATTTTAATACGTGAGTTTTTTCTGAACACCATAAAAATTGCTTGAGTTGCGAACATGTTAACCAGAATTGAGCCTATCATTTTTCTTACTATTTTTAATTTTCACGTCAAATTTTAATTTTAGTTGTTTCACTTCATTCGAAGTGACAATTGTCGTATCACTTCAGCTATAAATTGATATTCTTCAGGTCGAGCGACGTGACGTGATTCGACAAATGTCATAAACCAGAATCCTTTAGGCAACACTAGGTGTTTATACAAAAATCGTTGCGTATCGAAAATATTGCAAAAATTAAAAAAATACATTTCACAAATTTGTATTTCAATATTTTTTGTATGAATCGATTGATATAATACAATATTCATAAAACGCTTATTTGAAGTGAGTTGATGATATCCATTTTGTCAGAAAAATAAATTTTATTTTTAACATACAATGTAAAAATTATTGATAATTACAATACATATTATATATTTAAAAAAGTACTAAAAATACCAATAGCCAAAATATGATTTAAAAATCAAAAAATATCGGTCTTTGCCTTCGTCCATTTTGAGTCACTTGAAAATTTCTGGCGATGAAATTGTCATTTCCAAGTGACATGAAATTTTTCAAACAACTAAGGGAATAACACCAATTCAAAAGATGTTTATCGCTACAAATGACGACCTCATTCCAATCGACTAAGGGAATAACAAAACTTGGTTGTCGGTTCAAAAGAGAAACCACATGACTAAGCGAATAGGGGTGTTTGAATGTTTACATAAAGCCAATAACAAATTTAATATTCAAAATTATTTAAAATATAAGGGGGCGAGAAGACAAGAAAGAAGAGACGCAACAACTACCACAACAACATCAAGCAACATTTGCTATGGTTAATACAAATATGGGTGACCGGCAACACGCGCAGAAGTAAAGTCAAGTTGATAATGGAATGCAAATCTCGCCCCCCCCCCAACTGCCGGTGGAAAGAATAGTGAATGAAAAAAGAAAATGTAATTAATTAAGTCTCTGACAGTTTTTCAGAACTTGCGGCTTTGTAACGGGGGAACGCTTTTACTAGGAGATTTTGTTGTCTTGTGCTCTTAATAATTTGTCACAAAAAAAAAAATTATTCTTACAAAAAATATACTAACTTTATCGACTACATAGCTATCTGGAATCGGGTCGAGTCTTTAAATACACTACATATCTTCATTTCCTTCGGTCTTGTTTCGGGACCCGGCATATTCCGGGAAACTTGCCTCTTAGATTGGTCGTAAGTAACTCTCAATCAATCAAAATTATTTAAAATGTAATTTAATAGAATTATTCGTCACTCCTTACGATTTTTATAATTCTATTGTGTACCTTCACTGCAAGATTGGGCGAAGCGAAAACAAATGTTCATTAACATTTTAAAAGAACTATGCTACATTTACGATATGAATCGTTATAAATATTACGTGCATATTTATATATTTAGCAGATATCATATAATTTTAACTTACCTTTTTATACACAAATATTTATCTTTATTTACTTGTTACAACCAACAAGTTTGTAAGTAAGTATTAGCATTTATTATATCCCATTTATACCCATAGTTCATTATTGTAAATTAGATGGCAACAAAATCGTTCTTTGAGAAAACGACAACCATAGAAGCGGCTTTGTAAACGGTTCGTTTTAATCTTATTACGATATTTTTTCCCAAACAATTTCTGCAACAATAAATAATAATTTCCTAGTTTTAAAACATATTGATATCTAAAGGCCGAGACCTGCCATTTAAACGGAGTCTTAAAAGTAAATTACGATCTACAATGCCATTCTTCTGAAATAATTGCGTTATTCAGTTTTCCCAATACATTTATAGAAAGTAGCCATTTTAAACAATATATTATGTAATTACAGCTATGACAGTCTGTTATTTAAAAACATACATATTTAAAATGTATCTAAAATTGATGATAAATTCCCTAACCGAAACACTGATATAGAAATTTTATGAAAAATCTTGCACACCATATACAATTTGAATAAATTCTGTAATCCTGTAAAATTTGTCCCATGCGATTTAAAACTTTTAAATCACAATTCTTCAATCTATAACTAAACCTATCATGTATATATGTAAGTATATTTACTCAACATACCTAGCAAAACTTCCAGTCTCTAAAAATAAATAAACAAAAATAATATCCACCTCGTAACCTCGTGTCACATAATATACATATATTGTATCCGCAAGAGAATTATTCTTCATGTCTGATAAAAGAAACTATTGAGGAAATCGGTTTGGTTATAAAGATGAAAAACAACTCTCAAATTTTTGATTGTTGCTCGCCAAAGTGTTAACACAAACAGAAGCACACTGTATGTAGTAATAATAAGTAAAACAAAACAAACTTTTGTTTTGTGTGTTCGTTTTTGCGCACAAAAATGTGTGTACATGTTGTGTATGTTTACATGTATTTGTTAATTACCCAAAACGAACAAACGAGAGAAAAAAGGATTTTAATTTTTTTTTTTTAAGAAAGAGGATTTACCTTAAGACGGTGAAAAGTTCAGTATTTTTTTTATCCCAATATTTAAATTATAATCATTTTATTTTTATTAACGACGAATACTTTTAATGCTTTTTGTTCTAACTGAATATTTTATCAACTTTTTTTGTATACTTTTATGTAGTAAATGATAATTGGATGTTTTTTGTTTTGTTTTACTTATTTGGACGATAATACTTCTGCTTTATCGATATTTCAATTTAACCGGTTGTTGGGCTCATTACAATTACTATTACAATTCCCTTGTGGAAAGTCCTGCAATTTTTGTGGTGGTGTTGTAGTCCATTCGTTTGCAAATATTTGTTTGTGGTGAAAATAGCTGGAAAGGTGGCTGGAGAAAATCTCTCTTTCCAGACAAAAACTTTTTTGATTTTTTAATTAGTCTAAATACAAAAGAAGCTTTTCTTTGGAAAGGGAGGTTTTCTCCAACCATCTTTCCAGCTACTACTATTTGCAAAGGGGCGGACGGTACCCGAAGAAAAAATTACTGATTTGTTTACTATACTATAAAATAAGTATCATGCTGTGCAATACATTTCTGCACTACACAGCACTGTAAAAGTTGCTATAAGTAGTGGACTTTTCAATTTGTATAGTGCAGTTGTAGATTGTGCAAAAATAAAATAACCATAAAATTCTGGTATTCTGGTATTACTCACTGACAATCCCACAGTTATTGGATTTTTATTAAAATTAGAATCCCGACTTTTTGTATTTTATTGTCACTTGAATCGCTCTGATTTTATTCGATTAAGATTTCGATAATATTTTGGAAAGTGGAGTCGAATAAGCGATTATAGGGATAAACTTCTATATCTGGGGCAGATGTTTAAAAGGTGATAATTCAAAAATTTGCATTGTTCAGGAAGAGTTACTCAAAATGGTATGAGTTTTAAAATTCTGCTTTTTGTAAACGCTTATTACGGTTGCTTGTAGTTGCCAGAATATTACAAAAAATTGATATGCTATGAAATCGAATACGGAGATTTCGAATTTGAAATAATACGTAAAAGGGTATACCTCGAGTTATCACCTTTTCAATATTTGCCACAGATATATTTGTGTAAAAGTTGATTGTTATTAAGTTGAACTGTACGCAAACATTAACGTAATTATGCTGCAAACACAGTGAGGACCGGTGAACTTCAGCGGAAGAAAGGTATTTTTCAAAATCAATCGTTTTTACATTTTGAGTTATAATTCGAAGTTTTCATTTCAACGGCAACTTATTGGCTGCAAAATTTCTATTTAAATTCTATTGGGTATATGTAAAAGTAAGTTCCTTTTTTTGGTTAAAATTACTTGTTTATTTACCAAGTATATAAAAGTGGTACATTATTCAAAGTATACTCCATCAGAAGCCACAACCTTCGCCCATCTTTTAGGCAATTCACGAATTTCCTTTCTGAAAAAGTCGTTTTCTTTTGAAGCGATTCTTTCGTCAAGCGAATTTGTTTGTTTCTTGATTTATTTTTTACCGTCCTACCTTACGCCTGGAGTAGCCAAATCGAGGACGGGCGGCTACAGATCCGTCTTTGAAAACCACCTGCACATTGCATTGCTTCATGCCAACCCGTAGTGCTGACATGAAAGGTGGGTCGGCCCATGGATTCTGCACTCTCAACAGGGGGTCATAGATGTGTTCATCTTCATCACCGATCGCAATCAGATGATGAAAAATCCCTTTTGCATCCCGCCCCTATAGGGATTCGAACCCGGTACCTCCCGATCCAACCGCCACATCTTTAACCACTGCGCCGTTTGCTCGGTGTCAAGCGAATTTTTGATACTTTCATAAGATGTGAATCGTACGTCTTGAAGGGCTGACTCCATCGGCCGGAATAAATAGTAATCCGAAGGAGCAATGTCTGGCAAATATGGCGGGTGGGATAGAACTTCCCAGTCCTGCCCTTCTAGGTAGGTTTTAACAATTATTGCAGTATGTGATTTTGCGTTGTCATGCTGCAAAATCAGTTTATTGTGTCTATTCTCCTATTCTGGACGATTAGCTTGAACAGCTCGCTTCAAACGTATTAATTGCCGTCGTTAGTGATGAACCAGCTTCACCAGGCTTTACCCAAGCATTTTTACGTTTAGGGTTCTCGTAGTAAATCCATTTTCCATCTCAAGTCACAAGTCGATGACGATTTCTGTTAATTCATGTGGTATCCAATTCCCAAATTTTTGAACCATCCTCATTCCATGTATACGTCTACTGACAATGGATTGATCAACATTCAATGCTTCTGTCAATTCTTGTTGCGTTTGTGTGTTGTCTTCATCCAATAATGCTTGCACTTTTTAATCTTCAAATTTTTTCGGTCTACCTTCACGTTGTGCGTCTTCAACTTCAAATAAACCTTCTTCAAATGGCCTAAACCACCTTCTACACATACGATCAAAAAAATCATGTCCACGAAGCTTCCGAGATTTTACAAGTAAACGATGATTTTCAGCAGCGCTTTTCTTTATAGTAAAAAAATACAATAAAACTTCTCACAAATGACGATTATTTGGCACAATACTCTCCATTTTAAATCGAATAAAAAACTGTGTTTTTTTTACGAAGGGAGCAATTATCGAGAATTTTGCAAGTTCAGTTTCGATCTGAGTGAGAATAATGAAAAATTTAATTTTTTACCAGTCAATCTCATCTGGCTATAGCGACTGAAATGCTAATTATACTTTTCATTACTTTCTATATATAGAAAAAAACTATGTAATTAAGTATTAGCGAATTATACGCAAACACACATATTAAACTCTTAATAAATTTCTATTTAATTTTATTTAACGCATAAATATGATTTCTGTTTTAAAATGTTAGGTTTTATCAGTGGGTTGGCGACATATTCCCGAGGGGACAAAATCTCGCGGGACATAATCCCGAGGGACAAAATCCCGAAAGTACAAAATCCCAAAGGTACAAAATCCAAAATCTTGAGGGTACAAAATCCCGAGGATACATAATCCCGAGGGTACAAAACTACTACTTTATCGGTACTTGACCAAACAATTTTTTTTTTACGAAGGGAGAAATTATCGATAATTTTGCAAGTTCAGTTGCAAAAAATAATTGTTTCATCAAGTACCGATAAAACCTAAAACTATGTCGTTTATATTTTAATCAACTACGTTTTGAAGGTTATGAAGAGACTTTTCAAAAACATGTATTACCGGATTCACACAATACATATAAAAACAATTACGCCATCTATTAGAAAAACGGAACTTACTTTTACACATACCCAATATTTAATCGATCATAAATCGATATTTTTTGTCAACGAAAATTTAACTCAGTATGGAAGTTTATTTGAGCCGAACTAAATTTAGCAGGTTGCTAGTGTTACTATGTTAAATAATTATTTCTGAACAAATTCAAGAAATGCTTGAAATTTTACAACAAAAGTTTGTTCTAAAAACAAAAATAAATCTAAATTGTTCTTTTGAAAGTATCAATAAGTGTATTTTGTTGACCAAAATTGAATTCGAATTATTTTGGGTTTATTTGTTTTCCAAGAAAATAGCCAATTTGACTTAATTGACAAAAGCCAACCTTTCCAAATAAAATATAAATTTAATATGTATTATGACTCTGGTGGCAAGTATCATAACTAAGAATTAGAATTATGTTTAATTAAACCCAATTTTTTTTGGGGTTAGTGTGATTCTTGCGAGGATTTATCCTATGCAATTGTTGTTGTAAATTTGTCAAGGAAATACGCTAACTGAAATTTTTAATCTAATTTGAATTAAATTCGCTTGGATTTGAAAGAGTTCGATAACATTATTTTTATTTCAACGGAGTTTGAATCACCACGTTGCTAAATATTTCAACATTGCGTCCTGATTTCAAATTCAACTTAAAATTTCGTGTAATTAAATTTCCTTACTTCGCTCCCATGACTAAGATAGTAAACCATTAAGTTGAAATTTAAAATCATTTAAATCTTAATGTTTGTGCTAATGGGTTAGAAATACACAATATAACTATCAGTATGTAAACTAAAAGAAATATATTTTTATAATAAAACAACTTAAGTTATTTTTAAAATAATTTTAATTGAAAAAAATTTTTCCTTATAGTAACAATATTTAAAAAAAATTTAAATTTTTTTTTTTTTTTTTTTTTAGAAGATCGATTTCGGATTGACTCCTTCTTCGGTTCTTTTTTAACAACTATTCAAAAAGAACCAAAGAAGGAGTCAATCCGAAATCGATCTTCTAAAAAAAAAAAAAAATTTTTTTTAAATTTTTTTAAATATTGTTACTATAAGGAAAAATTTTTTTCAATTAAAATTATTTTAAAAATACCTTAAGTTGTTTTATTATAAATTTATAAGTGACAAAATATACAAAAGCAAAATGGATATACACCATTATAACTCATAAAAGAAATAATCAAATGATCGTCTAGCAAAACTTTGACTTTTGCCCAATCAACAGAATTAATTTAAAATTTTAAGAAAACTATTGTGAACGTTTACACAATAAACATCAAATCAAATTAATTAAATGTTCTGGTGAAAATTTAAATTGTCAATACAAATGTAGATTAAAAACCTTTTTCATACCCAAAGAAATAAATAGATATCACTTTTCTAAAAAGCGGTAATAGAAACTAAAATACAATAAATTCATAGCAGACCACTTTCCGGCTTGTAGCTGTTACCTACATATAAAGTAAATTATTTGCATTCTAAAGCGATTTTTTTTCTCTAAATTATGTTGTTATTTGTCTTTGTGGGAGAAATCTTCGAAATTGTAGTTCATTTCGCAATTTTGTAGACTTCAAACGAATCTTTTTCTGCTGACAGTGAAAAAAACTCTATGCGCAACACACGGATACATTTTTGGCTTTTTACGGTGGAAGTGTAGAAAAATGATCTTTGTTTGACCAGCTGTGTGGCAACCACACTGTTGAAAGTGAAGCGTATATCACTCCATAACAAATTGTAAGCGTCTGCACATTACAAAGTGTAGTTCCGTCCCATGAAAAATCACCCTATAAAATTCACAATGGTTCCACCACCGTCATGTTTAATCTCCTTTTTCGTATATTATGGCCAACAATTGTATTTGTGTGCCATCATTCTTAATGCCAGCCTTCAGAAAAAAAAAAACAGATTTTTATTGTTTATTTTGTCAGTCCCTAGTATTTTTTCCACTTTTTTAATTTTACAATTTTGTTTGGATAAAGTGGAACGGCTCTCGGACCTTTGAATTTATTATCGAGCAAGAATGATGACATCTAACAATTAAGGTTTATTTTTTTATTTCGTTAGCGGTGATAGAAGGATATTTGTTTGCAGTTTGGACAATTAAGGCCTCCAGCAAGCTAGGATTTTCAGCAAGACAACGAATAAGTATAAATACCTCGAGGAGAGCAAACGTTGTTTAAGCTTGAAAATTTATTTATTTATATGTTGGCTCTCATTTTACGTAATAATTGTAATATCCATGAGGAGTGCTTACAAATAAGGGGTCACCATTTATAAATAAGGGATCAACAATTACAAATTTTAACCAAAATATTAGGTTGTTTATAAAGTTCAAAGGCTTGTATTTTTCAATACAAGAAAGAAACCAAAAGCATTTTTTAGTCAATAATATAGTTCCCATCTGTAAGAAAAGTTAAATATACCACTTTTGTAAAACTCTTCAAGCTTTGATTGAAAATAGTCACTAACACATGGTTCTTGTGCCTCCGGGAATATCAATCAAAAACATTTCAGTCAAAAACAGAAAGAAGTTTCAGTCAAAAATTAAAAGATAACTCAGTCAAAATAGTTTTAGACTGAAATGCCTTTCCAGAAGGAAGTTCAATTAAAAAACTAAAAAGATATTCAAGTCAAAACTTTTTGACTGTTCTCCGGGAATACAGCCAAAACCATTTTAGTCAAAAAATTAAAGAAGTTTCAGTTATAAAATTTCCGGTGCTACTTTAAAAATTAACTCACAAAAAAGAATAAAAAATATATGATATATGTATATAGTTTTATACATTTTTATTTATATTTGTAGGCTCTTTTCATCTTGAACTTTTGTAGTACAATTCTCAGAAGAAGCGATACGAGCGAAACAATTCCTTTGATCTGTGCCTGCAAGGTTGTCGAAGCATGTTAATTTAACACAAATTCGAAATTCGATCCAATACATTCGTCGATGGTATACTAACCCAACGACTTTAAAAGCCAAATGACCTAAATTTACTTCAAAATTTAACACACACGTAGAGTAAAAAAACTTTAAAAAAACGAGTTTATAGGTTAGGTTAGGTTTGGGTGGCGGTCCACAAGGACCAGGCATAGACACAAAAATGGTCCGTAGCCATACCACGAATAATTGTTTCCTCCAACTCATTGGAACCATTTTGAGCTGTTAACAAAGCGCTGGATACTCCTGACGTCCATCCTACAGAGGTCCGTCAGGTCTTTGAAGAGGGGTGTCCCTAGAAACTTTAGTCTGTTTCGTGCCAGACAAGGGCAGGTGCAAAGAAGATGAAGTACTGTCTCTTCCTCCTCTTCGTCCTTGCAACTATGACAGTAGTCATGTGAGAAGACAACAAGTCTACTCGCATGCCTCCCTATGAGACAGTGCCCCTGCCCCGTAATCACTCCAACAACCACACTGATCTGACTTCGCTGAAGTGAGATCAGCTGTTTGGATCTCGCCAAGTCCAACTTTGGCCAGACCTGCCGATTTATTACGCAAGAAGTGATACTTGACCATCTGTCATTCGTCAGCTTGCTAGCTTCTTCCTGAAGCAGCAGTTTGCATACCGCAAGAGGCATTTCAATATCCTTTCTGCTTATGAGTTTATAAATATAAACAAAAATGAATGAGCGAGAATGAGAGAGAGAGAGAGCAAGGTTAAACATAAACAATTTTTTCATGTGGTTTTCCAGTTATAACAAAAGAACAAACTCCGATTCGAATCCGAGTTTCTATTTTCCCATAGCAAAAATTTTGCCTTTTGTGTATTTGGAACAACCTTCTTCAAAGGTACTTCAGATACAAACAGTAGGTTTTTTTTACTGTGATTTGAACGTCAGATTTGAACGCTTGTATCTTGGTGAAATAACACCTTTCAAAAAAAAAAATTTATTTCTAGTTGAAATAATTTTTTTTTTCTTTTCGATACTGGAAACCGTTTTATTTTATTTTGTTTTTTTATGACTTTTTTGAGTAAAACAAAAGGTGTCTAAAAAAAAAAAAATTTGCTGCTGTTTGAAACTGTAAACGAACTTGCTCGATATTTCATTCAAAAATCCAAATCGGCTATTTTATAGAGAATTCAGAATCCTTGCAAAATGATACTAGGAAGATTTCTGTGCGGACACTCCTTATCGAATTATTGAAGTTTTAGAGAAAACGTTTCAAAAAGCGTATACATGTTAACAAGTACATTTTTTTATCTTGTAAACTAAGCACTCTACGATAAAATTTTGAGCCACTTTAAATTTTACGTTTTTTACGAAAACAATAATTTAATTTATCGCATAGTTATTTGAAGAGTCAAGCGAGATGAATCGAAAAGAACCATTACTCGTTCGCGCTACAAAAATTGTGGCTTTAGTTGAAGCCGGTGAAATTTATCGGGAAAATGTGAGTCGGCATTAAGGGTCTGGTCGACCAAGGAAAATTACATCAAGAAAAGATCGAACTATCGCACGTTATGCTTTAAAAAATAGGACAAGCAGTGCTCAAGAAATAAGAAGTAATGTACCTATATAAAACCAGACATCAAAACACACAACTCTAAACACACGCCAATTTCTGCAACAGCACCGCAATAATTTAATAAGCCATCCTCCGCGATGTCCAGATTTAAACCCCATAGAACACGTCTGGGATATGTTACAACGACGTGTAAGAAAACGGACAAGGCAACCAACAAATTTGCAGGAACTTTGAGACGCTTTACAAGAAGAATGGCAACAAATCACCATGCAACAAATACGCAATGTTTTAAATATGCCACGGCGTATTTGTGAAGTAATGCGGACTAGAGGAGGTATTATTATTATTATTATTATTATTATGGGGGGCCATGCGGGCGATCAGCCACTTCGCACTGCGACCTAAAAGATCTATTGTGCTGGCCCCTGCTTAATTATCCGTCCAGTCAATATTCAGGTTCTTAATGAACCTGACGATACTGCCTCCCGGTACGTGATACATACTATCTGGGCTTATTGCTCTCCCTCCTAGATGTTTACTACAGCATGTAGTTCCGCTAGAAAGACGGTAGCATTGGAGCTCAAGGACATCGAGAGGGTTGTCCCACTCCCGTATATTCCTACTCCTGCCCCGTATTCCGTTTGATTTTACTCTTACGAGTTGCTCGGAATTGCAAATCACCTGTAGGTCACCCAGCTTTACTACAGGAAGGCTAAATAAAACTGGAGGGTGCCTGGTATCCAGAGTCCGCATATTTTGGGCTGATTAACCTATCAGCCATTCATCTTTCGGCATATGCTGTTCCACCTTAGATTAGGGTTTTTTGTCAAGGTTTTCTCCTTTAGCGCCGTACTTTAGCCTTTGCCAAATGGCCAAAGATGTGCCAAGTGGCCTTAGTTACCAGTGGTTGCCACGAGGAGGCAGTACGTACACTTGCGAATTGTGAACAGGTTACCCCTTACACAATTGTACCCATCACGCAGCTGCCTAATGACAAGACCAGAACAGCACACGTGATGCGCACCCTACTGGAAGGTTACGGAGCTGGTAGATTAATCTACTCAACTTTGATCCCCCCCGCCAATAGACGCCAAACCACCATGAGAGGCGGTAAGACGCGTTATTGAAAATTCCAGTTTGTTCGTAGATTTTAGTTTTATTACGTTTGAATAAAGTTTAAAAGAATTTTGTTTGCAATATACCTTATGAAATAAATCATATTTTTCACTGTAAAAACATATTTTCTCCTTGATTTTGGATCACCAAAATTACGTCTGATATCCAAATGTGCCTCAAAATTTTATTGTAGATTGCTTAATTTACAAGATAAAAAAATGTACTTGTTAATGTGTAAACGCTTTTTCATAAGTTTTCTCTAAAACTTCAATAACTCGACAAGGAGTGGCCGCACAGAAATTTTCCTAGTATCATTTTGCAAGGTTTCTAAATTCTCTATAAAATAGCCGATTTGGATTTTTTTCACGTTCGTTTACAGTTTCAAACAGCAGACATTTTTTTTTTTTTTAGACACCTTTTGTTTTACTCAAAAAAGTCATAAACAAACAAAATAAAATAAAACGGGTTCCAGTATCGAAAAGAAAACAAAATTTACTTCAACTAGAAACAAACAAATAACAAATTTTTTTTTGAAAGGTGTTATTTCACCAAGATACAAGCGTTCAAATCTGGGTATTTTTTCGAAGAAAATTTCTGTTCCGTTTTTTAATTGGCGCAGCGTAACTAAAAAAGCATTCAAGTCAATCTTTTCGACTAGGATTCTTTTTGAATTTTTAACTCAAATTATTTTTGAAAATTAGATTCAATCAAACAATTAATAAGGAATTTCAGGCGAAATTGTTTGAAAATGTGGATTTCCAGTATAATATTAAAAATGAACTCAATTTTTCACAATTTTTGGAAATAGAAGCAAACCTACCAAAAGACATTCCTGACCAAAAATTTGTGATTGAATTACCTTTCAAGAAGGTTGTTCAGTCCAAATAGACAAAAGGCATTTCAGTCAAACTGTTTTCTGACCGAAACACCTTTTTTTGGACTGAAGTTCCTTTTAAATAGAGTTTTAGTCATAATATTTCTATGGGAAATTTCATGATTGAAACGTGGTTTTTGACTGAATTGTTTTTGATTGTATTTCCGGAGAACAGTTTTTCCTGGAATTCTATTTTAGTTGTTTTACTGAATCTTCTTTTCAAAAGTTATTTCAGTCACAAATTGAAAAAAAAAATCCAGCGAAAATATTGACTTGAATGCCTTTTAAGTTTTTTGATTGAACTACCTTCTGAAAAGGTATTTCAGTCTTAAATTATTTTGATTGAGTTACCTTCTAATTTCTGGACCGAAACTCCTTTCTTTTTTGGACTGAACTCCTTTTGCGGCTTTGAAGAAGTGCCTAATCGGTTTAGTATAGTAGCAGAGCTACTTATATATAAAGAGCTGTAAGGTGGAAAATCAGCTTAAAATTAGCGACCATAAAAAGAAGAAAAAAAAAATTCCTCCTATAAATCATATGAAATGACCAACTTTTTATAAGCCGTATTTTTGAATAAAAATTTCGAAGAATTAAAAATTTTAATATTAAAATGATAATTATAATGTTCAAATTCACACATCATTAAATTTAATAAAAAATTATTCAGTTTTATTATACTATTTTAATTTAAATATGCTTCAAAAAAGTTTTCAAATCATGAACGAAAATATTAAAAAGCCGATTGTAACAGAGTCATCCTTTGGTGATTTCATGAACACTCACCTTAAAATTATACTTATAAAACTTGCCGTCGCGATGCATCATTATAAAGTGTATTGCTTTCAACCAAAATGAGTTCGGTAATTTTTTTTTGGTTAACGGCTTGTCAAAACCACAGCAAAAATTAAACAAATTTTGGTTTAATTTTTTTTTTCGTGTATTTTCTTGTCAATTTGATTCTTGTGGCAGGTATTGAAACTAAAAGTTTGGCTAAAATTGGTTCAACCATTATTTTTCTTTAGTTTAGCTAAACTTTTTTGGTCTATCTATTACGGTAGTTGTTGTAATATACTTTTTTTTGAGCTAACCGAGAAACGTAGTTCTATTAGCATAGTTTAGCCCGCTTAGCTCACTCCGTTCCACATTTGAGCTAATTACGTTGCTCACCCATATGTTAGCAGACTTAGCAAGGCGAAGACAACTCAAGCTAAGATAGTTTACTTGGAGCTTTTTCCTCAAAAGTCAAATGAAATAAATTGCAGCGTTTTAAAACTCGCACCTTTAAAAAAGCTTATGCATTAAAATCCTATTCAAAAAGGATTCCCTAATTATTCATTCCGCGGTGAACGAAACAGAAGAAAAATATATTTCTGTTCTATTCAATAGATCGATTCTCTCATTTTTTTCTATTCTTCGCTCATTATTAATTTGTATTTATGAATTTTTGGTTTACTATTCTGATCGAAGAAGAGAAAAGAGAATTGAAAAATTCATTTAAAACGAAACGAATGGGAATAAAAATAAACTCGAGATAATTTTAAACGCTGGTAGATTGACAACTAAAGGTGTAGGCCAAACATAAATATGATACATATATTATTTTCTGCATATTACCTGTCTACACTATGTAAATCCACTGATATTTTCTATCATGATATACATTTTATCAATGTATGTGTGTGTATATTATACGCATTTTAACACTATCAGGAGGCTATTTCACGTAATTATATTAGTAAATTATTATGAAATGTTATAAAAAGGTTGCTTTGTTTTGCCATTTGAAATTGTTCTCTCAAGATGAACAAATATCTTTTAATACCGAAAGTACAGTGCGATTAATCGACTTGTACCGCAAAAATTAAATTTTATGGAAGATAACCCATAAAAATTACAGACGGGTCGACATAAATAATTCTGTTTTGAAAAAATAGCGGACAAAATGACCGTAAATCTTGAAAACGTTAGCAAAAAATAAGGAATCTTCGGAATGTACAAAATAAAAAATTAAAACCGAGTAAAAAAAAATCTGGAAGCGCTGTTGCTGACGATAAAAAAACTTGGTTTTTGTACGACAAAATGAAGTTTTTGGACGAGGTGGTGGTTCTCCATATTGTACAATTTTCTGAAAAAATTTCTGGGACAAATTATTTTTAACCTAACCACAACCTGGCAAGTGTTAAAAAACAACTAATTTTTTCGTAGCATTGAAACAATTTTGTTTGACATTTGAAGATATTATTATGATAGTGAAATGCCCAGCTATGATATTTTTTGGACAAATATTTGTCAATACATTGAAAAAAAAAAAAAAAAAACATATATAAACATAAAATTGATGATAGAAAATATCAGTGAATTTGCATAGTGTAGGCTTGGGGGTGGGGTTAAGCAAAAAAAAAAAAAAAAAAAAATTTATAGTCAATTTAACAGAAACATTTTTAAAGTAATTTGGTATTGTTTCACAAATATTAAATCCTATTTATTGTAGGCCAAATACAATACAGCTTCAGTTAATTTAACTGTCAAAAAATTTGGAGGAAACAGCTCTATCGCTCAAAAACAAAAAATATAGCTCGCATAGTTTAGCTCAAGTGTACAACGTTCTATTAAAACTCTATTTACAAGCGAAAGCTATGCACATAGCTCACATCGCGTAGCATAGCTTAGCTGAAATGTGCAACGGGCCTATAGTCGTAATATAATTTTTTAATCAAACTGTCAGTTTTCTAGTTTTTTTTTTTTATTGGTCATCAAAAACTGAGTTTAAAAACGAAATTTTTTCCGGCGGTATTAATTTTTCAGGGAGCCGGTTGAAATCTCTTTTTCTGAATTTTTACTGCAGTAATTGAGAAGTTCCTCCTTGTGATCTAGCGGAGAAATTAAAACTATTCCTTGCTTATAAAGAAACATTCGCAATCAAATGAAAGCAAAGTGTCCATTTGGTTTTAATTTTAATTGATTAAAATTGTAATGATTACAAATTTTTTTAATGTCAATATATCATTAAAAGTGCCGTTTTCCTAAGCTTCATTGATTTAATTCAATTTTATTTATTAAAAATGCTAAAAAGTTATGTTAGAAAATTCGTAATAATAAGTTAGCGCCATTTGACGGCAGTTTGACTTTAACTTTATCTAATTAATAGATACCTGTTGGTCGGTTTTGGAAATACATGCATATATACATTAAATTGTTAATTTTTTATTACATTTTTATTCTGATCGGATTGAATGTGTATTAATCGTTTAAATCGAAATATTAAATTTTCTTATGTAATTTAAGTAAGTTTGTGTTTTTATTATTAATCTAAATAAACTTTTATTTTAGTTTTGATATATAAATGACAAAGGGAGTTTCCTAGAAGTTTCTTATAATAAAATACCTAAATTGTCACGATATTTCGTCATTAACTCCTCTAATGTTGTAATTTCATCCAGGAATGGTTTTTCTAATATATCGATGAAGAATGAAGTCTTTGTTTTGACGTTAAGTCCTAAAAATGTCTAAAGGTGTCTAAAGGTTAGTGACCAATTAGATTTTCTTTTTTAAATCAGCGGTAAGAACATTTTTCTTGTAGTTGTAGCGCCATTTTTGAGAGCTCGCCAGAGTTCTTAAACATTTTCAACTGTTGAGATCGACGACGAATTAAAGTTCATTGAATTTCTTTAATATGTTATTATATGTATCTGACTCACTCGTCAGTTGCTTAGAATTTATTGATTCAATTTTCTACACCAGTTGTAAAAGATTACAATTTGTTGGCTTCCTTCTGTCATGTATCGCTCCGTAAATTATTTTCCATGTGACAAGTTTCACAAGTTTAAAGTTGCTACTTTCTTATGCTTCGAAATATTTTAATATACAGACTGCGTTTGAATTCTCGAGTAAATCCGCTAAATTCGGTGTGGTAATCGAGATAAAAAAAAGGTAAATGTTTCTCGTTTAAATACTTTATTCTTTATTGTTATAAGAATTGAACGAGTATAAAATAGAAAAAAAATGCGTAATTTAACAAAAAACGAACACTAAAAATCTAAATTTACCGTAGTAAATGATTTACCCGAAAATTTGACCGCAGCCACAGATGTGGCCAAATTATTATCACTTTAATATATTTGGAAGATTATTGCTTTAAAAAGTAAATTTTTCAAATACAAATTTAAATTATTTATGATAACTATATTTATTAATATTTGGTTAACATTCCTATTGCAGTTTTTAATAATTGTATCCTTCGGGGCATTCCACTTGGTGCGTAGATCGGCGTCATTTTGCCAGACTTTTTTCATCGCTTCGATCAATTCTGATTTGGTGTGCGGGCACTTTTCTGCTAAGTTTTGTTGAAGAATATATCTAAAACTCCGTTCCCATTGAATTTTTCATTCATAGTCGATACCAGGTTTGATTGAAGAATAGTTAGATATTGATCCGTGTTCATTGTCCCTTTTACTGCATAAAGTGGGAAGAGTCCTTTCGATGATATTGCTTACCAAACCATGACTCTTCTAACTGGTTGTTTGACCTGCTGTTGGACACAGTAATGTAAATATTCTTCTCATTTTGACCTTCGGATGGTCCTGAACATTGTTAGTGTCAAAGTTATCATATTCTTGTCACTGAATACAATCTAATCAAGAAGGGACATTTATTGAAAAGTGTAACTTTAAAATATTATTAAATGAACGACGTTTTTGTTTGTACCTTTTCCCAGTCCACTCTAGACCATGTAAAATGTCCATTTGCCCATGTTTTTCTTTGTTGTATCATCATAGCGTTTAACCTTTGCTTCTTGCGAGGTCGTTTTGCACTTAGCCCAAATTGAAAAAGTCTACGACTCACTGTTCTCTCCGATATTTCCGCACCAACGTTACGCGTTGTACTTCTCAGAGACTTACTGGATAACGTTCGGTCTTCTTTAGCTATAAAGTAAAAATCTGTCCTGGCTGGCTGTTGTTTTACAATTGCGACCACATTTTCCTCTTCTTCTGGGACTTGTTGACGACTGAGATCGGCTCACTCCTGCTTTCTGAGCTGTTTGCGCATATACTGGCCTTTTTCCAAATACGTCGAAATTTTGGCTCTGGTTACAGCACTGATATCCTTAGCTTTACCCATAGTGAATTTCACTAATTAAACAGTAACCACTTTCACTTTCCAAAGTCACAAACGAGACCGCAATTCTTCAGTAAGATACTAATACTTAAATGCTACGTAGTTGTCATAAAATCAAAACAATTCGCATGTCAAACTTATTAACAAGACAATAAATACTCGAAATTCATATATTAGCGAAAAGGGCTCTCAGATATGAATTACTCATAAAAGTAGTATTTCTAGGGTTTATTAAATTTTTATTGCACGCATTCCTTGTGTTGGTCAATATCTACCTTAATGACGTGTCAATTATACAAAAACTTGCAGTTCTGGCATTGAAAATCACATTACCAAGAATTTCTTATGAGGTGATAATAATTTGCCCACATCTGTACATAGTCGTAAGACTCAGTAGTTTGATTTACGCGTGCTAAAACTATTTTCAAAAAGGTTAAAACAACTTTGAACTTTTGTTAGTTTTGTTAACAAAATGTATTTTTTCTACGGGCCCTTCTAACTTTGGAATATATGGTGAATGGACGATTAAGTAGAAGGCCTTATTCATTTATTTGTTCTTTAAGTAATTCGAATGGAAAGATTCTAAAAACCATTGGTGTTATATTTATTATAACATTTTTAAATATGTTCATGTTGTTATATTTTATTTATACGAGCATAACTCTTGACATTTATGCCACTTCAATAAATAAAAACATTACGTCTCCTTGGCACCCCTAGTGTTAAATAAATAAAACGAAAAGCAAAAATAAAGAAGCAGGATAAAATAGAATGAAAATGAAAGTTTATGTGATAAATAATGATGGTGGTTTGGTTGTTCGGTTCGATGAGTTTTCTACCGTCCGCACGTAAGTATTCGTTTGTTCGCTCCACAAGAAAACGAGGAGCAGAAAAATTCGTATAAAATAAAAAGCACAAAAGAACTCCAACGCACAGAAAAAGAAGTAAATTTTATTTAAATTTTTAGCAAACCAGAAAAGTAGTTTTTTTTTATAGTTGGAAAGTCGAAAAATCCGTTTCTTGTTATTTTTTGTTTGTTATTTATTCATTTGTATTTATAAAATAATAATAAAATAAGAACCAACAACAACAACAACAACGATGTACCTATATTTTACTCTAATATACATGTATAGTGCATATTTTATTTTTATTTGGAATTTCATGTCATGCGCCATAAAATGCGCAAAATAGGATGCGATAGGATACCAAAATCGACGAGTTTCCTACTAAAAAAACAAAAAAACAAAAAAGGCACACAGAATAATAATACACGAAAATAACGATCCCTGAAATCAAGTAGTTCAATTGCTAACATACATAAAGAAAAAAGGAATTTTTCTTGTATTATCCTTTTTAATAGTTAGAGCAGATTTTTTTTTATACATTAAATTTCTAAAAAAAATTTGGTTTAAATTTTATTTGTAATTTTTAGATAATATAGTTGGTTATTTTAATCTCTGTGGAAAAATAAAATAAAATATTTAAAAAAAAAAAAAAATTGGTTGAACATCATTTTTTTGATTCATTATAAGTTAGTTAGTTTTGTTAATATAAAAGCAAAAAAATAAAATTATTAGTGCTGTAACAGTGAAAATTATTACAAAAAGTGAAAGAAAATTTAACAAGTTTTTAATTTATATTTACGAAGTGTTTTCCATGCCTAAAGAGTTGTTAAAAAGTGGTTTTTCTTATTTAATTTTGAAACATTGTCACTTTCGTTATTAACTTTTCGTATTCGACAAAAATTACCACACCGCGCTCACATTTTGTGTGTATTCTTTCTTCAAGATCAATAAAATTTTATGTTGCCGAAATAATATAAGTATAAAAGAAAAGGAAAATTTCTTTTTCCTTCAAAACAAAAATATAAAAGTGTTCATTTTTGAAAAAAAGGAAAAATGGAAAATATGAATATTGATAATCATATGTATGGATAAAACCAGATGGTTTTCGTCTGTGGTTTTAATCAAAATTTTAATTTCGATTTTCGGATTGTTTTATTAAAGGTGACAGTATAGCGCAATATGTTTATAACCTTTTCTGTATATGGTGTATGTGAGAGGTGTACAGCGATCCCAATGACAGTAGAAGTTTGCTTTTAACGCCCAGGTATTAGAATGGTTTCAATGTCCTGAGAATTACGGTGTACTGTTGAGGTGTGGCAAATTTCCCAACTACTCTGGTCAATTAGGTTAATAAGTGTGTTACATAAAAACCGATTCCGAATTATATATACGGGAGGTTATTGCACATGCTTTCGTTTACATATATGTGCTTTTTTGTGTGGACTTGGGAACTTTTCTTGTGTATGATTCACATTTTGTACTGCGTATTGTATATTATTTATATTGTCTGGGTTGGAATTTTCTTTTACATAACTTAACAAGAAAGGTAACATCCCTACTGTATTTTTGGTTTCATCTTTCATTTATCGGTTGTATGTATGTAACCCAACATTAAATATATTTCCATATATCACAAACATACATTTTTTGATGAAGAAAAAGTCAATATGTAATGTGTGCGAATATTATAAATCGAAAAATAATATTTATCAAGAGATACATGTTGCTGTGTGATTTGATACAGATATATGCGATTAGATACATGAGAGAGCACTTAACACAATAAGTACATAAACTTTATTAAAATTAAACAGATTGTGTTGTGGTAAATCGTTTGGAACTCTTCTGTTTTTATTTTATGAATTATTTGTTTTGTGTCCCATTTATTTCATAAACATTTTTTTCCGGGTGATATTCGGCGAAACATTACTTTTATACTTATACGAGTAGTATGTACTTTAAGAAACAGTAATGTTCATAAACAGTAATGTTAATGGAAACTTTCACGATAGGTTGTGACGCATGTTCCGAAACATATAAAATAATTTTGTGGCAGCGCCGGTAGACTTTGAAATATTAGAATTTGCCCCATTATTATATATGAGAATAGTAAAACAGGTAAATATGGTTTTCTCGGTCTTATAAACAAAGGAATCTAGAAGCTCCTGATATGGTTGTTCACTGCGCTATTCAGATTCTACTAAATATTAACCAATTTTTGTTTAAAATCAGTTCTGGCTGAACGCCAAACCAAAATAACAATATGGCATTGTTTAATGTGAGAGAAAATTATATAAATGGCTAATGTTTTTGCGGTTGGTATGTAATTGTTCCAATTTGACCTAGAAATGTCTCCCAGTATATATTTTATGTGAATGTGAGTATTTTTATTTCTCTACTGAAGCAAATTTAACAGCTTTGTGTAATTTGATAAATTGGGGAAATATCTCTTCTGGATGTGTCGATGATGGATTCGCAGAATGTAAGACAGATAAGCAAATTTTGAATTGTACTTTGTGATAATAAAAATTTTACAGAAATATAAATTTCATAATAAATGTTAATTGCTGATTGCAAATAAGTAGCTACAAATGAAACTTCTGTTATCGAAGATGGATTTACCATATTTAAACTAATCGTTGGTGCATGTTTTATGTTTATTTTTCCAAACAAAATTTAATCATCTTCAACAACAATAAAGGTTTGTTCATGAAACAATTTGATCGATACAGTTAATATTTCGAATTACTAACAAAATTATCTTTTTGGTCGAAAAATTCTTTAAAACCATAATTCGGATAACCGCTGAATTAAAGGACGTTTCAGCAAATTTATAGAGGATTCCAATATTTCAGTCAATATTGGGTTAAAGAAATATTTTGAAGAGAGAAGTTTGATGGACTTTGTAGATACTATATAATATTATATAATTTCGAAAAAAGCATTTAATTTTTATTTTAAAAGATGAGAGGACATAGGAATACGAAACTTGAAAATTCTAATGCAATTGTCGTAAAATTACTGCAAAATGGAACCCTTTGCACAAACGATGCCCACGTTTACTTTTGAAAATAAATATTAAATTCTTAGAAAATTAAGAACCGCTGTCATTAAAATTTAGTTTTCCAAAGTGGTTCTAAAAGTAAATAATTAATGAAATTTCTCGACGCGATTGAACATTGTTGCTGTGGTGTTCAACATATCCATACGTAGATACTCTGTCTCGATATAGAAACTAGAACACCTCAGCCAACATCTTATATCGGCAATCGAACCAAATCCTGCTTGGCCACATTTCTTCGATGGCAGTCGTGCTTTCTATCCTCCGGGTCCAGCCTTTAATGTAAGTACCTTAGAAAAGCCGAAATTGTATAGAGTCCTATTGCCTTGTTTGTGTGCACGAGCTGAACACTAATGATTTATATATTATAGACAATCGATTTCGTATCATATTTAGAAATAGCCCTTTTGAACTTGTTCTTCTTCTATTAAGGCTATCGCACTGTACATAAATGAGAGTATAAATTCTTACTCTCAAGTTAAATTGACTTAAATCGATTTAGGTTAGTGACACTATATTTCCATATTTTCAATATGTGTCGAGCAACTAAATCGACTCAAACCTTCAGCGCTCTCAGAGAGGCAACATTTTTTAAAATGGCTTTACCGATTTTCACAAGACATTATTTTGAAAAATTTAATATTTAATATTTTTAATATTACATTTTCTAATATTTTTAATATTTAATTTTAAAAGCCTGATATTTTTACTTTAAAATGACACCATTTTCAAGAAAATTGGTTCAGTACTTTTTTTAAAATGAATTTTGAAAGAAAACGCAACCAAAATTGATGATTATGAAAATAATAATGGGGATATTTAAATTTAAATTACAACAAAAAATTCAAGCAAAATAAAAACAGTTTTATTGGTCAATAATTAGTATTGCCCCCCTTGCACCTACAACGGTTCGCATGTGGTTTCCCATTGACCTTAATAAGATTTTGACAAAGACTTGGGCGATCGCATTCCACTCCTCATCCAACGCAATCATGAGGTAACTGATGTTAGATGGTACCAAATTTCACGCTTGGACCTTCCGTTTTAGTTCATCGCATAAATGCTCAATGGAATTCATGTCTGGACTGAGGGCCGGCCATCTCATCGTCTCGAGTCGAACCTCATCCATAAACTGTCGAGTGGTTCGAGCTGAGTGACACCGGGCATTGTCATGCATCAAAATGAAATCTTCCCCTATATATCCTGCATAGGGCACTACATGATCCAAGAGAATGTTCTCGATATATCGTTCAGCGGTCAGACCTGCTCTACGGCGTCCACCAGGTATGAAAACAAGATTTGTTTTTGCCTCAAGCTATATGCCAGCCCACACCATGCACGAACCGCCGCCTAAGAGACTGTTTCAGCAAAACAGCACTGCGAAAATCGCTCTCCTGGACGCCGGTAGACCCGGTCTACGAACTTGCCTTAGCTCCTGCTGCACATCGACGCCCGTGAGATGGCGGTTCGCAGTGAAGTTAGGACGATAAATCGATTGTCCCTCTCAGATGTACAGTTGTGTTCATATTAATAGCAGCGCTATCCAGAAGAAAGAAAACTCCTATAAATTTTAAAAACGAGATATCTCTTGTAACTTTTATCCCATCGTTAAAAGAATATTAAACTAACTGTCCTGAAAAATTAGCAAATTTGAAATAAGTCACTTTTCCTTGAGGATAAAGAAATGATTTTCTACGCCAAATAGCGTTCTTCTTTTAAAACTACTTCTGGCCCCTAAAACAAGAAGACTTCATTTTTGAGGAGTACTACTCATTTCGAATCAATATGGCACACGTGATGAATAAGACAGACCTAGACAATTCCCAGAGTCACGTTCTTTTTCACTTCAAATAACCAAATTCCGTCTAAACACGTACTACCGTAGTTAAAATAGCCACACAGCCACACAAAAAGGAACAAATTCCTACAGGCTCCTACCTTTACAGAAATATTCATAAAAGTATTAGAACGTTCTAGGGGGAGAAAGATGGGTAAATCGAGTTAATCGATTTGGCAAGTGAGCGGCTCAAATATCTACGAAATATCAATAAACTTTTTGAATAAGAGTTGGAGTTGACGAAATTCTATAGTGAAATGTTAAAGTATCTTATTTCGAAATTTGTGAATATTAACTAATTGAAATATTAACTAATTTGTCTGTGCTTTTTACAATATATCTGTAAATATCTCACACAAGTCAGTTAGCATTTCAATTTCACAGAGCCAAAGAAATACTATATTCAATTTACTCAAAATCACAAATTTCGAATTAAGATATTTTAGCTTTTCAACACAGAATTATCTTTAATTTGGTTTTCATTTTATTTTTATACGGTAATATTGGCTGAATTATGGAAATTTCAATTTTCTATTTATTAATGCTGGAAATTAGTTTATTAAATGTGAAAACTGCTAAATATTTTTTAAGATATAAAACGTAATTTGCATTTTAACATGCAAAGAAATAAAAAAATTAGATAAATTGACAATTTTTGGTCAATTAGGCAAGTGGGACACCTGAGGCGGCATCATGAAATCCGCGACCGTTCAAATTTCGACGGAAATCGTACATTTACCATCAAATCGGCATCAAGAATGTCGTTTAACTAGTAATTTATCTCCATATTTTGTTCGTTTGTCTAGAGTTGACGGTAGATGAAAGCTATAAATTATTTGTTAATTTCAAGAACTTGAGGATGAACCATTTGATATGAATTTCTCCTCTTTGGGTTAGTTAATTACAATTTATTATAAATTATTTCTCAACTGTTTCTAAAACATCCAATAAACATTTTATTCGAATTTTCTTTCGGACGTTACAGAATATTTTCGTTTGTTTTTAATTTGGCGTAGAAATGACAGCAATAAAATTGAAATTATCTGTGGGCATATGTCAATCTAAATTGCGTTTATGACATAATAATATTCACTATTCAGTCAACGGAATGTCATACAAGTATTTTAACAATTTGCTCAATAAAATTTCCGTGCTGTGTTTATGATACGGTTTGTCTATCGCTCGAATTTGTAATTGACGGAAAACGTTAACCGTCAGACATTACCGCCCGGATTTCATGATGCCACCCCTGAAGATTAGTAGTGGTCATAAAAGCTGTCGCTCATAAAAGAAACACGAATTTGCTTTCATTTATTATTTTGGCAGCTCCATAGCAAAATATAAAGCAAATTGGAAAAATATACACTGAACGAAAATTTGCTCAATATTTTGATGACTTTTTATAAACGACCGGCATTTCCGATCGGATTTAATGAACCCCTGTTTGGATTCTTCCTTTAAATTGAAAACTTTGCCACGATCACGTTGGCCATAACCTTGTAGCCTGCATTTGCAAAACTATACTACGGTAGTTATTACAGATTAATCGATCTTCCTTTTTGTAAAATGGACAGATAAAAGCCACATTCCACTTTTCCGGAACGTCCTCAGTAGACCACATTGTTAGTACACCATATTTCAGCATTTCTTGTTAGTATACCATATTTGAACTTGTCTTATAATTTTTCATCTGCGATACCACGTTGCGCACTTCATCATTTCTTCATCATCATTTATAATTTGCGTGCCTTTGTTTTTATAATACATAAAAGTATGTATAAATAATAGCTATTTATACCCTAAATACCGGGCTTAACAAACTACATACGACATGCACCAGAATTCCGGTTCGATGACAAATTTCTCATTTGGGTTTTATTCGTTTAAAAAAGCCTAAAGGTATAAAAGCCTAAAGGTATGAAACGCGATTCCGGTTTGATGACTGAGAAATTAAAACTCATAAAGAATGTCAAAAAAACTCATGAAATATTTTTCTATGAGAAGTATGTACATTATTTAGATGATAACTATATTTAGTGCAAAATCAGTCAAAAATTGTTTCTAATTTTTAATTTTTAGATCCCAGAATTTAAATTTCGAAGCCTAAAATTATTGTGTTGTATGTCAAACTTATCAAAAAGAGATTAATTGACCCGAAAGAAACTCACATACGACAACAGTTTTTTGTATGTTGTTCTAATTCCAAGACACAATCACAAAATATAATAAATGGGCTTATATCAAAATAATATTTTATAATAACTCCCCAGCTGTCGATAGACGAAATACTATACAGTTTACATTGTAAACAAAACTATTGTAAAATTTAAATCACGAAACAGAATTTTCGGATTGGTAATGAAAACGCTAGATTTTTATTAATTCTGTTATTTTTTATTTATAAACTTTTGGTACACATTAAGTAGGAACCTAAAATTATTGTATTGTGTGTCAAACTTCTCAAAAAGGGATTAATTGGGTCGAAAGGGACCCACATACGACAGAATAATTTTTGGTATGTTGTTTCCAAAACTTATCACACGATATATAAAATTTCACCAAATCAATAAATAACTAGATTAAACAATAACTAAATATAGTTTTATTAATTTTATTATTTTTTTCATACATTTTTGGTTCACATATTTATATATACTTATGTACATATATCAGTCAAAAAAATAAATACATTAGTTGAAAAATTTTGTTTTTTCAACAAAATAATGTCACAAAATAGCCCAGTAAACCAAATAGCTCATGCTATAATATTTTACTATAGTTGAAACTCACCTGCAATATGGGAATCGGAATTTGTATGAGTCTGAGAACTGAAATTGGCTGAAATTTGTTTTCCCGTTGCTCGCTCAAGATCCCCTTTTATGTCCGATGAAGTTTTAAAACGGTTCCGACGACCTTGTAATATTAAAAAATGATCTTCCACTGGCGTTGTCTTTCTCGGCCTTCCAGAGCCTTTCTTTCTTTGTGTACTGCCCATCTCTCGCATTTTTTTAATATTCCACGCGACAGTACTTTTACGAATGTTTAATCGTTCTGCTATTTCACACGTGGTTAAATTTTCTCGCGCCAAAATCAACATATTGCTTTTACACTGCTCACTAACTTTTCCCATTTTTTTCCCATTTAGGATCACCTACAGAATAACTTAATCTTACAAAATATGCACTATTTATACTCAATAAAATACTTTTTTTTTTAATCTATGCAATCTTTTCTGGGGCTCAAGGCACTCCCAACTCTTTCGCAATTAATTTTACCGTCCTACTTTACGCAGTAGTAGCCAAATCGAGGACGTACGGCTATAGACCTTCTTTGTATAAACCACCTGCACATTGCATTGCTTCATGCCAACCTATAGTGCTGACATGAAAGGTGGGTCGGCCCATGGATTCTGCACTCTCAACAGGGGGTCATAGTTGTGTTCATCGTCATCACCGATCGTAATCAGATGATGAAAAATCCCTTTTGCATCCCGCCCCTATCGGGATTCGAACCCGGTACCTCCCGATCCAAACGCCGCAGCTTTAACCACTGCGCCGTTTGCTCGGTAATAAAATACTTGCAGGCAATAAAACATCTGCATCCTAATTACGGCCAAGAACGGTAGGCGTAAAATAAACTAATTGCCTCACCAATTTTTTTACACATCAGTTGCGGGGTTGTACCGCCATAATAGAGGCAAAAGGCGGTTCAACAAAATATTAATATTGAAGATAGAATTTCCACAAACCAATAAAATACAAAAAAAAAAGTGTTTATTTTATTCCATTACTTCCACGCCCTTAAGTGCCAAACGGGATATTTTGAATATTTTAGCAATTTATCGATTTTGCCCCCTAAATTGTAGATATTTTTTATTTTTTATTTTTAAATGAGTCATAAATGTATTTAAAATAAAACATTAAGTCAATTGCTTTCAAAAGTTTTGTAATTTTAGCAAAAATAGACTCCAATTTGTAATAAAATATGTTTGCCCATTTTTTTTCCCAGCACTGTATATGGCGGCATTCAAAGTGTTAAAGAAAAAAATAAAAATCATATTTTGAAGAATAGGAATCCTTAAATCTTGTTATTAGTAGTTGTAAGAGTAGTATATAATATTTATGTACATATTTTGTTTAGTTCATTCAAATGACAGTCAGCACACAAATGGGTTTATGGAACCTAATTAATTACTGACTATTTTTTGAAAATTTAAAAATTGAGTTAGTGTTAAATGACATCAGACAACTGATGCAGTTAAATCTAAAAAAAAATTTAGTTTTTTTTTTTTGCTAAAAGTGACCATATTTTTGTAAATAAAAGAAATTTTTGATATGAATAAATTATTTAACCGACAAAAATACAATCTCTTTTTCGAAACCTTATTCAAATTTAGGGTGAAGCTTTGGTCATCGAAATTCGATGTTTCGAAATAAGTAGGCCAACTGCAAGTAGCTAGTAACTAATCTAGTACAAAATTTCCTTTCAAATTTTAGCTAAATTTAGAACTCTACTAATATTTACTACTACGTTCTAAGTAATAATTGAAATGTATGAATCAGGAACAATATTCAAATAAATTTTTCAAAGTAAGCTTTGGTCATCGAAATTCGATGTTTCGAAATAAGTAGGCCAACTGCAAGTAGCTAGTAACTAATCTAGTACAAAATTTCCTTTCAAATTTTAGCTAAATTTAGAACTCTACTAATATTAACTATTACGTTCTAAGTAATAATTGAAATGTATGAATCAGAAACAATATTCAAATAAATTTTTCAAAAGTTTGACGATGTCTCATCCATTTTCTACTATTAATTCTTTGAGTTAGAAGATGACCCACGAACTTATGGAAGGATTACGAAATTATTTTAAACCGCTAAATGCTACTTTGGCTATCTAGAAATAGACAAGATCTTGCTAGCGAAATTCGAAATAAATTACAAATTTTGAAAACCATTTAAGATTAGTATTTAAAAAATGAAAAAAACCCTGTTTAAATTTTACAGATTAAAATTCAGAAAATTTGTTCAAAAAATTGAATTAACTGTTTTCCATGCAAACTATTTTTTAATAAATTTCTGAAGATCTTTCTTATTTCAGCCTTCTCTTATTCTAGAATACCTTAACTTAAATTTCTTTACATTCTGAATATTGAGAAAAAATATACTCATTTCTACATCCAATAGACCAACATATAATTTTCAAAAGGGTACACACTAGTTCCGCTTTTGATAAATTCAAAAAAAAAAAAATAATAAAAATCACCAAAGATGTTGAAATGTTTAGATTTATAAAATTTAATTAACATTTCAACTTTTCCGGTATAAACGGATTCTACTTAAATACTATATGGCAACTTTAGCTAAGAATTTACTTACACTAGTGAATTATTGAGTTATAGACCTTTGACTTTGTTTCGTTACTAGAGTCTTTAAGCATTCGAAATTTCAGTCGACAGTTTTCGTCGCATTTTCAGTACACCTCTTCATAAAATATAATCATAAAAGTTAAACATTGTTGCGCTTAGTTTATATATTTTTTGCTAAATAAAAGATAAAATCAATACATAACAAAAATGTATTATGTATTTAAATAAAATGTACCTGAGTAAATATTTTCCAGTTAATCTAACGATAATCAGAATATAATTTGATGTGCAAATCAATTGTTGCGCGTTTCGATATAACCTGCATGGTATTTATAGAAATCTACAACATTGGGCCTTTTGTTTGCCAACATTTTTTGCCGAATTTTCTTTTCGGTTTCTATAATACTAGAATATACAGTACACTACGGATACATACAGAGATGTGTATAAATTTTGAATACAAGATGTAATCAAAATTCATGCCTTGGGTAATATGCTGGTTTATTGTATGGATTATAAAATATAAATATATTTTTTGTTCTTCCTTGTTGTACAAAAGGCAACAACATTCATGCGAGAGATAAATATGCTAAAAACCATTTTTTAACAATAAATTTACCCAAAAAAAACATTTTTATTGTATTTTGTTATTAATAATAGTAGTAGTATTAATAATGAATTAATTATTCTTTGTGTTTTATTAAAGGTGTTGTGTTTTTATAACGGTTGTACGTGATAAACGACTAAACAAAATTACATATTTTCGTGAATTTTTTTTTGTTTCAAAACCATTATTGCATTAAAAAGTGATTACTATTAAAAATATATAAAAATACAAAAAATTAACCTCACAAGCATTAATATAAAATGGCCTGGGGTTATTGGAGTGCAACATCTGTAGATAGAGGACGGTCGCCACGTCGTAATACACAGTGTCAAGCAGTATCGGTAAATTCGATACCACCACAAGCGGAACAACCACCACCACCAGCAACATGTTACAGTCCCACGTGTCGCAGTCCATGTCAAAGTCCATGTCATAGTCCGTGCCAAAGTGTGTGCGCAAGCCGCTGTCAAAGTCCGTGTCAAAGTCCACCCATACCACCGATACAAGATGATTTTTCTCGCCGAACATCACTCGATAGACAACTAGATAGTCCACAGGCCAATCAATTATCGGATATATTATGTCGCGGTGCCACTGTATCATCAATACAATCGGCAAATAATACGTTAACGCGTGGCACATCGTTACGTGACACGGGCGATTACGATATACCACATCCGCATCCGCACACACATCACTACATGACAACATCAGCATCGGCAACACCACCATCTATGAGTATGATTGGGTCGTGCCCCGGTTCGGATGGAGGATCAAGGCATGGTTCCGGATCAGGTTCTAGTCCCGGTGGTGGCATGAGTGGTGGTAGTCTCGCGGGTGGTATTAGTACCGGTACCGTAAATTATTTAGAATGTATGCATTATGAACGTATGCCTATGCCAATACCAGTACCAATACCAATTGTACCGCCTCCCCAGTTGCATTCCGAGGATGAAATTGAACCAGCATATGCTACAGGTATATATTTATGTATCAGCACACAACAGTTGTTTTTAGTATATCACTTTTATTACATAAAACAAATATTTGAAATTTAATTTTTTTATTTATTTAATAGTTATTTTGTAAATGTCTGTGTGAAATTAATGTCTCTTTTATATGCATGCATATAGGTTATGTTCGAACATAAATAAATTTCATAAATGATGTCTTTCTGAATTTAAAAAAAAAACCTCTTGGTTACTCTGTATATCCAAGATGGTGATGTATGTTACACAAATTACTCAATTGCGATATCAACTAACATTATGTTCATACCTCATAAAAGAAATAAACAATATGACACATCTCTTGGGTAGGGTTCAGCTTTTATATTGTGTCGATTTTTGAATTTTTATCATAAAGTAATCTTGTATACATAACACACACAGTGGAAATACATAAAAACAACTAATGGCAGGATTATCGGAATCAATGGTGTGTTTTGGGAAAAATGTATTATCAAAAATGATTTGCACAGGTGATTTTATCAAATTTGCAAAAAAAATAAAAAATGGGCAATACATAGTATCTATTGAATATTAGCTCCCGTGTGAAAGGAAGTTGGTTGGATATTAAATTTGTCGTTTTTTTTTTGTTAATTAAACGTAGTCGAGTAAAATCATGAGCTGTTATGTACTAATTAATTATTTTATTTCATCGTGCCAGTTACAGGAAAGGGCTGCTGTGTGAAAGTAAAAAAAAAAAATAATAATAACACGCTTGTAGGCAACGATATTTTGATCGAAATGCTCTATGAACAATTTAATCATTTCTGCTCACTCTTTTGGCGTATATCGCTTCATAACAAATTCTACGCGTGTGTACTTCACCTAAAATCAAATCAGATTGAGAAATGTTACCCTATAGTATGTTTTTGCTTATTGTAAAATTAGCAAGACTTCCTTAAAAATAAATTTTTGCATTTCAACACGTTCACCACTTATCGTCACATATAATTGATACGCTAGTTTTCAATAAAGCTGAGGAATACTGATAGACAAACGGTGTGCAACTGACACTGGAGTGGCCCGCGAACAATTTTTTGTAGCACTAAATAATATGTTGCCGCGCCTCAACCTTTAAAAAATTATTTGGCCCAAGAATATTGTGAAGGTGGATAGCACTGCTGTATAATATTCTAGCATTTGAATAAACATGAAACATAACTGAGGTTATATCATCACCGGAAAAAAAATCTTTGGTAATTATGGAAAACGAGGGAGTTAACTTAATTTCTTCTTAATGAAGTTTTCTACGAATATAATAATTATCATTAATACAAACTTTTTTTTGAATAATTCTAATGTACAGGGTGGGCCAAATAATTTTTTTTTTTTAAAATGCAATAAAACAAAAAGTTCTCAATATTTTTTCAAATTTATTTTTTCATTGTAAAGAAGAATCCTTCCGATTTATTATGGATTACTATTTCATTCATATGACTGCCTCGGCTGGCCTTGACGTACCCCATACGGTCGGTCCAATTTTTGAGCACATTTTCGATGGTATGCGGCATTATGTCTTCAATGGTAATGCGAATATTGTTCTTGAGAGCGTCAATCGTTGCTGGTTTATCGGCGTAACACTTATCTTTGACGGCACCCCAAAGATAATAGTCCATCGACGTCAAATCACAGCTCCGAGGCGGCCAAATCACATTAGCATTTCGGCTGATAATTCGATCTTCGAAGACAGTGCGCAAAAGATCAATTGAAACGTGTGCTGTGTGGCACGGAGCGCCGTCTTGTTGAAACCAAATGTTGCCTATGTCCTCCTCTTCAAGTGCCGGGAACAAAAAATCGTTTATCATGGCGCGGTAGCGCTCACCATTGACAGTAACGGCGGCTCCTTGCTCATTTTCAAAGAAAAATGGCCCAATGATGCCACCGGACCAAAATCCGCACCAAACAGTCACTCATTGAGGATGCATCGGCTTCTCTACAATCACGTGCGGGTTCTCCGTGCCCCAAATGCGACAATTCTGCTTGTTTACATAGCCGCCAAGATGGAAATGCGCCTCATCCGAAAAAATGATTTTTTTGCCAAGATTTTCGAAGTAATGTTTCAATATTTCCCAGCGTTGTTCAAGCGAATACACAACCATTTTCGTTCAGCGGAAGGATAAAACAAACTTTCTGTCAAATCAAAAGTGGCATAACCCTTACCATACTCAAAATAGCCGCTAGTTCAAAAGAAAAAGTTAGATGGCCCACCCTATATAAATTTGCTTTTTTTTGATCAAAAATTGGAGTTGACGGTTTCAAATGACAGGTTGCCGTGTGTGCGTGAGGCAGTTCCTTTAGAAGCAAATAAAAAGTAATTTCAACAAAATTTATTGCATACGTAACATTTATTTTGTTAGAAAACTGCATAACATTAAAGACTTCAACAAAAACAAAATAAAAATATAAGTAAAGTGAAAAGATAGAAAAATTAAAAGCGTGTATTGCCTCACTAGTTGAAATTACAGCTTCCATACGTCTTGACAACCCCTCCATAAGATTTTTGACGACCTGCTAATCCAGGTTGTTCCATTCTTCAATAATACTGTCACTTAACGCATTCAAATCAGAAGGAGCCGGAATTCGGGCTCGGATCAGTCTCCCAAATATATCCGGGATGTGTTCGATCGGATTGAGATCTGGGCCGTGTGTGGACCAATCATGCGCATAATATTAGCTTCATTGAAGTAGTTGTTCACGTTGTTTGCAACGTTGAGGACGAGTATTACCTTGTATTAGCAAAAAAATGTGACCAATAAATAGATAAAAAGGAGTTTTGATTCCAGGATATCTGTTATGTATCTGATAGCAGTTACCGACCTCCCAATAACAACCGCTAATTCTTTCGTGCCTCCATATTAACGCATCCCCATATTATGGCACTACTACTACAATATCTAACTTTTGGAACAATGTTGCATTGGGCATATCTCTCTCCAGCCCTACCCACACTCTTTGACGATGATCTGAGGATTGAATACAAAATCTCTATTCGTCAGTAAATACGATTCGGGCCCATCCCTCATTTCCCTAGATCGATGCTTCCTTACAAAGTGTAGGCGACCTAAACAACGTTTCCTGATGTTCCCATACATTGCACCTGATGCAAATCATTTCTGGCTTCAACTGCTAATTTGTAAACTTTGCACAATGCATCTTGTGATTCCCAGCACCCTTACCACGTAATATTGATATCGCCTACCTTGCACTAAACCAATAATTCTGGTGGTAGTTTGACTCAAACCCATACTTTACAATATAAATTACTATTAACTTTAATAAATAAAACATTAACATTAAAAATATCGAAAATTATGGCCAGAAAATTGAAAGGAGAAATAAAAGAACGATATCAGAATGGGGAAAATCGATCGATCCATAAAGAAGCCTTAAATTCAGCTATTACAAATGTAGTTGTTTCTTAAGCATTAATACAATCCGAAGAGTCAACAAGAAATTCCCATACCTGAAGCATCTAAAAATAAAAATAAAACTTATAAACTGGTCTGAGAAGTGGAGGGTTGTTCATGTTCGAAAAGAAGTTCAACTTAAATGGCGCGAAGGTTCTAATTATTACTTTAATGCTTTGAGAAAGTTTAAACCAGTTATGTCCAAAAAGTCACAGCAGCTTTGGTGGCGTTCTGGTATGAGATGCGGTTTCGTATATTGGAGCTATTTATCATCTTTGGATCGTTAAATGAACTCTTCAACAGGATTACAATGACTATATTTAGACAGCTCTTAAAAATAAATGTTGCTTCAAAGCAAGACAACTCGGAGCATTGTTAAATCAATGTTGATTTAAAAAAAAAATGTATTTCTGATATACAGGATGTACCCTGAACCTACACTAACGTTCATAAGTATTTTTACTTTTTATTATTTTATTCTAATTATTGATGATACTAACTATTTTTGTTGGTTTTAAAAAGCGTTCAGATACTATTTTATTTCATTGAGCCAGCTTATAAATGAGCAATTGAAGATCAGTTTTAACTATCAAAATAGGTTTAGCGATACTCTTATGTCGTAAGATGGAATAATTTCGTTGGTCTTCTTACTCATTCCAGAGTGCTAAATTTTGTGGCGTTCGATACATAAATAATTACCGCGTTGCTTAACTCTATTTATTTTAAAAATTTGTCGTAAATACTCATTCCAGGTTGGACACCACCGTACTATATTACATAGTTGGAAATATTTTTTTGTTACAGAACTATCATATTTTTGTTGAAATATTTACTGAATTTTATGCTATTTAAAAATGTAAAAGTAAGAACTTCCATAAATTAAAACTTCCAAATAATCAATAATCGTGATTAGAACCATAACCGTGATTAAAATACATTTACTTAAAAATTAACGGTATTCAAAATAATAAATTTTTTATACTGACAGAAAATCAAAAGTAAAAATATTTATAAACGCTTGTGAAATAAAAAATAAATCGAAAATGCCTCACTGACTTTTTTCTATAATTATACATGGTTGAGATTTTCTTGTTTTCCTGTAAAATATCGCCATTTGAATCTAAACGACAACAGATCAAAATTCGATAGTTATAAATCAATGTAAACAGTTTTCCCTTATATTCGTTTTTAAAAATTATTTGATTATTATTTTTATAGTGTCACTTCACGTGGTATGACTAAAGCCTCGTCATTTAATTTTTCCGATTCTCTTAGTCATTTTTTACGTCTCACATTACTTTTAACGATAAAACTTCCTCCGTATTTTTCATTTGTTTTAATTTTTGTAATTTATATCAATTTTTTTTAGAATAACTAATTGCAAACAATTTGAAATGCTCGTAAAATTGATAAAAAATATAGCAAATAATAAGAAGATTTATACCAATTTCTTTATCATGTGATATGACTAAAGTCATCTGAAGAGATTGACCAGAAAATAGCGCGCACGAAATTTGCACACAGAATAAACCTCATTGACATAAATGTGCACTAGAAAAACGGCACATGGGAAATTGCTCACACGGAAAATTGCCCACAGAAAAATTGTCCACAGAAAAATTCTCACTTGGAAAATTGCGAACACAAGAAAAATGCCCACCTAGAAAAAACGCACAACAAAAAAATCACAAGAAAAGATGCACAAGAAAAAAACGGCCAACAAAAAAATGCAGTGCAAATTTTTTTAAACATTCGTGTTGGAAACATTCAGTAGAAGCAGCGATAATCTGTTTCTGCAATGTTGTTTTTAAAATTTGGAAGAAACCTTTAAAATTTTAACAAAATATGAAGATTTTTTTTCATTTTAGATTTATGCGATTGTGCAAAAAAATTCCATGCTAAGCGGCTTTGAGGAGTTCCTGATTTTGAATTTAAATACAGTGCATTATGGTGAAATATTTGGTGTTTCTATAAATCCTCGATTTTTTATTAGGTGTGCAAGTAGAAACTCGGCTCTGAAGTTGGTTGCATTAAAAACATACTTGAACCCATCAAAATCGCTCACCATTTGGATATATGTAGCTTAGTCATTGCTGTCTTTATGACATAAGTTTCAGTCGCTTACAAGCTGTCAGATGGATGTCGATAAGCAACATTTACGTCATTGCATTCTATTCTGTTTTCAAATAATAAAAAAATGCTGCTCGAGCTATGGAATTGATTAATTCGATTTAGGGTGAATATTCTGTGAGTCATTCAACAGTAAAAAAGCGGTTTGCCAGATTTCGTGATGGCAATTTTAGTCTTGAGGACGATCCACGTCCAGGTGCAGTAAAAAAAATTGAAGTCGAAGCACTTAAAGTTTTACTGGATGAAAATCAGTCTCAAACTCAAAAAGAGCTTGCAGAACTTCAATGGCATGCAATGGGAAAGATAAAAAAGGAAGGAAAATAGGTTACTCATAAACTGATTGAAGAAAATAAAAACCGAAGAGTTGACATCTGCATGAATTTGCTTTCTTGGTACAAGAGAAAGAATTTTTTGCACAAAATCATTACGGGTGATTAAAAGTGGATTTTGTACGACAATGCTAAACGTAGAAAAGCATGGGTTGATCCAGGGCAGCCACCAACATCAGGTACAAAAATGAATATTCATGAATAATCATGCCAAGAAAGTGTTACTGTGTGTCTGGTGGAGTTGGAAAGAAGTCATTTACTATGAGCTTCAGAGGAGGAAAAAATACCATTTACGGGCCAAGGAAGGTGGAAGGTGATATTGCTGCATGACAACGCTCGTGAATATAAAGCAAAATCAACCCAGGAACTCATCTTCTCCTTATGCTGGAAATTTGTGCAGCATGCGGCATATTCTCCAGAACTGGCTCCCTCTAATTACCACTTATTCAGATCGATGCCAACATACTATATTTGAACGACCAGCGGTTTACGTAAGTTGAAGATGTGCGAAAATGGCTCGGTGACTATTTTGCAAACCAGTCCCTACCGCGAAGGCATTCATCATCTACCCGATAAATGGCAAAATACCATAGAGAGTAAAGGCGAATATTTCGATTATTAATCTTTGTAACAAGTAATGAATTTGACCAAAAAAAGTCGAGTTTTTACTTGCACGCCTAATGAAAACCCCTCGATCGTATCAAGCGAATTAAAATTATTTTAGCAATTTAAAACACTTAAAAGATATTATATTTCTTGTTTGGGAGTTGTTCATGTTTGTTTGCATAGATTTTCATACCGCAGGCAGTGTTACACTTTGGAAACAACTGTATCCATTTGATATATGTATTTGTGTTCTCTCAGATACGTTTTTCTGCTGAAAAAGTACTAACAATTTGGTGGTATAAGCCTCCTTATAATAACCATCAATGAGATTTAAGTTGGAAACATTTGGATTCCACTCCCTAGATCAAAGGGATACAAGCTCATTTTTTCGAGTGGTAACACTGACCGCAGCCCCATCTTCTAAGAAACGAAACAAATTAAAACACGAATTCAAATATTTTTTCTTGGTCCCTTTCTTCTTATGCGTTTTTTCCTTTGCGCTTTTTTCTTGTGCGCTTTTTTCTTATGCGCTTTTTTCTTGTGCGCTTTTTCTATGTGTGCACTTTTCCTAGCGGGTATTTTTCCATATGCGCATTTTTTCCATGTAAAATAAGACTGTAAGAGAATTGGGGTGAAAGTTATTAACTTCAAATTCAATTATTAAATGGGCTGAATTTAGTCTAATTATATTTATTAACACGTCCAGGCCATGGTTCTTTTGCTGATGGTCGCTTTTCCCAAAATTGTAATTTTCCAGTTCAGTTGTAAATAACGTAAAGTGAATTTACGATCGTACTGATTTAGATTTTAGCGAATAAAAACATTTTAAGAAATAAAATACAATTTTTAAGCTTCTTTGCATGCCTTCCTTCTTTTGCTTGCTCCGATTTCTTTTAAATGGGCTCATTCAGCTCTACCAATGTTGGCAACCTATTGAGTAAAATTAACGCGTTGGGACGTGATCGCACATGATCACGGCAATGTGATTTTTCCATGTCATTTTTCCAACGATAAATTAACGGATAAGGAAATCTTGGAGCTCCCATACAAACTATTTTAAAACTTACGCGAAAAATGACGTCACACTTCTTAGATCAAACTTTGGAATGTGGAAATGTCTACATTTTCGTAGCTTTGGTAGCAACTCTCTCAACTAAAATTTCAAAGTGGTTGGGGTACGAGGTCAAGGGACCCTCATACAAAATTTTGAAAATGCCTAATTGCCAAAAGCTAGTAGAAGTTTAAATATATTTTACGTTTGGCGACAATACTTTATGTTTCTATAAATTTTAAAGAGATTCACTGGATGGGTGAGCTCTCGTATAAATACTTTTAATGATTTGAAATGCCTAATTATGGTGTATGAAAAATTCTGAAATTTAGCTATTCAAAACAAAATTTCATATTTTAGACATTTTAGTTTGGTACCACAGACCTTAATTAAAGTAACACTTTTTGGTGCATAAGACCTAGATTTCGAATTTTGCTGTTGTATGAAATGTTTACTTTCTTGTACGGGTTATAAAAGAAATAGATTCAAGTGCTGAAAGATTCAACAAGTGCTTATTGTTTTTGACAATATTTTGGTCATCTGGATTAGGAGCTTCCTTCACAATCGTACAACCCAAGTGATGATGGATGGTGTAACTTCCGAATCTCATAATATAAACGCTAGTTTTCACCAAGGTTCTGTTTTTTTTTTCGATCAATCAAGAAACTCTTGTAAATATAAGAAAGTCCGGTTTTGGCTTCATAAAATTGTTAATTTTTTCGACTATAGGCGCCTGGATTATGAATCAAAGGGGGTTTAAAAGTCTCTAAATTAATTAACCAACAATCTCTCTTATTTATAATTTTTAGCAGAAAAACGACCAAATTTTTAAATTTTTCAAATACTCTCCATCGGCTCGAGAATAGAAAAAAATTGTGACCAAATATAAGGAAAATTCATCTTATTCTTATTTTATGGTTACAAAATTATTTGATTTTTCGAAATCCACAGTCACTGCCATTATTAGACGTTACAACATCTCCTTATCCGTTGATCGGAGTAAAGGGTCAGTTCGGGAAGAAGAAATTTTGGACAATGCCCCTAAAAAGAAAAAAATGGGATATTTTAGTTGAAACCCTTTACATGGCAAGATGGTCGAAAATCGTATTATATGATAAAAGCTTCAAATGGTCAACTGAAACAGCTTCCAGCCAAACTGAACGATAGATAAATAAGTGTTAGTTGTTGTGGCGTTGTAGCTTAAAGAGTCGCGAGTTCGTGACTTAATCAACTTTAGCTTCAGATCTCTACGTTGAAGATAGTCTTCAAAAGTGGCTTTTACCACTTATTCGCCGGATTTAACAGCCTATCACTAATCACGAGCTACCATGAGATAGTATGAAATTATCCAAAAAGACGTTATTCTGTAAATTTTTAATCTATCCAATTGCCCAGAGGTGCGACCAATCAAACATTTTTGATTTCATAGTCAAGTTCCTTTAAAAACCATTTAGAACCTTTAAAAAAACGATTTTTTTTTGTTGCTTTAAAAGTTACTTTAATATGTGTAGAATTCGAAAAACTTCAGGCTAAAACTCAAAGCTCTTGTAAATAGAGCCAATTTCCGAGACTCCCTTTCATTCTACTCCGAGAGGCGAGTGCAGGTATACGAACTAAATTGAACCGATCGGGCTAAAATATTGCACACGTTTTCTTAACATATAAGACCACTTGGGATGAACCTAAATATATTTTAAACTTCTCAAAATAAGCTAGTTTTTTTGATCAACGAAGAAGAAAACAACTATCGAAAATGTCGATTTTTTTGATTTTAAGTCTGCCATTTCTCCAATTCTTAACTTATTATTAAAATATTAAGTTTATCAAGTGACCACAGGCATATACTGACCACGCCATTTTGCCCTTCTTTTCAGACCACTTTACACGGCGCTACAATGGGCACCGTAAAAAAATGCCTCCGCGACCTTGTGGCTTCATCATACTATATCTCCGCCAATTTTCAATCTTTTCTAATGATTAAAAGTGGAAAATACCCTTTAAAATATTTATAACAAACTGTCAAAATTTCAAAAAGATTCATTTATTTCTTCCCCAGGCGTTCTAAATGGTTGTCCCGCCTTAAAGGAAAAATACGCAATTTTGTCCGTAATGAAGAAAATTAATCTTTATTTTTGAATGTAATTATGTAAATACGATATGTACCACCATTTTTCCCCGTGACAACTTCTGCCGTATCAAAGACGGAATTTTATCCGGTCCCTTGAGTTTCCATCTTAGAGGTTTATTACTGAGAATAACAGTTGTTACACATTTACTGGTTCCTTTTATACAGGTATTTTCATTTTCAAATCATTCTAATTTTCTCGCTGTCATTCCTTAATTTATAAAATAAAAATTTCTTGTTGCATTTTAAGATTAAGATTTGTTTGATAAAGAATACAAATTTATTTGCCTTCAACAGACAAACCACGTTTTAATTAATTAATTTACTTTTCTTTTCTTTTTGATTTCAGGTAAGAGATATTGCTTGCTATAACATTTTCACCGTAAGTACACCAAGCTTCATAAACTACAGTGTGTCGGTACACACACAAACATTGAACACGCACATAATGTTGGGAATGAATTTTTGATCCTTTTCTTTATATATTCTGTGTGTGAGGCATCAGGTAAACCCTAAAACCTAATAATAAATACACGCGATATTTAGCCAATTTCTGAGATAAACCGTACATTTTCTCTACCATCCTAAATAATCAAAATAAAAGAAATATGCTCTAACCCTTTTTTCCTTTTTTGTTTTGTTTTTGTTTGTGCTTTTGGGCCTTCTTTTGAATTTTTCACAGTACAATAAAAAACTATAAATGGTGCTTTAGCAGCAACAAAACAAAATGTTAACACGTTCGTAACTCAAGCAATTTTTGTGCTGTTCAGAAAAAACTCACGTATTAAAATTTTAATGTGAAAATCTCTCTAACGGCTAAGCTTGTGTGACATGAGTTTCTGGTAAAACTAGCATGTCACATAAATGTGACACTGAGTTGTGAAAGTGTTAATACTTCTAGTCATACCATATGTACTGAAGTGAATCTTTTTCAATGAAACTCTCATCTGTATATTGGGTACATTAAATTTTTGTTTTATTTTTTGGATACAAATTCATTGTTCTGTAATGATTTTTTTTGTTGGTACTATTACTTTCTGATAAGGAGCAGCATCTTTTATAGGTACATACTTACTAATAAAAACAAATTCTTAAAGAAAATAACAGAAAAGATAACATTTTTAGGTACATACACATTTACACGATAACACAAAAAGGAAATCAACATAGATACTAGTGTGGCAATATAGTACAGCTATAGATACATTATTAGTAATGATATTGGAAGGAAAACTCGAGAAAAGAAAAATTTTAGGTCATACATACATCTTGATGAATATGTTTCTGTGTATTATGAATTATTTTCATTTCGCTACGATGGTGCATGGTCATAGGTGGTCATCAACAAAAAAAACGACGACAAGAGAGAATAACATTACATAAATTTAAATTATTCTTTTTACGTAAATGAAATTTAAAATTTGTAAATGTTCGTATTTATAAAACATACACTCCGTAGTCGTTTGAATGATGTGGTTACGATTACGATAAAGGAAATATATTTTTTTGTGACGCCCGTGATGTTTTCGTTGTTCTTTAAGTGGGCTAAATAAACAGATATACATTTTATGATAAATCGATGTTTTAGAAGAATTGACAGTTTTGTTTAAGCACTAGTAATTTTATGCTTATTTTAACATAACATTGTATTGTCTATATAAGTTGAACCAAATTCTATTTTTGTTTGTGCGAGAGGCGACAAAGGTTACTTACGTAAGCATTATTTTATTTTTATTGATGAGATCACACAAAATGTAAATTGGTCAACAATATTGAATTGTTTAAAAATTTATTCGGTTTTTATACACCATTGGATATATTAGATAACTACATAAAACATAATTAGTGTATGTATTAGATACAGTGAACGAGACATACAGCAGTACACCAAAAGCAGATTTTGTTGATTTACATGAGTAAAATAAATACAGGTCAACCTCGACTTTAATAATTTTTATTTACTCTTTCCAAGCTTTAGATAAGGTATTTGGCAAAATAGTGAATCTATGTATGAGGATTAAGGAAGGGTCTTAATATTAAGTTTATAATTTGTTTTTGCGAAAAAAAACGCCAGATTCGTGTTAATTATTAAAAATTAACTATTAAAAAAACTTGTTGGATTTCATTCAGTTGTAAAAAATTGATTTCGCAGAATTAATTAAATAAATTTTTACATATAAAAATGACACAAGCGAAACGAAAAATGAAAATCTCACCGTTAAATTTTCCTTGGTATTCTGCAGTGCAGCTAACGAAACGGGGCTTTTTATAATTTAGATGTTTCTATTTTATCTCTATGCATTTTTCAATGCATTTTAATCATGTACGATAATTGTGAACTACTTGTACTTGAATTTATTATTCCTGTTATGCATTCAATTTAAAATTTTTAAATATAAAATTGCAACATGAAGTCGAAAATGAATCGATTTTCGATTTTCATGTCCTATTGGATGCCAGTGAAAATTTAATTTCTAAATTAAAATGAATTAATTTTGCGGAGAAAATATTGTGAAATTAATTACTTTTCTTCGTAATTATTTCATTAAGCGGAAATATTTTTACCAAATATTCTACGATTCCTTGCTGATTCGTATTGATTAGGACTTTACATTAAAATATTTATTCCACACATATATTCATTCACATAAACGCATTTGGGGAATTGATTGCGTGCATGTTATTTATTATGTCATGTTACACAAAGTCTACCTGTAGTAAATTTCAAACGCACAAATATAATCAAAACTATTCATCAATGTAGTAATATGTCCTTGATTTATTTGTTGTCAACATAACCAATATTTGGTTGTTGATTGGCCTTAAATGAAAAATAATCACGATTGAAGGAGAATGTACCGCCGCTAAACTTACTCGTATGACGATTACAGCGACAAGAAATACATAAATCGATGTTATCGCATAAAAAGTTGTTTCAAAGATAACGTTTGGTGTATTCAAATTGAATTTTTTTTATGACTTGATTACGTTCGTATATACTCTCGTATACCATCCAAATCCAGGCGTACTACGTTTTTTCCGATAACTCAGAATGAATGTAGCCTTGTAGTGGTGGTGCGACAGCCATATATTTCGGCTAGGTCTATTGTCTGTACAAATCATATTATTCTCAATTTCCTTTTTCCGATTTTCTTTTTTGTCGATGTTGAACATTTTTCGGTAAAGTTAGGTATCGCCTTGCGCACATGTATACTAGTAGTGCTGAACAATAGGTTCGTTGAAATATGTAGGAATTAAAATTTCACTTGTAATCAATGTTCTTCTTATCTAATCAATTTTGGTTAATTTTTTTTTTTTTTTTTTTGGTTTTATGCGAACTAACTATGCATGCATTTACTAAAAAAATATTTTTTTTTTATTTATTTTTCCTTTCCTTGTGAATTAAAAATAAAAATAAAAATTGTACAACGAAAATAAACATAGACATTTTATTCGATAAACACAAAAAAAAAAAAATTGAATAAAATTCTTTACTACTATAACAGTTTACAGTTAGATTTATCATAAAAATGTTAGTTAAATTTTTAGTTAAAAAAATTCGAAGAAAATTTACTTAAAAAATCGGTTTTTACGTAGTAGTAGTGATCAATTATCTTAGTAGTTATGAAAAAAACAATCGAAATATTAAGCCATTTTCTATTTGAAGAGCCAAGTATTGGTTAGTGTGTTGTTTTATTTATTTATTTTTTTTTTTAGTTTTTTTTATGAGTGGGTGAGTGAATGAATATACACGCCACCAACATCGGCTTTAGCTTGATTGAGAAATTTTGCCGAGACTGAAATTTCTTAAAAATAATATTGCATGTTGTGTTTACAGTGGCTTAAAGTATCTGTTTTAGTTATCTAGTTTTGTAGTGTTTGTGTGTGAGAGAAGAGGAGAAGTGTGAAGAGCGTGTTTTTTTTATTTAAATTCTAATTGTTTATCAATTATCACATATTTATTATAATTTGTAAGAGAGTGTTAATATGCGCGCGAGTGGGAATTTGTTTTACTAGTTACTTAAATTGGTTTGTTAGATGATCATCGACGTCATGAATACTAGTTTTATAAATAGTTTGACAAACTATTTTTCTAGTCGCGCATATGGTGAACATAAATATTTTTTTGTATGATTAATGAACCAAATAGTGTAATTCCGTCTGAGAGAAGCTCAATAAAAATAATTGTTTATGTTATATTGACGGCGGTGTGCAGCGGCAGTAGCAGCAGCACATAATGTGTTTATTTAATGAAATTACTTTAAGATTATAGATCTATTTAATCTTCGGTATTGAAATATAACTAGTTTTGTAATGTTGTTTTATCTATATTTTTTTGTTATTGCGTTAAAATTTTAACAAAACATAATAAAATTGTTTGTGTTATTTAATAGTATCCAGAGGTTATAACATAATTTAAATGAGGTCAGATTTGTGTTGCTTGGTTATTTATAAATACGATTATTTATGGGCTGATCGATTAACATATTGGGTTTATTTGCCAAACTTTTCGTTAAGTTCTTCTTAACTAAAATTCAAAAATTTACTGTGTGATTGCAGTGCCAAACAATTTAAACGAAATCAGTTAACCAATGTTATTTCTGCTCAATTGGAACGTTTTCCACAATTTAGTGAACGAAATCATTGAAACTTCTTAAATTTTATGAAATGTTAGAGAATTTGAAATTCTGCCGTTTGATATAAGAACCTACATACTGAGTTTTTATTGTATTTCGTTTTGATGGTTACAAAACAAATCGGAAATTTTTACTACAAATTAATTATCCTTTGGATTTTGTTCTTGCAATAATTATTTTAAAAAAATCACGATATTTTGTTTTGATTTTAGCCACGCCTCGCATTAAATTTTTCAATTAATTTCTGTATTTACGACAATCTAGTAATATCACTGTCCAAATTACATAAATATGAACTCTGACTTATTCATTTAATTTAATTAATTTACCATAAAACAAACAAATGTGTGGCTGGATTATATAACTACCGCGTTATAATTCTGTATAAAAAATACAGTAATGCTAAAGAGACAGTGAAATTGGTTCTACTTTATAGTAAGCATGTAGGTTTATCAAACTCAATCTATGTTAGAACCAAAAAAAAAAAAAAAAATTAAAAGCAGTTCTAAGATTTAATTTTACAAGCCAGAATTCCACAACTTTTATTTGGAGACTTTGTTGAATTGTTGGTAGCTATTTTAAATGTTTGGTTTTTTTTTTAAATTTTAGAATGTATTTTCAAGATAAAAAAATACGAATTTCAAGCGACTTCCTCACTTCATCAAGGCACATTAGCTAGGGTGGCACTATTTACACCTGCAATTCTACTCGTTAATGATAATTGTGAAATCGAAAATCAGATCAGAACTTCATTAATTGAGTGAGATAAGCATTTCAATTTTAATTTCAAAATTAATTTCCAAAACCTATAATTTGATTTTGACGCCCTAGATCTTATAAAATTTTCTTTCAAATGAAACAATTAATCTGAAATATTATTTTCTGAAATTGAATCAAAACTTCCGACTAGGCTTCTGATTAAATGCTTATAGCAAATATTGAGATGTTGCGATTTTTTCTTGCGACCTCCGTGTCTATTTTGATAAAAATTCGTATAAATCCTAGGTAGGAAAGAAGCATAAAGATCACATCCGGACGTTCGACTCAATCGTCCCTTCGATATTCAGCGCTTCGACATTCAGCCCTTTGACACATTCGGCACTTCCGACACATTCAGCACTTTAACACATTTTACCCTTTGACACTCACCCCTTCACACACGGCTCTTCGAAATATTGGAACGAATAATATTAGAACTATTTACAAGAGTTAGTTGTTCCATCAGGACATGGAAGCACTGTAGATTTCTCCTTTTTAAAAAATGTTTCAATACATACTTATAGTCACGTGAATATTCAAATGTCCTATAGAAAGACCGTTTTTCCGAACATGAGTATTTGATTTATTATTATGTTTTTGACTATTTCAGAATCTCCAATCAGAAATGTCGTATTTCTAATAGTTTCGAGATAACTAATTTTGTCCCATAGGCCAGAAAACGAGCTTTTTAAATATTTGTTTTATCCTTAATTGTCCCATAGATTTAATTTCCAGGAAATATGACATTTATTGTGGCTTTTATCAAAAAACCAATCGATAGTGCCATGCCGCACATCCAATATTAGCAAATAAAGACAACAATAAATAGGTAATTATTCTAACTAAGTGTGTAACATTCAAAAAAACTAGATACGTACTATGAATCACCAAACCTCACAAAGCGTTAAATGAGAGTGCTAAAGATTAAAAAAGGCGGAGTAGGAATGATATTAATTAGTTTTGCAAGGGATAACTAATTTTTTTTAATCTAACTGGATATTACCATAGGCATCACTTTATATTCTATATTGTACAAGAGTCAAAGAAGTGGAACAGACAACGCCATTGCAAGCGCCTTGGTCAACATTTTAATGACGGCAACGTACTGCCGTTTTTCTTTTTAACGTTATTTTATTTTTCTAGTGGATGTTATGTCCTTTGAAAGAAAACCTAGTACACTGGTACTGTAGTGTTACCTAGAACACTACAGTTACAACGCCACACCCAAAATCGACAAAATTCTTCTCGCCGTCATCGATCGAACGCATAACCCACACAAGTTGCAAAGCAAGTGCTCTGCAACTCACAACACAATACATTATATTTAGTCGTTACGTTTCTTTTAATTGTTAATATATTTTAAGTTAATATTTCTGAAAATTGTAAGAGAATTTAATCCAGTTTCTTTTAATTAGTTTTTAAATATTTTTTTTTTTAATTTTACTAAAAAAAATATCTTTTAATGTATTTTTGTACAATTTGGTATGGGAAGTGTCCTACAGTTTCATGTTCAGTAGTTAGGTCAAACGTCATTTATTAATAAGTTTTGAACAAAGAAATCTAACCTGATTACAAAAATAACAACAGTCACAAATTTTTCCTTAGCGTATATGACGCTTATGTAAAGACTCTCGTGACGTATGTTAAGACTTTTAAAATTGATCATATTCACCAACGCTCAAATTTTTGATTTTGCTGTTTACATTAGGGCCATGATTAATCAAAAATTTATGAATATTTCGATTAATCGAACAATCTTTTACTAATAAAATTTTATGGTATACTACTTCTACAAGAACATGATCAATTTGGATAGAACTTAGTTATTTCTAAAATGATTTTTGGATAAAGTTCTGAAATATGGCCAAGTAGGATGGAACTTGGGTTGTCCTTAACGATCATGATGGAATTCGACATATGCATTCGAAATGGGATTCTAAAACGATTTTTAGATGAAATTGTGAAATGCCATTTAGAATTGAGCTTGGCTCTTTTTTAACCGATTTTAGTGCTATTGACGCAATAATCATTTTTATTTGTTTTGTAAAACTAAGATTAGTTGTAGGGTTGTTAAGGTTTTCTAGTTGCAATAAAAAAAACAGACTATGCGGAGAAAACGACAGCAAAAATGAAAGTTTTTGGTCGTTTTTTGTTACAACTGGAAAACCGATTCTAGGCCTATTCCACTAGCACAATTCCACTAGACACAATTCCACTGCACGCAATTCCACTGGCACAATTCCACTTAGCACAATTCCACTGGACACAATTCCACTTGACACAATTCAACTTGCACAATTCAACTTGCACAATTCAACTTGCACAATTCAACTTACACAATTCAACTTGCACAATTCAACTAGCACAATTTAACTTTTTGATAATCAAACGCATTTAGGATGGTAAATCGCGCGCGCGATTTACCATCCTAAATGCGTTTGATTATCAAAAAGTTAAATTGTGCTAGTTAAATTCGTTTAATTAAAAAAAAAAAAAAGTTAAACTTAAAAGTTACCTGAAAGAACTACGAATGTTAAACACGAATTGAATGAACACACGAATTGTATGCAGTCAAATTGTGTCTAGTGGAATTGTGCTAGTGGAATAAGCCTAGAATCGTAATAACTACAGCAACATAAATATTTTTTGGCTAGCATTGGTTTTAGCTGTCTCAGTCAAAGTGGCGCCATTTATTTCTTGGTGTGGAAATATTAATAACTAAAAATCGATGTTTATTTAATTAAAAAAACATTAAATCTTCCTTTTCCAAAATTTGCAAACATAATACACAATTGAATAAACATTAGTAAATTCCTATTTTAATTTAAAAACAAATTAAATCTTCCTTTTCCAAAATTTGCCATCGTCGCCTGTCAAGTGAGACAGCTAAAACCAATCCGTGCCGTTTTTATTAATTTAAAATCCATAGTTATAATTATCTTCTTAATTATGTTTCAATTAATCACACCAATAAAAAATTAAAGTGTTTGTTTGCGTTTCGTTAGTGTAACTGTACAAGATATAATGCAAGTTAAATTGTGCAAGTTAAATTGTTCCCCAGTCGAATTGTGCCAAGTGGAATTGTGCCAGTGGAATTGCGTCCAGTGGAATTGTGTCTAGTGGAATTGTGCTAGTGGAATCGCCCGGCTACCGGAAAACCATGTGAAAAACTTTATCAACTTCTACGTGACATAAACGGTGTTACAATTAAATTTTTAATTTTTCCAGATGACGTAATTAATTCATTATATAACTTAATAAGATGATTGTTCGTTGACTAAAACACGTCTGTTTTCTGCGCATTTACGTCAAAACTGATAACGAAACAATTTTGTACATGAAAATTAGATGATTTTATTACAAAATAGTTAATATCTATATTAATTATCGGTTTAATTTCAAACATTTTTTAATCGCTAGACCAGTGTTTTATGAATAATTAAAAAATTATTTTTATAATTTTTGAATAACGGAACTATTTTTTTTGAGGCTAGTATTAGAGTCAACAAACATTTGGGTCTTAGAATACAGGTCGGAGCCTAAAAATGTACACATCTGGTTATCTTAAGCCTTCGATCTTCCATATACATACATAAATATTTATTATTTTTAAACTCTTGCCTTCATAATAAAAAAACATCTGTAATTATGCACAAGTGGATGAGTACTCGGTATTAAGAAACATAGTTGATGCACCTTGATATGTCATGAACATTGAACTTCATAGGGACTTTAAACTCAACCTTGTTTTGTATGAAATTCTGGGAAATGGATGGAGACATGAAGAGAGGCTCCATCATCAGGTGAAAATTGAGGCAATTCAGTTTTAAACAACACGAATTTAGTATGCAGACTTAAAAGAAACAAACCTTTGAGCTGGTGTAATTGTTAGGGTAAACAGCATTGTGCAAATCTAAAATCCATTACATAGATGTGGTTTACTTACTTATGGGAAGAATCCATAGATTTAATATAAATTAAGTCAGAATCAAATTGCTCATTAGTCCGGGAGACTAGATTGTAATTCCATAAATAAATAAATAACATTTATTTATTTAAAAAAAAAATACATATTTTTGCCGTAAACTATTTACAGAGACGTATATTTATTTACACCAGTTAAAATGTTAAAAGTTTGACGTTTGCTTGTTTTTCTTTGGAGTATTGTTGAATACAATTAACCTCAAAATTTTAAAAATTATAACAAATCAGCTGTTTTTTACTTCAAAGCAGCCGCCATTTTGATTTTAATTTTTTTGACTTTAGATTCGTAAACTAACGACCCCAAAAATATTTTTCTATATGGGTTTGTAAATTTTTTCAGTAATTAATGAAATAGTTCTTAATTAACTGAAGGTTACAGCACCATTTTGGGTACGGCTTCTTGAATTATAAAATTTGGTCAATAAATTACTAATCAACGCCCAAAAATCCCTAGTGGTTCATCGCTTAATATTATTGGGCAAATTGTAAATTCTGTCATTTTATTTTGCAATAAAAAACAAAATATTAGCAAGTATTTTCAGGTAGTAAACTTTATTTTAAACCGACTTTTAAATCGATCACAAAAATTTTCATCAAAACCTATGTAGAAACTTGGAATCCGAGGTTTTACCCTTTTTTCATTATAAGAAAACGACTAAAAAGATGAAAGAGAGGAAATAATTTGTTCTTTTCTTATGAAATCGGGCATTCGAATTATTAGAAAATATCTAAACAATTTTAGAACTGGACTTTGTCTTTCGCAAACTAAATAATTAAAGTGGATATACTTGTATTATAATGTATGTACATTTTTATTTTGTAACTACGTTGTATTTCCAATTTCCATCAAGCAGTTTAAGAATCATTATAAATTTACTTTTCAAATCGGATTTCCGATAGATTTGGCGCGTTAAAAATTACTCGTTTGTATACTAAAACAAAAAATTATCCTCTAACCAAACTGCATAAGCAGATTATAGAGTGATAAGGTTTTATAGACTTTTATCAATATTACATTTTTTGTTGTATTACATATTAGATAAAGGAAAAACGGATATAATAAACACTTGTATTGTTATTTTGTTATTGATATATTTTATAAAAATATAGAGTTTCTTTTGAAAATTTAAATATTTGTCATTGTATCTTAAATATTCGAATATTTGTGGACAAGATAGTCACGACCATCGTAAAGCATACTTTTTAATTTGTCAATACGGTTTGGTTGCATTACAATTTGAAATATTTTAAAGGAGCTAAAGCCAAGCCAAAACGTCTGCTATATAAAGGTTAGATTTTCGTTGCGTATTACGACTACACTACCACTGCGCTCTTTCAATTTAAAAAATGTTTAATATGTTAGAATTTTAGTTTAATTTTTAGAAAGTTTTTATTGTATTATAACAATATGATCAAAAAGTAGTAAGGCTTTTTAAATAAAACACAAACGACTTGTTATTCTTTCAAATTTATTTCATCCCCTTTAATGCCCAGTTTTTTCCAGTCTTCGAAACAGTTGTTAAAGTCGTTTTCCACAATGGTCATCAAACTCTTCTTCGATTCGGTTTGTATCTCTTCAATCGAGTCAAAACGATGTCCTGGAGCCGTTTTATGAGAGTAGAGAATAGCCAGCAGTCAGACGGAGCGAAATCAGGCGAAAAGGGCGATTGCGGAACGATATGTGTTGAATTTTTGGCCAAATAGTCACAACCAATGCAGTGTGTGGCGGCGCATTATCAGGATGCAAAAACCAAGAGTTATCTGCCCAAAATTCTGACCCAAACGATATTTGCGTGATGTCAACAAGATATTAATTGTCAATCTACGATTTTTGATCACCAAATCCTGGACTTCCTTGAGTGGTGTTCATCGGTAGACGTCGAAGCACGGCAAGGGCGTTCATCGTCTTCAACGCGTCCTTTGCCTTCTTTGAACAACTTATATCAATCAAAAAAACTCGCTCTGGACAGTGCATTGTCACCAAAAGCCTTTTCCAACATTTCCAACATTTTGGAGGCCGACATTCCATTTTTGAAGCAAAATTTGATGCAACCTCTTTACTGAACTTTTAAAAAAATCGACAAATGCCCTTTTTGATGATATTTTTAAATCGAAAATGCACTTTTTTAGATGAAAGTAAACAAACGCATCTGATTAACTACTAATATTTACACGAAATTTGATACTTATGTCTGTTGGGTAAACAAAAACACTCGTTTGGATAACACCGCGCGATTTAAATTTAAATGTCGTACTATTTTTTGATCACAGTTCGTGGTTTGTTTCGTTTTAGAGAAATCCTTCTGAAAGTAACTGTGACTTTTTTACCAATAAACCTGTTATTAAAATGTGCCCAGTCCATTTAGTTCGAATAAACTAAAAGGTTAAACGTTAAGTTTTATGAATTTATTATTTATCTAGATTATGTAAAAGAAGCCTTACTTTTATTAATCGTTTTCCAAATAAAACAAATTTTTTTCTACTAGTTAGTTGTTTCAGATTCCAGTTGGGTTTCATTTCAATGCCCTCTATTTACCCTAACAGTGCATGCTCTACAAATGTTTCAACCCGAATTACGTGGAACAAACGCCGTTACACGTGACTCATTACGCTCTTTTCATTAATATTTCTATTTGTGAAAATCGCTACCACCGATGTAAAGAAAACAGGAAGATCTGAAAAATTTTGGTAAGAGGAAATTTTGGGGCGAAATTTTTAGTTGTTCTCTTTTCTAAATAAATTTTAAAAATTGGGTTCTACTTAAAAAGCGTTTTTCAGTTTTCCGAGGCGGAAAATGACGAGTGTCAAAAAAATTATAGGCTTTGATCTAGGCTTAATGCCTAGAAGGCAATGCAAAAGGTTACATAAAAAATCATGTTTTAGACTCCTCGTGTGATATAATTAATTTTATTGAGAGGAATATAATCAGACCCTTCTAGGGTATAAAGCCATAATCATACGTCATGATTTTTTAGAAACTTTTTTAATGGTACCACTTTTCATTGTTCGCCATGGAAATCCGCAGCAAAAGTGATGTTTTTTAGCTTCAAGTATTTCAATAAAAAAAGCATTTAGCTTCAAGTATTTCAATAAAAAAAGCAAACCATATTAAAACAACATACAAGAAGGCTATATTGTATTAAATAAATATTAATTGAAGAAATATTAAAATTGAATTATGTCTAAAATAGATTTTTCGAACGTTCATTTTGAAAAATACAACATGCTCGGGTACTTGCTAAATGCATCCTTAGTTTTACTAGTGTACGTCAGATGTCTATAGTTGTTTACAGAAAATACGAAAAAAAAAATTATTTAATCACCAAATTATCACACGTTCTTAATATTTTGTCGCTTTTATCACAATTTTTGAACTTGAAATTTTTCTGGTGGTAATTGTTGGTTCGATTTTACCAAATTTGTATTGCCATCACTGACATCTATGTAATGTGTACTTAGTGATCACACGATTTGTAGTAAGCTATTATTTCAATTTCACCAGAATGCTGTTGTTATGAACATTTTAGCAATTTTTGTTTAAATAAATGAGATATTACAAAAAACCGACCAAACAGGACATTGGTAAGGCAAAATGAACTGCGAAAGAGTTGGGAGTACCTTGAGCCCCAGAAAAGATTGTTTAGATCAAAACATTTAAAAAAAATATTAAAAAAACATGAAAATGATTTTCTTAAACGATGTTCATGTAAAGTCAAGAACATTCATTTGTATAAGATCGAACTTTTTGTTAGGTACTGTAGAATTCGCTCATATTCAGGTTAATAAACTGTGCTTTGTAAATTTAATAAAACAAAACGAAAACAAATTTCCCTAACGGTTCAATAACAATAAAATTTTAAAAACTAGGAAAAACCACATGTACATTCAGTTGTATACGACTCACTCATTTTTTTAAAAGTTAGTCGGGATCTACGAACAAAGGGTACTACAGCTTAGTTTAGGATTATATTTAATACAGACAATTGAAACTTACAAAAAAAAAAAAAATGTTTATTTTTGACGTCTAGAACACAATGATTCTAACTCGAGGCAAAAATACTTGAATAAATATTCGTTCTTTGGTAATATTGAATCTGAAAAAGGCTATAGATTATTGGAAATCGGAAAAGTACACCTAGTTTACCGGTCCAAAAGTACAAGAAAGATTAGAAATATTGCATAGCCTAAAAGGGCGGCGAAAGATTAGGTACTTCGGCAGATGAAAAATTTATTTTATTAGAAGTTTCTAAATATCCAAAGCTATCGGCTCTAAAGTTATCAAATATGATGTATGAGTTTAGTGGTATAAAGGTAAATTCAATAACTGATGATCGATGTTTACTTTAAAGTAATTGAATTTTTTACGTGTTGCGAGGCGAAAACCGATGGTGGCTGAAATTCTTCGAATATAAACGTTGAACTGTCCAAGGAAATACAAACATATGACGGCTGATTTTTGGAAAACGTCGGGTACTTTCCTTTATAAAAGCTTGGTTTTTTAGACTATGACTTTGTATAATCTAGGTTACTTTGGTATAATATGTAAATAAAAACGATACTCTAAAGTCTCATTTTAAGACCAAATTTAGGATCTTCTAAGACAGCGTTCTCTAGCAAGCTTTTTAGTTTCAAGTGTTTCAAAAAAATTTTATATAAAAGTTTATCTTGAACAACAATTTACAAGAAGGCTAATTGGTATTAAATAAAATATTAATTGCTGAAATCTTAAAATTATGTTGAACATTTTTATTGAAAAATACATCAAAGTATTAGGTTCTATTGAAGTAAAATATGTCAGTACTTTTCTCTGTTTTATTATTTACCCTATTGAATCAAATATTATGTTACAGGTAAAACATGATATGAATCCGTGAATATGTTTTTAATATTTAATTAATTTGAAGTTACTATTTTGAAAATTGTTGTCAAATTGGAGATTCCCGCATATTTTTGCTTTGTCGGTTTATTGTTAAATAAAATTTGGGCAAAACCTTAAATTTAATTAGCTGTTTATTAAAACCTGATTAGCCATTTAGGCGGTAATTATCTGTTTTGGTGGCTTAAATATGTACGCCTTGATTTATACCCCAGACAAACTGTGGTTTAATAAATCCGATTTAGCCGAACTAATTTAAGTATTCTATGCAAAAACAAAGGGATTAGCTTAAATCGAGCTTGACACACTGCGACTAATCTCCAAAAATTCACTAAATCGGTTTTATTAAACCGCAATGTGTCTGGTATTTATTACTCAGATATTCTGCAGATATTCTGCAATTTGTATAATGTCATATTGTTCTTTACAATTTGTGTAAAACTCTTCCAAAAATGTAAAACCACCGCCAGGAGTAGCTATTTATAGAATTCGAAATAGCTAATTAGGCGATACGTGTTTGGAGGTAATAAAAGTGTGAACACCAATTTATGTTTTATATTAAATCTATCGGTAAATTACCAACCTAGCTGACATTTGGTTTGACAATTCTCGTTTCTCGAGAAAATCTTGCTTCACTCGAGCGTGGAAAAAGGAAAATATAATTTTGAAAAACTCCGAACTCGTTTTATTTCGCTCAATGGGCGAATTCTGGTGTTGTGCGAATACGCTTATTTTCAAATTTGGGCTGTTTTGGATCAATATCTATTTCTCTTTAAAAAAATCATAACTCAAAAACTACTTAATGAACCATTTTGATATGTTATGAAAATTATAAAACATTATTTTAACATACATTACAACATTTTAGAAATTGCTTAGTTTAACATCCTTAATGGATAGAAATTCTTTTATATTGCTTTTATCTATTTTATTCAGCTTAGTCACATAAATATGATTGGTGAAGTTGGTAAATATTCGAAGTTTATCCATTTGAGGTTTTAACATGTACAATCTATCGAGTTGGAATAAGCCTTATAAAGTCACATTCTTTAAAGAAGTCTTCTGAGTTATCACCGACAAAGCCCCTCTTTTATAATTACTTAGATTTTAAAGATGAGATAAATGATTTAGTTTTGGATGGAGTTGGTTTAACTTAATCATCAGTCTGCGTTTCACAATTTTGAGGTTCAATAACATTTGATAGCCTGTGCATTTTGATGTAATTTTCGGAACATGAAAAATGCAGAAAGCCTCCAGTTGTATCACACATTAACTCCATCAAAGTTCAGCCGTTGCTTTTGATTTAATTCTCGGTGTCTTGGTGAGATTTTCAGTGCATGAAAAGTACAGCAAGCCGCAGTTTATGACGTAACGCAAAAACCAATGTAACCCAAAACGACGTAACTCGACGAAGATCTGTATTTTATAAATTTGGCATTTGAACTTGAAAAAAGATAGCTGATAAAATTATTACAAAAATTTGATTTCGTATTGATAGATTTCGTAACACAAAATTAAATTTTGTTGATACTTTGGTTTTACAACACGAAATGAGTATTGAGATGATTTATTTTAACGTAGCTTATCTGTAACTTACTTAGTGAAGGGATGAATTAAATTATCTTTATTTTTGCAATAAGCAAAGATTTTAAAATTTATGTTTTTTATTTGAATGTCTCGCGTATAATTAAAAAAAACTTAAATGTAACAGACAGTTTGCACTCAAAATATTTATAATTTGACTTAAGTTTGTTCTCTTTGTACTTACTCGTAAATCGGTATTATTTAAAAATTATTGAAACGCAAACTGTGTTAAAATTTTACAGAATTTATGAGATCTTAATTTGGGATTTGGCTTTTTTTTTAAAACCAGAACATCGTCTGACTTTCATAGTTTGTATTAAATTGAGCCACTGTATATTAAAGTTAATTGTAGTCACATACATGATATATACATACAATATATATTTTATAGGTTATCTAATCTAATTTGAAAAGAAAATGATATATTTTGGTGCTATCTAACAATGTGAAACGTACACATACACACGAATTACTCACGAGCGATAAAGTGATACAATTTTGGGTTCTTCCAAATTTGAAAAAATAATCATAACAATTAGGAAATCTTTAGAGTTTAATTTTATTTATTTATGTTAGTTTTATTGTATTTAGTGAAAATGTGATAATTATAACAGATAGAATAAAACAAAAATAATAGTGTAAAAAACTAAATACTAGTGTAATTGTTCTAATTAGAATTGTGTAAAGAATGATTTAAAAAGAAAATCATTTTTTCCGTTAATTATTGTATATCTTATCAATGTTTTGAGATTTAAAAGTGCGATAGGAAGAGAAGAAGAGGTGATGGTATAAGCAGGATATCACATACATACTGAGATGGAGAATATATTCAAATTATGGAATGGGATAACTGAGGCGGCAGTGATTTATAGTGCATCGTCAGTGCCATTTTTCAGTGGAGAATGTTAGTACCTCAGGAATTTGCACAAAAAATATAATTTGTTTTACGTTATTTAATTATGTTTGTGTGTGTGTGTTATCTTTCTTTTGTATTAAATCATTATAAATAAATATTCTCGTTATCGGTTCGGGTCGGTTACGGTTTGCTTTGACAATTTTTTTTTTTTGTTTATTTGAACAAGTGCGCAATTAAAACAAGTGAATTCGTATTTCTCAGCACACGACAATGATGGAAAATTATAGAACAGTAAATTTAAAATTTACCCAATGCATACCTGCAATTATACAGTCGGTGTGTTGTTGTAAACGGGGTTCGTTATTAATTATTAAAATAACTGTTTTAAGTGTTTTATTGTGGGCGAAGTTTATTTCCAAATCAGCAATGAAATCTTTCAAATTTGAAGAATTCGTTTTACCCATCAATACTAATTCGATTATTTCAATACACATAAGTTAATAAAATAATACACTTGCACGTGATACATATACTAGAGTATTGTCAAAAAATATTGTCTTTTATAGCAGTATTTGTTTGATAAGCGAGTTCATTTTTTTGGTGGCGGTGCTTTTTTGTTATCTGTAAATCACGACCTTATAACTTTATGTATTATTGTGTATTGAGAACTTTTTATGATTGACATTGAGGTTTTTACTCTAGTCTAGCTTTCATTAGAAAAATGTGTGAAATACTAAATATGTGTGAACTAACATCTTATTTGATGCGGACTGCGGTTCGATAAAAAACTAGTCTGGCGCCCAACTACAGGCGTTTCAGTCAAATCTAAGATGATGTACTTAAATTTTATTGAAAGAGAAATTTAGTTATTATAGTCATTTTTCGCAAGTATAAATAAAGAAATTTTTATGATATGTCATAAAACTGCAGACACAACACAAGCGCTTAAATTATTTACGGCCAATTTATAATAAACAACATCATTTACAGTTTAATATAAATTTACTCTCGGATCCAATAAAAAAAACAAACTCTTATTTTTTTTCGTTTTACATTTTTTTTATAGAAAATAGTTCAATATCGATTGGTTATAACAATTAATTAAACATAATTGAATTCAATTATTATTCTAAATAATTTTTATTAACAATATTTATCTCATTTTCTAAAAAAAGTGATAGAATTATAAGTGTACTAATGAAATTGGTATACTATATTACGAGTATCTCTCAATGCTGTATGTGGATCATGACTCTATATTTTAAATTTTGTGGTTTTGTTGAATAATAAATTGTTTTTGTTGGATATGAAATGTAGGTTATTAGATTTTTTTACGAATGAGGCAAATTGCCAATTTTCCAATTTCCATAAAGTTTAATGGTTTGACGTTTTCATTTGATGCCTTTAATGATAAGTCCAATCTAATTTCTAGCTCATTTAACCACTAAAGCTCATGTTACCGTTTTGAATTCGTACTTAATTTATCTTAATTTATACTCGTTTGAAATTGTAATAGAATTATAAAAGACAAGTGGCATTTTTATGTCATAATGTCAGATAAGCGGCCAAAATGTCATGTACAGTCCTAACAAAAATTATTTATTCCTGCTAAATTTTTGATGCATCGAAACACAAACAACTTCAAAAATTATATAAATAATAAACTTTTTGAAAACATTAATTTTAATACAACCAATTTAATTACCCTACTTTACTTTTCAATCAAAATTAAATTTTAGTTCTAGGAGAAATTACAGTTAATTTAGTTTTTGCCAAAATTATTTGTGCCCACAAATTTGTTCTCATTATTATTTGTGTAATAAGGAAAAAATCAAAATAAAATAGTAAATCAATTAAATTTAAGATTATTTTTGGCTAATTAAATAATGATATAGTCACTTATATTTTGGATGCATATGGTCAGTTTTTGTTTAGTCTCTATAACATCTCGCAAGTGGATGAAAAATTTCTTGGTAACATCACCTAGAATCATACTCCTCTCTCGGTTTTCATGGCACTCTGCTACAAATATTTCAAGATTTTTTTTATAATTTCGTGGCAATGATTCTTCCTTACGTAAGGTAGCATTTTCTTGTATATGTCAGATAAGCGGACAAAACAATAATTAACAATTTTATAAGGCCTTACACAATTTTTAGTTCCCAATAAAAAGTGTCACTTTTTAATGAGTTTGATTATTTTTTTAAAATTCGGCTAGACCATAGTTTTGGCATGTCATTCCACTTTTTCCATCACATTTTAATTTTCGAAGATCCTTTCACATAAATCAAGTTGTATTTCGGCGATAACACGTTCAAAGTAGCATTAATTGTTTGTGTTTTGCTGACATAGCATAATGCCTCTCTCTCAACCCCATAAAAAAATATTACGGTGTTACACCGCATGACTTGGTGGCTAAGTCTTCTGCATTAATATCATCAACTTTTGGAAATACATATTATAAAAAATGTTCAATATGAATTTTTGGAAACAAAAATTTCTCTGTAGTAAATCCCACTCCTGCAAAATTGGGTTCAAAAAATCCATGGTGTGAAACCGAGTCGCAGCTTGGCGGTTATTTGAAAGATGTTACATTCCATACTTAATCGTATTAAATATATCTAAAAATTGCAAAAACTAATTGAAATTGTAAATAGTTGTTGCTATAGTTCGATTGAAAGTTCGAGCTGCCTTAATGGAAACTTGGGCCTAATGCTAAACCTACCAACACTTCATATATACTTGTTCCTACCGTGACAGTTTAAGTCACCTGTTGTGCCAGATAAGATAGACTACACATTTTTCGTAGAAAACAAATAATAAAAAAAAAAACAACTGAATGTTGAAAAATTTATTGTACGTATTAGGAATAGTCGTGAAGTTTAAAGGCGGTGCAATTACGTTGTAGGAAATTCTAATCGAAATTTAAAAAACGGGCATTTGACCGGTCATGGTAGGTTTAGTGTTAATATTTATTTTAGTAGTAGTACATATTAGCAACTTATTTTTCCTATATTTTCCGTAAATTAGAAAAATATGTATTTATTTGCAAATTGCATTCTAGATGGATTTCTATCGTTCTTTACCCCAATAATAATAATCGGGCTTTAAAAGACATTACCGGTCCGTACCGTCTCATATCTGACCCCAACATTTTAGTAATAAAATTAGAGTTCAACTTTTTTTTGGGGGCATGTACATTTTTTTTAAATGGCCGTCCTTGGCGAAGTTAAAATTGCTATTAGAAATTTTTTGTAACTTTTGGATATTCAGTAGTTATACACCAAGACGTTCGAAAATAATCGAATATACTGGCTGTTATTCAGTCAGATGATTTACGACACTCGCCTATCGGCTCGTGTCGGTAAACTTCATCTTCGTGAATAACAGCTATCATTATATGCTTGTTGAATAATATACTATATTGCCACGCTGGCTATATTTTTAATCCTAGGCATAGAAAAAAGTCACAAGCGCCAAAAGTGAAAAATGAGTTAGAGGCATACTTAGATTCTGCAAACAAATTCCTATTTTTCTGCTGTTTTAAAATGCCAAATATCCTTTACTAAATGCCATAAAATCATTTTATTTAGTAGTCAAGTTTCATACATGGCAAACAAAAACAGAAAAATTGAAATTACTCAAAACTACAAAAACGCAAATGTGACTTTTTTTCTTAGCACGGCAGCATTGTACCAGCTTTTTGTAATACTGTCGTCAATGCATTCCAAACTCGAAAAACGCACCAAATAAAATCTTTAATATTAAAAGCTTTCTGAATAGAAAGAATGATTTCGCTTTAGGATAATGACATTTTAAACTACGAATCAATAAAGTACAATTTAGCGGTTGTTACGTATGCTTTATTTAACTTTAACCACATGCGCTTTTGTTCTTTATTGGCATAAACTGAATGTCTCACTTGTTAAATCGATTAACTCATTTAAAATTCGTGACTAGTCTGCACCATCCTATGAAACTGTTCGTTTTGGGATCGGTCAATTTAAACGTAATCGTACAAGTGTTTTTGATGATGAACCCAAAAACCTTACAACACCAGAACAAATGACCAACCAAAAACGCAAACGAGTAACCACTTCACAGCAATGTTTGGAAAACTGAAATGCTACGATTAAGTGATTTTATAATATTGTGAATTACATCCGTAGAACAGCTAAAACTGCGAAATGCGATCCATTTCATAAGTATTCCTGATTTTATAGTTAATACTGTCCGATTACGTCACCTGCTCAAAATTTTCACCTTTTCATTTTTCTAAAAAGCACCGAAAGTTCTTGATTTTTGAATTTATAATATTCACACCCCAAATTTCACAATTTTGCTTTTTATGAAGCCGCTTAACCAGAAATGTGCCCGCCAGTCACTGAAGAATATTTTTTCTGACCTAGACTTCGGTATAAAGTCTCCGAGAGATTATACGGAACAAGTTTTTAACTTTTCATTAAAAGAGTTGCTGGTAAATTCAATAAGATTTGTTGATGTTGATTTTTTTTTTGGCATAAAGCCATGCTGACACTGCGAGATAAATCGAGGAACCTAAAATCTGAATGGGTTGGATATTTTCAGTTCAAATAATTTAGGTATTGAAATACAAACATCATTTCTTGCTTCAGCTTTGATAATTGGAATCACTCAGGTTATTTTCCATTTGTGTACTGCTAGTTTTAATCATTGATTAAATAAAAGACAAAGAGAAATCGCCAACTATGTCAAATCTTTCAATAATGAAACTTGAATACCATCAGGACCACATCTACCTCCGAATACTTCTAGAGCTCGTGAATATCCTCGGTTTCATTTCTTGGTGTTAGTATGGTTACGTTGTTTCCACCATTGTTTGAATTTTCATACTTATCAATGTTTTCCGGTTTAAAAACTGATCAAAAAACTGAAAAAACTCAGCAAACAGGTTTGATATAATCCAGCCCACGGGTCACAAGGTTTACGTTCCTTGAATGTCATGTACACTTTGTAACCCGTTCGATGTTGAAAGGCCGAATGTCGAAAGACCGAATGGGTCGGATGGCCGTATGTTGAAAGGCTGAATGTCGTATGGTCAAATGTACCGAAAGGCCGAATGTCTAACGGTCGATTGGGTCTAACGGGCGATTGGGTCGAAAGACCGAAAGTGTTAAAAGGCCGAATGGCCGAATTTTCATTGAAGTTTCCTTCACTTAATTGATTGAAATGAATATTTAAAACTATTGAATTTATTTCTTAATGTAACTAAAATGATTTAAATAAATTGAAAATACGTGCTAATAAATACTGTGAATGTAACATATTAATGTGGTGAAATTTTGTCGAAAAAAAATTTATTAATTTTCTTTTTTTATTATAATTAAGTAATTTTTAATTATATGACAAAGAAAAACGTAAGATTTTAATATTTAAGGCGATTTCCTATTAAACATTTTTATATAAAAATTTTGATAAAAATATAAATTTTGGTTGTCATAAAAATATAAATTTTGAAAATTTTCATTCATATAAAGATGTAAAATTAAAATCACTTTCGACACAAACAGCCTTTCGACATTCGGCCTTTCGACACAATCGGCCTTTCGATATTCGGCCTTTCGATATTCAGCCTTTTGACCTATTCGGCCTTTCGACACATTCCGCCTTTGAAATTCTGCTTTTCGATATTCGGCCTTTCGACTCTTTCGGCCTTTCGACATTCGGCCTTTCGATACATTCGGCCTATCGACAATCGGCCTTTCGGCCCTATTCCTTGTAACTATTAGTTTCACGCTTTTCTTTAAAAAATCTCCAAAAATATTTTGGATCGTTTCTTATTTTTTCCTTAATATGGCTAATGTAACCCTTATACTTTTTCTCAAAGTAACTTATTACACGCCGTGAATTTCTCTTTGCTCTGTTTGGAATAGAATTTGGGATTTTCTTTGTAAGCTATGTCTCCGTTCGACAAGTTTACCGTCATATATGGTAGATATTCCTTCGATTTAGCCACATTAGTAGAATCCCTTAAATACAATTTTGTAGAATTTCTTCACGTTATCATCTATATTGTTACTGATAAGTTCCTTCTCCCAGCTAATGTGCTCAAGATAAAGATGAAGGTTTATTGGGTCGGCTTTTCTAAAGTTGTAATACTGCTTGCGGTTTTAATGATTATAATAACATGATTGCCACTGCTTTAAAAAAAAAAATTCTGGGCTTTGTGGTTAATATCATTAATAACAAATGGTGATGCTGATTCATTTGCTTTAAATAGAATTTGTTTGTTTTTAAAAATCAGGTCTAAAATTCGGTTCAGACCATTTAGTATCTCGCAAATTTGGCTTAGATTTAATCGAAAAAGGTAACGACAAAATACAGTCGGTTGTCGAACTCACGTTTAAAGGTAAATTTCATCCATTTATTCGTCATATGACCAGCTAATAGTTGGAAAATTAAAATACCCCGTGATCAAAATGATGTCAAATGAATTAGCAGCATTGTTGATTTCCATTATTATGTCCCCGCAGCAGTGTAAGATGATATCGGTGAGCCAGGTGGAACATATGGAATGTAGATAAAAATTGACTTTATTTTGATTGCGATTTTAACATACGAATGCTCGATGGTGGACAGGTTGAATATTTCAACTAACTAATTCGATAAAGATGCATCGACCGCAATATGAGAACTCCTCAACCAGATTATTTAGTACTTGATTGCGGTGAACGGTCACATCTGTAGACCAAATATTGGCTAGGAAAGAATTCAGAACTCTGGTTCCCTTTGTTAAATGATGTTTCATAGACGATATAAACCACAAAGAGCGCTTTTAACACAAATTTATGAAATTGGGCTGCTTTTGAAGACATTTTATTTACATTTTGGAAATAAAATGACTGTTTCCTAATGTTTTTTGGTTTGGCCATTGATGTAGTCTTCTTACAGTCTGCTATTTCCAAGATATGTATGTTTACCCTTATTAAGGTTCTCGCCTCGACAAATCGCCAAAAAATCCTCACGAATCTATTCACATTTCTATAGTATATTTCGACAAGACGAGAACTACAATAGGGGTAAAATTAACTAAATTCGACTAATAGATATCTTTATGTTAGTACCGAAAAGTACTCTTTATGTTAGTATCAGAATAGTTATGATAGTTGAAAAAAGCAAGCCTGGCGTAGGTATTTTATATCAGATAAGCATCACTTGAAACCAAATCATTTCACATGAATAAATAAATTTGCAATAAATAGAAATGTCTGGAACTTTTTAATCAAACCTTGTTTATCGAAGGGTATTTGTAAATTGAAATTTTACAGCCCTATCAGTCATATCGTTTGTCATGCCAAATAAGAGCCAATTTTTAACATTCCATCTATACCTTTGGTGGCCAGGCCAAATTAGTATTTTTGACAAATTTTGATAATAAATAGAGCAGTAAAACTCCAATTACAAAAAAAATTCAACGGACAACGCCATATGTATTTATTTATGTATCCAGAGGCACAGAATATATCACTTGGAAATGGATGTGAGGACCACCGCAATAGTTATTCCATATCGCGGGCCGCTTTTTTCAAGACGGAATAAATATTGCTGTGGCTTTCATACCGCGTTGTCCAGTTAACGTTTTTTTTCTAATCGGAGTTTTATTGCTCTATTTACTATCAAAATTTGTCAAAAATACTCATTTGGCTTGGCCACCACATACCTTATATACGGCTGCTAAGGGAAACATCACATGACACTGATTTTTTACGACAATAGTCATATTTTTTATTTTTTTTATTTTTTATTTATTTATTTATTAAACCTACATTAAATTACAATCGGTAATTATGAAATTATAATGCAAATCAAAAATATTACTAATACAATTCAAGTGACATCTACCACAGCTGATCCTCGGTTGAAAATATATCATGCCAAGAAAAGCCATTTGAAATGACTTGTTGTAAAAAAGCAGTGCAACGCGATAAACGTAATGGTTACCTAATTAATGAAATTAGTTCACGCAACGTGTGAAAAGTATCCTTTTTCAGAAAATTATTATATATATTAAAGGATTTATAGGTAATTTACATAACGAACAACGTATTTTTTAAATGTTAATAAGCTTTTATCATTATCCTTTCCATCACACCACATTTTACGCATTTCGCCAAGGTTAAGATTTGATTATTCAAATATTCCTGATAATGTAAATTTTATTAAATTACTCCATTTTTTAATCAATATTTTTTTTATTATAATTTGATTAAAATTACCTCTTTTCAAACTGGGAAAACTATAAATAAATAGAGTGGATAAAACCAACAATAGCAAATACACAGGGTGTGCTAAAAAAAACAGTTCACCTATTTTTGAATTTAATTTAAATTCTGTTTAGGCCCTTTCCGAAAGTTATACTTATTTTATAGTTATATACTTATTTGCCGCCATCTTAAATAAGTATGTAGTTAGTAAGTAAGGTTATTTAAATTTAAATATAGTTACAGTTTTTTTAGCCCACCCTTTGTACATAGTCCAAAATTACAAAAGTTAAGTAAAATCATGAAAATTTTAAAATCTGCTGAAATCTATTTTGTGTAAATTACTTAAAAATACAATTATGTTTTATATTTTATTTTATGTAAACAGAATGGAGTATATTTGTTGTTGCAAAAATCTCATTGTGTACATTTATGGGAATGTGTGTGTCTGTAGATTGTTAAAAATGGAAAACTATTGATTTTCATCGAAATAGTAAAAAATAAAAAATTATTGCATAAATAGAATTAAATAACAGAAAATAATATGAAAGAAAATGGTTTGTATTTATGATGGGTTCTGTATTATGAAAACACGATATGAAAGAGGACAAAACCAGGTCAATGTAAAAAAAATTGCAGTATAATAATTTATAAACGAAAAAAATAGTGGTTTTGAGAATTTTCGTTTGTTCTGCTTACTCTTGTTAATTTTCTTCCTTATATGTTCTCTCCAATGATTGTTACCAAATTGTTGTTTTTCCTAGTTTTTTGTTAGTGGGATTTTGTCGCCAAATTTTCGATGAAAATAAATTTTAAGTGTGTGCGTTTGTGTTAGAATGCAAATTATCTTTTAGTGTGATGTATAAAAATATTTTCCTTTTTGGTGGAGGTGTACACATAATTGGGAAAGATATCTTTATAATTTAAGGATTAGGTTATACAAAATACTTTCGTGCCAAAGTCAAGCCATTTTGATTGCGGTTCAATTGCTTATATCATATTCAATGTTTTTTGATACTTTGCTTAGAAACCCGAATAGAAATTTTTATGAATATTTATCGCGCGACGGCGATGTGTATGATCATAAATTTTAGAAAATTTCAAGGATTTTCAAGGAAAATACTGCGATAGGTTTTTTATACTAACTATACGTTTTGTGGTAGTTTTGCTTTTTGATTGATTGAGATGATATCGAAGAAAATTGGAATCTGACATTTTACTGCCAAAAAATGTTCAGGATAAGAGATATACACCACAAACAAAACATAGAGATAAATTATACAACTAAATCGATTTTCGTTTTTCGAGAAAATTAGTATTCAAACGAGGTTGTGCCATAAACTATATTCAATGTGTTGCCCATATATAACACTGTAGATGTTGAGAATATATATTAATTTTAGACGACAAGATGCTATTTGACTTTCAAAGTTAATCAAAACAAAGTTTTTTTTGCTCTTTTCGAAAGTTTATTGCACTATGTTCGTTTTGTCCCGTTTATGTAATATGTAAAGATTTCTTTTGTGGTTAGTGATTGATTTACATTAAAGATTTATAGAAGAATATTCCCATATGTTTATGGGAAATCGTTTGGGATGACCTCTAGTTGCTAGGTTATTTCCAATTTGGATGAATCGAATACCTTCTTGCTTAATAGGCAGAAGGAGTTTGGGCTTAACCTTCTATTAATATTTTCAATTGTAATTGATATTTTAATTAATTACAAAAGTCTGCATGGATTTTTTTTCTTGATGAACTGTCGTATCCGAACTAATTTTTTTGCGCTGAATCCGAATCTGGACGCAGAATTACCATATCACGACAAATTTTTGAGATATTCTAGCCTTAAAGTGACAAAAAGCGTGTTTTTAGCAATTTTGTACTTGAAATAACTCAATACCAAAAAGACTTAGCGCAAATCTGACAGCTCTATCTTATTTAGCGAACCAAAATCTATGACTACATTTAGAATCTGCAGCAGAAGTTATTTGTGCTAATGGAATTCTTAGATTATGCATAATGAAAACTTATGACAACAAGAATTTTTTTATGCTTTCTTTATGGTTTTCCGTAGATTTTGGAACGCTAAATACCATCCCGTTGTCAAATTTGCCCTATCTCTTTTTAGTCTTGAGTTATTGTGTTAAAGTTTTTCAAGTGGAAAAGTACTAAAAATACGATTTTTGAACCTTTTAGGTTAGAATATCTCAAAAACCTAATGAGATAGGGTAATTCTGTGGCCGGATTCGGAAACAGCGCAAAAAATTACTTCGGATGGAACTGTTCAATAAAATATAAAAAGGCCTTAACATTTTTTTTTTAATATGGGGTTGTGTTGTAAGTCGAGTTTGTTAAAAACAGCTGTTTTGGGTTTTAGATTTAAAAGGGCGGTTAACAGCTTCTTTTCAGTTTTTTGGATGTACACTGGTGGTATTTTAATTAGGCCACAGAATAAAAAAAAACCACAACTGAGCAACCGGAACGTAGGCAAATAATGATTTTTGATAAAGAGCATTTAGCATATATTGGGCAATTTTGGGATTTAATGTTTGGAGCGATGAGAGTAAATTCAACGTGTTTGAAAGTGTGATGAGAGATCATACGTAAGACTGTTCCCAAACCAAGAGTTTAATCTTCTTACTTCTCGATAAGTTGGTCCTATCGTCCTATCAGCATGATAACGACCGCTCCAAACATACATTTAGAAAGGTGAAAGAAAAAATCGGATTATCTACGGGGAATTGTTAAACGAGAAGTCTCACTAATGAAACCGAACAGGAAATCTTTATGAACCCAAATTCAGGAGGTTTAGAAGAATATAACGCCAGCTCAATGTGCTCACTTACAAATAGTATTTTAAGGAGACGCAGTGCAACTTTGAAGCGAAATAGTTTCTCAACCAAATATTGAATTTTTAACAGTAAATGGCGTAATTAAAATACTAGATAAAAGCACCACTGCTATTTTGATTTTAGGTGACGAACTGTGATCACAACTTGTGGATTATAACTACGTTTATTTGTATCTATGAATTATTTAAATAAATTAAGAAACTGAAATAAAAATCTTAATTGTAATTTTAAAGGTCGAAATATGCGTTGTACTAATTGTGGCTTAATTTATACCACCAGTACAAGTCGTAAGTAGTACACAACTACACACCCATCCCTTGATTTACGAAATTTCTATTTACGAAAAGAAATTTCGGTTTATAATTTTTAATTTATTTAAATATGATTTTTGCTAATGAATTATTAAATTAACAGTTCTTCGTTACAAAATTAAAATTCTTTGATTAAATAAATTTTTAGTTTTTCGGGAACAAATTAATTCTACGAGGGATTGTTCTCAAAGGAAATTTTTTAAATTACATGGAGTATTATTTTAAACCTTTCAAAATAAAAAATCAATTATGAGTGGTACTTACATTCAATTCTGTTGTATAATAACACAATACTTCTGTAAGATTAATAATGAGCTATTTATGCGAAGAAATTTATTTTAAAATACAACAAGAACTATAATTCCCCTGAAATCCAGCTCGTAATATTGAAAGTAAAGAAAGTTATTCGCGAAAAACCATTTTTTCAATTGGATGCAGTAAATACATTTTTGAAGGTTATGAAATTAATATTCTTTAATTTAACCTACTCATGCCCGGTTTCATAAAAAAAGAGGCAACCTCCAGTTAAATAATATTTTATCTCTTTCTTCTTTTAAGAAATTGTGATTTATTTCATAAAACAAATTTAACGCATGCTAATTTTATTTCTTTTTTACATGAACATTAGGGTGGTCCTTGTTTGTATGGTGCAAAAAACTGTAGAGATATCTAACGGGACACCCCCTAGAAATGTGAGGTTATGCTAAAAACTTAAACAGAAAAAATATTGGGTCAATCGAAGATGGTTTAGAGGTCGCGACTTGAGCGCGAATTTCGATAAAAACGGTATTTTTTTCAATTTTTCACTTTCAAACGAACAGAAAAATGATTTATAAATTTTTCTCATCCTAAATCAAAATTGTGGTGAATAGAAGATATAATTACCTTTCCAAAACATCAAAGATGTCGAAAATCGGTCAACAAATATGGCGACTTTATTGCCAATTTTCGAAACTAATAAAAACTCAAATAATAAACGTTTTTTTTTAAAATCCTGGATTTTATATTCAAAACTACAAAAAAAAATAAATAAATAGCAATGAGGTGTAACGACTAAACAAAGGAATATTTTATGATGCCATAAAAATCGCATGAGTCATAGGGACTTAACATAGTTGTGTTTTATGATGTCATTATGATTCATCTCAGTAGTTATTGTATTTAAATCCGCCTACCGCATTCATTATGACCTGCTATGGCCAATATGTTCATACAATCATAAAAAGCGGAAATCGGAACGTATGGAGGCAGAAAAAAATCGTAAACGAAGATATCTTGAAGAAAAAAATAAATCAATTCCAATAGACTCACAGCGAAAGTATACCTGATAACAACATGAGATTCGAAAATATTGATTTGCCCGTGCTAAGCGCAGAAGGAGCCCCTAGAGGAAGCAAATGTTTTATACTCCTAGAATATTATCAGCTTTGGATAAATGGAAGATTTAGTGATCGTGCAGCAATGTATTTAATCAGTGCCGTTGCCGAAAGTTTTCGTCATTCTATTGATGAACTCGTTTTGAATCGAACAACACTGAGGCGTCTTCGTGAAACAAATAGAGTAGAAATAGCAGCATCAGTTAAGTCGACTTTCAAGTTTACAACAGGCGTAGTACATTGGGATGAAAACTTACTCCCGGAGTTATCTGGAACAGAGACCGTGGATCGTTTGCCGGTGATTATTTCTCATATAGATGGAGAACAATTATTGGGAAAATATCAAGATCAACTGGTTCGGAAATGGCGGAGGCTGTTTTCCAAAGCTTAATCGATTGGAGAGTAGCTGACGATGTCGTGGCAGCTTGCTTCGATACCACATATTCAAATTCTGGAAGATTAAATGGAGCAGCTATTATTTTAGAGCAGAAACTGGAACGAAGTTTATTATATCTTCCTTGTCGACATCACATATGTGAAATTACATTGCGTGCGGCAATTTAATCAAAATAGGGCAACACATCAGGAGTAAATGTTCCGTTATTTGTGAGATTCAAGAATGACTGGAATTCCTTGAATAAAGATAATTTCAAAGCTGGCATAGATGATCCCACGTTCATATACTATTAAATGATGTGAAAGCGGAATTAGCGGGTTTTTGTAAGAACGAATTGGCAAAGAAACATGCTCGGGATGATTACAAAGAATTATTGGAAATCACTCATTTTTTTGGGTATGATACCAAATGAAAATGCCCGTTTCCGTCTGCCAGGGCCTATGCATCATGCTCGCTGGATGTCCAAAGCCATTTATGTGTTGAAATTATTTATCTTTCGTGAAGAATTTAAGTTAACAGCACAAGAACAGACGAATTTACGGTATATTTGCATTTTTGTCGTACGATTTTATGTGAAAATTTGGGCAACTAAAGCAGCTAAAGCACCAAAGCTGGATTTGAACTATTTACGAGATATTTATTTCTACAAAACACCTGATGAAAAGTTGGCGATAGCTTTACTAAATAAAATGTGTGGTCATTTGTGGTATTTGTCCGACGAAAGCATCACATTCTTTTTTTTCGATGAAAACGTCTCTAGAGCAGAGAAAAGAAGAATGGTGAAACAGTTGAATATGATGAGGGATGTAGAGGCCGAGTCTAGTAAGCATGTCGAGTTGAAAATTGATGATGTGAAAACATTAATTACGAAACAACTGGCAGATTTTGTTACACCAAACACAGGCGATTTTTTAAACGGTTCGAGATTTCCACAGATTTCTTAAATTAAGATCCGGGTATGTGGCCTAAGGATGATAATTTCAAGAACGGAATGAAGATTATTAGTCAAATAAAAGTCATAAATGATATTGCAGAACGTGGTGTTAAGTTAATACAAGATCATAATAAGAAATTAACAAAAAATGAAGATGAAATGCAGTATTTACTACAAGTCGTAAAGGACCTACACACAGAAGTTTCCAACCCATACCAAAACATCCTTAATGGGTAGAAGATCATCCTAAATTGATTATTTTCATTATGAAAAATAAATCATTATATCATTGTATAGAAGAAACATTATGCGTTTATAATAAAAAAAAAAAAAAATAGTAATAATTTGTCTAGTTTTTGTATTAGCCGTGTTATCCATGAGAACTGCACTAGAACTCGATAAACTTTAAATTCCTTTTATTCTATGTAAAACGAAAAAAAATAAATTCATAAAGCGCGAATGTGTAGTGTACTTGATATAATTACATAGGGTTAGCCCCATAATCTTGCAATACATAATCTTGCAATACAAAATCTTACATTACAAAATCTTGCATTATAAAATCTTGCATTACAAAATCATGCAAGTACAAAATCTTGCATTACAAAATCTTGCATTACAAAATCTTGCATTACATAATCTTGCACCAAAAATCTTGCATATAAGAATTTCCCGTACATTTATAGAATCGCGCGCGCGATTCTATAAATGTACGGGAAATTCTTATATGCAAGATTTAAAACTACACTGTGTTATGATATGAATATAATTTAATCTAATCAAAGTTGCATTTTCCACCTCATAAACATATATAAAAACAAAAGTGGGTCAAAAGCTACACGTACAAGAAGCTGGAGTTTATAAGATTATAAAAAAGTTGTCAGATGAACTTATTGTAGCAAAAGCTCAAATCGAAAAAGTGAAATCCGGAGAACGCCTTCCAAAGAAAAGAAAAACAATAATTAAAAATAAAAAAATTAAACGGATTCTTAAAAAAAGGGAAAAAATCTGTAAGACTGATTTTTTAAAGAGAATCGCGCACAACATGATACTTTTTTAAATTGCCATATAATTTATTTTATGTTATGTTTCTTTATTTTTAATGTTGCCTATTAATTTATAATTTTATTTTATTTTTAATAGCCATGTATGTGTTTTTAATTGATGAAATTAAAATAAATAAATACTCGAAAATCACTTAAGTGTGTATTTAAATTTATAATTGAGAATTTATAAACTTTTAGGAAAAGCAAGATTATGTTGAAATTAATAATTAAAACTGCAAGATTTTGTAAAGCAAGATTTTGGATTTGCAAGATTTTGGATTTGCAAGATTTTGGATTTGCAAGATTTTGTAATGCAAGATTTTTATTAAATGCAAGATTTTGTACTTGCATGATTTTGTAATGCAAGATTTCGGGGCGCTCCCAATTACATATTTTGAGTTTAAAAATTTCCCCCTTCAGTTTTTTCATCAATATTTTCTTATTTCTTGCTGACGTCATTACACGCAACTACACTCGATAAATTCATGGGTTTATCCAGTGTAACTAAAAAATAAGCTATAATTGTCATTATTTATTGCTGTAACAACTTAAAATATGTATTTATGTGAAATGCACTACACATTATCACTTTATGAATTTAATTTTTTTTCCTGTTTACATAGAATAAAAGGAATTTAAAATTTATCGAGTTCTATTGCAGTTCTCATGGAAAACACGACTATTTTGAAATTTGGCCATAAAGTCGCTATTTGTGAACCGATTTTTGATATCTTTGATGTTTTGGAAAGGTAATTATCTCCTCTACTCACCACAATTTTGATTTAGGCTGAGAACATTTTTAAAATAATTTTTATGTTCGTTTGAAATTGAAAAATTAAAAAAAATACCGTTTTTATCGAACTTCGCGCTCAAGTCGCGACCTCTAAACCATCTTCGATTGACCCAATATTTTTTCTGTTTTTAGCATAACCTCACATATCTAGGGGGTGTCCCGTTAGATATTGGAACTTTCGAAAATAAGGGCCACCCTAATGAACATTTTAACTGGCAAGCTAAATATTTAACTGCCCAATTTCGTCGAGCTAAATATTTAGCTGAAGCCTAAATATTTCTTTGTAAAAAAAAGACAACTTTTATAAATATTCATTTCATTTCATAATAAAATGAATGTTTTTTAAGCGTCGATTCGAAAAAAGCAATCCGTTGTCAAAAGAATGATTTTTATGCTGTCAAGTTGTTCGATTCGTCAAGAAAAAGCAATCGGTCGAGCAACATTTTTGCTTGATTACAAATCTCGATTTTTTTAGCAGATTACCCTTTTTTTACTAATACCAACAACTAGTACCGCCCATTTTGAACAAAATTTTATTTTCAAAAACTTCAAAAATGTTTTTTTCTAGACGGCAAAACACACACATATGTAAATAAAAACGGGCGATTCAATTGTATTGTACGATTCGTAGAGAAATATGGATTGCTTTTTAAGAGAGGGGTAGAAGGCGAATCGAAAACGATATAAGATATTAAAGAAACAGTGAACTTGTAGTTAAAAAAGGTTAAAAATTATAGATTTTATATAATAAATCCCAATTATTTTGGTTTTGTCACTTTTTAACAACAAAAATATTAAGTAAAAATTATACTAAAATCGATAAACATTTTGGTGCAAATATTTGTTTACAATATTATTTCCAATGGCTTCAACCTTCAAGCGATTAAAATAAAAAACTAATTTTTGTCGAAAGAAATGCACATCTTATTGCATTTCACATAAATTCATTGTGAAATAAATTTTATTTTAATTTTTATTTCACTGTTTTAATTCTGGGAACCAAATTAGATTGATATTTTTTAAAGTTCCGTACATTAAACGAAGTAATTTTTTAAGCAAGTAACCTGTTTTGATTTGTGAAATTATAGTAAGAAATTTTAATTACGAAATTTATACATATGTATGTAAATGTTACGGCGAATGCGCGAAGGCCAGCATGTTAAAAAAAATCACTAAAATTCCTTTCAACGATTATAAATCGCTGTAACATGTTCCCCTATTCCTGATATGTTTGCCCATCCTCGCTCGTACGTTCTCTGGAAAATGGAGATTGTTTAAAGCCCCTCGGTGCTGGAGCTGCACTCAACAAACCTTAAGTTTCATGTTTAGCCCTTGCATAACGAAGACCCCGGAGGGCTTTATAAAACATCCTCATTCTCCAAAGGGTATAGTAGCGGGCATCAGCAAACATTTCGGGAATATTAGACCCGATTTCAACTATTTATAATCTCAATTTTTATTCGCACATTTACCGGCCTTCGCTCATATACCGTAACATACACTAACACGAAAATAGCAGTATCAATTTTTTTTTTATAAAGAAACGAAATATTTTTAATCATAAAGACGAAATCACTAGTTTCCGTTTTTATTCGTGATACGAGGAAGTAGCATAATTTATTGTGGTGATCTTGTTTGCATGTTAAAAGCTTGTTAAAATTGTGATTGCAGCGGTGATGTTATTTGCCGTTCATAATTTTGTCTCTATGTGGCATCGTAAACGAAGAATCCGGACGGATACAAAGGTTTCACGTTTCCATGGAGCATCGCTTTTAGAAGTAATTGGCACGTCTTAAGGGGTAACCAGAGAATAGCAAAATTTATTATTTTTAAAAGAAGTGTGCTTTGAAAATTTTAATGTATTTACAGGCTGAACTGAACGAAAAGTTCTTAAAGTTTCGCTGGTCAGTAAAGGCTCAACCAGCGAAAAATTATAAACTTAAGTGGTGACCAGCGAAAAATAATAAACTTAAAAATGAAGAATTAACAAACATTAACAACGCGGTTGATAGAATTCCTGTATTCTCGCCCAGCGAAAAATTTAACTGACGTATTAATTTATTTGTTGATTTAACAACATTTTGTGCATTTTTTTTCTTAACGGTAATGTAGCCCCATTTTGTATCGCACATAAACAATAACAATTTGTAATTTAATATTTATTATTTTGTTTATATGTTGATTCCACTTTATTAAGTTTATAATTTTTCGCTGGTTCGAATATCAAAAAAAAATTAAGAAAAATTAGTGTCGTTAAAATTCATTAATTTATAATTTTTCGCTGGTTGAGAAATTTTTACGACACTAATTCATCTTAATTTTTTTTGACATTCTAACCAGCGAAAAATTATAAACTTAAGAATTTTAGTGGAAGCATTATTTTTCGACATTTAATTTCCACCAAACTTTCTGTAATTCTAATGGAATAACTTGAATATTTTAAACTACTTTATTGTGTAACAGAATGGGGAAAATATTAAATTACAAATTGTTATTTTTTACATACAACAAAAATGGGGCTCATTCATAAATATAAAATTTTCTCATTTTTACCATTTAGCAAAAATTCAGCAGAGTTGGGAATAAATATAAATAAAATCCTATGAAATAAAATACTTTATATCTGCTACATTAAAAATTTATTTGGATTTGACATTAATTTCTTTAGTTTGGACGCAAAATCGATCATTCTTAATTTTTCTTAAGTGACAGATCTAATTTAACGAAGCTTCGTTAAATTTCTTGAGTGACGTTAATTTTTCGCTGGGCGCGAATATAGAAATGCTATCTACCGCATTTTTAAGTTTTTATAATTCTTAATTTTTAAGTTTATAATTTCTCGCTGGTCACAACAGTGAAATACTAAAACCAAACAAAAGTATCAAGACCACCTTAGCTATATAAAATATTTCAACAAAATTTTCAATATTGAAATTTTAATTCGTTGATGTCAATTTACAATTACGTATCTAAAAAAAGTGAAAAAAAAAAAAAAAATCGTATCTAAACACGTTTAAAATTGGTCGTACATGACCTATGTCGATGAAAGTGACCAATAGTAGAACTAAATTGCACGTAATAAGTTATTACTATTGGTCAATTTCAATGACATTGGTCATATACGACCAATTTTAAACGTTTTTAGATACGTACATTTTTTTTTTAAATATTTTTAGATACGTAACTGTGAATTGACATCAACACGTAATTTGTACTTATAATTTTATATTGTAGTTTACAATGAATTTTTCTACATTTGAGAGAAAATAGTATGTGTTGTTCCGAATGAAACAATTTGCTATTTTGATCCGATTAATTATCAAAATGAATAAATTTATAGAAATTTAGAAAAACACTCAATTTTAACCAAAAATTCAATCCAATCTGATACATTGATATTTTGGAACACCAACGTACAATAAAATTCTGTGTTCTAGAATTAAAAGCCCTTTACAACTTTTGCACATTTTCCATTTAATTTTCCATTAAAACGTTTTCATTTCAATTTTTAAGGTAATATAAAAGAAAATAAACATCATCCAAAATTGAAAACGTTCTAATGGAACATTAAACAGTAAATACGCAAACGAAAATACGACTTACGCCTTTTTAATTCTAAAAGCATTGCCGCATGGCATAACTACAGACGTTTTTCTAGAAACAGATTTTCAATTTATGATTAAATGGCTCCATATTTTCTGGTTAAAATATTGATACATAGTATAAAATAACTCAGATTATTAATTAATGTAAGGAATTTACAATAATTTAACAATTTTAATTGAAAAATGATCATTTTTCGTTTCTGTCGATCCCAGAAACGGATTTTGACTTAAACTATTTAATTAACTATTATTTTAAACTATTTTTCAATTAAACTTGTAAATTTATTGTAAATTTGTTATTTTAATTAATAACGGTAGTAGTCCATTTTTCACTTTTTGCGGGTTTTATGACTTTAATATTAAGGTTAACACAAAAACTTTTGTATTTGATATATTTTATTTCACAACGTTTTCAATAAAAATTTTAAAAAATTTTAAAAATTTTTAAAAAAACATTTACAAAATTAAAATTTAAAATTAAAAAAATTTACAAAAATAATTTTCTTTCTATTTTTTAGTGATAATAATTTATATAATTGTCCAGTGATAATAATTTATATTATAAAATTTTTAAAATTTTTTAAAATTGTTACTTAAAACGAACAAATACAAAAGTTTTTGTGTTAAGTTTTTGTGTTTACCTTAATATTTTATATTACTTATCATTATTTTAAACAAAAGATATGGAGCCATTTAATCATGAATGGAAAATCTGTTTCTAGAAAAACGTCTGGTAGTTATGCCATGTGGCAATGCTTTAAAGCACAAAATTTAATTTTTGAAGTGTGGTAAATGTAAAAGGATTTTTTTTGCGTGAAACTGTTTTAAAAATGACTGCAGTAAAATTAAAGCGCACGAAATTATGTTAAATTTTGACGTCAGTTTAGTTTCTTTGTGAATAAAATCGAATACTTGCACATGTTTGTTATAAAATATTGGCTCTTATTTTATTTATTTTATACTTGTTCTTTTTTGGTGTCGTTAGCCAATATATCATCGAACAAAAAACCGTTCTACGTAACTATTTCGGCTCACATTGATTCTACGGTTTCAGCTATTGAATGATAGCGACTAACTCCATTATTTACCTAGGAAGAGAAGCCAAAATGTGGTCACCGTCGCTAAAACTTAGCAACGCATAATGGAAAGTTGTAAATTAAAATATGACAGAAAGAAGAAACACTCGGAGAGAACTGTGTAAAACGTAATCCACAAATTATTACCGAAACGAACAGATACCATATTCTAAGAGATAAGTGACGAGCGGATTGATATATCAGAGAGAACTCTGAGCAGAATGTTTGACATAATTTAAAATGTAGACGCCCTGCAAAAAAAAAGCAGAATAACAGAAAAAATGAAGGGGAAGCGGTTTAAATTAATTTAGGCGGATCTTCATCAAAGGTAACAAATTGGCGTAAGGTAAAACTAATTTGTACAATATTTTTTAAATAAAAACTATTAGTTTTATTTAAAATGTCCACATTGACATGTCTTTTTAAAAAAACACAAATTTTATTTATACAAAATAAAAAAATAAACAAATTTTTAAAAAACACTTGTGGTTAAAATTATCTTTCTTAATGTGAAAATAATAAATTTAAATTAGGAAGACCGGTTTCGGATTTCATCCATCGTCAGTTCCAATAATTTTTAACTACGGGAGTAGTTAAAAATTATTGGAACTGACGATGGATGAAATCCGAAACCGGTCTTCCTAATTTAAATTTATTATTTTCACATTAAGAAAGATAATTTTAACCACAAGTGTTTTTTAAAAATTTGTTTATTTTTTTATTTTGTATAAATAAAATTTGTGTTTTTTTAAAAGACATGTCAATGTGGACATTTTAAATAAAACTAATAGTTTTTATTTAAAAAATACATTTTATTGTGAAGAAAGCCGCGGCATATGAATAATATGGATTCCTTCCATTTTTATTGTAATTAAAACTAATTTATTTAAATTTTACGGTTAATCTGGACTTTTTAGAGGCTGTTTTTAATTATTTGCCATACTAATTTTGCTGAACGTTTTCTCTGACATCTTGAACCCTTTATCACTTAGCTCTCGGAATGTGGTCCATCATCACCGCAATTACCGAACCGAATTAGTTTCTTTTACAAAAAGGTTAAATCTTGATTAAGTACTATAAAGTCATTTGAACAATATAGGATTGGCGTTTTTAGAATATTAAATGACGATTGGAGGGTCTCGATTTTTACATGAGCCGTATTTTTGAAAGTGGTATTTTTCAAAATATTAAGTTAAATTATAACAATACACAAATGACAGTATAATCTTTCTAACGGTAAACAATTTATAGTCAAAAAAAAAAATAAAAAATGAAGCCCTTAATAGTAGTGCAATAAATAAGAAAATTCAAAATTGAGTATATTTTTCCATTTATATTTTATACTCTATTCTTTCATTAGCTCATTTCAACAAAATATGGACTTATACCACTTTAAAAAATTCGCTCATATATCTAGGTGATGTATTCACTCTTATATCTAGGTGCTGATAGCTCGTTTACTCTCGAGTTGGCGACCTCCAAGCTGGTTTTATTTAACTGTCCCGATTTTCAACGGGTTCCGCGAGAACTTGTCCTGGCACCATCGCTTTTTTCTCTCATTATTTAAACAATTATGCCAAGCTTAGTTTGCTTAGCTGAAGAAAGAAAAATGGAGCCGGCATAGCTTAGCTTAAGAACTCGTAACTATATAGCGCTCTATTTATATAATGGTGGCAAAAAAGCATAGCTTGGAGTACCTTAGCTCATGTGTGCAATGGGCTTCAACCTTAAAATTAATTGGGTTTGCGCTTAAATTTGGGAAGTTTTACTAAACAAATTTTGTATTCGTCTTAGAATTCTTTAGCGAATTGATAATTAATCCTCTTAAAATTTTATTAGAAAATCTATGATGTGTACATATTTCACGAAATATTAGAGTTTTTCGGAGTTTAAGTTCTGTAATTTTCACCATAATTCGTTTTGGTATAAAATCAACAGCTTACCCTATACCATAAAATTAGTTCTACTTAATTGGTTCATGCTCCCCATAATTTGTCATGTGTTGCTCTGTTTGTAAGAACCTGTGTTGGCTAAGGTTCCCAGAAAGTGTGCTTATATTCAGATTTCCAGGAATAAAACAATAATAAGTTTTACCTAGGAGTAGATGTAACACAAGCGTCGGGATCTTATGAATATTACATCTGGTTGAATGAGATGGAAGACGAGCAACGTTTCGGAAGTAAGGAAGGTCATAGCGATAACCCCAATCCACTCTCTTCATAATGGAAATCAAAACTAATTTCTGAATACTTTCTATTCTATCAAAGTGAGACTGATAGAATGGACACCATACTTGAACTGCATATTCCTTGTGGGATCTAACGTAGTTGAAGCACAATATAATTGTACTTGGCAATAATTAAATCCATGTGTTTAATAATTGACATACAGTCGAAACTCGATTTTCCGGGATCCGATTATCCGTAAACCTCAATTATCCGTGATTTTTTTTTACACAGTCGATTTTTTTGAGTCACTACTTTATCCAGATTTTCAATTGATTAACCGGGATTTTTCATTTTTATTTTTTTCGTTAAATTTTGGCAATAGTTTTATTTCTGTGTTAAGCATATATCTACATATATATATTGTGTATTTTTTTATAAAACTGAAAAATTCGATCAACCGGAATCTTTGATTATCCGGGAAACGTTCGGTCCCGAGCATCCCGGATAATCGAGTTTCGACTGTATTTCGTTTTGGAACTACAATTGTATTATTTCGACAAAAAATTACAACAATCGTTTTGACCAAAAAATGATTTTAGCTGAACCAAAAAAAATAGTGGGTAAAAAATCTTAACCAAACTTTTAGTTTTATTATCTGCCTCAAGAGTCGAATTGAGACGAAAACACACAATAAATATTTGACCAGAATTTTGCTGTTGGTTTGACCGATCTTTAACCTAATATTGAACTACATATTAAAATACATATAAACAATTCTAAATTAAAGAGGGAGACTTTCCAATAGATAAACAGTTTTGAGCTGTTCTCGATAGTATTTACATTTGGAAAAATTCAGAATTGTGGCGTTTTTAGTTTTTTAGACTTTAGAACTGTTAACGAGAGATATTTGCGAAAATATTGAAGTATTGGCATACCAGTACTAAACTAGTCAATAGTCAACTAATATGTATATTTTTTATTTTGGATAATTTTGTAATTTATGGCTAATACGGATAATTTTTTAATTTAATCGTTCAACATTCCATAAAACGTAAATATTATCGTTCTTTACCGAAGCTTTAATGAATGCTTAGCTTAAAAGAGAAAACATTTTTGCTTGTAACTTCTTGTGACGCGTTCAAACTAAACTCTATTTTAAAATTGACCTTAATTATCGTAAATTAATATTCTCAAGTATAATGGAAAAAAAAACTTGTGGATGAGTTTCATTAACTCATATCGATACCAGGTGTGTGTGTGTATATATGAAACCGGAATTTACCAATAAATGGCGCCACCTGTCAATGTACCTTACGATAAACCGCGTCATCGGGGCTATTGTTTTCTTTTGACATCTGTAAACAATAACCAATTCATAACCATACAAGTTTCATACAACAACGCAAGATTTTACGTGTTAAAAATGTCGAGTTTTGTGCCTACATATTACGATTTGCGGACATGTGGTTTAATGAATTCAAAAGTGGCGATTTTGATGTGAGAAACGTCAAAGAAGTGGAAGACCACCAACGAAGTTGGAAGACAGTGAATTGCAAGCATTGTAACATGAGGATGACGCTCAAACGCAAAAACGCGAATGTGTCACGAGAAGCTGTCTCCATACGTTTAAAAGCCATGGGAAAGATCCAAAAGCTGGGAAAATGGATTCCGCATAAACTGAGTAAAAGACAACAGGAAAATCGAAAAAACACTGGCGAAATGTTGCTTGCCAAATACAAAAGAAAGTCATTTCTCTATGGAATTGTGACTGGCAATGAAAAATGGATCTATTTTGAGAATACAAAGCGCAAAAAGTCTTGGGTTGATCCAGGACAACCATGGATATCGACTGCAAGGCCAAATCGCTTCGGACGGAAGACAACTCTGTATTTGGTGTGATCAGAAGAGTGTGATTTATTTTGAGCTGCTAAAACCTGGTGAAACCGTAAATACTAAACGCTACCAAGAAATACGCTACCAGAATATGATAAAAGGCAACACAAAGTGATTTTGCTTCTATCACACAAAGCAAAACCGGTCAAGGAAACGTGGGAAACACTTAATTGGGAAATACTTTCACAAGCGGCTTACTCGCCAGACTTGGTTCTGTCCGATTATCACTTATTCGCATTGATGGGGCATGGGCTTGCTGAGGAGCACTTCACTTCCTATGAAAATATTCGAGAATGGCTCGACAACTGGTTTGCCTCAAAAGAAGAACAGTTTTTTGGCGTGGCATCCAAGCATTGCCAGAAAGATGAGAAAAATGAATAATTAATAATTGGCAATACTTTGAATAAAATACTCTTAACCATTATCATACGATGAACGTGTACCTTTTACTAAAAAATTCCGGTTTCATATTTACACACCTGGTGTAATGCGTGCCGCTGCTGCTTAATTAATTTTTCTATCGAATTTTTGATTTGATGCTTGTAAAATATTTCATTTTGGTCATCAAAAATTTATGTCACTTCGGCGGCTTACATTTTATGTTGTTTGTGTATGCCACAATGCCAATTAAATATGTATTAATGCATATTTTTTTTCGTTTCAGTATTTCCAAATGTACCATCAGCGCCAGGAATGTCATGCGTCGGAGAAGACCGTGAGTTTTATTGCCTCTTTTTTTAGTATTGTTTTTTATTTTCATTTTTTAATTTAAAAGTTTTTTTTTTGGTTCGTTACTAATAATAACGATAAGAATATAATAATTAAAAAAAAAATGTAAAACTTTTAAAATTAAATCCTGCTTGTACTGTAGTTGTACGTATTTTTAAACACGAGATGTGTATGTGAAATTAATCTCAAAGGAAAATACCCTTACTTACCTTAGTTTTGCCAACATGAAATTTTAGTTATTGTCTTGTATAATTAAATTTTTCAATTCGAAGCAAAACTTTAATTTCTCTTTGTAAATAATTCTGTCCACTTTTTTCAGGAAGTATATATCGGCGTGGAGCACGACGGTGGCGTAAATTATATCGAATCAATGGGCACATATTCCAAGCGAAACGGTTTAATCGACGAGCGTTTTGTGCTTACTGTCACGATCGTATATGGGGTCTGGGTCGGCAAGGATTCAAATGTATACAGTGTAAGCTGCTGGTGCACAAGAAATGTCACAAGCTAGTACAGAAACCATGTACCAATGAACATGTGGAACCCATAATTAAAGAACGAGATGTAAGTGTTGGGTGTTTGTTGTTTTTTGTTATTTTTTGTACAATATATCTGACCTCTCATTGGTTTTAGAATTTGAATGGTGAAGCACCATCCGAAGTATTACCACCAGCACCTGATTATTCAAGTGATTTACCCGAGCCATGTGATCAAGTTGCCGTCGAAGCTGTTCCAAACGTCGAAGAACAACTAGAACCAGGCACGCAAAGGCAATATTCATTGGACGATTTCGAGCTGATTCGTGTGATTGGCCGGGGAAGTTATGCCAAAGTGCTAATGGTCGAACTAAAGAAAACAAAACGTGTGTACGCTATGAAAGTTATAAAGAAGGCGCTCGTGACCGATGACGAAGATATTGATTGGGTGCAAACCGAAAAGCATGTATTCGAAACAGCATCAAATCATCCATTTTTAGTTGGATTACATTCGTGCTTCCAGACCCCAAGTAGATTATTTTTTGTTATTGAATTTGTACGAGGTGGGGATTTAATGTTTCATATGCAACGCCAAAGACGATTACCTGAGGAGCATGCTCGGTTTTATGCAGCCGAAATTAGTTTAGCATTAAATTTTTTGCATGAAAAGGGCATTATATATCGTGACTTAAAATTAGATAATGTTCTGCTGGACCACGAGGGCCATATTAAACTAACTGATTATGGTATGTGTAAAGAGGGTATTCGGCCGGGTGATACAACCGGAACCTTTTGTGGCACACCCAACTATATAGCACCGGAAATATTACGCGGTGAAGAATATGGATTTTCTGTTGATTGGTGGGCATTAGGTGTTTTACTTTATGAAATGTTGGCGGGTCGCAGTCCATTCGATATTGCTGGAGCATCCGAGAATCCAGATCAGGTAAATATATTAGATTTAACTTAATTTGAAACTAAGACTTATATACATTTTCACTTTCAGAACACAGAAGATTACCTGTTCCAAGTGATATTGGAGAAAACAATTCGAATTCCACGATCGTTAAGTGTTAAAGCCGCCTCAGTATTAAAAGGTTTCCTAAATAAAAATCCAGCCGATCGACTTGGATGCCATCGTGAATCAGCCTTCATGGATATTGTTAACCATCCGTTCTTCAAGAGTATTGATTGGGAATTGGTAAGTCTTAAATTTTTATGAATACTACAGACGTGATTTGTAAAATAGTTTTATTTTCTAAATATTCGAGTTGAACTAATATCCAAAATACTAATATAACGTGTATATATCGATGTTGTATATACATAACGAATTCGATAAATCCTTAACTAAATTAAAACTTTTTTTTATTTATTTATTTACTTAAATTTAATTTGAAATCGACCAAATCTAACCCGAAAAACTAAAAAAATATCTTGCGTGTCATGCGATTTTAGTTAGCGCAAAAAGAAGTGACACCACCCTACATACCAACTTTTGATCCAGGCGTTGATGATTTAACATCAAATTTTGATCCACAATTTACACGTGAACTGGCAGATCTTACGCCGGATGATCCGTAAGTCCTTTAATCGACTGGCGGCTGGCCTATTTTATTTAATTTTGAATGAATTTCTAGAGAGTGACAAAAATATACTCAAACAGCTCTTAATTAATTTTTAGTTTAAATGTTAGTTTAATTTGTTTAAATCAATGTAATTTTGTTTTTGTTTCGTAATTAATTATATAAATCTTAATGATGATTACGATTTACTTCTTATTGCTTTACATTATTTTGTTTGTTTTCGTTAAGTTTTTCGTTTGGTTCAAGCGATTAAACGACCAGCAATTAGGGTAACGATTTGTAATTTTTGCGTTTTTTAGCGGTTGGATAGAAATAATAGATTTTTTTTGTTTGTTTTTTATTAATGATGGAAACGGAAATTTGGTTTTTGGTATCCTTGAGTCGATAAATAACTCCTCTTACCCAAATAATTGTATATTGCTCTACTTCTCCGCCGAAATAGGTGTATTAAACTAATGTCTCTTCCGCCAAAATAAACAAACCACATACGAGAACAACCAAACGTACATATTTACTAACGCTAATTCAACTCGAATAATTATTATTAATTTCGTTTTACCAACCATTTAAAACATCAAAAAAAATCGAGCACAACAAAAACTTCACTCTATGTACAAAAATCCCGGATATTAAAACTCAACAGAATACAATTGAACAAAAAAATAATCGAAATTGCAAAAATACTAGCAAAAATTGGAAAACTAATAATATTAGTTTAATTCATTAATTAGCCTAGATTGATACACATACTGTTATAAATCCATTTTGATTATATATGTAATTAGAATAGTCAAGTGGTGTTGTTGTTTGTTGAAAGCCGTAATAATGGATTTTTCATTCCTATATTTTTTTTAAAATAAATTTTTATCTTTATTCGAAATCGAATAATAGTTTTGTGTAGTATGGAAATATTGTGTAATGTACATTACTATTAGTGTATAATTTTTGAGTAGATTTTTTCAACTTCCTCCCATACTTTTTAGTATTTCTTCAAGTAGAGGAAACCACTTTACGAATTTTATATTTCGCGCGATTTTAGCATTTCATTTTGATAACAAAAAATTATCGTTTTTTTATTGGTGTTGCTGTAACTAACAGGCAATTCATCATCAACCACTAATAATTTATATTTCAATTTCCTTTTTGATCCAAACAGCAGAAGACGACACAACGACAATTAAAGTCATAGCCAACAGCAATTTTCCATGATATGGCTTCAAAGGAAAATCATTTGTATAATATATTCCTCTTTTCTTTCATTCGTTTGTCGATGATGATATGAATCCCGAAAAACAAACTCGGGAGTCTCAAAAGAATCTCATTTATCTTTTTCTTTGGAAAATTGTTTGTATGGATAAAATGATTGCGCTGACAAATTGAATGCAACGTCATTCTTTTTTTTGTTCCTTCAATTATTTTTTTCGATCAATGGCTTTACAGGGGACTGTAGTGTGATTTAATATCGCTTTTACACATAATATTTTTTACTCGCTCGTTAACAGTACGAGTTTTTATTCAAAAAATGTTTGCACACCTGCTGTTACCTAGAATTGCAATCATAATTAATTTTCCAATATAGAACACGTGTATTTCAAATTACAAAAAAAATATCTGTTATTTTTGGCTTTTATAAAAAATAATAATTACCTGGTGCTCTTGTAATTAATTTAGATGACTAGAATATTATGGATACATATGTGTAATGCTATTTATATTTATCTATTAACGCATTTAATTGATTATTTACATGTTTCACCAAAGGATTAATATACCGACCGAGCTACAGCAAAAAAAATATATTTTTTAATTTAATTGCTTTGTGAAAAGCTGTTGTCCTAATTAGGTTATCATTAGAAAGGAGTGGTTGTATTGACAAAAACATTTGCACTTGTGTATTATTCGCACTTGTATTTCGTATCATTTGAAGATAAAAACAAAGAATTATTTAAGCACCTACAAAAATCTAAATAAATTAAATTGTACTTTTTGAGCAAACCATTGAACTGAATTGGCTTGAAGTCAAAAATTTCATACTTTTCCTGATCAATAATAGTTTGCGAAATAAAAAACCTAACATAGAACATAAATTCGATTTTTTCGATTTCCTTTCGCTAGTAATCAACTATCTTTTCACTGCAGTTGGTTTATTATTTTATGAAACATACAGCACATAAATTACACACAACCGAATCGATTTCTTTGCAAAACAAAAATATGTTAAAAAAATAGTGCTGCTCTATTAAATATACGAATAAAGCTATTATCACAAATGAAATATGGCCTCATGGCATCAATTAAAAATAGAAAATTACAAAAGAAACAATTCCCAAGGATTTTTAATTCGATTGCAGCAGTAATACGAGTTTTTGTTTCCCTACCGTTTTTAATAAATAAAAATCTGCATTGTATTTATTTCATTAACCTTTAATAACTACCAAACTTTTTTATTATTAATAATTGATTATTATTTTTATTAGCAATTTTTTGATTTTTATAAAAATAAAAAAATAGAAATTTTTCATTTGTTTGCGGATGTGTAATGAAAAATTCACGAGGAAAACATAATAAATTTAATAACATGGGAATTGATATATACATATACATAACAGAATATGTCTATGATTTGTATACAGATTCAGGAGTGAGATGCTACTGTTTTATTAACAATAGTATTACTACGTGTATACAATTAAATCGGTTGTCGACTCTCGTTCATTTATTTTGTGTAACTAATAAAAAAAAACAGAAAAATACCAATTAAAAACTAGGCTTCCAATTTGAGCAAACTGTAAAGACTACCTATCTGTATGTAGTGTGCGTTGTACAGTTAAGTCGTAACTTTAATAAATTCATAAGTCTAATTGTTCTAATTATTAGCTCTTGGAATAATTTTGACTGTTGCCAAATTAAATGACTGAGAAATAAAAAAGTTTATATTCAGGAGCAGCTTTTGATTTACGCGATCACAAACAATTTCAATAAATTACATTTTAATAAGGGAAAACATAGACTTATGTACATTTTTAAAACTGAAAGCTTGATGATTTATTATGTCTGTAGGTATTTGTATAGTTTTATCATATTATTTTAGTTGATTTTCTGGGTAAAATCCGAATTTGCTTAATTTCTATGGGTACATTCTTTTACCGCAAATTTATAATGCAAAATGATTATTATTAATGGGCAGGAATCTAAAATTTTTCAATTTTTCAGAATTTTCCATTTATACAAAAATATTCATGTTTCAATATTTTAATTCTGCCTAGCAAAGCTTTCGTTTTAAAATGTTATGCATAGTGTTTTTCTTTACCTTATCAAAAACTCGATCTATCATAAAACTGTTATAGATTTTCATTTACATTTAGTAAATAATTTAATGGTTGTTAAATGAAAAAAGGTGGACATTCTGATTTTTAATTTAATATGTTCCGAAGATTGTAAGAGAATTCAATCCAGTTTCGAACTGATGAGCTTATGATTATGAAAAAATCAATCCTCTCATCAGGCCGCGGCGACTGGACTGACTATACCACAATTTACATTCTATATATACAGAATGTCCTGTGCTTTATGTACTAGCGAATCGTACTAATACAGATAAATTCAATTACAATTTTTTCTTCTTCACGACAATCACATAAGCTGTGAACGCTAATTTTACTTTTTAATTTTTTGTTGAATGTTAATTAATTCTTGTAATTTCTAAATATGCTACCGGTCTTACGACACTTTTAAATGTGTTTTTTATTAACACGTAGAAACATTTTAGTATTTACGAATGGTAATTCAACGAAAACCGGCTAATAGACAGAATTCTATTTATTTAATTTTTAATTTAATATGTTCCGAAGATTGTAAGAGAATTCAATCCAGTTTCGAACTGATGAGCTTATGATTATGAAAAAATCAATCCTCTCATCAGGCCGCGGCGACTGGACTGACTATACCACAATTTACATTCTATATATACAGAATGTCCTGTGCTTTATGTACTAGCGAATCGTACTAATACAGATAAATTCAATTACAATTTTTTCTTCTTCACGACAATCACATAAGCTGTGAACGCTAATTTTACTTTTTAATTTTTTGTTGAATGTTAATTAATTCTTGTAATTTCTAAATATGCTACCGGTCTTACGACACTTTTAAATGTGTTTTTTATTAACACGTAGAAACATTTTAGTATTTACGAACGGTAATTCAACGAAAACCGGCTAATAGACAGAATTCTATTTATTTAATTTTTAATTTAATATGTTCCGAAATTGTGGTATAGTCAGTCCAGTCGCCGCGGCCTGATGAGAGGATTGATTTTTTCATAATCATAAGCTCATCAGTTCGAAACTGGATTGAATTCTCTTACAATCTTCGGAACATATTAAATTAAAAATTAAATAAATAGAATTCTGTCTATTAGCCGGTTTTCGTTGAATTACCGTTCGTAAATACTAAAATGTTTCTACGTGTTAATAAAAAACACATTTAAAAGTGTCGTAAGACCGGTAGCATATTTAGAAATTACAAGAATTAATTAACATTCAACAAAAAATTAAAAAGTAAAATTAGCGTTCACAGCTTATGTGATTGTCGTGAAGAAGAAAAAATTGTAATTGAATTTATCTGTATTAGTACGATTCGCTAGTACATAAAGCACAGGACATTCTGTATATATAGAATGTAAATTGTGGTATAGTCAGTCCAGTCGCCGCGGCCTGATGAGAGGAATGATTTTTTCATAATCATAAGCTCATCAGTTCGAAACTGGATTGAATTCTCTTACAATCTTCGGAACATAATAAATTAAAAATTAAATAAATAGAATTCTGTCTATTAGCCGGTTTTCGTTGAATTACCGTTCGTAAATACTAAAATGTTTCTACGTGTTAATAAAAAACACATTTAAAAGTGTCGTAAGACCGGTAGCATATTTAGAAATTACAAGAATTAATTAACATTCAACAAAAAATTAAAAGGGACATTCTGAATTACTCATTAATCCAAAATTAAAACGAATGAATAAACATTTTTTTTAACTGTTTTGTCAAATCAAGCCTAGAGTACAAATTTAATGATATGGCCAGCAAAATCTAGGACTTCGAGTGTTTCAATTTAAAAAAAAAAAAAAAATTAACAAAAGCTAAAAAAGCATTTAAATAATATTTTTAGTCCATCTGTTTCATGTGAAGCCCAATATTTTAGTTATATTTCCTTAGTTGAGTCCCTACCCAGCGTTTACATCATGCAACCTAAGCAGTTTAGGTCAAATATAGTGTATAGTCCGCGGGCTACAAATGACGATGTAAACAAGAAGAGCGTTATTATGAATAGGACGAACTCGGTACCGTTGAAAAATTGAAATCCGATTCATGGTAGTGGTGCCGCATAATCGAAAACTGTTGATAGTAACTTTTTTGATAATTTCTAGTTTATCCTTCCTGGCCAGGCCTAACATAAACTTGCTGTTTACGAAGACTTTGCTATACTTAGGTATTCGTAAACGGTACGCTAAAACAACGGTAAACGATAAATGAACGGTAAAACTGTTTTACCGTTTTAACTTTTATATATTTTAGTAAGTATAAAAGTGTTCATAATCTGTACGTTTAAACGTAACGTTTACGAACTGCTTAGATGTAACACTTACGAAAGGTTCAGTGCGAATTTCCCCATTTAATTTTAAAGAATAAAACAATTTTTTTAATAAATCTTATCTTTTATTTGTATTTTTCTAAATAAATAATGTGCCAAAACACAAGGCATAACGTGCCAAATTTGTTAATTGATCCTTCTGAAATGAAATAAAATCTTTTAATAATAGATTACATACTACATACAAATGTTACTTAAATACCTTTTTAAATATTCATCATTATGATTTTCCTGCGATATTATCGATGTGGTGCTGCTCATGCCACGAATAACCAACAATAATTACCAGAACCATGTTTATTTTTATATTTTAACATTACAACTTTAATTTGTAGAAAAAAAATGAAAATAAAACAAAGCCGCAAGATACTATATATAGCGTATTTCCTTGACAAATTTACAACAACAATTGCATATAATAAATCCCCGCAAGAATAACATTAACCCAAAAAAAAATTGGGCTTAATTAAACATAATTCTAATTCTTGGTTATGATACCTGCCACCAGAATCATAATACATAGTAAATTTATATTTTATTTCGAAAGGTTAGCTTTTGTCAATTAAATCAAATTGGCTATTTTCTTGGAAAAATAATTAACCCAAAATAATTCGAATTACATTTTGGTCAACAAAATACGCTTATAGTAGACAGCGCTCTGTGTAGAATGTAAATGATGTTGTAATAAAAACCTTTCGTAAACTGTGCGTAGACGAAACACTTTAGATGCATATATTCTTGTGCCAGGAGTGACCTTCGTTTTTGTTTTGATTTTCAATTAGGGTAAATTTAAAACTATAACGCCGCGTACTTGAAAACTACAGACAGTAACTTTTTTGGTAATTTCGCAACAGATGAACTTAATGGCGAGAATTTTTGAAAAAAGATGGGGAAAAATTAATTGTCAAGTTCTTCTGTTGCGAAATTACTAAAAACGTTACTGCCGGTAGTTTTCGTATACGGCATAAAACAGAAGAATAAGCTCTCAAATTAAGGCTATGTAGTTTTCTAGAATCTACATTTTGTGGCGACCAAGCAAAAATTTTTATAGTTTTGCTCATCTCAATTTTTTACTTTTAATGTTGTTTAATCGAGTAATTTTCTGCATTCCAGAAATTTTGCCTTTTGCCTAGTAACTAAGACTTTCTATTCGTTCCTTTGCGTCCTTTAAGAAGGTTTTTTTTTTGGTTTATGATATTGCCGAGTTATCTATACATATCAAATGTGATTGAAAATCTTTAATAAAAATGCCATGTACGTGCTCTGCACTCTGAACATACGTACATCAAAGAGTTAATAAAAAGCATTAACAAACCCAATTTTTATTACTACCATCAACATCATTTCATCCGAAATACTGAAGTTTCCCAAAGACATCTAATCTTTTATCAAATACAAAATATAAAAAAAAATCATCTGAATTTGTAGAAGATGAGAGAGATACAAGAATCATCGAGTACATAAAAATATCATAAAAAAAATTTGCATGAGTTAATTTCTAATATTTTTCTAATTTATATAAATTTTATTTTAGTTGTTGTTAAGAAATTATTTTATTTTGCATTTTCCATTTTTGTTTTTTTTACTTTTTATTTTCATATTTAAAAAAATGCGTGAACCTTAGCTAGAGCAAAAACAAGTTACGCCTCCGTTTAAGCCTCGTTTAGATTTTGATAAAGATTTGGCCAATTTCCCACCAGAATTTACCGAAGAACCGGTTGCATTGACACCAGATGATGAGTAAGTATAGATTATGTTATGTTTTAATGTTCAAAAATTAGTTTTGAATTATAATTTTATTTTTATATAGTATCTTGATAATTTTTTGCTTTTGTTTTCATAAGTTATAAAAGATACAAATTTTGAATTTCACTGTAATAGTAATAAAAATATGTCAAGATATGTAAAAAAAAATAAAATTAAAATTCACTAGGCTTTTCAGTTAAAATCGAAAATTTTAAGTTAAAGTTAACGTAACATTTTTTGAAAGGTAAATAACGTAGAGCTACAATTTTTTACAGTTCTTTTCGAGTACATATTATACTTAAATAGATGATATTATTTTTTGTAACAAAAGTTAACTAAGTTATTTGAATTGTAAATAATCCATTTCATTTCTTTTTATAAAATAGCCGAGTGATTGAAAAAATAGATCAGTCTGAATTTGAGGGCTTCGAATATGTCAACCCGTTACTGATGTCTTTGGAAGATTGCGTCTGACACCACGAGTCCTGTGAGTTGCATCCATATAATATGCAGGTTAGTTTTAGCAATTTTAATTTAAATGATTAACAAAAAACTTTTGTAATTGAGATACGTTTTAAGTCGTCACAGTTTTTTTTTTTTCAAATGTTGTAGGTAGTGCATTCATAACAGTATTTTTGATTTTAAAAATTTATTGGGTCATTATTAAGAAAAAAAAAAAAAATACGGAAAAATCGACCATCCTAAAAATAAGTTTACATTTTAAAACCATTTTTTGAAATTAACTTTGAAAACTTCAATAAAAACGGTAGCTTTTATGCTGAAATTATAAGATATCCAAATTCTAGAATCCAAAGTGATAACTGAGGTTAGCAGCTACAACAATACTTAGTAGAAAGATATTTTAAATCAACATATTTGTTCCTTCAAATCAATTCTCACTACCACAGATCTTTTTAGTCGACCTGCCCAAATTTTTTCTTGTGTAGTTGACTTTGTTATAAGTTGTTAAGCACACACAGTTATTCTTTAAAATGATCACAAATAATTTGCGTCCCAAGATGACCTTCACAAACGTCTTTCACATTAATATTTTGCTGGAAGATTCATTTGCTTCACTTTATAGATAGATATTCTGAAAGCAATGTTATTGCTTCCGATTTCTGGAAATTTGTCCAAAAATATGTCCTGTGTAATATCTGAATCTACCAGGTGTGTAAATGTACCTTTCGAAAAACCGCGTCATCGGCGCCATGGTTTTCTTTTGACATCTGTCAACAACATCCAATTCATAACTATGAAAGTTTCATAAAATAACGCATGTTTTTTACGTGTTAAAAATGTCGAGTTTTGTACCTACATATTACGGTTTGCGGGCATCGTTGATTTTTTGTTATCATTTGAAGAAAGCCACTGCAGAATCACATCGAATGCTTGTCGACGCTTACAGTGAGCATGGTCTTGGTAAATCACCATGCTACGCGTGGTTGAATAAATTCAAAAGTGGCGATTTTGATGTGAGAAACGTCAAAAAGGGGAAGACCACCAAAGAAGTTGGAGAACAGTGAATTGCAAGCATTGTAACATGAGGATGACGCTCAAACGCAAAAACAACTCGCAAGATACAAAAGAAATCATCGAATTGTGACTGGCGATGAAAAATGGATCTATTTTGAGAATCCAATGTGCAAAAAATTTTGGTTTGATCCCGGACAACCGTCGACATCGACTGCAACGCCAAATCGCTTTGAACGGAAGACAATGCTCTGTGTTTGGTGGGATCAGAAGAGTATGATTATTTTGAGCTGCTAAAACCTGGTGAAACCGTAAATACTAAACGCTACCAACAACAAATGATCAATATGTATCGAGCTTTGCCTGAAAAACGATCAGAATATGATAAAAGGCAACACAAAGTAATTTTGCTTCATAATAAGGAACCATCACATAAAGTAAAATCGGTCAATGAAACGTTGGAAGCACTTAATTGGGATCGATGTGGAATGGGCTTGCTGAGGAGCACTTCATTTTCTACGAAAATGGCTCGGTAACTGGTTTACCTCAAAAGAAGAACAGTTTTCTTAGGCGTGCCATCCACGCATTGCCAGAAAGATGGAAAAATGTATAACTAGTAATGGGCAATACTTTGAATAAAATACTCTTAACCATTATCAATACGATGAACCTGTACTTTTTATTAAAAAATTCCGGTTTCATATTTACACACCTGGTATACTCATATTTGGTTCATTCCTCTGATTTTCAGAAACACATTAATGACAATTAATGAACAGCTTCTTTACGTCGGGACATTACACTCAATTGGGGTCAAAATATCTCGGTTCTTAAAAGTATTGTAAAATATTCATTTGGACTCCGCAATTTGTTAATTTCCAACAAATCCAAAATACTTTTATGATATACACACAAAATACTTTTATCATACACAAAAATAAGTTTAACTAAATCGTATAACTATAAAACTATATCAAGTAGAGATTATTTTTATGTTATTTTTTCCCTTTTTTATTTTTTTTTTTTAGTTTTGAACAATTTATATTTATTAAACACAAAAAGAAACATTTAATTTTTAAGCAATTTATTGTAATATTAATTTTTTAAAGCTATATGGTGATGATTCTAGCGATTATGATTCTGTTGTGGATGATTTAAGTATTCTTCATTTACCTCCTCCACCATCCAAAAGTCTACTTCAGCACATGTTTTGCCTTCCATTGAATTAAACGAATATTTAAAAAATAAAAAATGAATAAAAAAATTTAAAACAAAAAATTAATTTAACAAAAAATATATAAATAAATAAGAAATTATATTTAAAACAAATTAAATAAAATTATTATGTTAATGAGTTATACAAAAAAAAAAAATAAAAATAAAAATGAAATTAAATTATAAAAACAAAAAACATATTAACAAAATCATATAGTTAAATTGCACCGCGAAAAAATTAAATTTATGTATTATTAATTAATTAATTATTATTATTATGGTTACATTAAATTTAAAAGGGAAAAGCAAAAATTAAAACAACAAAAAATTAATAATATTAAAAATAAGTAACAAAAAGAAGATACAATTTTTTTTATTTAAAAGAAAAAAACAAAAATATTATTTTTTAAATACTTTTTTTATTGTTTTTCTTTTTATTATGTTATACTTACATATATATTAGTAGCTAGAGAAATTAGATTTTTATTTTTAATTAATGCTATTTTTTTTATAATTAAATGACAAAAACAATTTTTTTTATTTTGCAAAACATGAAAAATTTAAATGAGACGTGAGATGTAATTTTTCTATATATTTATTTACTCGTGTTACAAAAGAAATATGTTTGTATATATACAAAATTTAGCAAAAATGGGTTTGGGGTGAGTTAAATTGGTGATGGTGTGGCTTGGGCGATTATTAATCGACAAGATTTTCTATTGTACATGCTATGCTTATTATACTCTGTGCTGTGTTGTAATGGTTGTATTTGAATTATTGCCGGAATTAAATTGACAAAAATCATTAATCATAATGATTTGGCGGTGGCGTAGGGGTGAATAATAAAAGACGACGATGAGATTTCCATTTTGTTGTTGTGTTTTAGGTTAAGGCCATATACTATTACAAAATGGTAAAAATTTTATTTTTTATATTATATCTGTTTACAGTTGGAAATTTAGGAAGGGGCACTATAAAATCTGGAACTTGATACGTGTGGCTTACAATTTTAGGATATGTTTAAATTTATTTATGTTTAAACTAAATCCATGTTTTGTAAAATTATCTAATTCGAAGTTGACGTCGGTTGAATTACGATTTTCGCTTTTAGTAAAATAAATATAAATTGCCTTAGGCGGTTAGCCACACAAACAATTTTAATGTTTGGATCTAATTTTTCACGAGTATGTGACATTAATAAATTCAATGGATATGGCTCAATCCAGCGCATTGAGGTGTAACAAAAAAAAAATGCGCCAAAGCCTCGAAACATTTCTCCAAGAAAGGCCGTTGACCGTTGGCAATAAGATTATGTTTATTAACTTAGATCGATTAAATATTTTTGGGCACCCACTTCTTGAAAATGCTATTAATTATTTATTTACTAACTTCGTTCAAACAATAAATTTCACAAAAGATTGACATTGATTGATTCTCAAGATGGATGTGGTTTTTGCCTTGGTAAACTAGAAATCGATTGGAACTAGTTTAAGTTTTATTTAAGGGTTTCCATTGCTTCTATTTGTTTCTTGTGTAGAGTGCAGATTTATTTGAGTCTACTAAACTTTATAAATTCAATTTTCATATTTATTCTTTTATGCTTTGATATATGCAATAAGAAATACGCAATTATCTTGCTAGATTTACCACTAGAGAAGAAAGCACAGCTTATTTCAGGCGATTCGCGATTTTAAAGTTCGTTGCTTCTAACTTAGGAATCTATTCTAGCCGAATTAGGGATAACAAGTGTATTTTACCAATGAAATTCAAAATTTCAGAGTTACACTAAGAGGACGTAATAATGTTAAACAAATTTAACTTAAAGGATTCACTGTACTTCAAGATAAATGAAGTTGATGTTGCTTTTAAAGCTTAGAAATAACCTGTTAACCTTTATCGATTTCTGATGCCACTTTCTTTTAACGTTATAATAATATTTAGAAACCCCTTGCAGCAAGTTCATTAAATCACAACTTGAAACTATAAGCAAAAAACATTTTCGCAAAGAAACATAAGATGTGCTGTTTAAAATTAGCAGCAATATAATTTTCGTTTCCAAGTTCAACTTTATCTAATTAACATTCCTTCTCACGCACACATCCTTTATACTATTGTTAGACATTCCGTTTTGTGCATATCGCAACCACTACCATTAATAATTTATACACCACAAAAACAAAACCGGAAAAAAAAATTAAATTGTTATTCATTGTGATAAGGAAATAAAATGAAATTTAATCTCATTTAACTTTTTTAGGTTTTTTTTAAACATATTAATTTGTACAATTACTATAATTTTTTAATTAAGTTACAAACATTTATTAATGGCAGCTTCATGTTAATTTCGATATAATGGCGATAAACAAAAAACAAATGTTAATAATTTATAGTGAAAAAAAAAAAAATTTAATTAATTAACTTTAAAAAAAAAATATTCCAATTTACATCAGTACTTAAACTACCTAAAACTACTACTACTAATAAGTTAACGATTTTTAATAATGAAAATCAAAATCATGCACACACATTTTTAAAAACAGAAATTTTTCTATTTTTTATGTATATTGTGGTATTTGGTAACAAATTTCTATTTCTATAATAAATTTAAAAAGAAAATAACAATATTTATAAATTATAAAATAAATTTATGAGACGAGATGGTTTAAGGCAGGATTATTAATTCTTTTAAGTTTACAATAAAACTGTAGGCTAGAATTTATTAATATAAGTGTTGATTGTTATGTGAATGTACATTATATGACCGAATCCCAGTCACTTGCAATGATAAAGTATTAACATATTTTTTTTTTATATATATATATATATAGAACAGTATTATTATTTTAACCAAAAAAGTGTTAATAGATCAAACCCTTAAAGAGTGGGGAAGCGCCTTTCAAATCACATACTCACATATACACAGGAACGATATTTAAAAATTATAGACTTTTTACTTTTGTTTTAGGCTTTATTATTCTGATGTTGCCAATGCCTTAATTTAAAACCATGTTGTGAATAAAAGATTTAAATAAAAATCCCGAGCTCCAATAATACCTTCCCCAAAATTTATTTAAGATATAAATATCACAAGTTTTTATTTTATACCATAATTTTTATTACTTTGGAAAAGATCCTAGTTTTATTGTTTAAATAAAATTATATCACATACTTTTTAGTTTTATTTGCAATTCACAAAAAAAAAAAAAAATCTTTAAATACATCGTTTATAGTAGATTGATTTTAAATAATAATTAAGCCGTTTATTTTGAAAGAGGTGTAAGTCCATTTTTCAAAAAATTAAGTTAATGATAACAATAGACATATGTTAGTATAATTTTTTTTTCAGTAAAGAAAATATACATTTAATCAAAATAAAAAAATTAAATCCCTCATACTTGGGAAAAAACCGATTCTCAATTCTTTCATTATCTGATTTTAACAAAATATGGACTTACACCAATTTCAAAATAAACAGCTGAATTAACAAGAAAAAGCTACTCAATAATTAAAAAACAAATTAAATCAAATTCTAACTTTTAAACAAATATAAATAAATTATTAAAGAATATATAACAGAACCCTGATCCTAAGAATTCTTTTCATTAGAATTCTAGAACATGGTTTCCTCTTACTATAATTTTTGTACTATTTAATGTTATATACTTTTTTATTAATTTCTTTCTTACCTAATTTTTTACTGTTACGTATTATTATTAATTAATTAGTTAATTTATATTTATCGTTGTCAATTAAACACTTAAATAAAAAAAAAACAAATTTATAAAAAATCTTTAAAAATAAAATTAACTAAAAATACAAAAAAAAAAATAACAAAAAGTAAATAATAAATTATATATAAATATTATTATTATTAAAAAAAAAAAAAATAACATTTAATAAGAATTTATTATTTATTATTATTATAATTATTATTAATTACTGATTACTATTAAACATATATTATTATTATGATTATTTTTCTCTTTAAAAAAAAGAAGAAAAAATTTAAAACAACAAAAAAATATTATTATAAAATGATTAATTAACAAATTTTAATAAAAATTTATTCGAAAAAAACAAGTAAATAAATTCTGTTTCGACTTTTATTTTAGGTATGAACATTTTGGTGCCAGGTAAAATTCATAAGAAAACTAAATAGTGAAACATTATGTGAAGATGTTCCATTGTAATTTATTAAACTTGCAAATCCAAACTATTTGTATTGTTGATTTTGTTTTTAATTATGTGAAACGACGGCCTATTACAAATCCATTTTCTGTAAGTACTTTTCAAATTCCAAACGAAATTTTTGACAAAGAGTGTCAAAAATCGAGCAAGGAACCAAATCTTCTTCGATTGGGCTGAAAGAAATAATTCCCTTCATATTTTTTAAGTTCCAAGGTTTGAGGATAATGATAATTTTTACATCAAATGGAATCTATCCTATGTTTTTTATTCGCTCCCGATAGCCGTCATTTTTCTATACCTAATTTAAATTTTATGCGCTATTTATTGGTAAACTATATTTAACATCAAACTGTCATTTTTAATTCAATTGTTTAGCGAAAACTTTTTATATGATGGCTCTTGATAGCAGCTATCGAGAGAGAATAAAAAAACGCATCTCTAAACGACATTTCAATTTACTTTTGAAACATTACAAGTATTTGTCATAGGGAGAAGAAAGTTATATTTGGATTTGATTAAATTTCTAAAAATAAAAAGAGCTTTAATTGTAAATCTTGATATATGTTTCTGGTGTGCTACAAAGGAATTTTCTAATTATTTATTAATTTATTGTATTATAGAAAATTACAATAATGAACTTTAGAGGATCGTTTATGAATAAGTTAATGAACAGCTTTAAGTTTGCTGCTAGTGACTCCTAGATTTGGGTAGTATGGTTAATTGTACTGAATTGTTGGGTTTTTGCCTTGTCGATCAAGGTTCGAATTACTGGATTGTTTCTAAAGTTACATGTTGAACCGAAACATGACCGACCGAGTTGTGTTCTGAAGATTGACTGAACGAACCTTTCAGATGAAAGTTACACGTGTTTTCTATTTTGTGACCGAGATGACGTTTAAATGTCAAACTGTATAAAAACAAATTTAAACTAAACGAAACCAACACCTCTAGTAAAATATACACTCCTTCATCTGTCCAAAAATTTCTTTTTTAAACTCATTCTGTGTTTTGTACTTCAATTGATGATTTAATCTTCTAACTTCTAACCTAGAAATAAACTTGTGAAATGTCATTTCAGTCAGTTCGAAGTTACATGTTACATCGAAAATTAAAACCTGCTCAACCAACCTAACATTAACTGACTGACTCGGTCATCATTTCAGTCACAATTTCGGTTGGGTTGAAGTTTACATGTTAGAATTTTCGTTAAGTTTCAGTCGGTCAATATTTCAGTTCAACATGTAACTTCAATATGTAAACAAAACATTTCGATTTATCACAAACGTATTTATTTATTGAACTCAAAAAATTTATTCAACACAACATAATTTATTAACAGTAATTCATAAAATCACTTTTGTCCACGACTAACGTATAATATACTCATTATACGTTTATTTCTTCAATTATAACGATATTCATTATTCACTGCTAGTTTATCTAGCAGCCCCTTCTTTCATTATTCACTACTACCAAGTATAAATTTCATTTTTGAAATTTTATCTAGTAAGTAGTCTCTTGCCACTTTCATTATTATTAAATTGAGACGTCAAAATGTTGATGAAAATTATTTTAGGTTTATTTAAAGAATTTGATAATGAAATACAATTTTTTATCGGCCGTGGACAAAGTATCGTATTCTACTCGCATATAACAGCTGTTATTCACTCAGATGATTATCATTATATGCTTGTTGAATATTATACTATTATAATATTCGCACAAATTTTACTGATCACTATTAATTTTTATCCACGACTAACGTGTATTATACTCATTATACATTTGTTTCTTCAATTATAATGATATCGATTATGCACTGCTAATTTATCTAGTAGTCTCTTTTTCCATTATTCACTACTACCAAATAAAAATTTCATTTTTGAAATTTTATCTACTAGTCTTTTGCCATTTGCATTGTAATTAAATTGAGTCGTCAAAATGTCGACGGAAATTATTTTAGGAATATTTAGGGATTTGATTGTAACAATATTTTTTATCGGTCGTGGACAAAGTATCGTATTTTACTCGCATGTAATGGCTGTTATTATATGAGCCGTTCAGTGCACAAATCGATTAACTCCCTAAAACAAAAAGTTGAGAAATGCGATGAAATAATGTGCATTGTTTTTACATTCAATGTAAATTGTATGTAATATTATTCAATGGCCAAAAACATTTTGTCGTTTAATGGTGTTAATCTTTATTATTCAGGAAATTTATTATAAATATAAAAAGCTATGACTATACCAAGTGCTTTGACACTTAAATTTAAGATTTTTCAAAAAGTGGAGTTAAACGATTTGTGCACTGAACCCATATGCTTGTTGAATAATATACTATTATAACACACTAATTTACTTTTTTATTTTTCATTCTTAATTCACTTTTTAATCTTTATACTATCGCTTTCCAAATTCTAATGATCTAATTCGATCTCGTTTGCTTTTTACAATATATACCGAAACCAAAACTTCCACAAACTTCATGACTTCTCCAGTAAGAATAGTCTAGAAACACTTAGAATAGGTTTATCATGGAAAATTCCATTTTAGTATAGTAAACTATATGCTATTAAATAACATTCTATTTATTTTATTAAATAACTTATTCTATACTGTATCATTACCGCTCACCTAAGCTTGTTTGTCCCGAACAGAACCCACAACACTTCCTCTCTATAGGGCCAGCCTCTCTAAATGCACAACCTTCGGTGTACCTGCTTGCCCTGTAGGATTTCGTCCATATAGGCTGCAGTTTCGACGCAGAATCCTCTTGCCGGTTGTGAAGCCACACTAATTGTCCTTCCAAGAATCCCCAGCCACCTGCCCAAATGTCACACCGAGTCTTCCACCATTCGCCCGACACTCACACAACCCGGCAATTCTTATTCACTATCTGCTTAAACTGATATTTATTGATTTCCTCTACAGTTGTTTCTGACTTCGGTGGCAGCTCTTCTCGATGACTAACTGTTACCTGCCTTACCGTAGCATTTCGTTGAATTCAAGTGGCAGCTTGATGTTGTTGCTATTTAATACACCTCGCCCAAAATCCAACACGAAAATGTTCACCCTCATGAAGTCCATCCGCAAAATGATTTCGTCGACAATATCTGCGACCAGAACTGCATTTGGTAAAAGAGTTTCACCCATCCTTATGTTCACGATCTTTTTCCCTTTTATCATTGCACTATCGCCATTTGCCATTCTTAATTTCAACCCATTAAGCCTGGTTTCCATTATGAAACATTTACTGACAGTATTTTTTACTGAATAAAAACATAAAAGTCGGAAATTTCATTGAAATGACACAGATCATTTTTTGTTTTTATTTTTTTTTGAAAAATTGCATTAAAAAATTGAAATATTTTTCCAGTACTGAAAAAATATACTTAGTTAGTAAATTTTGTCAGTATACTATAAAAATGTCAGTATACTATAATAATTTTTTCAGTACTTTAAAACTGGAAAAGTGTTTTTTTTTCTCTCGCACAGCACGCGAATATATATTTTTATCCCATTTTGTTTATACTGTCAGTAAATATTTCATAATGGAAATCAGGCTTTAAGCAGCTGCACAGTTCCTCCGATCAAGTCTTCCCGAACAATCATGTGAGTTGCTCCAGTATTCAGCGTAATAATACACTTCCACCCTCAACATCGCCCCTGATTGTTATCCTGCTACCGCCTCGTGTGACACTTGTAACAGGGATGTATGTTATAGGGCAGCCAGACGGTGAAGCCAGTTTCTGTTCCTTCAAACTGACTTGTAATCTTCCCACCTTTCCGACTGTTACCATTCTTTCATCCGATGCCTGCTCTACGCTGGGTGCTCTTTTCAACTATAAGTTGCCGATCTTTGCCGTTTCTCTCTGCTTTTCAACAATCTTGTGAGATGTGGCCAGTCTTGTTACATACCCAACATTTTAGCTCGCTGCCTCTAGACCTTTGTCCGGACCGTTCGACGCTCGCCTGGATAAAAGATGGCGATCTTTTTCCTCCTATTACTTTCCGATAGTCTCTTGAGATGTGACATAACTTGTGACATTCAAACACCTATGTAAGCCTGCTGCTTCCGAATTTTGGTACCATCCGCTCGATGTACCCGTTGGTGTCTAAATTCATTTGGCGCCTAAATAATGACGGTCATAGATGTCAACGGTTTCCGCCAATGTCACTTTATGTGACAACATCACCGCCCTTCGTGTTTCTGGATCTCGCATGCCGTCAATGAATGCGTCGACTTTAAGCCATTCCATGTAATCGGCCGACGCACTTGTATGTGCTAGATGCATTAGACGTTAGTAATATAATGTTTTAAAGAAAATACAAACAAAAATAGAATGAAATGATTCCAAAATGAAAACATTATTGTGTGAAAAAGAGTAAATAAAAATTAATTTTATTTTGTCTTGTCATTTGAATTTAATGTCTCTTCGTGTAGAAGAGACAGTAATTCAGTTGTTTGGTGTGTTGTTTTGCGTTTTGAGTTTGTTCGCGTTTGAACTAATCTATGCGACGGAGAACACATTTATCCGTGTGCTAATGCGTCAGCGGCCACATAGTTATAATTCACAGATTGTAGTTAGGTTAGGTTAGGTTGGAGTGGCTGCTTACGCACACTTAGACCGGTGACGGTCCATTGTGATACCACAGGATGTATCCCCTTTTACCCCTATTGGAACCATTTCGAGCTACTTATGTAGCGTAAGACGTCCCGCACTTTACTGTTTTCGAGATCCGAGAGGCAGTCCATCTTGAACTTACCTAAGTGTTTGTGCCTTCTGAGAGCCAATGCTGAACACGAGCAAAGGAAGTGGACCAACGTCTCTTCCTCCTCTTCGTCCAAGCAGCTTCTGCAGAAGTCATTAGCCTCCAGACCCAGCCTTCTTGCATGTTCTCCAAAAAGGCAGTGTCCCGTGAGAATTCCTACGACCGTTCTTAATTCACGTCTGCGTAAGGATATTAATGCCCTAGTGCGCCCCAAGTCCAGCTTTGGCTAAACTTGTCTTGCAACTCTACAGGTGAGGGTGTTAGACCACCTTTACCCCGCTGAGGATAGCGCCTGCTTCCCAAGTGCTTGTCTCAGCGCTGTAATAGGCCTCCCCAGACTTGCCCTTTCCGGTTGCAGCTGGAGAGTCGTACCATGCCTAGCAAGTTCATCTGCCCTGCAGTTCCCCATGACGCCCGAGTGATCTGGGACCCAGACTACCTGGATATTGAAATGCTCACCCATCTCATTTAGAGATGAGTGACAACTCAACGCCACCCGTGACGCCAAAGACACCGATTCTAACGACCGGATCGCCGCTTGACTGTCCACATAGATTGTGATATCGTCTGAGGATAACACATTATGTTTCAACCACGTCATGACCTCCTCAATCGCTACGACTTCAGCTTGGTACACGCTGCAGTAATCAGGGAGACGAATAGAAATGTTTACATTTAATTTGTCACAGAATACTCCAGCTCCTACTTTGCCGTCTAGCTTGGAGCCATCTGTGAAGAATTGCAACGCTTTGGTTTCCGATAACGGTCTATCCCTCCAGGATTCCCTTGAAGGGAAGGAGGTCCGAAATCGCTTCTCGAAGCGTAGAGTAGGTTTAATATAGTCAAGATTCGCCAGCTCATCCTTCAACGATCTAACAATAGTGGAGTGTCCTATACTAAGACACCTCCGCTGAGAGACGGCTGCAAGTCGTACAGCCGTATTTTCCGCCATCTGTTTGCCAAAAATGTCGACCGGAAGAAAGTGCAACATAACCTCTAAGGCACTTGTCGGTGTCGACCTCAATGCCCCGCTAACAAGCATACAGGCTGTTCTTTGCACTCTTTCAATCTTACTTTTATAAGTTACCTTGTCCAGAGCTGGCCACCAAACACCCACCCCGTACATGAGTACAGGTCTCACTACAGCGGTGTAGAGCCAGTGTACCAGCTCCGGCTTCAGACCCCATCTATGACCAACGGCCTTCCTACAGGAGTACAAAGCAATAGTAGCTTTGTTTATTCTCTCCAACATGTTGGGCTTCCAACTAAGCTTACTGTCCAAGATAATGCTCAGATATCTAGCTCTGTCAGTAAAAGCAAGTCTCGTGGCATTTAAGGTAGGAGGGACAACTACCGGGATTTTGTATTTCTTATTGAAGAGTACCAGCTCTGTCTTGGACGGTTTATTACCAAGTCCACATTTGCCAGCCCATTTCGTAACGATGGTAAGCGCATTCTGCAATACGTCTACAATCGTGCCCAGGAATTTCCCGGTAACAGCTAAAGCTACGTCATCTGCGTAAGCGATAACTTCAATACCCTCTCTCGCCAATTCAAGTAGTAACTCGTTTACCACTATGTTCCAGAGAAGAGGGGACAGAACCCCCCTGCGGGGTTCCCCTAGTTACTCGCCTCTTGATGGTGGAGTCCCCCAACTTCGAGCTAACAATCCTGCTTCCCAGCATATAATTGATTAACCCTATCAGAGGAACGTCCACCTCCAAAAATGACAATTCCTCCTTGATTGCCTCCGCTTTCACATTATTAAAGGCGCCCTCTATATCCAGGAAAGCCTCCAAACAGAATTCCTTCGAACTAATCGATTTCTAAATCGTACACACCAAGGCGTGCAGAGCAGTGTCCACAGATCTACCCTTTGTGTACGCATGCTGAGACGATGCCTACTTCCTGGCACCTATTTTATCTCTGATGTATACATCCAGCAGCCTTTCCAAGGTTTTCAAAAGAAAGGATGATAGAGTTATTGGTCTTAGGTCCTTAGGATAGACATGTGAGCTTTTCCCCGCTTTCGGTATAAACACCACTGATTGTAGTTAATTCTATCCACAAAATCACACAATATTTTATATTCTTCCATTCTCTGATCCTTTAATATATTTAACAAGGACTTTCCATATAAAAGTGGGAAATTATTTCTTATGTTGTTATCTTCAACAGTGTTATAAATCTCACAATTAGGTGTAGTTTCAAGTTCTAAAAGGAATTTAAATTGTTTGTTAATCTGGTTTGAGAAGAAAGATGATCTTGGAGAAGAGCAAATTTGTTTATAAAAATGACCGGATGAATTACACATCGATGTGTAGATTTCCTTCCACTTATTATTAATAGATCTAGAGATATCATTAAACAGATCTGTGAGAGTGGGTTCATTATCAAGAAAGTGAGTAGGAGAAAAAACTGCTTTTATGCTAAACCATCTGCTATGGTATTTCCTTTTAAGCTATAGTGACCCGGAAACCAATGAATGACAAAATTTTTAATTTGATTATGGCCGGCAGCGCCAATAATTTGGTTTTCATAGTGTCTATTTGTATAGTGTAATAGAGCCGTTTTTAAGGAAATAAAAGCGCTTTGATAGTCAGTAATAATGATAATATTATTGTTTTTGATAATTAATGATATGGTAATTCCAATTTTGATAGCAATGGTTTCAATATTTTTAATATCAGTAGGGTTATTTAGTTAAATGGCAAATTTCCAATTTTTATCCTCAACGAAAATTCCAATTCCGGCTTTATTGTTCACTATGGAGCCATCTGTGAAAATGTTTGCAAAGTTATTATATTTATTAATTTCAGCCATAGATAACGCATATTGTTCAGAATGGTTTAAAAGATTTTTGTTTGTGATTTCTTCAATACTTGTTATAATGCTAAAATTAGTGGGAGAAGTTTTTTTTTATGAAATGGTTTAATTTTGGAAAGAAAAGAATAGTTATAAGTCATTAAATTTAGGAAGAGATCTATTGCATTTAATGTCGATACCGATTTTGAAATTTTTATATAGATTTTTGTAATATAAATTAATGATTTTTTAATAAAATCCAGGTCTGAAGATGTTTCTAGGGATTCAGATAAGACAAGCATTTTTAATAGATTGACAGATTTTAAGACCTTTTTTATATTTGGTGTCTGATTTAATGATTGCTTTAAAAATATTGATCATTTTTTCAGGATTTACACCTCCATTGAAATGAGTGAGTGTTTTAAGTAAGTTAATGGAATTGGAAATATTTGCTTTTAAGTTTGTGTAATGATTTGATGTGAAAGTCTGTTAGTTAAAGTTGTACCCAGTATTTTAGTAGTTAATCTTTATTTTATATAGATATTATTAATTTTTAAATTTAGAGTGCTAATTTGTAATTTTAAAGATTGTAATTTATCCGTTAATGAGAGTAAAGTAGAATCTGTTATTAATTGTAAGTTATCATGATTATTGTGTTTGATTATCTCTTTGTATAGGGGTTATTAATGTCGTGTATGAAGTGGTATAGATATTAAAAAGGGTAGGACTCAAATAGCTAACCTGAGGAATACCTTTATTAGTGTAGTGGATGGAAGCATGATTGATATTTTGAATAGAAATAATTCTATTTGTTAGAAATTGAGAAATCCAATGTGTAATGTTACTAGGGAAATTGAGATTTTTAAAGATACATTATCAAATACATTACATTATCAAAAGCTTTGGAGATGTCAATATTAACTAAAACAATTTTTTTGTTTTGTTGTTTGAGGGAGTTGATGAAATTAAACATTTCAACAAAATAGTCAGTGATACTTTTGTTTTTTCTAAAACCAAAATTGTAATAGTTAAGAATATTATTGGAGGTTAGATGATCATTAATTCGTTTTAAGATGAGTTTATTGAAGATTTTTGAGAAAATAGGTAACAGGCAAATAGGACGGTAGTTAATAATGTTTCTATCATCTCTCCCCTTTTTCAAAATGGCAATTATATATGATGTTTTCCATTGGTAGCACGTCAATTCTGCGAAAAAACAATCCATACACACAAAAAAATAAAGGGTCACCACAACACCGAATCGGTGTTACATAGTGTCCCACCGATCGGATATTTAAAATTTAAATCCAATCGGATATTTGAATAAAAATGACATAAAATACATTTGGATAAAAACTTTTACACCGCATAAAAACCAAACAGAAATATTCATGTTTAGGAACACACCGAAAGGTATATTTTATTAGGAAAACAACGGAAGGTGTATTTTATTAAATCCAAAAGAAGTTTTTCTATTATCTTTTCGGATAATTAAAATAATTTATCTCTTGATGCGTGCTTAATTTTATTCGGTTGGGCAAAAATAAAATACTTTTTCGGATAAAAAACAAATTAACACCGCATATTTTTTTGAGTGTAGAAAACACAATTCAGTGAAAACGACAGTTCGTAGAAAAACAATTCGTAGAAAACACAATTAAGTGAAAACGACAATTCTAGGAAAACATAATTTTGCGAAATGCAATTCTGATAAAACGACAATTCGTAGAAAACGATAATTCTTAGAAAACACAATTTAGAGAAAACGGAAAATCAGCGAAAAAGGCAATTCTGAGTTTTTAAAATGAAAAAAGGCAACTAATCTAGATAATCAAAACAAATCTATTTTTTTATTTTTGTGTAAATTTTTATAGTCTTTTAATTAAGTAGTAGATAATTCAATATATAAATTCATTCATTTTAAATTTTAATTAAATCATTCACTTTGGTCATTCATTACAAAATGCAAATTATGTGATATGCCACGTAAATATGATAAAATTTCTAATTTATCAAATGACAACACCACTCTTTTTAAACGCTCGTTATGATTACGATATTTTCGACGCACTGCTTTTGGATTTTCTCCTGCTACGTTTTACTCTATTTGAAACTCAGTTAAACTTTGTTGGTTTTTAATTGCAGTGATAAAACACCAAATGGTGGGGTTTTTTCCACATAATTGATTAAATCCATTATGCCATCCTTCAATGGCATTATTTGTGCGCAGCTCATCGTTTAAAACACAATTGTAAACGTTCCAAGCATTAATTGAATAACGTGGGCAGCGACGATGTGGCGGTTCTAAAATCCATCCTACCAATATAAAAATCTTCTATATAATCTAAAACGGCTTCAGCTTTTGCAGGTAAATATTTGCTTATCGCTTCAAAAGCTTCCACTACTTTGTGTGGTGGAACGAAAACCAAACCCAAAATCATTTTTAGCTTCATGGCAATTTCAGAGTTGGTGTTGTACTCCGTTTTCAATCCTTCATCACAAATTTTGCGCCAAATACTTTGACTTAAATGAAATAAACAGAATTTATTTTCCACATCTCCAAATATTTCTTTTGTAGCCTTTATAATAGCAATTTCGAAATCGGTCATAATAATTTTTGGATTTAATTCTGGTGCAATTAATTTTAGTGCTTGAAACATATTTTTATATATTGCTGTATCTTTTTTTGGTAATAAACAAAACACCAACGGTACAAGTAGATTATTTTTCAAACCGTGAATACTGAATAATTGATAAAAAAGTTTGGGACATGTAGCGAACGTCCCCGTCTATGAACCATTCATTTGAATTTCTTAAAATTTCTAAATTTTGATGCGTGGTAAAAATTAAAATTCTGTCCGAACGTTACCTGAATCATATAACAAAAATAAATCACCTTTCAACGTCAACTTGTACTGTTCAAGTAGTTGGAGATCTTCTCTGTTCTTCACGTTAGGGGAGCAGCTTTGTCGTTGGCGTTGAACTTTTCGCTTCAAACTAGAAATTTTCGGCATTTCAGGTGCATTAGCTTGCACTGTACTAGTTGTTGCTTTAGCTACTATCGCTTGTGTTGTTTCAATAGTATTGGAGGCATCAGTTCTCATTGTATGTAGAATTGTTCTACATTCCACATTAGCAGCATTAGCCGTATGATTATGGCTTCCAGATAAAAAAACTAGTTCCTCATTTTCCAAATGCAGACGAATTTTACAATTCTTTTCATTTTCCACACACTTCCAATAAACCTTATTTTTATTTTTTTTTCATAATAAAACGAATAACCATTATATACTAATAATCTTTTATTTTTTCCGTATAAGAAAATATTAGTGACATGTTTTTCAAACAATGTAATAATACTAATTCGTAAACCATTCGTAACCCCAATTTTTCGCGCGAAAAATTTATTCTAAATAAATTTGCAACGATTTTTGTTTTCTTTGAATTGCGTTTTCTATGAATTGAGTTTTCTCTGAATTGTGTTTTCTTTGAATTGTGGTTTCTACGAATTGTCGTATTCTACGAATTGTTTTGCTATGAATTGTCGTGGATCCTTTCCATTTTGTATAGGGTAAATCTGATTTTGCCAGATGTTATTAAAATAATTTGTAATAATATTGATAAGGTTAAGATTAGTGGAAACTAATTGTTTTGTTCCAAGACTTTTTCTGTTCTCTTCTGATTGTTAATTTAAGTTAATTTGTTAATTAAAGTTCTTGTACAGATTTTTTTAATTCAATAGCGGTAAAAATGTTTTTTTTTTAATTATAAATTAGTTGTTTGTGTTTTTTAATGTTCTATAGTCTCTGTATAAGATCATTCCACCAAGGTTTAGGTTTGAAAGTATTTTTACTTGTGATAATAGAGGTGTTTTCAGAAATTAATTTTTCTAGATGTTCTTCAACATTACATTTATCATCAATAGAATTTAGATCAAAATCTTTCAATACTTTTGACCAGTTTGTGATTTGTTCTTTTTGATAATAGTTTAGTTTAAAGTCAATAAGTAATAGAAGATGGTCACTTCCTAAATTAATAGGATCAATTCTCCATGAGAGTTTTTCAATTAAATTGATTGAAAAGATCTTGTCTTGTGTGAGAGCCGTCATTCAATAAAAAGACATTATTAGCAGTGATTATATCTGCAATTTTATCACCCACTCTGTCGTAAGACTATTATGAATGTTTATGTCTCCCGCTATTAAACAGTTATCTAGATTTTGAGTAATAAGATGTTCAAATTCGTTAATGATTTACTGAGGTCTATTAACAGAATTATTATACAAAGATAAGATATTAAAATCAATGTTTTTAAATTTGAGGTTAATTTTGAAAGCTTGAAAACGGATGTAATTAAAATTTAAATCAATAATTTTCCAAGAAATTTTTTTATGTATTAAAAAACCTACACCGGCAAAACCATCCGGTCTGTCATCAGTAATATAAGATTGTAATTGTTAAAAGTCAAATTACTATTTGGACTTGTCCAGGTTTCGGATAGAATAACGATATCAATACGATTGGATTGTATATAATGGTATAGTAGATCTTTATTACTATTTAAACTACGAATGTTAATTTGTAAAATTATTAAAGGCAACATAATGAATGGAAGAATAAAATGAAAACAAAAACTGGAAAAAAGAAAAAGTTTATTTTTTAATAAATTTATTTAACTTAATTTTGAGAGAGTCTATAGCCGGATTTTTATTAAAGTCATCAGAATTATTTATAAGTAATTTGACGTCATTACAAATTGAATCTCTTTCGCTTATTTGATTTTTTAACTCGTTTACTAAGTCATTTAAGATTTTAATTCTTCTAGCGTCAGAGTTCATTAAGTTGTTATTGGGACAGGCTTGATTTTCAGCACAGATATCATTGGTGAAATCTATCTGTTTGGGGACTTTTTGTTGGCTACCATAAAGGTGGCTTTTGGCTTCCCTGAAACTTGATTTATTTATTATCATATGCTCCCTAATTTGTTTCTGTCTGTATCTTTCATTGCACTGAAAAAAGTTAGTAGCGTGGCCCATTCCACAATACTTACAAGACTCTTTCTTGTCGCATTCGTGGTCGGCCTCGACAGTTTTACACACATTGGACATCTATTAATTTTTGATTTACATTTAGTAATTGTGTGTCCGTAACTGAGACATTTTTTGCAGAATAAGGGATTTAGTATGAAATATTCTACTTTTATTAAGATATTGTCGTATATAAAGTGACATTGTATGCATTGTAATTAAATTTTTGAAGAGGATAGAAAAAACACGTCTATCCTCTTTGACGAAGATTCGCTCCCCTCCTTTTCTTTGCAATAAAATAATGGAATAAAATTCGACATTTTGAAAGAGTTAAAAATACTATTTGTTTACATTTCAACCAAATGTCGTATACTGCGTTTGATAGCTGACATCAAGTACTATAGAATACAAGTATTGCGCATTTATAGTTTACGTAAGCAGTAAAAATAACGACACCAATTGAGAAAGGGCGGAGTCATATTCACACACCCAATATTTAAAATAAATTTTATTTATTTATTTTATGTAATTACAACCTAGTCTCCTGGACTAATGAGCAATTTGTTTCTGACTTAATTTACTAACTTAAATTAATCTATGGCTTCTTCCCATTGGCGTTCCATAGTGTTTGGTAAATTGAAGTATTGTAAACCACATCTTTGTAGTAGATTTTAGATCAGCACAATGCCGTTTAAGATCAGCACAATGCTGTTCTTTTAAGTCTGCGTACTAAATTCGTGATGCTTAGGAGCTGAATTGGAGCCTTTCTTAGTGTTTTATATTGTTAATCGTTTTAATAAAAGTGCTCTTTTATATTTTATACTTTTGTGTTTTATTTAATTCTTTATTGACATCCTTCTTAGTCGCTTATCTCTAATCCACTGACTTATCAATATCATATCTGTTATACATTATATTTTGAGAATTCACATCACCTATTTGTTATGTGTATAACAGATATTTTGTTATACAACACTCAGCTTTAAACGCTTGTGCAACGTCTAGAAATACTATTGAACAGACTTTTTTCTCCTCTATTGCTTTCTCAATTGTACTGGTTATTCTGTGTATTTGATCAATTGTTGAGTATTGGTTGCGAAAACCGAACTGATGATTCGGGATCAAGTTTTTACTCTCGATTATCGGATTTAATCTTTTTACCAGAAGCTTCTGAAAGAGTTTGGACTTGACTGGCAATAGCGAAATTGGCATAAAAGACGATGTTATGTGTGGTGGTTTCCCAGGTTTTGGGATTATAATTACTTCTGCAATTTTCCATAAGCTTGGTGCACATTTGATTCTAAATGCTGCATTTATAAGATTGGTGAGTTTCACCAGAGCTTTCCTTGGCAGTTCTTTTAAGATTTCTGCAGTAATAAGAACGTACCCAGGAGCTTTTTTCGTATTCATATTAGCTTTTATCTCACGCATGACTTCTTTTGGTGTTGTGGGTAGGATTTCTTTATTTGACTTGCACATCTTGTTCAGTTATTATCTCGGCTTCCAACGTTTGGTCTTCATGTGGCTGGAATATTTTTTCGAGGTGTTCAGCAAATTTTCGAGCTTTGTCTTCATTATTTCTAGCCCATTTCTCACCTGCTATTTTTATTGGGGGAATCTGCATTATCGGTCTTTTGATTCTTTTGGTTGCTTTCCAAAGAGAATAATCAGTACTGTTATCATTAGTTAATTTTCTTAAATAGTTGCTGATTGATTCATCTTTCAATTCTTTGATCTCTCTTCTTAATTGTTGAGTGAGATTGTTCAAATGAGTTTTATCTTGGGGGGCCCTTGTTTGTTGCCATATTCTTCTCGCTCTTCTTTTTTCTGCGAGGAGTTCCCTAATTTCCATAGGGTAGTTGTTTCCCTTGATTTTCGTTTTAATTTCAGGAGTATTTTCCCAAGCTGATTGCTGTGTATCGTTTACAAATTTGTGAACTTGTTTGTCTAATTGTTCTTAAGTCTTTAATGGAACTATTAAGTTAATGTTTTCTTCTAGCGATAGTCTAAAGCATGCCCAATTAGTGTGATTATTTATTAGGAATGCGTTTATTTCTTTCTGAATGATTTTTTTACTTAACGTTACAAGTATTGGTGAATGATCATAGTTTAAGTCGTGGCTTTCATCTACTTGTACATAATTTACAGATATGTTCTTTATTATGAAAAAATCAATCAGAGCTGGTACTTTGTTTGGATCAGTTGGCCGGTAAGTTGGTTTTCCAGTTGAGGGGGCTTCACAACTGCATTTTCTGATAGCTTTTAGGAGTTCTTTACCCTTAGTCGTTGTTAATCTGGATCCCCAGTGGACATTTTTTGCATTAAAGTCTCTTCCAAGTACAAATCGTTTTCCTATTTTACTGAGGAACTCGAGATAATCTTTTTCTTTTATTGAGTGCTTCGGTGGACAGTAAATACTAGCAATACAAATAGAACTTCTTTTCTATTTGACAATAACAGCAGTTGCTTGTATTTCTTCCGTTTCATATTTTAACTCTTCATAGTGATGAATACTATTTCTAATTATAACAGCACTACCTCCTTTAGCAGTGTTTCCAGCGTGAATAGTGATATAGTAGATATATTTGATAATTTTTATATTTAATGTTTGATTGTCTAGTGAAGTGTGTTTCCGTGATGAGACATACATCGATTTTTTCTTTGTCCAGGACCACTTGCAGTTCTTGTGTTGCATCAGTCCATCGGCATTCCAACATAAAATTCTAAGATCATTGGCCATTTTTCTGTTTAGGGATGGCTCCCTTAGTGCTGTACTCTAGTTTCTGTAATCGATCATCAAATGTATTTAGTCTGCTTAAAATTAATTTAAGTGTTTGACTTATATCGTCATTTTGAGCAGTTTTTCCTGGATTTCCGTTGCTCATCATTACTTGATCATAAGTCATTTTACCCAATTGTCCTTGAGTAGTTCCCGACACTCTAAGATTTACTTCGGGTCGGTTCATCTTAACCGCTAAACTTGGATTTTTAGCAATCACATTATTATTTTTGATGTTTTGCAGTTCAATAGCAACACTGCATCCTCTGTAGTTAGCCGGATGGTTTTCTCCACAGTGAACGCATTTAGGTTGAACATTTTGGGCTTTTACACAATCTTTGGTATGATGTTTACCTAAATATTTGACACACCTGGGTTCTCTGTTGCAATATTTTTGTGTATGTGCATATGCTTGATATTGTTTACATTGTGGTACAAGCTTAGATCTTCTTAGAGGCTGAATAACCACTTTGCACCCCAAGTTGTACTTGGGTGTCCATCGTATTTCCATTCATCGTCGTCGTGTTTCCATTCATCCCCCTTGCATTAAATTTATCAGTAGTAGTTATTGTTTTTACTTTCTCATAGAGTACATTGTAGTCCTTGACTTCATCTACATATTACTATTGGTGGTGGTGGATATATTTTTTTTGGTTGTTTCTGGATAATATTTGGAAGGGAGTATTATTCCGTCTCCTTTTTTTTCTCCCACCTTTAATTCTAATCCACTCAGTTTCTCGAGCTAGTTCTTCTTCATCCGTATGATACTCTTGTAGAGTTGTATTCTGGTTACGAGTAGAACCGATGTCCTCCTTTGGCTTAAGAGCTTTAACTTCGATCCCAAGCGTCTTCATAGGCTCCTCCATCCAAGCAATTGTAACATTCAGTTGCTTGTTTATATTGTTGGCTTCAACTAATGCATTATTAGCTTTAGACAGTTTATTGTGAAGCTTTTCTTCGTTTGTAGAACAAGTGTTGTGGCTGCTGGCCCCAATGGAGGAAATTATTTGAATTCTTTAAAAATGTGGAACGGAATTTTTCTTCTATATTTTTAATGTGATATTAAGGTTTCTAATGTCATTCGATAATTTCAGTTTCAATGTATGTATTTGTTTTAGTTAAAAGGTGTTTGTGCATTTTGGCTTTTGCTGCTTTTTTTTAAAAAAAAAATCGATGTTAACGAGTAAGAAAATTTTTATTTAAACCCGTTCGTAGTGTTGCTTTCACCTTATCTTCTTATAAGCAGTGTTTAGTCATAGTGTTCAGTTTCTCTGAACTTGTTGCATTTTCTTGATTTAATATAGGATAAAGATGTTGTTCATTTCTTTTCTGTTTATTTATTTTAAATAATAATACAAATTTATAAAATAATAGTTGTAGTTGTAGACTATAACTCATTCAACCCGTACATTGGATCGCTACGCCGAGATACACGATAATCAATTTGATTGTGTATAAGTCTAGTAAGTCGCGTTTGTATAACGAGTACCCAAATGTAAAATGTATATAATACATAATAATTAAAATAAAAAAATTTACAATAAATTTAAAATTACAGTAGTGAGCGCAATAATTATACATTATTAAAAATATTTTTACTGCAATGGCTTAAATTTAATGGTGATTGAAATAATATTTTTTATTATTTGATTGCCCTTTTACGGTTTCATCGATCCAATCAGAAAATTGCGCAATATTGGTGAATATGTAAGGTGATCGATTTACTTTCGTCGACCATGCTAGCAGGCCGTAGAGTGTGAATTGTTTGTTATTTTTGGTGCATATTATAGGAGAGCCGCTATAAGTCTGGAATAGTTAAAAACGTTTTAATTACGCTTATGTCATTAATTATATTTGGCGTATCTATATTTACAATTGGCTTGATTGGTTTCTTTGCTGTTTCTGCACACATATTTCCACTATGGAAATATTTTTCAGTATTCTGTTTGTTCACACTATGAATATCTTCGCACTGTTGGTTGGGAAGGACATTTAGTGTCTCATATTGTTGGTTAAATCTGGTGATTAAAAACTGAGTTAGAATACAGCAAAAATTAAAATTGATAAACAATTCATACACATTCGGATTTTTTTCGCGTTCCCACGATACTGTAAAACAAGTTCCTAAGTTAGGTGCATTGAAATTTAATCCATTAATTGGCTCTGGAAGACATATAGGTGTAACGTGTTCCACTGATTTATTTAAAAACAACAGCGCTATATTGTAGTTTAACATTTCGAAATGTTTTGAGAAATCTTCATGGATAATGACATCTTTTACCTTGTATTTTTCCTCGACTGTTGACGTGCGTACTTTAACATAAAGTTCATCGTGCGGTTGCCTGAAAATGTAAAGTTTTTAAATTAGTATCTTTAAAGATTCGTGCGATCAGTTAAATTCACTCACATAAAAATACAAATAGCTGTTGACATAACAATATTCGGATGAATTAATGTGCCCATACATACTTGTGATCGTGTTGAAAATATCTGCACCGTCCATGGGAATGGTTGGTTACGAAGATTATTGAACTGCAATCGAAAACAATCAAAAAAAATATGAAATTTCTTCTACAATTTAGTAATAATAACATTTGATTATTGCTAATGATAGATAATTATATTTCAAATACGATACAATAAAGTTATTTAAGAGTTGATTGAATTTTATATTTTGAAAAAAAAAAAAAGAATTATAAATGGATTCGAAATAACGTAGCATTAGTATTTCATATTTATGAGAAATGTCAGTACGCGAACTGGATCGAAGGTATTTCTTTCTGTTCGCAAGGGCCAAATACAAGAAAACACGTCATCGTACTTCCACCCAAGATATTATAGATAAATTAATATTTTTAACTAACGATAGATGGAGTTGTTTCCACTAAACAATTAGCGTGTTCCTTTGGCGTTAGCACACTACTCACAAGTACTTGTATCTATTCGCAACGCATGATTTTTTAAGCGAATATTTACCTCAATAACGACCAATTGGTTTCTTCTTTTAGTATTCGTCAAAAAATTACTGAACGAATAAAAGAATGAAATAAGGCAACCAAGAAATCGAGAAATTTTTGCAAAGAATGCCAATTACGTTGTATGATGTATGGGAAAGTTTCATAATAAAATACATATAAGTTTATAACTAAATTAACATTATTTTGAAAATCTTTTCATTTATCAAATTAACCCAAAAGGCCCAAAACACCTTGGTTGAATTAGGGTTAAAAAATGATAATTAATGGCCGGTCTCCACTCGTCACGACGAAGAAAAATTGGCACGAGTTTGTGCCAATTATTGTTTGTAATTATGTATAATTGTAACAATAACAATAAACATAATTTATTGATAATGAAATGTTACTTTTGAATTATTTTAATTTAATAATGATTTTTGTAGCAAGGCTTGACTTGTACATCATTTTTAATTGTAATTTCAGTTGGAGAATTTTATTTGATTGCTATCGGTGGCAAAACGAGCGACATTCATATTATTAAAGGCTTAATACACTTCTTTCAGCTTAACATATTTGTCAGCAGATTGAATTTAATTTATTTATACAAATAAAATAAAAATCCTAAAGTAAAAACTACAAATATAAACGGGAGGACAAGTCTATATCGTCGTGTCCAAATAAGAGTATTACATCTACAAATCGTTAATTTTTTGAAGAGGCTTTAAAGTTGTTAAAGCAAATTTCGGCTTAATATTTTTTTAAATTAAATCCTTTCCACAAAGTGTGGCAAAAATTTTATTTAAAAAAAATTAAGCCAAATTTAACAATAAAAACGTGACACGCCCCTCCAAACAATTAATGATTTGCAGATGTAATACTCTTATTTGGATACGACGATATTTGGTTGGAATAAATATTTTATTAATCCAAAATGACACATGTAAATAGATTTCCATTTTATAAACAAAAACAGAGAAAATATAATTATTTGTTATGTTAGTAGATGTAAGTATAATATACCAATTTTGTCATGACGTCATGCCATTTTTTGTTCGTCGTGACGAATGCAGACTGGCCATAACACAACCAAAATTGGTATAGAGCCATCTATTGGATTTTTTAAACTAAAATCTCTCTGCCGTTAATTTTATGCGTAATTGATTCTAGCAACTGTAGTACTTGTGAGTAGTTTGCTCACTCCAATGAAACAGGTGTATTGTTAAAGTAATTCCGTTATTTTTTATTGTTTTTAGATTTTTTTCACGATGGGAATGTATCTACCGTGTGAAACCAGGTTTATGTGAACCTACATAGTTATTCAGTTTTCAATTGTTCTATTTTGAAAGAAGGAATTGGAAAAAGATTACATTTATAAAATATAAATGAATAGTAAGCTAATTATTTACAAGCAAGTGTTTCCCATAGTGTTGGCACTGAAAAGCTACCGATGGAAAAACAACATTTAAACTATCACATTGCCATGCAATTTTGAATAGATCATGTGTGGTCGGATCTCAACGCGTTGATTTTACAAGAGCCTGCTATATAAATAAGAGCCTCCAGTATCGATTGTATTTTTTACTAAGCTTAAAATAAATTTCTTCTTTACTATGAAACTATGTAAATGGGAAAATGATTATTTTCATTTACAATTGGAGTTTATTAGAATTAAGAGCTTTTGTTTTGTTTTTATTAAAATGTTCATAAAACATGTAATTTTATTGTAATTTATATTAATTTCGATTGTTGAGTGGAGATGTGTTGTCTTTCTTTTTACCATTGGTTTTAGATGTGGATAAATGATGACATCATAAATTGTATTTTCTCTTTTTAATACAAATCGTTGATGTCAATTCACAATTACGTATCTAAAAGTATTGTACAAAATGTACGTATCGAAAAACATTTAAAATTGTACATTAAGAGCATGACCAATACAGGTGAAAGTGACCAACAGTAAAATTATATTGATCGTAATAAGTTATTACTATTGGTTAATTTGATCGACCTTGTCATGTACGACCAGACCAATCTTAAACGTTTTTAGATACGTAAGTTTTTTTCTTCAATATTTTTAGATATGTAATTGTGAATTGACATCAACGGTATTGTTATTGTTGTAAAATGTTTTTTAATTAAATTTCCCTTATTTTCTTTTGATTATTGCTGGAAAATAGGAAAATTTTGAGAATCTGTATTTTAAATGAGTAAGACGTTGAGTTAGTTTTTAGCAATTTCAGAAAAATTTATTGAACTGGGTTTAACTTTCGATTCATGTTTTTTCGTCTATCGAAATCGCGTTTTTTTATACAAACTCTATGAAAATAAACTAATTTTTAGTGTTTCTATGTCCCTTATTTTAAGTTCATTTTTCACATGTCGGCTCTATCTACATCAAGATGATTCTGATTTTACCTAACACACCCATTTACTCGGCTGTTTGCAGACTAATTTTGTTGTTGTATTTGAATAATAAATGAGTTCTTTAATTTTTTTGAATGTAGTGTTTTAGAAATGGAATGGCCTTCTTTTTACAACATTTTATTTAATTTGATAAGAATCTTGATTACCTTTCTGCCTGTTTGTTTCAACTTCTTTGAGGTTCTTTTGAACCAACTTTCACACGTCCTGGAGAGCTGAAATTGCACTGAAATTGCTTTGTGCGCAGATCAGTCTCATGGAATATTTTAATCTATCTAATAAAATTTCTGTTTTAGAGGGTATATAACTGTGTTTATTCCGTGTGAGATAGATAGATGAAGAATCAAGTAATACCTGTTTCAAGGAAAATATCGGTAGTTATTCCAATTCCTGAAACCTCAAAGCCGACCGCAACTGGAGAGCTGAATAATAAATAAAATAACTGTATTTTAGAATTTTGAAATTTGGAATGTTTTCGGGAACAATAAAAATGGAATTATTTTTTTAGTATTTCGTACCCAAACCATTAAGAACCGTTGAGGGAGAAATCGGTAAAGTAGTAACGGAAATATGACTTTATACGTATGAACATTTTACGAACGTCGAATATAAACAACTTGAATTTTTTTTTTTTTGGGACATCGAGCTCAACTCATGTACAAATCGATATGGGACGCCCCTTTATATAAATGGGACGCCATCATATTCCAAAAAAAAAAAAAAAAAAATTAAAAAAAAATATCACCAAAAAGTACAAAACAAAGTGTCCCAATAAAAAGAAAGAGCCAATATGAAGACATCGTTGCGCCGAGAGGACCAATGCCAAGCGGCTTTGAGGTTTTTTGCGGGTTGCTTCTCTACTTTAGTATGTGAAATACAAACGTATAAATATTAACATAAATATGAATATTTTTGAGAAAATTGTGACTTTTTCCTGTCATGCTTGTCCAAAGGGTTCAATGCTAAGCGGGTTTGGGAGTACTCCAATTTAGTAAGTGAATAATTTTTAAAAATCCCAAAGTTTTGGAAAATGTTCAAATTTCTGTGAATATTGGAATTTCTGTAAATCGTCACAGCGAGAAGAGCTTCGGGTGGGAGCTGAGATATAAAACGAATTAAAATAACCTTTTCTTTTAAAATAACTGAGATGATATCAATATGCCTATACTAATAGTATTTTTCGCAAATTTGATAAACTACAAGACCTACTACGTAATGTTACCGAAAGAACCGAGAGGTTATTTGTTTAGAAAGTACATATTATAAATAAACGTAAAGATCTAAATAAGCTTTGTCAGCCCTAGATAATATTAATTTATGTTCTTCACGAAATTGTTTTGCATTTAGAAATATTACTTTGAAAGAACTTACTTTGGCAACAACAAATTTAGAGTTAAATACTATTAGGTCAGATATATGTACAGGTACAGATAGTCGCACCCATATTCCGTGTCTGAGCTCTTACCTAACAGCGTTCTATATTGAACTCAGAATTTTACAAAAATTTCATCTTTTCTAAGATATAATTTAGGGGTGGAACATAGTATACTAGAAGAAGCACTTGGGACAGATAACACCTTCATCAGAGGATCCGTCGAGAAAAACCTGGAACTGTGTTTAGTATTACTCCAAAATTTAGTGCTCAATGAAATTTGGGATTGGTGCAATCCAGGCTAAATTTGAGGGTGTAGAAATCATTAGAATTTTATGAATCGGCATAATTGTATATTAAAATCGCCTAAATGTTTGCAATTCACTAACACAATCGCATTTTTTGTATTTTTAAAGATTTAGTATAAATTTCATTTCTCTATATAAACTTGTGAAGTTTTCCCTAAAATAATACTAAACGCCATTGTTTTTTATTTAGGAGAAATTTAGGATAAACTTCACATGCATTAGAAATTCGATTATTAATAGCACAAAAAAAAAAAAAAAAATAAAAGTTTTGATTGATTTCGGATTTTTTTAAGAGGTGTTGAAAAAGTACAATATTCGATATATCGATCAATTTATTAATTTCTCTCAATGCTGTTACTTCGTGACAAGGAACTTTTATAATATGCTGTGCAACATTATAGAAACAATAATTAAGATGCTGTTTCCTGCAGTTCGCCTCTTTGTTAAAAAATAAATAGTAAACTATTTTTACGAGCCATTCATTCGATCTAAGCCGGATATAAAATAGAAATACTTCTTCGATTACCTTGAACTGAAACTACATGAAATGTCCTCGTGTATTTTATTTTTCGAAACACCTGCTTCAACAAATCTTCTTTGTACGTATAAGTAATGAAATCATATTACAAATGTACTTCCACTGTATTAAAGATGATGCTAATGCTATGTGTAATTATGCCGAGGTTGTAGGTTAAATAATTTTCTCATTGATGTCATATTATTTAGACAGTGGATGAATAAGTAATCGCTGGATCGAGACTAGAATTATTAAATAAAGAATAAAAAAAAACGCAAACTTCATCTGCTTTAATCGCAAGACTGGTTTTTTGTATTTAAGCTTTTTATTTTATTTTAACTTTTTAACGTGCTACTAGAGATGACAAAGCCCAAAATAATGGGGTTTATGTTTGCAAAGGAAGTTTAAAGACCTCAATCAAAATAAATGAAATGTTTTGCGCACCACCATAAAACACAGAGACGAATAACATTTATTTATATTTTGCAATATCCTCGTTCTATAAGCGCACGGTTGCGTGATGTGTTTAATTTATTTGTAGCGATATCTTCCAACAATAAAACATGTTCGTTATGTAGCTTCAAAATAGCGCATAATCATTTATAACATAACCAAACAATTATGATAATTTTTCTATATAACTGATACACATCAAAGTCTAAGAAGCATAAAATGCCCTTGATTATTGAACATGATCCAACAAGAACATCATGGGAAATCGATTACAACAATCTTCTCCCATATTTTACCATCATCATGGTATATAATAAATATACAGAATTTATAATTGAATTTAATCATAGTAATAATAAAGAACAACTTATTATCTTATTTTTTAAATTAATTCGATATTAAGTAAAATTATTACAAGAACAATAATAGTAAAAAAAATAATAAAAAAATCGAAAATCGCGCACAAGGTTACCAAGCAGCTCAACGCTTATAACAAAAACAAGAATAAAATACTGAATAAGATGAAAAATGGAGATTGATGAGCAAATGATTTTTAAATTCGTATTTACAACGATAATTACCTAATTTTTTTAAAATTAAATCACTTGCATTACTTATGTTGCATACATAACACGACTTAAGAGCTATGATGTATATAAATTACGTTTAGAATCCTCTGTCTGCTTTGTTCGACTTTTAATAATTTTATTTTTTAAGCTGCATTATCGACATTAACTATTTCTGTTTGTTGTTTTGTAAAACTGGCTTATTTTTTTGTCGTACTATTGAAATTGAAACAATACGATTTACCAGTAATGCGGTTTTGATTAGTAATGGCAGGATTTTTTATTATTTAAATTTACGATTTTTTTTTGTGATTATTTACGGATTGTTTAACATGATGATATATGGTGAGGTAATCGCTGAAAATATTATCTCTTTATACGGATGAATATATTGCTTTATTGATCGATTTTGCACTTATAAGCATGTATTAATATTTCTACTTTGTTAGGCGAAGGGTATCCAGTTTAGAAGCATTTCACAAATAGTACTACAAATTTCTCGCCAATTTATGTTATGTTGAAGTTATTGGACCCACTTAATATGTGTGACACACTATTTGCTCAAACCACGGTAAATTTCCGCAGTAAGTGATTTACCCGAGATTTGGTCCGTTTAAACGTTTCTCTTTAACTGTAAAAAAATAAAATTATTGTAGTGAATTTAACTTTAGGAACAGTTTTTTTAAACTATAATTCCTATTTATTTGACAGAAACAAACATTTTGATGTCAACATTTTTAGAGGAAAAAGATCTAATGGCGTCTTCGATCAACTGTAGGCATATTGCTTACCATTTCTACAAACGGGGCAAATTCCGAATCACTTCAAATGAAAATGGATAAGTTTTTTAGTGATGATTTCTAAATTTTAATGTCATCTCTTCGAGTTTTTTTTTAATTTAGATTATTTCTTCTTCACCTGAATTGGAACCAGAATTTTATGAATATTAACTGGACTTTAAAAGGTTTAAACCTGTTTACTGCTTCTTTGCAGCTGCAATCGCAAGTAGATCAAGAGCTTCCAATAACATTTTTCCAAGTCTCTGTGACATCTGCTAATTAGTAAAAATATTATCTGCCACCAACATTATGTTGCCATCAAATTACCGTAATTCTGACTGTTAAATTTCTCCTGCGAAAATTTTTTTTCACCTTGGTCAATTTTTATATGTGTGGTGATTCACCACTGGTAAACAATATCAGACTTTTCCTTAGATCTTTCCAATGATGAAGTGAAACATTAACTTTTATCAGTCGAGACAAGGCGTATTGCATTTTGTTTATTGTATATAATCAGTGGTGGTTAATACTAAAATATTATTGATTTAAAATAAAAAGAAATCGAGAAAGATTTTTTAAATTTTTTTTTACATTTTGACTAAAACAACAACGTGTTTTTTTTATTTCGAGGTATAATGACGGTTACAAATAAAATTTAATGCTTGCTAAAATTTCAAAAGTCATAAACAAATATTCAAGACGGTCCAATAATTGCATTCAGAAAACAAAACAGGCAACTCAGGTTATTGTATCGATTTTAAAGTTCTAACTTACGTCCGTTATGCGGTAAATTCATGAAGCTGGAATTTTTTATTAAAATTTCAAATAATAGAAAATTAATACTGCAGTACGTTGTCATATTATTTGAAAAACTGATTAAATTCTAATTCAGTAAAATAAAATCAACTTTGCGCAATTTTCAATAATATCAAAATCTGTAAGCATCGAATAATCTCATTGTAAACTTCAACTAATATCGAGATGAGAAGGTACTTCTCAACTTCGACTAATATTCATAACAATGAAAATCTAATATTTCCGAAAAACGAGAATGACGAATTAGCTGTAATATCACGCTTGATAATATCGAAAATCTCAAAAAATCTCAAAAATGTATAATACCTCGAATAATATCTACTAGTTATCACTCAACGGCAAACAAATCTGGAATAAGCTTAAAAAACTCAAGGCATTGCAAATTTCAGGTAATATTGTGAACTCGAAAAGAAGCTTAAATAATTTCGAATAATTTTAAAATTTTACAGTTATTTTGATAGATGTTCAGATAAATTGGAATATTGAAAAGCAAAAAATAACTTTCTCGAAAAAATTAACTGCGGAAAATTTCGAATAATCTCGATCGAAAATATAGAATAATATCGATATTTTCAAAAAACTTCTATGCAAAACCACTGAGCGCAATTCAAATTCAAAAATCCCAAAACGTGGGATTTCGAGAATTTTAAACTCACATAATATCGAAAATCTCAAAGGCGCGAGATATATAAGCTGAAACTAACATATACATACATATGGATTAACTAAAACTTATAAGAGAAGAAGAGCAGTAAGCTGAGAATTTGCTTGTTCTTAAGGCCCCATGAAATAAGTTCGTTTGATATTTTAAACCGACATTTTTATTTTTTCACATGAAGAAAGTTCATTGCGTACACTAATTAAAGTATAAAAAGTACAAATTTAAAACGCATTTAAAATTTCAAGATTGAAAATTTTATTGCAATATTTTGTGTAAGGAGGGGGGCGTTGCCCTTTTTTTGTTTATGTATTTTACCAAGTTTAGGCCGCCCCTAGACGCAACGTTTAACTGCGCAAATTTAACTGCACAAGTTAATCTATGCAGTATATTTGACCGTCTAGACGATAAAATCGTGCAGTTTTTAAATATTGTGCAAGTGACTGGTGCAACACAAAAAAAATCGTCTGTTTTGCTTTCGCTTGCGCAAGTTCATTTGGTTATCGTTGCGTGTGGGGAAAATTGGCACATTTTTATTCAGGTTTTGTTTCTCAAGGCGAGTTTTATTATTTACGTCAAAGTTAACAAATAAATACAAAACAGAAAACAAAAATGGCGGAGAGACAAATTTTAGAAGAATTTATTGAAATTTATGCAAGTGAACCATGTACTATATATGGATGATTCAAAATAAAGATTACCATGATCGAAATTTAAAGCAAGCGGCTAAGGATAAATTAAATGGTGAACTTGTATTATGTAAGTGATGACTTCCACAAGCCTGAGACTTGAGCGATAAACTTTGCAGTAAATCGTTATGTCTAGGGGCGGCGTAAGACGTGTCAATTACTTTTAACATTTAAACAATAATAAATTTCACAAAGCAAATCTATAGAACTATAAAAAATGTGGTCTAGCGCACCTAGCGTAAAGTAGGCAAACTAAACGATGAATTCAATTTTGAATTCCTTTAGTTTGTAGGAATTCGGCGAATTCCTAGCCAGGGATAAAATTGACATAAATTTCAAAGTACTAAAATGTTGAACATGTAGAATTTTAATTTGGAGAAATATCAATCGGTCCGCTTATTATCTATTATGAATTGTTTAATGTGTTTTTGTGTGCGGATTACGATAATTTTAATGTGATACAAGAGTTTTGATTTGGGTCAGTCCAAAAATAATTACACAAGAAAGTTGAACTCTTTTTAAATTTAAATTACAAAAAAAAAAATTCAGTCATAATAGAAATTGTTGGTGGTTATTCCTCCAGTTTACCATTTTTTGAGTTAGTACCAATACCAACAGGTAGTTAATACCAATATTAAAACGGTTTAGGTAGATATTAATTCAGTGTTCTACTTAGTAGTTTGGTACCTAGAACGGATTCCTTTTTATTTCATTCCTTTATATTATTTTATTTTACTTGATTTACTATGTTGAAATTGTAAAAGATCCAATTATATTTAAAATACATAAACTGTAATTTCTTTTGTGTGGAAAAGCGTCGGTCTCTTCGAAATAGTGCTTTTTATTTCAGGATGAAGAAATGAATGAGCTAAGGATTAGAGGCCCCACCTTAAATTTAGGGTAAGTTGATCGTTACTTTTCGTCACGCTTCATGTGTTCTATAGCAACGTCTGTCAAGGTTTTTGGAAATCTGTAATGTTTTCGGGTGTTTCATCGATTTTGGTTTGTGAACGCTGCTTGGTTTTGAACGGTAATTTTGGGAAAAATAAAAGAATTGATAAAAAGTAAAAGGGGGGTTCTACTGTATTTTAAATTTAAATTTTGTGATATAATTTTTGTTTTGAAAGGTCGGGATGGCATCTATCATTGAATAGAGACAACCAAATATTAATTTTCGGAGTAATTCATCTTGGTTTCCAACCTTTCATAGATGCCTCTCATTGAAAATAATTGGTTTGGTAACACTGTTTCAATTTGAGTGGGGGAAAACAATTTGGCTATATAAGGGCCGAAAAATGTGACAGAAGAGGAAAAAGAAGAAACCAATTAATAAAGAAAATAGACGAAAAATCAGGAAAGTGAACGCGCCGCGATCAAAGAAGAATAATATTTTATAAGGCCATTTTTTTTTTTAATGTCTACGGCCGCATGGAATCTAAAAGAAATTGTGAGTGAGTTTTTGGATATTGGCCAGTGATTTTATGAATAGAATAAAATAAAGTTAATAGAAATAGCTTAATAATCCTAAGTGAATAAAAATAAAAGGACAATATTTAAAGAAAAGAACGGGAACAAGTATTGAGTGAGCCTGTGCAACCACAAAGACAAATAATTTATTTTTTTTTTAAGTGATTGTGTCTTACGTTATACGGGACATACGTATACATTTATTTTTGTCTATCGCGCGCACACACACATTTCGGTGTTCTTCATTTTGTTTATTATTAAATTATTATTAATTATTTGTTTATACATATAGCAGTTCTACGGATAATTAACGGGGATTATTTAACCGAAGTATTAAGAACTGGGATAAGTTAACCGGTTGGTGTAACTTTATGGGTTTATCACAATGGCTGCCGTTAAATAGTCAAGCAGATGGTGATCATGAACAAATCGAAGATTGGAGGAAAAGATCACATTCACAAAACTGTAGTCAATTGGTGAGTTACCAGATAATTATTTTCCCTTGATTTCTTACTTTCCTTTCAGTTTCTAATTTCAATTTCATAAGTTCCTTCACAACATTACCTACGCCAGAGTGGATTGCTTAGAAAGTTAAGCCGGTGCATATTTAGCGTGTTAGATGTCATGGCGCCCAACAAACAACAAATTTAATTTTTATTTTTTTTGACATCAAGTTGTTGGAGGAAACTAAATATTTTGGAATTTCTCTTTTGGGTTTTTTGTAAATATGTTGCGTTAATTTTAATCGTTTGATTTTTTTTTCTTCTCTTAAGGAGATTCGTATCAGGAAGGAGGGTTCAGGAATCAAAGTATATTGGAACACCCCGGAACGTTATTGAAACTTTATATGGTTTATTTTTAAGATTAAGTTTTCTTTATTTAGTTTAGTATTAAATTTGTTTTGTTAGTTTTTTTCTAAATTTGCTTATATTTTATAATTCTTAAAACTTTAATTTTTTTTTATTAATTAATAATAATTTAAATGTTTTTTTTTAATTTACTTAAATCACATTTGTCCAAAATAAAAATTTTGTATTAGAATTATTTCTTGGCTTGATTTTTTTTTTATAATTTATTTTATGCCAAGTATACACGCTACAAATCTCCATCCCAATTGGGGTTTAAAATATTTTTTTAATTCTTTTACTTGTTTACATATTTCACAGATAGGTGGCACTAAAAGTAACAAAAATGTATTTACACTTTTTTCTTTTTCTTAGGAAGGTTCAGTTAAAAGTTAGATTTAAATTTAGTCGATGTTTGATGAGTTGACCAATAAAAAATTATTCGATTACAGAAATAATTGAATATAAATATTTTTTCGAAAGGACTAAATGTTGATCAAAATTATCGAAGTACTTTTTATTTTGAAATGACCAAAAAAAGTACTATTTGATTAACATTTTCATCCCTTATTCCAATTGAGGAATTCGATAGCGCAATTGTTGTTGTAAATTATCAAATAAAATATAGCTATGTAGAAACACATTTTTTCAATATAAAATTCTCTATTTCACGAGTGGCCAGTTGGAGAGGGATGGATGTATTCAAAATATATATGGTACGTCTTTTCTCTGTAAACCAACCTCTCAAAAAACAGCTTGAAACTATAAAACCCAGCAATATCAACCCTTAAATCTTATAACCCTATAACTCATAGCTCAATAAACTTGAGATCGATAACCTATAACTCTAAAACCCATAACCTCAAAATCTATAACCTCAATCATCAATGACCTTCGTATAGTGATTTTCTTTTGTGTTGGTTTGGCGTGTCTCTCTTCAAAGACCAACAGTAATCTGCCAACATGTGGCTAAATCATGTGGTGGAACCTTTCATCCACTCTTCACTAAAATCGCCTAAATTTTCAGGAAAGTATTCAATATGAGAATGAAGAAAGTACAGATTTAGATTCATTAGGCATTCCATATTTTGTAAATTTTTTACCATATTATCAACTATAGTCATGTAATTAGGATCTTTCCTATTTCTTAGAAATTTTTTCGTAACGTCTCTAAAACTTTGCCAAGCTGCTTTCTCCACCTTAGACATTCTTTTTTGGAATTTATTGTCTTTCAAAAGTTCCCTAATCTGTGGTCCATCAAAAACACCATCTCTTATTTTCGCATCAGATAGTTTAGAAAACTTTTCAAATATCTACATAGAAGCTTTGCTCTATAGTTTTCATTGCTTTGACGGAGTCAAATTGTTTCTAGTTGGCCAATCCTTTTTCACATAATGTTCGGCAAGAGCTCGGCTGTCCCATTCACATACATAGAAAACATGGATGCTTAGTTAAACCACTTTGTTTACCTAATAAAATTGTCATTATTTTTAAATCTCCACATATTTTCCACTTGGGTTCTCCTCATTTAACGCATTCGAACGATCAACAGGTAGTGGAGCAAGATGGTTGCCATTATGAAGCAAGACTACTTTTAAAACGTGTTGAATAATCTAAGAATAAACGCCAGTCATTAGCTTGATAAGAAACATTATACTCATTTATTAGTCCTTCAACATTGTTATAGTAAACTAAATTTTTTACTCTTTCGCGATAAAAAGTTATACGAGTTCCTAAAGCTAGGCAATTTTTCCTTTAATCTTCACGCCATTAGTTTAGAAATTTCTTTTGAAAGTCCAGCATCTCGGAACAAGTCATTAAGCTCTTCTTGAGAGAACCCATTGAGATTTTTATTAGTCTCGTCTTCTGATTCTTCTGATGTTTCATCGTTCATCAGTATATCCTCAGGGACGTTATCAGCTTCAAGAATGGTAGGACAAGTCACAGATTTAACAGTTGCAAAAGAAATCGAAGATTTTGTTTTTCGGTTGTGCCCAAAAACTTTCGTTAAACAAAAATAGCAATAGCCACTGGAAAAAGAAAAAAAAGGAATTTGTCGGCCATTATGGTTTTGTCGACCATCATGATTTTCTCGACCATCTTGGTTTTTGAATTTGCTTCACTATTTTAAATTAGCTTCTGTTCTCTTTGTAATTTTTCTATGGGTTTTGGATTACTGCGGTTTTAGAATGTTGGGGTTATAGGGTCAGGCGACTTCAGAGTTATGAAGCTTATGGGTTTTGAGGTAATGAACAGATGGACGTATGGAATTAAAAAGCTAAAACTCTCCGAGATTGAGGTTTGAGTTTTGCGTGTACGTTTTTTTTTTTTTGCTGCATTTTGGGTTGGTAAAGTAAGTATTTAAAGGGCTCTCCACTCATTTTTTTGTGGTCCTGTGATATCAACAAAATGGAAACTATTAAAAAAAATATAAAAAACTTGGTTCTGCAAATAATTTTATTCTTCAGGATATTCTCGTCTCATCGATTTTCCAATTTATTTATCCCATCTCTGAAGTGATTTTCCGGAAGACATTCAAAATACTCCTTTTCGGCAGCTTTAACCTTGTATCACTTTCCACGCAGAAATCTTTTGAGGTTTGCGAACAGATGGAAGTCAGAGGAAGTCAGATCTGGAAACATTTTTGTGAGCGGGTGCATTGTCTTGATGAAAGATGATTTTTTATGTTTTAACCAGCCTCACGAATTTTTTCGTCCAGTTCACCCAAAAGGTTTGAATAATACTGTTCGGTTATTGTTTTACTGGTTTGAAGGTAATCAATTAACAAAATTCCTTTTGCGTCCCAAAAAACCGATGCCCTAACCTTCATTGCCGATTTGGATCACTTTGGCCGTTTCGGAGCAGAACTACTGGGCTCAGTCCATTCAGCTGTTTGTTGTCGCAATTTAGAATCATAGTGGTAAATCAAAGACTCATCCAGAGTTAAAAATCGTCCCGTGAAATTAGTTTTATCATTTCGAAGAAAGCCGGACTAGAATTCGTACACATCTTGTCAACAGCTTTTTCATACCTAATTCATTCCTTTTACATGTTTCATTATAAATTTTCATAGCCTTTAAAACTTTTTTCCCAAAGAATTTAATGACAAAATTGTCAGAAAATGTAGGGTTATTCTCCAATATATCTTTATAATGAGCTACAGCTGACTTATCGTTGTTTTGATTTCGACGTGTTCTTTAAATCTCTCTATCAATTTTCTCTTTACACAATTGTCACAGCCGATCACGTATACTCCCGATTTGTGCTGGTTTGATGATTCTGCCGATTTTGTTAGTTATTTCCGGACAATGAGGTCAAGCGAATCTTCGGTTAGTTGGTTTGCCATTTCTATCAGGACGATGAGTTATAACTTCATGCTTTCTTTGCTTTTTCGAAACTTTTGAATGACGTCATTTATCCATTTTTTCTAAATCCGTTGATAGCTGCTAAGTCGTAAATTTTTAATATTTCTCTTTCATGAGCATCGTCACTGAGTTGAATGTATAACATTGGGAGAGTCTGGTGTGACGTACCGTGGCATAAAAATTGGTTTCCTGAGTATATTAAAAAAGGAAGGATCGTTTTCTCTTTAATCATTCACAAAAGAATATAAAGGGTGTCCCAAAATTAACGCAAGATTTGAATTTGCCGCCATTTTTTCAGTAAATATTTGGCAACGCCGAAAAAGACAATTTGACAGCTGAGAGTTTAGGGTTAGTAAAAATGGAGCGCTACACGATACATCAACGTGTTTTCATTATTGAACAATATCTCAAAAATAATGAAAGTTTGGTAGCCACAGTTCGAAAATTTCATACAAAATATGATCGAAATATTGTTTTCGTCAACTGTGAAGAGATTAATTGAAAAATTCAGGGAGACTGGATCAGTTGGAGACGCTAAAAAGACTGGTCGACCAAAAACAAGCCGTTCAAATGTCAATATCGAAGCAGTGCGTGGGAGTCTTGGTGAAAATCCCAGAACATCACTTCGGTGTCGTGGACAAAAATTGCATATTTCAAGAAGCTCTCTACAGCGTATACTCATAAAAGATCTGACACAACAACTGAGGCCTAAGGAGCCCGTGAAATAATTCAATTACTGCATGAGACATTTCCTAGTCGTGTACTCTCTCGTTTCGGTGATCAGAATTAGTCCCCTAGATAGTTTGATTTAACACCATTAGATTTCTTTTTATGCGGTTATTTGAATTCAAAGGTCTATGTCAACAATTCCACAACTACCCGTGCATTACGTGAGGAAAATAAACGTTGCAACAACGAAATTCACCCACATTTATGCAGAATGGTCATGGAAAATTTCGACAAAAGGGTGCGTATGTGCCAGTAAAGCCGTGGTGGCCATTTGCCCGATGTGTTATTCCATAAATAACCCTATCCTAATTCAAAGCTGGCGTTAATTTTGGGACACTCTTTATAACGATAGGCTTATCTTAACATTCTTGTAGTGCTATAGCGCTTTACCTAAAAATGTTCTTGTTTTTATAATTCGGTAAAAATATTGGGTTGGGGAAAAGTATTTAAAGATTTTTTGTCATTTTTTCATTAAAGTTTTCTTTTCCTTTTGCCATTTTTCGGGAAGTTTTATAATTCCATCAGTGTAGAACTTCTGTGGTTTATAGGCGAGAAACTTAATAGAAGCCAACTTTAGACCATTAAGTGAATTTTACAGAGATCAAAACAAATGGTAGTCAGAGGGTGCGAGGTCCGGGCTTTACGGTGGATGCATCAAAACTTTCCACACTTCCAAGACAACAACCCTGGAATGGAAGCGAGCAAACATGCTGTTGCACTCGATAAAACATCTTGACTGTAAACACCACAAATTTTTCCCCGGGCTTGGGCAGCGGTTTTGCCTTTTTCATAAATTTATCAGAAATTTCCCTCGTTTTCACACTAATAGAAATTTCACATTTCAAACGCGCGTCAGTATGACGCTATCTGATTAGTGTTACCTGATACATATATGACACCAAACAGCATCTCATGACAAAAAACGCTCAATACATTTTCCCCAAACCAACATATTTGGGAAAACGCGCCTAATGGCGTAACGGTAAAAGCCTACTTTTAATGTTCGTTCTTTTCTTCTGTTCTGTTACTCACTAATTTTGAATAATAATAAAAATAATAAACTAAACGTGAACGGTCCCGAAACTCGGTAAGCGAACGCATTTACCGAATTTACTGGATTTACCCTGAGAATTAGCCCGCAACTATTATTTAGATAATTGTAAATTTTTGTTAACTCGCATCGTTAGCCATCTCACAACAACAACAAAAATTTAAAACTACTCCAAGGCAACTGCTAAATTTAGGTATCATGCGAGATATAAAATAATCGTATACCTATATAATGCATGGCTGTTAAATCAATTTAAAAACAATCATTCAAAAATTGACATGAAGATGTGTTAAGATTGCCGGAAGAATCATTCAAGAATTTAAATCATTTTTTACATGTATTTAGACATCATGCATCATAATTTATGAGTGATGGGATTGATAAACAAATTTGAAAGGCGAGAAGGTGTGGCGCTTCATAATATTTTGTGTTGATGTTGATGATAATGATGGAACAAGGTTATACTTTGAGTTCATTATATTTTTAGGAACGGTTATTTGGTGTAATTCATCTTTCTTTAGACAGGTGTCTAAATATTTTTTTTCTCAAAATCGAAGTGTTATTAATTGGTGGTTAGCTCATTTTTTTCGTTAATTCATCTAAATAAAGTAACTATTTTTTTATTAAATAAAGGTCAAATTGATTAATTTTATGGAAAATTGTTAGAATTTCGAATTCAAATTAGTGCGTAATTAATAGGTTTCTGAAAAATAGAACAGTTTATTGCTAAAGGTAATTGCTATTTGGATTTAGACTCTATAAACATAATATTTAGTATTTAGGCTGCGGTCAAATTAGTCAAAGGTAGTCATGCCTACATCTTTTCCAAAAAATAAAAATGTCCTCTATTTAGTTTAGGAAAATTTTTAATCCTGCGACAAACTAAGCAAGCTGAAATATATTTTCCTATGTGAATATTTTATTATTTTTACTAAATGTCGCTTACATGAAACAAAAATTTCCCTTTGCGATTATTCGCAATCTACTTTATGTGAGAACCAATAGTAACTACAACTAGGATAATAAACCAATTTCTTTTGTAGCAGACCACATTCCGCACTTGGTCTATGAAACAGACTTAAATTATTTGCTTGTCAATGTGATTTATTTTATCGGATTTATGTTACTTCTGTCATGTGTCTTCATTGAAAAATTATCTATTTCGTAATTGTATTTACTAATATATAATGCTACGAATGTCCTACATCCAAGGGTTTTCTGTTGGTAGTGAAAAAACGTTATGCACAACGCGCGGGTAAGTTTTTTTGCTTTTCTCGAACTAGAAACATCCACCTGGAAAATCAATATTTACTTACCGCCTCTTGGTACGCAAACACTATTTTTTTAAATCAACCTATTTACCGTGTTGACTGCCAGATAGTAAGAAGGAATGATTTAATAGCATTTTCTAATGTTTATATAAGATTTTATACGTATAATTAATACATTTGTCCAGAACAGTTGATTGCTACGTCGCAATCTCGAGTTTGGTTTACGCTGTAGGCCAAAAATTGAATTAATTGTTAATTACATGCTTCGATAAAAAATATTGGGTTCGTAACGACGTGATAAGGCTTGACGTGGGCCTCCACAATAGTATTTAAAATTGTATTTTAGTCTTTATTTTCAGTATTATTTACTGCGATGGATGAAATAAATAAACAAGTAATAATCCTGTTACCCACAATTCCACAACCTCATGAATTGAATTTCGAATAAATTAAAATTTTAACAGCTTTAAAATACTAATACCGATTTTCCATCGTCAATAGTATAATAGCATAATAGTATAATACTATTATACTATTATTCCTTGTCGGTTTTCCATCGCACGCGATTCAGTTAGCACCAATTATAGTTTTTTTTATGTGAACATAGGTATAATTCTTATTTTGAAAATTTTAACGTCTATTCATAGTAAAAAAATCAATTAAAAATAACCAAGCATACGCATTAGTTTTGTTTTTAAAAAATTAATAAAATGGTTGGACTATGCAGATACCACCAAAAAAAACAAACAAAAAAATCGAATGGTAATTTAGTGAATTATCAAAATAATACACTGTCAGATAAATTTACAATGTTAAAACACAATTTGCTACCTATTATATTTTTGATAGCTAGTATAACAAAATATTATATTTATACTATTATACTATCAACTTCGGTTTCCCATATTGTCGTAGTATAATAGTATAATACTATTATACTATTATACTATGACGATGGAAAATCGGTATAATATTCGTATTTCCATGAGAATTTTTAAACAACAATTGCTCGCGACAGACGTTTGAATTATTTAATGCATTCCTAATTTTAGTTATACCACCTGACACCAGATGCCAAATTGTTCTTTCTATTTGTTGTTTTATTTCAATTCGAAAAAAAAATCGCAACTTGTTTCCATAAGAGAAAATAATTCGAATTAAATATTTCTCATGAAAATACAGCTATTGTAAAGCATCTAATTATTATAAGTGTGGGGCAGTATGATCCGTTCCACTCGATAAAAAATTTGAATAAGAAATTTACAACAACAATTGTACTCAATAATTCCACCGATGAATTAAATAATCCAAAAATTCATTAGAATGTATTTAAATCTATTCCTAAATTTAGTTAATGCAGTAAAAATATTGTTTTGTCGAATTTCGTTAAATTTTAGATCAGGGGTATCATGTTCCACCATCAGTTTCGGTTCGTTTTCGATATTGTTTTGTCTCTTCTCTCTTGTAACAAGAATGTTAACGCTAGAAGGGCATTTTCCAAATAATTGGCTTGTAGTGCTGTCCATCAAGTGGGTAACCCTAATTTTATAAGAAAAAATAGTATTTTTCATTTTTAGAGTGAAACTGAAGGTTTGAATTTTCAGTAAAAACTTTGGTTTTTTTTTCCTCGTTTTTTTGGTTTTGGTTTGAAAAGAAAGAATTTGGTGAAAAGAAATTTGGTGTCGTAATAGAAATAAAAATCATTTGTTTTATTTGTTGTCAAATAAGTGTCTGTTGGTGCTGAGTGGAACAAATTGTTTGTCAGAATATCGGAGTTTGGTATTGTTTGTCGGAACAACGTGTCAGTGAAAGGTGCATGCAGTTTAAAATAACGGAGCGTCGCAACATAGCTTTGATTTGGAGGCACATCATCGAAGTATCCAGAGCTGAAATTACAATCCAGTGAACAATTAAGTTGGTCGAAATATCCAATAATTGGTTGAAAATTGGCGTTCGAGTCAGAAACCAGCATATCGAAAACCTTGTTGCTGTGATTAAAAATTGAAAATCTTCGTATTTCAATCGTAAACCAGCAGATTGAAATGTTTATCGTTGGCTGTAGTAACAAAGAATAAAATTGTATTTCGCTTTTTCGGTTATACTATTTCAGAAACATCTTGATTTAAATGTGTGTAAAAAATGAACTTAAAGTAAGGGACATAGAAACACTAAAAATAATTTATTTTCATACAGTTTGTATGAAAAAAAACGATTTTGATCGACGAAAACATGAATTAAAAGTTAAACCTAGTTAAATATTTTGTTCTGAAATCTCTACGAAACAACTCAATGTCTGAATCATTTAAAACACAGATTTTCAAGTTTCAATATTTTGCAGCAATAATCAAAAGAAAATAAGGGAAAGTAATAGTCCTATTATGGTTCTCACCTCACCGAAAAATTTCATACAAATCTAGTCACTTTTGCGTAGTATTTCTCGGTGAGGTGAGAACCATAATAGGGGTATAAATTAAAAAACGTTCTTTAATAAAAATTATGTATTAAAAAGAGAAAATGTATAAAAATTCAATTTAATGAAGTTATCATTTTTCCACCTTTGAAACCAATGGTAAGAAAAAGGACAACACATCTCCGCTCAACAATAACCGTGGAGAAAATAAAAAATTAAAACAAGCTTGCTTCGAAAATTCAAAAGAACAATAGACAGATATTCGAATTCAAATTTGATTGGAGGCAATGAAAGAGTAGATTTATGCATTGTTTATAAATTTCGAGTTAAGAGTTTATGAAGTATATGTATTACAAAAACAGCATTTTTTAAAGTTCAGAAATATCTTATTTTCCAAGACGATTTTCATTTAGAAATTAACACGATTCGATTTTGCAATCAAATAAAATTACATGTTTGATAAACATTTTCGTATAAAAATAAAACAACAGCTCATAATTCTAAGAGACTAAAAATGTAAATGAAAACAATCGTTTTCCTGTATAGTTTCATAGTACAGAACAAATTGTATATCCCTTATTTTATGCTTGGTAAAAAATACAGTCGATACTGGAGGCTCCTATTTAAACAGAAGACCCAGCTCGAATAAAACAACATTCCATTTCTACTTATATTCATCATACTTTATCACCAAAGTTTTGTAAGCGATATTTTATCGATGTGATGAAAAGGAGGAGTTTACAAGAGGCTGAGATCGCATTGGAAAAAATATAATGAAAAAGCGAAATAGAGGACAATTTCGTTTTGTAACAAGGACAAAAACTCCATCGAAAACGAAACGAAAGTGAAGTTATCACATGCCACTCCAGGATAATTTCAATTTGTGAATTTATTTTTAAAACATTAAAAATTAAGTATAGCAGGGGCCCTGTTCTCGAATTCCACAAAATTTCCCACATGTGGACATCTGTCAAAATCTATGTAATTATTGATGTTTTCGTATATGGGGAATTTTTTCACCTGCTTATACCTATTCGGAAATATTCCCTTAGTACTCAAAAAATTCCATAGCGAAGTAGTACCGCAAAAGTTCCTAGTTTTTATGAATTTTGACATGAATGTGAAATTTGAGAATAGAGTCCCAGGCGATTGAACAAAAAGAACAAGAAAAAGAAACAGAACAAGAAGATAAAAACGCAGTGAAACATGTGGGAATCAGAAGCATTTGTTTTCTAATTGACGATTGTAAAAGTAGAGAAAGCACCTCTCGAGGAAAAAAGATAAAATGAGGCAACTGGCAAAATGACATTTCTCATAAATGCGACGAAAGAAATTTTTGCAATCCGGTAATTAAAAATTGTTTTTATAATCCAAAATTGTAATTATTTACAATTATTATCAATCTGGTAGGTAAAAATTGTGTTTACAGTTCAAAATTGGAATTGTTTACAACAATTTCGAACGTCAAATTAGCAGCTACCTCAGTTTAAAAAATTTCCACTAGGTGGAATCTGTGATGCTCCAGTCGTCAATACGAATAATACATTTTTCCTTAGCTAAACTGAACATTCACTGTGTTCCATTGGAAACAATTTGCTAATGCCAAGTACTTGTGAGTTGTTGTTCAATGGAACCCTAATTTTTGTGGCAGTAGTAAAACATAATTAATAATCATAAGTAATAAAACATTAAACAACAAAATATTTAAAATATTTTTACGATTTAAAAATTTCCACGTCATATCACGAATATAAACAAAAATTATTTTGTCAATTAATTCAAATTCTAATCAAATAATTTACTAAATTTTTGCAGAGAATGCCAAGTACGTTGTATTGAATGTAAGGAAATGTTTCAAAATAAAATACTTACATACAAGTTTATAACTAAATATATTAACATTATTTTGAAAATCGATGCATTTATCAAACGAGCCAAAAAGGCACACCTTGGTTGGATTAGTGTTAAAAAATGACGTTTCACACAACCAAAATTATAATAGAGCCATCTATTAGAATTTTAACTAATATCCTTCTGTCGTTAATTTTATGCGTATAACTACTTCTAACAACTACACCATCACTTGAGCATGAATAGTTGCGAGTAGATACAAGTACTTGTGAGTAGTTTGCTCACGCCAATGGAACACGCTTATTGAAAACAAAGTGAAATCAAAAACTTCGCTTCATTTTAAGTGGTTACTACTGTCTTCCCCCGTAAATAACGAATAGGTGTTTTAAATGAGTAGTGCACTTACTAGGCGTTTTATTCAAATAAAACGCGCAGAGTTCTCTATTCCAGATTAATTTTGTAATTTATATAATTTTCAGTTTTCTGTAATAAAATTTATGTTTTAATTTTTTGTGAAATTGTCCTTTATGTTTATTAAAGTACTTACAGAAAGAAAAAAAGTGTTTTTGCCCATAATTTCTGTTATTTCGCTGAACCGGGACACAAGCCTTCGGTTGCATGGAGATTTTTAAAAGCTGGTGAAACTACAAAATGGTCATCTCGAACGTTTGTTACTCTTTGTCTGCCCGCACCTGTTCGCCTGGTATATACCCTTGTCTCGAAAAATCGCGACTAAACCCGTTGTACGGTACTACGGGAAATCCGGAACTTATTAGAGATGTGGCGTTGGTTTCTCCCATCTTCCAACAATGCCACGATTGCCGCTACACTTTCTGACAGTGGCACAGCAAAATGTAATTTCGACAATAAAACGATTGAATATTGCAAAAACAATTTCACAAATTTTCGATTTTGCTGATACATTAAAATTTTCCATGGCATTCTACATTTTCTAAGATTGTTTTGAATGACCTTGAATTTGGTTTTTGTTTCATATTTCCAGCTAGTGCGGTTCAAACCGTGTTCACATTTGAAAATTGAGTTATAAAACATGCTGTGGGATAAGTAAAAAAACAACGGGCGAGTTCACGCTCAACTCGCAAAATAATTATTTGATAACATTTATGTATAAGTATCTATTGAATCATTTCAAGCCTTTGTGATGAGCCTGAGAAACCAATGCCGATAGACAGCTGCTGTTCGCTCAATAATTATATTACTTTACATTTTTTTTTTAAAGTCAATAAATTATTCTATTTTGGATTTGGAGGACAAACCTTACCGACATTAATTGTTTAATTAAAAATTGAAATTTATAATTTATTTGTCAACAACCAGAAATACAAACGACAATATTTCGGTACAGCCATGTCTTGGTGAGCTTGAGCAAAGTACAGTTCTGTTAAGTTAAACATCTAGAACTACCCTGTACGCTTTAAAATACACCGGTTCTCATATACGGCACTCGTGTTGAAGATTCTATATTTAACCTTTTGTGAACGGTCACGGCAAACCCGGTGAACAGAGCAAAGTGACATCGCTGATTTGACCAGTTTGAATTAAATGAAATACGGTGGTTCTATTAGACGAAGGCGCTATTATGTCTGTAAAATCATACCATCTGGAAAGACGGTAGTAAGTTTCTATAGAAAATGTCCTTCGAATCTGTTTATCACTTTTATAGTTTTTCTTTCCCATAATCCCGCTCATAACCAAATTCAGTAACAGCACGAATAAAACTAACTAAACATAGCCTACCGAATAAACAATTGCAAAATTATTATTTTATTATGAATCAATGTACAAGTGCAATTTTCACAGCTCGCTAAGATGTAAATATTTAATATTTAGGGTATGCGTGTAATTCTGTTTCTTTCTAACCAATTTCCATTTCACTTTTTTGAATCACTTACACTACACTACACATGCATAACTTGAATGCAAGTTCGGGGCATTTTGTGTTCGTTTTTCTCTTATATTTCGCTCGTACCGAATTTCCGTTCCTTTTTTACATGAACTTTTTGACTTACCCCCGCTAAAGATGTTTCCACACCAAAAACTCAGTCCATGATTAGACAAAATATGCTATGGTAATATTGTCTAAGATTGTTTTGAATGACCTTGAATTATCAGTCGACTTGAACAAAAATTCAAACGATCCTTATAGACCTTTTTCGTAAAAAATATTTAACAGATAAAATCAATTGTTAAAATACCTGTAGGCCAATATATACCTTTGGAGTGTAACGTAATTATTTGTGATTTTTTATGTTTTAATTATTTTAAAATTTATTTTTGTTGTTTATAAGAGAGAACTTGATGATTAAATCTAAAAATTATACGACATTTCTCGTACAAGTAAGAAAAATCATGTATTTAGTTTTTTTGTAGTGGATTTGGCAAAGTATTTAATTTTTTAAGAAATTTGGTATTTGGAAAACATTAAAGCTGTATTCTCAAAAGGTGCTACCTTTTTTGGGCTTAACATTTACAACTTTTGAGGCATGAAATTACCAGAAGCCCACAATGTTAATGGCATCATCATAAAATTACGTTGCACTTGTCTATAGTTAGATAACTGTGAAATAATTTATTGATTATGAGAAGTCAGATTGACCGTCGTAACAAAGGAGCCGTGATTTTATACAGTATACATAATATATCGAATTATGAAATAAAGACTTAGGACTTAGCATAAAATAAAGTAAATTTTTATTCACGAATTTGTAAAATACAAACGATATTTTGGCCTTATAGTCGATATTATCGTTTCATTACTCCTTTTAGAAATAGGCCGTAATTTTTTGATGGTTCGTCATTATTGAAAACTTCTGCCTTATAACTATGTTTACTTACTCCAGGTGCACGGAGGTGAGATTGGTTCTAATTGAGATTTACCATTTATAAATGACGTCGTCACCAGCTTTTTTAAAAAGCTCTTACAATTGTGCCTTACGAATCGATCTGTAATATCTTGATGTAGATATTGATCGAATTCCAGTTTTGAATAACCTAATTTAGATGATAGAACTCATTCTTGGGATTTAAAACATCTAAAATATAAATGATGATGTAAATGATTCGACACACACTATAGTGCATCACTTCAGTTATGAGAACTTGAAATTTTTTATGTCGAATACATTCAACCGCCCTCTTTGCCTCTCTTCAGCAAGTTTTAAATATTTTAAGCGTGCTTTCAACATGGCTGGAAATCGAAAAAATTGTATTCCTGTGCGCTCTCGCATAACAATTGATTACACAGCAATTTAGACCATTTTGAAATAATACCAATTTAAAAACTTAATTAAATATTATTTGCAAACATTTCACTTTTATTTTGCTTTATTGAAAATTCTTTTCCGAAAATGTAATATTACATTAGCCTACAGATATTTTTGATTAACATAACCTACATTTTTTGACAAATAAGGGAAAAGGGCCCTGGTATTCACTGTGTTTACATTTGCTTTCTTACATTACATTTCTTTCCTCTTTTATTATAAAAAAAAATCATAAACGAAAAGTGACACGTTATGAGATAAAGATGTGTTTTGTAAATAAAGGGGTTTTAGTAAAACATTAATTAAATATCTATAAACAAGATTTTATTAATTGATTTTCAAATCGTTTATTTATCAATTATTCTTCTTGATAACATATAAATCAAAATTCAGTTTTGTAAAATTTTTCATTTAAGAAAAACGAATTAAAAAAACATAACTTTCCATAGAATTATATGATAATTTTTTTTTTTTATCTTTTTATTCCCCTTATAAGTTCAAATTTGGTGCTGATGGCTTTGTATCTAGGTGCTTTACTTCGCACTAATACAAACAGAAAAGGAATATAAAATATTTCACGGAGATAATATTTCGTTTGTTTACCTTAAGTTTGTAAAAGAAAGAAACCTCGTCTAAACGACGATTGATTTTTTGAAAGCAGAGAAACGTAGTGCAAGAAAGCAAGTGTAGACATAGTGATTATCGTACGTTTAGATTTTAATGGAAATTTGGCTTCGGACGATGCAGAACCACTCAAACATTTCTTCAAGAGAAATTATTTTAAGAGTGAATAATTTACTTATAGTGTTAACAATTTAAATTCAACCTTTTGCAAATTATATTTATCAAAACAAATTTTATTTCTTAATCAACCCATTTAATCCCAGAATTAAATATTTTCGAAATATTTCATAAATCATTGATATTTTCGTTGTACTTAATACAACATTTGTTAATTTTGTTAAAAACAATTTCTAGCAGTTCGGAAATATTTAGGAAAATTCTAGTTCCGTAAAAAGCCCGTTGGGAAATATAAAGACCAAAAAATTTATTTAACCCAATCGTTTTAGTTGATCGTCGATTGTTGTTTTATTCACGTCTTCCATAGCAGTTTGCTTCCAAAAACTCAACAACTGTGCAGATATTGCAGTAATTTTTGCAGCCAGTACAGATATATTGCAGTAAACTTTTTGTAATTTACCCATGACCACAGTTCTCATTACTTTCGGTAAAATCAATTTCTGGTTCCACCTCCTCGACTATTCCGACCGTCTTTCTTGATCATTTAAATAGCAGTTAAATTTTTGAGTTGCTGTAAGTTTACATACATTTCTCGTGCGCATTTTCTTACATCACTCTACCAAATGCAAAAACTAATAATCGTTGATTATGTAAATGGAGAAAAAAGTAATTTTAGTTGTGCATGCAAGCGGAAATATTACACTAAAGAAAACTATGTTGTTTATTGACGATTGGAGCATCACAGATTCCACCTAGTGGAAAATTTTTAAACTGAGGTAGCTGCTAATTTGACGTTCGAAATTGTTGTAAACAATTCCAATTTTGAACTGTAAACACAATTTTTACCTACCAGATTGATAATAATTGTAAATAATTCCAATTTTGAATTATAAAAACCATTTTTAATTGCCGGATTGCAAAAATTTCTTTCGTCGCATTTATGAGAAATGTCATTTTGCCTGTTGCCTCATTTTAACTTTTTTCCTCGAGAGGCGCTTTCTCTACTTTTACAATCGTCAATACCTTTTCGATCAAAACCTTTTTTTATCAATGTTTAAACTTTTAGAATATACAGGAAATTCTCTTGTGTCTTGTGACTTTATCATCAATGATTATTTAAAATCAATATTTAAACCAATCATCGAGGTATAAAATAATCAACTGATTAAGAACCAAGATTTTTTTAAATTTGTTTTACATTTTTGATCCAACAACAACTTTACTTGTTTTGATTTATTTTGTTTATGTGAAATTCAAACGAATTCTCAATAAACTACAAATAAACTTAGAATCCTTCTATAAAATATTCTTTAAAAATCACGATTGAATAATTTGACACCGATTGAATTAATTTGAAAATTGCCAAAATCTCGAATTTCGTTAATCTCATCTTGGAAAGATTATGTAACTCAGTGCTATGCTTAATACAACTCCAAGCTAAACTGGAGTAATATCGACAGTCTTAAATAATCTCGAGAAAAAAATAATAAACATCAAACAATTAAAAATTCCGTAATACCATCATATAATCTGTAACATCAAGAGATTACAGCGCTTTGCAAATTTAGCGTATATTAGACTAATATCGAGAAACTTGCATACATAGAATCGAATAATCTCAAATTATTTTAGCATCCTAGAATAATGTTGAAAAACTTCAATGCTAATTATAAAACAAATCAAAAGCAAAAATTAAAATCTTTTTCAAAAAATAACTGTAAAACATCATCTAATTTAATATTACGCTTAATTCAATCTAAGCTAAACTCAAATAATATCGAAAATCGAGATTAATCTCGAAAAATTTCGCATAATATCTATATACATAAGCAACACTTTTAGGGGCAAATTTTTCGATAATCTTGCAAACACTCGATCAATATACCAAGCAAATTTTATGTCATGTTGTCACATTCTATTGAACCAAAACAACTGAATCTGGATCAAAAAATGCTGAACTCTTCATCGTAGGACTTGAGCTAAGTTTATTTTATCTAGATCAGTTTTTTGCGTCAATAGACCACGACATTACTTTCATTTTTTTTTGTTCCCAGATTTGGTTTGTTTTCCAAAAAATTACAAGCTAACAATTTTTCGCGTCCGAATACAAACGATAAAAATTAGTTCGCAAGTATTTTGTTTCTTTCTTATGAAAATTGCTTGGCTGTTAAACTATTTGTCCCTATACCCTAAACAAATCTCGAATATGTTTAAAAACTTCGAAAAATCGAAAATCCCAATTTATCTATAATTCGGTAATATATTGTATTATGCAACTCCCTAAAGTAAATTAGGATTTAAAACTAAAACAGAAGAGTTTGTTTATCGCAAGTGCCCAAATCGATTTGTGTATGATTTAAAATTGTTAAAACAAAATTAATTCGATTTTTGCAGCAGCCGCCACTGGTATAGGATTATTTGCCAAAAAGAAATTAACGTTCAGATCCCCTACAACAATACAATTTTTATAATGGATAAGTGAATCTTCTAATTTTTCAACAAAAAAAATATCAACATGCAATTCCACATATTTTAATTTGCATCGATAACAAGAATAGTACAAACAAGTAACTGGCAAAATCTTCGGTCTCGTTAACAACTAAAGTAACATGGAATAGGCCATTTGGGAGTCTCACGAACTATTGAGATGATAAAGCGTTCTTATTATTTTCCTAAAATGATTGATAAGGTTAATGATTTTATTATAACCTGTTTGAAGTGTATTATTTATCAACCGAAACAAGGAAAAAAGAGGATTATTTAAATGGGTACAACCGTTCCATACAGTACATATTGATCACCTTGGGCCTCTCGCTGAAACTAAGACCAAGCATAAACATATTTTAGTAATCGTAGGTGGATTTACGAAGTTATATTTATTACCCCGGCAACTGCTCTTTTGGTTTAAATCAGCGAATGATACACAAAATAATAAATCCGAACTTAATTTAAATGAAAACACGAAAAATCGATTCTAGGCCTATTCCACTAGCACAATTCCACTACACAATTCCACTGCACGCAATTCCACTGGCACAATTCCACTTGGCACAATTCCACTGGGCACAATTCCACTTGGCACAATTCAACTTCCACAATTCAACTTGCACAATTCACTTGCACAATTTAACTTTTTGATAATCAAACGCATTTCGGATGGTAAATCGCGCGCGCGATTTACCATCCTAAATGCGTTTGATTATCAAAAAGTTAAATTGTGCAAGTTAAATTCGTTTAATTATAAAAAAAGTTAAACTTAAAAGTTACCTGAAGAAAGAAAGAACTACGAATGTTAAACACGAATTGAACGAAAACACGAATTGTATGCAGTGGAATCGTGTCTAGTGGAATTATGCTAGTGGAATAAGCCTAGAATCGTAATAACTGCAACAACAGAAACATTTTTTACCATTGTTACCATTTTTTCGAAAGGTATCCCCTTATTTTATTATCAATTAGCTTCTTTACACATTGCAGTTTTCATTAATTTAAAATCCATAGTTATAATTATCTTCGTATTTATGTTTCAATCACACCAATAAAATATTAAATTTTGTGTTTGTCTTTCATTAGTGTAACTATACATGTTATAACGCAAGTTAAATTGTGCAAGTTAAATTGTTCCGCAGTCGAATTGTGCCAAGTGGAATTGTCCCAGTGGAATTGCGTCCAGTGGAATTGTGTCTGGTGGAATTGTGTCTAGTGGAATTGTGCTAGTGGAATCGCCCGGTTACCAATAAATCAATCCTTGAAAAACAAGGCATACTTCGATCGCAAAAGAATTAAAGCATATTCTTATAAAATGGGGATTACGTGTAGTTAACAAACGTTGTAACGAACCCTGAGTTAAGTCATAAGCTGTTGCCGCCATTTAAAGCTTCATATATGGTAACTCAAGTCCTCCCTGGTGAACGCTACGTTATTGAAGATATTCCTGGACAACAACAGTCACACAAACCGTACAAAAGCGTATATGCTGCGTTCAACATGAAGCCCTGTCGCACGGATAATTAGAGTCGATTGTGATGTCAGGACAGCCGAATGTAGTATTCTGATTTTTTTTGTAAAAGGCGAAATAATAACATTCAATTTATAATAATAAATTAATTAAATTAAATGCGATATTGTTCTTTTATTTAAAATATTTACGAAGTTAATGGTTTTAAATACGAAAAATGCGACAAATCTAAATATTTTCTTAGCCTCACAAGCAGACTCTTCTAACATATTCTTCAGATATTTCAGTGAGTCATTTACTATCTTGTGACAGTCTATAGAAGGATTTTCATAGCTTCTCGTGAAGCTTGACGTTTTCTGAACTAAAATTTTATGAAAATCATCAAACTAATTTTTTCACGTACTGGAGTGAAAATTTCATTACACTTGAACTGTACGTTAGGCTTAACAAATAAATTAGAAATCTTTCGTAGAGTATTAAATTTCAATGAAGTTCTGCAAACTATAGAAGTGAAAACTAAGAAACTAATGTAGCGTTTTTTTATTCGCTCCGGATAGCTGCTATCGAGAGCCGTCATATAAAAAATGGCTCCCGATAGCGCTCCGTATAAATAGGTAGAGCCAAATATCTTTTATTTTGAAATTTTTGGTAAACAATTGAATTAAAAATGATAGTTTGATGTTAAATAAGTTTAGTTTACCAATAAATAGCGCGTCAAATTTAAATTTAGGCGTATAAAAATGACGGCTCTCGATAGCAGCTATCCGGAGCGAATAAAAAAACACGACTTTCGTTTTGATTAGTTTTTCAAAATTCCGATTTAAAATTCCGAATTAATTGAATTAACTAATAAATTTAAAATTTTGATAAACTGAACTAAACACTCTTGAATAACACCTTTGTGAAAATTTGTAAAAAATATTTTACTTGTAACTTAATTTCCCCTTAATTAATTTTAATTATGAATAAGAAAATCTTTTATTTTAATAAGTTTAGACCTACATATGACATATGACCTACATAAATCAAAAGAACGTCAACTGTTTACTTAAAATATTAGGCACTCGACATACAAATGATGTAGAGTGCAAACAAACACTTATTTATACAAAGCAAACAAATTTATTTGTACTCACATCAATCGATTCACTAACTCCGCATTTTGGTTCTCGATTATTGTGTTGCAACACATTCGTTGATACATCATTTTGGGCCAATGATTGATGCTGAATTTGCTGCGGTTGATTGGCATAGCTATTTTCTGGTCCTCTTATTATATTCTTTCTACAGCAGAAATCTTCACATGACGTATCGATTACTCTTTATTGTATAAGATTACCAGAAGAAAAAAAAATCTTGTTTAGTTTTGTCGTCTTTGAATAAATTATACATAGATAGAAAGATAGTTTTGGGGTATTTTTGGAATGTGTTTAGTACAACAACAACGATAGAACCAAATCGACCAAAAACAGAGATGTAAAGAAATGAATTATTTAAAAGTTTTCGCATTTCGAATTCTTAAAAATTCTAATTTCACGAGATACATTTTTTTTTTGTGTGGCTCTTTATGAAGGTGTACGACATTTCTGATACATTATTTAATATCTGTTTAGGTATTTAAATAAAAAGTTAGTTTGTGGCCGAATATGGAATTATGTATACCTTAGCTGATTAGGATTTTTATGTCGACATGTGTGCTTTTCACATGAACATTTTTTGGTGCTGACATCCAACATCACATTACTAGCGCATATAACGTCGGTTATTTTTTGTGCGTTGAACTTCTTATAGAACTCGGGAAAAAATAAGGCACGTAACTTTGAGATTGCACCAATATTAGGTTGAAATTCGGGATTGGTGTTACGCTGAAGCCGATTATTATTTGTTTGTTGTATGCCCAACGCTAGGGCACCATAATTAATTGCCAACATATAAACTAGACTTAATTTTAAGATAAACATTTTTGCGCTGTTTTATTTTAAGAATATGCAAGAACTTTTTATTTATTTATTTTTATATCACAGTAAATCACTAATTTTATTTCTTTTTCCACTAAATTTAAGTCAACAAGACAACAAACAGCACAGAAAAATTCTTTCTTTGCTTGTTATCGTTTTGCGATATGCGCGGACTTGAATAAAAAAAATAAAAAAATCGTAAATTTTTTATTTTTTGGAGATACGACGTTACCACCAAAATTAGAAAAACATTAACCAAAATTCAAGTACACGCACAGTGCAATGACACTTATAAGTTAATTTAATTAGATACAAAATAATTAATTAGAATTAATTTTTTTTTTAAGTTTTTTTTTTTTTTTTGCAAAATAAATTTTAATTTAAAATTTGAGATGTTCGGTGATCTTAAGCAGAACACAACATTTCTGTCTGAATGAAACCGGTTAACTGTGTCTTAACAGTTAAATTTTTTCTATATACTTGTTGTAGTTCTTCTTTATTTTTTTTTTGTTTTATAAATTAAAAAAAAGTATAAACTTTAAATTAACTTAAGAAAATAATAAACAGAAAGGAACTATATTTATTGGGTTGATTCAAGAAGAGCGAACAAAAAAGCTTAAGATAAGTATACAAATGTATGTACGTTTAGTAATATTAAATAATATGCTTGTCGAGTGGATTAAAATAAGAACATTTTAGAACACGATTAAAATAGCCGACGATTTGCTTTGTTCACGGTTTTGTTAGACAAGCAATACCTTAAGTGGGATTTCGATAGTCCTATAAACCGTAACCAATAACTCAATATAGTTTACTGATACCGTCATTATTAATACAGCTTTATATTAGTATTTGATATTTTTCCCGTTCTATTGTTGAAAAGCGTGTTGCTGGTGGTGCCGAAGTCGGATGTAGACATTACTACTGTGCTTCAAAGCTCATCTGGGTACCCTGAGGAAGCGATAGCCAAACAGAAACTCTCTCTTCTCATACGGAGATGACAATGTCCGTGGGGTAGTTAAAGAGGCTCTAAGAGGACTTTACATCAACGGAGGAATCTGATGACACCGAGGTGGAGGTAAAGATATAGAAATGTTAACATTTCTCCAAATCAACCTCCATCACTCTAAGGCACCATCAGCTGCTCTCCTGCTAAAAATTGGGAAAGAACACAGACATTATCTTGATCCACGAACATTGGGTCACTGAAGACCAGAAACTTGGGCTCAATGCTCAGTGGCTTAACTTCAAATTTTGGGACCCCCGCAAAATTTTTCTTGGGCCCCTGAAAATGCTTCTTGTACACCTATGAACAAGTAAAATGTTTTGTTAAAAATGTATTTCTTCCTACTGTCCAACCTCGCATTAATTAAAAGTATCTGATTTCGAGAGCACGAAACAGCATGTGATTCAGTTCAAGGGCCTCTATCAAAACGAAAAATCTTGTATTCAGCTCAATGCTAAGACGATTCTAAATATAACGATAAAGCATCACATATTTTGAGTATAATTTGAAAAATATCAAGAATTTCGAAATAATCTCAAAAATATCGTTCAAAGTATCTTGAATATTCTAGATAGTTCACAGATATCAAATTATCCGTAAGTATGTAAAACCAAAGGAAATCCTATACGCGCTAATCACCGCCATGTAAAATATAAATAACCTGGACATTCTTGAATAATTTAGAATAACTTAGGAAATTGGAGAAATATCGAAATCAAGCAAAATCTAGTAAACATCACGATTCAGATTTATAAGTGTACCTCTGCAAGTTCCCACAACTCAAAGCTAAGCGCAGAACATTGCAGTACAAAAATCGAATAAATTTGAAAATCTTTAAAAATCTCGAATAATCCTAGGTAGAAATGTCGAAAAACTTTAAAAATATGGAATAAACCGCGGAACAATCCCGATTATCACAGGAAAATTCGAATAATATCTAATGAATAATTTCGGAAAGCCTGTAAAAATCTAGAAAACCCACGGAAATTTCAAAAAATTTCGAAAATTCGAATAAATATCGAATTATTTGTCAAGTAATTTAATGTTACTAATACTAAAGGGTGTTTCATTTCGAGGTGGCAACACTTTTTTCAGTTACACCCGATTTGACAGCCGACAATTAACTTTTGTTTAGTTTGGTACTTTGGTTGGCCATTTCATAATAAATAGACTAACGCCAGAGCCACGTACGAAAATTGCTCAGATTTACTTTGAAAATAATGGTTCAGTTCGTGAAACTCATCGCACGCTACGTCCATTTTATGGTCGACTTAATCGTTCATCAGAGCAGTTAATTCGGTTAACTATGGCTCGCCTGCGCACCACGTTTACTCTAAATGATAATACGCGTCACATATGACACTATACTATGATGAAGCTCGTTTTTGGTTGAAGCGAAGTTAATCCAAAAGCCATTGTTCAAAAACCATTACATCCCCAAAAAAATACCGTTTGGTGTGCTTTATGGGCCGAAGGAATCATCGGACCATATGTGTTCAAAAATAATGCTGGTGAAAACGTTGTAGTCAACAGAGACCTGCACGGGACAGTAAAATTTTTACCCAACCCGGCCCGGCCCGAAACTGAAATGGCCCGACCCGACCCGAACCCGACTCTTCATAATATATTATAGTCCGAACCCGACCCGACCCGAAAAAGAAATTCAAGCTAAAATATTGTGAATATCCTAAAGAAAACACAATTACGAATTTAATTTTAATACTACATACATTTATGTATCTTTAATAAAGATTCTTTATAGTCTTTACTTTTCATAAACACGTAGGTTTTTATTTCAGGTTGCTATGTAAAAATAATATAGCATCGACGCTTTCCGGTTTTAAATTTGTACGGCGTTCTTGCAGTACTTGTCCAGCTACGCTAAAGTTTCTTTCGGAACTAGCACTGCTAGCCGGAATACATAAAACGTGCCTAGCGACTTTCGCTAAATATTTATATTTTCCCTCGTGTTCCTGCCACCAATTCAATATATTATTGGATTCAATGTGGGTGGTTACATCGCAGTTAACATACATGTTTACTTCGTCGTCGTCTATTATAGTTTCATCTATGCTGTCTTCGAATTCGCTGAAATCTGCAATCGGTGAGGTTAGGGGTTGTAACCTCACCCCTCACCGTTACATAGAAATTGTCCCATCACCTTACTCATCACGGCTATCTACTCCTGCTAGCTCAGCAGGGTGGCGTGGGGTTTGGTGAGAGGTGAATAGGACCTTGTTTTAGCCGTATAAAAGGTGGAAAGGAGGCTGGTATAACCCTGTTAGGTTATAAAATTCGGGACAAGAAATGGTACACGGACCACTAACTACAATGGAGAACACGTTTCGCGCAAGCACCTACCCCTCTGAGTCTGCCATGTGACTCAGGGGTTGAGATTTAATTGGACGGAGGGAGGAAATTTAATTACCCTAGCCTACCATATGTTTTCCCCAGTAATTCAACACAAAATAAGAAAAAACACAAATTCCACGTACCTGTATACTATATCCTTACCTGACTTCTGCTCCGGTTTAACTCGTAAAACACGTAGGCAAAAGAAAAACACTAAACAAATTTAACCAAATTTATGAACTTTAGAATTTTTTTTATTTTTTTTTTTTCCGTTATATCTTACAAACTACACCATTTATTGTTTCACTTAACTAATTATACACTATTATACACAAAAAAAAAACACAAAAACACAACACCACAAAAGAATTACCGCGTGAAAAAAAAACCAGGAAAAATCCCAACGACTCACTCTTTAACACCAAAAAAAACTCGCACGAAAAAAACTCCGTTGAATTTGCCTTTACCGTGAGCAAATCCACAAAAAAAAACGTCCGACTCTATCGGTTGTTACCACTTCACTTTTTCGACAGTCTCAAAATCCATTTTTCTTTTTGGGTCGGTTGTTCCGAAAAAAAACGTTTGGTATACAATACCAAAAAAAACACATACAAATTTGGGGCATTAAATAATGTGCCCAAAAAAAAACTATGTCAGACTTCTGCATAGGGTTTACACGCAACCATCATAATGATTGTTGTTGTAAAAATTTACATAAAAAAATGAGGATGGCACACTTTATGTATGTCAAATTACACCAATGCATCTTGAAATTAGTTTGTATAATATCTTGCTTAGTTGCAAATTGACACTTTTCAGTGTGTCATTTTTTATTTTATTTTTTTTTTATTTTGGGTTTGTTTGAGTACAACAAACAATTTATGTTGCCATAAATTGGTTGTCCCAAATTACAAAGTAATGACTTCACTTTGTACTAACTGAATTTTAGGAATTTTTGGGATACGGCCTATTGGAACGGGTACATTAAAAAATGGTGCCCGTTACAAATCCAATAATTTAGCTTTTCTGATTGTTCAACATTTTGCTTTTGGCTATCTGAATCGGAAAGTGATGTATTATACTCTTCCTCTATGTTGTATTTATAGTCATTAATCATGCTACGAACATTTTGTATTGTTTCCGTTCTCTCGTAATCGGATAATATTTTCAGTTTACGGAAATTTAGCCATAACATAGCAGCTATTTTATGAATTTTACGTATCACAAATTTGCTGTTAATAAAGTTTCAATTTAACAATATCATTTGAGTCGGCCATTAAAATTTTCACATGTCTTAATAAACTGAATTTAATTGGTAAAACAAGTTGTAAAGTTGGGGTCGTATCGCCTTCAACTTGCATTAACGCTTCCTTAAATGGCAGCAAAAAATTTATTAAAAATTTTAGTGTATTTTGATCTATATTTGCCATTCTCTCTTCTTCTTGGCGTTCCATGAGGATATTAGTGATTTATGTAAAATTAGTTTCAAAAGATTCATACATATCAATGCGACTATTCCACCGCGTTTCACACTCTTGCCGAAGAGCTGATTTTAATTGGCGTACAAGCCCAGAAATTTAAAATTATTTAACCACAGTCTTCACTTCTTCTGTTAATAATAATTTGATCGAAGGTAAGTTTTCTGGTAGAGAAATGGGTTTAAATACATTTCTAAGGATTGTGTTAATTAAATGGCACGTGCAATTCAAACGAGTTGAATGTTCCAATGCAGCCACTATATTGCTACCTTGATCGGTTACAACAGTTAATTTGACGACTGCATCTAACTTAATTCCAAATTTTATAAGTCTACGGTTTAATTCATTTTTAATATTGTTTCCAGTTTTTTTTTCATCAGGAAATGTACATGTAAAAAGTACTTTTGACTGTAATTTCCAATTTTTGTCAATAAAATGAACTGTTAATGTCGTATATGAAAGATACTTATATTCATCGGTCCATATGTCGGTTGAGGCACTACATTGCCTAGAATCAATCAATGGTTGAATTATTTCAATTCGTGTTATCCGTGATTGATCAGCTTCTTTGTGGGTACTACGAGAAACAGTCGTAGCGTGTGGCAATATATCTCTAACATTCAAATTGCCATTTTGAGCTCCAATTCGAATCAATTCCTGTGAGTAATTTATAAAACCGCTACCACTTACGATGTCAAATGGACGAACATCTCTACTACACAATTCAACACACGATTTTGTAATTCGGTCTTTGACCTTTGACAATGTTGTTGGTTTTTTTTTTTTTTTTTTTTTTTTTTTATATACATATTTTAATTGGGTGAAGAGCGGACTTATTAACGGTCCTAGCTCCTTGTAACTGTCAGAGCTTCTGCACCCAATGTGCGATCCTTCAAGTAAAGATTAATAGCTACCTTAAATTTATTCATTTTGTATTCCTCCGGAAATTTGAAGTGTATTAGCGAATTCCACTTTTTTGATGTTCGATATACAAATTCGCGCTTAATTTCTTCAGTTCGAGGTTTCGGGAGCTTCACCGTAAACCTATGTGCATTGGTTGTTCCTCTTGTTACTCTTGTTGTTGTAACGAATGGTGGTATTTTCTCCGATAGTTCTGCAGAACATTTACCATGTAAGCATCTGTAGAAGACGCAGAGTTCTGCAACATCTCTGCGATGCTGTATGCTGTCTAGTTCTTGGGTAAGTCTGGGATTCCGTATTATTCGGATAGCGCGGCGTTGAACCCTGTCCAATAACTGGAGGGTGGTACCAGACGCACCTCCACAAACTTGACAGCAATACTCTATACATGGTCGGATGAAGGTTTTATATATCTGGAGAACTTGATGCGATTTAAAAAACCTACTGCATCTATTTAGGAACCCGAGTTTTTTTGAAGCTGATTTAGCCAATGCAACAATGTGTTCATTCCATTTGAGTTTGTTACTTATTTGAACACCAAGCAGTCGAATTGAGTCGCAACCCACAAGGATATGGTTTTTTACCACAAATGGGTAGTCGTTGCGACTTTTTTTACGTGAAAATGTCCATATTTGTGTCTTTTTCTCGTTAAATTGCACTAAGTTGTTGTTACCCCACTCAAATATTGTACTTAAATCGGAATTAAGAGAAGTTACGACTTCTGACCGTTTATTATTTAAAGAATTTGCCGATATCAGTGCTGGTTTTGGATGATGTTGAGCTGCTTGTAATTGCCTGTTTGTTAAAAGAATGTCGCTTTAAATGTGAATTTCCTGTCCTTTTGGCACAATAACAAAAAATTGTTTCACACTTAATACATTGTACAAAACCAATATTTTTATTATTCGATTTATCAACGATCTCTTTGAAATTTCTCCAGAGGTCACTCTTCGCGTTCTGCTTGTCAGTTAAAACATATTGTTCCGTTTTCAATTTTTTATTAATTTCATCGACGTTCATGACGAGGGTTTCGCTAAATATAACAATAATTATGTATTAATTACCAAAACCACTAAATCAAAACTAAATTCAAATTACTTACAGTTAAAAAAATAATTGTATTATTTTGTATTTAAATATCTATCGTATATTATTTGTATATTATCCAATATTATTTACTATCAATATAACGCAAAGAGTACGTATGCTTAATGCTTATATTATTTAAATACCGCAGAAATGTGTTAACGTTAATAATAGCTGCATTTCTTGACGCATACCGGATCAGATCAAAATTTACATGTGAAGCAACAACAACATTTGATCCAACATTCGTTTTGGATCACAAATGGTGATCTAAAAATAGTTGAACAATATTTTGTAAAGACAAAGAATATAATGAATATAGTACGAGTATGAAGAGGCATTCAAAACGAAACGAGACAAAAAAATTGAATTTTGGTGTTTGTTTGTTTTACGCATTTTTGTGTCGTTTCATGAGACATGATCTGATCCGGATCAGATCAAACGTCAAGAAATGCGGCTAATATCGTTTAAATCGGTTACAACAACAATTCTTTCTGTCAAAAACTGAGAGTAATGGATCACAAAGACCGTATTAGACGAAATCATATTTATCAAGAATTTTGTACTAGATTTTAAAGTCTATGGTATCGAAATGCCGTCATTTCGGCTAATTAAAACTAAATTTATGTAAGCCAGGAAATTTACTCACGTACATTTTATTTTGATTCATTCATCAATGTGCCAAATAAAATTAAATTAAAAATTCATATAGAAAAAACCTTTGATTCATTTTTAAAATTAAGCCCGAGCCCGACCCGAACCCGAATGAAATAACAAAATATCGGCCCGGTCCGGTCCTCGGGCCGGGCCGGGCTACGGCCCGAGGTCCTTGCCCGAGCCCGTGCAGGTCTCTGGTAGTCAACGGAGACCAGTATAGAGACATAATTACTATTTTTTTTGTGCCTTAATTGGATGGTAATGATATCAGAGACATGTGGTTCCAACAAGACGGGGACACATGCAATACAGCGCTCGACACAATTAATTTACGGAAACCAACATTTGACGAACGATTAATATCGAAAAATGGACCTGTCACTGGCCACCGCGTTCATGTGATTTAACACCGCTGGACTATTTTCTTTGGGAGTATTTTAAGTCACTTATCTACGCTGATAAGCCAAAGTCTATTAAACACTTGGAAGCCAACGTTCGACGCTTTATTGCCGAAATACCGCCAGAAATGTTGCGAATAGTGATCGAAAAATGTACCTCCAGATTACACCATGTACGCGCCAGCCGTGGCGGCCACATATCCGATATCATATTCAAATACTAATGGCAAATCTTTGAAATAAAGTCACATTCATTGCCATTAAAATTATTTTTCTGTGTTTTATTTAAGTTTAAAGTTCTACACCTCGAAATGAAAAACCCTTTACTAAACAAAATGCTACTAATGCCCGATTTCACAAAAAAAGAAGCAATCCCTGCAATTTTATTTCGTTGTTTGCATGAACATTTTAACTGGAGAACTTAATATTTAACTGCCCAATTTCGTCGAGCTAAATATTTAGCTGAAGGCTAAATATTTCTATGTAAAAATAAAATATAATCAACTTGTATAGAATTTGTATTATGAAACAAATCGTAATTTTATAAAAGAAGAAAGAGAGGAAATATTCAACTAGTGATTGGATATTTTTTTGTGAAACCAGGCATAAGCAAGTTAAGGATAAACTCAACAAAACGATATGCAATAATAATTAACCCTCAAATAATATCGGATAATTTCGTAAATATCGAACAATCGTATTGTTCAAATAGGCTTTAAGATTCTCGAGTAACATCGAACTATCAAAAACACTCGACAATCTCAAAAATACTCGAATAATCTCGAAAATCTCGAATAAACCTGGTTGTTTCGAAACACCGAATCACCAATTAAGTCTCGAATATCACTCATCCCATTTCCATGCTATACTTCAATAATCTCGAGAAATTTTAAAAACTGATCAAAGATGAAATCCGATACAAAGGGATTTGAAACAGGGAACCACGCCGAAAACTAATTAAAAACTAATTGCAAAATTAATTTGGAATTTGCAATTTCCTTATATTTAAAATTTCTTTTCAAAATAACAGGTTTTGCCGTTAAGTTTATATTTGCCGTTTACCGGTAATAAAAAACATACAGTAAATGACAAACTAAACAATCACATTCAATCTTTTGCAAATCAAATTCAACTTTTTCTAATCAAAACATGATTTCTAAAAGGTTGAATTTGTTTAGCAAAAGGCCTAATTTGATTTATAAATGGTTGAAATTGAAGTGCAATAGAGGTAAATTTGGAGTGTTAGACATATGTATATTACAAATAAATCAACCCAGCAAGAACTAAAATCGTTATCGTTATCGATGTCGAAAGCTTTGATTTGACACGAGTTTAGCAAATTTTTGTCTAAATCTAAATATCTGTCAGAACCTAAAGCCATTTTTATTTATATTGAGTCAGAATAAGTGTAATTTCTTAAGAAAATATTTTATAGCAAGAGGAACGATTTCTTCTTTCTCTAAAAACTATACCACCACCTTTTCTTGAATAATTTGCCATATGCCGTTTGCCGTTTTGCAAATTTGAAAGGGTGGTCTAATTTAACCTTAATCTGAGCTATAATCTATCGATCTTGACTTTCAACCAAAATTCGAACTCTTAATAAGCCTCGTGGGCCCCATTAACCATGGTCCCCCCCCCGGCTGCATGTGCTGCAGCTACCTAGTTACGTCACTGTCAATACTCCCTATTATAGATTAATGTACGCGAAAAAAGAAGCTAGCGGTTAGCATTGAGGTCGATAAACGTAACCTCTGGCTAATATCAGCTTACCTAGCACATGATGAGGTGAATCTTCCACCAGTCATTCTGGTAAGCTAATTATGTAGGCTCAGAAGCGCAAAGTTAGAGTCATCCTGGGAAGCGATCCAAATTTTCATCATATAATTTGGGGAAGTACGGGTACAAATGAGCGAGGTGAGTTCTCCTTTATTACATTATAAGTACTAACCTGCATATTTGTAACATATGCAATAAGCCGACTTTTATAACTAAGAATAGACATTAGGTAACGATATTACACTTGCCCCAAACTTCTCGATGAATAGTCTATTAAATTGAAAAGTTTTGGAAGACTATTCCTTGTCTGATCATTGTTATCTTCAATTCGAAATGAACATGGCTTACAATTATGAATTAAGAAGTCCCAAGAACAGATCTTGGAGACTATTCTGCGGCAAAATCCTGGAGTATTCGGAGTTGTCAAGGCTACGAAAATTAATATCTAATAGCCCTTTCATCCCAAATTATCTTCAACGGCCGGATAGGATATGGACCACTAACAGTGCGGAATCGTTGGAACTTATGCTGGAGACTCACTTTCCGGGTTGTTCCGAATTTGTGCCTACTACGTCAGTAGGTAGCAAGGTAAGCAGCCTGATAGGTCAAATTATTAGCAGAAGCCATATTATGTGCGCGATAAATAGTTTTAAACAACATAAGTCTCATGGACCTGTCGCCCATGGATCTAACCATTTCGTGGTAAGAAATCCTCTTTAAAGGTAGCCTAGAACTATGTCACATTCCGTGCAACTCGGGAACATTCGAATTTGGGAGTGGATACACCACTCAGGGACTGGATATATTAAATTCTAAGAAACAGGATCATAAATGCCAGTGTCGGGAAGTCCTCCGCCAGAAGATTACGAACGGATTACGTTCAAATGTGGTAAAAACCCCTGTAACCTTAGTGAACTCATGCAAAATGCCCTGTGCATTCTTATTTCCATATGGGCCAATGGTTTTGAGTTAAATGTAAACCCACACAAAACTGGTTTGGTTCTCGTTTCTAGGAAATAACCACTTCCTCATATCGATCCTCCCACTTTTAATAAGTTCAGCTTGATTTTTATAGATGAAGCGAAGTATCTGGGTCTCCTTTAGGATAGCAAATTAAATTGGAAAACTAATATTTTAGAAAGGGTAAAGAAAGCTACGATAGCGCTATATTCATGCAAACTGCCATTGGGAAAGGATGGGGGCTTGAGCTCCGCATCGTACATTGGCTATACACTGCAGTTGTGAGACCAATTCTATTGTATTGGGTAACAGTCTCGTGGCGTGCTCTGGACAAAACTGCCAACCAAAGCTGTTAACGAAGGTCTCCCTGTGGATTAATGGTGCACAGAGGAGCACATCCACCCAGGTACTGGAGGCATCTTAGGAAAACTGTTGACAGCTTGTAATGCCATACGACTGAAATCCACCTCAATTTGGACCTGTAAGAAAGGAGGGCACAAGTAATTCCTAAGAGCAATGAATATACTGTCCCGTCACTATCTCTTGATACAAAGTTCCGGACTGTGATCCTCTCTAGAGAGGACTGGATGATGAATGCAGTTCTGGAACCAGGAGCATTTATACGGACAGTCAGGCTGCCATTAAAGCGCTTCAAAAACAGCTCCTCACGTCGAAAGTAGTCCAGAACTGCCTCTCTCTAAACGAGATGGCAGTAGGATTAAGTAAGTTGACGAATGACAGATGATCAAATGGTACCTCATGTTAAATTAAGAACTCGGCCAATCGTGGCATTCGTGGACCGCCACCTTAACCTAACCTAACCTTAGCTTTTTAGCAGCACCAGCACAGGGATAGTGAATACCGTCAAAAACTTGAGCTGAACTTGAAAATCATTATCATTTCCATCAACTTTAAATTTATAACGAACGTATTTCGAAAACTTAAATAAAATATGAAACTTCTATGAAATTTAATTCATGCGTAAAGTGTTACGTCGCTTTTAATAATTTTAATGAGGAAAATGAGAGTTCTGCTGTAACTTTCGTAATCGGAAGCGTGACGAATATTTCAATTTGCAATAATTGCGCATCCATTTCATTTTTTAAGCAACTTAGGTTTCAATATTGAAATGTGTTGCCTCTCAATAAAAATTGTTCTAAACCTTGTTTCATATTTGTTTCATTCTGTAATAATAGTATATGGAGTTTCGCAGCAGTATTGCATCACTGAACCCGTTTTCAAGCATGAAGGTGATTATAAATTTACCAATTTATGACCTGATTATGCGGTAGCCGTCTTCAGTTTGATTTTTCGGCATTTTTTATAGACAAATATATTAATTGTTCATGGCAATCCCAATATTTTCGATTTGGTAAATCAGAAAAATACAGAGGCCAATCGCTCATAATATATCTACTGAAAAAAGTAGAAATATCTTCCCCCCTCCCCGTAATTTTGGCTGAAGGCCCAAAGAGTTATACCAATGTCCGTCTTGTAACGCCGATTTCTGGGGTTTATAGAATACAAAGGATTTTGAGTTTTTCATTAATTGGTTCCGCCAATCGTGATATGATAATTAGCTTAGAGTTAGACATTTTCTAGACCAATCTTCCACAAAAATATTAGTTGCGTAGTGTGGTTATCAACACAAACCTTGATGTCAACCCATCAGGCAACAATATCTGATCTCCAAAGCCATTATAAGAAATACACACCCAGAAAATTTCTTTCCCACCGGAACGTCTATTCTCACGATAAATATTTGGTGATTTTTGGAGTTAGATATTTTGTGAATAACCATTACTGCAAACGAACTTTCTTCGGTCCATAAAATCTTCCTCAAATTAGTCTAACAGGTTGCCCATGCTTTACGGCAAAGCTTATTCTTTTCAAGTTATTTTGCTCAGCGTTTTTGGTTACTGTACTTACTGCATATCGCTTGAAAATTAACTTTTGTAAACCTTCTGTTCATAGTTCATGTACTAACCTGCTGCTCTATGATCTCTGGTGATATTTTGGAAACACTGAAAGCTGATTTGCGATCGGTAATGGCATATTTTCATTCAACTGATTATTTGTTATATTTTTTTATGTTATAAACGACAATATAAATTGACCTTTTTAGGTGCTTGCTCAATTTCCGCACAAATATATCGCGAACTGTTTAAAGAGCCACCAGTTATTATATGAAGCTCCGTGGAGGCCATCAATTAAATTTCACCTCATAACATTACAGATTCGCCACCGTCGTTTCACGAATATTACAAATCGGTTCCCAATCGTCGAGAGTCCAATTCACATACTCTCAATTCACGCTCAATTCTCATACTCAATTCACATGTGCTCTGGAAGTCTAGTAAAGCTATATAGTCGTAAATGAGATTTTGTATAAGTTGATGAACTACGCAATTAGAACGATTGACGTTTTTAAAGTGTTAAACCGTCTTCGTTTTCTTCCATTACCTAGAATACCTCTAATATTTGTAGGGATGCCATTCAATTCGCCATGCCTTCTTCTTTATTGTGATAAACATTTTCGGTAAGCTTGTTGGACTTTCTTGCGTGATTAATTGAACATTAAAAATTTTGTTGAAAATCTCCAGTTTTATTTCAGTCACGACCTATATAAAGCACTAATATTTTTATAGAAGATGCATACTGCGTAATTGTCTGTTAATTATGCTAGACGCTAGACCAGAAATAAAAGAATAGAATAAAATAGTTTGCAATTTTGCACATACAATTTATATATAATTGACAATTTATGGGAGAACCAGCGAGTCAGTAACAACTTTAAGTAAGAACGCGATATACAGAAAGTGTATGTTACTGACCAGCGAATCTTTAAGAACTTTTCGTTCAGTTCAGCCGTCACTTAAGAGAGCGAAAATTAACGCGCAAACTGAAGGATATGTGGACGCGTTTGACGTACTGGAGCGTAAAGGTTTAAGCGTGTAAGCAGCTCGGTACAATCGATTCGAGAACTGAAAATATCGCGAATGAACAATGCCGATGATATAACACGTCGAGAATCTAACCGATGCAGGTTCAACAGAAACATAATTAACAGACCGTGCAGAAAGTTGACATCGAAGTACGTATAAAACAAACTGCTTCTGAACATATTCTATCCGAATGACAGTAATGAGAAGATGACCATACCGGTGATGCATATTCCAAAATAGAACGAACAAAAGAAACATACAGTCATGTTAGAGTAATCGGGTCGGTAAAGTCTTCCAGTACCGCTTAATGAAGCCTTAGATTTAATGGTGTTAATATGTCTGGTAAAGGTGGCATCGGCTGAAAAAATTATACCCAGATGCGATATGAACTCCACTCAGCCAACATACTCATTACACAGACGATATTGATGGAATATAGGTGTCCGGATACGATAAAATGAAAGAGTCTTATACTTGCTCACATTAAGACCCTGATCTTGCAGCTTCACGCAATCGAACACGCTGTTGAGTTTTCATATCATCGGCGAACAGAAGGCAGCTGGCAAACTCGAAGCAGTCAACAATATCGTTGTATTTTTGTAAATAATAATGGGCCAATATGACTACATTGAGGTACGCCAAATGTCGCGCGAAATAGCTAGGGACTAGAATCCAAAATTCTAACAGATTGGTGATAAGAAGCTAGTGCTACAACTGCTGCATGTAGTACAGGTGCTGCCTATAGTACAGTTGCTGCCTGTAGTTTAAATTGTTAAATAATTTGCCACAAAATGATACCAGTGCTGAGCAGAAGAAATTAATGATTTAGTGTAGAAAACCAAGACCCTGTGAACCATAGATTCAAAAACCTTGGGTATGACGGAAAGAATTACAATCCTCCGATAGTTACTTACTTCGTTTCTTCTGCTCGCCTTGAAAATTGGACGGAGGCAGGAAATTTTCCAACGCTCTGGAAAAAAAACCACTAGGTAAACTTCGATATTAAGTACCTCTTTTTAGTTGTATAGCTAATAAAAGTGAATTGCATAGCTCTTTCATAATGAAGGAACGTCTCTATTAACATCCAAAAAATTGGTCCTAATAATGTAGTTTGAATTAAGATTCCAGCAAATCTTTTGAAGAATTTTGTAGACCACTGCCGAAAAGACACAGAGAAGTGATAAAAATTACCGATGGGTTCGATAGAAAACATAAGTGACTAAAACATTATTTAATTAGTTAAAAATCTAACCAATGTGCTAAACACAATAACTAAAAAATATTATTAGATTTTGGATACCACGTACACAGCGGGTATTCACGAATACCAAAATGGTATTGGATACATGGCATTATTGTTGTAAATGGTCAAATAAAACACGCCTTTGATTTCTTTGATAAGCATTTTCAATTTGTTGCTTGAATAATTAAGTCGTGATTTGGTTTGTGGTGTTCGATTCCTCTGCCCGATTTTTCGAGCTTTCCATTTTTCTCTAATCAGATCTCTCACTTCTACTGGATAGTTGATGTGACTTTCAATCTGGTTTCAATTTGGTTTCGAGTAGGAGGAATAGTTTGCCACGCCGCTTGTAGTATACATACTGTTATAACACTGAGCGTCATAATGATAGGTGCACGGTCAGACGAAATTCCAGTACGTAGTTGTCACGTATCTCTTTTGTTGCAAAGAAATCTATCTTGGTATCTTATTTGTATCCACTGGCCAATATGTTGGTTTACCTCCAGACCGGCTCCAGCCCAACCAACTGCAAACAGCTTATTACCTCTTATGGATTGTTAGTCTTGATCCTCAATATGTATTTTTAGCATTAAAATCACCTTCGATTATGAAGTAAAACCCGTGCGATTTATATAACGTAACATAGTTTTCTTTAGTCAGATTATAACGTGGAGGTAATATATTGAAGATAAATATGTTGATTGCCTTTTGATTATTTAATCTAACATTAATGGTGACTACTTGCATAATTTCTTTTTCAATTTTTACTCCTTCGCAATGTTTGATGTTTTTCTTCACAAATATGCTTGAGCCTTCTCTCTATTTTCCTGCTGGATGGATGGCGTGATATCAATGGTCGAATTCTGATGAAAGAAACTTTTTTCAAATGAGATTCTGAAATTAGGCATATGTACATTTTTTCTATATTTAGGAAAATTGCTAACTCTGAAATTGGTTACAACAGTCCGTTTGCATTCCAATTGGCGATTCAGAATGTGTTATTCATAGATTAGTAGATACTGGAAGTGATTTCATTCGCTGCTTCTACAGAGGCTTCTTTCTTGTTTTAGTACCCTAAAGTGTAAGGCCCCTAAATTCTTTAGAATTTTTTCAAGAGTTGGCTTTGACCGTCTACTTCGTTACTTTCTGTTTCCCGCTATTGTACAATCTGTGAGTACGTTTTTCGGTGTATTGTTGCACTGGTTTGCGTTAATTCTACCACTGGTTTGGACATTGCCCTAATACTGGGCATTTCAAGGGCTAGTGAGCTCTGTCGCTTTTTGTTTGCAGCTCCCTTGCTACTTCACATTCTCTATAGTTAGCGGGATGCTGTCCGTTACAGTTTACGGATTTTGGAGGCGTATTTTTAGTCAAATTACTTGCTTTCCACTTTTCTTTGCTATTAAAAGTAAGCATAAACAGTGGAAGCCGCCTTTTATCAATTTTGATTCCTTGATCAGTAACGGTTTTTTCTTTTATGAGGATATTTGCCACATCTTCTATTTTGAAGTACTGTTGTTTAAGGTCTCCCATTAAATCCTGCCTTGTACAGATTGGGTGAAGACCTCTGGTCATAAGCAAGGCGCTATAACTTTTAATCTGTTGTATATTGATTTTCCATACATTATTGTTCAATGTACAACTCTGTATTATTTTGTAGTTTTCAATTTCATTAATGATTGGTTAGTGCCATATTCAGTTATGTCAATAATGTTGGTTGGTGGAAATACCTTTTCCTTAGTTTTGGTAGGTTGGTCTTCCTGAGGTACATTTGGTTGATTTTTATTTAATACACCTTATTTTGAAGTCTCTAATGCACCCTGTTCTTCAGGTTAATTCACTTTTAATGAATTTTTTATTTTCTATCTCAACATTTCTAGCTGAAAATGTTGGTAATCTTGGCATTATGGAACTTCTTCCAAATGGGTTTTCAGAGTTCATAACTTCTGAAGTATGGCGGTCAATGTATATCGACGGTGGCAGCCCGCTTGCTCACCCCTCAAAGTCACCAGCACTATGTTCTAGGTATCCTTTTCGCTGCGCAGTAATGTTTACTCCTTTCGAGTGCTGCATATTGGTTATTATATTCAGAGAACCACCCCTAGCTATTTTTGGTACGCGAATAATCTTTTGTTCCCCCATCTACCCCCCGAAAGTCGGTTAGGGTTTACCGCTATCCGCCACCTGGGTACGTGCCCGATGGGATGCTAGCAACTTCACAGGGGAACAACAATACTCTCGCGCTAAAATGAAATGTGATACCTTCAAAAAAATCGGAAATCGGGTTTTGTTTGTAGTATATTAAGATGTTATGTATGTCAAATTTCCCCCCTATTTTACAGCAGAAATCATCTTAATTAAATAACTTATCTTGAATTTTACCTAGCGCTTTCGGCAAAATTCCATTGCTGAATTTCTCAATTTGGTCCCATCGATAGATACCGCATTTGATTTTATGATGGCAGAATATAAGAATGTACTATGTACCATATAAAATCGAACAAAATTTTTAAGGAAAAGTAAACGTCAAAACTGCTAAAATAACAAGTATAGCCGGATATGTGTCCTAACTAGGGTATCTCAAACGGGATCCCGGGATCCCGATTTCCCTAGCTTCCCCCGGTTTAAAAAGCATGACCGGGAAATCCTGGGATTTCCCGGATTTTGGTTTATTTATTTTATATTGTGTAACTCAATAACCATACAGTATTAATATATTACAGAAAAGCCTCGGATTAAGAGACTCTGAAAGACACAGAAGAAAAAGTTATTTGCATCGTTTGGTGACGACTAATGAAAATGGATACGAATGTAGTGTATTATGAGTAGCCCCAACCCAAAGAAACCGTCATTGCGGAACGCTCAACTAATACAATTGAGCCGAGCATGGAAGCAAAAATGCCCAGATTACGCGAGATAAAGCGATTCTCCAGCACGACCACGTTCGATCTCATGTTACAAAACTGGGAAAGGAAACGTTAGAAGCACTTAACTGGAATATCGTACTACACCCGAGGCATTCTCCAGATATTGCTTCTTGGGATTACTACCTATTTCGATCGATCATTCGTGGATAGTCCCTAAAGGTGTGTAGTTCTTTCGACAGGGAATCCACCTATTACCAGAAAGATGGGGAAAAAAGTAGTCGCGAGTGACGGACAATATTTTGAATGATCAATTTGTAACCATCTTTTCACAATAAATATGTAATTCTACGTAATAATTCATAATTCATAGACAATATCGCTGTTTTGGTTTTACTTATCGTACTTATCTAAATTGAAAACTTGGATACTACCTGGTCCGAATTTTGCACAGAAGCAGCTAAGCAGATTTGTGTCTATTAGTCACCCGCTACAATTCTTCATCACCGAAAGAAGAAAAGGTTCATATAAAATATATTTAATTTAACTGGCTGAGATCGCAATAGAAAAATTAGCATCAAATGTATGAAACATAATGTCCTTGCCTCTTTCTTAAAAATCCGAGTAGCCGCAACAGCGGAATAAATGCTCAAATGTTTTCGCCAGGAATTTTAAAAGGTAGATTGGTCCATTTTGGTATGGTCATCGCCTAATTGATTAACAATTCTCAAATTATAAAACCAAAGAATGGTGACGTCTAGGAATTAAAATTATAGCGGAGGAAAAAAATCCGATGAGGCTGACTAAACCATATTTAAAATAATAGTGAAAAGTTCCCCCAGTTTATTGAAGGATCGAATGTACAAGAATCCTCGCGATCCGATGTTGCACAATCTGTGTAGCCACGAATACAAAACTCAAAACGTACAAAATATTTCAAAGGAAAGCACGCCTGAAACTCCCAGAATGACAATAACCCGCAAATGACAAATTTTGGAAAGGTGACGAATAGACCAGTCAATAAATGAGCGATGGAAGATATTAAGGGGCTTAAAAAGCAAAAATTTGAATTTGATATGACTAAGGAAAAACTTGAAATAGCCAAAAGTGGGCACTATTACATGTGTTGAAAAGTGGCAATGAATTTATTTAATTTTCAATATAAAACGATTTTCTATTTTTTTTTCCCAAACATTGCTGTGACGTGGATACTAATTCGCGTTTTTGATCGATAGTTGCAACATCCATCTTGGTTTAAACTTTCTCATACGGAAACGTCCAACCAATATACTTTTTATACGTTTTTTTGAAATTTTTCGAAAATCTCACTCAATACAAAATCATGGATTTTTTCAATCATTTCTAGTGTTGTCCACCACTACTACGTTACATTTCATCGATCCGAAAACGAACAGTTTCATAGAATGTGTATACTCGGCCAAAGTTAGTTTCATATCGTTTTTGATATCGGTTGCTGATAAAGTGATAGGCGAATTTGAAATTAATCCGTTCTTCACAAAATGCAGAGTACGTCAATTTTGTTGCTTGTGAAATGCAAACTAAATGACAAATCGAAAATGAACGAATTATCTAACTTCACTTTGCCATTTTATTTTCAAGATGAAAGTGTTGTACAAGGATATTTGACGGATTTGACATTTTACCAAAAGCTATTTATTGCAGCTATTGCTTTACATAAAGCGAAAAATGTGTATTCAAAACAAAATAAAAATACTTCCATTTTTGTATTCTGCTGCATTATTTAAAAACGCCTCTAATAAAAGCTTCTATTTGTCTATCAATTGTTTTAAAAAGAAAGGAAAACAAGCTAATCGGTCGTCTAAGGTCCTTGGGATCGCAGTGTGAGCGTTTTCCCGCCTTAGATATAAATACAACCTTCACTTTCGTCCATTTACTAGGAATGTGACATAGTTCTAGGTTGCCTTTGAAAATTACATCTAACAAAATTACCTCTAAATGGTTAGATCCGTAGTTTGTTGAATATCCGCAGGGATAATACCATCAAGTCCAGGCGACTTATACGGTTTAAAACTATTTATTGCCCCCAGGATCTTTTTCCTTCTAATAATTTGGCCAGTGAAGCTACTTTCCATTTTACCTAGTGATGTGGTAGGTACAGATTTGGAACAACCAAGAAAATGAGTCTCCAGCAGAAGCTCCAGCGATTCCACGCTATTAGTGGTCCATATCCCATCCGGCAGTTGAAGATACCTTGAGATGGAAGGACCAGTTGATAATACTTTGCTTAGCATAGACATCTTCGAAGACTCTTCAATTTTGCCACAGTATATTCTCCAAGATCTGTTCTTGGGTCTTCTCAATTGATAATTGTAAATTATGAGGACTTCCATATAGGAGTCCCAGTCTACAGCGGCCCTTGTTTACCTTGCTGTTTTGAAGAGTCTTTTACATTTCGACGTGTTTTTTGAATCTCCTTGGACCACCAGGGTAGCCGAGATTTACCCCTAGGCCTACTAAAAGGACTAGAGCCCAGTATCGCTTCATTAAAAGCGCCGGACAGCTCGTCCACCAAGCCATCGAGCTCTTGCGCAGTTTTTGGAGGGTTTGGCACCGTAACCGGTAGTGAATTACCATTAATTTGTGCCCGTACTTCCCAAGATTGTATGACGAGAATTTGCATCACTCCAATGTTAGCAAGATTTTAATTTTTAAAATAAGAGCAGCTAATGCTGCCATAGAGTGGTGAAGGTTGACTTGCAGAAATGTCAATGTCATCTCTATAGCCTCTTCTCCACCTCAGAAATATCAGAGTCCTCCCCTGATAATAAGTCCTCTGAGAGGCTATTTAAATACTCCATGGACATTAACATCTGACTTCGGAGCCTCCCTAGCAGTTGGTCTGAAGGGGATCTCCTCCCTATCAATAACAGCAAGGCTGGCTCCGGGCCATACCTCGCCAAGTCCCCCACTGCATTCTTGTAAAGCAGCAGGGACCTCTGATCTGCACAGGCAGTCAGCTTCACCTGATTCCTGTGCCAGCCCCCATCCCGACAAGTCGGGCCAGGTCCTGAATTTTTCCACAGGACTTTCAAGTAGGTGGTGGCTAAAGCCCCTTTCAACTTCCTCCAATTGGCGGGCGTGATACTGCCATCCTCTTGGGATTGGTCAATAACTGCCACAACCAGCTGATCCTTGAGTACCTTACTGAAAGGCCTCTTACCTGTAGCGTGAAGATTCGTCCTCTTGGCGATCTTAGGACTTTTCTCCTGCGATCCTACTCTTTTTAGCTGTTGGCCAGCTTAAGGGACTTCCGACTTCTGTTCGGTGACTTTCACTGCCCATGCGAGCTTGGTGTTGTTTTTCTCCATCCTGTCTTTCGGCGAAATGTTATTTACTTTGACTAGAGCGCTCCAGGCCTTTCTCCTAGTATTTATTGTACGTTGGTCTTGAGGAATTGCCTTCTTTTGTGCTTTGTTTCAACTTTGTTGGCCCAGGTTTGGTGACCCAGGTTGAGGGACCAGCCTTGCTTGAGCTCATGTCCCGTGCTTTTGTTGTAGACTTAGAGACAGGCCTACAGCCCCGAGTATCCTTGTCTATATTTTCCGGATTTGTTAGAGAGTCGGACTCTTTTGTTTGTTGTTGTTTTTCTTTGCATGTTAGGTCCCACGAGCAGTGGAGCAAAAAATGTCCATCTGTGCAGGGATCCACAATATACAGACAAGACTACTTAATCCGGAGGGCGCCAGGTATCTGAATTCACCGTTAGTGACTGAGCTAGTTTTTAAACTGGGCCCTCAGTCTAGTCGATTGTCGTCACGGTACGAGTAACACCTTAACCCAGCCCAGTGATTTGTTTAAGGTTAACTCCTTTAGCGCCGCATTTTAGCCAATCAGCAATCTGAACCGGTGGTCACCACGTGGAGGTAACACGAGCACTTTTGGAAGTTACAAGTTACAGAGCCGGCCACAAGTGCCAATTTGAAGCCCCCGAGCAACTTCACACCTGACCACCACGCATAATAATTCAATGTGATGAAAAACTGTCCCTAAATGAATATTTCAGTATGATTTAATGCTTAATAAATAAGTGTCGCAACTGTAGTTGCTTCATTCGAATTTTTGTGACATTTATTCATTCAACATTTATTCTTACGTTTATCATACGAGCTGACAGAGAGAGAACTGGAACTAAGTTTTATTTGCTACCTCTTCCTTTCTTTTGTGCATGGGGAAACAAAATGTCTTTTGGCCAATTATACCAGATTACAGAACCTGGACACAGACGACAGACGGGTGTTTTTTCTCCCCACCATTGGCAGATATAAATCTTGAAACCTCCTCTCATCTTCAAGTATGCTAACAAGTGAATCGATCAAGCCATTTTAGGTTCAAACAATTATTAGTAAAGATTAAAAATTGGACAATTTCAAGGTGACCTTGATTATTTTATTCAAATAATGAAATTTATACTTTTATCGACGATGATTTAGGTTTTACAAAATCTTGAAACAGTTCTAGCTTATGCGAGAACGTTAGACAACTACAACTACGCTATTAATTGCGCATCAACCAAATAATAAAATAGTTCGTGTGTTAATATAAGAAATCAATTTGATGATGTTGATAAAGTTGATGCTGATAGATTTGTTGTTGTATGTACGATTTTTTATAATTCGCTTTGCAAATAAGAACCAGCAAAAGAAAAGTAAAACAACACAAAAAATCACGAACTTGGCGAATAATGTACAGTAAAGGAAAGGAAAGAAAGATGTCTGGTTGTTGTTGGAATTTTAATAATTCGCGCGATTACAGGTATCGATAATATATAAATAAATGAATGAGTACATGGCTTTTGTGTTTGCCACAATTAATCACCTGTTGTTTTGTGTTTTTTTATTTTATTTTATTGATCCCAAATTGATTCGTTTTTTTATTACAGTTTTTATTACTTGGTACATTTCATTATTTGATTTGGATTGGAATTAATGGAAGAGACAAAGCAATTTGTGCACAGTGTTAAATAAATATAAGGCTTTGTTTACTGAGTTGTAAATTTTCGCATCGAACGCTAAAAATAGGAAACAAAACGTTTATTAGGGAATTCATTGAAATGCGAATCCACAAATTGAATTTTGTACGTTGTAGGTTTGTATTTATATTTATTGAAGGTACATACTTGTTGATTCTTCCTGTTCCTAAAGGGTTTACATACAAATATATACATATATGTATAAAGACAGACAGCAGCAAGTTGAATAACAACTTTCTTTTAACAATAAAATTTTGGGAACATTTTGTTAAATCTGGATTGGGACGGTAATTTATTTTTTGTGTCTATATAAACCGTAATTATATTTCAGACGTAAGTACATTCACCGTTTGTTGTTTAAATTATTGACATTATATATACCGTAAGTTGCCGTAAGATTTGTCGTTAATTTTATTGTTTGTGTGCCCCGTCATTGTTTTTGTGTAATACGATAAACTATACAACGACTTACATCTATTTATGTATAAGACGTTCACTGTTCAGCACCATGAAACATCGGTCAAGGCTTTAACATTTTTTTTGTTATTTGTGTAAACAGAAATCTTAAATTATATACAGTTAATTGATTTGATGTACATCATGTATACAAATTATAAAGATGATATCGTTAGTAAAAAAAATATCATGCACATATAAAAAAAAAAAACTTGATGATTTATAGGTTCTCTACACAAACTGTATAATGGCATTTTATGTGATTGCCATCATAAAAAACTGCGAAAAAAGTTAATTTTGGATGTTGCACGTAAATTAAGCAGCTTTTAAGAAATTGAAATAGTGAAAAGTCAAATGGTCAAAAGTCCAAGAAAGGAGAGAATCAACAAAATTTATTTTAAATGTATAGATTTTATGGATAGATTTCATTTTAAGTCTTAAGTCTACACACAGTACAATTATAGATGATTATGGTATAGGAACATAAGAAGTTGTTAAAAGTTAAAACAAAATGTTAATTCTAGATTGTCTGGTGTGATAGCGAAAGGTGAATAGATGTATACCTATATATAGAATACGCGCTAATTAATCGATCATTGATTCTACTTTAATGTGGTTTGGTTTTTACAAAAAAATCAAGTATCACTGATCACAATGCATAGAACTTATGTTCGAACCAGATATATCTTAAATCTAATATATTTTTGATTTATTCTAAATTAGACTCATTAAGTTGTATTACTTAAAGCTTTATTGTTACATAGTTTTTTCTTAATTTTATCCTTGTCGGTCTGAGGGCCTTCTGTTTGATGAAAAACATATATGTAGATACATACATATCGAATATTTCGAATACGTCAATATGTTGTAATTTACCTTCTAGAAAAGTGAATATTTATAAAGTATTGACCTTTCTAGTAGAAAGTAAAATTCTTAATTGCCAAGAAGAATGTTGATCTAATCGGCTGGTTGCTGATAAAGTTTTCTTGTTACGCTTTCTTTGGCTTTGTATTGTAAACAGCATGCAAATCAAATTTAAGTAATGGGTACTTTACAAGAAACTCAGATCAGTCTAGTCTATGTAATAAAATGCGATTAGCTAGATTATGTTTACTAAATCGTAGTGTTTTTGGATACGTAGTTGTCAGCTGAACATTTTATTGCATCCTAACTCTTCTCTCTAGTATTCTTGGCTCGATTTTAGTACAGCAGCTCTAGCAAACTGAATAAGCTTAAACTAATTCAAAAACGATAATAGACCTATATACATCAATAGATCTAGATTTCTTAAATGAAACATAAGGGATCATGCCGTGTCGAAGGCCGCGCACCTACATTCATAATGAATAAAGTCGTCATCCTTCTCCGGAGGCCCCATATGTAACATCTTGATGTACCCCTATACGTTCTAGTTGGACGGTAAAGTAAAAATAACCTGTAAAAATCGTGAACAGGACGCTTAGTTATGTTGGGCTCACTAATAAAGTATTTCGCTACACGACAACTAGAAGCATCAAGCCACTTTTGTCTTAAATTTTTCATGAAAAAGGCCGTTACTGGTTTCTTACTCAAAATAAAAGAAAAGGGGGTCGATGCGGTTCAGCACCGATTGGTTTTAAACATCACCCAACTTTGGCCAACGAATCAGCAATCTCATTGCTTTAAATCATTGCCCATTGTACTAATACAATTATTTTAGTATCCAGTGATTTCACTGTCGTGAAGAATTAACGAAAAATTGATGTTTGCATCATGCCTGTACAGCAACAAAGATCGCGAACTACAATAGACGCTACTAATATAGAGAACCTAGGGCTAAACAGTTTTTTTTGTTAAATAAATTTATTACAACTGATTTACAATCATCTAGTAATTTATCTTAATAAATGAGTTTAATGTTTAGAGGGGTGTAGCCCATTGGCTATTCCCTATATATTTGAAATTTAATTTTTAATTTAGCAGTTCCAATTTGAGCTTAAATCTAGAGGACTAAAATCCTTCGAAGCCGTCTCACTAGATGACGCTACAAGACGCTACAAAACGCTCCAAGTGTTGTTTCGCGTGCCTTTTGATTTCTTTGCTGGCGTATTCCATCTTTAAATCCCTATGTAGGTTGTCATTTCTTATGTACCACAGTGCATTCACTATATGCCACGTACGACTTTATTTTGGAAACCTTGAATTATTTTAATGGTGGTCTTCTTGGCACAACCCCAAAGCTGAATACCGTAAGTCCATATTGCTTTTAATATTTGCCGATATAAGAGCAATTTGTTATGTAGTGTTACTAGCTCAGAGTGCCCTCCTGTGAGCCAGTACATGTTCCTTTATTTGATGTTTAATTCTTCCTTTTTCTTTTTCACATGCTATTTCTACTTTAACTTAGCATCGAGAGTCATGTCAAGATATTTCGCCGTATTTGCATGGGGAACTTGTTGCGTGTTAAATTCCACAGGTATCCAGTTAACTTTTTGGTTTGTAAAGTTAACATGTATTGATTTCGATTCATTCAGCTTGATTCGCCTCCTTTTTGTCCAGTTGCTCACTGTGTTAGTGGCTCTCTGAAGTCTTCTTGTCGCTTGTTCTATGGTCAAGGATTGCAGTATCATCAGCGAATGTTGCAATGGTTGTTTCATCGGCATTTGGTAGATCTCGTGTATAGAGAAGATATAGTACTGGCCTTAGGACGCTGCCTTGGGGAATTCCTGCTGATATTTTCTTTAATTCAGAGTATTCTCCTTCATATTTAACCCGGAAGTAACGATCGGTTATATGTAAGATTTTAGAATCTGATAAAACTGATTTGGTAAATCTCGATGCAGTTTAAATTCTAGTCCTTGATGGCATACACTTTGTCAAAAGCCTGAGCTACGAGTACATCCAAGAATATACTGGAACATATTTTCTTTTTTCAAGCACAACTTCAACTACGTTTGTAATTATATGCACATGTTCTACAGTGGAGTGATTTTCTCGAAATCGGAGAAGAAATTAGACGTCTTTTTTCTATTATTGGTTTTAACCTCTTCAGCAGTAGTCTTTCGAAAATTTTTGAAATTATTAGAAGCAAAATCGATCTATACGATTTTTTGTCATTAGCTGTTTTTTTTGGTTTTGGTATCATGATAACCTCCGCTACCTTCCATTGGCTTGGGACATATTTCAGTCTGAACATTGCGTTGATTATTTGGAGTAATTTTCTTAGTCCTTTTTCAGGTAATAGTTTAACTACTTGGCCCGTAATTAGATCGTATCCAGGAGATTTTCTTGCATTTAAGTTGTTGATTACTTCTCTCAGCTCTTGGAGTGTAACTTTACGTATGTCATGTTCATCCACTTTGTTTACTGGAGTTATATTTTCATCTGCTGATTGTCTAGGCAGAGGCTGGAAGGTTTCCAAAGCAAGTATTCAGTATCTTTTTGTCCAGTTAGACTACTTAAGTATTTGTTGACTGTGGTGTTTTTAATTTCCTTGATTATATTTTTCAGTTTATTACATAGATAATTGAGTACTTTTTTATTTTGCGGTGCACGATTCCTCTGCCAGGCTTTTCGTGCTTTCCTTTTCTCTCAAACCAATTCTCTGATTTCCAGAGGATATCTTGGAGCCTTTTTCATATTATTGTGGCTAGTAGGAACACTCTTCCAAGCCGCTTTTTGAATATTATCATTAAATAATTCTAATTACTCTTCTATCTGTGTCAATATTTTAATTGGCACTTGCAGTTCAAAATTCAAATTAATAAGTTCCTCGAATAGGTCCCAATTAGTTTTATTGTTTGTTAACCTAGACGGACTTTCATTATTAACTAAGAGAGTTCCTCACTGTTCTCAACACAAATGTAGTTCTCGCATATTCCTTTTGTTTTGTAAAAGTCTATGAGGTCAGGTATTTTATTCCTATCCACCGGCCAGTGCGTTGGCTTGTTTCCAGAATGAAACTCGCAATTAAGTGCTCTTCCTGCTTTGAAGAGCTCTTTTCCTTTAGTGGTTGTAAGTCTGGATCCACAATAGGTATTGTGACGATTATCGCCATCATATAACGAGTTCATATTATCAACAGCGATAGCTCAGACAGTTGGCACGTAGTACAAACATAAAGGTTGATGGTTCGATGCTCGTCGTAGCCCATGTTTTTATTACTATTATTTATTGTGGACATCGAAACATGTTTGTACACCAACGCACAAATGCATAATGATCTGGTAAAAACAAGAACGTCCGAGCAATGCCACTACATCAATAGCCATGACATCAGTCTAAAAAATTCAAATCACTAATATAAAGAGGGGAATAAAGAATTTTCTTTTCTTATGAAATGTAAACAAAATCATATGGGATTTTAAAATTCATTATTTTGTGTTGCCTTTATTTTCAATTTAAATGAAAATTTTTATTTATAAATATAAATAATTTTAAATTAAATATATCGTATTGCAGCTTGTACACAATTTTAATTGAAATTAATAAAATTTTAATACACAATTTTGCATTTTAGTAAATTGATTTTTTTTCTCAACCATCGTTAGGCTTCGTGTTTCTTTAAAAATTTCATTTCGTAGATTACTAGATTAGTTTTAATATGAAAATGAAATGTTTAAAGGAACACGAAGCATGACGATGTTTCGAGAAAAAAAAATCTTTATAAAAATGTAAAATTACTTATTAAATGATTATTAATTTCAAAATTATTTATATTTGTAAATAAAAATGTTCATATAAATTGAAAATAAAGACAATATAAAAAAATGTATTTGAAATAAAAATCTTTATACCCTTAACAAATACTACCATAAATTTTTGCGTCGTGGCTTTTTATGTAGTGGCATTGGTCCGAAATATACCTTACAATAGGAGGCATGGTTTAGTGATTGATAAATAAAATCAATGCCATCTAGAATATACAAGCCATACTGCTAAAAGCAAAAATTTTTTTTTTTATTTTCATCGACATAACCTAGATGGCAATTGGCAATTAACATTCGAAAAATGAAAGAGTTGAGAGAAACAGAGAATAAAACATTTCAAAAATAAAAAAAATTATATTTAGTATTATCTCATGCGTACGAAAGAAAGGTTGTACATATTTTTATCTCTGCTAATTTTCTGCATAATTTAAAACTAATAAAATTATTAATAAAATAATGATTTAAATATAAATAAATATTAACTAAAAATGTAATATGAGTTGGAAAAATTTATATGAACTATTTTTTATTAATAATTTAAATTATGAAAAAACACACGACGTACTTCTCTTTCTTGCGCTTGGATTAATACTATTATTATTTTTATGTTTCACATGTTTTAATCGCTCCGTTTTTAAGTTTTGTTCTCTTTCATTTTTCTAGCATTAATGCCATCTGCAGAAGATTAATGGAACTGTCGACATAAATTGAGTGACGTAGACCACAGTATTATGGCCTGTATATTCTAGACGGCATTGATAAAATGAACCACAACACAATTACATACACACGGCCCGTCGACAATAATGAATGATGATGATTATGACCAGCCATATAAACGATATTTCCAGATGTGATTATGGGTCATAAACAGAATACACAAGAATGAAGATGATTTATGACACACTATAAAGGAAATTTCGAGAGTAATATTGAACTGGTATATAAACACGACCGATGGCAAACAGAGAACAGTTTTTGGTTTACTTTAAATCGTGTAACAAGTGAAATAAATCTGTTGTCATAGCCCCCACCAGTGGCAAACGGACAGATTTAAGTCCGTAAAATAAGTGATTATTAAAGTGTATAGTAAATTGAAATAAAGCCGAGTCAAGTGAGATAAAAGTCAGAAGCCCAGTTCGTAACAGTTTTTTTCGCGTTGAAACCACCTGCAATGATGAAATTTGGTCCTAGCGATTTTAATAAGGTAGTGTAGTCTTTCTCATTTAAGTTACGTCGTAGAGGACAGTAAGTTGAAGAGACACCATATTCTTTATTATTGTTTATTTGTACTTTAATAGACATAATTTGTATAGTTGCGGTTTCAATATGTTCTAGTTCATATTGCTTGGTGTTATCTTAAATTATTATTGTTGATCCTCCTCTAGCATTTCCTGCTGGGTGGATGGAGTGGTAACAATAATATCCTCGTATATTAACATATGAAGTTTTGGTAAAATGGGACTTGGATATTAGGCAATTATCTACTTTTTCTGAGTGTAGGAATTGCATTAGTCCATTCCAGATGACTATTCTTAACGTTTTAGTCATTTTGTTTAATACATCATTGATGAGATATCACCCATGACTTGGCGGTTATTTAACCGTTTATTTAAGCCTTCTAAGGCTCGTTCGTTTTCAGCTAATCGCATATTTAAGGCTTTTACATTACCCAGTATTCTTACGAGGACGCTATCACTACTGCTTGTCGGTTGTTGTTGCACAATTTCTGAGAATGTTTTACGTTCTCCTGGTTTTGGAGTAGGAGGTCTAAGTTCCAGGCATCGATCCATTACTTTGATTTTGCAGTCATTCTTATTTTCGTATGTGTACCATTCGTTTCCTTGTTCATTGCGCTTGTTTGCCAATGCCCTATAGGTGTTGGAGTCTAGCGTATTAATCTTCCATACGTTGTTGTTAAGAGGTACCACGCGGTACTCTTTAGCTGTCACTGATTTTAGTATTGATTGCACCTTACCATAATTGGTAATGCCGATAATATTGATTGGCGGAGGCGGTTTTTCTTTGGGCATAACCCGTACCAGGTTATGTTGCAGTGTTTTTTGTTTGTTTCTAATGTTTCCACTGTTTCCGAGGATTCGGCTTCCCTTTTTTTATTTGATTTTTTATTAGTTTTTAACGTCCAGCCGTATTGTCCAGTTTCTCTTTCAAGTTCTTTTTCATCAGTATGGTACTTTTGTTCTTTAGGGTTGTTTATAAAAGCCAGAGGCTTCTCCGGAACCTTTGTTTGAAGAGCGTTTTTCAGCTCCTGGTTTTCTATATTGAGCTTCATAACTTCGCCGCATAGCTGCGTAGTAAAACTTTGAATTTCGTTCAATTTATTTTTTTCCTTTTTTCGTAATCTGCTTGGCAGGAGTAGCCAATTATGGATGGTGGTGAGTTAGCAAGTTTAGGCTTCCTTCCAAACACGTTTTCTGGTAGCAATAAGTGTCCCACCCCAGAATCCATTGAGCCTACCTCCGCAGAGGGTGAATTTACCGAATAATTCAGCGTACCATCTCTCGTCTGATTGGTCTGGTTACATCTACCACTTCGGCCAGAATGAGTTGATTGTGGGTCCTGGATGAGAAGTAGATTTAGTAAAAATCAAATTTAATAAATTATAATTTAAATGAAAATAGAAATAATGAACTCAGTGCGACAAACATTTTGTCGACCGACAATATAAATTATGATAGTGAACTAGGTGCATTGTACAACAATTAGTGCAAACGGGATTGGATTGGTATTTTACTGTTCAGGTCAAGCGAAAACGAAGTCCAAGATCCGCGCAACTCGCTAGCAAAAGCAAAGCGACAAGGATGGAACAAGGTGCAGACCAGATACCTCTCAACAACAGGTATTCCAATTTAGAGGTAGAAGCTGCGGAAGTTATAGCACATAATGCTAAGAACGAGAAGCCGCCGCCAATTTACTTAAGAGAGGCGTCAATTAATTAACAAATGTTATATTATCTCACTCAAGAACATTTATAGAGGATAGACGTGTTTTGCCTTTCCTCTTCAAAATTTAATTTTTTTTTTTTTTTTTTTTTTATTTATGTGTTAGTGTGAAATGTTATTTATATACTTTTATACATATGTATATACATTTTAATTCTAATTCAATTCAATTGTATTTAAAGTGAAATAATAATAAAAGTGTAATTTTGGAAAATGCAATCCACCGGGATGCATTTATTAGGCAATGTTTTGTATTTATAGATAAAGAAATCAAAATTCTTGATTTCGTTGTACATGAAATTTTATTACTAAAATCTAATAATTGGATCGTATTAAAATTGAATTTAACTTAATTTGATATACGTAGTTAATTTCATACCTTATTTTATTTTTACGCTTACTTGAATGTGTTCTTGTGTTATATTTTATGTACAATCGACACAAATATATTCTTGAATATTGTTACATAGAAGAGGAATATTGGTATTTATGGGGTGGACGAGTGTTCGTCAAAGAGGATAGACGTGTTTTTTCCATCCTCTTCAAAAATTTAACTTTATTTTATTTTTGTGTTTTATTTATATAGTAATATGTATATACTTTATATACATATGTATGTATATACATTTTAATTTTAAATGTTAAATTTATTTGTAATTAAATTTAATTTTAGTGTAAAAATAATTAAAGTGTAGTGAAAATAATTAAAGCGTAATCTTGGAAAATGCAATCCACCGGGATGCATTTGTCAGGCAATGTTTTTATATTTGGAGATAAAGAAATTAAAACCATTGAATACTTGCTTAAGTGCAGGATTTGGTTTTTTTTATGGTAGGTATTGGACATAAAATCCAATTTCAATTTTTAATTACTAAAGTCTAATAATTGGATATTATAGAAATAGATTTTTACTTAAATAGAAATACGTCTTAGTAAATTTTATAATAGATTTTATTTTTACGCATACTTATTTGTATTCTTATGTTTGATTTTGTGTACAACCAAACCAACAAAAATGTTTTACAAGCCAAACAGTACAAACGCTTGAGATACAAAAAAGTACGTTAAAGCGTAGTATTAGTGATGCGTATAAAATAAATCAGAAAGTATATATACACAGAACTAACACAAATATCTATAATTCTGCGAAAAAATCTGTCAAATAGTGATATATAAATACCAATACATAAATAAATATAGCGTGCATTGTTTTGATGGGATTTGTGTGGGGAGCGAGCGGGACGGCTTGTGTAAACATTTTTGTTGGTTTTGGTACAATCGTCACTAATATATGCTAAAAATATGGTATATAACAGGGCCAACAATATGTTTGCGCAGCTGTCTCGTTCCCTCTTTACACGGATTCTATTAGGGAAGTGTACTGCGTTTTGTTGGTTTTGGTGTTACATATAATATACAAACAACAACAAAAAAGATAATCTTTTTCGTGGGTTTTGTTGTAGTGTCACAAATATTTTCCTGTATCTTGATACAAAGATCAGGTACAGGGTGGCTGATGAAAGCCGCTACCAAAAAAAAATTGAATAACTTTTTTTCTATTCAATGAATCTAGTTAATTTTTTTTTTATTTTGCAGATTGACTTTTACATTTAACAAAAATGGATAACTGGGACACTGAAACAAGAATTTGGATTGTCCGCCGCTATCACGCTCTGGAGTCCGTAGTTTCGGTTCAAAGAGAGTACAGGCGCACGTTTGGCGGCAATCCTCCGAGCAGATGGACCATAATGAGACTTGTAAACAATTTTGCCGAGCATGGGACAGTCAACAGAAGACCTTACCATCGAAACCCTTCAGTTCGAACGGAGGAAACAATCGCTGCTGTAGCTGCTGCCATACAAAACAATCCACGTGTTTCGACAAGAAGCTTATCTGCTCAAATGGGTATAAGCAGACAGTCATTACAGTCAATTATGCACAAAGATTTGGACTTATTCCCATATAAAATTCAATTGGCCAACAAACTGAACGCTGCAGACTTGCCGATTCGCTTGGAATTTTGCCAGAAGATGCTTCAAATGGTGGAAGAGGATGGAAACATGTTGAACTGTCTTTTCATGTCTGACGAGGCCCATTTCGATTTAAACGGCAACATAAACAAACAAAATGGTCGAATATGGAGTGCTTCCAACCCACAGTTACTCCATGAGACGGAATTGCATCCACTTCGTGTCACAGTGTGGTGTGCAGTTTCATCACGCTGCATTGTCGGGCCCTACTTCTTCGAAGAAAACGGTCACACCGTTACGGTTACTGGAGACCGTTACTTGAGCATGTTGAGAGAGTTTTTCTATCCAGAATTACGCCGAAGGAGAATTTCTTTCAACTCTGTGTGGTTTCAGCAAGATGGTGCAGCTCCTCACATAGCCCAACCTGTTATGACAGAATTGCGACGAAAATTTCCCAATAAACTGATAAGCAGAAACTCCACATTCCGTTGGCCACCCAGGTCGCCTGACCTTACTGCACCTGACTTTTTCTTGTGGGGTTATTGCAAACAGGAAGTCTACAAAGCAAAACCAACAAATTTGAATGAACTAAGGCAATCCATTCGAGAAACAATTGCGGCTATTCCTGTCTCAACTCTCCAAGCAGTAATGAACAACTTTTTGGTAAGATGCCGCACATGCATCAACGAGCAGGGGGGGTATTTAAATTCCATTATTTTTAAAACTAATTAAGCTATATTTAATAAAATTGAATGAGCTTTAACATGAATAAAAGAAAAATGAATTCCATACACTGAAAAAAAAATTATTTGAGTTTCTTAATGTAGCAAAATTCATCAGCCACCCTGTATGTTTGTGTGTGTGCTATTAGGTCTCCTGCTAGCTACGCACATGAAAGATGGTTGAATATATTTACCGTCAATGTGTGTTGGTGGTTTTAGTATATAAGATTTTGTTACTTGCATGCTGGTGTTGTTTATCTCTTTGTGTTTCTCTGTATTCATCAATCAACTATGGTATTCTTGAAATCATGAAATGAGCACAATGAGATTTTGTATATTCGACTCAAATAGGATTCTTATACTTTGTATAATCGAATGGGTTTGAGTCGAATTGGAATTGGGAGCCGTCTTATACATTTCATTTAGAATGGTTTATTTAGGTACGATTAATAATTTTTTACAGGTATTACAAACTGCATCAAATTGATTTTAAATTAATTTAATTAATATTATAAATTTACTAACTATATAAATAATATGCTAGTTTGGAAATGTTGGTTTGAGTTAAGTTAATTTGAGATTTGATTTTAACACATAATGAGGTATTCATTGATGTATAGTATTGGAATAGATTTTAACTTGAATAGATATATATCGTAGTTAATTTCATATTGGATTTTATTTTATGCACACTTACATGTGTTCTGATGTTTGATTATATGTACAATCGACACTAACACATGCTTAAAACGTGATATGTATAACAGGACCAACAATATGTTTAGACAGTTGTCTCATTCGCCCTTTACACAGATTCTATTAAGGAAATGTACTATGTGTTGTTGGTTTTTGTATTATAATGTACAAACAACAATAAAAAAGAGAACATTTTTCATTGGTTTTGATATAGTCTCCTGCTATTAAGTCACATGAAAGATGGTAGAAAATATTTACCGGCATTGTGTGTTGGTGGTTTTAGTATATAGGATTTTGTTACTTGTATGCTGGTGTTGTTTATTTCTTTGTGTTTCTCTGTATTCATGAAACAACTATGGTATTCTTGAAAACATGATATATGAGCACAATGAGATTTTGTATATTCGACTCAAATAGGAGTCTTATACTTTGGATAATTGAATGGGTTTGAGTAGAATTGCAATCGTATACAATTCATTTAGAATGGTTTATTTAGGTAGGATTTATAATTTTTTTTTTTTTACAGGATATTACTAACTGCATCAAATTAATTTCAAATTAATTTAATTAATATTATAAATTATAAATTGACTAAATATATAAATAAAATGCGGATTTGGGAATGTTGGTTTGAGTTAAGTTAAGATTTGATTTTTAACAAAATGATGTGTTCATTTATGTGAACAAAGTGGAATTATGTAAAAACATTTTGGAAGGCTAAATGTTTTTGAATTTAATTATTGACTTAATGGATTTATTGCATTTTAGATTGTGGGTTTCGTCATAATTACGTATATGGTACATCGATAAATTTTTAAGAAAGTAATGTTTCATTTTCATTGCATTGATTTATTATTTTATTTACTTTGCATGCTTGATTCGGATTGAGTCAAAATTTTATGGATATATGGTATTTATATTTATTTATTAATAAAGAAATCAAATTTTTGAGTGCAGGATTTTATTTTTGTGCGGTTTTACATGGAATTGTAACTACTAAATTCTAATAATTTGATTGTACATACTTACATTGGTTAACTTAATTTGATATATGTGTCTATTAGTTGCAAAACCCTAACATTGCCATCACAAGTGATACTGAGAAAATTGGAAAATAGTTATTATTACTTAACTAAAAACTAAATAAGTATGGGTTTTTCTTTTCATATTTAGATTGATTTTACAAGAAAAATATTGGTTTTTGAAACCTAGCGGATCCAATAAGCCATAACTATCAGAGTCAATTATATTTTACTATCAATAACTTTTTTTTTTATAAAAATGGCAATGTTGGGGTTTTGCAACTAATAGACAAAAATGTCATAGTTAATTTCATATCAGCATTCTCGCTCAGCATCCAGGAACTCCAAGCATCTAGCAGTTATGTAGCGCAGAAATTGTATTTCTCGTGATAACTGTTTTATTTTATATCACTAACTAATTTATATAAGTTAATTTCTATTAATTAAGTAGTAAAGCAATTTAGTTTTCAGAGATATCTGGGAAATTCTATTTGAGTTTTGTTAATAAATATCATGTATAGGTTTAAGTCGTAACATGATCAATGTTTAAATTATTTTATATACTTTTATAAATAATTAACTTCAATATTATTAATTTCTCTTTTTCTAGATCTGTAGGAAATTGCTGATTAGTTTTAGTTTAATTTTATGGTTAAATATTTATTTTTAACTTTTTATTTTTAAACCTAGTTGCAGTATGTAAACAATTAATTAACTATCTACATGATAACGGTAACTAATGAAACAAGCGCTGTGAATATACATAAATCGTAGCTTAGTAATTTAAAATTTTTAAACATTCTTTCAGAATTTTAGCTTAGAATTGGGATAGTATCCATATTCGATTTCATAAAATGTTAATTTTTGTAATATGTAATACTATATATTGTGTTTTGCTCGTTAAGTTTAAAGAATATTTAAAGATTTCTCTTCCTTAGTTTGCTAAAAAATAATTCAATTTTCAGAATTTAACATAGTTCCAGAATTAATCATTATTATAGGGATTAAAATTAATCCTGAGTTTCAGAATTAAATTTTAGCTTGAATCAACTCTCCAGGATCATTTAGTAGTGAATAAGCTGTAGTTTAGAAATTGTATTGTCCTGTGCTAACAATTTTTACTAACTATCGATCGCTTAGGTGACTGGAACCTGTTATATGTAAACGGGTGTACGGTGTGTGCCCGGGAGTTCGGGAGTTCCTGCTATAATGCTTGGCCGTACAGCCTAATCAATCAATCAATCAATCTCACTCAAGAGGGTAAAGATTAATTTTTTTATTTTTATTTATTTAAAATAAATTTTTATTTATTTACTTTATGTAATTACAATCTAGTCTTCTGGACTAATGACCAATTTGTTTCTGACTTAATTTACTAACTAACTTAAATTAATCTATGGCTTCTTCCCATTGGCGTTCCATAGTGTCTGTTAAATTGAAGTAAACCACATCTTTGTAGTGGATTTTAGATCAGCACAATGCTGTTTAAGCTGATAATCACACCAGCTCAAAAGGTTTGGTCCTTTTAAGTCTGCATACTAAATTCGTGATGCTTTAGAGCTGAGTTGCCTCAATGTTCACATGTTGGCGGAGCCTTTCTTCATGTCTCCGTGCTTTTTCCTGGATTTAGTTTAAGATGAGGTTAACTTTAAGGTCCCTATGAAGGTCATTGTTCCTGACATAACAAGGTGCATCAACGATGTTCCTCAATACCATATTCTGAAATCTTTGTATCATATTTATGTTGCTCTGTTTGGTACAACCCCAAAGCTGAATACCATAAGTCCAAATCGGTTTCAATATTTGCTTATAAAGTAGAAGCTTGTTGTATGTTGATAAAGAAGAGTTCCTTCCCATCAGCCAATACATTTTTCTGTATTTAAGCCTTAATTCTTCACTTTTCTACATGACTTGTGCTTTCCATCGTAGTTTAGCATCCAGTGTCATGCCGAGATACTTAGCTGTGTTCGTATGCGTTATTATTTCCCGATTTATGGTAATCGGAATATGTTCGATCCGTCTGTTTGTAAAATTGATGTGAACTGATTTAGCTTCATTTAGTTTTGTCCATTTATATATTTGAGTTATAGCTGATTGTAACTTCTGTGTTGATTCTTCGTTGCTTTTTCCAACAGCTAAGATCGCCGTATCATCTGCAAAAGTTGCCACCGTGTTGTTTTCTAATGTAGGAAGATCATAAGTGTATAGTAGGTATAAACCCGGCCCTAATACACTGCCCTGTGGTGCGGCAGCAGAAAATTTAATAGATGCCCTGTCGTTATCAGCTGAAAAGACTACACCCGTCATAAGTAGTTCTTAAAAAATTATTAAACTGTCACATAATATAGAGGCACTTACCTAGGAAAAGCAAAAAATTCGCCGTCTATCGCTAAAAATCTATCTATTAAGACCCTAAGATTTGCTTTGCGGGAAGCAGAAAACCAGAGCGTCCAAATTATTTAAGTGAACTCTCGGCAAACGAACGGGCAGACTTCTCTTTGTTGAGGGTAAAAAAAAATTTAAAAAGACCAACAAACTCGAATCCACCGATCAGACTTCTAACTGGAGATTGGACGAGAAGCGATGAAGAAAAATCCAATGCTTTTGCTGCTCATCTCACAACAGTATTCGCACCTCACCAGGAAAACAAATAATTTCGTCCTACTCAAGCAAACGGATGATGGATTATCCTTTAAACCTAGAAGAAAGTTAAGAATACAATTAAAAATGGCATAAGCCAATTCCAGTAGACAATTCCATAAAACTAATAACATTCATATTCAAAGCGATCATGCGAACCGGTTTTATTCCTCAAAAATGGAAGATATCGGTGATCACAATGATACATAAGCCTGGAGAAAATGAAATACAAATTTCGTCATGTCGTCCAATAAGCATGCTGCCCACAATCTCAAAGCTATTCGAAATGAAACCAGTGTTACCACATACAACAACAGTTAGTACAACATAGTACGAGGAAAAGAAATATTGTTCTGCTGTCTTCTTGGATATCGCACAAGGTTTTTATAAAGTTTGGTACGATGGACTAATATACAAAATTAAAGAGCTTCTACGTTAAGAAATTTCACTCAGTTCTGGAAAACAATCTTCAACAAAATTTTGCAACTACTTGCTAATATGATATAAACGTTTTTGTCCTACAAGGCAGTGTCCCAGGACCAATACTATACTTGTTGTACACAGCCGATTTGTCAGTAACCAACAAAGTAATAATATCAACATTTGCCGATAATACAGCCATCCCGACGTCACACAATTTTTTCGAAACTGCCTCAAAGGATTTACAAAATCATTTGAACAAAATCGAGTACTGGCTGAAGAAACGGCGAATAAAAGTGAACGGAAATAAATCAACGCATGTCAAATTCACGCTGAACAAACGCACCTGCCCACCGGTGGTACTAAACGATATAAATATTCCTCAACAAACCAAGGTCAAATGCTTAGGTTTGCACCTGAATGGAAGACTGACATTTTATTTGGTTTAAACCGAAGGACCTTCAAAACCATATATACATTTAATTTTATCTTTTAAATTGTACTCTTACTTTAGTTTAAATATTTAATTTATTTAGTTTTGATAGCACAGATGAATCCCGCAACCCGATTCCAAATATTATCGATATTTTTTCATATTGGGTAACATTCGTCTTACATATTTTTTTAAACGGATTTAAATGACTAAACCTAACCTCACGTTAATATAATAAATAGATTTACTAACTCTATTCTTAATCTTAGCTGGAATCCACTTAATTTTATTAGCCGTCAACAATTTATACCAAAGAGATAGGTGGCCCATGATCAGATACTGCTTCATGTGGCATATCGAAAATTGAAAATTAATCCTTAAGCTTAATTACAGTTACGGCATTATAATTATTTATTAAGTACCACTTGCTAAAATCATCAACCACTAACAAAAACATAGATTTTAGTGGAAAACCAGTGTGCATTATCACCATCTTTAGCGTTTCCCTGATTAACATTGCATTATATACAATACTTTATGGATAATTTATAAAATCAGGCCACCACATACATGATTGTATCACTTTCTTCTACTAGGAACTTCAAAATGCTGATTAAGTAATAATCTCAGAACCGATATGCGACATTATACAATAAAACTATCACCATAAAACAGAAAGTACGCTTCACATGAGATAGCATTTCGATCTTAAATATTCTTTATCATTTTTAATTTCTTTAACCATCTCATCGTATGATAAATAATGGAATATCGGAGGCCAAGTTGAATCTATTAATCTGGTACTCAGGTTAGGTTAGGTTAGAGCGGCTGCCAAAACGCACACTTAGACCGATGACGGTCCGTTGTGATACCGAGGGATCATACTCCCCTTCCACCTTCACTGGAACCAATTTGAGCTACTTATGTAGCGTAAGATATCTCGCACATTGCAGTTCTTGAGATCCATAAGGCCGTCCAAACTATACTTGCCCAGATATTTATGCCTCCTGTAAGCTAGCGCCGGGCATGAGCAGAGGAAGTGGCTCAGAGTCTCTTCCTCCTCCTCATCCATGCAGCTTCTACAGAAGTCATTTGTCATTAACCCAAGCCTCTTCGCATGCTCCCCAATGAGGCAGTGTCCTGTGAGTACCCCCACGACTATACCTAAGTCAGGTCTGCGTTTGGATAGTAGCGTCTTGGAGCGCTTCAAGTCCAGTTTCGGCCAGACTTGCCGCGCTACATTGCATGTTATGGTGTTAGTCCACCTCTTCTGTGCCGAGGCTATCGCCTCATTACCAAGCACCCTAAAAATCGTCGCTATGGGCCTCCCCAGATTGGCCCTTTCCGGTTTCAATTGGAGAGTTGTACCTTGCCTTGCCAGTTCGTCGGCCCTGCAGTTCCCCAGTACGTCCGAGTGACCGGGGACCCAGGCTATTTGGATATTGAACTGCTCACTCATCTCGTTGAGATGAGTGGCACTTCAATGCCACCACGGATGTCAGAGAAACTGATTCCAAAGACTTGATTGCCGCCTGACTGTCCACATATATTGTTATATCCCTTGTGGATATGACATTATGCCTCAACCAAGTCAGCGCTTCCTCAATCGCTACCACCTCCGCCTGGTAAACACTGCAGTGATCAGGAAGACGACGGATAAATTCACATTTAATTTGTCACAAAAGACTCCTACTCCGACTTTGCCGTCTAGCTTGGAGCCGTCAGTGTAAAATTGTATACAACCAGTTTCTGCTATTGACCTGTTCCCCCAGGATAGGATTCCCTTGAGGGGAGAAGAGTCCGGAAACTCTTTTCAAAGCATACAACTGGTATTGTGTAGTCACTATTCTCCACATCTGCCTTTAGCGACCTGCCAATCGTCGAGTGGCCCGTCTGAAGACATTTCCACTCACACACGGCAGAGAGTCGTGCAGCCGTAGTTGCCGCTCTCTGCTTGCCAAAGATGTCGACAGGAAGAAGGTAGAACATAGCCTCCATAACACGTGTAGGGGTTGTCCTCAGTGCCCCGTTTATAAGCAAGCAGGCCGTTCTCTCTACCTTCTCTGTCTTATACTTATAAGTTTTCTTGTCTAGTGCTGGCCACCACACACTCACACCGACCATCAGAATCGGTCTGACTACAGCGGTGACAAGCCAGTGTACCAGCTCTGGTTTTAGATCCCATCTCCTTACGACAGCGTTCCTACAGACCCATGGTAGACTTCTTTACCCTCTCTAAAATATTAGGCATCCAATTTAGCCTACTGTCCAAGATTATGCCCAGAAATCTTGCCTTATCAGTAAAGGCCAGTGCCGTGCCATTTAAGGTAGGAGGGGCGACTACCGGAATTTTATATATCTTGGTGAAGAGTACCAGCTCTGTTTTGGATGGATTAATACCCAGTTCACATTTGCTGGCCCACTTTGTAATGATTACAAGCGCGTATTGCATGACCTCCTTAATCGTGCCTAGGTACTTTCCCGAGATCGCGATCGCCACGTCATCTGCATACGCTATCACTCCTATTCCCTCCCTCTCCAGTTCCAAAAGTAATCCATTGATAACTAAGTTCCAGAGAAGAGGTGGTAGGACACCACCTTGCGGAGTTCCTCTAACTACCCGCCTCCTAATGGTAGTTTCCCCCATATCCGCGTTAATAATCCTGCCTTCTAGCATCTGATTTATCAATCTCCCTAAGGGGTCGTCCACACCTAAGAAAGACAGTCCTTCCCGAACTGGCTCCGTCCTGACATTGTTAAAGGCGCCCCCTATATCGAGGAAGGCTACCATACAGTACTCTTTCGAGTGGATTGATTTCTCAATTGTTCGCACCAGGGAATGCAAAGCCGTGTCCACAGATTTCCCTGTCCAGTACGCATGTTGAGAAGTCGCCCAATTACTGGGTTTTATTTTTGTACGTATGTACACGTCGATCAATCTTTCCAATGGTTTCAACAGAAAGGATGATAGAGTTATCGGTCTTAGGTCCTTTGGGTAGGCCTGTGAATTCTTCCCCGTTTTCGGGATGAAAATCACCCTAACCTCCATCCATTTCCTAGGAATATAGTTCAGTTTTAGACACCCCCTGAAGATCACCTCCAGCCATGGGAGAATGATCGACGAGTGTTTTTTCAGTTCCGCTGGGATGATACCGTCCGGGCCTGCCGATTTAAAGAGTTTAAAGCCGTTTAGTACCCATAGGATCCGGTTCTTGCACACGATTTCCTCCGGGCACCCCGACAATACTCTTTCCCCCTCCCCGCCAAGCTCCGTCGACACATCCACACAACCTGGGAAATGGGTATCCAACAGAAGCACCAGTGATTCCCGAGTAGACGTTGTCCACAGCCCATCAGGTTTGATTAAGTAACTAGGGCTCGTTGGACTCTTAGATAAGATTTTATTTAAACACCTTCCATTTTTTCACAGAATAGTCTCCAAGACCTCCTTCGCGCCCTCCTTAATTCCTTTTTATACTTTTTAAGGTGCTCCTTATAGGAGTCCCAGTCCTGAGCTTCCCTAGAGCCCTTTGCTCTATTGAATGCTTTCCTACACCCTGAACGTAAGATTCCCAGCTCCCTGGCAAACCATACCGGTTTATGCTTCCCTTTAGGTATTCTCCTGGGGCAAGCAGTGTCCAAGGACAAGTTACAGGCGCTTGTGATTTCCTCCACCAGGAAATCCAGCTCCTTCTCTGTGGCTGGCTGCTTCGGAGCATCGGTCGGTAAGAGACCTATTAACACTTCCCCGTATTTGTTCCAGTTAGTCCTTCTAGGATTCCTGAAGGATTTCCGGGTAACAGGGTGAATGTCAATATTAAACGTCACGTACCGATGGTCCGAGAAGGAGTGCTCCTTCGCCACTCACAATTTTTTGACCATATGTATAATGAAGTCCGATGCAAAGGTAACGTCCAGTACCTCCTGCCTGTTACTAATAATAAAAGTGGGCTCTTGCCCCAGATTACACACTGCAAGGTTAGTATCCAACAAGTAATTAAATAAGTACTCACCCCTTTCATTGATGTCGGTGCTACCCCAGATTGTATGGTGCGAATTTGCATCACAACCCAGTAATACTCCGATCTTTCCCCGTTCCGCTTCGAGTATCAGTTCCCCAAGGTTATCCGGCGGAACCTCCTTCTCTCGGTCCATATAGGCTGAAACCAGCCATAGTAAGCAGCCTCCCGTCTCCAGGCCGACTGCCATTACGTCTCCACTACTATATTTTGGAAGAAGAAAAATACTCAAGTTATTTTTAGCTAGAATGCAAGATCTGATCTTATCGGACTTAGAAGAGTATAAAATTGTATATCCTTTTAAACCGAGACCACAGATCTTGTTTTTACTAATCCAGGGTCCACTCCTTAATATTAGTGGAATTTGTTAGAGAAAGACGCGAAATTTTTAACCTTTTTTCAACTAAAATATAGATCATCTCTGCATTTATTTAGCTGCTACTACTGGAAGACCCTTTCATTAAAAATTGTAAAATGATTACCCATCAAATAATTTGAGAATTTTTTTATAGCAAAAATAATTGCCAACACTTCTCTGCTAGTTTGACTATAATTTGAACGATGCAAATATAAATCCGCATACTCCTTTGAAAAACCAAACTCTTCGCCTTTCTTTAAAAAAACTAAAAAGAGGACTTACGAAACTCGACAAATAGGAGACGAGCACTTAAATAACCCTAAAATGATTGTAATTGGTCTACGGGTTTGGGTAAAGATGTACTGAGCACTAGTTCAACTTTTTTTTTTGACTTAAGACCGTCGCACTAATTTTGCGACCCAACTGGCATTTATTTATGTTCACTTTGATATTACACTTTTGCAATTTTATAATCACCACCATCAAATTTCGTTCGCAATGAAACAACACCACCTATGAAAATGTCATCGCTGCTACAAGTGACCCCCTGCGCCCCTAACAGGACTTGGTCTATTATCCGTTGAAGACCCTTTAACGTATTTATGGTTAACAAATGCTTCGAACTTTCAGAGAGAGAAAAAGAGTTGAAGATATGCACCGGACAAATCCAAAACACAGAAGCACTTATACCTCGTCCAACCAACAAACACTTCGTCGATCACAGGCAGCGGATTATTGTTCCGTACTAATAACCCTTTTATAGTAACACTAAAATCTCCGCAAACGCGGATTCCATTAACATTCTTCTGTCCAAATATGATTGGTGAGGCCCATTCACAATAACTCACTGGAATCGGCACCTTTTTGTCCACTAACCGGTCTAGTTCACTATTGACCTTTTCACGCAAATGGAAAGCAACACTATATGCCTTACAAAATTTCAGAAGAACGTTTCCTTGATTATAATTGTGACTTCAAGCCAATTATTGGGTCAATGTTTAATTCATCGAACACTTTAGGCGGGGCCATCCTTACCTCATTTAATAAATTAGTTACCTTATATACATGTGACGCCTCCTCATCACCTTTGATCATATTTGGAAATTTTAGTAATATTTCCGTAGTAAACGCACTTCTGCAATCTGGATATATTGCTTCCAGCCAATCACGTGCCATAATAGGATTAAACGGAGCAGCACCGTTCAATACCATTAACAATAAACTGAACATTTCCTTTCGTAAGCAAACAACCACTCGAATTGTCACCAGGATAACTATTTTATTACCTGAAACTACGTTTACAAATCGGTAATAGCAATTCTCTAATATAATCTGATCAAAATTTTTATTTTAAAAATGTTTATTTATCACTAAAATTGAAGCACCACTATCAACTTCCATCATTACATTAACATCTTGAATGTCAACCTAATGCTTCATACCCGCTATTAATAGCATTAACTTTTATAATTTTATTTGAATTTACTCCCTTAAATCATTAAGCGCATAATTTTTAATGACTCCCGGACCGCAACGAAAATATACGCTCTTGATGCGTCCATTACTGGTTGCGGTTCCGTTTCCCGCTGTTCTAACACTGTTATTTCATAACCCGAAGCGATTTCAGTTACTGAATGTTTGGGCTTTTTCATTTAAGAATTAATTAATTTAAAAATTAAGCAAAATTGCATGATGAAACTAACTAACATTTTTAATTCCACCACATAATCATTTATAAATTCATTGTGTTTCAGTTACTAAAATGCTTCGATAAAACATTCGTTTTCACACCTCAAACTACCTAATCATGTCTTCTTTCAGTAGCTTAGCTAAGATATTGAATGTCTCTGGCACAATGAAAGGTAAAAATAACGTCACTTTTTCTTGTCTTCTACGTTATTTACTAGCAACTGGTTCATCCTGATCACATATCGCAGATGATGTTGTATCACTGCAGACGGTATAAAAAGACTGCAAAATTTGCTTTATGGCGTAGTATCGTGTTCACATTAGACTGTTTGAAATCTCCTCATCACCAGAGCTCTCATCAGTTTCGGCAAGCGTAAGCGTCCGGTTTTAGAAAAAATATGTCGCCATGTAGGGATTTTTCAACCTTATAACCCAAACCAATGTTCACGTCATTTTACGTAAATGTTTAACCAAATTCACGCAAACTTTGACGTTTTCTACAATACAATCAAATTACAGGCGTAAAAATAACTATTGCCCATTGTGGTTTCACTCAAAAATTTAACTGCCACATGAATGATCTATTTTCAACAAACACAGTTCAAAGTTTCTAGCGCATCACTAATATTGTTTCAGTTGGATATTGGTACGTTTTAATTCTTTTAAAAATACAATTAATAGTTTCAATGATACAGGATTTCAATTTCAAATTAAACCATTTACATAAAGTTCAATCGAAACTTTTTTCAAAACAAAAGAAACCTTTTTCAAACCAAACAAAACATTTTCAAATAAAAATGAAGCTTTTTCAAAATAAAGCAAAACCCCTTTCAAAATTAAAATAACCTTAAAAAATGATTTTGTTTTAATGTTAGGCTGCCGATCAACTACTTTTGGCAGTTTTATCAACATATTTGGGTTATGATTTACCATATCCAGATGGCCAATATTTTTCCTTCAGAAACGAACCAAATGTTTTCCTTTTGAGTTTGCAATAATGTTAAGAAACACTTAAAGCGGCAATTAACGTTATGTTCCTCCCACTGCACTTGTTCCTAAACGTGCCCAAGCATGAGCCCGCCTGCGATGTAGAAATCATGGATATTGCGAATTGAAGCTGTCAATGATTTTACCCAACATTGAGCAAATTTTTTTTCGAAAGTAACTCAAAAATCAAATATTGTTTAAATAAAAATTAATATAAATTAGGAACTACGTTGGAACTTCGAAAGAAAATTTAAAGCCAAAAGCGTCAATGTTGTCACATTTCTTACCTTTTAAAATTAATCGTAATTAATCTAATTTGATAATTATAAATTTCTTAATCAGTCTTTTAAGGAGGTTAACGATTGATGTATTCCCCTTTAACGGCTAACTTACATTTGAAGACACTCGATGTCGACAAAAAAGCTCAAATAGAACAATGAAAAATCCACCCAGGAAGATAACCAACTACTGTTTTTGAAGAGGTTGAGTTTTATCTTTTTTTTTTTTTTTTTTTTTTGTAAAATCATCGGTAATATCCATAAAACAATTACGATATATGTACGTGCACAAACAACAAAACTAAAAATTTGTAGCGTTATTTGGTGACATTTTTTGTTTAAATTTATTTACAGAAAGTGCAATTTTGATGTGTAGGCAATCTTGCAATCTGCATCTGCGAAAACCGTTGAACGTAAACTAGAATTAGTATTCAGTATATGAGTACAGCATATTTAGTGCTACAAGCTTCAATATTTTTTTGGAAATGTTAATTTAAACCACACTAACCACGGTTTGCCTTGAAACAGTGAAATTTTTATATTTTTGCAAAATTCACTACTTTTCACTGATTTGATAGTAATATTGTTTGATTAGACATCGCGTTTTTGGTCCTCCAAAGTTTAAATACTATGTCAAGCAATCGATAAGAACTTGTCAATTCAGATAATTATAGTTGATATATTATAGCACTCCCTTATCCTATGGTAATACCTAGTGGCCCGAACCTATACGTTAAAAATAGTTATGGTAAATAATTGCTCATTTCCTGTTGCGTATTCGTCTCACTCTTGTTTCTGTAGATTTTACAGAAAAAATCTGTCTACTTAAATGTTAAGATTATTATCAAGAGAGTATATAATTATAACTTGCATCAAAAATCCATTCAATGCCTATCGAATTCTACATTTTGCAGTTTCTTGTGCTTGATTTTTAATTTATATTTCCCATTTCCCTTTAAATTCATTGTTTCGTCTTCTATTTTTCTTTTTATTCCATACAACAATTTTTGTGTTACCTCGTTAATTTATTTCCATTATGTATTATACTATGGGTATGTATATCAGTTATAAGATTTCTTGTGGGAACTGACTTAAAGAAATATCCTATATAATACAACATAACCACGAAGAACTCAAGAAACCAAATACACTCTTAGCATAAAACATTTTTTTATCATTGCATTCTTAACATAAAAACTTATATATGAGGTAACCTTGCAGCACATATACTCGTACTTATATTTCAGTTTTTAAAACAATAATAAATAGTAACTTCTTCTTGTCAGACAAAAATAAAAACAAACGAATGCTGTCTTTACGTGTTAATATTTTATTTGCTTCGCGAAAAGAAATCACCAAAAAATACGCGATAAGAATTTAGTTGAAGTGCATTTTTGTATTGTACATAGCTTTTATGATTCCCCCTAAATGTTGGTATTTAAAAGAAACAATCGCGATACTATCACGATAGTTTTATTTATTTATAATTTGAGCACAGTGCTGTATGTATGTAGTCATCTTTCATTAACCAATTCTTGTAAAATTTGCGTCGGTGGTCTATATTTGGTCAATTGTACTCATCTTATGTGTAAATTATTTATTTATAGAACAAGTAAACAATAAATATTGAATCTGGGTCTCATTAAATTAAAATATTATTTGTGTCAATATCAACTATACATAGGTAGCACACACAAAAAAATGTTATTTTGTCATTTTTAGTCATTTGTATGGATTGGTTTGGACGATTGGTTGTATTTTAGTTTTATTGATTGATGCTAATCAAATGAATCTAGAGATACTCAAATTTTATCTGAAACTGCATCCGACAGGTTTTCTTTGTATAGAACAAACACTATAGACCTGCTGGATCCAACAACAACAAACGAACATTAGTTCGTATTTTCAGATGTTAATATAATCTTAATTTAGTTTTTAATGATGCAAATTATAATACCCCTATTCCCTTGGTCGTGCCACTTCATTCGACGTGATAATTGTCGCGTCACTTCAACTTTAAATTGGTATTCTCTTACACCCCTATTCCCTTAGTCGTGTCACTTGTCACTTGTACCGACAATCAAATTTTGGTATTCTCTTAGTCGATCGATGCGACAATCGTCGTTTGAAGTGACGAACATTCTTTTGCGTCGCATTCTCTTATATTATCACTTCGATCGACTAAGAGAATACCAATTTAAAGTTGAAGTGACGTGACAATTATCACGTCGAATGAAGTGACACGACCAAGGGAATAGGGGTATTAGTCGATCGAAGTGATAATATAAGAGAATGCGACGTAAAAGAATGTTCGCCACTTCAAACGACGATTGTCGCATCGATCGACTAAGAGAATACCAAAATTTGATTGTCGGTACAAGTGACAAGTGACACGACTAAGGGAATAGGGGTGTAAATGTCTATAAGTAGTTCAAGATTGAATTACAATGACAATCGAAAATCGCTATAAAGTAATAAATGCTGAAACAATGCAAAAAATTATCAATAATTCATCAGTGAAGTTAGCCAGAGAGTTCAGGCTACTGTAGAATTATCCAGGGTAGTAGTATTTACTCGGAGTTTTTGAAAATTTGCTGCAGACTATTCCAGATTTACCAAAATTTAAATGTTTGTACGTTTCTCTGATGTGACACAACTAAAAACAAAATTGTATATATGTACGAGTATAATCACTTTTTAAATTTTAAATGAATGAAATTGATCCACCGAAGGCCTCGTCAATCGCAACCAGATAATGATAAAACCCTTTATATCCTGACCATTTTGTGATTCGAAACCGTTACATATTATTCGTTTTTACCTTGTCAACTAAGGTTCGAATCACTGGATTGTGAATAATACAAACTACTAGTCACAAACGAATTTTTTTATTGAGCACAAAAATTAGTACAACACAATTTATTAACAGAAATTCACAAAGTCACTTATTCGCACAATTTTACTGTTCACTTACAATTTTTATATCACCGCACTTTTTAAATCACTTTTTAATTCAATTTTTAATCTTTACACTATCGCTTTCCAAATACTAATAATCTGATTCGATCTCGTTCGCTTTTTATATACTCAAACCAAAACTTCCAGAAATTTCATGACTTTTCCAGCAATAATAGTAGAAGAGTTTTATCATGGAAAATTTTGTTTTATTACAGTAATCTTTTCGCTATTAAATAACTTATTCTATTCTACCCTAGATGTCACCGTAACAATACCTCTTACTTAAGCCTGTTCGTCCCGAAGAGGACCAAAATCACCCCCTCTGTAGAGGGCCAGCCTCTCTAAATTCACCACTTTCCGTTTACCTCGATATCCCTTCTGTATCCGATACAGAAGGATACAGTCCTTCTCATGCTGGTTGCAGCTTTGGTGATAACATGTTCTTTCGTTGCGGGTTGTGAAGCCATACCAATTGCCCTTCCCGGAAGCCTTGGTTATTTGCTCACATGTTATATCGTGCTTTCGTCCGGTCGTTTGACTTTCGTATTTTACCCCATACAAATTGATAAAGCTCATTAAGTTCTACTTTCATCCGGTCTACGTAATCCTGTCCACATAAGGCTGCTGATAGAACAGCCCCAAATTTAAATCTCCAGGCATTCGTAGATTATCTCCAAATATGATTTTAGCTGGTGTCATTCCGGTTTTGTAATGTATTGCTGATCGATAGGCCATCAGAAACATCTCCACGACTATTGCTAGATATTCCTCCAATGTGCCATTGAATCTCTCCACCATACCATCGGACTGTGGATGCAAAGGCGCAGTTCCCTTTTTATTTATACTGAGCATCTGGCGTATTTCTTGAAATACCACCGATTCAAAATTCCTCCCTTGATCGGTATGAATCTCCATTGACACTCCAAATCTGTTAATCTATTTGTTGACCACCGCCTGCCATAATCCATTACCACTAGTACATATTTATTGCCGCTCTCGGTGGTGGGAAATGGCCCCGCTACATCGGTTGCAATTCTCTCGAATGGTGCTTCGACGTTGTATTGTTTCATGGTTCCACGACTTTTACATGCGGGTCCCTTCACCGCCTCAGATCGGTCACATTTTTGGCACCATTATATCACCGACTGTCTACAACCTACCCAGTAGAAACGTTGACATACCTTGGCTAGTGTTTTATTAATTCCTACATGGCGACATTATTGAGCCCAATAAGCCTTGATAATGGGAGTTTTGCCCGCGTTCTCGCTCCAAGTGGGCCTCTATTCGATTGGAAAGACACTATTATTGTGATAACATAATGGATTTGACGTTTTAAATTATTTCATCTGTTACTTATATGTAAAATGACCATGTGATTTAAACGGAAAAATAAATTGTATTTTAAAATAAAAATAAAATTTGTTGAAAGTCCAAGATAGAGCCACCAAGACTTTCTGGGCCTGTCAAAGATTCTATGGGCGTACTTGCGGACTACAACCAAAAATGATCTATTGGTCATTTCTTACAATTATTAGACCTAAGGTCACCTATGCATCGGTTGTATGGTGGTCTAAAACTGAGCAGAAGGCAACGCAAACTTTATTGAATAAAAAACTCGTTACGTTCGTTACTCGTTACGTATAGCCTGCATCGGTGTTACGGGCTCAATGAAAACATGTCCAACCCCTGCGATGGAGTAACTTCTAGGACTGGCACCGTTACACCTGCATGTTAAAAAGGATGCTGCAATTATGGCTCTGAACTGCAGGCGGAATGAAATATCAGACCAAGCAATATGGTGGATAATCTGTAAATCCTAAAGGAATTTCAGACAGACCCTACCATAGGAATGCCTTCCGACTGTATGCCAGCTAAACTGAACTTCCACAAACCATTTTGTGTTACCTGACCGGGGTGTGTGGAGTGCAGGTGGACCATCCTTTGAGCTAGGGTCCATGATATGGTTTACAGATGGATCAAAAACGGAAGATGGGGCGGTGATAGGAATGCACGGGAGTGGCACTGCCCTCTCGAAGTCCTTGGGTACCAATGCTACCATTTTTCAAGCAGAAGTACATGCTATAAAACTTTGCGCTAGGATAGCAAACGATGCAAAGATTTATATTGTATCAGACGTTGAGTCAAGGCTAGTACGGGCTTGTCTGAAGGTTATTAAACAGCTGGCAGGATCAAATAAGGTAACACTTATGTGGGTTCCAGGTCACTCTGAAATCGAAGGAAATGAGGCAGCTGATAGCCTCGCTCGCGAGGGTTCTGCCTCTCGATTTATTGGACCAGAACCCTTCTGCGGAGTCACTAAGGGACACCTTAGAGCAGCTGTAAAACGCTGGGAGGGTGTTCAAATGTCCTCCTACTGCGAAGAAATGTTTATCACTTTCGTCTGTCAGGGTTAAGGAGTGTCTTGAACTTAGGAAACCTGAGTTGAGGCTGCTCACTGGCTTCCTCATAGGTCACGTCCCCTTAAGGTATCACCTTAAGAAGATGGGCCTAAGTACGACTGATGGATGCCGCTTCTGCGATCTGGAAGCAGAATTAGTGGAACACGTTCTGTGCCAATGCCCAGCCATTTTCCAGCAAAGACTCTAACATCTAGGAGAGAGAACAATGAGCCCAGATAGTATGTATCTTGTACCGGCAGGTAGTATTATCAGATTCATTAAGAGCCTGAATATTGACTGGACTGATAATTAAGCAGGGTCCAGCACAATAGATCTTTTAGGTCGCAGTGCGAGGTGGCTTATCGCCCACATGGCCCTTCAATTAATAATAGTAAAATAAAATTAGAAGAATTTGTGTTTCAATCGTATTGTTCAGTCGGGCAAAAGTGATAAATATTAAAAACGCACTCATTTATAACCAAAAAAAAATAATTTTTTTTTGGTTTTAACTGTCAAAATAAATACATATGTACATATTTGAAAACAAAATATTTGGCTTTTATTGTAGTGTGATATTTTTAATATTATTGAGGAAGGGTAGCATTTATTACACGACCAATATCGAAAATATGGAGGATATTTTAAGATATTTATTTGTAAACAAAAAATTTGTCAGCATGACACACAAACACACACATAAAAAATTAGAGTAACGTATTCGGTTAATGATGGGTAAAAAATCAATCGAATTCCACATTAGTTTTTAGCAGAGATGGGTAGCAAAATTTTTTACGTTGACACTTAGAGCTACACGCATTACGCAATACAAAAAATGTTCACGCGATAAAAAGAGCAAAGTATACAACAAAAACTCGTCATACCATAATTTTTTGACGGAATAAAATCGACGATATAATTTTTGATAAATGTGGCAGTGACACTAGTGTATTTGTCAAAATTATGCCTTATCCGCGTAAAATGAAAAATGTTCGAAGGTAAATTTTATTTTATTATAAAAATTTTTAAAAAATAAAATAAAGCGCTATAAAAATTTCGCAAATCGCCACTTTTATTGTGTTTGTTGTTGTTTGATACTATAAAATATACTCGGGTCGAGTATATTTTATTGACGAGTCATCATCACAGATTCCACCTAGTGGACAATTTTTAAACTGGGCTAGCGGATAATTTGACGTTCGAAACGTACGTTCGCTTGTCGTAAACAATTCCAATTTTGAACTGTAATCAAAATTTTTACTTACCTGTGGTGTGGCCCTATTCTGGCTATTCTCTGGGAATTGTGAATTGAACTATTTTGACAGTATTCTGCGGCAGTTTGGAAATATTTTTTCCAAAAGTGTATTCTGGCGATTGGGAATTTTTAATGTAGGGAAAAATAATTCCATTTTATGTAAGTTTTGACATTTATTTTTCCCAAAATTTTTTGTGAGGAATTAGAAGAAACTGGTTGTTTTGTGTATTTTCATTATTTTATTTACAACGTAGTATCGGTAAAGTTTTTATTTTATATGTTGAAAATAAAAGTTTTGAATAATGGCGGCTGCAAAACTTGAAATAGTGTTTTTCACATTGGATGATTCCCAATTACGCCAGAATACATTTTTTGGGGATTGAGGAATAAAAAATTGGGAATTATTGAAGTTTGGAAATATAGCAATATTTTTGCCAATTCCCAATTACCAGGGAATAGCCAGAAAAGGGCCACAGATTGCTAATATTTGTAAATAACTCCAATTTTGGATTATAAAAACAATTTTTCAACATTGTCGCATTTGTGAGAAGTAGCATTTTGTCAGTAGCCTCATTTTAACTTTTTTCCTCGAGAGGCGCTTTTTCTACTTTTACAATCGTCAATAGTTAAAATTTTATTTTTATAGTAACAATATCAAAACAATGAAAAAAATCCAACAAAATTTTGTCTGTTTATATTTTTGGTCTTGTCTTACAAATGAAAATCGTAATATACTAAATCTTCATTTTTTGTTGGGCAAAAAATGTTAGTAGGTACGTCCAAATCGGTCATAAAACGCTAAAAAATCCGACTTCTCGACAATTTGGTCAAAAATAGGTCAAAAACCGTAAATTATGGTCAAAAACTGTCGAAAAGTGTCAAAAACTGTTTAAAAGTGTCAAAAAGTGTAAAAAAACTGTGGGAAAGTGATAAAATCTGTGCGAGTGATATTGGGAAAAAGAGGAATCAAAATATTGTTGTTGTTTCGTGAGTACGTTTTTGAAATATGATAGTAAATTTCGATAATATTCAAAATGTTGAAATAGTTCTGAACGTAATGAAGCAAAAACTTCACATTTTCTAATTTTTCCCTTTCAAAAACACGTGTCAGAATGTTACGAAAACACAGGGACCTAACTATGGAATTCGACGGCTGTCGTTTTCATTTGATTTTTCGGCATTTTTTATAGACAAATATATTAATTGTTCATGGCAATCCCAATATTTTCGATTTGGTAAATCAGAAAAATACAGAGGCCAATCGCTCATAACATATCTACTGAAAAAAAAAGTAGAAATATATTCCCCCTCCCCGTAATTTTGGCTGAAGCCCTAAAGAGTTATACCAATGTATTTGTAACACCCTATACATATAAAAATGGCTCACCTGTAGTGCCATCTATTATGAGTACGAAAAACCTAATTAAATAAACTTACAAATTATATGGAAATGAAATGTAGAAAAAAAAGAAAAAAAAGCGTAGCGTCCATCGAAGAAGAAAGTCACGCGGTGATAAAATTAAAATAAAAAAATAAAATAAAAGTAAAACAACAATTTATTTTGATTTATAGTGAAGTAATAAAGTAATAAATAAATTATTGATTATATAAATAATAGTAATTAGTATAATTACTAAATTTTGGTGGGTTAACCTACAAAATAATTGGCGCACAACGAAGGCAACGCCTTATACCGAGCCCTTTGGCGTCTCACACTGTTTTTTTACAAATAGGCGTCACACACGTAATAAATTGGCGGCTTTTAAACAGGAAATGTGTTACAAACTGACGTCCCAACATAGGGCCTGAATCCAAAAATAAATTTAATTACATTTATTGGAGTGAATGTCTTTGTTTGGACAATCGTCGACATACTCAGACGGGATTGAAACAAATCAAGTACGTAGTTCCGAACGATTGTCCGCAATAAAAAATCAACCGGTTTTACATCCAGGAGGTTTAGAAGAAAACCAAATAACTCTCACACCGTTGGAACAAATCAACGAGCAACAGGATAACCTGAATTCTTCTTTCGAAATTGAAGTAAATTCAAACGTAAAAATGGTTACGATGACGGATCAACAATTCGAAGAATTTTTAGCACGTTTTTCAAATGTACAGGTGAATACTCAAATTAATAATGGTACTACGGGGTTAATGTGTCAAACTGAAAATTTTGCGCTATGTACGCATAGATACGATGGAAAAAGGGAAGATTACGCGACCGCATTTGTTAACGCGATTAAAATATATAAAAAATCTACGCACATGACTGACGAAAATGCACTTTTAGGGTTTCCTCTTCTTCTTGAAGGTGAAGCTAGTATCTGGTGGGAAGGTGTCAAAGAATCGGTAAAAACATTTGATGAAGCTACGTCGCTTCTAGTGTATACATTCTCCGTGAGCAAACCACCCTATATAATATATCAGGAAATTTTCTCCTTGAAACAAGGTGACAAGGAGGCAACTGATTTATTTATTAATAAAATCCGTGCTTTGTTTGCGAAACTTCCATATGGGGAGTTGACCGAGAATGTACAACTAGATATGTGCTATGGGCTTCTGTCTTTTAAAATTCGAAGTAGACTCAAACGTGAATCATTTGAAACATTTGACAAATTACTAAAATCAGCTCGGGCTGAAGAAATATTTTTCCGGGAATTGGAAAATTCACGAACGAGTAATAAATTAAATTATACGAAAATCAATGATGTGAACAATACGCTAGGTGAAAATAGTAAAACGAAATTCTATTGTAGGTACTACAAGTCCAGAGACTACAATATTAGTAGTTGTGTTAAAAATAAAAACATATCCGAGAATTCCGAGAAAACCAAAATTAATTCGAATTTTAACAACTCAAAGAGAGTTATAGGTCCTAAAACAGATGTTGAATGTTATGGATGTGGCAAAAGAGGATTTGTGAGAGCAAATTGTCCAGATTGTAAAACAAAAAGTGTTTTTAAGATGCCGACTAGTCCGGTTTCTTCGTGGGACATCTTGGAAGCTCGAAACGAAACAAACAATAGTATTCCATTCTCCTCCGTAACTTTCGCCAATCGAGAATTTCAACCAAGACCCATATTTTCAATTAATATTGCAGGTAGAGATGGTACCGCATTGGTAGACACCGCGGCTAAGTTATCCATTGTGAGTTGTTCTTTGTATAAGATAATCAAAGAAAAGGGAACTCAATTCCAGACTACGAATATGTCTGTAAAGTTAGCCGATGGGTCGGTGAAAACCGGACTTATTCAATTATGTACCCTTAACGTACAATTAGAAACGAAATTAATTAAAACACGTTTCGCTGTATTCCCAAATGCTACCGAAACTGTTTTAGGCATTGAATTCCTAACAGATGCTGGTGTTGTTCTGGACTTGTATAATAGTCAATGGAAATTTTCGGATGCTCCTGAGGTCTATCCGCTTGATACAGAACCAAATAATAGTACTCATTGTAGTAGTTTTGCAACGGATAACCATCAATCGTCAAAACAGGACACAGAATCAACACAGGTCCAGGAACTAATACCAAAATCTGGTGATAAGATAACACATGAATCCAAGTCCCAAGTAGACTTCTCCGACACACCATTAGCTAATGAAGAATTTCATGAAATCGATATAATACCACCTATCCAGGTTGTATCGTTGCCTAACGAGTTAAGTTTTCGAATTGAAGAGGGAGGTAACTTGAATGTGCAGGATAAGGAACGTGCAGAACAACTGTTGCGACGATATGAATTGATCTTCGCTCCAGGGGGAGTCCCTACTACCGTGGTAGAACACCATATCGAGACAGGTGATCATTGTCCAATCGCAGTTCCACCTTATTCACTTCCACCAAATAAACATGAGATTCTCAAAGCGGAAATACAAACCATGTTAGAGCAGGATATCATTGAGGAATGTGAGTCACCATGGGCGGCTTCCGTCGAATTAGTCCCGAAGCCAGATTCTTCGTATCGTTTTTGTGTTGATTATAGACAGCTAAATTCCGTCACAGTCGCTGACCGGTATCCTACGCCGAAGATAGACGATCTTCTACATTTAGCTCAACGAACTATGTATATGTCTAGTATTGACTTGCGCAGTGGTTACTGGCAAGTTCCTGTACATCTAAAAGATAGGGATAAAACCGCATTTATTTGCCCATTCGGACTTTATCGTTTCAAGAGGATGCTATTTGGTGTTAAAAATGGACCATCCACATTTCAACGATTAATGGACCGAATGAAAGCCGAGATTTCAGACGTCGCCATGTTTGCGTATCTGGACGATCTGATAATAATATCACCAAACTTCGCTGGACATCTGAAAGATCTCGAAATTGTATTTAAGCAGCTCCAAAAATATAACTTGCGAGCAAATCGGAAAAAATGTTCCTTTTTCCGAGATTGTACCCCTTTTCTTGGACATGTTTTGACACCGGAAGGAATACAACCAAATCCGAACAAAGTCACTGCTATATCGCAAATGCCACAACCACGAAACTTACGTCATCTCAAAACGTTCCTCCAAACTTGCAGTTGGTATAGGAAGTTTATTCCAGATTTCGCCGCTCGATCAAAATGGTTGAGTGCTCTTACGAAGAAAAATGTTCCGTGGAAATGGATAGATGAACATCAAGGCGCATTTGATGATCTTAAATTGGCTCTTGTTACTCATCCAATCTTGCAACAAGCCGATCCGTCGAAACCGTATGTATTAAGAACCGATGCGAGCAATTACGCTCTTGGTGCCGTACTTCTCCAAAAATGGGATAAGGATGAACAACCTCTGGAATACGCCAGCCGTTTATTAACGACTGCGGTACAGAATTATTCCACCACAGAAAGAGAGGCCTTAGCGGTGGTATGGGCACTGAAGAAATTCCAAGGTTATTTGGATGGATCTGAAGTGATTTTAGGTACTGATCACCAACCATTAAAATGGTTGATGTTCCTCCGTTCGCCGAGTGGTCGCCTTGCAAGATGAGCATTATTTATTCAAGGATTCAATGTCAAAATTGAATATGTACCAGGAAAATCGAATGTCATCGCGGATACTCTTTCTCGACCGCCGTGTGAAAGGGAAAACGATTGTGGAATATGCTCCATACAGGTGGATTTGCCATCTGCTCGTCCTTCCAACATTCGCCAAAATCAAATGGATGATCCCGAAATAGAAAAGATTATTAATTGTTTTGAATCTATTGAACATCCCGATCTACAAAATTGGATGGATCGTGGTTATCTCATGTCCATGGGGGTGCTTTATCGGTATTTATCGGATTCGGAATCAGAAGAACCACAGTTGGTGATACCGTCAGCAAATCGTTCGGATATTATGAAGGCGTTTCATGATGATTCGACAGCTGGTCACTATGGCGTAGATCGAACATTGAAAAAAATATCAACCAAATATTATTGGCCAGGGATGCGGTCATACATTGCTTCCTATATAAAGGATTGCCCAGAATATCAGCGGTATAAACCCACAAATTTAAAGCCGGCAGGACTTTTAAGAACTCCTGTGATGAACCAACGATTTGAAGTAATTTCATTCGATCTATTTGGTCCGTTAGTCGAGAGTGAGGAGGGTTATCGTTGGATATTGATTGTCGAAGACACTGCTTCCCGTTGGGTCGAATTATATGCATTGAAAACCGCTACAGCTGAAGCCTGTAGTACCACCTTAGTGAATGAATTTTTCCTTCGTTACGGTAGTCGTCGCCGTGTTGTATCCGATAATGGAAGTCAATTTGTGAGTGCCATCATGCAAAAAGTTTTGTATTGTCTCGGAGTTCATCAAGCCCTAACACCTGTGTATCAGCCAGAAGCTAATCCAGTGGAGCGTAAAAATCGAGGTTTAAAGACTCAACTTTCACTCTTAGTCAGGGATGAACATACAAATTGGCTAAAATATATTCATGCCATCCGCTTTGCTATGAATACCACCGTATGTGAAAGTACAGGATACAGTCCTGCCTTCATCTGTTTCGGAATGGAACTCAGACATGTTTTCGATGATATACAGGACTTCCGTAATGTCGTTCAAAATGATAATTTTATTCCCGAAGTTAGTCCGTATCTACTGAAAATAGGGGATACCATTGGAAAAGCTAGAGAAATCAATGAAAAGAAACAGGACTCTAGGAAAACGTATGTAGATAAGCACCGTCGAAACCAGTCGTTTAACGTTGGAGATCGTGTACTGGTAAAAACACGTCCTCATAGTGACTCGTCCCGGGGAATTAAGGAAATTAAATCGCCGACTACTTATGTCATAGAATCACTGGAGGGTACCCTAAAAGGAGTTTATCACGTATCCATGCTCACACCTACAAATGACTCGAATAATTTCTTATCAAACCACCGATCGACAGAGTTTCAATCCATATTCAGACATGAAGATTCTGAAAACGACTTCGATATTGACACCGTTTCTGCGGGTACATCCCAATCCACTGAAGTCGATTCCTCAGGCCATCCTTGTAGAACAACTCGTCGCGGCCGTACAGTGAATACGCCCAGTCGGTATCATTAAAATTGAATAGTCAAAATATTACATTCGCATTTATCATAGTTTCGTATTCTTTTATTTTTCTATCGTATCATAATTAAATGTATTTAATATATTTTGGAATTATATGGATATCATCCGGGTCGTCCCGATATCCATAGGGGGAGATTGTAACACCCTATACACATAAAAATTACTCACCCGTGGTGCCATGTATTATGAGTACGAAAAACCTAATTAAATAAACTTACAAATTATATGGAAAAAAAATGTAGAAAAAAACGAAACAAAAAGAAAAAGGAAAAAAAAGCGTAGCATCCATCGAAGAAGAAAGTCACGCGGTGATAAAATTAAAATAAAAAAATAAAATAAAAGTAAAACAACAATTTAGTTTGATTTATAGTAAAGTAATAAAGTAATAAATAAATTATTGATTATATAAATAATAGTAATTAGTATAATTACTAAATTTTGGTGGGTTAACCTACAAAATAATTGGGGCACAACGAAGGCAACGCCTTATACCGAGCCCCTTGGCGCCTCACACTGTTTTTTTACAGATAGGCGTCACACACGTAATAAATTGGCGGCCTTTAAACAGGAAATGTGTTACATATTACTTTGCAAAAATGAGAACCCTCCATGAGTTCTTTATGTTGGTAGTTTGGTTTCGCACTGATGAGTAGATCAACTTTTCAGTACGAAACCAAACTACCAACATAAAGGGTTCTCATTTTTGCAGAGTAATACATTGGTATAACTCTTTGGGCCTTCAGCCAAAATTACGGGGAGGGGGGAAAATATTTCTACTTTTTTGTTTTTCAGTAGATATGTTACGAGCGATTGGCCTCTGTATTTTTCTGATTTGCCAAATCGAAAATATTGGGATTGCCATGAACAATTAATATATTTGTCTATAAAAAATGCCGAAAAATCAACTGATTACAGACAGACAAATTAAATTCTTAATGGCTGTCGTTTTATACAAGGAGGTTCAAGAAGGAAAAAGAAAACGATAGTTATTGTTTTCTTTTTTCTTCCTGTACTTTCTAATACAAAACGATAGCCGTCGAAAATTGCCATCGAATTGCATAGTTAGGAATTGCATAGTTAGGCCACAGAATACCCAGAAGCGACATAACGCGGTTTTTATATGGAGAAATTTGAACTTATTTTTTTCACCTTGGTTTGGCGAAGGTAAGATTTTCAGTGTTAAGTTGTAGCTCAGTGGCTGAAAATTCAAAATAAACATGTAAAATATAAGGTAAGAGCAAAAATTTCTTAATCCACGTAATGTCCCTTCTGGTTGTTTATTATTCTGTGGTTAGGCCCCAAGATTTACAGAAAATAAAGGTATAATATTGCGCATGCTGTTGCTATCTTTTTTTCGCAATTTGATGTCACGTGTAGACAAAAATGTTGATATTTATATGGAGTTTCGTGATATTTTTATTAATTTTTTTAATAAATGGAAAATAAATGATTTTTTTTTATTCTTGCCATTAATTGCTTTTCGACTTTATGTTAAAATTAAACAATTCTATTTTTATTTTAGTTATATACTGCAATACTTTTTGGAATTAAATCGCGAAAAGAGGCATGTTTTAATATTCGTGTCTAGAGCAGACTGTTTCAGCACATTGCGTAACAAGTTTCGGAATTTATGAGTAGAATTTTTTTGTTAAATGCAGAGGACGTTTAGATTTTAATTATTTAATTCAAAAATTTGGGAGTGTTCGATTTTAAATATAATAAATTTGAATAATTCCTATTGCAACAAAACTATCAATTGTACATCTGAAAAGAACACATATAGAACACTAAACAGTGAATGGGTGTTTTTATAAGGCGTTGCCACATGCACAAACAGCAAACCTGCATTTGAAACCGTCAAATCATTTTTTTGACAAAAAGAGACAACTTACAACATAATAATTATTAGAAAAAAATGTTTGAATTGATGATATTGATAACTATTACATTCAGGAAAATTTTTAATAAAATCCGCCCGTCAAAATTTTGAATGGTATAATTTTTGTCGGCTAAAGAACGCATTTTTGCTGTTTTACGAACCCATCATTTTTCACCGGAATTTTTTGTCGGCTTTGATTTTGGTTTCAGTGTCAAATAAATGGCGTTTTCCTTTATATGTTGTGCTGTAGTAACAATAATAATTTAAAATGAATACGGTAAGAACATTAAATTTGTAAACTATATTTTACTAGACTTTTGTTTATGTAATTTGTTTGGGTGGTGACGTCATTTTGCAGTCCGACAATTCTTTTGAATGTGGCGATGTAAACTGATAATCCGACCGAATTGTCCGGTTTGTCATTTGTATGTGGCATGCTCTTTAGTTGTAGCGAAAACCGTAAGACAATAAATGAAATAAGCCAGAGATTTAATTTTAATTTATAGTTTTATTTAATTTCCTTTTTTATTTAATTTTAATTTATAGAAATAAATTTCCAAATTTTCTCAATACAAAAATTGAAACAAAAGTTTTAAAATTTATAACTTTCTTTTTATTGTGAATATTTATTTTATTTGTAATAATTATAAAACTACTAGTTTCGAGCGTATGGACCTCTCATCATCAGATTTTCTCAAAACTAAAACATCGATTAAAATTTTTTTTAAATAAGCCAGATACTTTCTGTCTGTGCTACAATACCTATACAAATTAAAAAATGATATATTGTACTACAATTAAACAAATTAAAAATATTAGTAAATAAAATAAATAAAATTGTTTTTATTGTAGAGATTGCGTCGATATGCAGATTTTTATATATTAATTATATATTCGTATATTTCGTTTCTCCTAATTCTGTCGTTCAATATGTGCGTGCTATCTTTGTGTCGGTAGATTTCCATTTCTTCCAATCTATCCATGGTTTTACATTTGTTGATTCTATGTATAATTTTGAGATTATTATCATAGTCCGTGAATGTGTGGCTCTCGTTTTTTATATGCAAGGCGTAGTTTGATTTTATGGAATGTGTTGGTTTTTTTATTTCTTGTATATGTTCGTTAAATCTTTTTTGGAAGGTCCTTCCAGTCTGGCCTATATAAAATTTTTCGCAGTTGTTGCAATTCAGTCTATATATTCCGGCGTCGTTTGTATGTCCGATCTTCTCTTTGAGTTTATGTTGAATGTTATTATTTGTTTTAAAAGCTATTTTATAATTAAATTGTGAAAAAATGTTTTGTATTATTTTGCTTTGTGTTTTGTTATAGTTGGTGGATATGTATTTTGTAATTTCTCTGGAGTTTAATTTATAGTTTTATTTAATTTCCTTTTTTTCAAATTTATATTTTCTTTAAAAAACAATTTTTTTATTTTCAAATCTAATTCGACTTCGTTTGAATATGATATTAAGTTTTTTATGTAGTTTCTTCCAACTTTTAATATCGTCGAATTACTTCTGTTGAAGATATTCTCTAACTTTTTTAAATTTTGAATAAATTCGTCGCTTAAAAATAGATGGCAAATATTTGAGTATATAACGTAAAAAAATAAAAATTTTAATAATTGGTACGGTACGTATGTTCAAATGACCAAAAATTGTGTTGAAATGCTCATGGGGAAATGATCAGACCAATTTAATATTGAATCAACTCATGCTAATATCTAAACGTCAAAACTCATATTGTTTTTTCACTTCTTTGTAATACAGCTAATAAAGCAGTTATACATTTATATTAAAGCATTTCGGTTTCCTTTTATTTTACTTAAACTAATTACAGCTGGCAAATAGATTACGCAGTTAAAGTAGATCTATAGTTTCTACAGGTTATAGGCCCAGTAAATATCGTTTGCCGAAAGGTGAAAATAAAGAAACCAAATAAAGTTAAAGTTTAAAAAAACAAAAAAAAATGGCAAATCCAGAAATAAAAAGAAGCTACGATGTGCATCCATTGAACGGTGAAAATTACTTCGACTGGAAGTATGAAATGGAGCATTTCTTGAAAGGAAACAAATGTTGGTCGATTTTGACGGAAGCAAAACCGGTCGCTACTGAAACCAGTGCAAAAGAGGCTGAAATCAAGGAATGGGAAGAAAACGATCAAAAGGCTCATGCAAAAATCGTTTTGAACACATCGCGGCCACTTCACAGTATCACTCGATCGGCGAAAACGGCACCTGAAGCTTGGAAAGCATTGGGAGACCATTTCCAAGGTAGGACACTCGAAAATCGAATTACAATTATACGGCGCATTTGCAAGAAAAGGATGGCTGACGGCGGCAATGTTGAAACGCACATAAATGATATGAACGATTTGTTTCAACAATTGGTCGAGCATGGTGAGACGGTGATGGAAGCATGGCGAGCAGTGCTGCCAGATTATTTTTTATAAAATCTTTTTAATTTGAAAAAAAAATCTTTTTTTGAGTCACTAAATCTTTTTTTAATTTCTTTTCTATTAAATTTCGAGAAAGTACGCTCCACGTTCGCGGTTGCCGCAGAAATCGTTAAAATGGCCATATTAGCTCGCTTCAAATTAGGAAAACATAAACTGCATCGAACCATTTTAAATTCAAAAATCGTTCAGTTTTAATTTTGAAAAATTAAACAATTTAATTTGCCAATTCATCGTCGGCAATTTGGAAGTAATCCTGATTAATGATGTTAGGAGAAAAGACAAAGGATTTTTTTGTTTTCAAAAGAAATTTTGAACAACTTAGGTTTTTTTATTTAATATACAAGAGAATCCAAAGCCTGTTATCATTTGTCCCCAAAATTAATTTTATTAATTAGGTGATTACGTGTGATAACTTCAAGTACACCTGTTGACAGTGGAACCGAAACTCTACTTTATCGTTTGATGATAGTAAAATGGTGGTTATTTGGATTTCCTATTTGTTTAATAATAAACCGTATGTTTAGAAAACGTATTACATATTCCTTAAAACATCTGGAAAAGCTTGCTGTTATAAAAAGCTGATTTTAGATACATTCAAATTAATTTTAAAGAAAATCTTTTTATTTTGAAGAAAACCTTTTTATCTTTTTCACGGGCAAAAAATCTTTCAAAAAAAGATAAATCTTACGATCTGGCAGCACTGATGGCGAGTGGCGATGCTTTTGAGCAGTTTGCCAACCAGCTGATTGCCGAATATCATCGACGCATCGAAAATTCAGGCGAAACTAAGGAATCGATTTTAAAGACGACTACCAGCCATTTGGAGTGCTATTTTTGTAAATCTAAAGGTCATCTAAAGCGAAACTGCAGAAAATACGCACAGTGGAAAAAGAACAATCCAGAAAAGGGTTCAAAACATAAAGCAAATACAGTAAAGCAGAATGGCGACGAATTCTTGTTCACTACATCGACCAGTGACATCAACACTTGGGTGGTCGACAGCGCTGCAACAAGTCACGTGAGTGGCAATAAAGGTTTCTTTGTTGAGTTGGGCGCGGCCCGCAGCAGCTTGACTGTTGCAAACGGTGAAAGGGTTCACTCACGTCGAAGGAAAACGTGCTGCAAAATCGAATTTGTCAACAGCGCAGGGCAAATCAATGCAGCTACACTTACGGACGTTTTGTATGTGCCAGGAATTAAGGGAAATCTAATTTCGGTCAAGAAATTAGCAGCAAAAGGTTTTAAGGTAATCTTCTACGACAAAATGTGCGAAATCATCAAGGGAAACGTGCAAATCGCAATCGCAGACGAAATCAACGATTTGTATGTGTTACGTCAACCGAATAAAGTCAAAGCAGTTGGTCAAAGGCTTGAGCACAAAGCGAATTGTATTCACAATTTGCATCGAATTTTTGGTCATCGTGATCCAGAAGCAATCAGGGAAATGTGTTCGAAGCAAATGGTTGATGGTATCGAAATCGTTGATTGCGGCATCAAGGAAAAATGCGAAGTTTGTTTAAAGGCAAAACAGACTCGGTCGCCGATTCCAAAACAGTCAATAAGAAAATCAAAGAATGTTTTGGATTTGGTTCACACGGACGTGTGTGGGCCAATACAAACGGAATCGCCGAGTGGACGACGCTACTTGTTGACGATGATCGATGATTTTTCGAAATATACAGTCGTATATCTGTTAAAGGAAAAGTCGGAAGTCTTCGAAAAGCTGCAACAGTACGTGGCAATGGTTCACAACAAGTTCGGTCGAAAGCCAGTTATTCTCCGATCGGATCGAGGAGGGGAATACACCGGCGCTGCGGTAAAGAAATGTTTACAGGACAACGGTATTCAGTGACATCGTTCGTCACATCGATGCCAAAACAGCATTTCTAAATGGAAATTTAAAGGAAACAATCTACATGAAGCAACCTCCAGGCTTTGAAAGGAGCGAAAATAAGGTTTGTTGGTTGAAGAAAAGTCTCTACGGGCTGAAGCAAGCAGCTAGGTCATGGAATGAGGCAATCCATGCGGTCTTGGTCGACGCAAGTTTTGAATACAGCACAGCAGATCGATGTTTGTACCGAAGAAACATCAACGGTGAATGGTGTTTTTTGTTGCTTTACGTCGATGACGGTATTGTTCTCGGAAAAACAATGGAAGCAATCAATGAGGTAATACAAATTTTATCATCGAAATTTGACATCGAAGACTTGGGAGATATAAGGAAATGCTTCGGCATAGAAGTCGGAAGAACAGCAGACGGCTTCTATTGTTTAAGTCAATCGAGGTACATTCTAAAGATCACATCGGATTTCGGTTTGAAGGACGCTAAAGATTCAAAAGTACCAATGGGCGTTGGTTACGGAAAAGCAGTGAGCAAAGATAATTTGCTGATCGACAACAAAAATTATCAAAGCTTAATTGGGTGTTTGCTATTTGTTTCGGTAAACACTCGTCCAGACATTTCAGCAAGTGTTTCAATACTGGCGCAGAAGATGAGCGCACCAACACAAAACGATTGGAACGAATTGAAACGCGTTGTCAAGTACTTGAAATCTACAGCAAGTTTGAAATTAGTACTTGGTAACAGCAACATTGACGGTGAACTGTTGTATGGCTATGCGGATGCAAGTTGGGCCGAAGACAAGAGCGACAGAAAATCGAACAGCGGTTATGTGTTCATCGTCAATGGCGCAACAGTCAGTTGGGCGTGCCGAAAGCAAAAATGTGTGGCACTCTCATCAACAGAATCTGAGTTCGTAGCATTATCGGAAGCGTGTCAGGAGGTTTTTTGGCTCAGGCATTTGCTAGAGGATTTGCAGCAACCGATAGCGTCAGCGGTAGTGATACATGAAGACAATCAAAGTTGCCTAAGTTTGATTGAAGAGGAAAAGTTGTCAAACAGAACAAAGCACATCGATACGCGACGAAACTTTGTTAAAGACTACATCGAAAAGGGAATCTTAAGGTGTACGTACTGGCCAACAGACGAAATGCTGGTGGATATCATGACAAAGCCGTTGCCAACATCAAAACACGTGAAGTTCGTCGAGCAATTACAACTATTAAATTGAGGAGGAGTGTTGAAATGCTCATTGGGAAATGATCAGACCAATTTAATATTGAATCAACTCATGCTAATATCTAAACGTCAAAACTCATATTGTTTTTTCACTTCTTTGTAATACAGCTAATAAAGCAGTTATACATTTATATTAAAGCATTTCGGTTTCCTTTTATTTTACTTAAACTAATTACAGCTGGCAAATAGATTACGCAGTTAAAGTAGATCTATAGTTTCTACAAATTGGTCCTCAAATATTTTGACCATAAAAAAAATATAAAGAATAAAAAGGGTCTCGGTAAACTATCATTATCAATTGTAAATACGGTTTGTTAAAAAAAATTACGATAATTCTTGGTTTATTTAAAAATTAATCATAAACCCGCCAAACTTAATATAAATATCTGCTTTTTTGTCTACATGTGACGTGATGTGCAAAGACGAAAATGAGACACGGAAATATCCTACCTCTTTTTCTGTATAACTTGGTCGTGGCCCCAGATTTTGAAAGACCGTCAAGAAGAAGTCGTGTCAAAAACTGTTTCATAAATACTAGTTTACGAATTATATATAACACTACCAATCTCTGGTATTTAAAGAGTCAGAGCGCTTTAGTAGCAAATTGTTTGCAATGGAACACCATTATTAAAAACACGTAATATATTTAGTTCTAAATGAAATAGCCTCTGTTCTCATATGGCAGCAGAAAAACTTGTACGCCCATGAACTTTATTTTCACATATGTCATCCATATTTATTTTTTTATCTGTCAGTCCAGCTCCAGTGTCAATATCAACATTTTGAGAGAAAGTCGAGGTTTTTATTATTTGGTTAATTTTAGTTTTAATTTTTTTTATACAACAACAAAAAATGATTTAATAATAATATAACTAAAATACAAACAGTGGAGTGAACATAATAATATAAATATATATATCAGTTTTATATCAATAAATCGATTGGAAAAGTAAATACAAATTCTAAAATATTGTCTACTGTCGCGATCAACAACAGTACACAGATAAAGGTAATTCGGTGTTTTATTATTTCCTTCGCGCTCTTATCATCTCATCAATTGAATGATTATAGAACATATTTATTTAAATATATTAAAAATTGTGTTATCAGTTTAGTGGATAAAAAGAGCCCATTATTTATGTACTAATTACATTAATTTAGAAAATTAGATTTTGTTGTTTTGTGAGTCGTTTCGCGTTGTTTTTGTTGTAGTTGCTGATGTTACACAGCAATAGGTACATTTATTTAAAAGCAAAATTGGAATTATGTTGTGATTGTGGATGCAGATAACAATAATCGACGACACACCTTAAAAGAATGTTACTTATGAATCTCCGCTATATCCTATGTACAGCATAGCACACGTTAATTTTCTTTCTATTTTCTCTTCTTAATCAGTTTGTTTTTTTTACGATAAAATATCTTCAATTTATTCTTTATTCAAGTCGATTTGTTTACATTTTAAGAAATTAAAAATCTATAATTATACTATAATATGTATAGTTAACATACAGAAAAAACTAAAATATTTTTACAGTGAGTCGATCGCCGATTTTGGTGCAAAACACACGGGCTAAGTGACACTACACACTACAACAGCGTACCATGAGTTTTGCAAATTTATCGATAAGTTCTGGATTGGGTGAAATCGAGCAAATCATATGCTGTTTAGAGCGTGGAACAATTATAACGAGATTTTATAATACAAGGCGACGACCCGAAAAGAAGACATTATTTATAAGACGGGAAACGCGACAGGTATGTGGACATAGTTTTGTAATAATATATCGATAGCCTTAAGAAAGATTATCATCTTAGTAAGATGAAATATTCTTCTAGATTGCATCAGTTTAGCTTTTGTAAATTTGGTTACTATCTATATAATTAACATTTCTTATAACGGCCATTTACAGATAGGGTACTGTACTGTCGGCTTTTAATGACCATTTCCCTCATATATTTATCTGTAAGCTCTCTTTTTTTAGCTTGATATTTTTATTAGTTCTTCGGAAGCAGGCTACGGTTCGGTGCTACATCTAATATTAGAAATTAAGCTTAGTAACCATTTTTCCTGCAATTTTAGAATAAACGTGAACAATTTTAATTCAAGTTTAATCACATTTTGTTGATAAGTTTTAAAGTTGTGGATGTGCTATTGTTCATGTTGAGTTGGTCAACTAAAACATTTAAAATTTAATTAATTTAGACTTAGAGCAAACACCGTAAACCACATTACTAAGGGGAGTGTGATAAGATAAATTGTTTCTAGTCTTCCGATTATTTTCAGGTTTACTAGAATGATAGTCAAATAAAGCATTCAACCATCTTTTTATAAACATAGAGTTAGTTTTAGAAGTATGTATTAAAACGTTATTGTAAAGTTATATTTACAACTAAGGTCCTGCGATGAATAAATAGTTAAATACCAAAACTTTGCCATTTCCATACCATAAATTAAGTGATTGTTTTGGCTTATTCAATTGTTAAATTAAATATTTGTGATTGGATCAGTAATTAATGAACTGAATTGATGAAAATTCGAAGCCTTTCTTTGATAAAGTACAGAATAAGTTATTAAATCCCATTAGGCAAAACATGTAAATTTCAACAATAATAACATAAATTTTGCAAAATTTCTGGGGTTAAACTATGGTATCGTTCGAAATTACACCCCAATGTATAAATACCCCAAAAATTAACCGAAAACTGTTCTAAAGTCCGTATTCGATCGCAAACTTTGAGGGGTCGTAACTCAGCTGATAATTAACATTTTTAATCGAAGTAAGCACCATCCGTTTCAACACACCTCTGTCATCGAGATACAAGCTTCTTGACTCCAGTCGAGTAGAACTACTTAGTTCTGGAGGCGATGAAATCCTTAAAGGCATCTTCGGCAGAGGTCTTATCATGGAAGTGTTTCTACTTGATGAATTGATCCAAGTGTTTCAAAAAGTGGTAATCCATAGGTGATATGTCTGTGGATTATGGTGGATGTGGTGGAGTTTCGAAGCCCAGCTGATTCATCTTGCCTATGGTGAGATGTGGGACATGCGGTCGGTTTACTAGTGCAGGCTGAAGTTTGTAAAATTTCTCGTGCGTCGTGTTCAGCTCGTCACAGAACTTCTCCGCTGTGATTGTTTCACCAGGTTTAAGAAAGTGGCAGTGCATCACTCCTGTTGAAGTTCACCACACAGTGACCATAGTTTTCTTCGGATGAGCGCTTGTCTTTGGGAAGTGCTTGGGAGGCTCATCAAGGTCCAGCCACTGCCCCGGTCGTTTACAATTGTCTTGCAGGGGCCACTTTCTGTCGCATGTAACAATATGATCGAGAAAAGGGACGTTTGTATTGTGTGGAAGCAATGCGGAGCTGATATCATATCGGCAAATGGTTTTATTCGCGATGAGTTCGTGCGGAACCCATTTGTCCATCTTCTTCGTCCTTTCCATTGTGGTTCAGATGGCGGGAAACGGTTGCGATGCCAATAGACAATTATTCGCAAGCTCTCGGACCGTTACATGGCGATTACGTTCCACGCAGAATTCATGGGCCGACCCACCTTTCATGTCAGCTATATAGGCTGACATGAAGCAATGCGAATGGTGCAAAACAGGTCTATAGCCGTACGTCCTCTATTTGGCTATACTATTGTGTAAAATTGGAAGGTAAAAATGAACTGCGAAAGAGTTGGGAGTGGCTTGAGCCCCAGAAAAAGATTGCATAGATGAAAACATAAAAAAAAACTTAAATTGAAATGACGAGAGAGAAGAGAGCGCACGAACGTATGTGTGTATAACCAAAAATATGAATCGTTAACATATCGAGTCGTGTCGTTTTTTACGAATCGCTTTTCTTGTTTAGAGGGGGGTATTTGTATGTTTGATACTAATTTTACTTTCTTTTACGTTAGCGAAATTTATTGTACTTTCTTTCTTTCTTTTACGTTAATAGAGTAATTATGAAAATTTTGGACCTTGAGATTTTTGAAGATTTATCTGTTTTGAGGGTATGTCGGTCTGTCAGTCTGTTTCCTCTCTATAAAGCCCAGATGGTTTAACTAAACGAACTGAAACTTCATATTTAAGCTTTTTTCATAAATTAAAAGAGTCCCAGTGAAATGTAGTGAAAATCGAAATCGGAAGTGGCCACATTCTTGGACCATAAAATTTATTTTGCAAATATCTCAAATGTATAAGGTTTACAGCAAAACTATTAAATTCAAAATGTTTCTAAAAAAAATTGATATAAAAAAATTAAAAGAAAATAAAAAAAAATACAAAACACAAAAGAATAAATTTGTAAGAAATTTGCATAATAAGTTTGTCAAAATTCCCTGTTCGTAAAATAAGTTTCTTGTGTTGGCCACACCTCTTTTATTTTGATGAGTTTGGGTGCGAAATTATTGCTCTATGAAATAATTTCCTTCCACGTCTCGAGAGTTTCCACGTAAACGGGTAAATTTATGAACAAGTTAGGTTGAAGAGACTGTTTAAAACTCGATTTTTTCATTTTTGACGAGTTTCCATAATAAGCAGATTCCATGTTTGACAGATTTATACTGTATTTTGTTTTCTACTCACTGTTCAGATCGATCAGTAGTAAACAATGATTAACCGATCAGTAATGAGGAAGTTATAAATTTTAAAGAGCGAGTTTTAGAACGAAGACCGTGATGCCTACTGTAGAAAGTAGGCTTTTGCTTACGAATTTCAAATCATAAAATGCGTGTTTTAAGATAAAAATTTTTTTATGCATACAATTAACTTAACTTAAGCGGCAAACTACTTTGTCGCTCGCTAAAAATACTCAATTTGTTATTAACATTATGTTTTTGATTAAAAAATTTAAAAATGTAAAGGAATGTATGTAGGTGCATACGTACAGTCCTAACCAAAATTATTTGTACCTGCTAAATTTTTGATGCTACATAACGCAAACAAGTTTAAAATTATATAAATAATAAAGTTTTTGAAAACATTAATTTTAATTCAATAAATTTAATTATCCTGCTTTACATTTTTATCATAATTTTTTTTAAATTTTAGTTCTAGGAGAAATTACAGTTACATAATTTAGTTTTGCCAAAATTTTTTGTAATCAAAATAAAATAGTAAATCAATTAAATTTCAGATTATTTTTTGCTAGTTAAATAATGATACAGTCACTTATGTTTTATATGCAGAGGTCAGTTTTTGTTTAGCCTCTATAACATCTAGCAAGTGGTTGAAAAATTTGTTGTTAACAACACCTAGAATCTTATCCCACTCGGTTTCCTTGGCACCCTACTATAAATTTTTGGTATTTTTAGATCATGAATATCTTCCACTTTAACTTACTCCGCAAGTTTTAATCGAAGCCCTGTCCTGTATAATTTCGTGGGAATGACTTTTCTTATCTATGGGAGCATTATTGTGCTGAAGAGCAAATTGAGGACCGACATAGATTGGACTTTTTGGAGAAGTTAAGTCCATTTCAAATTGAAGATAACAATGATCCGAAAAGGAGTGGTCATCCGACACTTTCCAGTTTAATAGACTTTAATCGTCAAAATGTTTGAGAGAAGTGTAATATCCAATACCTCCTGTCTATTTCTAGTTATACAAGTCGGCTTATTGGCTTAATTTATCCGTTGGATCGTGTGACTCCTACCTTGCGCTTCTAAACCTCCAGGATTAGCTCACCTAGAATGATTGGTGGAATATCCACTTCCTCATAAGCTAGGTAAGCTGATATTAGCCAGAGGTTTCGTCTATCGACCTCAATGCTGACCGTTGCTACATCGCCATTGCTGAATTTTGATAGCAGAAAACAACTTATGTTGTTTTTGCGTGCATTAATCTATAATAGGGAGTCTTGAGCCCGGTCTTCCGTGACCCAAGGCTCCTGGATCAATTTTTATGATGAGAGCAGCTGATGCTGCCTTAGAGTGGTGGTGGTTGACTTGTAGAAATGTCAACATCCCTATAGTTTCTTATTCTACCACAGTATCATCAGGGTCCTCCCCTGATGTCAAGTCCTCTGAGAGCCTCTTCAATCACTCCAAGGACATTTACATCTCCGTGTCTGTGTAGAGAGTTTCCGCCTGGCTATCCACTATTTCAGGGCACCTAGATGGGCTTTCAAGCACAGCTTCCTCGGACTTCGGTGCCTCCGGCTTGTCCGCGTCCTTCTTGTGTATTTTGATTGTGGCCGCACTGAAACCATAGTTTACGGTACCATTGGTTTTTTCCAGTGCAGTCAGTGACTCCCTGTTTAAAATTAAGACGGCTGACCTGTAGTCAGCCTTTGGCTCCTCGAGCTTGGCAACTTTCCAGTTGTGCGTTGGCAAATCTGGGTTACCAACCTGCGGCAACTGGAGTATTGCCGCTTTTATCCGGATCCACCGTTAGTGACTGAGCTAGTTTTTAAACTGGGCCCTCAGTCTGGTCGATTATCGGCATGGTACGAGTAAGACCTTATTAACACAGCCCAGTGATTTGTTTAAGGTTGACTCCTTTAGCGCCGTGTTTTAGCCTGGAAGCCAAAGAATCAGCAGTCTAGTTACCGGTGGTCACCACGTGGAGGTAACACGAGCACTTGTGGAAGTTGCAAGTTATGGAGCTGACCACAAGTGCCAACTTGAATCCCCCCAGCAACTTCACACCTGACCATTTATCATTATGTATTGTAATATATTTCTAGGCATTCTAGTTCAATAATGTTCCCATACTATTTTATTGGAGACGCCGCATTTCCACTTTAAAAACACTTAATGTGGCCGTATTCATCGAGAAATTCCGACAAATCGAAAGACATTTTCAGGTACAGACTTTCGAGAGCTAGTAGGGTAATTGAAATTGCTTTTGGCATATTGGTGAACAGGTCGGGGGTTCTTCGAAATCCGATCAATATGCTGTCTAAAAATACAGACACGGTGGTTTTGGCAACTGAAGCATTACACAATTTCATAAAACTAAATGAAACCTCGCAAAAATATGTGCCCCAAAATTTCATCGACTGGGAAGATCAAGAATTTAACGTACGTAGTGGAGATTGGCGCAGAAACACACAACCAATTCCATCGATTAGTGATCGCTCGACCAATTCAACGAGGTTCTTCTTTAATTTGAGGGATAACCTAAAACAGTATTTGTGTAATGAAGGCTCGGTTCCGTTTCAATATAAAAACTAACTAATTTCAAATTCAGTCAAGTTTTTATATCACATTTCAATTACATTGTATCACATTTGGAGAAATATAAAATAAAATAAATTAAAACATACTTAATTAATTAAACTTTTAATTTTAAATTCTGTTCAAAACAGGCTGTTGGGATTTTAAAATTATTTCAATTGTAAATTTGCTTTTTTGTTCTGGGCTCATCTTCTTCATGTTGCAACTGATAGAATTCAAAAATATTTTATCCTCGTCTTCATTAACAGCAGTGAACTTTTTTTGTACGGTCTGTAAAGTTTTCAAAAATATTTCTGAAATTTCAATTCCTTGGGTTTACTCTTAGGACGTCTACTTGACACAAATGAAACTTCACTCTCGCCGTCGTCTTCACCATATCCGGAATACAGATACTACGCGGGCTCAGGAGAAGTGTTTTCCATTTCCAAAACTATCCATTGCTATTGTAATCAAAATAAAAATTTTATTTTTAAAAACATTCCTTGCTTCCAAATTTCACAGAATGGTAAATCTTATTCAATAAATGTCATATTATTCCATAAATGTCATATTTTTTGTCATATAGTTCTATTCCATGTCCTTTAAATAGTCCTGTAAAGGAAGGAGACCAGTTACTAATAAGCTCATAGTTTAAAATGAGTACAACATAAATTTGATATAAGAGTAGAATTTTAAATTGGAACTCTGAAGTATATTTTATTCACCAAACTATTGATTTTCCTAAATCAAATAATTGGTAAAAGCATTTCTGCTTCAACAAATTGACACTAAACCACTAAACTTTCATAGATCTAACTAAAACCTCAATTATTAGGAACTTAATGTTTTAAAAAATCCGCCGATTTGATTCTGATACTGAAATTCTAATGCTTAGAAATGCTTCTCGACAAAAAATCACAACTTTCAAACAAATCAACACTAGCATTACGAGACGAAAAGTAATTCTAACCGCAAATTTTAATTCAAACAGCGAATTGTCTAAACCACACCAGAATAACTTTTATTGTTAACTATACCTTGAGGTAGGATTATTCATTCTCGAAAATGTACCCATTTATAATCTTTAAAGCGGTCATTGACATTAGATTGTTTTCATTTTTTTTTTTATATAATCGCAGCCCTCAAATAATAAATTTCGCATTTTCTTATCGTCTTTATGTATATTCCTGCAAAAAATGTTTGTGTTGCCCTAACAAAAAGAATTCAACAAATAGTATAGATAGTTGTAGTCCTGCTCCCAATCAAGGTTAAATTAACAATTTACCATTAAACTATCTGTTATGGTTGCATAAATCACTCTATTTTCATTAACAACTCTTTTATTTCCAGCTAATATGGTCCTCAGCAAGTGCCAGCAACAGCCGTTTAAATTTCGACGGTTCGATCGAGTTACGCGAAGTCAAAGAAATTCGTATTGGTAAAAATTCCCGAGAGTTCGATAAATGGCTGGAAGAATCGAAACGTATCGAACACAAAACCTGTTTTGTGGTATTCTATGGCAAATCATTTAACCTCAAATCGTTATCGGTCGCTGGTTTGTATTTGTTATTCTAATTTTTTATTTATAGATGATTGGACGAATTTATTATACGATTTTTTATTATTCGTCGCCAGAAAATTAATTACCTTTTATTTCCCTTCGATCTGTGTTAGCATTTTCCGAAAAAGAATGTGACTTATGGATACGCGGGTTGCGGTATTTAGTACAGGATACAATAAATGCACCATATCCGCTGCAAGTAGAGAGATGGCTGCGTAAAGAATTTTATATGATACAAAATTCACGTGAAACGTGAGTAAGACGAAAACTTCCTGTTTTATGCTTTATTTAACATGATTTTTTTATATTTTTAGTGTTGCACTAAAAGAAGTCAAATCATTCCTGCCGAAAGTCAATTGTAAAATATCAACGTCCAAACTTAATGAGTTTTTTCACGAAATTGATAACCGCGAACGAGGTGAACTTGGATTCGATGAAGTTACGCAACTTTACCAGAGATTAATTTTCACACCAAACACAATATCTGACTGTTTTGATGGGAATTTTCCGTACTCAAAAAATGGAAAATTTGTAACGGTTCAAGAATTTCAGAAATTTTTAATTGAAGAACAGGGTGATTTGCATGGGAGAGATGAGAAATATGTCTCAAATTTTATCAAAGACTATATCCAAGATTATCAACGTGATGTACAAGAGCCAAGTCTGACGATAGCCGAATTTATTGATTTTTTATTTTCGAAGCAAAATGAAATCTGGAATAATAAATGTAATACGGTGTACCATGATATGACACGGCCATTATCGCACTACTGGATATCATCGTCGCACAACACATATTTAACGGGTGATCAATTTTCTTCCGTTTCATCGGTAGAAGCTTATGTTCGAGCACTTCGACTAGGATGTCGATGCATCGAAATCGATTGTTGGGATGGACCCGATAATATGCCGCACATTTATCATGGGCATACATTTACAAGTAAAATCAAATTTTTGGATGTGATACGAACGATAAAAGAGCATGCATTTGTGGCGTCTGAATTTCCCGTGATATTATCGATCGAACAAAATTGTTCGTTATCCCAGCAACGTCGCATGGCGCAAGCAATGCAAGAAGTATTTGGTGATATGCTACTAACGAATCAAGTCGAGAAAAATGAATCTCAACTCCCATCACCCTACCATTTAAGGCGAAAAATTATTCTGAAACATAAAAAGTTACCCGACGTCGACGATCCCTTGAAACCGAATGATGGCATTTTGGTGCGCACCGATGAAAATGAATTGGACATGCGCAAAAGTCTGAAAAGTGGGATACTATTTCTAAGAGGCGAACGTGTATGGAATTCACACTTCTTTGTATTAACCCACCACAAACTATTCTACAGTGAATACCCGTCAACTCATTACCAGGATCCGGATGAAAATACCGATGATGAATCAGAGACCGTGAGTAATGGACCACGACCGAAAGAAAGTGTTACAAATGATGAGTTGCACTTCGGCGAGAATTGGTTTCACGGAAAATTATCGGGTGGACGAGAAGAAGCTGAATTATTACTAAGAAATTATTCACATTTAGGTGATGGAACATTTTTGGTACGTGAATCTGTTACATTCGTAGGCGACTATTGTCTTTCATTTTGGCGAATGGGAAAAGCGAATCATTGTCGAATCAAATTGAAGCATGAGAATGGCATGACGAAATATTATCTAATCGAACATTGCCTGTTCGACAGTTTATATAGTCTAATCGTGTACTATCGACAAAATGTGCTACGAAGTCCAGAATTCACAATAACATTAAAAGATCCAGTGCCACAACCTAATAAACACGAAGGAAAAGAATGGTTTCATCCGAAGACCACTTCGGCGCAAGCCAATAAAATGTTGCAACAGATGAGTAATGATGGGGCATTTCTGGTGCGGCCGAGTGATAATAAGCAAAATGCTTTTGTAGTTTCGTTCCGTGCCAATAGTCGTATAAAACATTGTCGGATTCAAGTGGAGGGACGTCTTTATGAAGTTGGATCTGTGAAATTCGAAAGCCTTGTTGAATTAATCAATTTCTATATGAAACATCCTTTGTACAAGACTACGAAATTAACCCATGTTGTGCCTAAAGAAATGTTGATTCGTATTAATAATATGGCATTCGATGAGCCGAATGATTATGGTGGGTCGGAATATATGGATTTGGGTGGGGCTGGGGATAAAATTAAAGTTAAGGCGTTATTTGATTATGTCGCACAGCGAGAGGATGAGTTATCATTTTGTAAGCATGCCATAATCACAAATGTCGAAAAAGATACAGCATCCATGTGGTGGAAAGGGGATTATGGCGGCCGCAAGCAACTCTATTTCCCCGCCAATTATGTAATGGAACTTGGGACGATCGAAACTAATTCGGAAGAAACAAGCGGTGATACCGGAAATAAAGTCTTGGCCTCGCTCGACATACATGGTGCTGTAGTCGAGCTAAATCCAAGTGATCAAGTAAATCTTGAATGCATTCTGTGCATTCACAATACGACGATTGAAAATAATTCACTGGAAATTGGTTGTGAAACGCAAAAAATCGCTGTTGAATGGAAAAATGCGATCGAAGAAGCGGCCCAGAATGCCAGTTTGCTAGAAGATCGTCGCAAAGAGAAGGAGAAAAATTTACGTGTCGCCAAAGAGATGAGTGATTTAATCATCTATTTCCGGAGCGTGCCTTACAAAAAGGCGAATTGGTTCTTTTACGAAATGTTCAGTTTTCCTGAGGTTAAAGCAGAAAAATATTTTCTACAACAAGAAACAAAGCTATTCTTGAAATACCATCAAAATCAAATAAGCCGCGTATATCCCAAAGGTCAACGGGTCGATTCGTCGAATTTTAATCCAATCCCGCTTTGGAATGTTGGCTCGCAAATGCTAGCTTTAAATTTTCAAACGCCTGACAAATATATGCAACTGAATCAGGCAAAGTTTCGTGATAACGGTGGTTGTGGATACATATTGAAACCGGATTTCATGTATCGCGATAATTTCGATCCAAACGATCCGAATCGTTTAATTGGCGTCGATGTGAAAACAATAAATATACGAATAATTGGTGCACGACATTTATGCAAGTCGGGCCGAAATATATCTAGTCCTTTAGTCGAAATTGAATTACTTGGCGCAAGTTTTGATACGGGGGTGAAACATAAAACACGGGCTGTTTGTAAGTATACTCTCACGATTTTAATATTTTTTACAAAATAGAATTCGTCATTTATTTTCTCATTCTACAGCTGACAATGGATTCAATCCATTTTGGAACGAAATATGCGAATTCTACGTGGCAAATCCATATTTTGCAATGTTACGCTTTGAAGTCCAGGATGAGGATATGTTTGGTGAGCCGAATTTCATCGGCCAAGCCGTATTTCCAGTCAACAGTTTGAATACGGGTTACCGAAGTGTACCGTTGCGCAATAAATACAATGAGGAGATGGAATTGGCAACTTTACTTGTTCACATAAGTATCAAAAATGGTGAAATTAATGGAAATTCTGGATTTTTCCATTAAATCCAGACATTTTTTAAACATCTTATAAATAATCTCATCAAGCAAAAAGTATTTTTATTAGACGAAATTGTAGTTGTAATAAAAAAGATGATGCCTTATTTTTATCTTTAGATTTTAATTAAGTAAATGAATAATATCTTCCATATCAGGGATAGAGTATATCGATCACTACACAAATTATTAAGAACGTATCAACAATTTTTTTTTTTTTTTTTATTGATAAGGGTGTGTGATTAAAACTCTATTAAATATTAAAAGTAAATAATGAACTGATTTTATTTTATATACAAAATTAAATTTTTATGAATAAAACTTTAAGATTAAAATATATAGGTACATATTTGGAAAATTATGAAAATTATATGTGTTGCTACTTGCTAGAGTAAAAGTAAAATTAGTGGCCTTTAATCGTTAAAACAATAAATAAATTATACACATTATATAAATAATTAAAATTGTGTATATTATTAATATAAACACCTTAGTTAGTTTTGAACGTAATTTAATTGAAAAAAAAACATTTCTCATAATAACGCAATATTGGTCATTGTCAATTTTACTGAGCCTTAAGGAACATTATTGACTGAATTGCGCAATGACTATAACAAGTTTCTGTTTGTTTGCATTTAATATAAACTTACGCAAGCACAATAAAGTTGATAAGATTATTGTGCCTATAAGGGGCTTTAATAATGTTGTTTATTAGTTTTTAGAATTAGATTTTGGAATAATTCCTTCTTCAGCTACTGCATTTTTTATGAGACGCCATTTAAGCCACTGAATTCTGTAGACATTGAGAAATTTAAATCTTTTATGGATGATGGCTTCACATGCAACAACAGTAAATGTTCAGATATTTCCTTTTGCGGCTTACAAAATGTGCAACGGTCTGTAGGGAACCTCCCCATTAATGTTAAATTATTTAGAACTGACACGCGTTTAAAAGCAATCAAAGTCGCAAAGTCGTTTTACTGTTGAAAATCCTTAAGAATTTAAATTACTCCGTTCAGAGACCATCCACAATGTTCACAATTTCTTTTCTGAAAATTTGTACCGTTTGTTCAGATCATTATGTGAGCTATGTGAGAATTGGCTGACATAATTATTTACTTAGTCTGGAGTCTAGGACGGATAAGCAAAATAATAAAACAAAACAAAATCAGAATTCACGTTAATTATCTTTTATCACCGAATCCCACCTCCTTGTCACATAGAATTTCATTTTCTATATCTCGTCCACCCTAAAAGTGAGTTATTTCAAAGATCGTCTCATAGTAATTTGCCATTAAAATTTATATAGGATCTTTAATACCAAGAGAATTTATTACTCATAAATAATACATACCTTTAAATGCGATTTTATTAAAGCAATTCATTCTCTGTTTGGTGTTCAACATGAGCAGACCTTATTTTGTTTTTTTTTACAAACAATAAAATTTTTTTAAATTTATACAGATCGTTAAAACACAATTAAATAATACAGTTACATAACAGTTCAAACAAAACAATCAATCAAAAGTTAAATTAGTCATAAATTTAAACTGCAAAGTCTTTAGAAGACAAATTTGTCTTACTTAAGTAAAAGGAGGAGTCCTAGCGACTCCTCCGGTGATAGTGAGTGCAAAATCCTCAAAAGTAATGAAGAAAATAGCATCCCCGTTAATAAAGATGCTGAAACAATGAGTGCAGATTCAATGCCATCAACATCGCGTGGATTTTGTCTACTTCCTCAAGGAGAAGAGATCATTCCAGATAAATTACGGAAAATTCCACCAATAATAATCCGAGATTGAATTCCAGCTGAAATAAGAACATTTCTAAAAGGTAAACAGGTTAGTGCAGCCAACTTTCGATGTCGATTGGGGTTAAAATCAACATAAATAACATGGATGATTATAATAAAATAAAAACTCTCCTGGTGAATGAAGAAGCTCATTTCTTTACAAACAAAAATCCTGAAAACAGGCAACAGAAGTTTGTACTAACTGGATTGTCTACAAACGATATTAAAGATATTAAGGATGACTTAGCTAAATCAAATATATTTCCTCTTGAGATAAAGCAAGTATCGGTGAAAAAACAAAGATACAACAACCAAGTCACATATTTGCTCTATTTTAAACAAAATCAGGTTAAAATAAATGAACTACGGAAAATTAAAGGAGTTCTAAACGAAATAGCGACGATTAGGTCCAACCCAATGCAGGAAAGCCAAATGTTTGGTCACGGGATAAGAAACTGTTTCCAAATTGCAACCTGTAACATGTGTAGCGAACATCATGATTTTTCATTGTGTCCACTAAAAAATATCACAAGTGAAGAAGAGAAAAACAAATTAATAAAATGCATAAACTGTAAACAAGGTCATCCATCAAATTCAATTTTATGTGATAAAAGAAAGGAATATATTGCAATAAAACAGCAATTAAATCGCAAACATAATGCAATTCACAACAATAATAAAATAAATACTGCTAATCGACAAATTCGTCAACAATATAATGTACCGAAGTACCAATATAATCAAAAGGATTTTCCAAACATAAATAGTCACCTTGATTTCGGTCCTAGGCCAAATACAATCCAATGGAGTAATTTATTTATAAATAACAACAATAATAATAATAATACGTTAAATAATAACTCACAACTCAACACCAATCAGGCCACAAATGATCTGTTCACACCTGATGAGATTTTCAGTGTACTGAAAGAAGTGCTAACCAAATTAAACTCTTGCAACAATAAGGAAGAAATATTCTTTGCCATAACTTCTTTGGCTTATAAACATTTATATTCAAATAAATGAGCAGTCAACATATAGCAAATAATTTTAAAACAGTTCTCTGAAATGCTAGAGGAATCCAAAATAAAATAATAGAAACATCAGATTTTAAACAAACAAATAATTTAGATATACTATTGTTAACAGAAACATTTCTTAAACCTAGTGATAAGTTCTATGTTAATTCAAATTATGTAATATATAGAGCAGATAGACTAAATAACATTCGTGGTGGTGTTGCAATTATCGTGAAAAAAACTATTAAGCATAAATTGCTACCATTTTTTAAAACTAAAATAATCGAAAGTATTGGTATTGAAATCGAAAGTACCAATAAACCGATTAATGTAATTTTGGCTTATTTTCCTGGCACCCGTTGTTGATGCAAGTATGTTAAGTGACTTCAAGCATGATTTAAAAAAGCTTTCAAATACTAACAATGATTATAATATATATTAGGTGGTGATTTCAATTCTAAACATAGATATTGGAACTGTTCAAAAGCTAACCGTGCCTGTAATTTAATATACAATGAAATCAATAAATGTAGGTTTATAATAAATGTTCCCTACCAACCAACGTATTGCCCCAGCTCATCCCGTGGCGTTCCATCCACGCTTGACATAGTTTTATGCAATAGACACGGTTTAACATCAAATCTTTTATCTGTCTTTGAACTTTCTTCTGATCATAACCCGGTCTCATTTACAATCAATGCTAATCAAGAACTTCATAGTAACCCTAATCTAATTCGCTGTTATAATTTTGCAGATTGGAAAAAGTATCATAAGATACTAAAAGATATCATAAAGTTAACAAACTATACCAGCGAAAATATAAATTCTATCGAAAAAATAGATGATAACATCTCCCATCTGTCCGAATTGATCATAAAAGCCCAAAATGATTCAGTGCCATTGCTAGTTAATCAGAAAACCCAAATAAAACTAGACGAAGAAACACTGAAAATAATTAGATTTAGAAACACTTTAAGACGCCAATGGCAGAGGACCAGACAACAACCAAAATAACCATGCAAATAAAATCAAAAATAAATGAAATTCGTAACCAAAATTGGAATAAACTTCTAAATAAACTTCAAATAACAGGTAGTAAAACCTTCTGAAATGTAACCAAACTAATTAGAAATAAAACTGTCGGTCTACCACATCTTAAAGTGGACGATAATATTCTAATAACACCAGAAGAAAAAGCTAATGCCATAGCTGAAGAATTTCACAAAATACATTTTTTAACTAAAAATGCATCTCAACCTGCAACTGAATTAACAGTAGCTAATTCGATAAATCAATTAGAATCAATACTAAATTTTGAATCCAATCCATTAACTACAACTCCCAAGGAAATTGCACTTATAATTAAAAATCTGAAAACATCTAAAGCTCCAGGTTCCGACAAAATATCTAATAAATTGTTAAAACAAAGCCCTAAACATTTAAAGATATGCTCTGCTACATAATCAATGCATGTCTAAAGTTAAATTATTTCCCTAAAGCTTGTAAATTTGCTAAAATTGTACCAATAGAAAAACCTAATAAGGATCATTCCAAACCAATAAATTACCGTCCAATAAGCTTATTATGTGGATTGTCTAAAGTTTCTGAAAAAGTAATTCAATCAAGAATACTTTCGTACCTAGATGAAACTCAACTGATTCCTAAATTTCAATTCGGATTTAGACAAAAACTTTCGACAGTTCATCAAACGTATAGATTATGTAAAATAATAAAAACCGAGCTAAACAAAAAACAATCATCATGTTTTGTAATGATGGGTATGGAAAAAGCTTTTGACACTGTATGGCTTGACGGATTGATTCATAAATTAATTCAGTTTAAATTTCCTGTGTATTTAATCAAAATCATTCATTCTTACCTACAAAATAGATCATACTCAGTATTTATAGGAAATGTTGAATCAAAAGTTTTTTCAATTCATGCAGGTGTTCCTCAAGATGCTGTATTAAGCCCTTCACTATTCAATATATACATTTCTGATTTTCCAAAATCAGTAGGTTGCACCATTTTTCAATTCGCTGATGATTCTGCTATCCTGTCCAGCTCTGTGGACCCTCAAAAAATTATCAACAATCTAGAAAAAGCATATGCTGAAATAGCAATCTATTTACATAACTGGAAGATAAAAATAAATAACACCAAAACACAAGCGATGTTTTCACGCGAAAACGTGTTCCACATACTCTAACCGGCCAGATGCATCTGTGTAAACGGTATTAATATTCCTTGGTGTAAAGAAATAAAATATCTTGGCGTCATGCTTGACCAAAAACTCATATTCCACAGACATATAGATTATACTATTAACAAAGTGACCAAACTAATTAGCATTTTGTATCCTTTTATAAACCGCAAATCAAGCCTAAGCCTTAATAATAAACTACTGATATTTAAATCCGTATTTTCTCCAATATTAACTAACTTATGGTTTTCCTGCTTGGCAAACAATATCTATGTCACCAGAAACGACTTCAAATAATGCAAAACAAACTGTTAAAAATGATATATAATCTGCCGTGGTTCTTTCTAACAATTAAACTTCATAAGCTCAACAAAATAAAAACCATAAACGAAAACATCATATGTCTGAACACTAAATTCAAAACGGGGTTGGAACTTATCAACAATTCTTGCACGGAAAGTATTAATTGAATTATTTCACGATGGGTGAAATACAAATTAGTTTTAAGTATTTAGGTTAATTTAAAAAATATGGATAATTAGGTTTTTTTAACTTTCTCCTAGAATAAAATATTAACATAGTCTAATTCACAAAATAAAATAATTTAAAAAAAAATGAAAAAATAATTAAACAATAAACTAAAGATGTAAAGTTGTATTCAAACTAAACACTTAAGGATTATATGAAACTACTAATGTAAGTTAATGTTAAAAAAAAAAAAAATTTAAATAAAGATAAATTGAATTGAATTGAAGCAATTCACAAATAATATATCGATCAACATGTAATTGAAATTTCAATCAATAAATTGCCATAAAATGTTAGTAAAACGTCACAAAAATATCTTGCTATATTTAAAAGTTTACTAGATATATTTTATTTTTAAATTTTGACATTATTTTGTGCCACCAGCAAAGTATTTTAGATAAATTTAGAAATGGTAATCTACTCATTTTGTCTTAAAGATACCTAGGGAACAATTATTGGAATTCGGAATGTGTATTAACCGTAGAAGAATATTTCTTCAAAAAATTCGACATTACCTCGGAAAACAGATCAACATGACTGCCACGCAATACTTCAATTGACCTCAAATTTTTTGAACAGGTAGATGAAGTATTGTCAAATTTATCATCAACATAATAAAAAAATCGTCGGTCTCGTTTTTGAGAAAATTTATTTGGCGTTTTCTCCTCCACTGCAACCCTTTCTATTCCAGGCTCGAATAGACCCAAAAGTAAATACAAACTTACTTATTACTCTACTATCTTTGCACATAATTTCGACCGAAACTATCAATACATATTTGTGTGAATGGGAGGCAAAACAAAAATAATAAAACTGTATGACTAAAAGGACGGACACGACATTTCTTTTGTGAAAATCTGGAACAACATTTTTTCGCGATTACAATACTTATCCAATATAACTTCGTTATAGTGGGAAAAGTAATAAAAATGTACAGCATAGTTCAAAGCGGTAAAAAAATTTTAAATGCTCAAAAAATTGCTTTACCAGGCGATTTAAAGCAAAGTGGACTAGAAATTAATTTAAATAACATTGGTGTTTTGAACCATAAAGAAAATAAAAGTGCATCGTCGCCAAACATTGACAATAAAAAAATAATGAAAGTACATCGACAACAGATGACAATAAAATAAACAGTGATGTAGGTCAGTGTTTAGTGCAAACGGGAACAGACCGGTGTATTACTGTCCGAAAGCCCTAGATCAGCGGCCAGTTCATGCCCGAATAAATTCACTAAGCTAGCTAGCGTTGAATTAATGCATGGCAACAGGTATACTTGCTTGGTTGTTGAAGACCCGCCGCCCGAAAAAAACTCCAAAAACTGAGAAGCCGCCACCAATCTATTTGAGGGAATAATCAAATAGAGAACTTGCAAAAACGATCGAGATTATTACGGAAGGTGAATTTTATATTTCCGGGATCAAAAGAGGAGATATAAAAGAAACAAAAATTTAACCGCTCAATGCTTACAGAGCGTTAATTAAACATTTTGAGCAAGTTGGTAAACATTACTAGACGTACCAACTAAAGAGCCAAATAGGATTGGTTGTTATGTTAAAAGGTATGTATGTTGGATGCAATCTAAATACAAGCTGCTCTCGCTGAGAAAGTCTTCCAATGCAAATCTATTACCAATATTATTAATCGAGAGAAGGCGCCTCAGTCATAGTTCCGTCTGGAATTAGAACCAGACTATAAAAAGTCCAAAGGCAAACATGCAATATTTAACCTAAAATATCTACTGCACAGAAAGGCTCCATCGAGGAAGCTTGGAAAAGAAATGGGCCGGTACAGTGTGTTAAGTGCCAAGAATATGGACACACTAGAGCATATGGCACTTGGAACGATGTTTGCGTTATATGTGGTGAACTCCGCATAACTCGAAGGTTTGCAATAAAGCAAAAAAGAAAGCATCAGAGAGAAAATGCAACAACTGCGGTGGAAAGCATACAGCTAATTAAAGATGGTGCACAATTTATATAGAATTGAAAAGGAGAATCAATCCAAAGCAGCGAGCAGAGCAACGAATGCTTGATCTTCATTCTTCAGCTAGAAAAGAAGTACGACTATAAATGGTAAACACAAACGCTCAAAATGGAAACCAGTACGCCATTGTAAATGGTAACGTGCACCAAAGTTTTTTTTTTCGAAAATGTTCTTAAAGGTGGCGTTCCTAAAGTGCAAGCAATTGAAGAGGGAAACATCTCAACAGTTTAAAACAAATTGACTAATATGTTGCAAAGCGTCATGGTGATGTTGGAGAGAACCAGGAATCTAATGATGCAGAATATGAACATGCTGATGCAGATAGTCGTTAAAAGCCAAAAATGACCATCATCAAGAGAAAATAGCCATATGGAATGCAAACGGTCTAGCACAACATAAAGTGGAGGTACAAGCATTCCTCACCGAGTAAAATATTGACATAATGCTAATATCGCTTCACCAAAAATAGTTATTTCAAAATAATTGGGAACTATACTTACGACACAAAGCACCCAGATGGGAAAGCACATGGAGGCGCTGCTGCATTGATTAAAAGAAGGTTAAAACACTATGAACTTACGATCAATGGGCATCTGAATGCAGCAGTAGTCGGGAACAGTGTCATTTTGGCAATGTACTGTCCTCAAAAACATGCTATAAAAATCTTCAATTCTTAGATTATTTCAGCTCGGTAAGAATTTCTTGCAGGGGGTGATTACAACGCCTAACATACTCATTGGGGTTCCAGGTTAACATCGGCGAAAGGCAAACAAATTTATAAAGTTATAGAGGAACAGTCCCTGGATCATTTATCTGCTGGTAACCTAACTTACTGGTTCACGGATACATATGCTAAGGCCACCGATCACTGATCGCCTAATCACTCACCGGCAATATTAACAGTGAGTACCGATGTCCTAAGCAACGAAATGCCAAACCATCTGTAACGAAATGATGATTTCGTTAATAGAAACGGGATCAGAGGTCTGGTACGGTCTGGTAGCTGGCTAGAGGTCACGGTGTGTCATGGGGATTTCCACCCTTGATCCCTTGCTTGAAGAACCGCATGAGTAAGAAAAATTACACAAAAAAGGAAAAACTAAACAATTTCTGCCACATCTCCAAGAGCTAAAGCAAATCATAAGCAGGGTGTGATCGTTCGAGATGGCAGCACCTCCCCGCCCGATCCCCGCACAATCTGCTGGGAAGGCCCCTTATCATCGGTCCGTCCACCGAAGTCTCTCCGGCCGCGACGGTTACTGATGCCGATAAGAAATGGAAGGACGCCTTCCCAACAGACCAGCCGGTGATCCCACTGGGCGGAAACCGTCTTCTCTAAGAAACGATGAGCACATATGTAAGTCGTGCTGTTCTCTCAGACAGCCTGTCGAAGAGAACAACACGACCAGAGGAATATGGAAAAAACCGATCCCACCGCTAGGACCCTACTCCAAAACTCATTTGATCACACCACTAAGGATTACTCTCTCATGGTGAGAACGAACATGATCTCAATACAAGAATAATAATATAAAAGTCAATAAACGAAAACCCCAAAAATCTGTAAGAAATAACAATAACAAACCCTGAATAATAAAAACTTGCATAACTGTAAGATGGATAGAAATGACGCATGACAATAGTATGACAAGAATGGCGTATGACAATAGTATACCAATCAACCTCTCTTCTTCTACAAGACACACTCAACTCAAAACAAATGATTGGTACACGCAAAACCTTCTAAAATTCTCTCTGGAGAGGAGAGGGAATTTTAGAAGGTTTGGGTGCACGTGACATCCAAATCCAATACAATGAAGAAAAATAAACGAATATTAAGTTTAGTGTAGAAGTAAATTATACACAAGAATAATAATAGCTGCGTTTTTTTATTCGCTCCGGATAGCTGCTATCGAGAGTCGTCGTATAAAATGTGGCTCCCGATACCGCTCCGCATAAATAGGTAGAGCCAAATATTTTTTATATACATTTTTTGCTAAACAATTGAATTAAAAATGATAGTTTGATGTTAAATAAATTTAGTTTAGCAATAAATATCGCGTCAAACTTAAATTTAGGCGTAGAAAAATGACGGCTCTCGATAGCAGCGATCGGGAGCGAATAAAAAAGCACAGCTAATAATACGACCAGAAATAGACACCCGTATACTATTCAAAACACAAAACTAATGCGCCGATGGTAACGCAACCAGGGCGGCGTAATACATCTTACAAATAAGCGAACTACCTAATTGAGATTAATAAAGGAGGCTAGTCGAACAAAATTGACTAATTAATATTCTTCTGATCACCTTAATTGATGCGGCGGCAGAAAATCTAAAAGGTGTAGAAGTTGTAGAAGGCAACAAAAGGTTTAAAAAGGCCAAAAAATACGAATTCACCGATTATACTACCAAATGGAAACTGGACGACAAGTGATGAAGAAAAAGCGAATGCTTTTGCTGCTCATCTAGCAACAGTATTAAACCACACGAAAAAAATGATTATTCCGCGCTATCCCAGCAAATGGATGATGGTTTATCCTATAAACCTATAAAGTATAATTGGAAAAAAGTTAAGAATACAATTAAAAATTACATAAGCCCGATAAAGGCACCAGGGCATGATCTCATTACTGGAAAAATGATAAGGGAATTACCAGACAAATGCATAAAACTAATAACATTCATATTCAACGCGATCATGCGAACCAGTTATATTCCTCAAAAATGTTAATATCTTTGATCACAATCATACATAAGCCAGGAAAAACTGAAACGCAGATCTCACCATATCGTGCCATTTGAAAATTGTTAGTAACGAAATTGAAACCAATATTAGAAGAACGGTCCATTATTCCTGGCCATAAATTTGGGTTCCAAAAACAATATCTATTTATTAAGAATTTAAATTGCATGTCTGTTAATCAATTTTATTTTTTCGGCTTTTTATAGACAAATATATTAATTGTTCATGACATTCCCAATATTTTCGATTTGGTAAATCAGAAAAATAAAGAGGCCAATCCCTCGTCATAACATATCTACTGAAAAAAGTAAAAATATGTAACTTTTGGTTACAATACAACGGTAATTGATTAACAGACAGACAATTTAAATTTTTAATAAATATTCGTGTGTGCATAATACACGAATATTTACAAATGAGGTTTCTCCTTGGGTTTTTGATCTAGTGAATATAATTCACTAAGTCAGTCCTTTCTGGCCAGATACTTAATGTGAATGGCGAGAGTTGTATTTTTGTAGTTCAATCTACCAACACAGGAACTCTGAGGAGGGTTCTGATTTTTTTAAGAGTAATACATTTGTTTAACTCTTGGTCCTTGGGCTAAAGTACGGGGAGGGGGAATGATATTGATACTTTTTTCAGTAGATATGTTAGTAGGGATTGGCCTCTTTATTTTTCTGATTTACCAAATCAACATGGTTCATGGCACCAGAGAGAAAGTACACAGAATTGTAAATGCAATCAAAATTACTTTCGAGGAAAAGAAATATTGAAGATCGGGTTTATTTTGTCTAACTATTCCAATTAGTGTAGTTTTTTCTGCAAAAGTTGCAAGGCTAAACTACAACTAGTGAACATTTGTTCATGGTTTGGTAATTATTCTTCCTTTGTTGACGTACGGTGCTATCCGATGGAACTAAATTCCTGGCGTAATCAACCGAATGAGGCCTCCCTGGTTGGTGGTTGCCCATCAACGTACACTGCTGCGTTCAAAACCAGAATATTTTAATTCCATACTTCCCTAGCTAGTTTCGAAGAGAGATCTGGAATGCTGCCAATCTTGCAGCCTTCAGCCGCTCCTGCCAGATATCATAGCTCGATAAAATGGACGGTCGTCAAGACGGTTTATTTCTTCTAATCGCTCGTCCCAGTTCTTATGAGAGCCAGCGTAAATTAAAATGCCGATCAGAGCAAACATTTCCACCGAGTTAGTTTATCATGCCAAGCACAATATTTTTCTTTTATTTTACTAGTCATTGTATACAACTGCCGCGCTTTTCTAGTGGTCTCAGCCAAGATAATATTGACCAATGTTTCTGGGATGATTTTTTGGAAAGCTAATAACTGAGTTGGGCATAGTACCACTTACAGGCATCTGCTTCTTCACAGCTCCTCGATCATCAGCGCCAAGTTTAAATTTTCATCATCATAAAAATGTATCGGCTCAACATGCTCATCCTCATCGTAATCACAAACGTTTATCGACTCAGCTTGTTCATCCTCGTCGCAATCGGAAAAATCCACATCAATATTGTCGTTTGCTATTTCATCTTCGTCTGACACCTCAGAAATAGAAACTCTATCGAAAAGTTTACGGAGCTCTTGGCTGCTGTCTTTACCACGCCATAATAACTATAAAAAAAACCAGGACTAACTATTTTTACTGGTAAGCACCTTGAATTAAAAGACCAAACTAAACCAGAAATATCGTTCAATGATCGTTCGGAGCAGTTTCTCCCTCAGTCTCACTTACTATATTTCGCAGAAAAATTTGCACAAAACAGGACAAGGCATATACAATAAATTCATAAACATAGAAAGTAAGTCATTTTTTGATTTATATATATAGAAAATTGGAAATAACTTGAGGGCATTATGACCCCAGTACAGAATAAATTTACAAGTAATTTAGGTTCCCCCGCCTTTCATTGTATTGTGTGTCTAAGATATTAGTTGAGGCTTTCGTACAGGGCATGGGCCCTGTACGAAATAATAAGAAACGTATTTTTTCATTTTAAAATCAACCGGAGTCAATTTGACTCCAGTACACAGAGAGAAAGTTATTATTAATTATTATTATTATTGGGGGGGGGGGGCCATGCGGGCGATCAGCCACTTCGCACTGCGACCTAAAATATCTATTGTGCTGGCCCCAGCTTAATTATCCGTCCAGTCAATATTCAGGTTCTTAATGAACCTGAAAATACTGCCTCCCGGTACGTGATACATACTATCCGGGCCCATTGCTCTCCCTCCTAGATGTTTACTTCAGCATGTAGTTCCGCTAGAAAGACGGTGGCATTGGAAAAATGTGCCAAGTGGCCTTAGTTACCAGTGGTTGCCACGAGGAGGCAGTATGTACACTTGCGAATTGTGAACAGGTTACCCCTTACACAATTGTACCCATCACGCAGCTGCCTAATGACAAGACCAGAACAGCTCACGTGATGCGCACCCTACTGGAAGGTTACGGAGCTGGTAGATTAATCTACTCAACTTTGATCCCCCCCTCCAATAGACGCCAAACCACCCAGAGAGAAAGTTAAAATTGGTTTGATTCTGATGACTTGTTTATCTATCTCCTGCTATTTTAATCTAAATGTTCGATTCACCAAACCGTCGATAAACGTTGAATACTTAACATCCTAGCTCCATTGTGTGTCGTAAATCCCTCCCCTCTCCCAGTTTATTGTAGGTCGTAAGACACTTTTTTAAAGTACCGAGGTCACCATTACCCTAGAGTCATTCTTCTCACTTCAAATGGTGGATTAAAATATTAAAAACTATATTACGACTGAAAGCCCTCTCCACTTACTGTGGAGATCCCTTAAATGAAACAAATTAGTCTACTTTGAAAATAGAAAATGACACGTTAATTTATGTATATTTCGCTTGATTAAAATGAGTCGAAACAGGATATTGGAATATTACCTTTCTTCCACTCATTGGAAATTTTTCGATCATGCTTAAGTATATATGAAAATACGTGGAATAGTTTTGTTTATACGTTCAATAGATGCGCTACAGAAATCTGAGTACGATGAAACTCTTAACTGATTTTGGCAAATGTTGGAATATTAACCTTTTTCCACTCAGCCGTTCAATTAATATTTTATTTTATTACTTTCAGCCGCCATTTTGGCATAGTCGCATTTGGCATCATCAGCCGCCATATTGGCATTTTATAATATTTTCGATCTAGGGATTTGGATAATCGCGAATCATATTTTACCTGTTACAGACGGTCATGCTCAATACTAAAATTCCTCAATCCAATAAATGTCAAAATACCGAAGGAAAAATATGAGTAGCACAAAAAAATAAAAACCTAAGAGATGAAGAGTTTGGACATTGTGTGTATTATAATAAAAGACCGATGTACGAGGGTGAATCAAAATGTCTTGCAATATCATATGAAAAAAAAAGAGTGAATGAGACAACTATATATTTTTTAAAAAAAAATTTTGTCGCGGTGAAACTTATAGAAACAAAATTCGATGTAAATTTTACAGTTCGTTTGTTTTCTTCAATTTAGTAGCTCGTGTTTTGAAAAAAATTCTAAAATGAATGAAATTGAATATCGTGCCGTTATTAAATTTTTCTGTAAAGATGGACGCAATGCAATTTATATATTCAATTACATATCAAAAGTTTACGGCGAATTTGCACCAACCTATTCCACAGTAACAAGGTGGGTAAAATTGTTCAAAAGTGGTCGGGAGTCATTAAAAGACGACAACCGCCCGGGTCGTCCCGCAGATGCTATTAGCCATGAAAACATACTTTTGGCAGAATCAATTGTATTAGAGGACCACCGTATTTTTGTTTCGCGGTTAGCGTGGAGACTTTCCCTTTCATATGGTACCACTTATACCATATTACATGACCACCTTCACATGTCAAAAGTAAGTGCGCGATGGGTTCCCCGTTTGTTGACTGCACAACAAAAGAAAATTCGTGTTCAAACTTCAAAGGCGATTTAGAAATGTATGAAGAAGATCCAGAAAACTTCTTGGATAACATAATAATAGGCGATGAAACATGGATTTATCATTGGGATCCGGAATCCAAACAAGAATCGATGCAATGGATTAAACGTGGTGAACCACCACCAAAGAAATTCAAAACTCAACCGTCTGCTGGTACGGTTTTGGCAACAATTTTTTGGGATGCTGAAGGGATATTGATGATTGATTATATGCCACCGAAAACCACAATCACAGGCATCTATTACGCAGAGGTTTTGCGAAAATTGAAAAAAGCTATCCGGGAAAAACGGCCAAAGAAAGTTAGAAAAAAAAACCTTACTTCTTCACAACAATGCACCAGTGCACAAGGCTAAAGTTGCTCAAGCTGCATTAAGGGACTGCGGCTTCGTAGAAATTCCGCATCCACCATACAGTCCAGACTTGGCACCCAGTGACTACTTTCTGTTTCCCAATTTGAAAAAAAAATTAAGGGGCCGGAAATTTTCGTGATTCTGAAGTACAGTCTGTTGTAAATGAATATTTTATGGAGCAAAAGAAAACTTTTTTTTTAGAGGGCTGAGACAAGTTAATTGATCGATGTAACAAATGTATAAACCTGAAAGGAGATTACGTCGAAAAATAAAAATATTGCTGTCTCACTCAATCTTTTTTTTCATATGATATTGCAAGACATTTTGATTCGCCCTCGTATATTTGATTCAGGTGCTTCACTTAATTATTTTCAGTAGATAAAATAAAGGTAGTGAATAGATTTGGGAGAGAAAGGGGGAGGGGGGAGGGGAGGGGGGTTAATAAAAACAAGATTATTTGTTTTGTAATAATTTATTAATTATTTTATTTCTTTATTCCATTCCGGTTTATGTTTTTCAAAAAAAATGTTTTATTAATTATTTAATTTTCTTAATAATCCTTATTCAAAATAAAATAGTTTACTAAGACATTTTTTTTTCTTTTAAATTAATTAATATTTTTTTGAAATATTTATTTAACTGCTATTTTTTTTATCTTTATTAATATTAATTTAATATATACTTGATAATTTTGTTTTAACTGATGCGAATAAAATAAAATTTTTGAATTTTTTTTTTTTTTTATTGATAATTATTATTAATTTATAAAGATTTGTAATTTATAATATTGTTTATTGTTTTGTAATCTTACTTTTTTTATATTTATAAGTAAATTATCAAGCAATAGATAAACAAAAAATGTCAAAAATTATATAATTTGTGTTATAAAAAGAAAAAAAAAACAAATAATCTACACTGAATAATATTATTAATAATTCTTATAATAATATTGTTTTTATATATTGTAAAAATATTTTTTTGTGTTTATTAATAATTATGTATACTCTTAATATTGTTTAGTTGCAAAATGTCGCCAAAAATTAATGCAAAATGGCGGATATTTATTTTTTTTAAAAGATGGTTACAAAATTTAATTTTAAACGACATTTCAAAAATATGTATTTGTATTTTTATGGAGCTGATTTAAAAAATAATTTTTGGTTAAAATATTTGTTTGTATAGTAGTAGTAAAGTAGAAAAAAGTATTTTAGTTTTTCGTTTATTTAAAAACTTACTTAAAATCTAATAATATAATAATGATTTGATTTAAATAATTAAAGCAACGGTTAGCAACAACACTAAACATGAAAGTTTTTATATTTATTTTGATTAATATTTACTTTAAAATATTTGTTATTTATTATATTTTAAATTTGATGTTTTTTGATGGGCTCGTTTGTTTGCTGTTGCGGTATTTCTTGTGTAAAGATTTTTTTTTTTTTTTTTATCAAAATATAGTTAAATAAATTTAGCTAGCTAGACTATTATAGATATTTAGGAAACATGAGCTTATTTAAGGTTTGCGATCGTGGAAGAGTTTTTAAAAATAAAATTCGCGGGTTTTTAATTATGTATTAAACAACAAATTTCAAGCGCAAAGCTAACCTCTAAACCTGATAACAATATTACACAATCTTTTATTTGATTTGATTTTTAATTTAATTTTAAATAACAACCTCTATATTTTCGGATGAATCAGTTACATACTTTAAAATAACTATTTCTAGTACACCTAAATACTCTTATCGTCTTAAATCTTATCTAATAAATTATTATAAAAAATTAAATAAAAAAAAAACATCAAAAGTAAAATATAAAAATGTGTTTTTGATCAATTTCATTTTTTGTCATGACCTTAAATTTTGCTTAAATATTTTATACCTATATTTGATGAGTAGTATTTTAAATTTTATATAAGTATTTATTATATTTGTTGTATATAATATAATATCATGAAATTTTTTCTCAAAACATCAATTTTATTAATTACTTATTTCTTTAATTAGTTTTGAAGTTTAGATTTTTTTTAAATTAAAGTTACATAGAGTATGTATGTATATAATACGTAGTCATTAAAAAAAAATACAAGCACAATATATAATTAAATATATATATTAGTAATATAATAACACATTTTTATTAATTTAATAAATTAAAAATACATAAGTATAAAATCGTTAAAAAATGTACACACAGCAAAAAATTTTAAAATCCGATATAAAAAACAAACAATAGTTTATATAAAAAAGATATTATTTACACGTGTATCCGCCATTTTGTTCAGACAAATAATATTAGTATGTTTGTATACATAAACCAAAGAGAAACGATATTTTGTAATGGAAGAACATTAATTAATAAATATAAAATAGTTTTGAGCTGATTTTGATTGTCCAAAATAAAATCAAAACTATTTTTATAGAAAGAATTTAAAATTATATATCACAATTTATAGTTAGTTATTATAAAAAAAAAACAGTTGCCATGTTGTTTTTGAGCCTTTTTTTGATACTCCCTGTGACTTAGTCTCATTGTGGTTCAAAAATCTATAATATATGTATGTGCGATTTGAGACTAGTTCGAAATATGATTTGCACTATAAATCTCAACTAATTGGGGATATATAGAGATCATAAAATTAATTAAATCGTTTTCGGGCAAATTTTAACAATGTGATGGTAAAAAATAAGAATAAAAAGTATTTGATGAAAAGGGCAGTCAGAAACATACACATTTGTGTAATAGCAGCATTCTTCGTTTAGATAAAATTGTTGGACATTTTAGTTAGTAAACTCGATAAGTAAACTTTTTTCCACCATCATTCATCGATTCATGGATGCCCAAGAAACAAACCACACACCAACATAATATTGTTAGTTAACTAATTTCTTGTGATATTTAGTAATATATATTAGCAGTAAATCAAAACTTTAAAAACTTATAAAAATGGTGTTACAAATGAACCTCTTTCGTTTTTTTCCTTATTATTAATTTTAAAATTAATAATATCATCAAAAACAAAAATTATCAAAAAATAATAAATTAAAGCTATTTATATCATACAAACAAAACAAAATTTGGTAACGCAATAATTTTTACAAAAACAAAAGTAATTTTAAAAAAGTTTTAAAAATAAAAATTGTGCTTGACTTTTTTAATTATAAATCATTTGTGTCTTCTAAAATATAATTAATAAAATTTTATTTGCTTATTATAATATTGTAAAATATTAAATATGAATATAGTAGAATGATTTTGGATTTATGTAAAAATTGAATGCCAAAATGAATTTTAGTAATTTAATAATATTATTATATTTACGTAAATCATCATCTCATGTCTTATATGTATTTTATTAAATCATATATTGTATTTTATTTATTTAAAATGAAGCCAAAAAAAAAAAAAATATAATGCAATTTAATGTAATTTATTTTTTAGTTTTTTTTTTAAATATAAATTAATATTATTTATTGTTGTTACAAATATTATTTAGTTTAGTTAGTGAAGCTTCCTCAGCTTACAAATTACACTGCCAAAGTATCGTAGGCTGTGAGTCCTGCTGGATTACCTTGCTGTTGTTGTTGTTGGATTTTGTTTCCCCCTTCGTTTCTAAAAACATGATATGTCAAAAATGTTGTTAGAAATATTGTGTAAACAAAATGTTTAATAATTTTTGAATTTTTTCGATTGTTTTGGTTTTGATCAGTTTACTATTTATAAAAGTTGATTAATTTGGTTTATTTTGGAATTATTAAGATCATTATTATATTGTTAGATATTGCGAAACAGTTGCGTTCCAACTAATTTACCTGTCTGAAGTTGGTTAGCGTTGATTATAAGACAAGACCTCTTTGTTTCAGTTCCCTCCCCCCTCCCTCCCCACATAAAACATCTAATCACATGACCATTTTCTACTATTGGCTATTATATTTTCTAAACCTATAGAAGCAGTGCCAACAATAAGAGAAGGGATTAAGATTTTCAATGCTAGATTTCAAGTAAGTTTGAGCAGCGAATTGAAATAATTTGACAAACAACTTACTCACTACCACGAAAAACCTGTGAGACGGAAACCATTAAAATTCTAAAATCTTTGTAATGGAAAAATCCTTCTCTTTCTCAATTAAAGTATGTACATAGTTTCTTTTTTTTAATTTTTTTAATTTACAAGCCCGATATATTTATCGATTTGTTCCTTTTTTGTCTTTTTATTCTTCATTTCCACATTTTTTTATTTTTACACTGTTAATTTTTATTATTTATTCTCCTTTATTTATTTTATTATTTTACTTTTTTTTTTTGAAATTTTTCTTCAAACCTTATGTCTAATAATTTTTTTTACCCTTTCCTTTTATCTTTCGTTTTTTTACACTGTTAATTACACCGGCACAGAATTTTTTTTATAGATATATCGTTTTCGGAGTATTTTTAACCGCAAAACAGGATTCCATAGTTCAAATTTACTTCGGACTCTTTATTATCCCAAAAAAACACGTGTCAACAGCAAATTAACGTGTGGCTACACCCAGGGCACCTCCACGTGGTGACGGTGGGCAACGGAGTTGTCCCACTATTCGGATAAGTCGCTGAGTTACGGCTTTCATCCCGTCATGGCAACCACACATAGAAATGCTACGATACAGAGGAGGGATACGTCATCATGCGACCGTAGCTCCCCTCAAGATTAGTCAACTTGGCCTTTGAGGAGTATACGGCTACAAGAAGACATCAGTGTGTGAGGGGCCCAAATGTGTTTTGTTATATTTGTGGTAAATTTGAAATAGCTAAATGTCGGAAGACTATATCTGACTCGACTAAAAATATATACCACGAATGTTTCGGTAGAGAGATCCTTGAGGAAAATATGTGGACTCCAAATATTATATGCAATGCATGTTCAACTATGCTAAAGCGGTGGAAGAATACTAAGAGTAACTCAAATTTAAAATATACAACACCCGCAATATGGAAAAACCTCTATCGAAAGAGGAATGTTACTTTTGTAATACCGAAGTGAAAGGTTTTAATTTAAAGAGTAAATTAAATATAAAGTACGCAGATGTATGTACAATGAAGAAACCTGTAAAGTCCAATTACTTCAACTCAAGTTTTTCAAACAATGAAGTAATGGATGTTTCAGAGGATAACGTAAGTGAGAGTGAAGCGTCCAGCGGGGAAGAATTTTACAGCAGTGAAAATGAAACGGAGGAGAGTGAAGAAGAGTATATTGCACCTAAAAAGAGAAAGTTTCAATACTATTCACTCAGAATGACCTCAATAATTTGATTAGGAGATATGCATTACCAAAAGATGTATCTGAAGACTTAGTTAGTGAACTAAAAAGTCGAAACTTGGTAGTCCCTAGAACAAAATCTTCAATTTATCGAGAAAGAGAAAAGGAATTTCGGAAGCACTATACCAAAGATAAAAAAAAATTCATTGGTGTATTGCACAAATATACCAGCACTAATGAATGATTTAAAACCTAATATTTATAAACCTAACGAGTGGAGACTATTCTTTGACTCCTCAAAACTCAGCCTAAAAGCGGTAATACTGCACAATGAAAATAAATATGCCACTGTCCCAATTGTCCACTCAATCTCTATGGGAGAGAATTATGGAGATCTAGGAAATATTTTGCAAAAAATCAAGTACTCGGAGCACAATTGGCAAGTTTGTGGGGATTTAAAAATTATAACAAAACTGCTAGGGTAGTAGCCTGGTTTTGTAAAGTACCCTTTCTTTAAAATGTCTCTGGAATAGTAGAGACTGAGAAAACCATTACGTTAAAAAACAGTGGCCGCTAAGAGACTGTCTTCAGCCAGAAAAACCTAATGTAATTGAAGAACATTTAATAGATCCCTCAAAAATTCTCTTACCTCTACTACGCATAAAACTTGGGCTGATGAAGCAACAATTTCCAAAACTGACAGAGGCTAAAATTGAAGAAGTAATTTTTAACGGACCTCAAAAATACGAAAACTATTTCAAGACAAAAACCATGCAAAAAATGAGAAAGCTGCCTGGCTCAGTTTTAGAGAAGTTTGTGAAAACTTCTTAGGAAACACCAGAAGTGAGCGTTACAAAGACAATTGGGATGTCTTATGAACTTAATGCTCCATTTTTTGAATTCACATCTTGATTATATACTTTCCTGACAATTTAAGCGACTATAGTGAAGAGATAGGGAGCGCTTCCACCAGGATGTAAGAGAAACGGAAAGGAGATATCAGGGAAAATGGGATGTTAACATGCTAGCGGACTATTGTTGGATGCTCAAGAGAGATGAAGAAACAAATCTGAGAAAAAAACGTAGAAGAGACAAGAAAGTACATTATAAACGCAAGAAATGACATCAATAAAACTTTACTTGAACGCTCGTGATAGGTCAATGAACAAAAAGTTGAAGAAAAGCAACAAACTGTAACTTAATGTTGAGCAGACAAACTCAAACTGCAACAAGGTCAGAGGAAATCGTTTCAGCTAAACTTTCTTAGTTAACTTTGTTTCAGTCACACAAACCACGAATTTGTCTTATTTGTCTTCTATTTGTACTTATACTCTCTGAATTTCAGTTTGCTTGCCATGATTCAAGTGTGAGTTTTGCCTCTCAAATTGTGCGTCTGGGTTTTAGTATGAGTTTCTTTGTCTGAGTTTCTAACAATGGTTTGGTCAAAAGCCATTAGTAACCAAAATAGGAAGGTAAATTACTTTGGAATTTTTTGGCCATTTTGACCTAAAGTTAGACTTTTTTGGATTACTGAAGTGTCACAAGTAAATTTGTACTACTGAATCTTTTTTTGCGGTTAAAAATACTCCGGAACAGCGCATCAAAATACATTAGAATTGACGTCAGATCTCGGGTTCAGAATTTTTAATTTTGTTTGTGTGCCGGTGTTATTTTTATATATTTAGTTTTCATATTTATGTTCTTAAACCGTACTTTTTTGGGACGAATGGCTTTGTTAATTACTCTATTGAATATTGCTCTTGATCTAGTCAAATATTCATATTCTTCTTTCCATTCTTCTTTTCTTTTTTTTTTGCCATGCTGTAAATATCCTCTAATGGTATTTTGTTGTTGAATTTATTCCTATTTACCATTTTTGATTCTATATTTGCTAAAGAGTATGCTATCTCATTTCCTTTATTACCAAGATCCAGTGGATAATAATTACATTATCTTGATTTTCTTCCGCTAATTCTATTATTTTATTTTCGTATAATTTATTTTGTGATTTGTCTAGTGTATCTTTTAAAGAACTGCAGCAACTTTTTGAATCTGTATATACCGGGTGAGTTTTGTAACCTGATACACTCAAAATTTCGCGGAAAATAAGCACTCTACGAAAAAAATGGTAAAGATCAAAATTTAATTATTCCGTGGGAGAAATACATTAGTATTAAAATTAGTACCCCCTCCTCCTTGTAGGTGGGGCGGGTGTAACTTTGAAATTAAAATATGAACCCCTATATTTTATTGCAGATTTAGATTCTACGGCTAAAAATACCCAGGAACATGCGATTAAATCGGCTTTCAAATCAATGAAATTGTTTGTGGGTGATTGAAATGAAAGATGATGAGGCGGGGGGGCTCATATAAATCAAGCACCCTTTTCGCAGTTATCCGAATTTTGCAAAATGAATAAATTTTTTGACAACCAATTCCGAGTATTTACAATGAAACCGGGGTATTTTTATTGCAGATGTATTGCAGAATCCTTTGCGTAGGTTCTCAGTAGTTTTAGTCAAATCCTACGTATTTTTAGCCGTAGAATCCGTCTGCAATAAAAAATAGGGGTTGATATTTTAGTTTTAAAGTTACCCCCCCCCCCTACATGGAGGAGGGGAGTACTAATTTTAACACTAATCTTTTTCCCCACGGAATAATTTAATTTTAATCTTTCCCATTTTTTTGGTAGAGTGCTTATTTTCCGAGATATTTGAGCGTATCATGTTAAAAAAATCACCCGGTATAATGATTTTTTGTGGTATGAATTAGTAAAGCTAAGAATATAGCAATCATCTCTGTGGTTTTTATACTAACTTTTTTATCCAGACTAATGGCTCTATGTTCACGTTATCTTCTGAGTGTGTATCAATCCCACATTTATTATCTTTTTTTGATCCGTCTGTATATAAACTATTGAAAGCTTTATACTTGTCTATTATTCTGAGTAACTCTTTCCTCCATTGTACTTCATTCATTTCCTTCTTTTCCTTTCCTCTTATATCGTCTATTACTTTTAAATTTTTTATGTTACTAAACTTTTCTTTACAAATTCCAATATTTTTTAACATTGGATATTTATTTAAAGTATCTGAAAATTTCTTAAGATAATTGTTTTTTAATATTTTTTTCCTATTGCTGAGTCGTTAGCTATTTGTTTACTTATGTATTTTATCTCTTTATATTAATTCTGTTTCTTGTACTCTAATTCTCCAGCTTCTGCTAATATTACTACATTCGGAGTAGCTCTAGTTAACCCGAAACAAAGCCTCAGACACAAAGTTTGTAATGTCTGCATATTCTGATTAATTCTCTTTGATAATTTCATTATTATCTCGTTAATGAGTTGAAACATAAAGAAACCAAACAATAAGAGGAACCCTGTAGAGTAACTACTCGCTGCAAAAACGATTGGAGCGGCAGACCATATATATTAAAATTGCGAACCTACTTTAACCTCGCATTTACTTGAGTATTTCAGTATCCTCAACCTCGCTTACGCATACTAAGCTATTCAAAAACGACCATAATGAAATAAAAAAAAATTACTTGAAAAATTTGGAGTTAGTAGATTATGTTTAGTTTTTTGTCCCGCCTATTAAAAAAACAAAAAATTAAATGTCATAAACACAAACTACGAAAACACAAACGAAAAATAAAATTCTTATTCTCCTAATTAATACTATCACAAATTTCTCTGCCATGGTTTTATATGTAGTGGAATGGCCACAAAATATACAACAAAAGAATAATAAAATGTTTTTTTATAAATAAAAAAAATTGTTTATCCTATTCTATCTGCTATGTTTTAGAGTCTGACTTTGTTCTACGTAGGATAATATAATGAGTTGCCTTTTCAATACAAAAAAATGTCATTCGAAATTTCAAAACGTGTTATTTTATAATGGTTGTAAGGAAGCGAGAAATATAAATATGCACAATACATACATATTTCTTTCCTTTTTCGCATTCTTACATAAAATAACCAAATTGCTGTAAACGTATTTAGTATAAAAAAATATGAATGAATGGAACACGAAGAAAAGTATACGTATATTTTCGAGTATAACGGATGTGTCCATCTGTATACATTATTGTATTGTAAAATATACATACACATACATATTTTATATTTGAAATCTCCTGTATGAAAACTAAAACAAATTTTGGAATATGTATATTTCTGAAAAATAACCATTTGGTTGATGCGGTTTGTTTTTGAAAAAGGTCATTCACCTTTTCTATTTGGATGTTATTTTTCTTGCTTTTGAAATGCTTTCTGATGCGTTTTCGTAGTTGCAAGAAACAAATACAATAATAAAAGGGATAATAAATTTGATTAAAATTTGAATTGATAACAATTTGAGTAGGCATATCATTTTTAATGACGTGCCGTAAAACATTCTTTGCTTCTTTGGTATTTGAAGAAATAAAAAAGTTAGAATAATTATTAGCGGTTTTCTGTTATGAATATGTTTTTACCGATTTGAGGAGAACGGATAATACATATTTATTTATATTGAATATGATCAGATCACTCACACGACAATCATTTATCAAAATAAATCTTTTGAATAAAATGAATTATTATAATCTCGAATGTGTGCAAACTGCAAAGTTCTTTATAAAATTGAATCAACTTTTACATTGTACATAATAATTTTTATTAAAATGTTATTTTTGTGTGTTAATGTTGTTTTAATAATTATAAATTCTATGGTTTCTATCTTTAATTTTATTCTTGTTTTGATTAGAAAGAACTGCAAATGGTCCAAGCATCAAGAAAGCTTAAAAAATTAAAAAATTGTAAATATATTTTTTTGAAATATTTTATGCAACTTTATTAGACTTGTTTATCCATTAACACGATAACTGGTTAACGCGAATGTGATTTAATTTTAATCAACACGAGCTGTTTTTGTCTCGAGCCCCTAAATATGCCATTTTCAAAAAAACGTTAACAGTTCAGACAAATTGATGTGCGCGAAATTAATAACCGTTACACGACAAACAAATCCTATCTTTAAGGGCAATTGAAAAAAAACGAAATTATGTTAAAATTCTCCAATCTGATAATCTCGCCTGATCGATGCTAACTGCAATATTATTACCTATGTAGATTATGTTTGCCAGGGTCCTCCACAGAATAAGTGTGCTGATTTGCAGCTACTGGTTCAAATCAACAATAAGTAAGTTTGTAAGAGGTCCTAAAACATTTGTATCATTAACATACCGAACCTTTGTGTAGATCGAATATAGTCGATTTTTTTATTTAATTCCTTAATTCTGTGGCAATAAACCAAAACAACATATATAGTACATAAATTGAGATAACTCGAGTTATAAATTGAGATAAATTGAGTTATATAGTCTTTCAAATTTAATTAATTAAGAACAATATTAGTATTACAACGTTTTTGTATCATAGCCCCTTAAATACGTTTTATGGCGACACAATACTAGCATAAAATAGATTATGAAACCGCAACTCAAATTTTCATAAATACATGTATATTTCCTTTGAAGCCTATTTTTACTTACAGCACTTATCTGTGCTAACAGTATAAAGTTTTTTTTAGTTCCTATCAAATTTAAAAAGTGGACATGTGCCCTTTCAAAACTAAACGATTCAACTTCATCAAAAGAAATATTTTAATATAGGCGAAATAATTTCAACTGGTAGTTATCGTGAAAATTATTTCACCTATATCAAAATGCTCCTTTCATACAATTGTTCTGATTTTGAATAAATTTAAAAACTACATAACTCGAGTTACCTTGCTTAGGATTATTGCCACAGAATTGGTAATTATTACTATAACATTTTAATAAAAATTATTATGTACAATGTAATATTTGATTCAATTTTATAAAGAACTTTGCAGTTTGCACACATTCGAGATTATAATAATTCATTTTATTCAAAAGATTTATTTTGATAAATGATTGTCGTGTGAGTGATCTGATCATATTCAATATAAATAAATATGTATTATCCGTTCTCCTCAAGTCGGTAAAAACATATTCATAACAGAAAACCGCTAATAATTATTCTAACTTTTTTATTTCTTCAAATACCAAAGAAGCAAAGAATGTTTTACGACACGTCATTAAAAATGATATGCCTACTCAAATTGTTATCAATTCAAATTTTAATCAAATTTATTATCCCTTTTATTATTGTGTTTGTTTCTTGCAACTACGAAAACGCATCAGAAAGCATTTCAAAAGCAACAAAAATAACATCCAAATAGAAAAGGTGAATGACCTTTTTCAAAAACAAACCGCATCAACCAAATCGTAATTTTTCAGAAAAAATATATTCCAAAATTTGTTTTAGTTTTCATACAGGAGATTTCAAATATAAAATATGTATGTGTATGTATATTTACAATACAATATGTATACAGATGGACACGCCTATTATACTCGAAAATATACATATTCATTTTTTTTTATATTAAACACGTTTTAAGCAATTTGGTAATTTTATGTAAAAATGCGAAAAAGGAAAGAAATATGTATGTATTGTGCATATTTATATTTCTCGCTTACAACGTTAACACGTTTTGAAATTTCGAATGACATGTTTTTGTACTGAAAAGACTAATCTTATACATATTGCATATTGCATTTTGCTGACTTTTGCAATGGTAGTTGTAAATATGTTCAATAAGTGTAGGTAGTATAGTATAAAATTCAATATTGTTCTGTATAGGCGGTAGCACAACGTAAAAAACCAAATAAACACATGCACAGGTTGCGAGGTTTTAGTAGTTTGATTAATTGACGTAATCAGCGCCGCATTTTTTTACTTCTTCTGCATAACTTTTCTTATATATCATTATTCTATGGTTGAAATAAGTTGAAAATTTTCCAAATTTTCCTACTATCCGTTACAACTATTAATTTTTCAGTTAGCTCCACCCAAGAATTGTATTTAGCTTTTCTGATCTCCTTTAGGAGAACTGCCTTCGTTTTTTTAATATTATCGCTGTATGAATATCTCTATTTCTGTTGGATATAGTTTGTGCCTGTTTCTTTTCATTCCATAGTTTAGCTATATCTTCATTCTTCCAATTTTTGTTACGTTTTACCCCCCTTATACCACTTCAAATTTATGTGTTGTTATTTATGATCTCCATTAATTTATTTTCGTATTCTTCCATGTCTTTAGATTCCTCCGGTTTGAAATTCCTTATATCCTCAATGACTTTTTTATTGTTAGTTTTTTTTATATTTAGACTTTCTGATTCACCTATCAACTTCTTCCCCACTATTATTTTAATGACGAAATGATCTTTTAAGTTTTGATATTTTAATTTATTTTGTTTATAAGGTCCAGTGATGATAGAGTAATCTCTATTGCCGAATCGGTGGAGTTGAATAAATCTTGGTGTGTTGGCTCCCCATTGCTTGATAAATATAAGTTACTCGAGCATAATATCTTTTCAATTTTGTTACCTAGTGTATCATTCTTCTCATTCTTATCCCACAATTTACTAAGCGCGTTAATGTCCTCTCCTATTATTAGCTTTTCAGTTCTATCATACATTTTTAGTAATATTTCCAATTGTTCATTAATTACTTTTGGGTTCTTATTTCTTGTGGAATTATAAAAAGTTATTTCTTTGGATTTTACTTTTATCTCCAATGCTTCAATTGGGTCTATTTCGATTTCCTTTGTTGATAATAGTTGTATTCCAATTTAGAATGTCGTGAAAAAGAAAAAAATGTAAGAGAATTTATCTGTATTAGAGTATGATTCGCTAGTACATAACGCACAGCACATTCTGTATATAGAGAATGTAAATTGTGGTATAATCAGTCCAGTCGCCGCGGCCTGATGAGAAGATTAATTTTATCATAATCGTAAGCTCATCAGTTCGAAACTGGATTGAATTCTCTTACAATCTTCGGAAAGTATTAAAATCATATAAATTAAAAAATTAAATAAATAGAATTCGGTCTATTAGTCAATTTCGTTGAATGATTGTTCGTAAATACTAATATACTTCTCGTGTTAATAAAACACATTTAAAATGGTCTAATCACCGGTAGCATATTAGAAATTACATGAATTAAGTAACATTCAACAAAAAATTAATAAAGGAATATTATTACTTATTTGTAGTCCAGGTCTCACTTGTTATCTTAATGTCTACCTTGTTTTTTCACAAATATTTTTCTAAAATGTCTTTTTTATTGTTGATGCTATGTATATTAATTTGAATAATATTCATATTATTTTTTTATGTTTATTTATCAACCCATAAGGAGTTTGTTTTTCTTGATGAACCTATATCTTTCTCACTAATATAACTATCTTTGAATTTGATATACACCTCTAAAACTTTCTTTTCTGTTGTTTTCTTTGTTTCTCTCAGATTAACTACTAATTTTATCTTTGTATATTTTTTCTTCATTTTTATTAATACTTTGTCTTCAGTATTTTTATATTTCATTCTTATTATGTGATTTATTTTTATTTTAATTATTACGATAATTCTTACAAGTGTTTTATTTATTTTATCTTGTATTGTATTATTACTAATTTATGAATTATGCAATTATATGAAAAGTTATTAAAATTTATTATTAATTATTTACTTCGCTTATTCCTTCAAATAATCTAAGCTCACTAAGCCAACTTTTGGGTCTTCTTCATATATATTAATTGGGATTTCATCTAACATATTGCTGATATCCTCTGGTAAAATTATGTTGTTCACTAAAGGTTTATTATTTTCAAATAATTGCTTAAATAGTCCCAGTATTTTTCCATATTTTTCTTTGTTTTCACTATACATTTCTTGATTTTGTGATGGTACTTCATCTTGATTTTTATTTACTATATCTTCCTCTATATTTTTTTGTGTTCTGTTTAATTCTTCAACCCATGAATTTGTCATCTTTGGAAAATTGTACTTACTTATTATATGTATATTCTTCATATTTTTCTTCGTATAGTTTTTTAGCTTGATTATATGATCTTGGAAGCTTTACTATTTGTTTTATTTGATTATCTTTACATAAATTACATTTTGCATTCTATTATTCTACTATTTTCTTCTACACAGTGAATTAGGGAACAATTCCCACATTTTGTAGTTTTATTTTACAGTATTTTTTGGTGTGCCCATATGTTACGACAATTTTTTCAAAACAATAGGGAGAGGTGTATAATATGCAACTGTAGTTAATACCATAAATTTTAATGTTATCTGGTTTGACATTAGCTCTGCATGTTACCTTAACAGTTTTCGTCTTCATTAATTTATTTAATTTATTGCCATACCTGTTCAATCTCTCTATTTCTGTGATTTTAACTTCTGATTTATGATTTTCCATTATTTCCTTTGTAGTGATCTCAATTGGTATCCCCCTTATGATGACTTTTTGGTATTTAACTCTATATTGTCATAATTATTTAAATTAATTAATTTTAGTATTTTTTACTGGTGGTTTGGCGTCTATTGGACGGGGGGGATCAAAGTTGAGTAGATTAATCTACCAGCTCCGTAACCTTCCAGTAGGGTGCGCATCACGTGAGCTGTTCTGGTCTTGTCATTAGGCAGCTGCGTGATGGGTACAATTGTGTAAGGGGTAACCTGTGCACAATTCGCAAGTGTACGTACTGCCTCCTCGTGGCAACCACTGGTAACTAAGGCCACTTGGCACATTTTAGGCCATTTGGCACAGGCCAAAGTACGGCGCTAAAGGAGAAAACCTTGACAAAAAACCCTAATCTAAGGTGGAACAGCATATGCCGAAAGATGAATGGCTGATAGGTTAATCAGCCCAAAATATGCGGACTCTGGATACCAGGCACCCTCCAGTTTTATTTTTAGCCTTCCTGTAGTAAAGCTGGGTGACCTACAGGTGATTTGCAATTCCCAGCAACTCGTAAGAGTAAAATCAAACGGAATACGGGGCAGGAGTAGGAATATACGGGAGTGGCACAACCCTCTCGAGGTCCTTGAGCTCCAATGCTACCGTCTTTCTAGCGGAACTACATGCTGTAGTAAACATCTAGGAGGGAGAGCAATATGCCCAGATAGTATGTATCACGTACCGGGAGGCAGTATTGTCAGGTTAATTAAGAACCTGAATATTGACTGGACGGATAATTAAGCAGGGGCCAGCACAATAGATCTTTTAGGTCGCAGTGCGAAGTGGCTGATCGCCCGCATGGCCCCCCTATAATAATAATAATAGTATTTTTACTGTTTTATTAAATTTGTGTTTTCCTTTTTCCAATATGACTAAATACGGCCCTTTATCCTTATTGGTGTGTAAATTTGTTTCTTATTTGTCTTAAGTTTCCATTTCTTCATTAATCTTTGCATTATCCTTAACATTAATCTCCATAGTTACCTTCATTTTGTTTTCTTTTTTAATTTCACTATTAAAGATTTCCACTTTTACTCCTTTGTTTCAGTATCTACCTTATTATTATCTTTATTATTTTCATTAATATTTTTAAATATTGGTTTAATTGATTCACTTGTATCTAACAGAATAATTTCTAAATCTTTTCATTTTGATTGCTTTATATTCATTAAAACTGCACTATTTTCATTATTTATCTATCTTTATATATTAAATATTAAAATTATAATTACCTCCACTCTTTTTTTTTAAATACAATTAATTAATGAATTTTACCATAATTTCTTATGTGATGCTTTTACTTTCAAAACAATTATCTTAATTTATTTATTATTTACTACTTATACTATATGTATATATATATATATATATATATATATATATATATATATATATATATATATATATATATATATATTATATACATATATATATATATATATATATATATATATATATATATATATATATATATATATATATATATATATACATATATATATATATATATATATACGAGGGCGGATTGAAAATGAAGCTACCTAGCGCTAGATGGCAGCACAAACACAAAATTTTTTTGTTTTTTAGAAATTGCGATCTGTCAAACGTCAGCTGTTAAAATTTCACCCAAATGCATCGATTAGTTTATTTGTTGTAGTCGTTTGAAGTAAGCAACTTTTGTGTTTCTTGAAAAATGGAAAAAACGAATTTCGTGCAGTGATTAAACACTATTATTTGAAAGGGAAAACGGCGAAAGAGACAAAAGAAAAGCTCGATAAATATTACGGTGAGTCTGCTCCGTCAGATTACATGATAAAATATTGGATTGCTGAATTTAAACGCGGCCGAAGAAGCACTGCAACAATACCATCAACAGGAAGGCCAAAAGAGGTGGTTACTGAAGAAAATATCAAGAAAATCTTCGATATCGTTATGAATGATCGCCGAGTCAAGTTGCGTGAGATTGTTGAAATGGTAAACATATCATATGAACGTGTGTTCAACATTTTGCATGAACATTTGCATATGAAAAAGCTATCGGCAAGATGGGTGCCGCGTTTGCTCAGTGTCCACTTCACAGCGGTGTTTGGACATGATAAAGCGTAATCCTGTTGATTTTTGGCGTCGATTAATTACTGTTGATGAAACGTGGGTCCACCACTACACACCTGAAACCAAAAATCAATCGAAACAATGGGTGGAAGCTGGTGGAAGTGTTCCGAAGAAGGCAAAGGCAGTGAAATCGGCTGGCAAGGTTATGGCCACTATATTTTGGGATGCACACGGAATATTGCTCATCGATTATCTTGAAAAAGGATCCACAATCACAGGAAAGTATTATCGTGCATTATTGGATCAATTGGTTGATGCAATCAAGGAAAAACGACCACATTTAAAGAAGAAAAAAGTGCTCTTTCTTCAAGACAACGCACCGGTTCACACAGCATTAGATACGATGCTAAAATTACGTGAAATACACTTCGAATTGGTTGATCATCCACCTTATAGTCCAGATTTAGCTCCTAGTGACTTTTTGCTGTTTCCAAACTTGAAAAAATGGCTCGCAGGACAAAGATTCATCTCAAACGAAGAAGTGATTATCGAAACTAACGCGTATTTTGAGGGGTTCCCGAAATCGTATTATTCAGATGGTATAAAAAAGTTGAAATATCGTCTTACTAAGTGTGTCGAATTAAATGGAGACTATGTTGAGAAATAAATGGTTTTTGGCAAAACAAAATTTTGTTTTCCTACTTAGGTAGCTTCATTTTCAATCCGCCCTCGTATATATATATATATAACGAATTTTGACACTATTAGTAAATTATCAGGAGGCTATTTCACGTAATTCTATTAGTAAATTATTATGAAATGTCATAAAAAGGTTGCTTTGTTTTGCCATTTGAAATTGTTCTCTCAAGTTGAAAAAATGTCTTTTAATACCGAAAGTACAGTGCGATTAATCGACTTGTACCGCAAAAAAGAGATTTTGTGAAAGATAACCCATAAAAATTACAGACGGGTCGACATAAAAAATTATGTTTAAAAATAGTGAACGAAATGACTGAAAACGTTAGAAAAAAAATAAGGAATCTTAGAAATGTACAAAATAAAAAATTGAAACCGAGTAAAAAGAAATCTGGAAGCGCGCTGTTGTTGATAAAAAAACTTGAGTTTTGTACGACGAAATGAAGCTTTTGGACGAAGTGGTGGTTCTCCATATTGTATAATTTACTAAAAAAATTACTTGGACAAATTATTTTTAACCTAACCACAACTGGCAAGTGTTAAAAAGCAACTAATTTTTTTATAGTATTGAAATGATTTTTTTTTGACATTTGAAGATATTATTATGCTAGTGAAATGCCCAGCTATGTTATTTTTTCGATAGATATTTGTCAATGCATTGAAAAAAAAACATATACAAACATAAAATTACTGATAGAAAATATCGCTATAGCTTCACTAGCGTAAGAAGTATTTGTACCTTATCGCCCATTAAAGAATGCTGCCAATAGAATAATTTAACTCGTGTACCTGATCTAATCGATCTCATTACGGCTTAACACTGTGTTCTGGAAAACAACTCGTTTGACCGTTACACAAAAAGCGGGTAATAGAATTAATAGAATTGTTAGAATTACCGCGGCCTTACTTTATTTGTTTATTTTCTTTTCTTTAAGAAATTATCATTTAATACCCGTTCTGCCGTAATAGATACTCGTTTCCGCTATAACAGATCCGGGCTTCGCCATGAGGAAGATTCCGGCGAAAGGTTCTCACAATTCCTTTTCGTGCTCATATGTTTTGGTGTCTCTGATAAACTTTTTTGCTGTGCAAGACGATAACGCCTGGCTCCTTCTGTAGAATTATAGTCGAAGGCGTTTATCCAAATAAGCGATTCAATGTATTTAATCAGGACTAAACTGTTTTTAACAAACCTAACCAAATCTTTGGATATTCACTCTTATATCGTTATGTCGGGTGATTTGGTCCTAAAGTTAACTATATAAAAAAGGTACCAAAACAAAGTTAAGCGCGTTTTCTTACTTGTTACATATCTTCAATTATATCCTCACGTCCCCTTCCTATACAAATCAGTGGAAGCTAAGTAAAATAATCCTCATCCCAAAGATCAGTAATCCTTCAGAGCTAACCCATTTTCGGCCAATTAGCATTTCAAGTTCTCTCTCTAAAGCTTTCGAGATAGTTGTTAAAAATCAAATTTAATCGCATCTAAATAGCAAAAGTCTAACTAGTTTCATCTAATCTGGGTTTAGAAAATTTCATTACACTTCTACTGCATTATTAAATATATGTGATGATATTAGGCGTAATATGAGTAATATGAAATTGACTTAATAAACTCTTATCTCAGTTTAGATTTTCGGTTTCTGCTGCCAGATTAATTTTCAACTATCTTTCTAATCGTTCTGAGACAGTTTTTTTTCGACAATTCTTCATCCGATTTCCTTCCTATAATTTCCGGCGTTCCTCAGGATTCAGTGCTGAGTCCTCTATTATTTTCTGTGTACTTTAATGACATAGAATCCTCATTTCACATTTACGCTGTAACGTTCAAATTTATCGAAATAGTCGTTTAGATCATGATTCTATTGTTAGGAATATTTCTGTAATAAATGAAGACTTAAGTAATATCGTTAGTTGGTCGGTATCTCCTGTCTCAATTGGAAGAACCGTCGTCCATATATAAGTCAGAAAAATATTGAAAGAAAATAAATGACTGTTTAACTTTCAGTACCCTTACCTATAAGATTACGATTTAATAGTTTACGCGAGAAAGTCGAAGAACAGCCTAAAGAAAAAAAAAATGGCGCCTCTATTATTTGTGTCAGACGTACACTAGCTCGCAAATGTAGGTTAAAAAACTATTTTATTTTTTATTTTCTCAGTTATTCAATCAGTTTTAAAAATAAAAAAACATGGATTATAACATTCCGTAATTCAATAATATTTTATTCGAATATTAAAAAAATATTTTAAAAAAATCATATAGTTTCAATTAAGAAAACTTGTAGAAAAAGAGATCAACCAATTATGCGCAGCAAAATAGGTTTAAAAAAAATTAATAACCGCAATTTCCGCCTTTCCTTTCTGCCATCCGCACAATTCGGGTTGGTAAGAAGTATGCATACTTCTGACACTTCGCAGCGCTAATTTGAGACCAGACTTCAGTGATGAAAGCTCGCAGCTGAGTCAAATTTCTTGGAGCCTTCTCTGCTATACGGTATTTCAGCAAAGATCACAGATTTTCAATGGGTGACAGGTCTAGACTCTGCGGTGGCCAAGTTAATACGTTCATATTTGAACTCCTCAAATAGTTTGTGATTGGCGCATTGTCCTGTTGCAACACAAAATTCTCAACAACTAACCTCTTTCTCTTATTAGTAATTAAAGCGTTTAAAATGAAAGGCAGAGTGGCACCAATTAGGCGCCAGGGCCGACCAAGAGCAACTGCAAAACCGCAGGATAAGAAAATTCAGTAAATATCTAATACCGACCCAAAAATATATGCATCGAAAATCCAGGCTAAGTTACGAAGCGAGTCCCAACTAAATGTATCCGCCGATACAATACAACGCCGACTTCATGAAAATAATAAGGACCGTCGAGTTGCACGCAAAATACCATTTATTAGCAAAGTAAATTTGAAGAATAGGATGCAGTTTTATACTGACCATACATTAAAACCCATGAACTATTGAGATCCAATTCTATGGACCGACGAATCCATGATTCGGCTGAAGAATGTTTATTTGGCTTAATACGACGGAGTTTTGTCAATTAATTGCACAAAACCCACTCTAAAGTGTTTGAGAAAGGCATTATGATTTGGGGATGCATGTGTTCAGCCGGTGTTGCACAAATAAAAGTGCTTGAAGGCAAAGTAACTGCTGCAGTGTACCTTAAACTCGTCTAGGACATTATAATACCGGAAGGAAGGAGGTTAATTGGTGACAATTTTGTGTTGCAATAGGACAATGCGCCAACACATGAAGCCAAATCAATCACAAATTATTTGAGGAGTTCAAATGTGAACGTATTAACTTGGTCACCGCAGAGTCCAGACCTGTCGCCCACTGAAAACCTGTGATCTTTGCTGAAATACAGTATAGTAGAGAAGGCTTCAAGAAATTTGACTCAGCTGCGAGCTTTCATCACTGAAGTCTGGTCTTAAATTAGCGCTGCGAAATGTCAGAAGTATGCATACTTCTTACCAACCCGAATTGCGTGGATGGCAGAAAGGAAAGGCGGAAATTGCGGTTATTAATTTTTTTTAAACCTATTTTTGCTGAGCGTAATTGGTTGATCTCTTTTTCTAAAAGTTTTCTTAATTAAAACTATATGAATTTTTTAAAATATTTTTTTAATATTCGAATAAAATATTATTGAATTACGGAATGTTATAATCCATGTTTTTTTATTTTTAAAACTGATTGAATAACTGAGAAAATAAAAAATAAAATAGTTGTTTAACCTACTTTTGCGAGCCAGTGTATAAACAACCAATGGTGCTTTAATTGTCTTGTTAACCCTTTAACGCCTAAAAAAAACTATCTGTAAAAAATCTTTTAAACTGCAATCACAAGGTGATAATAAGTAAGGAACATAAATAAAACAAAAATTTCAAAGAAAAACTATTTATTTTCGCGAAAATATGGGCGTCCGTAACCCTGATTCTTCTGCTGGTTTTGCACAATAAATGTCGAAAGCGTAACAATATTCACTCGATCTACTTATGATCCAATTTTTGTACCCGAAGCTCAATACTGACTGGCTTACCGCTGGGATTCGTCAATTAAAGGATCCTTGTGAAAATTTGGCAAAACTGTTTACTAGCATATTTATAAGCGGTCTTACTTTGAACACCCGATTTTTTGAAATTCCAAATTCATCATTGTTGGGCAAATGAAAATATTTTTTTGATTTCAAGGTAACGATCTCTTAATCGAAAGATCGTTAGATTCGAAGAATTTACGTTATAAGTTGGCGTTCCCAAACGAGTACGGTGGGCGGTAATGGGTTAAAGGAACTGACGGAGGATAACTCCGAACTAAAAACAATTAAAACTAACCAGCTTAAAATCCAGTTAAAACATGCGAAGCCTACCCATTTACCATTAAAGCCCTAGCGGAGCGAAACACTGAATTCCATTCGTTCCAACAAAAAATGGACAAAACCGACTAGGTGGTTATATGAAACGTGCATCCATCAATTAATATTGAAGATTTGAAAAGTGAGTTAATTGACATGCTAACTGTCAAAGACACAGGAATACAAAAACATGTTGCAATTACAGAATCAAATGTATAAAATATACAGGTGGAAGGAAAAGTACAGTGCAGTTCAAATATGCAGTGTTTACAAGGAAGTTTAAATCCGCAGATTTCTTCTTTGATAAAAAAAAAATTGTGTGGAATTTGCAGCTCTACAAATCTCAATTAAACAAAGGCACAAAGCCACCCAAGTTGTTGTTTTATTGCAAGAAGGACGCAATCAACGAGAAGTCGCTCGTCAGCTAAACATGAGCCAATCTGCTGTCTCAAGAGTATCCAAAAAGTTTCAGGAAACTGGTACCTTCAATCGGAGACCAAATACCAGCAGGTATCGGTGTACATTTGAGACGAGCGCACAATATATCTCCACGGTAGTGACATGAGAGACCGGGTCTACCGGCGTCCAGGAGAGCGATTGTCGCAGTGCTGTTTTGCTGAAAGTCTCGTACGGCGTCGGTTCGTACATAGTGTGGGCTGGCATATCGCTTGAGGGAAAAACAGATCTTGTTTTTCATACCTGATGGAGGCCGTAGAGGAGGTCTGACCGCTGAACGATATATCGAGGACATTCTCTTGGAACATGTGGTGCCCTACGCCGGATATATAGTGGAAGATTTCTTATTGATGCATGACAATGCCCGGTGTCACACAGCTCGAACCAATCGGCAGTTCATGGATGAGGTTGGATTCGAGACGATTAGGTGGCTAGCCCTCAGTCCAGACATGAATTCCATTGAGCATTTATGAGACGAACTAAAACGGAAGGCACGAGCCAGAAATCCGGTACCATCTAATATCAGTGATCTCAAGATTGCGTTGCATTGGGAATGGGGCGCGATCCCCTAAATTTTTGTCAAAACCTTATTAAGGTCAATGGCGAACCGCATGCGAAATTTTGTTGGAGTTACATAGACGCTATTTTCCTAGGATACTATACTTGAGGTTCTCTGAGATTGAAATAATTTAAACTTAATCCATTTTGCGAATTTGAACGACGTTTGGCTGCTTAATTTCGTAGATGTTACGCCGATTTGCAGATTATTCAAGATTGTTGAATATATTCGTAGATTCTTCGAGATTCAAATTTCAAATGTACAAGATTTATCGAGATTTTTCGATAATATTGAAAATTGTTCGAAGTTACTTGATAGTTTATTAGTGCTGACTTATTGAGCTAGTGCTTTAAGTCGAGTTGCATCATGATCTGCAACAAGATCATTTCTCAGTATTCATGGTTTTTGTAGGTAACGTTACAACATTATTGTATACATATAAGTAGCTTATAAATAGAAAGGTAACAGTTCCATGTTATTTTCCCCTAGCTAATATTTTTTTTGTTTTAATTTATTTGTTTGGCTTGAATATTGCCATTGACATCACCAAGAATTTTTCCATTATTTGATGTTTTGTTTATAATTCAGGCAGGGTTCGTTCTGAAATGTAAATCTTCTTTGTGTTGTTGCTTTTTTAACCTTGATTTGAAAAATATTTTTTTTTCTGGGTTCTTATAAGCTTTTAGTTAGTGCTCCTGCTCCCCATTTGATGTGATATTAATTTGTAGTGTGTATCCGTTTCTATATGTCTATCCTGCGGCTTATATCACATTAGTATCACGTTTTATTTTTTAAAACATTTTTTGTTATTATTTATAAGAACATTTATAAAACATATTAAAAAATATTAATTTATAAACATATTAAAAAATAATATACATTTTTTTTTTTCCAAGAAGACTCTTATTGTGATATATTTATTTGTAATAATTATAATTTATAATTACATATTTAATTTTACAATAACCGGTTTCGGATATTACATCCTTCTTCAGGTTTGAAACTTCTACTCTGTAAATAAATATATCACAATAAGAAAGTCTTCTTGGAAAAAAAAAAAAAAAATTATTTTTTAATGTGTTTATAAATGAATATGTTTTAATGTGTTTTATAAAAAAATTAAAAGAGTTAAATTTTTTTTTAAAAATAAAACGTGATCATTCTATTTTATTTATCTTATCTAGCTGGTTAAACTTATGTCTATCGTAGAGCTTTTGCCATGCAGGCTCTATTAAGCTAGGATCTCCATTATTTAGAATTACGAAATTTGATTTTGTGATAATTTCTGCTAAAATTTTTCCTCTCTTGTCCTCCTTGCTATTGTTTTCCCAAATCAAGTGATGTGCGTTTACGTCTCCTAAGTTTTTTCGTTTTGATTATGATCACTTATTAGCATATTGAATTTGTTATATATCACTGAGTTAATAATGTTGGGTGGAATGTAAATTCCTATTATATTTGAGTTATTATTGTTTGTATTTATTACTTGTATTTTTAGTGTTTGCTGGTTCATATTTCTACGTTTTTATTTCTTTGCAGTGCAATCTGTTGTTCGCCAAGAAACCCAGTCCTCCATAATTGTCCGGTCTATGTTTAAAAAATATATTGTTATTTTTGAATTTCATGCCGTAGTTTTCATTTGTCCATGTCTCACTTATGCAGGTGATGTCAATTTTATTATTGATCATTATTGCTCTAGCTCATGTTTATTTTGTTTTAGACTTCTTATATTTATTTCTGTTATATTGATTTTATTACATGACTTATTCTGCATTTTTATTGTTAGGTTTTGAATGTTGTTTGTAATTATGTGCGATGCTTACAATTTAAATGATTAGATTGAATTACATCGTACATATTAAGGAAAATTAAATTATTAATTATGATACAATAAATAAAATTTTTGAAAATATTTTTAGTTTCATTATAAGATAATAGTTTTAAATAGAGCTTGGCGGATACAAAAAATCCCAGGTTATATTTTTAAGATATATCAATTAAAATTAATATTATATTGTGTGTTTTCACGTATAAATTATCTGAAACTTTAATTAATTATAATAACATTATTTATTCAATAAATTTAACTAGTTTCCTAATTTTAAAAATTAAAAAAAAATATTGGTATGGAAAGTGTATTCCATTTATTCCAATCAGTTCTTTTATTACATTACGTACGGAATATTCCGAGGTTACGTGATCAATATTCCATTCCTTCTGTTCTTTCTGTGCAATGAATAAAAGAAAACACCCTTTATTGAAAAACCTGCATTTCATCTAAATTTCTTTACGCATGTTATGAAAGCATTGCATTTATGGACCAGCCATCTTTGGAAAGTACCATAGATTTGCCTGTAAATTCTAAATTAAATTAAGTTTGAATTCTGAACCAATCAGTATTTGGTTTCAAAAAAATCGAAGTCGGCCGCATAATTAATGTAAACAATCAATGATCTTAATAATTCTTCTAATAAAACATTATTATGTATAATAGTATGCTGATCCGTAACGGAATAAATATTAAAAAAACATAATTAATAAAAATTAATTTAAAAAAAATTAATAATTAATCATGTTTTAATAAAAATTAAATTGTTTAACAAAAAAAATAAGCTTTTCGTTTGTTGTTTTATTGTAAATTAAATATTAGAAAAAAAAAACAAACAAATTTTTATTAAAAAAACAGGAATTTTGAAAATAAAATAAATGTGGTTAGATATTTTTAGGAAGAAAGGTCAATCAACTTATAATGCTAATAATAATATTGGCAAATCATTTCTACTCATAAATAGCAAATAAAGTGTTAATTATTAAAAAGCTTTCATATTATGTTTGTAAATTAACTAATCGCAAATTAGAGCAACAAAAACATTAATTAATTTTACCATATGTAAAAAGCGCAAACAGACATAAATTCATGCAACTCGTGTAGTACATATCCAATTATATTATTGCAAACTTACGTTTTTCTGTCGATTTTTCGTAAAAGTTTCATTGCAAAATTGTTGGTTTTTGATTTGATTGTTTATTTGATTTTTTGATTGTGTATTGATTGATATTTTGGTTATAATATTGATGCGCACAGCACAATTTGTATATTATATTTTTGGATGGTAAATAGAAATATTTTAATAAAAAAAAAATTTAATATTGAATAAAAACTAATTAATTATTATTTGTTAGGTATAAAAATGAAAAATTGATGGCATTTTTATTTTGATGAAATTTGGAAATTTAAAGTAGAGATTTATTGTTGAAAGACATTTTTGGTTTGAGTGGCTGTAATTGTTCTGTTTGACCGAAAACCCGAATAGTGTTACTTTTTGTTTTGGGCCAAATAATGAAATGCTGCCAAATTACTCAAAACAATTATGACTCTTTACATCCAAAATAGATTGTGTTGCATTTCAGTTAATTTCAATTAATTTGTATTAGAAAATTTAGAATGTTTAAAGAAGCTTTAGATTACGTAATCAACTAAATATTGAACAATTTTAAAAATGACACAATCCTTTTAAATTAATTTGATTTATTCCTAATTTTAAATTCTATTGTAGATTTTTTTTAAATAAGATACATTACCTGTCAACAAGTTTTCTCATTTCTTCAGTTGTTCGAATGTCTTTTGGATGGGGTGTTCTGATTGCTGTGAAATTTTTGAAAGAAAATAATACTAAATAATATACGACAAGACCACACACAAAAATAATAAATCATTAAAATATAAAATAATAAATTAAATTTATAATAAATTTCTTGTTTTTACGCATTTTTTTTTTTTCATAAACAAAATGAAACATTGAATCGATATAAAAGAATACTAAATCTATGTAAGAAAATATTGATTTTTTGCTTCCAGTTTTTTTTAAAATTAGTGTAGGATGAAGATGGTAATATAACATACCAAATGGTGGTATACATGCTCCATTGTAACAAAATTAAATTCAAAAAATCAATATTATGGGTATATAATTTACCAAATACAAAACATTGCAATTCCAATTATTAAACAAAACAAAAGAATAATAACAAAAAGATTCCAATTCACCGCGATCTTTGCCAAATTCTTTTTTTTTTTTTTTGTAACAGGAACGACACAAAACAAATTGAAAATATTTAAATAAAGGATACAAACACTATCATGCTTAAACTCGTGATAGAAAACAAAAACAAATGTATTTTAATGAAAGTGTAAACAATTTGATGGAAGGATTAATAGTTCATAGGGAGAAATAAAAATAAAAATACAAATGTTTAAAATGATCGATGTATAAATTATATTGATGATGAAACACATTTATAATACTTTCTAATGATCGAACAATCATGAATTGGGTGAGTTAATGATTTGCTATTTAGATCTATAATAATGCAACAGTAAATTGGTCGATCAAGTTATGTCTAGTGTGTGAAGAGGTTATTTGACAAAATAATAGAATAGTGCACTCTTGGACCGTTATTTAATTACTTTGTCAAATAATCTCCCATCGGTCGGTCTCACTTGTTGCTTTGGCACAAATAAATTTAGAAGAAAAAAAATCAAAGAAAAACATTATAATGAATGATGCATGGCGCCTAAAAAACTTTTGGAGAACTAATCATCAACCAAACATGAAAATTATAAGGATTTAGAATTTGGTTAGAACTCCATTTTGATATTTTCGACTCACCCTCAGTGTTCTCTGAATAAATCACACATTTTATTTTTATTTTTTTATGTAAAAACAAAAGAAATTCATTTTTTGAATGGTTGTAAATTTTTGAAAAATGGCAATTTTTCAAAAAATTTTAGTTTTCATTAAAATAATTGCATTTCTAAGATTTTAAACTTACCGCCATAATTTCCTCTAGGATGATCACGATCGCATTCAGTCTCAGAAATTTCATTACTCTCTTTGGAATCATTGAATGATGAATTACTGTTGTCATGATTACGTGGTGGAGGTGGTGGAGGTTCGGGCGATCCATTTGGTAGATTACGTGTTGATCCTGAAACACAGGTCAAACCTTTGTTTATTAATGCCGATGTGTTATGCGGCATATGAACGATTGCAAAAATTTAATGATTAATTTTGCCATACCAAACTTACCGACACTGCGACGACCTACTGAGCCTCGAGATCCGTAATGGTCATAAGGAGCTCCATAGGGGGCACCATATTGTGATCCGTATTGATCTTCTTCTGGGGCACAATTGGCTGGGTCATCGTATTCAGGTCCTCCTGGGCCACAGTATAATGATCCACCTTGTGAGTTAACACGAGTGTAGCGTCTCTATAAAATGTACAAAATAAATCTCCGACATGATAAATTTTAAATGGGAAACAAAACATTACATATTGATCTTCTTCAGCACAATTTGCTGGATCATCGTATTCAGGTGCTGGTGTATAAATAGAACTTTGTCCACCTTGACTATTTTTGCGTGCATAACGATTTTGGCGTGGCATCGATTGTGAACCAGTTCTAGAATGCACATGACCAGGATGTGGCATACTACCGGGTCCCATTGTTCCTGTATGACCGTTTTGATGTGGAAAGGTTTGGAAATTCATCGCTTTGGTAGGATCCATTTCTTCACGGAAACCAAGCAAGTGGAATGTTGCATATGGGCAAATTTCGTCTTCCATACCTTGACACGAATTTAATCAAAAAAAAAATGAATTAGAATTATGAATAGGTCCTTTACCAACCTAGTTAGATATTGATGAACAATTCAAGTTGCCAATAATATTTGACAACTAAGCATTAAACGGAATAATAACGCATTTTAAAGGGTTAAAATCCAAGAAGACCTTTATTTTCTACGGTGAATAAGATCTTCTTAGGCTAATTTTACAGACCATTGTTAATGGACTAAAATAAAAAAGTTCTCTACAAACATCAATTTTAATGTTTTTCGAAGCAATATTACCAATTTCTTCCTTTTTAACAAACAAAAATGGTGACAAATTTGTACCTTTGGGCATTTTTTTACCAGTTATAGATAACTCGATGTAAAATAACGTTTATTAAAATGATTATTTGCATCAATATCCAAACTAATTAGACATTCAATTAATTAAAAAAAAAAAAATTTAGTGGCATAAAAATTGCTGTAACAGTAGTAAAGTTGTATCCTAAATTATCTAACAATTAAACGTGTATTATAAAATATTACCTGATATCCAAGCTAAACTAATTTTTATTTAATTTTTTATTTAAAAAATATATTTAAGGACAATAATATTAAGGATCCAAATTAAACTACTTTTTAACTAAATTACAGCAGAAGTGAAAAGAAAATAGTGAAAGATTTATCTAAACCTAAAAGAAATTTTAAATTATGTCCCAGAATTAAGAATTAGTTGAAGCGTTAGATAAATCTCCCACAACAATTACTGAACATTTAATATAATAAAAAATGAAAGAAATTTGAAAAGGATTACTGAGGGACATTCAAAATACTTACCGCGCGGTCTCTAGTTTATTTATATACAATGGGAGCACCTAAAATGTCGACTTACGAATAAAATACATACCTGATACACAATGTTGATGATAACATTCATCTGATCCTGGATGACGGCGTGGTATTGGTGGTGGTTTTAATTCTTCGTATAATGGACGTCTAGGATCCCAAGTCGAATGGTTTGATCTCATACTACGAGCTATTTTTTTTATGGATTATTACGAGATCGATTTTTGGTGGCAAAATGTTTAAGATTCATGAACAACAACAAAATATTTATATGGAAACATAAAATAAATAAATAAAAAATAGGATAAACATAAAATCTATACTAACAGTCATTTGAATTAAAATTACAAATTACGGAGTGTTATGCTATATTCTGACTAGGGGTTAGTAATCTCGATTAACTAGCAAATCTAATCGCTTAAAATGTTGCGTTGTTATAGCGAATTATTTTTTATTCGAGATGTCAGTAATTTCAATTATTCTTTAGTTTATCATTTGGTTAGCATTAAGGAGACTAATTTAATATTTAATAATAAAACATTTGAAATAAACGGATGTTCCATGAATTATTTTATGCGAAATACCCTAATAAGGAATAAGGTTTTGAGCAATTTTCGGTGAAATGACATGGTGAACGACAAATGTTGAACGCAAGACGCAACATTCACCATTTTACACAGCATTATAGCATTATAATTTTAATTCAAACAGTTTATTATAAAAATTAAAATAGAAACAAAGCAGAAACAAAATTGGATCTAATAAATTATTGAAAGATAGATGCATTATTCATCATTCTTAGAACCAAATTTTTTTTGCTTACTTATTACGGTACCTCGCTTGATACGATCACATGTGTTATAATTTGATCCAGGTACAGGTGGTAATTTACGATTTGGTGGTGCAATATATCCTAGTTCATCCCGTAAATCTGGCCGGCGTTTGTCCATTGTGGCTCCAGGTCCCATTGACTGATTGTAAACTACATCGTCTAGAATTAATGATATATACGATCCTCAATTTACAAGTGTTAAAAGATGCTTTTGTCATCATTATCAAGACTTTAATAATTTTTTTTTTATACTTTAATTGAAGCAAACCATTTTGAGATTATAATTTTTTGTTAAAAAAACGTGAAAATTTTTGAAACTTTTATGTGCGCTAAACGAAAAAAAAAATTAATTAATGGCATCAAAATTAATTAAACACAAAACTTAAATGTAAAGCGAGCAACAAGCGGTTTAACCGTTAACTTCTTTTTTTTGCGGTTTGATAATATAAATTATTTGTGGTGTGCAGATGAGGAAAGCATCTTTAAAAATGCAACATAAAAAATATTTTTATAGTGCAATTGAATTTAGTAAAAAATAATATTACTTTATAATAAAAAATGTAAAGTAATATTTGGAATTTTGTTGATTTTATGTTCTTAAAATCAGATGGATTATTTTAAAAGTATTTTCAAAATGATCGCGATGGAATTGCAGATAAAATCAACAAAATTTTTGTGTAACATTTATATATAAATAATCACAAAATAGTTTAAAATATATTATTTATGTTAAAAAAAATTATTATTATGTCCCGTATCCCAACATCATCACCATCGTCAATTCAAGATGTTTATCTCTTCCGAACATTTTAAACCTACAGTATACGTCCTTTGGTCCACCGCGTAAATCATCTCCACGTCTTCGTGTTACAGCAACGCATATGACTAGAATACCCACCGCAATTACAATAGCTGTTGCCATTAATGGGATCATAACATTTAAATCTAACCATTTTGGCATCCATGGTAATATATGGCTCATGCCGGGATTTAGTTGATCGAGTGGTGGTTGTATTGTACCTGACACAGAAAAAAAGAAACAATTCTTTCTTAAGATAAAATTAAATATAAAATACCTTTGTGATGATTTCCCTTGCTACGGAGTACGCATATCACAATAATTGCAATAATGATAACTAGTATTGCAGCTACAACAGGTACCACTAAATTCAAATTGGATAGAATGATGCGAATTGTATCCTCAGCAGTTAATTCAGGTAATTCGCGTGAGGGTGCAATTGTCCCTGAAACAACCAATTTCAATTTTTCGATTTTTTTGAATTTTAATTTTATAATTTTAAATTTCTACATTTTTAAAAAATTTAGATTTTTTGTAAATTTTTATAACAAATAAAGTAGAAATATAACAAAAACAATCATGAGAATGAAAATGTAACGGAAACAAATTAACAATAGTAACAAAAATGAAAAAAGAAAATTTGAATAAATTAAAATATAAAAACGGTAAAAAAATTCGAATATTTTTGAAAAATTATTTATAGAATTTTGTGTGAAATATTTTTTTTTGATTTTGTATTTTTTTTTAAAATTTGCAGGCATCACGATAGTTGTATGTTATACGAATATATAGAAAAATATATTTTGTGATATTACATTTGTTAGTACAATAATAACAATATAAATGCGCCCGTAAAATATAATCATTGAATTTATTTTGAGCCAAAATGCTTAAAAAACTATCGATTTTAGACAGATAAATTCAGAGTTACTTTATTTTACACTATCATGACATTTGTTTCTCTATCACGATAAAATATGAAAACCTAACAAATTCCTATTTAACAAAATACTCTTTATTTGGGTCGGTTGTTTCAGGGAAAATAATTTTTTAACTAATTTTTTATTTTTTATTTTAAATTAAAATTTTATAAAGCAAAAGCGCACTCTTGTGTGTTAAAAAAATCTGAAGGAATATTTTTGTAAGTGTACTTTACTAATAATTAAAATTTACTAACATATTGTGGTCTAATATAAAGGATGGAACATTTGGGGCTTATTTTATTAGCCAACATAAACAAAAAAAAAAATACTGGAGACTAATTTATGTGGTGTATATACAATAAGCTTTCTTGGAATTATATAAATAGAGAAGAAAGTGGCATATATAATGTGTAAAATCCTAATGTGTGTTTTATATATAATTTTGTGACAAAAGTGTGTTTAAAACATTGATCTATGTGTGTGCTACAAAAACATAAATGTATGAATATATAAAATCATGAAACAAAACTTATAATTAAATGAGAATGAAAATGAAATATTTATCTACATATTTATATAGTAATATAATTACATATTTATATTATTATGTAATATATATTATATTATGAACCGAGATTAATTGTGACGAACAAAAGGAAATCAACACTATATTTTTTTGTATTATTAATAAAAATAAAATATATAGAAAATATACAAATTAATATTAATAACAAATAATATATATAAAAATAAAATAGATAAAAATTAAAATAATTATTTAAAGAAAAAAGTTAACTTTTTTCTTTATAAATGAAATTTAGCCAAGACAAAAAAAAGCGTTTTATATATTAGAATAATGTAACACCTCCTGTGACGGTTAATGTTGCAAAATCATATTCGGCAACAGTAAATCCAGCTGTATTATGTGCAGTCACTCGTAAATTATACCAAGTTGCTGGTTCCAGATCTAATATTACAAAATTTTCAGTTTTTACTTTATTCGGTATCGGTATTTGATTCCACTCGATTTGATCCCTTAAAACACAACCAAATAAATGTTCTATTATTTACAACATCAAACAATTAACTAAAACAATTTTTTCCTAAATAATATCAAGTTTAAAATCTAAATTTTATAAATGTTACAATTTATAAACTCCTCAAATAATTAAACATTGAAAATGTTGAACAATTTAACACAAATACAAAAAACTTACTTGCGCTTATTTTCAACAACAAAATTTGACATTGGACAACCACCATCTTTCTTCCATGCTTCCAAACGTAATGTAACTGAATGTGAAGATACTTCAATAAAACGTGCTTTTTCTGGTACTACTGGTTTTGATCCTTTTGTACGTGTATTTAAAATGTCTGAAGGTTCACCGGCTCCAATACTAAAAAAATAAAAAATAACTGCTAGTTTAAACCACCTATATTAAGATATACCGATATTACTTATTATAAGCAGTCGAGTATACTTGATAACGAGAACCGCAATATAAATTCTCAATTGAATGTTTTTGTTCATCAACAGCAACATCCACAGTTTCCCATTCGCCAAATTCTGGTTTATAATGTAATGTATATCCATGTAGTGGGGCAACATCACCATCATGTGGTTTCAATTTTAATGTTAATGAATCGATTGTGGTTCCCGCTAGTGTAAGGGCTGGTGATTGTGGCGGTGCATTTACAATTAGTTTGTGTGTGATAGTATCTTTGGCAATCGAATTCTCTGCATTACACGTATATTCACCGGCATCTTGTCGTGTTACATCCTTAATAAATAATGTACCATCTGGTGATTGCATAATACGCTCATTGGGAGCAAATTCTTTTCCTTTAATGCGCCAGATAACATCTGGAGTTGGTGAACCAACCGCGATACATGGTAATTTAGCGTCACTCTTGAAATTAATCGAAAATGTTTCATCAAAACTGGCAATTCGAGCTGGAACTTTATCGTTTGTCATTGCAATTACACTTTTCGATGCGGAGCCTTCTCCGATGACCGTGCTTGCCGTAACCCAGAATTCAAAAGCCTTATTTTTTTCTAGTCCTGATGCTTCATAGCGCATTTGATTCGATATAACTCGATGGCTTGTTGGTGCCGCTTCGCTGCCTTCTGATTTATAGTAAACGGTATATTGTAAAATAATTCCGTTCGGTTGTGCTGGTTGTCGCCAAGATACTAAGATTGCATCGCTCGACATAACCAAAGCTTTAACATCGGTAGGCGCTTCAGGTGCGTCTTGCTCCGTTTGACAGTGAATTGGTTGTGATCGGACACCGTCTCCGCCTGAGGTTGTCGCCAAAACTTGCATCGTGTAGTTGGTGTATTTTTTAAGGCCATGGAGTACTGTATCACTTGAGGCTGTTTTCTTGTAATCTTTATTCTTATCGTCATACCATAATTCACTTGGAGCATATACAACCTTGTATCCCTTGATTACACCGTTGGCCGATTCTAATGGTGGACTAACCCAAGATACGCGAATGGTTTGTGATGTTAATGTTGTGCAGCTGGTATCGCTTGGTGGTTGATCTGGAGTACCTTCAGCTGTGTATTGTTTTTCTTCATCGCTCATTGGACCAGGACCAACTTTATTAAACATTTGTATAACAACAGAGTATTGTGTATATGTTTTGAGATCAGTTAACTCAAGTGAGTGTTCTTTGCCCTCTTCGGCCGAAAATGGAACTTTGACAATGGCAAATGATGAGTTGGTATCTGTTTGTTTGTAACCTACATTGTAGTCAATAATTTCTCCATTCCAATCCTTACGTGGTGGTGGTTTCCATGTTACTCGTAATGCAGTTTGACTTATTGGTTCGACTTTGATTGCTTGTGGTTTACCGGATGGTGCTTCTTCTGCCGTGATTATTGTGACAAGTTCGGACGATTCAGATACCCCAATATCATTTTCAGCAATAATTCTAATGTTATAGGGTGTGGCTGGGCTCAATTTTTGGACTTGTGCTTCATTGGTGTCGCCTGGGACGATAACCCTAAAAATAGAAAAGTTAGTAAAGCGAAACAAAACTTAAAACAAAAAATATAAGTACCGATCCACGTCTTGTTCCCATGTTCCACGTGACCATTTGAATTCAATAATATATCGTTTAATTGGTGAGTTACCGTCATAAGGCTTGGCCCAGCTTAATTGTACACTGCGTCCTGATTTATCAATAACTTTAAGAGCAAATGGCATTTCTGGAACTTCCTGGATAATCATATTAATGCTCGAGTCATCACTTCCAAAAGCATTTGTAGCGACACATGTGAATAGCGAGGTATCGGTTCGTTCAGTACGTTTAATCGATAGGCTAGACATAACACCAGTTGACAAAATTTCTTCCCGAATTGTATAGCGATTGTCGGTTTTTGTGTCCAAACGCATATTATTCATGTTCCATAAGATACCAATTGGTTTTTCACCTTTTGCTTCACATTGTAAAATCGCTGGTTCATTTCGACGAGCTGTTTGATTACGTAATTTTTCGGTAAATTCTGGGGGCGCCTGAACACTAACCATAATTAGAGCACTGAGACCGGCACCAATACCATTTGTTGCTTCGCACAAGTAATGACCTTGATTATTTTTTTGTATATTATCGATATAGAGTGTACCCTCTTCTACACGAATATTTGTATCAGATTTTAAGTCTTTGTATTCGCCAACGGCATCGCCTAAATAATATTATAAAAAAATCGAATTTGTAAGGTTCTAACACTTTTTTTTAAATTAAACACTTACCAACAGATTTTTTCCATGTTACTTGCGGTTTTGGGAAACCATCGGCTTTACATTCAACTTTAGCATTTGAACCTTGAGCAAAAGCTTTATCGGTCGGCTCAAGTATCCATCTTGGTGGTACTAAAATGTTCGTATAAAATCTGTTAGAAATGATCTTACAAAATTAAATTTTAAATGTCTACTACAAAACTTTTTTATGTGGACGGACATTTTGTTAGTAAACCTGACAACGGACTGAAATGGATGCAGGGATGAAAATTGCCCGTTTTAATGCATCGTAAACAATATAAATTATTTCTATTTAACTGTTTCATTCCTGCATTCATTTATCTAAATTGAATCTACAAAATAATAATGAAAATTATATTAAAAACAATGAATTTAAAAAATGGGATTAACTTAAAAAGGTGAACATAAATTAAAATGAAAATCAAATTCTAAAATACTTGCATGATGATATTGTGTGATGATATTTGCTGTATTCTTTAGTATTTAGTATTTTTTGTCGAAATAGTTAAATTATGGTGGCAAGACAAGACTCAGGCAAAAAAATGATCAACATACTACTACTACTTAATGAGAGATATCAAGGCACAATATCATGAACAAAACTACTAAAACACAAACAACTTAAAATGAAAAAAAAAAAATCTACAAAAATAGGATTTGGAGATAAAGAAACAAGGAATTTATACAGAAACGCTGGGATTCTCAATTTTCCGCTAATAATTTGTATCTATAATGCAAATGTTCTGTAATAGGTAGGATTATATTGGATGGAAAGATATGATTTAAAATGGTGGAATCGAACCATTTGCATTACATTATCACCTCATTCGAAATAAACTAAAGTCAACCAAATTGGTAAAAAAAATCAAATATAAGGCGCGATTCTGGGAGTTCTGGAAAACTTTGCAACTAAAAATCATTTTTTCATTTGGCAGCAAAATAATTTGCACTTAACAACACAAAAATTGTATACCCTTAATAGCAAGAATAGCAGATTCACTAGAATTTCCAGCTAAATTTGATGCTGTGCATGTATATTTTCCGACATGACGTGACGTAACACTTTGTATAATCATTAAACTAATATGTAGTATGAAAATTAAATTTATAGCAATAATCACAAAATAATAGTTGTAAAAAAAATAAAATGGCATGAGAAGAACCAAAATATAACGTCATTTTAAATAAACTAAAAACTGCTGCGATATTACCTAGTTTGGCGTCCAACATTAAGCGTTGTTGCCAGTGAATTTGTGAGCGCATGTTTATTTAGGAACCAATAAAATTTTACTGGTAAATCCCCTTTAGCAACAATACACGATAACTGATTATAATCACCCTCGTTACTTGCATCCATTGAAAAGGATAGAGGAAGAATAACTGGGAGTTCTAGAAATGAACAAAAGGTTTAGAATCAAACATAAAAGTGTTAATACTAAAATAAATCAACAAAACGCGAGGCAAGCAGTAAGAAATTCCATACCCTTTACTTTCAAAACGGAAGAATAACTTACAATCCCAGCTGAGTTCTCGATTACACATGTATAGTTTCCTGAATCGTTCAGATTTAAATTTTTTAAAGAGATTGTTGAGGAAAAATCATCGAGCTTTTGGTACAAATTTTTATTTAATCGTCGTCCATCTTTCAACCAATAAATGTTTAGCGGTAAATCGCCGGAAACGGCTGAACACATGATTCGCGTTGAACTCCCTCCATTATGGCCGTTATGATTAAACGAGAATGGTTCAATTTGCGGACATTCTTTGAATGCGGACATAAAAATATAAAAATAGAAACATTTTAACATAAACATCCATAGCGCTCGAGTAATCAGTTGAATCGGCCAAATTTGTTGCGGTGCACGTGTCATTCGCAGCGTGCCTAGCTTCAACCGGATCAATTGAAAGCACACAATTTCGCTGACTGGTTGATGCTGTATTTGTATTTAGATCCATTCATACACTCTAGCCATTCAAAATTCACGTAATTTCTAATCAACATCGGAAACAAAACACGAAAGGCTAACAATATTTTCCGTTTGAACGGGCCCTTTCCCAAATGAAAACGGAACAATACGGGGAGGAACTGGAGACATAATAAATATACAAAAAAAAAATTACTAATAAATCCTACCAATCACAATCAGTTGAGTCATAAAGTCTGTTACACCAGCTGCATTTCGGGCTTGACACGTATAATTTCCGGCGTGTGTCCCTTTCACATTATCAATATTTAGTGCACTTGCACGTTTTCCAACTTTGGACAAGATAATTCCTCGTTCATCACTAATCACGTTCTCATTAAACAACCATTCGATGAGTACGGGCAAATCACCCGAGGTGACGGAGCATTGAATACTAGCGGAATCGCCGGAATTAGAAGGCTCATCACCAAAATTAAATGGAAGAATTTTTGGAGGAACTAAATGTTCGAGAAAAAATTAAAAAAAAACTTTTTTGATTAATTCTATTAGTTCTTTAAACAGGTTCGTTTAGTATCATCCCCCAACGGTGTAATGGAACAATTCGGGGTGGAACTACATAAAATAATAAATAAAATCAAAATAAAATGTCTACCGTTAACAACTAGTTGTGCTGAATACTCTGCCGTTCCAGCATTATTTGATGCCTGACATGAATAATTCCCGGTATGATGCCCCGCTACCGATTCAATTACGATCGTTTTAATTCGTTTACCGAGTGCCGACATTGTAATGTCGTGATATCCATTTAGCGTCGAATTATTTAACTTCCATGTGATTTCCATGGGGAAATCACCTTCTAAAATGCGACACTGAACAGAAGCGGGTTCACCTCCATTAAGCGGTTCCTCACCAAAGTCGAAAGGAGCAATTTTAGGAAGAACTTAAAAACGAAAGAAAATCAAAATAAATTGTATAAGTTGAGAAAAAACCATTAACTCGTAGTTCGGTAATATATTCGACTAGGGCGGCATCATTCGATGCCACACACTTATAAACACCTCGATGACAATCGCTTATTTGTTCGATACTTAACGAGCTGAGGCGTGCAGACATCGAATCAAATTTTAACCCATTCAGGCCAGATATTATTTCGCGATCATTTAAATACCAATTAATAGTAAGCGGCAAGTCACCTTTCGTGATCATGCAGTTCATTGCGGTACCCTAGCCAATATTCGAAGGATCTTCGCCGAAATAAAAGGGCATAATGATGGGAGGGACGGAAAAGTTCGTTCGGCTTGCTACATTTTTAGCTACACATGTATAATTGCCGGCATTTTTGGCATCAACATTTTCGATATTCAGTAATTTATTTTTCCAACCAATATACTATTTCGACCATTAAAATACCATTCAATTTGGATAGGAAGATCGCCAGATGAAACTGAACATTGAACACTAGCCGATTCACCAAAATTAAATGGAAGGATTGTGGGACTTACTGTAGATGGAGAAATTTAAAAATTAATTAGTTAATTCAATGAATAGTTACGATCAATTCAGCTAAAAGTTTAGCTATCCCAATTGTAACACAATAAATTATTGCGGCTTCACCTTTGGGAGCAGGGGCAATTTTAGAGGTCGTTACAGAATAATAAAAATATGAAATACAAATAATATTCAAATTACCAATAAGAAACAACTCTGATTTGTAATATACAGAGCCAGCATTGTTCTTAGCTTTACACGTACAATGTCCATCGTGTTTCCATTATACACTTTCAATGTCAAGAAAACTTTTTCGATCTTCTTGCGTCGCCGACACTGCCCGCAAATTATTTGCATCATTATCATTTTAAGTGGTAGATCACCAGCCGAGATGGAACATGTGACGTTTGGCGACTCTCCAAAATTGAAAGGTGAGATTTTTGGAGGAACTGGAAATTGGGAGAGAAGCAAAACGCAAACTATGAAACTGCGCTAGGTAAATAATTAGTTTTGGTTAAACAAAATACCAATGACGCCCAGCTCCATAGTAAGAGAATTTTCTTTCCTTTCTGAAATGACGATATGCCTAAGAAATTATTAACTTCATGATCTTTGAAATACCAATAAATTTTTATTATTGTAGTAAACCCTTATGAAACGGAACACGAAATACTAGCTGAGTCGCCCTCATTAAAGGGTTCATCACCAAAGCCAAACGGTAAAATTTTTGAAGGAATTAAGAAAAAAATATCAAAGATATATTATTGAGGAATTGGTTTTGGCTATAACTAATCAATTCAGCTTATAATTTACAGACCCTGTTCTATTTCGAACTATACACGAATAATCCCCGACGTTAAACTTTTTCGATATCCAAATCATTCCACACTGAGCCGCAGTAATGCCAAAAATTAAATTATTTTCAATGGTAAATCTCCCGAATAAACCGAACACTAAACTAGCCGAATTACCCGAATTAAAAGGTTCGTCACCAAAACTAAACTGTTGAATTTTGGGCGGTACTGAAAACAAACAAATTAGAAACTTTACAGCAGTTATCATAATACCGTATCATCTGAGTATTCAAAACTCTTTAGTAAGTTGTTTATAAACTATCAATTACCAATAACAATGAGTTCTGATGTATAATTAACCAGACCAGCTTTATTTCGGGCTTCACAGGTAAAATTTCCGGCGTGCTTCCATTTAAGGGAATCAATTTCCAATAAACTCGATTTCTTTCCTTTTTGTGTTGAAATTCCATTAATATCATCAACATTCACACTATTAAGATACCAATGAATATTTATCGGTAAATCACCGGAGGTAACTGAACAACTAACGCTGGTCGAGTCACCAGAATTTAGTGGCTCATCACCAAAATTAAAAGGAGATATTTTTGGAGGTACTGAAATTTAGAGATAAATAATGTTCTAGTAATAAATAATCATAGGCAAAATTATAATTAAAGCGCCACTTGTATTTGGTATGTACCACGAACGATCAGTTCTGTTGTATAATTAATTGAGCCCGCCATATTTTTTGCTTCACATGTGTAATTTCCAGCATGCTTCCATTCCACACTTTCTATATCTAAATCACTTTTTCGGCCACGCTGTGCTGCAGACACCCCAAGGAAATTATTTACATCCTTGTCTTTAAAGTACCAAGTTATTTTCATTGGTACATCACCGGATGATACAGAACATTTAACACTAGCTGAATCACCCCAATTAAACGGTTCATCACCAAAACTAAAATGGGAAATTTTTGGCGGGACTGTAATGAAGAATTTAAAAATTTAGCGACTATCAGCGACTTTTGACGGATTCAGTTTGGGGTAAACAAAAAAAATTATAAATAAAATATCCAAGTATATTTTGTACCAATCACAATCAATGCAGCTGTATAATTTACCGATCCAGCATTATTTTTTGCTTCACATGTATAATTTCCGGCGTGTTTCCATTCCACATTGTCAATGTCGAGTACATTTTTTCGTCCACGTTGCGTAGCCGATACACCCAAAAAATTATTTACTTCGTTTCCCTTAAAATACCACGTTATTTTTAAAGGTACATCACCCGACGAAACTGAACATTGTACACTGGCCGAATCACCAGAATTAAATGGGTCGTCGCCAAAGTTAAACTGTAAAATTTTAGGTAGGACTGGAATAAAGATAAGGAGGAAGGAAAATCAGTAAACATTTTTTTTTAAAATTATTTAATAAATGTTCGACAATGCAGACTATGTACCAATCACAATTAGTTCAGCAGTATAATTCACCAAACCAGCCTTATTCCGGGCTTGGCATGTGTAATTTCCGGCATGTCTCCATTCCACGCTATCAATATTTAGCACACTCAATTTTTTACTATTCTGCATCGCTGAAACACCTTGAACTCTATTCGCCACATGCATTTTAAAATACCAAGTAATTTCGATAGGTAAATCACCAACCAGAATCGAACACGCAACATTGGTCGATTCACCAGAATTAAGCGGTTCTTCGCCAAATGTAAATGGTGCAATTTTAGGTGGAACTAAAACAAATACAGCAAATAATATCGCATTAACTAAAAAATGTATGTAAATTTAGTTCAGCTGTATAATTTACAACACCAGCCGTGTTTCCTGCTTCACATGTATAATTCCCGGCATGGTTCCATTCAACATTATCTATATTCAGCACACTCAATTTTCTCCTATTTTGCACAGATTTTACGCCACGAATCATAATAGTTTCCTTTATCTCAAAATACCATTTAATTTCGATTCATCGGAGAATATGGAAAAAGCAACATTTGCTAAATCGCCCTAATTTAACGGTTCTTCTCCAAAATAGAATGGAGTAATTTTAGGTGGTACTAGAAGTATACCGCAAATATCATCGTATTAAACCAAAATGAAATAAAAATATCGATAACTTTTAATTCAGCTATGTAATTAACCTTTCCGGCTTGATTTATAGCGTCGCAGGTATAATTTCCGGCATGTCTCCACTGAATATTCTCTATTTCGATAACATTAGCCTTTTTACCAAATTTCGATGACACAATACCAGTTAAGAATATAACATTTTGCCCATTTAAATACCATTTTATAATGACAGGTAAACCATCCGCAGTTAAAGAACATGATGCAGTCGTGGATTCGCCAGGATTAAATGTTTCTTCGCCGAAATTAAAAGGTGATAGTTTTGGAGGAACTAAATAAATAAAATACATATAAAAAATAAATCATTTTATGTACCGATCACCGCCAGTTCTGTTGTAAAGTTGACACTCCCAGCGTGATTAGTGGCCTGACAGGTAAAATTCCCAGCATGGCGCCATTTGACATTTTCGATGTCGAGTACCTTCGCTTTTTTACCAATCAACGATGTTGAAATGTCCAAAATGTAATCCACATCGTGGTTATTTAAAAACCATTTGATTTTAATCGGTAAATCACCAGCGGTTATTGAACATGTTGCTGTAGTTGAATCGCCCGGATTAAGAGGATCTTCCCCAAAATTGAATGGCGATAATTTAGGTGGGACTAAATTAAGAATGGGATATTAAATCAGGGTATAAAATTGCTTTACTACACAAAACCTAAAATTACGTTTAATTTGTAAAACGAGTACCAATAACATTTAATTCAGTGGTGTACTCAAAAACGCCTGCTTTATTTTCCACCATACATGTATAATTCCCTGCATGTACACCCGCATCATTATCGATATTCAAAAGGCTTATTTGCTTTCCAATTTTCGATGTGGTAAATCACCCGATGCGACTATACATTGAACATTCGTTAGATCACCAAATTTTGCAGGAGCATCACCAAAATCAAATGGAAGGATGTATGGAGGAACTAAAGTTCATTGGGAGAAAACAATAAACAGAAATGAAATGAATAACAAAATCTAGTTCCACTAACTTTTATTTGCTTTGCCTTCTTCTTTATGCCTCTACGTTTTCGATATAAATTACATTGGCTTTCTTGCCAAAATGTCATGTCAAAAGTCCCAAAGCATCATTATCTTTAATTAATCGCCTATTAAGGAGCCATAACATTTCAAGCGGTAGGACCTCTGACATGGCTATAGATTGTACACTAGCCACATTGCCAAATTTTGCCGGATGCTCGCCAAATTGGAGTGGAAGGATTGTGAGCGGAGATTAAATTATTGGGTTTTAATTTGAATAAAATTCAGTTGGATATTCTAACCGTAGCAAATATCATCACACAAAAGTTCATAAAATTCAATTTTAAGTTTGTACCAATTACTAATAGCTCAGTTGTATAATTTACGGTGCCCGCTTTATTTGCAGTTTCACATGTATAGTTGCCTACATGTTGCCACAGCACATTGTCTATGTTAAGCACATGCGTTTTCTTCCCAACAAGTATTGACTTGATCCCTGAGTATTTGTTGATAGGTTTGGAATTGAAATACCATGTAAATTTTATCGGCGAATCACCGGAAGTTACACTGCATTGTGTACTAGCGGAATCACCTGAATTTAATGGGTCTTCGCCAAAGTTAAAAGGAACAATTTTCGGAAGAACTGAAAATATTTCCATAAATTCACTAAATATTATTAAGTAGAAATATTCAAAAAGGCCGCGATTACGAATTAAAAAACAAATAAATGCCAACAAATATTATCACACAAATCGTAAAGTTTTCATTTAAGTACCAATAACTACAAGCCCAGTAGTATAATTTACTCTCCCGGCTCTGTTTTCTGCTTCGCATGTGTAATTTCCAACATGCTGCCACAGTACATTATCTATACTAAGCGCATGTGTTTTCTTTCCCAATGTTATAGCTTTGATTCCTGAATATCTATCGATGGGTTTATTATTAAAATACCACGTAAATTTGATTGGCAGGTCGCCGGAAGTTATTACACATGATATGCTAGTAGAATCACCCGAATTTAAAGCATCATCACCAAAATTGAAAGGGATTATTTTAGGAGGAACTGAAAATGTAATTTAAATATATAAATCACTAAAGCTAAAGGCACGTGTTCAATAAGCCTGACAATTACCACCACGAAACGGTAAGATCTTTAATTTAGCAGAATTTAATGATTTTGATACTAACTGGAAATTAAACGATTAGGGCAACCCGTACAGCAAATAGTATCACACAATACATTTTTTTAATTAAAAAATACCAATGACCAAGAGCTCGGATGTATAATTTACAGAGCCGGCCGTATTCTCTGCTTCACATGTATAATTGCCAACATGTTGCCATAGTATATTATCGATATTTAGAACATGTGTTTTCTTGCCCACAAGTATTGATTTAACGCCGGAATATTTATCTATAGGTTTGCCATTAATAAGCCACGAAAATTTTATTGGTAAGTCACCTAATGCCACAACACACGATATACTAGTCGATTCTCCCGAATTTAATGGTTCACCGCCAAAATCAAATGGAACAATTCGTGGAGCAACTGGAAATATAACAGAAGCTTAATAAGAATTTTACACTTTATAGGATGGAAAATTCAGCAAATATCATCATCGCAAAATCTTAAAATGAAATAAAAAATACCAATAACCAGGAGCTCGGTTGTAAAGTTTACAGTGCCAGCCTTGTTCTTAGCTTCACACGTGTAATTGTCCACATGTTGCTACAGCACATTGTCGATACTAAGCGCATAAGCTTTTTTGCCCAGCTGTATTGATTTGATACCTGAATATTTATCAATGGGCTTCCCATTAAGGTGACATGTAAATTTGATCGATAAATCTCCGGATGCTACAACGCACGGTAACTGGCCGATTCACCAGAATTTAATGGACCTTCACCAAAATCAAATGGACAATTCGTGGAGGAACTGGAAATTAAATGCGATTTTTAAAGTTCACTAAAGTAGGAGCAAATATTACCACACAATTCGTAAATTTTTTTTTGTAAAATGTACCAATAACCACCAATTCAGTTGTATAGTTTACAGTGCCCGCACGATTTTTTGCTTCACACGTGTAATTGCCCACGTGCTGCCACAGTACATTGTCGATATTAAGTACATTAGTTTTTTTGCCGAAGAACGACGATTTAATGCCCGAAAGTTTATTAATCGGTTTACCGTTAACGTACCACATAAAATCGATCGGTAAATCACCAGACGTTATTACACACGATATGCTGGTTGATTCGCCCGAGTGTAAAAAGTCATCGCCAAAATTAAATGGGACAATTTTTGGAGGGACTAGAATTAAAATAAACAAGAGCAGTTGATCATTTTGAATTGAAATTCTAATATCATCACACAATATTAACACATTTCGTTAAATGTACCAATAATAAGTAATTCCGCCGTAAAATTCACCGAGCCAGCTAAATTTCGTGCTTCGCAAGTATAATTTCCAATATGCTTCCAAGCGACTCGATCAATATTTAATACATTAATTTTTTTACCCACCGCCGCTGAATTAATCCCAGTGAAACGATTTATCTTGTCGCCATTAAAATACCATTCGAATATTATAGGTAAGTCGCCAGAACTCACTGCACAAGTTGTACTAGCAGAATCGCCAGAATTAAGTGTATCATCACCAAAATTGAATGGAACTAGTTTGGGTCGAACTAAATAGAATAAATCAAAATAATATCTTATTATATGAACAGTAGGTACCAATAATCAAGAGTTGGGATATAAAATTCATAGCACCAGCTTTGTTTCTTGCCTCGCAAGTATAATCTCCGACATATTGCCATTGGATATTCTCGATGTTTAGCACGTTATTTTTTTGCCGATATGAGATGACGTAATTCCCGAAATTCGATCAAGAGATGGGAGACCACATAAAAATTTAATTGGTAAGTCACCAGACATTACAGAGCACGTCGCACTTGTCGAATCGCCCGAATTAAAAAATTAAAAGGGAGTAGTTTTGGAGGAACTGGGGGGAAAATGTAACAATTTGTTTGTTTTTAGTTTGTCGTACAGCATAATTCATCACACAATATAATTATAGGCGCCAAATATAATTAAATACCAATAACCATTAACTCTGTTGTGTAATTAGTAGAGCCTGCTCGATTTCTTGCTTCACACGTATAATTTCCAATATGCTCCCACTGGATTTTTTCAATATTTAGCACATTAGTTTTTTTTCCGATTTGAGATGATTGAACTCCGGAAAACCGATCAAGAGGTTTTCCATTAAAATACCAATTAAATTTTATCGGCAAATCGCCCGAAATTACAGTACAAGTCGTGCTTGCTGAGTCACCAGAATTAAACGATTCAGCGCCAAAGTCAAACACTGTTAATTTTGGAGGAACTAAAAATAAATTTTAACAACAATTGATACAGCACAATATCAAAATACACAATATCATTTCCTCGCGGCTACAATTTGTACCAATAATTAAAAGTTCTGCTGTATAATTCACTGTGCCTGCCTGATTTCTTGCTTCGCACGTATAATTGCCGATATGCTTCCTTTCAACATTATCTATATTTAATAAGCTCATTTTCTGGCCAATCGTGACTGGACTTGTACCAGACGACTCACTTATCTTCTCTCCATTAAAATACCACGTAAACGAAATTGGTAAGTCCCCTATACTCATTGCGCATGTAGTTGTTACAAAATCACCGGAGTTTATTGTCGCAGAACCAAAATCGAATTCAATTATTTTTGGTAGTACTAGAAAATATTAATAATCAACAAAATCGATTAAATTTACTTGTAAACTATATCATCACATAACATCATCACGTTGAAACAATTCCCAAGTACCATTAATAAGTAGCTCAGCTGTATAATTTACTGTCCCAGCTTGATTTCTTGCCTCGCAGGTGTAATTCCCGATATGCCTCCTGTCCACATTATCGATATTTAATAAGCTCATTTTACGGCCAACGGTCATAGGATTTATGCCAAAAGACCTACTCAACTTTTTACCGTTAAAATACAACGTAAATGTAATCGGCAAGTCACCCGAACTCATTACACAAGTAGTACTCGCAAAATCACCAGAATTCAGCATAGCAGATCCAAAATCAAATTCAACTAAATTCGGAAGAACTGGAAAAATAAATTAACGAAATCAACAGATTTTCAGCAAAGTATCATCACACAATTTCATCGACGCTTTTGAAAATTCTTAAATACCATTGATCAACAGCTCAGCTGTATAATTAACAGTTCCAGCCTGATTTCTTGCCTCACACGTATAATTTCCAATATGTCGCCGATCAATGTTATCAATATTTAATAAACTCATTTTCCTGCCAACGGTCATAGGATTTATGCCTGATGATCGACTGAGTTTCTGACTATTAAAATACCATGTGAACGTAATGGGCAAGTCACCCGAATTCATTACACACGTTGTACTAGCAAATTCGCCTGAATTTAAAGTCGTGTCACCAAAATTGAACGCAACTAGTTTTGGCAGAACTAGAAAATAGTAAATTTACAAACAATTCATAATATTGAATAATTTGATTACAGTAAATTATCATCAGATAATTTTTTTAAAGACATATTAGTATCAATTAATAAGTAGTTCAGTTGTATAATTTATAGTGCCCGCTTGATTTCATGCTTCACATGTACAGTTGCCAATATGGCGACTTTCAAACTTATCAATATTGAGAACGCTAAGTTTTAGGCGATTAACACTCGAACATTTTTTCAATTGCACACCATCAAAATACCAAGTAAATTTTATTGTTGCCTGAATTCATTGTGCACGTAACACTTGCAAATTCACCAGAATTTCTAGTTGTATCGCCAAAATCAAATGGGACTAATTTAGGTAAAACTATGGAATAAAAATTATATGTTTTAAGAACCGCAACTTCATCACACAATATCAAACCCAGCACAACATTATTAATCTATATACCAATAACAACTAACTCGGCTGTAAAATTTACGGCCCCTGCTCTATTACGTGCTTCACACGTATAGTTTCCAATATGCCCCCTTTGAACACTATCAATGTTAAGAACACTAATCTTTCTGCCAACGGCTGCAAAGTTTATTCCCGTATGGGATCGTCCAATCGGTTCTGCATTAAAATACCAAGTAAATGTAATTGGGAGATCTCCAGCGTTAAGAGCACACGTTGCACTGGCCGAATCACCCGAATTTAAATTATTGCCACCGAAATCGAATGGAACCAACTTTGGTATAACTGCAAATATCAACCACACAATATCCTATAGTTAGTAAAATCACAAACCAATCATAATAAGTTCTGTTGTATAGTTTACAGAACCCGCCTTGTTTGTAGCCTGGCACGTATAATTGCCTATATGTTTCCATCGAACGTTATCAATATTCAAAACATTCGTTTTCTTTCCAAATTGGGACGTAATAATTCCAGAATATTGATCTATAATCTCATCATTCAAATACCAAACAAACTTGATCGGTAAATCACCTGAGGTGACTGCACATGTGGTACTTGCGGAATCACCGGAATTTAAAGGATCTTCACCAAAATCAAATGGTGTTAATTTAGGAAGAACTAACAAATAACAAATAAAATTGAAAAAATAAAAAATTTATCACAAACCATTAACAATTAATTCAGCTGAATGTTCTACGGTGCCAGCAAAATTGCGGGCAATACAGGTATAAATGCCGACATGTCGTGCCGAAACCGAATCAATTAATAAATTATTAACACGTTGGCCACGTCGTTCAATAAGTATTTCATGATCACTTTCCGCTAGAGGTGATCCATTTAGGTTCCATTCAACATTCACAGGTAAATCACCGCCCGATATTGTACATTGGACTGAAACGGTTTCGCCATAATTCATGGATTCTTCTCCGAATGTGAATGGAGCAATTTTTGGAGGGACTGGGAAAATTAAGTGCTATCAATAGTTAATTGTCGAATAAGTAACTATATCTTTGCTTCTGCGTTAAAATATCTTAATCCGAACTTATCGGGATCCTCTAAGATTCATCGATAACCTAACAAGCGCCTAGTAAAATTATCAACTTTGCATTTTTGAACTCCATAAAGATTATTTTATTTACGTGGGATTTACAACTTAGGAAGGATTATAAAAATATTAAATAAAAATAAATCTTTTAACCGTTCACTATCAGTTCGGCTGAGTGCTCCACAAAGCCAGCAAAATTTCGTGCGACACACGTATAATTTCCAATATGCCTTGCTGATACTGAATCAATAGCTAGATGGTGTATTTTCTGCCCAATTTTGTGTATCACTATATTTAAGTTAGAACTGATCGGTGACCCATTTAACGTCCATTCAACGTTCACTGGGAGATCTCCTCCAGATATGGTGCATTGAACTGAAACAGTTTCGCCATAATTCATGGCTTCATCGCCGAATGTGAATGGTGCAATTTTTGGAGGAACTTCAGAAGTAAAAAATAAAACAAATTAAATTAGGCAAATATTTTAGGAATGTAATTGAGGATAGAATTTAAAAAAAACAAAAAAAAAATCAAATTTAAATTAAATTTCCAAACCGTTCACTATTAATTCGGCGGAATGTTCCACAGTGCCAGCAAAATTTTGTGCAACACACGTGTAATTTCCAGCATGCTTTGCAGACACCGAATCAATTCTTAAATTATGTATTTTCTGTCCAAGTTTTTGAGTAATGATATTCAGCTCAGAAATAATTGGTGATCCATTTAAGGTCCATTCAACATTAATGGGTAAGTCACCACCAGAAATGGTGCATTGAATTGATACTGTATCACCGTAATTCATTGGTTCATCTCCGAATGAGAATGGAGTTATTTTCGGTGGGACTGAAGTTGAAAGATAAGCTAAATCAATAATTTAATCCTAATAATTAAGTGAGACCAAGAAGCAAAACTTTATTACGGCCCGAAATTTGAAGCACAACTTCTGCTCACCACCAAATGGAAATGGTTTTATTTTAGGTGGGACTAATGGAAATAAAAAAAAATTGGATTAGCCTAACAATTAAAAAAAAAAATTGGCTACCATTCACTCGCAGCTCAGTCGAATGGTCTACTTCTCCGGCTTCATTCGACGCAATACATTTATAAACACCACGGTGATTACTCTTCACTGAATCTATACTCAAAGTACTTAATTTCGCCGAGATCCGAGTTACTGAAAATCCCCCTTCTTCGCTCACGATGGGATTTGAATTTAATGTCCATTTTATATCAATCGGATTGTCACCTTTCATAACCATACACTGTACCGCTTGACTGTCATGAATATTGATAGACTCGCCACCAAAGGAAAATGGAACGATATATGGCGGGACTGATAAAAATAAAAGAAAAATTAAATTTTTTACTAATTTCACAAACCATTCAAAATTAATTCAGCTGAATATTCTGATGTGGCAGCATAATTTCGAGCCATACAAGTAAAGAGACTTGCATGTTTTGCTTGAACCGATCCAATAAAATATTTAAGCGTTGTCTACGCATTTCCGTTGATTTTGGGACACAGTGCAACTGCTCAAATTCAACAATTATAATCAGGCATCGCCGGACAATTGTGCATTGAATTGAAAATTCGTCACCATAATTCATTGGATCATCACTAAATGAAAATGACGCTATTTTGGGCGGAACGAAAATGAAAAGTTGAAGAACTAAGGAAACAGTTGGATGAATTTAAAAAATTATAAATACAACTACCTAATAAGCATTTAGAATGCTAGTTATCATTACCGTTAACTTTTAACTCGGCGGAATATTCTGAAGTTCCAGCATCATTTGTAGCTATACACCTAATAGTTCCACGATGTCTATTTGACACCGAATCAATACTTAGCGAGCTAAGCTTGGCAGATAATTTTGCAATCGAGAAACCATTCTCACCGTGAACAATTGGATTTTCATTCAGAGTCCACCGAATTGACAAGGGAAGATCACCTTTCATGACCATACATTGAACCGCTTGGCTATCACCAAAATTACTAGGGTCATCCCCAAACGTAAATGGAATAATAAACGGAGGTACTAGAAAAATTTGTATTCAGGATGATTGTCAAGGAAATAAATCAAATTAAATCATAAATTAAAATTATTATTCTGTCTTCCCTAAAAGCATCGTACCGTTAACCTTTAACTCGGCCGAATATTCTGAAGTTCCAGCTGAATTTGAAGCGATACATTTAATAAAGCCGCGGTGTCCGTTCGAAACAGACTCAATACTCAACGAACTCAATTTAGACGATAGTTTGGCAATGGAAAATCCATTTTCCCCGTGCACAATTGGATTTTCATTTAAGCTCCATCGCATTGATAAAGGTATGTCACCTTTCATGACCATACAATTTACGGCCTGACTATCACCCGTATTTATAGGTTCATCACCGAATGTAAAAGGAACGATAAATGGAGGCACTACATAGGTATAATTTAAGAAAAATAAAATACAAACTTAAAAATAAAATATCACCGTGAACATTTAATTCTGCCGAATAATTGTAGCTTGCGCCAGCATTCGTAGCGATACACGTATATAAACCGCTGTTTTCGCCTTTTACAGATGGTACGGTTAAAAAACTTGATCGATCACCCATTTTAGTGATCAAAACTCCTGAATGCGCGAACAACGTATGATTTCTAAATTTCCACTGAATACCAATGGGTAAGTCGCCTTTTGACACATGACACATTAATTGAACATTATCGCCATAGTTTGCTACACCATCGAATGTAAATGGATTTATGTAGGGCGTAACTAACAAACGAGTATGGAAGGCCAAGTCAATCAAATCATATACATAGTACAATTTAAAACAATTAAAAACAATTATATATTAAGTGTTAAAATAATTTCCGCACCATTAACAAATAATTCAGCTGAATATTCTGCATACCCAGCAGGGTTGTGCACCACGCATTTATACACACCACGGTGATATCCTTCGAGTGATTCAATATTTAATGCGCTTGTACGAAAATTGAGTCGAGTTACAAGAAAACCATTTTCGCCCGATACGATTGGTTGAGAATTATGGGTCCAGTGCATAGCAAGAGGATGATCACCTTTTGGTATCATGCAATTGACACCGGCCATTTCATTTAAATTTGAAGGCAGATCGCCGAAACTAAATTGTGCAATATGAGGTGGATCTAGGAATGAATGGTCTGTTTATAATATGTTTATAATACTAAATAATAATAGTAACTAAATTAAATAATTAAAAAACAAATATAAAATCTCAGATACCGTTGACTTTGAGTATAGACTCATACTCATCTTTGCCCGCGTTATTTTCTGCGATACATTTAAATAAGCCACGTTGTCGGCTCGTTATCGTATCAATACTCAATGAGCTCAACCGTTGTGACATTTTAACAACAATGATGCCATTTTGTCCATTCGTTACAAAATCTGAATTTAAAGTCCAGCGTATATTCAATGGTAAGTCACCTTTGGACACCATACAATTTACTGCCGTACTTTCCCCTGGATTAAAGGACTCGTCGCCAAAATAGAATGGCATAATTTGCGGAGGAACTAGATTTTGAAAGGATTCAGGAACAAAACAAAAATAATTAATAAAAATTCTAAAATTTGAATACCGTTAACATATAATTGAGATGAATATTCAGAGACACCAGCATTATTTTCTGCTATACATTTATATTCCCCTCGATGGCGTTCATCAAGAGATGAAATGTCTAGAACACTTTTCTTAGGATAATTTAATAGAGTTATCCCATATGTGTCTGATACAATAGGATCATCATTTAACGTCCACCAGATTTTAATGGGCAAATCACCTTTTGTAATCATACACTGGATTCCAGTATTTTCGCCGTAATTAAAGGACTCATCACCAAAACTAAACGGCATAATAGTTGGAGAAACTTTGGAACGAAAATAAAATAAAACGTAAAAAATCATTTATCATTAAACTCTCTACCATTGACATTCAATTCAGCCGAATATTCTGCTATGCCCGCTTTATTTTTAGCAACACATTTAAATTCGCCACGATGCTGACCTGCCACGGATTCAATATTTAATGAACTGATCCGTTCAGACATTTTAATAAAATTGATTCCGCTTGATAACGAGATACTTTTATTGTTATGCAACCAGCGTATTCCTATAGGTAGATCACCTTTTAATACCATACATTGAACGGCTACGATATCGCCTGCATTCGAAACTTCCTCGCCAAAAGTGAATGGTAATATTTGTGGAAGGACTTGAGTTTGGAAGATAATAACAAAAAATGTAATTTGTATTCTAATAAAATATGACTACCATTAACATTTAATTCAGCCGAATATTCAGAGATGCCAGCTTTATTGCTTGCTACACATTTAAATTCTCCACGATGATGTCCTTGCACAGATTCGATATTTAATGAACTAATTCGTGGTGATACTTTTATAAAACTAACTCCACTGATTCGAGAAATTGTTCGGTTATTGTGCAACCATAAAATATCAATTGGAAAATCGCCCTTAAGCGACATACATTGAACGGCTACAACATCGCCAGCATTTGAAACATCCTCACCAAATGTAAACGGAAGCACATGTGGCGGAACTGTATTAAGGTACAAGGTGGCAAACCAACAAGAACAAAAAATTAAATTTAAATAATTAAATAAATAACCATTAACAAATAATTCAGCCGTTTGCTGAGTATATCCAGCAGAATTTTCCGCAACACACGAATAATTTCCACTATGCCGATCTCGTACTGACTCAATACTTAAAACACTGATTCGTTGATTAGTACTCGACACGGTGATACCATCGTTTGAAAATAATTTGCGACCATTTCGTGTCCAAAATATACTAATCGGTAAATCACCTTTATTCACGGTACAGTATGCAGATACCATGTCCATTTCATTTATTGATTCGTCACCAAATACAAATGGTATAATTTGTGGTAGGACTGGTAGGTGTACACAAAAAAAAATCAAATGTAAAGCAAAAGAAAAATTAATTCGGAATACCATTAACAGACAACATTGCTGTAGCTTCAGAATATCCAGCTGAATTTTTTGCAAAGCATGTATAATTCCCACGATGGCGGTCACGAACAGATTCAATACTTAATGTACTTATACGTGGGCTTGTACGGCTTATTAAAATTCCATCATTTGTTATAATTCGTCGTTCGTTTAATTTCCAATATATTTCGATGGGTAAATCACCTTTATTTACGGTACACGTAGCTGATACCATATCCCACATATTAATTATATCCTCGCCAAAGTTGAATGGTACAATTTGTGGTATGACTAAAATCTCATCATTGCTCGATTGTTTTATTTGTGTATCGTTGATATTTTTTTTTAGACTTACCTTAGACTTTTTATTTAATATTTATTTATAATAATGCTATTTATTTAAAAAGTTTAAAATAATATAAATTATTTATAAATGTGTTTCCATAAACTCCATAAACTATATCAATTTAATCACAAAAGGAAATTGGCTTGGCAGGGTTTCGATGCATATACCTATTTGTTATTTGCATTCGTTCTTACTGTCCGGGCATCGATTGCACCAAATCAATGAAATCTTAAATGATTTAAATACAAATAAAAATCTTTTCAGATTTGCTGTTTATACAGCTTTAACATTAGAAAGGATACACAAAATTCCTAATTTGTTTTTAAAAGTTTGTAAAGATTTCTTGAAAACGAAGCAGAAACTGTAAAATCTCCGTAAAACTGACTTTTGAAAATTTTTATTTTCGCAAATTAAGCTTCGAATAACCCTTTTAAATAAAATTGAAGTTTCAGTAAGAACTGAGAAAAGCATAACTAACTTTAAGTCAAAATCCAATTATGTTATCGTTGACAAGTTATTTTAAAAGAACACCTTGTGATATCTTCTTAATTACTCTGATTTCCATCAGTACAGTCAGAAAATTATACGATTCAGTTTTAGTATTAAATAGATTAATGCTCTTAGGATGGAACTCGTTAACTTTTCGGATGTGGTGAGTAAACACATTTTTTACATTGACACTTGAGCGATAATATTTGAGCCGTTTATTAGGTGGAGATATTAGGTGGAGTGAATAAAAACAAGTCCACATAAACGAGATATTAGGTGGAGTGAATAAAAACAAGTAAGTGCTTTACCTTATGTTTTTTCAAATACTTGCTTGTAAGCAGGTGAATAAAATTACACATAGTAAGCCAGCGTTTTTCCAATCAACGAAAAAAAATTTATATTCACTTTTCTGGAGGGCCTTCAGTTTGCGCGCTGAATTTTGTGTTTTTGACTTCAACGGAGTCAAAACGGGTTCCACAGAATAGCAATTTGAGCCTGAGAAACAGGAAAGTCACCTGGTGCTAAATCAGGCGAATGTGGTGGTCGATCGTTAATATTTATTGAGTTGTTGGCCTTATATTCGTTCACAATCTTAGCTCGGTGTGATGGCGCGTTATCGTCGTGTAAAATCCACGAGTTTTTCCCCCCATAATTCCAGTCACTTTTTTCGCATCAGCACAAGAAATTTCGTTTGCAACACAAAATTTAAGGCAAACTCTTTGTTCAATAATTTCGTTCATCGTAAAAATTGCCGTACACTAATCAGGTCGACTAACTTAAAAAACTGCTGTAAACAAACTGGTTGACAGATCGCGCTCGAAGTTGCCATCATAACTAAAGACAGTCCTACCAATCTAGGAAGAAATAATTTTTAAATTCATTCAGCGCGGGCGTTTTAAATTAACAATTCCCGGTACTTTTTTGACAGAATGTATTAGGGTTATAATTTTTTTATTTTGACTATAAATTATTTACCGATAAAAGGGTCATGATATTATATGTCTATTGTTATCTCTTGACTTCCCCCGCTTCCAAAATAAACGACTTATTTAAGCTTAAGCTAAATTCAACATAAAATTAATTTTTTTTTTCAATTTTGGAAATGGGCATAATTAAGTAGGTAAATATATTTGTTTAAATTGAAAATTAAAAGCAAACCTACCTACATGTGTAATTGGTCAGTTAATTTGCTCGTAAAGAGAAATTAAAACGAAAAATTCGAGACTAGGTAGTCTCAAATCTTTTTATCCAAGGCTTTCAAAATTTATGGAAACACAATATAAATTTATTAACACGGTAAACCATTGGAAATTCCTTTTTCGATTTCTAAAGCACTTTAAATTGTTTCAAAATAAGCGGCTTTCCTTAATAATGGTTTACCTTCAGAAATTAATTACAATTTGCAACTAAACACGGTTGATAAATTTTTTGCTTTTTGAAATATCGCCAATAAAAACAGTGATTACAATTTGTAATTAAAATCCTTTCATGTAATAAACAAAAATTAATCGAATAAAATTACGAAAACTTACCCATAACTTGAACTTCAAGAGTTCCACGCGCACTAAATCCTTCAGCATTTTTGGCAACACAGGTGTATGTAGCCTGGTCCGAATTACGTTCAACATTTTCAATAATTAATGTTCCATTTGGGAAGACTTTTTGTTTCTTGTTAATTGGAAGGGCACGGCTATCTAAAATATTAAATCAAGGTAAACGAAATTTTTTAAAAAAATTTTTAACGCTTAACTTACCTCGTTCCCAAATAATCGAATCAACAGGATACCCAGCAACTGGGCACGTAACAATTAATGTTTCACCTGCAACAATAGCTTTCTTTTCCATTGGTCGTACATATGGTAAACCATAAACATTAACTTTGGCGGAATGTTCAGCAACTCCAACTTTACTGTTGGCCAAACACTTGTATAAACCACCATCGTTTGTGTGAATAGCAGTGATATTTAAGTATGAAACAACATCTCCATTTACCGTCACATATTGCCCAACCTGATAACGTTCTGAATTTCCAAGTTTTTTGCCATCAAGCTCCCATGAAATTTCCGGTGTTGGATTACCACCAGCAACACATTTTAAAAATACAGATGGTCCTGGTCGTAGTGTTTCTTCAACGAACGCATGTCGAATAACGGGTGGATCAAAACGGCCGCCCAATTTTAATTCGGCACTAGCCTGAGCACTTTCTTGGTCATTACGAATAACACATTGATACATTCCTTTGTCTTCTTTTTTCACAGATTCAATACGTAGTACAGCATCTGAATGTCCAATTGATTTGCCATCCTTGAACCATGATACAGTTTTGATTGGATTTCCCGAAAAATGGCATGTAAATTGTGCTGGGCGTCCAAAATCAATTGTTTGTGTAGATGGATCAATTTTTGCCGAAAGTGGGGCAGTAACAGTTAGTACAGTTTCAACACTTTCACCTCCAACCGAATTATTAACCACGCATAAATATTTTCCAGAATCTTCAACAACCGCATCCTTAATAATTAGAGTACCTGACACTTGCTTAACACGATCATTTATCATTACGGCTTGTTTCCGTGTTGTTCCTTCGATAAATTTGTACCATCTGTGAAAATATAACAAAAATTGGGGCTTTCAGTTATCTGTCGATTTAGTAAGATTTGATTATTAAAATACACAAATATTTTGAATACCCCTCCCAACATTCATAAACCAATTTTGAAATTTTTATTACCGATAAACTGGTACTGGGAATGCTTGTCCAGGACATAAACCAACAAATGACTGACCACATCGAATTTCTCGAATTTCAATGGTTTTACTAGTGAGACGAGGTTTTATGGATCCAACTGGTTCTGTGGATTGATATAGATAAGGGGAAACGAAGGTTTTGAAAATGTTTCATTGTTGTGGTCACGATAGGATACCCAAGTTTACTGTGTAACAGTAATTTGAAACGAAAACTTCGAAAACTTTTGATTGATAGTCTACTAAATTTCTTAAAGTTAATTTACGACTTTTCTTTTCATTCCCCGGTGAAAAACAATAAAATCGAATACTTGCGGGAATGTATCAGTCATTTTAGCAGATATATCAATTGAAACATGACAAATAGACGAACTAAATTACATATTTCGATTTCACAAAGCTAGTTTTTCTAAAGAATTGGAAGGCTTGTTGGTGAAAATTATAAAAAATTTAAGAATAGATAATTCCCCAGACGATAGAAGGTGCCAGATATAATCACACATGCTAGAAATTATACCTCTCTTACGTCATTTTAACAAAAAATGTATCTACTTCAACGTTAGATTTAGGTCACTTATGTACATTCTCGTATACACTAAAAAGTCTCCGGAAGATGCAGTTTTTCTAAATAATGTTACCTTGTTTGAACGCGAATACTTTGGTTCGAACATATTAAAAATATTCTATGCAATCGTAAAAATGTTAAAACAAATTTTGTAATAGGGAACGATGCAATAGAGTTCGGTAGCGTTTTTTGAACTACAAATTTGAGATGGTAAATAATATAATAGCAAAAATTGTAATTATATAATAATTATGATTATAATTACTAGCAAAAAAAAAAAAAAATTATGGCGAAAAGAAAAGAGTATTCCCTAAAGATAAAATCGGCAGTTTTGAAAAGTGTTGCCGATGGGAGTCAGTCAATCGGCAGTTAGTCGTAAGGTTGATGTACCAAACTCAACTGTAAACGAGTGGTGTAAAAATCAACGCACTCGTGGAATCTTAGAGCGCAAGCTTCGAACTGGACGACTTCGCAAGACCATAAAAAGAGAAGAGTTCATCATTGTAAGACAGTCACTAGCAAATCCGAGACTGTCCGCTCAAGCGATAATGAATAATTTCAACGTCAATTATAGGAGAAATCTTTCGGTTTGTACCATAAAAAATCGCCTGAATAATGCTGTACTTCATGAAAGGCACCCAAGCAAAAAACAGCATATCTTCAAAAAAATCGCGCAGCCCATTTGAAGTTTGCGAAAGTGTATTTAAATTGAAGATCGAACATTGGTGAAAAATCTGATGGAGCGACGAGAATAAATTGAATATGTTCTCTTCTGAAGGAATTCAGTATGATCGTCGCCCAGTCAACAAAAGAAATGATGTGAAATATCTGAAATCTGTCAAAAATGTTTTTAATCAAAAAAGTTATAACACAAAAACCATTCTTCCGGTGACTTTTCAGTAATACTGTATATAAACATTTTAATGAAAGTCGTTTTCGTTCAGCTTTGCTGGACAACATTTAAAAAGTACAGATTTTACGAAGGCTGAGATGGGCGATGTAGTTCTTCTCTCGAAACATTTATCAACCTAAAACTTTCGACTCAGAATTCCTGATTATAAAAATATTTGCGTGACAACTCCTCTAGTCGTTTAACATTGACAGCATGCAGTTAACCTAGTTAACCGCAAAAAGGTTCAGAAAACGCATTTGAAATGAAAAGTAGCAGTAGCATTTAGCAGTAGTTATTAATTATTTTTAGATTGTTCGGAGAAATGGAGGAAAATGTTGGGAAACTGAAGCTTATTTTTGGAACTTTAGAGAAAAGAGTTGTTTCCATTTATAACTTAAAATCGAGAAAAATCATGTTAACTAGTTTCTAAAAAACCAAAGATAAATGAAAGTCTGGATTTGGAGTGTGATTTTGGCAAATTTCAGTCTTGCAATGTGCGGTATAGTCAGTTTCGGACGAGGCTTCCGTACATCTTTCTCGTCTAGCAAGACATTTATCCAATTTCTGACAATTTTTCTGACGCCTCCTACCAACTACTACAAACGTCTTGTATTGCGATTTTCTCATGCCGAGTTTACGACCATTTTCTGAAGAAAAATTTTCAACAGGCAACCAATCGACGTACTCTATTTTGTAAACAAATTTCCCCTTCCGTACATAATTATTTTGTTTTCCATTTAAAACATATTGAATCTGCTGAAAATTTTTCTTCAGAAAATGGTCGTAAACTCGCACTCAAGTTTCACTAAAATATCTACCAATACTCAAAAAATTAACCTAGTGAACTTTGTGATATCTGCCAAAATGACTACAATAAAAAGCAAAAAATACATTTTATTTTTTTGAGCTAAAATAAATAGGGAAAATTAAAAATGAACCTTAAGAAACTGACGTAAGGAAAACGCCAGTTACTAAGGTATTAAGGAATTGAAACTATTTATGGAATAATTTTTACTTTAAAAGCTGATCGAGTGATGCACCTCTTGCTAACCTAAGAAAAACAGCTAACCACAGTTACTGTTAAAATTCATAATTTGGAGTTGACTTCAGAGTGGCACATTAGGGATTGTGATACAAAACTTTTTATTTTGTATTTTATTTGAAACCCGTTTTCGAAAATAACCTAAACGATTTTGAATTTTGAAAAAACAATAATTTTGACAACAAACCTAACTTAAATGATATGCTAACAATTGCTCATGGATGAGATATGTTGCTACTATCTTCCATTCTAATTCGTTTGTAGACTTCATATTCAGTTTAAAATTCTTGCACTACTCGAAAATCCAATAAAACTTTAACGCAAAGCAGCATAATACACAAAAGTTTCCACACGAAAATCAAACCAAAGGTCGTTCTTCTGGGCTTCATACTAACCTGAAATTTGGTATTGGAAACGATTGACCTAGACATAAAATTGAAATATGTGTTTTACTAGACATCGTAATTTCTTGTAAACGTCCGCCCGTAATTTTAGGTGCAACGCTCGCAACTGGTTCTATATACAAATGGCAAAAATTAAATACACATACTAAAAATATTTATCATTAGGATATTGTACCAGATTTCGCGTTAATTTAAACGAAAATTAATCAACAAAAAAATATATGTTATACCTGAACGCGGGTATTGGAAATGATTGTCCAAGGCATAAAATTCCAAATGTTTTATGACGCCGAACTGTCATTTCTTGTAGGCGATCACCAGACATTTTTGGTCCAACACTACCGACTGGCTCTAAAGTTAGATTTATACCCAATTATATTTTTAACAAATTCTAAGCAAATATTGGGATAGGCCGCACTTTAACAGACACACACATTTAAAAATATTTCAATTAAAAAATAAAAACAAAAAATAAAATAAAATAAAAAGTGCCAGCTAACTAACTAACCATATATAAATATTGAAAATGATATATGTAATGTACATTATATAATTGCAAGCATTTTCCAAAATGATTATGTAAATTGTGTGAAAAATTTCGAAATTATATAAAAATAATTTTTAAGCATTTAGCAGAGCAAATTTTGAAATTTGGTAAGGTAACCACACTTACCCGCTACTAGAGGGGCCGTACCACTCTCTACAACAATTTGATCAAGAGAGGCGGTGCCTGGTTCCTTGAAGTAGCAGGCCAAGTGGGCCTCACACAGTGTACGGTAATATTGAATCTAAAAATATGTTCAGAAGAAAAATCTAAAAATAAACAAAAAAAGAAAAGTTTAAAATTTAAAGATTATAGTACACACATAATTTTACCTAAATACAGGTACTGGATAAGCTTGAGCTTGACACAAAAGACCAAAACTTGAATTAGCCGGGTGACGAAACGACATACTTTCTGCGTTTGAATTGAGCGAGGGTGGTTTAAAGCCAACGGGTTCTGTGAATTTGTGTTTAATATAAAATGTGTTATTTTACAAAATAGTCAAAATAGCGTCTGAATGTTGGGCTGGCGCGTACTCTATTAACCTTATTCTAGGCACTGGATAGGCTTGAGCTTGACATAAGAGTCCAAAACTTTTACCAACTTGTTTCATGAACGTATAGCTTTTAAAATCGGTCGAAAATGTCGGTGGTTTCGATCCAACAGGTTCTTTAATTGTGAAAACAAAAAAAAAATATTATCGTTTGGGCTGTAAAAATCCTACCCGAAGTTGGAACAAGACACCTCATTTTACCGTTAAATAATTAAAAATTATAGAAGCCCCACACACCTTATAATTGGTACTGGAAACGCTTGCACTTGACATAATAATCCAAAACTAAGTCCAACCGGTTTTACAAATGTAAAGCTTTTGGACTCAGTTGAAAATGATGGAGCTTTCGCCCCGACTGGTTCTGTATATAATATAAGACAAAAGGTGGTAAAATAAAAAAAATATAATTTGCAACTTTCATTCCCTAATTGAAAAAGGCACTAAATTCTATTTCCGATTTAGTCACAATTTGTTTAATTATCTAGTTACCTTATTCGTGGCACCGGAAACGCTTGAACTTGGCATAGTAGTCCAAAGCTTCGACCCGATCTTTTGCTAAATGTCGAACTTTTTAATTCACTCGAAAACGTCGGAGCTTTAGTACCAACAGGTTCTAATGCACGATTTGGAAATTAACAAAAGAAAAATATTAATACAAAACTTAAAATACATTTATGTAGCTGTTGCATAACACAAAAATATGGTTTCTTCAATAAGAGCCGTATCTTGTGATTTAAATTTTAACTTAGGAAGGCGAAGTGAGCTACTGTTATGGAAGATTTAGAATGTAGCGGGTTATCAATATATTGTTTAAATGTTAAGGAAAGTAGCCCTGTTTTTATTATAATTAGACATATGAAAATAACTACCTTATTCTAGGCACTGGAAACGCTTGTGCTTGACATAATAACGCATAACTTTCACCAATTTTCTTCTTAAACGTAAAACTCGACGAATCCGATGAAAATGTTGGGGCTTTCGCACCAACCGGTTCTAATTAAATGGACATAACAAAAAAAATAAGTTGAATGATTTAATTAGCACTAAATCGTCTGCCTAACTTTTGTTGGGATAAGGTATTCTTTGCAACCGATATTCAATGCTCTCTACACTTATACCTGATTCGTGGAACCGGAAATGCTTGAGCTTGACACAATAAACATAAATCATCACCAGATTTTTTCCTAAATGCATATATCGACGCATCCGATTGAAAAGTGGGAGCTTTTGCGCCAACCGGTTCTATTACAAAATAATTAAAAACAAAATTAAATATTTCCTGGTTAATTTACCTGATTCTTGGTACAGGGTACGCTTGTGCTTGACAAAGTAGACCAAAACCTTGCTCAATTTGTCGGGTATACGAAAATATTTTCGAATCAGTCGAAAATGTTGGAGCTTTAGCACCAACAGGTTCTACATTTAAAATATTAATAGAAACGATATTTTAAACCAAAGACACATTAATTTCCACTGAATGTTGGGATACACGGAATAATTTAAAAATCCGAATTACCTAATCATTGGAACAGGAAAAGCTTGTGCTTGGCATAGCAAACCAAAACTTTCGTTTACCCGTTTCTCAAAAATACTACCCTTAGATTCGGTTGAAAAAGTTGGCGCACGTGATCCTACTGGTTCTGTTTAAAAAAAATATTGCTTAATTTTATCATTACATCCGTTAGAATGTTGGGAAGAGTATATCATGTTTATGTGTAAATGTGTATAGGTATACCTAATCATTGGCACAGGAAATGCTTGTGCTTGACACATTAGTGCAAAATTATCGCCTTCCTGTTGTTGAAAACCACTACTTTTGAGTGATGACGAAAATGTTGGAGCACGCGATCCAACTGGTTCTATAAAATTTAAAAAAAAATTTGTCGGGTAATTTTATTTACACGGTAATTTATGCAAAAATGTTAGAATTATTGTGCTACATTTAAATAGAGTGTTTGTGTTTTTTAGAGTATTTTGGTAGGTTCTGTGTGAATTTATGTAATAGAGTTTGCAGGAAGTACTAAATTTTAGTGAGAAACAAATTTTTTTATTTACATTAACATACATAGAGAATTCTTCATCGGTAGTGTTTACTGAATAAATGAGAAAGACACTGAAGAGTGAAATTGTGAAAAATTTTTGAGTGAAATATCTCTTGATCATATACGTCATATGAATGTTTCCATTCCAATCTCAGAATGCCGTCGGATATTATAGATTCACAAATTTGTTTAATACAAAAATTTAAGATTCGCAAATATATCGATTAAGGTTCAAATAAGCATCAATACAACATCAACAATGTCAGCTCCAAAGCTCTTCCCTCAAGACAATCCACTGTCCCTATTGAGAATCAAATTTAGCACCTCAGGAATGGCGGATAATTTACAATCCCACAAAATTTCAAAACACGAATGAAAATATTACATTTAACTGTGAAAATAATCATGGATACTTTACAACCAGAATTAAATTTACCTGAATGCCGGGACTGGAAAAGCTTGTGCTTGACACAATAAAGCAAAGCTTTTATTTAGTTTGTGCTGAAACATACTAATTAATGAGGCTGTCGAAAAAGCTGGAGCTCTTGATCCAACAGGTTCTATAAACATACAACAAGGTATTTTGTTAGACATTTTTGGTAAAAAACAATTTTGAGACTGAATGTTAGGACGAGTACCTAAAAAATTGTATTTACAAAAAAAAACTTCCATTTACCGTATTAATGGAACTGGAAACCCTTGCGCCTGACACAGTAGTGCAAAACTATCAGAAACCTTTTGCATAAATGTGCTACTTTTAGAAGCCGATGAAAATGCAGGCGCCCGAGACCCAACAGGTTCTGTCAGATATAAAATAAATCAAAAGCGTTCCATTTTCCAATGATTCAATTTCATCGGATGTAATGTATTATGTACAATTAAGGATACAAATAATTGACCGCATATCAATGAATGAATATTCACGTGGCGCAACCCGATATGAAAAACCGAATATCATAGCCAAAGCGCGCATGCTTTTAAATTTTCTTTTATCTATCGCCCACAAAAACAAAAATTATAATGAAAAATCACAACAAGTGTTTTTGCTTTTACTTGTACCTTACGATATGGATGTGTAAAAACAGACAAAACAGAAAGCCGAAAAATCGAAATCAAACAGCTGATTCAAGAATGTAAAATAAAAACGAAAGACAAATAACAGTGTTGTTGTAGAGTAAGTATCATTGAAAAGTTCTTTCGCTCATATTTTTCTTGGTTTATTTTCATTTTCATGTGCATGACCCAGAAAATTAGTTTTACCGCCACAATATTTTTTCGTTATCGCACCAAGAAAATTTGTACGAAATAACAATGAAGGTAGCAAATTTGTAACAAACCTGAACACAGGTACTGGATATGCTTGTGCTGGACAAAATAAAGCTATTGAAATGTTTGATAATTTGTCCATCCAAAATTTTCGATTGAAATCAACCGATAGTGATGGAGCTTTTGCACCAACGGGCTCTAAATTTATAGAATGAATTTATTTAGATTTAATTCAGCCATCACAACATGTAATAAAAAAATCTTTGCAAGAATGTTGGGATCGTCTCAAATTCCCGTCTAACTATTCACCTGAATACAGGCACAGGAAAAGCTTGCGCTGGACAAAATAATGCTATGGATGTATTCATTTTCAAATCTAACCAAAATTTTTTCGATACGATCGAGAGTGTTGGTGCTTTTGCTCCAACTGGTTCTATAAAAGTAAATAAAACAAACTGTTAATATTATTACCTGTAGGCTGGGACGGGATACGCTTGTGCAGGACAAAATATTGCTACGGCGCTCTGTAATTGACGTTCAAACCACATTTTTTTCGAATCTCCAGATAATGTAGGAGCTTTAGCACCTACGGGTTCTACATTTTGAGATTAGAATTGAGACTTTTAGTTCATCAAAAAAAAAAAATAAAAAATTGTATGAATGCTGGGATTTCAGGAATTCTATCAAATATTCACGCTTGTGCTTAACAAAACAATGCCATCGATTTATTTGCCTCCATTTCAAACCACAATTTTTTCGAAACGATTGAAAGTGTCGGAGTTTTTGGACCAACTGGTTCTGAACAAAACAAATACCAATTAATATAAAGCCAAATCATGTTAAGCCGTGAATGTTAGGAGAAAGCCGACCATTTAATTATATTACCTATAAGCCGGAACTGGATAGGCTTGGGCCGAACAAAATAGAACTATGGAAGTTTCAAAGTGCAATCCAACCAAAACTTATTCGAATCAATTGACATAGCGGCGGTCTTGGCACCAACCGGTTCTAAAATATTGAAAGTAATAAAATTACTTTAACAACTAAACGATCGATCAACTAAATGTTGGAGTGGGATAGTCGAATTAAGATATTAAAAAAAATAACCTAAAATTTGGAGCTGGAAAACCTTGAGCTGGACAAAGTAACGAAATTGGTGTGTGTTGATGAATAACGTACGGCTTATACATCATGGAATAAATCCTGGGCGCGGTACTACTAACTGGCTCTAACCGACAACAAAGGAAAACAAAATATTAGTACCGATATTATTACCTGAATATTGGGGCCGGGTACCCTTGTGCAGGACATAAAATTGAAACCTCTGCATATGCTTTAATAAATATTGGTCGAGCACTAACTGGAGGCACTTTTGGAGCCGAACTAGAAACTGGTTCTGTAAATTTCGGTAATACGTTTTAATAAATTATTGTACCTTAAATGTAAGGCATGAATGTTGGGATATAACTAAAATTTAAAAAACATACCGAAAAATTGGAACCGGAAATGATTGAGCCGGACACAATATCGTCAAACTATTCCTATTTTCCGTTGTAAAAGAACGACCTGTATCACTGTTGGGGAATTTCGGTTTTACGCTGCCAACGGGTTCTAAAATTGAAAAATTCTAAATCGATTTTAAAATGGAACCGTATCTTAAATGTTGGGATAGTTCTGCGGTTTTTCTTACTAATTTACCTTGAAATTGGAACAGGATACGCCTGTGCTGGACATTGTAATGTTACATTGCGATACCGTTTAATATCAACCGTACGCGTTTTGTCGCCTGACGTTAATTTTGGTGCAACACTTCCAACCGGTTCTAAATATTTATCAAAAATCAATTAGCTCATTTTTTTTTTCAAAAGTTTATGAATGTTTGGGATAGGAATAGCGTTACGGAAAAAATGATTACCTTGTTAGTGGCATTGGAAATGATTGTGCTGGACATAGTAAGGCAAATTTGTGACTTGTGGCAATTTCTAGAGTTCGAATTTTATCCCCTGATGTTAGTCGTGGAGCTACACTGCCAACCGGTTCTAATAACAAACAATAAATTGATCAATTTCAGAAATTCAGAAAACACGTATACCAATTGATTAATAAAAGCGGGCAGTAGATTCGGTTATTCTGGACATAATAATCGAATATTAAATCGGATCAGGCTCTTTAAATAAAAGTGAAAATATTGTTTAACTAACGCTAAATGTTGGAATGAAAAGCTAAAGACTACATACCTATAAGAAGGCACCGGATACGATTGTGCCGGACACAATAGTCTAACATTATGTCCTGCTCTCGTTCGAACATTTTTCAAATCGTCTCCTTCATTTAATTTAGGACTAACACTACCAACTGGTTCTGTAATATACAAAAATCAGACATTTGAATCACATGGCATGAATGTTGGGCTTAAGGAGAAACAATACAATCAAAAATACCTAAAGACCGGAACAGGATACGACTGCGCTGGACACAGTAACCGAATATTATGATGCACGCGGCCTATGATATTATTCCAGTTATCGCCTTCATTCAATTTAGGGCTAACGCTGCCGACTGGTTCTGCGGAATTAAATGAATTCGAAAAAAAATCTCGCTAACATAGTGAATTTGAATGTTGGGATAAATAGGATACTAGCCCGCAAATTTACCTATAAATCGGTACAGGATACGATTGTGCTGGGCAAAGAAGTGTTATGCTAAGATGCTGGCTTCCTCTAATATTGTTCCAGTCCTCGCCTTTATTAACTTTTGGACCAACACTACCAACAGGTTCTAGAAATTTACAAATACACTAAGCCTAGACCAAAAAATATGTGAATGTTGGGACCAGGTATACTATAATATTAAGTACCTGTAAGCCGGAATGGGGTATGATTGAGCTGGACATACAAGTGCAATATTATGTTTCACTCGCGATTTTAAATTATTCAAATCCTCCCCTTGATTTACTTTGGGGCTAACGCTACCAACCGGTTCTGTTTATAAAAACAAATTTCAGTGACTATCGTCATGTTTGGTGATTGAATGTTGGGATACGTTTCAATTTACCTGTAAATAGGTACTGGATAAGATTGGGCTGGACAAATTAATGCAATTGAATCGTTTGGCCGTGCACGTACACCAATAACATCGTCACGTCGGGTAACTTTTGGGCTAACACTTCCAACGGGTTCTAAATAAAAACGGATTAATGTAATGCAGGTTTGGGGAATTGTGGCTTGAATGTCGGGATAAGGCCATACCTGTAAACTGGTACCGGGTACGATTGAGCCGGACACATAAGCGCAATATCTTGTTGATTATGACCCATTACAGCTTTTAGATTATCACCTTGGTTTACTCTAGGACTAACACTACCAACAGGCTCTGAAATTTAATATTTGGTCTTTTATAAAAACTGAAATAGCAGAATGTTGAGAGAGGTGAATACCGCTTACCTATAAATGGGGATTGGATAAGATTGTGCGGGGCATAAAATCGTTTTAGTTTTATGTATACTTCCGTCGATTACATTAAATTTATCACCTTGATTAATTTTCGGACCAACACTTCCCACTGGCTCTTATTAATAACATACAAACAAAATAAAAATTATTGCATGATATTGATCCGGACATGAATGTTGGGAATAGGTGGTATCCATAAATTTGCATACCTATAAAATGGCACAGGATACGCTTGCACAGGACATAATAGCGTTAAAGTTTCATTATCTTGTCCACGAAAACCTTGAAAATCACCACCTTGATTGACTTTTGGTCTCACACTCCCGACGGGCTCTAAAATTATTTAGTATCCAACTATTTTGAAATTTCAAAATAAATTATGTATGAACGTTGGGAGAAAGAACACAAATATATGTACCTGTAAAACGGAACAGGATACGCTTGTGCTGGACACAGTAACCGTACACTATTATTCATTCGCATTTTAATATTACGATAATCATCACCTTCATTCAAGCGAGGGCTAACACTTCCAACGGGCTCTATAAATATTTAGAAATCAATTTCAACTGGAAAACGATCCAGCATATGAATGTTGGGATTGGGAAGCAGTTTTACCTAAAAACTGGAACGGGGTACGATTGAGCCGGACAAAGCACAGTGATGTGACGATGGATACGACCACGAACTATTTTCAATTCATCGCCTGTATTAATTTTAGGACTGACGCTTCCAACTGGCTCTGCGAATATTGTTTAAGACAAAACTATATTACATCCTAAATTGTTATGAATGTTGGGACAGGCAAATTCTCACCTAAAAATTGGAATTGGAAACGATTGAGCCGGACACAAAAATGTTAAAGTCTCATTTATATTAAATCGCAGTATGCTGTATTCGTCGCCTTTATTAATTTTAGGACTAACACTGCCAACGGGTTCTGCAAATGAATTGACATATTAAGTAATCTTAAACCGTCAATACGACTATGAATGTTGAGACAGGTGTTTTACGCTCTTACTTGAATACTGGCATAGGATAAGACTGTGCTGGACACATAATCGTAATTATTTCAAGCAAATTTCCCCGGATAATGTTCAACTCATCACCTTTATTGATTTTTGGACTAACACTACCAACAGGCTCTAGAATTGTTAAATACATTCCTATTAAATCACTAGACTATTAAATATGAATGTTGAGACAGGTAAACAGGCTTACCTGTAGACGGGTACAGGATATGATTGTGCCGGGCACAAAATTGTGATATTTTTGTGTAAAAACCCTTCGAGTATATTTAATTTATCCCCTTGGTTAATTTTCGGACCAACACTACCAACAGGTTCTGTTATAAAAATAAAAATTTCTTATCGTTTTACGATTTTCTAAAGTTTTTGAGAATGTTGGGATGAATAAATCCGTCAAACATATTATGTACCTCACAATAGGAACCGGAAACGCTTGTGCAGGACATATCAATGTAATATGCGTCTTTTGCATACCATGAATTACTTTAATATCATTCCCACTAACTAATCTCGGACCGACACTGCCAACCGGCTCTAATAAAAAAAAATCATCAAATTACGTTAATAACCTAAATTTTACATTTATGTATGGTTATTCCTGTTGGGTTAGGGACTCGTATATATTCCTAGCACCTACCGAAATATACCAACTGGGAATGCCTGCGCAGGGCATAGCAATGTTATACTTTGACCAGATGACGAATCAAATCCACTAATTTTTTGAGAAGTTGAGAATTTTGGGGATACTCTTCCAACAGGTTCTAAATAAACACGTAACACAAACGATCTTTTATAATTAAATCATTTAACTTACCTTACAAATTAAAATTTAAAATTGTTTCCGCGAGTTTAATTAAAATACCGCGCGCGCTCTATAATTTTGTGCCTTTTTCAATTTTATTCATAATAACAAACAAATTTTATTTAATTAAACAAATTAATTAAATTTTGTTGCGCGAAACAGGGTACCCTATCCCAACATTCAGGCAATATTAATATTAAAATTTAAATTTACTGAACAACAATTTTTTGATAATTTATCAAAATATTGTTGTTTTAATTATTTTATTTAATAAATTTTTCATATTTCTTTAATTTAGAAATTACATTTTTATTAATGATTGTATTTACAAGATCTTGTTAATCACAAATAGAAATATGAAATTTGTTGTACTTATGTTGATAAAATGATGATTGATTGTAGGTGAGAGTCCCACCAAAATTAATAGTTGCAAATAAATTGTTAAAGAAACGTTTAGTAGTCCCACACATTTTAAGGGAAGTTTGAGTTTTAATCAAATTGTGTTAGATATTATTGACATAGATACTATCCCACTTGCAATGATCAAATAGGCGGAATACAAGAATTTTAGCATATAAAACCTAAATAAATGTGAACTCTTTATATGTTCAATTTTGGAATATTGCATTGGAGAGTAATGTTCTGTATTAAATTATTCCACCGATTTATTATAATTTTGCTAATAATTAGCAACGGGATTCAATCATCATTTCATCATCATATACACATTCTGAAATGATTAATCACAAAATGCATGCAAATAAAAAAAATTATTGTATATAATACAACCCAAAATCAAAACGTACCAGTTATAACTAATCGTCCTTTAGTGGCACTCAATCGTGTTTCTCCAGTAAGACGATGTTTTGTCCGGCACTGATAACTTTTGTATCCATCTTCAGGTCCTACTTCTTTAATGTGTAACTCACCAGATGGTAATACCAAGTATTTGCCATCTAAATGTTGTGAAAATTAAAAGAAAATTTTATTAGTTCTGGAATTATAAAAGGCGTAATTTGTATATACAAAACGATTAACATACATGCAATGCGCTACACGAAATAACTGTCACGGTGTTAATAATTAAGTATTTTTTATTTAAAACATAAAAGTCATATTACACGTACATCATTTTAGTTTAATTATAGTTTAAGATGTAATTTTATTATATGTAGTTCATTGTATCGTAATTTAAAATTCATTATATTACGATACAATAAATTTTATATGCTTTAATTGCGTGACCTTTTATATCGTGCGCGTCTATACTACAAACAAAAAAGCAAGTAAGACACTTTTACTATATTAATCAACTCAATTTATGTAAATGTACGCAAAGTGGCTGTTCCTCATTCACCCCCCCCCCCCCCCCCAAACAAACAAAATTTTTTTTCATGGCTTTTGATGTTTTAATATGGTACTTGTTTCCTGATTAATAGAGAAAACATGTTTCTTATTATTTTTAAATAATAATCAATCTCTAAAAATGTCTTACTCCCTTTACTATAAAACTAAATTAAAGGATGTTTCCTTCCTTTCACCTAATTTTATTAATATCCAACAAGCACTTAAACACTAAATGAAGGAGGATTTAATAAGGAATACGGTAAGCCGTTAGGCTTATGGATATTTGGATCACAGGATTATAAAAAGGAAAGGGCTAAGTAAATAAACAAAAGAAAACAAAAATCGCCCTAATTTACCACTTAATTCGTCTGCATAATAAATTTTTGATTCATTTTCTATCCATTCGGTAACAAAAACATAATCAGCCACAAAACTTGGTATATGACATTTAAAAATTCCAGTATTTCCACGTAAGACATGTTCCTCCATCACATTAACTGAATAACTTTGGCTAACAACTAAAATTATATAAAAGAAAAAAGGGAGACAAATCAAACCACAACAACAAACAAATAAAGGACAGATGATAGTTTGGCAGCACTGAAATTCTTTATAATCTAATTTTACTTAATTTAAATACCAAAATTCGTATCCAATAAATATTTTCCACCAGCTGTATCAGACCACTCGACAATATCCACATGGTCGGATACAAACGATGGTATATTGCACTTAAAAACAGCCGAATTTCCTTTTATAACGAATACATCGTAAACCTGCGCCTCATAATATTGATTAACGACTATAAACGAAAATATTAAAAGAAAATTTAACAATTTAAAAAGACCATTTTCAATTTTCGTTATTAGTTTTGAAACTATAAAAATGGTCTACACCAAGCAAATACGTCTCTAAAGACAAGTTGACATCATTTCGAAGTGACATATTTTGTTGTAACATTTCGATATACATCAAAAAATATTAAGTTGGATATTGAGGATATATAAATTTATGATGTGTGTGGATGGAATATTAAATTATTTAACATAAATTTAGACTACCAAAATCATTATTTTGTAAATTGTATATGGTTCCATCATCCGCCAGCCAAGAATCGACCATGACAAAATCAACAACAAATGATGGGATATTGCATTTAAGTACAGCTGAATTGCCGCGTAAAACGAATTCGTCGATAACACGTGTTTGGTATAATTGATGAATTACTGTAAAAATACGTAAATTTAATAAAAAGTTATGAATATTGTTAGGATGGTGGGGTTTAAGCTCGGGCTTAAGATAGGAAATTTCAAAATATTGATTAATACGTTATTTTAGCTGGACTCTAAAATTAGACTTCCTTAGTCAAGGTCGAAGTCCTTATAAATAAGTATATAGCTGAAACCTGTTTCGCCTACAAACATATTAAATATCGAAAGTAAATCACAACCTTAGTAAGACGAGTGAATTAGTATTAAACTAAAAACACTTTACTTCAACCATATTGCATCAAATACCAATTTTTTTGAAACCTACTGCGAGAAACCAACCGATAAATAACAGAACAATTAATAATTAAATAAAATTAAACAAAAACTATTAAATTATATCAGAGCTGGTGAGGGCGAAGAAAATATATTTTAAATAAATAATGTAAAATTAACCATAGTTTCCAGAATCCGGTAACCATGTATTATTCTGTGAATCGGTCCACATCTGAACGTGTACAAAATCTGCTACAAACGATGGAATCTCACACTTCATTATAGCTGAATTACCACGAATTACATACTCATTATCTGCTTCAACTTCGTACGATTGAATTACAACTAGAAAATTAATGATTTGAAAGGTGTATTAACATTAAATTATATTAGGGTTGGTATGAAGTTCGGGATCAGGAAACACGAACTAAAGATAAATAATAAAACTGTAAGAACCGTATTTCGTTTCATTTCGATTTGTCAAAGAAGTTCCAGCTTCGTCAATCCAAGCGTCGACTATTACAAAATCTGCCACAAACGATGGAATTTTACACTTAACAATAGCTGAATTTCCACGAATCACATATTCATTTTCGGCTTCGGTCATGTAATACTGTGCAACGACTAGATAAAAAATCAAAAATGAATTAAACTAATATCGAGTAAAAGTTAATTTAACTTTGAAAACCATCGGCGGACGAAAAGGAATTAGGAAGGATGCTAAAATATACATAGATAGCCACTGTTTTCAAACCATATTTTTGTGAGGCTACTAAGCTATTGCCCAACTCATCGATCCATGATTCAACGAAAACAAAATCAGCTACAAACGATGGTATGGAACATTTTAAAATGGCTGCATTACCACGAATAACGTACTCGGTCATAATTTCAGCTTCATAAAATTGATTGACAGCTAAAATTATAAAATTTAAATAACAGGATAACTCAAAATGTGTTCAGGATTTAAATAAGTTTCATGTGGAAGTTTGGGATCAAATCAAAAATCTCTAAAATATAAACTTATATGCAGTTCTAACCATAATTATTGTTATCACTATGCTTCATTTCATTTCCTAACTCGTCGATCCATGTCTCAACCTGAACGAAATCGGCCACAAATGATGGAATTTGACATTTAAGTACGACCGAATTTCCACGAATTACATACTCCATCAAAATATCAGTTCCGTAATATTGATTCACAACTTTAAAAATGAAAATTTAATAAAAATAAAAATAAAAATCGGAATAAATAGGAAATGCTCCTCCATTTAGTACCAATTTTATTAACTATAATTAAAATTATAAATTAATTGTACCAAAATTATCCGCTGGTAGATACTCAGTATTATCACCCGCTAGCCAAGCTTCAACTTTAACAAAATCGGCGACAAACGATGGTATGGTACATTTGAGTACAGCGGTATTACCCCGTATCACATATTCCGAAACAACTTCGGCCTCATAGTATTGATTCACAACTAAATAAATTAAATAATAAAGCACAGAGTAAAAAATGGAACAACGATTTTAATTAATTGATAAACATTTTTAATTACTATCGTTACTACATTTTACATATGTTAGAAAATATGAATTCAATGAATTTTTCATTTTCTATTCAAATTGACATTTTGTTTTTCAATTTATAATTCAAATGAAAATAATCAGAAAACTGTAATGGAAATATCCTTTCGATTTCTCTTATGGAATTGGATCTTGATGAAGTCATCAAGAAAATCTAGTTCATTAACCATAATTTTGATTAATTGTTAGCTTTAATCAATTATTATCGAACATACATTTTTTAACTTATTTCAATTTCCCGTTTACCCTTTGAAATAATTCGCATTAATACTGAGTTTTCATAACAAGTATTTAAAATACGAATTCAGTCAACGGCTTATTAGCATGCTTATTTCTTATTATATACTAAAAAATGACAAAAGACACGGCAACAGAGTGTCCTGTCGATTGTTGATCGACTCGCCAATTATAATAGGGGTGATTAGTTTAAATCAATACTAAATTGTTACTAAACTTGGAATAGTTCTTATAAACTATTCATCAATTCAATTTAAATTCTTTAAACTTAATAAATTCGTAAAATATCTCTACTTGTTCCAATTTCTGTATTCTACAAAACATTTATTTATTTTAAAACATTAAACTTTAATTTTCAGAAACACTTTCGTCAGAAGCAAATTAAAATTAGTATATAATCGTGTTTTAGTACTTAGCTGCAGGAATTTTTAGAATTTAAAATTTCAAATCTATCTAATGTGGAGTTCGATTGGGCAAAATAAACAAATCCCGTGTCAAAAAAAATGCCAAATATCATTACGTTATAATTTTTTTTTTTTTTACAGTAAATTGATTTATTTTGCCCAATCGAACTCTACATTAGATTTTTTTTTTTTTTCTAAATTGGAAACCTTGTGTATTTTTTGTAAGGACGAAGATAACGTGATGTTACTACATTATTCTGCAAGGACAGGAATTTTTTTCGAACGATGTTTTCGTAATAAACCTCGCATTCAATATTTGAACTTAAATTTACATTGCCATAAGGGAAAAAGGAGAAAACAACAAAGTCTCTCAAAAAAAATAGTGTTCGCAATCAAATGAAGCGGAGTGTATAAATATTTTAAATATAACCCAATGAAATTTTTGCATAGGGACTTTCTATTTCTGCAATCAACTCTACAGTAGGGCAAAAACGCAAAAAAATAAATCATCCGTTACAAAATAACATATGAAACCCGAGAAACTAACCTAATCAACTTGTGAAAATAAGTCGAATAATTTTGATATTATGGAGAACAGAATCTGCATCTGCAGAAAATCGTTCAAGTTCCTCTTAAATACTTTTACGGCCAATTTAAATAACGACTAAACAAATTTTTAAAGAAATGAAGCAAAATAGTCATTGTTTTCGTAATTTTGTGTGCAGAATCTCGGCTATCACAGCGTTTACGATAATACCCAATTTAAACCAATTTTAAAATTCTTGATTGCTTATTGAAAAAGTCATTTAGACTAAAATTGAATACATACCTATGCTAACGCAATGATTTAGTTTATCAATATTTCCAATTCTAAGGTCTAGAGCCGAACTCCAATACATTTTTGTTTCTGTTCCAATTTACGTTGAATTGAATCCTGACAAAAGTATAATTTCAAATAGTGTTGATATTAGATTTACAGATACGTATTTAGATAGAACTAAACTTCAATATTTTTAATCAATCGATTCGAAAAGAATAAATTAAAGAAGGAAAAGTTATTAAACTTCAATGACCCGATTAAAAATTGTTCGGAAACTTGAAACCGTATACACACTTCAGTAAACTAATCAAAACTAATATTAATGAAATCTACCATTCTCCTTCCCGCCACAATTATTAAAATAAAATAATATTTTACGAATCATTTTCAGTTAAACTAAACGAAAGAAGAGAACTATAAAAAATAAGAACATGTAATAATTTTCACATAATTAACAGTGACACACTAGAGGAAAATATTTAATTACACTACAAAATTGTTTTGCTATTTCATTTCGAAACCGTCAATATTATTTTATTTAATTAACAAAAACTATGTCTAAAAATAACCGTACAGATATTTCATATTTAAGTACATACTATACATAAAGTCTGATTATGCTAGTAGTTTATTACATCAATATGCAGATCACAATTAAAATTATACAAAAAACAAAACTTATAAAAAAATTAAACATAATTATTAACACAATGCATGCCAATATGTTGTTGAAATCTAGTTTAAATCTCAAGAGAATATGGGTTCACGCGAAACAACGACATTGACACGCAATTTGCTAACTTATTTTATGAAGACGGTTTTTTCTTGGGAATGTGAAGAGGAATTTATAATTGAAGCGCAACACAACGAAAAAAAAAAAAGAAACATTACGATATCTTATAAGTAAATATTGCTATAAATAACCGTTTATATTTGAATCATTTAAATTGGCATATGTTGATCCAGATTCATCGTTCCACGACAGAACGCTAACAAAATCCGCAACAAAAGATGGTATCGAACATTTCAATATTGCTGAATTGCCGCGTATAACATGTTCGTTATTTACTTCGGACTGGTAAAATTGATGGACAACTATAAAAGTAATGAAAAATAAAGGATTAATATAAAAAGGGTATAGATATGTATGTATTTTTGTGTGACTCAAGGATTTCAGGAGCTGCTAAACTTAAATACTATAAAGTTATAAAATGATGTTCCCAAACCACAAACCAAAATCATTTCCGGGCAAATAAGTTTCCGTATCATCGATATGCCACGAAACAACTTCAACAAAATCAGCAACAAAAGACGGTATCTGACATTTAATGATGGCCGAATTTCCTCGTATAACATACTCTTGACTTGGATCGGTTGGATAATACTGGGAAACAACTAAAAAAATAAACATTCGATATATTTTCTATTACCGAATTCATTAGGATATTCAGGATAGTCTTCAGGATTGATTATTTTCATTATTTACAACTATAGCATATCAACTCCATAAAATATATTCGCACAAACCATAATTATTGCTAATGAAATATGTTTCATTGGTGTCGGTATGCCATGAAACTATATCAACGAAATCCGCAACAAACGATGGTATTTGACATTTAAGCACGGCTGAATTACCACGAATTACGTATTCTTTGTTCACATCAGTATCATAGTATTGAGTTATCACTGAAATTATGTTACGAGTACAAATTTTAGATTGTGTAATTCCATATAATTATATTTAATTTACAGTAACTATAACAGTGGTGATCTTAGAGAGTTATTTTAGCTGCGTTTTTTTATTAGCTGCTATCGAGAGCCATATCATTTTTTTACGCCTAAATATAAATTTGACGCGCTATTTATTGGTAAACTAAACTTATTTAACATCAAACTATCATTTTTAATTCAATTGTTTAACAAAAACTTCATATAAAAAATATTTGGCTCTACCTATTTATACGGAGCGCTATCGGGAGCCAAATTTTATATGGCGGCTCTCGATAGCAGCTATCCGGAGCGAATAAAAAAACGCTACATTTGTAAAACACAAACTTCTAAATCTTAATACTCCATCTCTGTATTATTAGCTAAAACACTTATAGTAAAAGGACCTATTCAAAATATTTTATTAAAACTAAAAAAAAGCAACACAAAACAACTGGAATATATGAGCCGTTATTGTTGAAATTAGTATAAGTCCATCTTTCAAAAAAAATTATAACAATATAATCTTTCTAACGATAAACAACTTATAGTCAAAATAAAAAAAAATGAATCCTAAAGGACATATCACACCAAGTGTCGGCGGCGAGCGTCAAATTTAAATACACGTTTTTTTGCTTACATACATACATATGTATGTAGTGATATGAAATCGTAGCTTGAACAAAACTAAAATTATTATTCATAAAACTATTTACAAACTTTATATTTTTAATTGAAAAATTACAATTTTAAGAAAATGTATCGAATGAAATTTCATCCGCGTTCAACGTCAAAAAAAATCGTCGTTCATCGCTAGTTTATATTTTTACACAAACTATGATACATAAGCAAAAAAAAAAGTGTATTTAAATTTGATGCCCGCCGCCGGCGCTTGGTGTGATAGGTCCTTTATAATACTTGTGAAATAAATAAGAAAATTCGAAATTCCGTATATTTTTGCATTTATTTGCCGTCCATGAATTTTCATTCCGAAATGAATAGTTTCAAACCAAGTTTTTGTTGGTACAGAATTATTCTAGTAATAATTTTGAAATTTTTTTTGTTTTTTTATTTAATTTTTAATGTCACTTGATAAAAGTAAACAGAAAATTACTTTCGGTTTTTTTTTAGCATAATTTGCATTTTTATTTTTATACCAATAACTATTCCAGTGACCAAAGTGAGACGGGCAATTGTTTCTCTATTCTTTCATTATCTTGTTTCAACAAAATATGAAGGCTGTCTCATGAAAATTAAAAAGTTGAAAATGTGTGATCTCACGAACGAGCTCAAAACAGTAGTACCAATTCCCTTTTTTTTGCTCATTCTCCTTTTTGTCGTTTGCGAATTTTTGAATTTCTTAAAAGTTTTCTAGTGGATGGATATGTTATCGGTGTAAATTTTTAAGTGTTCTAATTTGGTTTTTTGTGTTTTGATTGTGCTATTTGTGGAATTTTTCTTATTATTTTACCATTTTATTAATAAAACTTGTTTCTTTTTCGTACGATTTAAAGTAATTTTTGATATTTGTATTTCTCCCGCGATTTAAAGCAGTTTCATATTTTATTTTTTTGACATCTGTGTAATTTGTTTTGTTTGTATTTTTATTAAATTTCATTCTAATTTTCGATTTTTTTTTTGTGTTGTAACAAAAGGGCAGAATTACTACAAGAACTGTCTTTATCAAGAGAACAACAAATGTCTTTATCAGGACAACAACAAATGTCTTTTTTAATTTAACATCAACTGACCTTGCAGATGTTGTCTTAAAAAAGACAGTTGTTGTTGCCTTGATAGAGACAATTGTTGCTGTCTGGATAAAGACAGTTCTTGTGGTAATTCTGCCATTTCCTTACAACACAAAAAAAAATCGAAAATTAGAATGAAATTTAATACAAATAAAAACAAAACAAATTACACAGATGTCAAAAAATTAAAATATGAAACTGCTTTAAATCGCGGGAAAAATACAAATATCAAAAATTATTTTAAATCGTACGAAAAAGAAACAAGTTTTATTAATAAAATGGTAAAATAATAAGAAAAATTCCACAAATAGCACAATCAAAACACATAAAAAACAGAATTAGAAAACTTAAAAATTTACACCGATAACATATCTATCCACTAGAAAACTTTCAAGAAATTCAAAAATTAGCAAACGACAAAAAGGAGAATGAGCAAAAAAAAAAAAAAGGAATTGGTACTACTGTTTTGAGCTCGTGAGATCACATATTTTCAACTTTTTAATTTTCATGAGACAACCTTGAACTTACTTATACCGCTTTAAATAAAACGGCTGATATATCGTTGCAAATGGTCTATAAGGGCAGCCTTTCCACTAGCTTAAATATTAAATGCTCCGTATAAAGTGCCCAGCCGCAGCTCAATTTGCTTATGTTCATTTTGAGGTCCTCCTTTAACGCTCTAAACATAACGAAAATTTGGATTTGTTGTTTGTCCCTTATTTATCGAAACTTGTTTAACGAAATATTCGTCGCAAAATGTATACAAATGGTTTTGTTTACATCTGATAAATTATTTTAGACAAAATTTAAAATGAAGATTATGTATTGGGTAAAAAAAAAATAAATACTTTTATTTGAATTTGGCAAGGTTTTTTTTTCAAATAAACTAATTTCTTTTTTTATTCAATTTGCCAATAGTTTGTGGCTTCTAAAATGCATTTTTAGTGAGCTTTAAAAAATTACAATTGTGATGTGGGGAACATAACCTCAACTTTATTAAAATTTACACATATGGTATATAAGTAATCAAAAAATGAAACTTATTACGTTTAACATAAAGAAAACAAACATTTATGCAAAAAATGCATTTAAAAATCAATTTAATTACCATATTATATCTCTTCATTAACATCAGTTTATTTTGACATTTGGCATAAGCAAATAAAAAAATTGTTTCTTTAACCTTCACTCTGTGTATAGCTTACTATCACGCTGTCTGTGTATAGGGGTCAATCTGACCCCATAGATATCTTCATGTATTTCATAGGGAAAGTAAATAAAAATTCTTTATTTTATAGAAATATAATTACATTCAAGATTCAAAACATATAAAAAAAATTAACAGTTGAATTCGCTGAAAATCACATTTTAATTAGTCAAATTTATGTTTTAATCAGATGCGTAATCTGATGCCACTTCCTCTTCATCCGAAACCATTTCCCGTTTTTTTATGCATTCTATCCGTATGATTTTGGTGTGGTTGAGACAAAATGGCTCATTACAAAAATGACATCTTGTTCTGGTTTTCATGTCAGATGATTTATCGCTCTAGTAACATCTTCGTCGTTTGCTAACTTTCTTAACCGTCACTTCTTCGCCTGTTGATTCCCGCCTTATTGGTAATGCTTTATAATCTATTAAGTCGATTCCTGTCCTTATTTTTATTTAACTTTCGAGTGTGAAAGAGCCGCTCCAACACGTTGGCCTGCACTAGTTGCATAACCAATTCTTTTAGAAATGATTTTCTGTCGGATGCTTTCCGAATTTCATAAAAAGGGTTGGCGCTTATATATGAAACGTAAAGGCTACAACATTAGCGAGGTCGGTAAGGTTAAAAAAATTACACCATCGGCTATCGTTGAGTTTTCCTTTTACATGTACAGGTTCTCACTAATTTATAGAAGGTGTCCTCCTTTTGTTGCGTTATAATCCAAAATTTAATTAGTTATATTAGAATCACGGTCAACTCCGTTATTGTTGTGTAAAGTTGATAATAGCAAAACGTTTTTATTTGGTTTAGCAAAAAAAACGCACAAGTGTTTGGTTGATATCAAAATAGAATTTTGAAGGTTTTAGATCTCGTGTTTTTAATTCCATCTTACTACTAAACTCTTTGGGAAGATCGGTTTTATTTCATCTAATTGTAAAAATTAAGTAGTGTATTTGTTTTTTCTGCAAAGATTAATCGGCTAAAGAACAACTAGTGGAAAAGTTGCCCATGGTAATTATTATTCCTTATGCTCCCTTGGTTGCCTACCAATATATACTTCTGCGTTCAATAGGTAAGAATTGTTTGCGTCGCATAGCCAGAATATTTTAATTCTAATATTTTAATTCTAAACTTTTCTGGCTTCGAACGTACCAATATATACTGTCGGAAAGAATATCTCTGTCGACCTAGAGCCAATTGTTGATCAATGATTAAATTTCATGATGGTTTATGAGGTCCTCGAATGTTTGCCAAGGACATATTCTATATATATATATATATATATATATATATATATATATATATATATATATATATATATATATATATATATATATATATATATATATATATATATTCGAATTCTGCAAATCTATCGATTTTTATCCGCTCCTGTCTTAGCCGCTCCATAGCTATAGTAACTGAGTGGTTTGATTTATTTCTGTTTAAACCGTCAAGCCTTCTCTTTCCCGCAGTAGGAGGAAGTTACGTGTTTTGATTACAATCGGAGGTTTCAAGCTCCACTTTCCGATAGTTTTTTTTATTTTGGGCATAGTACCACATACCAGTGTTTGTTTTTTTATCCTTAACAGTCGCATTTTCAACATTTTGTTATTCATATCCTCGATCGTCAGCGACAAGTTGAAAATTTAATCGTTCCTCCTTTAATCCTCATCGTAGTTACAAATGTTTATCGGCGCAGCTTGTTCACGTTCATCGTCATCGGAAACTCCACAACAACAGTGTCGTTTGCTATTTCTGCTTCATCTGATACCTTAGCAGTAGAAACTCTATCGAGAATTCCAAGGGACTCTTGACTGCTCTGTGTTTTCCGCACCATAATAACAATATCTATAACCAGGATAAGCTATTTTTACTACTAAGCACCTTGAATTACAAACAAAAACTAAACCAGAAATATCGTTCAGCGATCATTCGAAATATCGGTAACGGTAAAATAATACATAAGTAAAATGAGGAAAAATATCAAGAATAGGTATGTATATATGTATATGCCAGAGACGAGTAGTGTCGAAAACTAGTATTTGGGGCACAGTTTATGTTACGTTTTGACACGAGTTCTGGACAGTCTTTTAAAACCTTTGTTTTCGACATTTTTTGACAGGACATTTTGTAGCGAAAAAAACTGAAAAATGTACAATTTTAGCTTCATTAACGTTCAGAACGGTTTCAACCAGTTAGAACAGTTTCTAAATTAACCGGTATATTTCAATAATGTACTCACGAAACAATAAGAATATTTTATTTCCTCTCTTTTTCCAATATCACACGCACAGTTTTTGACACTTTCCAACCGTTTTTTTAAAGTTGTTGACATTTTTCGACAGTTTTTGGTCATAATTTAAGGTTCTTCACCCATTTTTGAAAATTTTTTCGAAAACTCAGATTTTTTAGCGTTTTTATGTATAATAGACATACAAAAAGTGAATAACAAAGCAGTTTCTCTCTCAGTCTCACTTACTAATTAGCAGAGAAATTGCACAACACATCACAGACATATGTATACAATACATTCATAGATATAAAAAGTAAATAATTTTTTGATTTATATAGAAAATAGTGCATGGAAAAACATGGGGTCATTTTGACCCCAGTTCACAGAAATGCGCTTGGTTTATTTCAGACTGTGGTAATTACAAAATTTACAAGTAATTTGGGCCTGATTTTCATTGTATTACATGTATGAGATATTCGTTGAGGCTATCATATAGGACATGGGCCATTTACACAATAAGAAATGTATTTTTTTCAATTTTAAAATCGACTGGGGTCAATTTGACCCCAATACACAGAGAGAAGGTTAAAAATTTTACATACAGTCCTCGCCACAATTGTTTGTACCTCACATAAATTTCATATTGATCTAATTAAAATCTAAAAATTTTGTTGAATAGTACTATTTAATCCAAAAACTTTATTTGCCATTTTTCTTATTATTTAATGATAATTTATATAAAAAAATAAAAATTTATAAAACAAGTTCAGTTGATTAGATAAAAACGAAAATTAAAATGCCAAAATTGTTTGTTCAAATTTGTTCTCAATATTATTTGTTCAATATGGAAAAAATCAAAATACTTAAAATAGTAAATCAAATAAATTTCTTCTTATGTATGGGAGCATTATTGTGCTGAAGAGCAAATTGAAGATTGACTAGTTTATAATTAACCAGGGATGTTATTTCATGAAATACACCGAAAATGAACTATGTCCTTGAACAGTTGTAGTTTATAGGGTATACAGACAAGCGGAATATGATCTACCGTCAGGAAAAGAAACGTGAAGGGCATCATAAGATAAGCCCTTTGATCTACGGAGAACTGTTTTATGTCCAAATTAGTACACTTTTGTCCTAATTTGATAATATTTGAAATCTTTTTATTATTACATAAACGTCGAGCATCAATTAGTGTGGATACTGCCTCGCTTAGTTTTCCATGGGCAGCAAATAAAAGGTTACACTGCTTTATAAACTGAACTATTCAAGGAGAATGTTCTATTTCGGTTTATTTGATGAAGTAACATTCCTGGTTGATGATAAACTAGTCGGTTCTCAATTTGCTCTTCAGCACAATAATGCTCCCATGCATAAGAAAAGTCATTACCATGAAATTATACAAAAATCTTGAATAAAATTATTTGTCTCGGCCAGAAGTTTCGATTCAAACTTGCGGAGGCTTAAGTTCAAGTGGAAGGTATTCACGATCTAACCAGACCAAAAATTTGTTGCAGGGTGCCAAGAAAACCGAGTGGGATGAGATTCTAGGTGATGTTAACAACAAATTTTTGAAAAACTTACCAGATGTTATAGAGGCTAAACAAAAACTGACTATCTGCATACAAAACATGAGTGACTATATCATTATTTAATTAGCAAAAAATAATCTTAAATTTATTTGATTTACTATTTTATTTTGATTTTTTCCATATTGAACAAATACTATTGAGAACAAATTTGAGGGTACAAACAATTTTGGCATTTTAATTTTCGTTTTTATCTAATCAACTGAACTTGTTTTATAAATTTTTATTTTTTTATATAAATTATCATTAAATAATAAGAAAAATGGCAAATAAAGTTTTTGGATTAAATAGTACTCTTCAACAAAATTTTTAGTTTTTAATTAGATGAATATGAAATTTTTGTGAGGTACAAACAATTGTGGCGAGGACTGTATGTAGTTTAATATAATAATATTCCAGCTGTAATAATTATGACATTATTTTGTATGCAACCAAATTATCACAGCCACTATGTGATGTAAATTTGACACTTCTGTAAAAATATTCATAAACAAAACCGCGCAATAACAATGCTGTGGCAACAAGGCAAAATGGCATAAGTCTAAAATTCGCATATTTCAGGAAAACATTTTTAAAATTAAGAGTTACTCAAAATCGTATGAGTTTTTAACATTCTGGTTTTTGTAAACGCTTATTACGGTTATTTGTAGTTGCCAGAATATTACAAAAAATGTATATGATATGAAATCGATTACGAAGATTTCAAATTTGAAATAAAACGTAAAATGGAATAACTCAACTTATGCCGTTATGCCCTGTGGCCACAGAATGATTAAGCCGTATTACGTTAATTTATTTCTAAAAAAAATAGTACAAATAAAACTTAATACAAAATATGGAAGAGAAAATTATTTCACTCCTGTCAAAATTATTACAAAAAAAAAAATTATCACAAACTTCACCAATACGCGATATTAAAAAGCGTACTAGAATGGTGGCGCGCATGTGTACTTCTTGGATTAAGAAATGTTAAAACAAACAAAACACTATGAGAAATAGCTTTATTTCATCTTAAAATAAAAATTAAAATTATTAAAAAATTGATGATTTGCCAAAATGTCAGTAATGTACATTGCGGAATAAATAAGGAATTACTTACATTAAATTAATATTAGTATTAATGTGAATGATTTTCTTTAATAAAACTAGATACGAAAACAGACACAATTCTCGCGCTGAAGCAACAGCTGAAGATTATGGGGGCAAAAACATATGGGAATAAGGCATCTTTTATTGAAAGGTAATTTAAAGACAATTTAAAAAACTGACCGTTAAAATACAGAATTTAATTAAATAAATTCCAAAGACTAAAGGTCGATCCGCACGATGTGTTTTCAGTTATGTTCTAACAAATGAAAACATGTTAAAAAATACAAGTGTGTTCTAAAATATTTGTGAAGTTGAAAATCACATCCACACGGTCATTAAAAACATTTGTGTTTTTCAATATTAAAGCCTGAATTCCATTGCGAATAAAAGTTTGTCAGTCAAAATAAAGGGAGATAAAAATATAAAATCGGTGGTTGTGTGAAAGAAACACAAAACGAAGTCAGTCAAGATTTTACTTACATCAAATGTGTGTTTGTATTAGTGGATCGCCATAATTATGGTCAAAAATTATCAAAATCGAAGTCATTTTATGGTTATCCAACTAAAGCCTGAATTCCACTGTGAATAATTGACTGAACTGACTTCAAGTCGAAAGAAGACAAAATCCACTGTGAATAATTGACTGAACTGACTTCAAGTCGAAAGAAGACAACAAAAAAAAAATCCATTGGAGTGACAAAGATAAAGCATGTTTTTTTTTTTTTTTTTTATAGCACAAATATCTTGATAAATTTCGACAGCGACAGCAAAAAATAAAAATAAAAAAAATAAATTTTTGGTTATCACTTGGAGTTTTAATTTGGCTTTTTCGCCGCCAATAAATTATTTAAAAAAAAAACATCACTTTATTAAAATGCCAATAATAGTATTTAGTGATATTATCACAATTGATCACAATTCATCACAATTTAACTGTATACAAACTTTATATTTTTTTATTATCACAGCTATTTTAGAAGCAACCGCCAAAAAAAATTATGACACTTTCCATAAAAATAACAAACTTTTAATTAACTTAGTGTGCGGAAAAAAATTTGCGTTCGTACACAAAATTTGTGTGCATATATTAGTTGGATAACCATAAAATGACTTCGATTTTGATAATTTTTGACCATAATTATGGCGATCCACTAATACAAACACACATTTGATGTAAGTAAAATCTTGACTGACTTCGTTTTGTGTTTCTTTCACACAACCACCGATTTTATATTTTTATCTCCCTTTATTTTGACTGACAAACTTTTATTCGCAATGGAATTCAGGCTTTATCTTTGTCACTCCAATGGATTTTTTTTTTGTCTTCTTTCGACTTGAAGTCAGTTCAGTCAATTATTCACAGTGGAATTCAGGCTTAATATGGACGGCGATAGATTAATTTATGACCAGGCGACTTTGATTTCTTTAGATTCATTAATACCTACAATTAAAATAAAAAAAAAAGGAAAAATTACGGTCAAAACCATGGTTAATGATGACATTTGTTTAATTTTTTGAGGTTATACCCTGTGTAAAACATACCAAAATGGATAAAAGTCATTTTCGAAAATTACATATGTGAGGAAACATATGTAATCACAAAAGCAAAAACACAACGTGTGGCCATAAAAAATTGTCACAAATGTTGACACATTTGTAAAAGTACTTGTGAAAACACGTCGTGCGGATCTACCTTAACAAATTAGAAAAAAAAAATTGAAAGAAAAACAATTTAAATAGGAAGCTTTACGACCTCCCAGTGGTTAAATGACAGCAGAAAATTGAGGGCCAACGGAGCAATGCCAACCAGTCGAACGATTTAGAACGTGAAATGAAGATTCTAACATTTAAAAATTAAACATTTCATTTAAACAAAAAAACGAATTTGCTTTTTATTAATTATTTATACATTTCAAATAACTTATATTTTTTTTTTTTTTTTTAATTATTTAGTAAATTACCTACAAAATTTATCTCATTCGTAGAAAGCCATAAAAGTGACGGGACAAAATTTTATTAAACTTGGCTAATCCAATTTTCCTTTCTACTAAAATCTCCAATTTACAATTATTCGTGTTTCGAAAACTTCGATCGTGGTGTGCTGTCTTTGATTTCTAAGAAGTGGAGGGTTATTAACTGCAACGCCTATATCAATCCCCCTCCCAATAAAACGATATCTCCATTACTAAGAAGATCGACGATTACGCTTTGTTGCAATATAGCACGACCACTCACTGAACCACAGAATACATCGGAGCAGAAAGTTATATTTCTTTTCTCATCTATCCCAATCAAATATTTTACTGTATTTTTATTTCTATATTCCGAGAAAAGCTTTGGTCCAGTAGGGATTTTGCCTTGAATGGTTGCAATTTCTGAGTAATCTAATATTACCGTGTATGCATTTGGATTTTTATATCGAGACCACCAGTTAATTGTTTTAAATGCGGCATTCATAACAAGCGTCCAGGGAATAAATATTTTCTGGGTAATAATCGTTGAAAGTCGCTTATAGTTTTCATCCAATTTTTTAAATTAATTTTTTGGTAAAATTTTTAATATGGAGCCTAATGGAGAACACCCGCAGAACCTGCACAAAAATATTATATCAACAATTAGATTAAACGTCACTAATTTTATCAAAAGTCCAAGATATTAATGATAAATGAAACTATTTATTTCCAAAATTTCTCAAATGAGGACACAAATTGCCGCAAGTTAACAAAATATTGTTTTTGTTATTTTTAGAAAACTCCATTAAGAATGAGCTTAGGCTCAAAACAGAGGATATCAAAATTATATAAGTAAATATAAAAATAAATAAATATAATTAGACAACCCGTACATATCACCGATTATGGACAAAATTATGTTGTCTATATTTCATCAGAGATAGATTTTTGATAAATATTTATCAAAAGGAGACGATTCAGTTTGAGCAAATTTCAGTAAAATTTCAGTTTTAAACTAAGCCGGTAAATTTCCATGAGAAAATCGAGCCCAAAATGAAAACATAAACGAAAAGGCAAATTCGTGATTTTTAGGCTAGGTCTTCTGATGTTTGAGTTTTTTCTGAGGTTCAAAGTTAGTAAAATTAAGTTATTTTGAAACATTTTACGATAATTTAATATAATATTTTAGTATATGGCACTGCGACGATCAAATAGTAGTACCGTAAAGTGCCGATTATAAACCCCCCCCCCAAAAAAGGACCCGAGTATATTATTGGTTAAATACCAATTTGGTATTTAATATGCCCAGGTATTATAGTGACCATTGCCTAATTATATACCGGGTATATTGTTATTATTTCCAAAATTAAAATCAATTTTAGTATTTTCCATTTAATATACACGGGTATTAAAATCGGCACTTTACGGTAAGACTTTTTAAACAAAACAACGACCTTCAAAACCTTCTTCGATTCGGATTGTATCTCAATCGCGTCAAAACGATGTCCCCGGAGCGGTTTTTTGATTTTCGGGAATAGCCAGAGGGCAGACGGAACTAAATCAGGCGAAAAGAGAGATTGCGGAACGATAAGGGTCGAATTTTTGACCAAATAATCATGTAGAACCTGCTCAAAATTCTGACCCAAATGATATTTTCGTTACGTTAACAAGGGGTGTGATTTAGTTTTTATGTGCATTACGATGCGATGTAGTTTTTATGTGCATTTTTTTGATAAATCTATTTGATGTCAATTTATATTTTAATTAACCATATTTATCGATTTATTGTATTAATTTGGTGTTGACCAATTTTAATTAATTTAATGATTTTAATGTAATTTAAAATGTTTTAAGATCTCCAATTGTCAATCGATGATTTTGAGCACCAAATCTTTTACTTCCTTGGCGTGGTGTTCATCGGTAGACGTCAAAAAATGGCAGGGACGTTCATAGTCTTCAACGCATTCTAAGCGTTTTTGAACAACTAATACCAACTAGTAAAAGCGAGTAAGTGCATTGTTCACAAAAGCCTTTTGTAACATTTCCAACGTTTTGGAAGGCGAAATTAAATTTTTTCATCTCATTAACTACTAAGGACATTGACACGAAATTTGATACAGATGTCTGTTATGCTACCAACCTAACAAAAAAACTACTCATTTGGATAAGCCCGTGCGATTAAAATGGAAAAATGTTACTACTTTTTGATCACAGTAGTAGAATTTTCACGTGCTTTTAAAAATTACTCGCTTTCTCTATTTTTATTTTCGTTACTGCAATTTCACTAATGATCGAAATTCGAAATGACAGAAAATAAACAAAGAACAATACGAAATGATTTGGCTAAAAAGAAAGTGTGCCAATCCCATAGACACACAGCAATCTTACATCGGCCATACTTTGATTGCGGTGGAAACGACAAGGCCGACAATATGCTCACATCTGACATCGCAATAGAAACTGTTCTGCGCCATCTCGGAGAAGGATGTTTAGAGCGGCTGGAATTTGTCTCTAAGGAACTAATAGACGCTGAAAATGAATAGTCAAAATTACCGAATTTCAGTTACCGCAAAGACAATAAGGATAAAATATCTTGCACATCTTATCTCAAAAATGCCGCGATCGAGGCTTACATTGACTATTGCTACGCGATCACTGAAGTTAACAATCATTATAAAACTAACTGTGGCTCCGTAAGCTTTATGGAAACATCAGGGAACAGTCACCCTTCATAGTTAGTCGACGTTCGACGAACCAGCTCGACACATTTCGCTTCCTATCTACTGGAAAAATCCTTGTTTACCCTGTCAGAAAGCTCTTCAATACTCGCAAAAGTACTATTTTAAAATGGGCGCTTTCACATTGCCGTGAAAATTTCGATAAATCGGTTGCATTCAGAAAACATCATGATGATTTTACTCAACATGTTGCCAACTCTTGGCGGACCTGAACGCGCACAATGACTAATCCAAATTGCGCAGTTATGTTCTATTTTACAAATTTCACGTGATGTGCTAAATTTGTAATCCAACTTCGACTAACTAGAACTGGGTCCGAAACCTGTGATACTTATTTTGTAATATAAATGTTTGACATTTATTTATTAGAATATCCTTCCACATTCACAATTTTTTATTACGCTACCCCTGAATAGTGTAAATAATTTTTTAAGTTATTTCGCCGCTCCTATATCTGTTCGCACTTTAAAAACATCATAATTTCGCAGAAATAGGGAGACTTTTGGACAGAAAAGGACGTGAATGATACCAGGAAGTAAACTTGAAGGCTTTTTTGTATTATTACTAGTTAACGGTATATTTAGAGAATACTAAGGGCTGTTTGTGTTAAAAAATATAAATGATTAATGAAATGTTGAATAAATTCCAAAATTTATCAGGAATTGGTCGAACAAGGCATCATTGTTAATACTTAATTGGATTGTCGAAGCAGTACTCGGCAAAAAAAGACAATATTTTTGAAAATTGGGTTCTATTGTTTAATAAGTGTATGTAATGAGAAAAGGACATGCAGATACGCAATACACACATCCACAGAAATAGAAAATTGGTTTAAGTAGTGTTTTTTTATTCGCTCCGGATAGCTGCTATCGAGAGCCGTCATTTTTATACGCCTAAATTTAAATTTGACGCGCTATTTATTGGTAAACTAAACTTATTTAACATCAAACTATCATTTTTAATTCAATTGTTTAGCGAAAACTTGATATAAAAAATATTTGGCTCTACCTATTTATACGGAGCGCTATCCGGAGCCACTTTTCATATGACGGCTCTCGATAGCAGCTATCCGGAGCGAATAAAAAAACACTACATTAATCACCTTCACCTCCAATAAGCTACAAATTGAACTATTCACATCAGTGAATAATTTCCGATTTCTGGAGTAATAACGCAGAATTACGCATTTTAAATCGGCATTAAAAATTACAGCAAGGGAATTAAATCACGTCAAAGTTGCAAAATGCATCTTCTTAACAGCGAATGAGGAAAATCCATTTCTTTGACGTAAAACGCTAAGGTGACTACGTCAATCACACAATGAATTTATTTTGTATATGTCAAAAATTATCATAGGAATTGACAGTGATAATTTGGGTGTATGCAGTTTTTTCAAATAATTGTCAAAAATTAGTACTAAAAAAAATATTTATCACAAGTTTCGGACACAGTTTAAATGCAAGTAGTCGTATAAGTATATTTGTCGACCAATTATCTTTGAGGTGAAATAAGTGAAACTTATGTCGTTGCAGATTTCTTTGAATTAAATAAATCCAATTTTCGAGAAATTAAAGAGGCCAGTTTTGACTTGCTTAATATCTGAAAATTAGAAATCGGAAAACAATAAAGCAAACTATCAGTAAAAATGGATTCTCCTCTTGTCCAAGGTTTAGATATAACAAATTCCTCCTTCATTTTACGGCTGTTAAGTATTTACAAAAGGGGATTATTTTATTTACAGGATAATTAGGAAACAATTAAAAATAAAATTTGCCAAGAAAACAAACCATAATTTTCTCCTGGATAGTAGCTATCATTTTGATCTGTATGCCACGAAATAATCTCAACAAAATCCGCTACGAACGATGGGATCAGACATTTAATTACAGCTGAATTTCCTCGTATTACATGTTCCTTATTCACATCAGCTTCATAGTATTGGGCAATCACTATATATAAAACAAAACACAAAAACCGTTTGAAAAAAATGCACATCCGGAGTTAAACACAGTGGCATAGCACCAGATGATAATCATGATGAAATCTTAACATATTTAGTAAAATTATTAATAATTAAAAGGAAAAAAATTGGTTGAATTACGAGATCTCGTAACTAATTTCAAGTAAAACTTGTTTCAACGTGTTTTTTAAATTTCGCGGCAATATGCCTTTGAACTCATTTAGAATTGATTTGATTACTTTCAATTCGCGATTTTTCTTATATACAGTGGTAGCGAACAGGTGTGTATTTGTGTATGGAGCATGCAGTTCCCGCGTATTTTAATTAATTCACAACGTTCTAAATTCATAAGTTGATTGTAGTAATATTTTCTTAAACACAAAATGAAAAGGTAAACGTACGCCAAATCTAATATAAGTAAGACGATGATCTAAGAATTTGAATTTTATTAAAACTGGTATATTTGCCTATATATTGTTACAAAGAGTTATAAATACTTAATATATCTTAAACAACCTTGACAATATTGCAATACATTTTGAAATGATCTGGTAAATGTAAAACGCGCGTAAGTGTTTTATAAGAACCTCAAGGTTGAAGTAATGAAATTTTAAAATTTTTAATGTGTCATTTTTATTCTCGGCAAACTCAATGATTCTACAAAGTGTATTGTGTTTACTACATAGTAAGCTTAAAGCTACCTATTTTTATTTCTTGGAATTTTACTGATCCTACTATGTAAATAATTTTTCATCTAATCTAGAGTCAAGGTTTTAAAACCTATATTTAGCAAAGAATCCATGTTGGCGTCAGCAGGTACATTGTTGATTTATATTCATATAAACTATAATTTTCATTAAACATCTCCCTGAAATGGAAAGTCCCATTAAAATCTAAATATTGCAATCAAATCAAATTTATTAAAACTATAATTTAGAATTTGGTTACATTTGGCGTTATTTCTAACTGTATACTATGGTATTTGGAATTTTACTTAAACTTCAATTAAACTATGTTCTATTGACGAAACTAAGTTTACTTCATTTATCAAAACTTCTACGAAATTATAGTTTCAAATTTAAAGGTATCCTGGCACTTGCTGTTAAAACTAAGCATGAATGTGTCTTGGTTTTACAATCAGGATAATCCCGCCGAGGTAGTTATAATTTTTTCCCCGAACAAAAGGATAAATGCAGAACTTGAAAATTTTGGCAAAGAAGTTTTATAATTGCTGATTTGGATAACCATTATTTTGATAACGATGAAAAACATTTCAAGAGATAACCAAATCACCATATTTCTCTATAGCCAAAATTATTAAATGTTCTCGCAGACGCAAAACCGTGAAGATGAATAAAGTCACTAAACACAATATATTTTAGATCATGCAATTTTACTAACTATAGTGTTTTGAAAATATTGCATTGTATAGATGCCCCTATTTTATCTCTGCACATTTTTCACTAAGTTTTTATGTTCATGTGCTAAAAAAGTAAAGCTAGATTTTGCCGTTTTATCGTATTTGTGTTTATCATTCCTTTTTTTAATCACCTGCTGCGAGAAACTATAGTTGAACTCGTGAAATAATAATTTTAACACAGGTACTGTTTCACTTTGGTAAACTTGTTTAAGCAATGTGGAGTTGTGTACAATGAACCCTTTTCAAATGGATAAAAATTGTGGCCTTTCAAATCCTAGCGGTATCTGGTTCAAATGCGAAATTATGAACAGGACAGTCCAGGGAAACTTACAGAAGCTTTTTAACGCTTACTAGAAATTTTGGAAAGATTCAAGAATCCCCGAAAACTATTTACGGTGTAATATGCTACCTAAAAACTCCAATGCACTTTGTGTTCGTTTTAAGAGCGGTTTGTTTGGGAATTAAATGAATTTATTGTTTTAGTATTCGAACATTCCAACCGACCATTCGCAGAAATAAAATAATTTTCGTTTTATTCTTTAAGTTTTCTTTACACAAATAATTAGTCGGTCACACATTTTAATTTAATTAAAGTTGAATCTGTTATGATTAACTTTCGACGAGACAAAACAAATAAGACATACATCATGACACATCACAATTGATACGCCGACATTTTAAATTTGCGAACACTAAAAAAACTGCACAAAATTGAGTAAAATTCACAAATTTCGCTACCACTGTACATACTCGTATTTATCCCAAGACATATTTATGGAATTTAGTTGATTGATTTTCAATTTCAAAACGCTGTTCACAAAAACCTGATGAATAAACAAATTTTTTATTTGTAACAGTTTTTATAAACTACGTATATACTAGATAGAGAAGCAAAAATACAAGAATCTAAATATAGTTTTATTCGTAATTTCGTATAACTACAAAAACTATAAACAACTCATTTGACCACCACTGTCCGAGGAAATAATTTAATCGAATTTTTCTCAAATTTCCGTTGAAAATATCACTATAACAATAAATAAATTTCGCTGTTCCCAATTTTAACGAATTTCTGCGCTTCCGCCCTTATTCTTTTACGCATCTAGAGAATAAGCATAAAATCTTAAGTTTCTTTAATTGATGAACATAAGAAATAATATTATCACACATGTTTGATCCATTCCATCTAATTTAAACAAAAAAACAAAAAAAATTTCTTCGTTGATGACAGATCTTCTTCAAGAACATCGCCTTTGTCGTTGATATTTGATATATTCTTCTTATTGAACTTATTTATCTTTCGCCTTATATTCCAAATGACAATATGTTTGTATAAGTAGAAGTATTGTTTCTCTTATATAAATCATTAGACAAAATAGTTGACAGACGTACAGACAAAGTTTTTTTTTTAATAAAAAGATAAAAATGTAACATACCAGCTCGAACATTAACGTCACGCGAAATAATGGATCCAATTTGATTGCGCGCCAAACAGGCATACACTTGAGCATGAACTTCTTGACGATAATCTTCAGCACGGAATGGTGGAAATACTAAATTTCCGTTGGAAAGTACTTGTCGTAAACCGGGAACATCACCCACAGCTGTGCCATCACTACGAATCCAAATAATTTCGGGTGGTGGATTTCCACTAGCACGACATTCAATTTCAGCACCTGTAGAGTTTGAGAAATCAATACGATTTGATGGTTCCTTTAGGAATACGGGTCCTTTTAGTTCCGAGTCATTATTATTATTGTTAGATGCATTTGTGGCTGAAATTAGAATTAAAATAAAACAAAAAAATGTTAATTTCCGGAATTTAATTTAACTAAATTTAAGTCTGCTGTAATCTGATTCTACAGAATTAAGGCAGACAAAATGAACAACAAAATTTTAATAAGTGTTTGCATCTTTTGTTCTTCTTAAATTTCTTCGGCTTTATTTGATTTCAAGTGATAAGAATTTTCTTATGGAAATAGAAGATATTTATATGTAACATATGTATATTTAATATGAGGAATATTATAGATCATCTTATATTCTTATGTACTAATAATACTAAACACGTACAGTTCATTCAACTTCGACCAAAAAATAAGCACAAAAGTATTTTTCTAATCACGTTTGTTTTATCTAAATTGAGATATACATTTATAATAACGATTGTAAAGATGACACGAAGTTTTAAGAAATGTAAGTAACAGGTAGTTTATTATGTTTTATATTTTATTTTCATTGCACTATTAGTTAGGTACTTAAGATATTATAGCTCTATAATAATAATTTAATTCTTTATGGAATAGTTATTATGTGACCATTTAAGTGAAAATATTGGCCGGCCACAATTTCTTTAAATAGAAATAGGAAAATTCTAATCAATAGTTTATTTATGAAATACCAGAATCAAAATATAAATTTATGGTATTCGAAAAGTGAGCAAAACAAACATACATACAATAAAAATTTCCAATTTTCCAAAGATGTGCATATATACGAGTAAACCAAACACAAAATTTGTTGATCTCATAAGAAAACACCATGGGAAAATTTAAATGAGTAACCAGAATTTACTGTAATAAATACCTTAATATCATTTTAACATTCAAATGTTGTCACTCAGTGTGACTCAACATATTAGGGATGCTTTGGTATTTTTAGAATATCATTTGTTGATTCTGTTATATTGTTTAAGAATTTTTCAAATTAAACCGTAACATAGAACCAAAGGGGAAACTAATATCCACATTAAATATAAGAGATTTAATAATATTTTTATTTCATAAAACTGACGATAAAAAAACAATTATTCAAACTACTTTTAGAACATTCCAAATTTAAATTATTTAACAAATCTTTAAATAAACATTTTTAAAAATAAGAAAAATTTCTAAGTGTAAATGAATATGTGTGTTAAAAATAATAATTTTGAATATATTTTGTGGTTCTAGTAGCCAACTTATAATTCAACATTATGTGGTTATGGCAGTTTTTACAAGTCGAAGAAGAGTTTATAGATTGTGGTTTATATCTGTGAAATTATGATTACCATTATCGATGATGCGGTAATTACTAAGATTTGAAGTTTGTGAAATTGTATTTCCTATGCTACAAATTTCCTTTGTCCATTGAACAAATGTTGGTTGACTGAACGACTAGTTTGACCTATAAAGAATTTCAGACAATAGTTGCAAATAAGTTTGTAAATTCCACTGTCGATGCATTTATCCAAACATAATGTTAAATTACGCTTTATGTTGTTACTGATTTTGTGAACAATAAATATTTTATTAATTGAATTGCCACTGTTCTCATTGTACGTGAAAATTCATAACACGGAAACCATTATAATCGAAAAATTATTTTAACGGCAAGAAAATTCTCTTCAAATTGATTTTATATGAAAAACAGACCTCATATTGTTGGATTGGAACGAAACTTGATATTTTTTTCTTCATACAAATAAAACTCCTCTAAGGCGGAAATAAAAATTTATCAGTTTTTCGAAACTTCGTTGAGCACATTTTTGGGCACGTTTTCCTTTACTTTACCAGAAATCCCAAATCAAGCTTTTCTTTTTACACAAGCGTTTCATTATTTGACGTTTTCACCAAATTAAGAATATATAAGGAAGAGAGCTTCTAATAACTGCATAGTCAATCAAATCATTGTGCATAACTAAACTAGACTTGTCAACCGTCCCGTTTTCTTTTGGGACAGACAAATTTATAATCGAATCTTCCTCATCCGGGGTTACTTTGAGCGGGACACCGTTTATCCCGTTTTAGCACCCTGTGCAGTAGATACGTTTTCTGTTTTCTTCTGAACTTTCTTAAAAAATTTAGAAAAAATTGTTGTGATGTCCCGTTTTCCAGATTTCCAAAGGTGGCAAGTCTAAACTAAACATATCTTAAAAATAGTCTAAATTGGCCAGAATCGGCCATACTCCATAATTTATGAAAATCGTGAATTTTCGAAGATTCAATATGGGCGATTTCCGGAAATCGCACCTTTTAGAACCTCGCTAATTTATCAAAATCACGGATTTCTGAAGAGGTTACATAGTGATTTCCAGAAATCCTACCTTTTAAACTAAAATAAAGTACAATAAATATATTGGCCGATGTTCTTGTTTGTGCATAATATACTTTAGTCAGAATCGGCCGTAAAACCTCCACAACTTACCAAATCGCGGTTTTCAGAAGTGGTTGTAAGGTCAATTTCCAGAAATCCCACCTTTTACTAAGATACGAACTAACGTAAAGTGTAATTTACACATGTACATATTTTGTGGCTTTAGCCAGATTCGGCGATAGAACCTCCACAATTTATCAAAAAATGGGATTTTTCGAAGAGGTTATCGGCGTGTTTTCAATTGAAGAAGGTATTTTATGTTTTACGAATTTCTGATCTGCGAATGAAGATTAAATAAGTTATATAAATAAGTTTTGGTTTGTGGTTTTAATGAGGTGTTTTCAATCAAAGAATAATTTCAGTAAAGCTTAAAAAAACTTTAGATTTAAAGGTACAAATTTTTCCTGATTAATAAAATATTTTCCATTGTTTTCTAAATTCTTCTAACATGTTATTTGGTTAGCACAAACCAAAACTCTACACTAAAAATTACAAAATTTTAAATTGCTTTGGGCCAAATATATTTGAGGGTTAATCAAATTTAATTTGAATAAACTAGTTGAACATGTAAGTAAGTTATTTTGGAGTTAATTATTACGTGTGCTGTGTGCTGAATTATTTAACATTTTAGTACAAATTTTAAAATTTTACAGTTACTTAGTTAATCTCTTTTATTATTTCAGATTAAGGGCAAAATTTAACGGTCCTGACATTTTTTGATATCCAGACGTAAATCAGAACTTTATTATATATCCTTTTTATAACAACTAAATCTATAAACACATTTACCACAGTATTCAAATATTTTGTGAATTGTGTTATTTCCGTTAGAATCTGTGGTGGTGATTTGAACACGTAACCTTCTCATTCCAACAGAATTCCAACGGATTTTATTTATTTACATAAATTTTCTATGGGTTCCAACTCCTAGTTTTTCCGAAACATTTTCAGCACAACCTTACACAAAATAAATTGAGAATGAATGCTCATTCAGATTACATTGTGCCGATTGAGGTGGTATCAAAAAAATAAATATAACAAAAGCTCAATATTACAGCCAGATTCAAAGACTGCCGAAATTCATCATAAGTAGTAAATATTGCATCTTCTTTTAGGGTGTTAAATTTTTAGCATTTGGTGGAGCTGATTCACACTTTGACATCACTAAGGGTGCTCTTGGTTGATACATTTTGCATACTGCATATTTCGGTTAAACTTTCGTAAATATACAAGAAATTTAAAATATTATTGGAAAATATTTACACATGATGGAGTTAGGGATTGCATCTCCCGTCTCATGTTCTCTTCACATGGTGGAAAGAAAGATCAAGATTCGCAACGATGTGGGGATTATGGGCGAATAAACACGATACACCACATACAAAATTTCTCCATGCACTTACATGGATGGAAAATTTTTACAAAAATCGATCTTATCAGAGCCTATCATTTGATTCCCGTTGCACCTGAAGACGTTCATAAAACGGCAATTCGACCCCCTTCGGCCTCTTCGAATTCACCCGAATGCCCTTTGGTCTATGCAATGCCGCCCAAACGTTTCAGCGATTTATGAACGAAATCGTTAGAGGTTCAGATTTCGTTTTCGTCTACATTGACGACATTCTTATTGCTTCGCATAATGAGGAACAACAAAAACTTCACCTGGAACAACTCTTCCGCTGGTTGAATAAGTTTGATGTTCCCATCAAGAGTTAAAAATGCGTCTTTGGCGCATTCACTACACATCGTCTGAAGAACGAATTAACACCATTAGGGAATTAACACCATTAGGGAATTCCCAGCTCCTACGTTGGCCCGACGAATGCCAATATTGTGTACGATGAAAAATATTTTTCGCACACACTAATAATTTTAGTAGCATGGCGACTTTATGGTAGAGATTTTTTTAATTTTTTATTATATGACGGAAAATATTCGAAAATGAGTCTGATATGAGTATTAATAATAATTAATTTTTTAAATAATTTTGAGATGTGAAAATAATCGAATTAATGCTAATACTTAATTTGTTTAATAATTATTGGTTATATGTTTTTGTCTAATGTCAAAATTTAGCCATAAAATCTTGATAAAAAAAATAATAATAATACTTTTTCTTTGTCACTCTAATGGATTAGTTTTTTTTTTGTCCTCTTTTGACTTGAAGTCAGTTCAGTCAATTATTCATAGTGGAATACAGACTTTAATCTTGTGAACATTATTCTTATGAACAATAAAGAAAATTTATTTACAATAAACAAATTAGTGCGTGTATTATTTATTAAGTGATAAATCAAACCATCGATTACCATAAATCTATGTTAAAATAGAAATGGATACTTTGCTGAAAATACCAACATTTCTCAGGATGTTCGAGTTTGACAAGCCTGATTGAAGAGATTAATTTATTATATTAAATACCTACATGAGTACAACAATCTAAAACATAATGATTTCATCAAGCACAACACATCACACGTCGGCAATCTTCCATACCGACCATAAATTGACAAATATTAAATCAATCAAATTTAAATTAAAACTGGGTTACAGAGGCCACAAATAGGTTAAATGATTTAATAATCATAATTTTGTAAACTGCATTGTTCTATTTTCTAAGCAGTACAACCAAATTATATTTTATTACATCTAATCGCATAATATATAGTATGTACTCGTATATGTACATACATAAATACATATAATATTAATAAACTGAAAATTGTTGTATCACTCACTCAAATCTAATATGTGATATAATGGAATAATAATTCGTTTTCTCATTTAATGAAATGATGCGTTAAAATGTGCATTCAACCTTTGTTATTACTTTAATATAAAAAATTTACTTAAATAAATTCTCCAATTTGCTCTGGTTTGTATAATGTATGCCACATCTGATTGACTGGTGTTTTACAACAAACACATAATAATAATGTTCTGTTTTAGTTCAATGAATCGCTTTGTTCACATCTACATTCAGCACACATACTTAGCATAAATATTTAATCGAATCAGAGAATCACTTATGTATTTCTTTCTTTTATAAAGAAATGAATTAATTTAGATAAATAAACAGACTTAGAATTCAGAGGCAAAAAAGCTCTAGGAGCTGAGTACCGAAATATTAGTTTTTACATTAGAAAATCATTCAAGACCGTACATCTGACTATTCGTACGATGACTACATAAGCACTTGTTTGCACACAAAGTTAAATTATTCTAAAGGTTAAATTGTTTTCCTCATTTTGTTATAAATAAATTTATTTAAATTAAATTTAATAATTTCATATCTCTACTCGAGTATGATGTTGAGTAGTAATAGTAAGTAGATCCAATAAATTTTAATTTTTTCATTTGTTTTAGTTTTGTATTTTTTATGTTTCTAAAGTGAGTACATTTTTTTGATGTAGGTCGATATTTTAATTTGGTTTGGGTAACTTACTGTAGGATAGGTTGTAGTTTTGCTTTTGAAAATAAATTTTTATAATTATTATTTTTGTTATGTAAATGTACATTGTATGTTTAAAATAATTGAAAACGCTTAAATTAACAGTTATGTAAATGGATTTGAAAGATGAAAATGCACGATTTACAAATGCTTTATTTTATCTTTCCAAAGCATTATTTATGCCACTTTTGTTGTTTGTTTGATAGCCTATGAGACTAATAGCTAGTTCCTTAGTCCGAGGAATACCGGCACATTGCATAGCTCTCATAACTCTAATTTCACTTCGGATTTGACTGATAATCTGTAAAACATTATTAACACTAGGCGCAAGCTATAAGGTCACTAACAAGATTAAAATTGTAAGATGAATATGTGGGAAGAGAGTTTTGGAACTTAAAAGTCAAATATTAGTACATTCACAATGAAAAAACTTTTTATTAAGATTTGTATGAATTTCCAACATAACAAACTAAAATTTATGTTCTTTTTGTTGGAAATTCATACAAACCCATAAGTCAAAAAGAAAAAGTTTTTTCATTGTGAATGTCTTCTAAATTAATAAAAAGGTTATCTCAAAAGCTCAATATTATTTTCAATACAGTCCAGTCCTTCTCACAGCTGCTCGTATATCACTAAATGATGTTTCGTTTTCGTTTAAAAATAATTTATTTTCAAATTTTTTTAAATATAATTGGAAAACGGACGAGGATAATGAAGAACACTTATATGAACACTTCACTTCGCTAAGTACTTTAAGAAAATTCAGGTTGTAAAAAACTGTATCTTAATACCGATATCACCACTTTTTGATTGAAAGAATTGTAAATTTAAAACAAAAACTAAAATTCAGTTTGGGCATGATGCAGGGGTGGATAATTCCACCCAGAATTGTCGGTTACCTCGTTAAACTTGTCTAACAAATTTTCATAGATTTCCTATGAGGTTCTGGTTTGACAGAACAAAAAAATATATTGATCGGCTGAAAAGTGGTTTGAACTTAGATGGGTCGCGAGGCCCGATTCATCGGACTATAAAAGTTTCCAACAGTTGAAACATCACAAATTCCAAAATTATTTGCTCCTCACAAAACTGCGCGATGTTAAATTAAAAGGGAAAAGTTGACCATAAATGGCCAAGATAAACGAACATAATTTGTTTTGATATTCGAAAAGACCAAATATAACCACCTTTTCAGTAGTCATTTCATCCACTAGCATAGACAGCCAGAATTATATTGACGCCACCTTCTAATTTGGAACAATTTGGATGAAAGACGATTTATAAACTAATAAACTCGTTTGAACATGCTTGGAGTGAATTGTTGGCCGAAATCAAAATCATTAATAAATTAACTGGAATCATGTCCAAACTTGGTTTTAGCGTTGGCTCAAAACAAAGAAGGACCCGCAAAATATTAATTTTTACATTTTCATTTATTTGACTGAAGTTTTCAGATTGTCCAAAAATTGATGAAATATATAGACATAGTTGAAATGAGCGTTTTTGTTTTATATACTTAAGTGTTCCTGTTTAATATTTTTAAATTATATATTTAAAAATACCGAAAAATCAAGTAGTGATATAGTTATGAGGCGAACTGTATTATTTTACAAGCACAGCATGCGACTAAATATCTAAAGATGATGTTAACTGCATTATGCAAGAAAACCAAAATAAATAAAAAAATATTTTTGATTTATCTGCATAATTAATACTGGAACACGGCAGGCGTTGCGGAATTATATTCATAATTGGCGTCTTATGGCGATTCTTCAGAAATAAGGTACTGTATTTCCTTATTTGTAGTGTTGTCATAAAAATGCGAAAGAGTTGGGATGCCTCGAGCCAAAACTAACAAAGACTATGTAGTCTCGCGATATTTTCTAATTCCACATTACAAGGAAGAGCGATGTTTGTAATTATAACAATATAACTATAGAGTAATCATGTTTATGACGCTTAATTTAAAATATTTATTTCAAGAAAATTTTTTACGAAATCTTAAATTAATAATTTAATTTTTTTTTACATATTTTTATTTCAGAAAACGATCGTGGCATCGATCAATTACTCCTGACCTGGATAAAAATGCCCCGGGATTTCAAAGCGCTGCAACCTCATGATTCGAGGACAGCACGCAAAGAGTGTAAACTATACCCATGGTTTTATCAATAATAGAGCCAAATTTAATGTACTTTCACAGAATCGAAGTTTTACAGAAAATTGATCTGAAAACGTTATAAGTATGAAGAATTAGTATGAATTCAAACAGGCTTGTGCACTTTCTGTCTTTTAATCAAACCAAATATTAATAAAAGAAATGTGTTGCTTGAAAAATTAAAAATTCTGTCGGTTAATCCAAATCTTCATTCAATCTATAACAGTATGTGTATAAAAATTAATGAATATATTGTAACGATTATGGCCATCATACAACAAGTTCACAAGTTTGGCGCTTGATATAAACAGGAACATCGAAACATTTGTCTACACCAACGCTCCAATTCATAATGATCTAGTAAAAACCAGAACGACCGAGATGTAGCGTACAAGGAAGGCGTGGTTTAGTGATTCAAGATTAAATGAATAACGACACAAATACATTCACAACACCGCCCGTCGACGATAATGAATGATGATGATTATGACAAGCCATAAAACGATATTTCCAGGTGTTGTCATAAACAGAATAAGCAATTGATTTATAACCCGCAATAAAGGAAATTTCGGGAGCAGTATTAAACTGGTATATAAACACAACCGATGACAAGCAGAGTAGTTTTTGGTTTACTTTAAATCGTGTAACAAGTGAAATAATTCTGTTGCTATGTCGGCAAGCGGGCAGATTTAAATAAATAAAGTAAAAACAAATATTAAAGTATATAAAAGTAAAGTGAAATAAAGTCAAGTCAAGTGATATAAAAGTACATAGTTTTTTTAATTGCAAAATTCAGACGAACTCAGAAGCCCAGTTCGTAACAATATCAAAAAAGAAAAAGAAGCATATTACCGTCAATCGATTTTCCGTGAACCGTGTTGATTGTTAAAAGGAACTGGAACCTCATCATTGAAATTTTAACTATCGTATCTTGAAAACAGAACGGTGAAAGCTAACATAAATGAAACTTTTAGTAACCCTAGACTCTTGAACGTTGGTATTCCTCTTGGTTCAGTGTTGGGCCCTTTACTGTTTTTAATTTATACAAGTTCCATTTTTCGATTGAAATTATTTGGTATTAGCACCGGATTTGCTGATGATTCAGCTTTAGCTTACATTGGTAAATCTTCCGAAAGATATTGTCTTAATGATTAATTCTGATCTGAAAATATTACATCTAAGGTTACAGTCAGCTTTCATCGTAGTTGTTCAAGTTGAATTTCCATGGTGCAAGTTGAATTTCATTCATTCTTCGCCATATTGCAGAACCATCTAAAAATTATATTAGGATTCCATTTCCATTATACATATCGAAATTCATCAATATAAAATAACCAAATTGCATCCTAACTGGCCAAATTCTAAAACTGCATCTAAAAATCAATTTAGATCCCATTTCTATTGCATTTATCGTATTTTATCAAAATCGATTAAGAAACAGCCAAGTACCATCCTATTTGACCATATTCCAAAAGCCTAAATTGAATTTCATCAAGTTCGATTTCATCGGTTAAGAAATAGTCTAGTTACCGCCAATATATCGGTTTTATGATGATTTTGTTGTCTCGATTTTTTCGAGTTACCTCGCTAAAAACATTTTCATTGTTAAAATTCAAACCAACAATAAAATGAAAATGATCTTAATAATGTAGAAGAGAGCAATTCAAATCAATGTAAATTTTGTGGTGTGAAAAGTGCATGAAACCAAAATTGATGCAGTTTTGGGTTTGTATTGGTAATATTTAAAACATTTGACGTTTCGAATCGATTTTTGTAGTGTTTAGTCGAGTGCTTTATTCAACAATTAAAATTAAACACAACAATTAAAATGATTAAAAATCGAGTCCCAAAAACTCTATACCGATTGACAAATTTGACAACTAAAAATTGACGTTTTAATTTGTTGGTGTTAGTAAATTTATGAAAAAATGTACATTTCGTAAAATTGATTTAATAAACCCGATTTAGTGAATTTTCGAGATTAATCGCAGTGTGTCAACCTCGATTTTAGCTAATCCCATTGTTTTTGCATAGAATACTTAAACTAGTTTAGCTAAATCGGATTTATTAAACCGCAGTCTAGGGTATTAAACTAGTTTAGCTAAATCGGATTTATTAAACCACAGTCTCTCTAGGGTACAATGATTTTGTTTTCGTATTTTTGCTTTACACGAATTATCGTATACACGATGTGGGTTACCATACAAATTGTATGAAAAATACGATTTATTCCCAGGTTTCAATCTGTATAGTTGTCTAATTTGTGACTCAGTATAAAATGGTGATCAATAGTGACCTGACGATGAACAAACGATGGGGTGCTATAAAGTCGGAGCTCGATGACCTTAAAATTTAAATTAATTTTCTTTGAAAATTATAAGTGACCAAAACGACAAAAACTGTTGGCCAATACTGACCTAGCTATGACCAAACAACTCAATCCGTCAGTTTTATAGGGTGGTCTATCTAGCGTTTGCAATTTCAACTACCGGTTATTTCGAGTGTGGCAACACTTACGTATTTCGCCTTATGACAGAAAATTAGTTTAATGTTTGATATTTACGAAATGGGTCGCTTTAAGCTTAAACAAAATTGGGAAATATTGAAAACTTAGTTTCAAAGCGGTCAGTCTTCTACTCAAACTGTAAGAAATTTACGGAGAAAATTCTGTAGAAATGAGTATGAAGCGAGTTCGTGAAACTGGATTGTTATTGGATAAACTGAGACTAATAAACTGAGAGACTATCCAAGACTTGAAAGATCAAGTCGAAGTTGCCATTGATAAGCGAGAAGCCCATACAATCGAAAATGTTCTGGAAAATTGGGTTGACAGAATGGGGTGCTTACTGTAAAGCCAGCCGTGAAAGTCAAACCGCTTTGAAAAATACATATTCATTCATCTTTGAATTTAGAGCCAAATTAAATTGCAATCGTTGGATGGACCAGCCGTTATCAAAATCCTTACATGGGGGTACTAAAAAATCAAGGTAATTATTTCTACCATATTTTGATAGGAAACCGTTAGGTCAGGTCAGGTCAGGATTGATTACACCTTTTATGTTTGAACATAAAAACCCCCTACCGAAAAATTGTTTGTTACGTTTTAATGTAACGTTTCAAACTGTAATATCTCCTAAGCGACGAAACATGCACGGTTTATACTACTTGACAGATGAAGAAATAAAGGGTATTAATAGCTTAATATGAACGCGCTAGTGCATCAGCCAGCCCAAGAGAGTGGGAGGAGAAATAGTCGTGTTTTGCGCCCAATTAAATTTAAAAATTAGTAAGTCTGCGTCTGGACTCTGATATGACAGAACGTTAAGTAATTTGTCATTCAAATCGTGTTATTGACTACTATCTATGTAGTGTACAGTAATAGCGGTGAAGGTTTAATAATTTTTATTGCAGTTGTGAAAATTATGTGTTTGCACAAACTGTTGCAGTAAATGGGTGCTAAATGCGTTCAAATGTTTCGCGGACGCATACAGGAGAGTAGAGCAAAAAGTGATTGAAAAGCGCGCGGCGCTCCGTAAACTAGTGTGGTCGACCCAAAACCAAGTACACCTATTTCTGCTTATGTTTGTATAGGTGTGGACGATGCGGAAAACGTAAAGGACTTCGGAAATGAATCTGCTGAATCAGTTATTTCTCATATAAATAAAGCCCGTTAAAAAATAAAGTCCTGCTTGAACAACAGACTAACTTATATTTCGTAGTTTATAAATGAATGTTACTTATCTTTAAAAGAGAAATCAATTGATCGCTGCCTCACGCTTCTCTTTGTATTTTGTACGTTTGAGTTTTTTTCTTTCTATTCAAAGGGAACGAGCGAATTAATCGAAAAATTGTTTTGTGACCCCTGTATCAGTTAAATAAAAACAAAACAATTCACAATGACAGACAGGAAGATTATCGCGATAATCTCACACTGTGATTTCAATTTCATTTAAAAATGTTCAATTTCATAATCCAAATAAGGATTGCGTATACAAATAATATAATTTACTTTATTTTTTGTAACTTTTTTTAGATCACATTTATCAATTTAGATTCAAAAATCCAAAATTTGTTTTTTACCCAAATTTTCGATCTTTTAAATTTGGCCGAAAAAAAAAAATGAATTTTTGAATCTGAAAAGGTGGTCTATAAAAAGTTACAAAAAATACAGAAAATTATAAAAAAGACCATAACAACCTAAAATAAAAATTATAAATATAATTTAATCATTTACAAATTCGAGAAGTAAATAATGAAATGTACTGTCTGTACTACTGTATAACAAATTATAATTTATAAATTATAATTAGCCGATCAGAATAGGAAAATCGAATGTATTCATAGCGCGCTTGAAGAGCGTTTCGCAGTAAATAAATTATACGATCTTATTGAACGAGAAATACGAATAACAACTATAATAAATACAAAAAAACTATTATTAAAACAACAACAAACTAAATAAATATTTCAGCAGAAAAAGTTATCTTTTATTTTAGTGCTGCCCCTGGTGGTGAGTAGGAAAACTCAATTTTTCTGGAGAAAATTTTCTGCTATCTTATACAGCATCAATGTTAAGCGGCTTTGAGGAGTTATCAATTTAAGTATGTGGAATACAAATGTAAATAATCATATAAATATAAATATTTTTGAAAAAATTGTCACGTTTTCCTGTCATCTTTGCGCAAAGGCTACAATGCTAAGAACCTTTGTGGATTCAAGAATTTTTTATATTTGAAAAATTTACTTTTTTGGGATTAATTTTATGGGGGAGGGGTGGGGGCTTTGTTTGCCAAATCGAGGGTAACCCGAAATTCAGTTCTAGCTAGGTGAGCTTTGTTAAGGTAAACTTTCAAATTTTAAAAAGCAAAATTTTACAACTTTCGATCCTCCCGTAAAATGGTGAAATTTTGTCATATGAAAAAAATTCAGTAAAAATCTACATTACAATTCATCCGTCCGTACCAAGTGATAGGCCGATCGAAACGACTTATTTCAAAACAGAACACTGAATTTAACAAAAAAGAATTCTTCTAAAACTTTATTAGGTATCAACACAATAGTAGCTCAGAACTGTTCAATTAAATAATTAAATAATACCTCGCAGCAAATGGTTAACTTTCGACCAGGCGCGCGCCGTAAAATTTACGGCGAACTTATTAATTTTCTAATAAAATAGTTTTGCAAATAAAATATTTTTTAAGCTTACGTTTGGTAATTATTAATAATTAAAGAAAAATAGTTCTTTAATTATTAATAATTACCAAACTCTATGTTATCATAAAATAGTGAATTTTTGTTGTAAACTGTATGACGTAAAATTTACGGCGCGTGCTCGCTCGTGTTAAAATAAAATGCACGCCCGCTCGAAGGTTAAACCAACTAAACAATAGTTGGATTGCTCATAACGTCGTAACAGTCGATGTTTCCTTAATAAAAGGTGGCCTGGTAATGCTAGTGGAACATTATTATAAGCATTGAAATTTATTTTAAGATCAAAATATACACTGTATCAAAAAATTGTCCGTACAGCACTCGATTAAGAAAACATTGATAAAAGAAACAATTACAAATCAAACAAAAAATTCAGTTTTAATTTTGTTAAAACTCAAATTACATTTAAGAACCTGAAAATAATAATAATCATGAAATAAATTAAGTTACTTTCACGTTTGATAAGATTTACTATTTAAACCGCCTAAAACGATCTCAAATAATTGTCCGTACACCCAAAGAAGTTGAGGGAATTTGGTAAAAAAGTTAGGTCTAATATTTCGTGTTGTAACCTATTCATGAGATGACACTTTGCAACCTTCTTTTCATTGAGAAAGCCAACTTCCGAGTTATTTCGTGGGGAATTTTTGGCCCATTCCTCCACAATGAGCCGTTTTAATTGTTCCTTGCCGCTAATTTGGTGTTCACGGATCTTTCGCTCCAAATAATGGCATAAATTATCATTGGGGTTGAGATCTGGTGGCTGGGGAGGATGAGGAAGTATTTACTTTACATTGTACAATAAACATTCCTTTATCAGCTTTGACGAATGCTTCAGGTCATTGTCATGTACGGAGCGAAAATCTTGCCCATGTCCCATTTTCTCAGCACTTATTAACAAATTACCCTTCAAAATATCCAAATAATTAAACCGGTTCATTATAAAGGTCAAATAACCTACACCCCTTCAGCTAAAAGCTCTTCAAACCATTATACTTCCGCCACCAAATTTAACTCAAGTTCAGTGTTGGATTTCCGCCACACCATAACTCGCCCATCTGAACTAAAAATTTTAGATTTTCTTTCGTCTGAGGGAGTAACATTTTCCCATAACTCTTCGGGCTCACTCACACATCCCAATGCATATTCCAAACGATTTAAATATTTTTTTTGTCGGCAAATACATTTCTTGCGTGTCGCACATCGACGATACTCTAGTTTATGCAAAATATTGCGTATTGTCTGAGATTCTATCGCTCCTTTTTTGCGTTGATAAACTTTGGCAGCGATCGTTGGAGCACTAAGCTTTCGATTCTGTTTTATTGCCTTCTCTATTAGATGTATTTGAGGTGTGATCAGCTTTCGGTTGCGACCACGCCCAACAACCATCTCTAGTGATTTGGTTTTTTGGGAGTTCTGGATGATATATTGAATCGAAGATCGCGAGCGATTAGTTATTTTGGAAATTTCCTGTAAACTTTACCTTCACTTGACAATTTAATGATCAATTTTTTAATTTCTACACTATTTTTGGTACGAGAATAACACATTTTTAATTAACTGGACAATATTTCATTCGCCATGAAAAAAATACGACTAATTAACTTTTACGAAAAAAAAAATTTCGTAATTTACGGTTAGTTGAAAATAGGAGTACAACAAATAATAAATTGTTAATGTGCTAGTGTTAATTTTCACAAAAGTGCAAGTGTACGGACAATTTTTTGAGATCGTTTTAGGATGTTTAAATAGTAAATCATATAAAACGAAAAAGTAAATTAATTTTCTTTATGATAATTATTATTTTCAGGTTGTTAAATGTAATTGGAGTTTAAAAAAAATAAAAACTGAATTTTTTGTTTGATTTGTAATTGTTTTTTTCATTAATTTTTCTTTAACCGAGTGGTGTACGGACAATTTTTTGAGACACTGTACGTATGCAAGTGTATTAGGATTAAATCTTTTAGAAGTCAACTAGAAACTACTAAACTAAATTCTGAAAGGATTAGCGGAAACTAGTGATGGGCTAAATCGATCTTTTTTGTTAAAAATCATAGGAGAAAATAAACAAAACAGAACAAAAAAGATCGATTTAGCACATCACTAGCGGAAACAGAAACTTAAGTAGTGTTTTTTTATTCGCTCCGGATAGCTGCTATCGAGAGCCGTCATATGAAAAGTGGCTCCGGATAGCGCTCCGTATAAATAGGTAGAGCCAAATATTTTTTATATCAAGTTTTCGCTAAACAATTGAATTAAAAATGATAGTTTGATGTTAAATAAGTTTAGTTTATCAATAAATAGCGCGTCAAATTTAAATTTAGGCGTAGAAAAATGATGGCTCTCGATAGCAGCTATCCGGAGCGAATAAAAAAACACTACTTTAATTTATTAAATTAAGCAGATTACGTATGTATACTTTCCTAAATAAAGCTATTAACATACTCAAACTTTAAAACAAGATCATTATCACCATAATTTACATTCATATGTTTTTATGTACATTCATTTGTGTAAGTATATGGAATAAGTTTGTGTATATAAATAAGTATGTAAGTACCAAAAACAACAAAGAAGACAGCCCCATTTATGTCAAAATTCAATTTATCATAAAATGTTAATTTCCTGTCCTGAGTGTTTCTTCAAAACTTAAAAAAAAAAAAAACAGCATAATAAAATTCTTCACCTCCTACTGTAATTTTTGTAATTTCATTATTATTCCCAAGATTATTTCGAATGCAATTTAGAAGAATACGATGAAGAAAATAGTTTGCCTTATTTTGATAAATATGTATAAAAAAACGTTTTTTTTTCGTTTTCTTATGGTAGTGTGTAGTCGTAATCTTTGAAACGAGCAGATGTTCGTTCACATATCACATACATATTTTGAATGTTCACAAAAAGCAGGTGACTCGTTTTTTATATGTAAGTATACAAAGGCAATAACAAATCACCAAAACGTTTTTAAATTTTTGTAGTTTGTCTTTTTCTTATTTTGTGCTGTCTTGAAAAATAAAAGAAAACAATTTTTTTCGGTACCCTAACAAACCCTTCGATGCATGAACTCTACAACCACAAAATTCTATTGTTTCGCTTTTATAAGCAACTCCAATTTTGGATTTAGAAACGACGAAGCGGCCGCTGTTTAGAAAGAAAAGTATCGAAATACCACACGAAAAAAATTAACAATTCAAATCACACCAGGTTTGAAGGTAAAATCGACAAATATGAGTCTATATATCCGATGTATTTTGAAGTTTTAATAATAAATAATTACAAATAATTTGAGTACGTAATTAAAATGAATTAACTAACTATTTTACTCGTGTTTAGACAAGGTAAATACTACAGCTAGTGTTTAGCTAAAAAACGCGTAATAATCAAAATTAACGCACTTTTGAAGTATTAACATTAAAAAAATACGAGATACTTATAACGTAGCTTCCTTTCTGAATATAAATGAAACATAAAAATGTGTTTTATTTAATAGAAAGATTTATAAGCATTATAGATTTTGTGATAGACGCTTTTTATTTGAAACGATTCTAAAACAAAAGAATAGATTTTTTTAAGATTCTCAGAATTATGTATTTAGTAAATTTTGCCTTAGAATTAGAACAATAACTGGAATGGAACGAATATAATGTTTGTTGGTAATTTGTATCAAATAAATTATAGTCGTATTTTATTTGACCAAGGAATTGGAATTGAACAATTTTGGTCAAATAAAATAGCCATGGAATTCAATATTTGAAATTCGATTGGTTTTCAAAGTTTGGTAGCATCGAATTGTTTTGTGGCGAAATACATTTTTTTTCGTGAATAAAATATTGGTATGTGGGTTTATCTAATAAAATATTTTTTTTACCTTTATTAATTGCCAAATAAATGGTCAAAATAATAATAAATTTCATAAAGCCAACCTACAGAACTAAAAAAAAAATGTTGGTCTAGGACATCCAGCGTAAAGTAGGTAAACGATGAATTCAATGTTGAATTCCGTCAAGTTTAGCAGGAATTCGACGAATTCCTACTAAGCAATTCAACAGTGCAATTATTGTTGTAAATTGTCATATAAAATACAGCTTACATTGGTGTAGATAGGCACAGATATTTTGACATATTTAATTTTGATGTTTTGAGTCTGAAAGGAAATATGTCTTACGAGTATTAGGCATTAGTATTCAAATGAAAATCATAAGCCAACTAGTTGGATTGGCCGATGCTATAACCCGTAGTAGGTAAGAAGTTAACAATTACTTACTTAATTATGTGTATATTTTGTTTAGAAGTTAAGTAATCTGTTGTAATACGTTTGCTCGTTTATATTAAATGAGTAAAATCTAATCTCTCTCTTCCTAAAATCTAATTACTTTTAAATACCAAACTTGCTACGCCGCTCCAACAAATTTGCAATCATTCGAAAAACATTCTTAACATTCGATTCCAGAAAAGTTTTAAATTTAATTTTGTTTACTAGATTTATTTTTAAGTTCTATGAATTTTAATAAAATTGTAAACTATAATATAATTTAACCGTGCAATATAACCGTGCAGCAATTCGTTGTAAAGGTCTTGAAGGACGCAATAGTTTTAGTTCTGGTCCTATAGTTATGCCATTCACCGTTGTGGCCCTGACGGCAGATACATATGTATATGTACAGTCGTTATCATAAAGAGTTACGGCACTTTGTTTTTCGAAATCAAAGCAGTTGTCAAAATAGGGATTTTAACTATCAATACCAGGTATTTCAATTAATTAAAGATTTATATAATTGAAATTTGAAGCACTCGAACTATAAAAAAACAGTTATAAAATTGCCACCCAAATTTTTTATTTCCAAATTAGAACAAAAATGTATACTTATAAATTAATATTTTGTCCAAAATCCTTCATTTTCTATAACGGCGGCTAGCCTTCCAGGCATTGAATTTACTAATCCGGAGACAAAATCTTTATCACCACGCAGTGCCTCTCACTTCTCAAAAATTGGTCGCAATAAATTGTCTTGGTACCGACGAGCTAGTGGTTCCCAATTTCCCACAATTTTAGCCCACACATACTCCGTGGGGTTTAAGTCTGGGCTATAGGGCAGCCACTCCAAGAGTTCAATTCCAGGATGAGTAGCGAAAATATTCATTGCATACGTAGACGTGCGCACTGGCGTGTTATCATGTATGAATTTGGATAGCTTATCTGGATAAAGTATTCTTGTACTTGTTATCATCACATCACCGATAATTGTTGTGAATTCTACGCTATGCTATCGGCCAGTTAATTCACCAATACCTCCTCCACTAATCCACCTTTACAACCCACAAGAGTTTTTAGTCAAAGTCCGACTGAAATCTTTATTTCGATGAGTCTCCGCAAACACCAATCTCAGTAACCTGTGCTCATCAGCTAGTTTTACTTTCACTGCCGGTCTGTAATGAGATATGCCATTTTTTTCAGATCCTGCTAACGGTTTTATTATACTAATTTCGTAATTTTGCGCAACGTCTGTTGCTGTGTTAAATGTGGCAACCCGAAATTTTTTTGATAAATGAAAAGTCAAAACTATGCTATTTTTAGTTATGGATTTGTTTAAAATACAACAACGCATTTTGGATATCCAAACTTATTACGAAGTCATCGTACAAAAATTATCTTTTCAGATGAACTCATTTTTACCTCAACGGATACGTTAATAAACAAGACTCTCGCATTTGGGGGAACGAAAATTCTCATGTTATTCGTGGACAATCAATTCATCCAAAAAAAAGTTACTGTTTCGTGTGGATTGTGGTATGGTGGCATCATTGGACCTTATTCTTTCGAAAACGAACTTGGAGATGCAGTAACAATGAATATTGAGCGCTGTGTTGAATGTTAACTGGATTTTTGTGGGCAAAATTGGATGAAATTCGTGAAATATTCGACTTATTGGCAACCAAGTTCGATGGTCGCATAATTTCAAGAATTTCTGATGTCAATTGGCTGCCAAGATCATGTGATTTGACAACGTTAGATTACTTTCTTGTATAGCAATGATCCACAAATAATTCAAGATCTTAACAACAACATTCGAGCTGAAATTGAGGCCATTGAACAGCTTTTATTGGAAGAAGTCATCGAAAATTTTGATGTTCGGATGCAGGCTTGTAACAGGAGCCGTGGTGGTCACTTGAACGATGTTGTGTTTCATACATTGTGTTTTTTTAAATATTAATAAAAAAACTACTAGATGGAGCACCTTTTATTATTATTTTTCCCGTTTCTCTATGTGTATCATTTTACAGTTTTCTTCTTTATTTTTTTATTTTTTGTTAAAATTATAAATAATTAAATCTTTAAGTTTTCTTTTATTCAAAATGAATTTTATTTAAGTATATATTGGCCGTTATTATCTATGACCTATTGCCATTTTTCAAGAAATTTCATAATTCCATCAGTGCAGAACTTCTGTGGTTTATCGGCGAAAAATTTGGTCAAGTGATTTTCACAGTCCTTTTTTGAAGCCATCTTTAGACCATTCAAGGGAGTTTTACAGAGATCGAAACAAATGATAGTCAGAGGGTGCAGGATCCGGGCTATAAGGGTGTATGCATCAAAACATAAACGCAAGAAAATCCTAAACTTTTCCACCTGTCCTATAAATATTCAACACTGTGAGATCAAAAACAATTTTTCCAGCCAAATATAACCGTATATTGAACCGATATACATATCATTGTAAACGTATTGGATAATTCCATAATTTAGAACTGGTTTACTTTTATAACGCTGGGGGTGAATACACTGGTTTGATCACTTTCGGAAGTCGTACATACGCTTGGAAATGATGCTATTGGACATGACATGATCTATGGAAGCTAGCAAATCATAACATTTACCGCACCTAAAAAGGAGAAGAAAAGTGAGGTGAAAGCAAAGGTCTGAGGATTGTAACAATTTTAATTCTGACACTGTAGCTATGAATTTCACCATTACGGCCCTGTTGGTATAAATAAATGTTTGGTTAATTTCAGATATCGTATATAGACTTGGAAGTGGTACTGTTGAAAATGCCCCTAGACAGGAGAAATCCTAACAACTTTAGTTATGTCATTAACCAAGAGCATTAGTGTTAAAACGTAGCTGCCTCTATTTTATCTCTATACATTTTGCAATATTTTATTTCATGTACGATACATATGACGCTAAATTTTGACATTTCATCATTTGAGATTCTTATTTGTTTTTCCAATCGCCTACTGCATTCGACTTTGAATTTTTAAATATAGCCGGTATTCCATTGCGAAAAAATGTTTATCAGCAAAAATATATTGAGATAAAAATATAAAATCGGTGGTTGTGTGAATGAGACACCCAACTTCGTCAGTAAACATTTTTATTACAAAAACGTTGTGGCTGTGTTAGTGTGATGCCATAATTATTGACAAAAAGTATCAAATGGAGTACTTTTTATTGCAACCCTCTAACACATCTACATACATTTTGTATATGGATGATAACATTTTTCTCGCACACAATATTAATTTTCATAGTACTTACGTCATTTTTATGGTAAATATATTTTTTATTTTTTATTCTGTGACGGAAAATAAATGAAAAAAAATAATTCTGATATGGGTGATAATAATATTTAATTTTTTAGATAATTTTGGGAGGTGAAAATATACTAATTAAGAATAACGCATAATTTGCTGTCCAAATTTATCCATACAATTTTGCTATAAAAAAATTGTTTTTTCTTTGTCACTCTAATGTAACATTTTTTTTGTCTTCTTTCATTTTTTCCAGCAGTCAGTAAATTTTTCGTAATGGAATACCGGCTTATAATGCCTCAATTCCACTGTGAATCAAAGTTTGTCAGTAAAAATACCGGAATATCGGCTTGTAATGCTTCAATTCCACTGTAAATCAAAGTTTGTCAAAGTTTTTTTAGGGGAAAGATTTTTTTAATTTTGTATTTTATGACGGATATAATTTGAATAAAATAATTCTGATATGAGCATTAATAATAATTAAATGTTTAGATAATTTTGAAACGTGAAAATAATCGAATTAACACTAATACTTAATTTTTCTAATAATTCTTGGTTATTCTAGGTTATGTTTTTGTTTGCTGTTAAAACACTAAGCAATTTTAAAATTTGAAATTTTTATTGTAAATTCTAATGTGTGAAAAAAATTCTGATATGATAAAAATACTTTGTCTTTGTCTCTCTGATGGATTATTATTTTTTTGTCTTCTTCCAACTTCAAGTCAGCTCAGTCAATTTTTCACAGTGGAATTGGGAGTTTAGTTTGCGCCTTGAAGTTTTCTTATCTAAAGCTTTACCAAAATTGGCAAACTAATTTTTCCACGTACTACGTGATTTGGAAAGTTCGTGGAACGGAAATGAAAAAACAAGTTCTGAAAATAACTTTATTCTTCAGCATGTTCTTCTCTAAACTCAATACATTTTGCCTAGCCATAACCTTCTTTCAACTGTGCCACCCCTCTTGCCAATAGATTTCTCATACCTAATTCATTCGTTAAAATATGAAACACCTATTCAGTTCATTTGAGATGCCCGTCTCCTCAGCAATTTCAGGTTTATTCAGTCATCTTTCATAATCATATTATGCACATAATCAATCTTTTCATCGGTAGAATCATTTTTTGGATGCCCAGAACGAGGATCATCTTCAAGGCTTATATGACGACGTTGAAATTCGAAAGACCATTAATTTTGAAGGAACAGCGTCAGCTAGCACATAAAACGTAAACCTTTTTTCTCAAATAATTTAATTACAGGACGATGCTAAATTGTTTCCATTTTAAAAAAATGGAGGTGTGGCCAACACACGACTTTCTGTTACGAACAGAGAATTTTGAGAAATTTTAATTTTTTTTTATAATTTTTAAAATTTTTTTTTTTTAATTTTTAAATTTTTAAATTTTTTTTTTAAATTTTTTTTTTTAATTAAATTTGTTTTTAATTTTTGGAAACATTTTGTTTTTAGTAGTTTTTTGTAAACCTTATACTTTTTAAGATATTTGCAAAATAAATTTTCTGGACCAAGGGAGTGGCCACTTCCGGTTAGCCGATTTGGAGTAAAATTCACTGGGACCTTCCAATTTATCAAAAAAGCTTAAATCTGAAGTTTCAGTTCGATTGGTTAAACCATCTGGGCTGTAGAGAGGACACAGACAGACTGACAGACTAACAGACAGACACCATTTCGAAACCGACTTTTTCGGACTCAGGGGACCTCAAAACAGATAAATCACTAAAAATATCAAGGTCCAACATTTTCATGATTACTATACTTTATTTTACTAGAGTAAAAGAAAGTAAAAATACGAAACACGTCTACTTTAATCAGTTGTCTGAACAAAATTATTTGATAGATCGACTTCGAAATTTCATAAGCGTTCATTTGAAGAGTGAATGCGATAGTTATAGGTGTATTTATATTAGTAAAATACAGGTGGTGCTCGACTTTTCAAATCTCCTAGTACATATTTATATTCAAAAAATTTGAAGAGTTTTGTAATAGAAATATCACCATTTATCTGAAAATTAGTAATCGGTGCTTTATTCAAATATAAAATTCTGGTGAATCATCTTTGCCAGTGTAATATTGACCAAAATATTTCTTTGAATTCTAAATTTGAAATTATGATTCCAGTATAAACCATCCAACGAACTTTAATAGCAGTTCAAAATTTTGTAGGGTTTAATGGAAGTTTGTTAAATGTGGCATTTAAACAGGCGCTATATTTTCTTAGTAAATACATATGTATAATCAAACTTAAACATAAATTAAAATCAATTGAAAATAGAAAAAAAAATGGAATTTACCCAAAGTATAGGTTTTGTGTATGTTTCAAATTAGCCCAACCAAAATCATGCAATTTGGATTTTCTGAATAGAATACCTATATTTTTCTCCCAAACCGAAATACACCACCCGACTTACCCAGTCTAGTCATTATAAGTAAATATTACATCAAATTTTACTTAAAAAAGATGTCGTTAACATAAAAATGTTGTGGGAACTTTATACTTAGTTTTGTATCAACTATTTACACACAAAAAAAAGAATTAAAAATATTAGTCACAGAATTTAATAAATTTGATTATGAAGTCATTCATAATTTCTTAGCCTGGCTTATTACAACTAAATTTATATAACTGCTTATAAACATTCAAACAACTTTAACCGACTTAAATTTTACTGGTATTTACAGGACAGCAGCCATCCACGCATTAATCAACCGGAAGAAAGTATATTCAAGAAAAGAAGAACGACAAAAAAAACCATACCACGATAGTTTTATAGCGAGCATTTGTTTCGTAATTGTTGGGTCTTATCAAAATGTAAACATATAAATTGTAGTGAACTTACTTATATATTTAATTCTATACTGTGTGATATGCTGAAAAGATTATATATTTGGAATTGACTTATGTGTGGCTTATAATTTTTTTTACATTTCTAAGTTTTCATGAAATTTATTATATCGGTTATGATTTTTATCGATCAAACATTGAACTTGGTTGTATGCAATATAACTTAATAAAGAAAGAGTTGTACTCATATTATTGATATTATTTAAGGTTTAGTAAATAAATTAAATAAGGAAGTAAGTAATAAATAAGCATACACTTTATTATTTAGCCGTTATAATTAAAAATGTTTAAAAATCGTATTCGCACAAAGATTACGTGACCTCGTATACAGCGAAAACATCTTAATCGTTAATTTTAAGAGATGTGTAACTACGTAATGACACGAATTCTTGGTTGTCGCTTGAAATCTGGCCTCGATAAATTAACCACAACCGAAGTTTTCTGTTTGGTGCGATTTCTTCAATTTAAGGTAAATTTATATATTTTCTTGGAGACAATAAATTTTATCATAACTTGTGTAACAGCTACGAGTTCTTTAATTTTACAAAATCGATTAAATGATTGTTTATTTGTTATTGTTATACCCAGGAGAAGCTTGTTGTCCAATTCGGTCAAAAAAAATTAATTTCAAGTTAACATGTATTTAACGCAAAAAACAATTTTGTGTAAACGTGTATACTAGGTAAAGTGCGATTGCACACTCAATTTTAATTGTTTTACGATTTTTTTTAGTACAGAAAAAATGTCAACCGGTGAATGAAAGCAATTATTCTTAGCTCAAATTTGGTAAAAAGTTACTACACAAGTTGCAAAATTAACCGTCTACTAATTAAAATTGACGGAGCTGACTTGAAGTTGGAAGAAGACAAAAAAAATAATTCATCAGAGAAGACAAAGTATTTTGTTATTGTTTTTTTTATAGCAAATTTTATGGATACATTTTGACAGCAAACAAAAACATAACCAAGAATTATTAAAAAAAATTAAGAATTAGTGTTAATTCGATTATTTTTACGATTCAAAAAAATCTAAAAAATTAATTATTATTAATACTAATATAAGAATTTTTTTTTCGAATATTTTCGATCACACATTAGACTTTACCATAAAAATTTCAAATTTTAAAATTGCCTTAGTGTTTTGACAGCAAACAAAAACATAACCTAGAATAACCAAGAATTATTAGAAAAATTAAGTATTAGTGTTAATTCGATTATTTTCACGTTTCAAAATAATCTAAAAATTTAATTATTATTAATACTCATATTAGAATTATTTTATTCAAATTATTTCCGTCATAAAATACAAAATTAAAAAGAAATCTTTCCCATAAAAATGCCAAACAATTAAAATTATCAGTGTGTGCGAGAAACATTTTTCGGTACACAATATTTATGTATATATATTAATATTAAAATTATCGGTGTGTGCGAGAAATATTTTTCATCGGTACCAAAAACATCTATAATATATTATTGAATTTTTTCGCGAAAGAACAAGCGAAGCAAGAACAAGTGTCAAAAGTTATTATTAAATGATGGTTTCAAGGAATAAGTGATGTTACTCGTTTGGCTCTAGTTTTAATATCGTCCACCAGATGTCAGATAATTTGCTTTAGAAGGGGAATATGTATTCGCCTTTTAGCGCGGAGTATTTGACATCTGGTGTACGATTTTATAACACAGCCAAAGATGGTTAAACAATAAATAAATTCTAATTTGTTTTTAAAAACATTAATTTATTTAAGTAGAAGGGCATTTAATTTATCAATAATTGCATTTAAGTATAAATGTCACACATGCATGTTGGTCATTTTTGGCCTTTATAATTCGTGCCGCTTGAGTAAGTGATATTATAATCAGGGTCTAACGAAGTTCTTACTGCCGGTAGTCTTATACAGGGTGTTTTAGAAAAATTGTCCGCAAATAAATTTGGTTTAAAAGGAACCCTAAGAGTAACTTAATATCAAACGGTATTTTTATTTTAATTTTTAAATAAATACAATTTTTAACTACGGCTCGGTGCCATTTTTGGAAATCGTTACACGATGAACGTTACATAAGCCCCGAATCACAAAATGTAATTTCGAAAAATTTCTGATTAGTGTTAAAATAGTATTCATAAAATATAACTTGGCATTATAAATGTAAATTACACTCACTATGTTTACAGTAAAAAATTATTTTACCTAACGTTTAACGTAATCTTTTATCACGTAATTTTTCGTATGTTTTTGAAAGCAACTTTTTACAAAACTTAGGAGACATTTTGTGGAATAGGCCATGAGTGCAAAACAAATTAGTTTCTCAATAGACAGTTCTCATTGCTAAACACATATTAAAAAATTTCAATTATAAAGTGTAATTAAGTAAGTACCATGAAAATACTGATAAGCTGAAAGTGTAAATGGTATTGAAGAAAATCTTAGATCAGTTTTATGTTTGGGTGTGAAAGTTGGATGCTACTGACTAAAATTCCTGTACTATTGTGCACGAATTACAAAAAACAATTACTTACATATTTTTTTATAATTTAAGCCATATCTAATTCACAGTATTTGTTACTCGTATATACAGTGAGCCAAATAAGTCTGCGTGCGCCCTTTTAGTACATGAAAAATAATAAAAATTCGTACTTTAATCAATTTCAAATAAAACAAATTATTAACAAAATATAATGAAAGTACTTAAGTATTTATATTTGTTTGTATACAATACAATAAAGGGTTTTATTCGACATAGATTTAGATATCTATAGTTATTTGTATGTTTTTTCATAAACCAAAGAGGATTTGGTTGACTGTAGCTACAAAGTATCGAAAAGCAAAATAAACGGTTCGGTATTTAAATGGACCCATCGAATCCTATTCTTTGAAAAATAATTTTCAAACGGGTATTTCTAAAGAGCCTGTAAATGAATATACATATTTTCAATTAGGGGGTTTAGTATAGCACAGCGATTGCTGCAATATAACGATGGTTTCATAATAAAAAAATGAAAGACACATTTACCATAGTAAAAAAAAATCGAAGACACATAAAAAAAATACGAAGACACATAACAAATATCTGACTCAATTACATATAAAGGGTATCTCAGTACCTATAGAACAAACGAATAGGGAGCATAACACTGCTAGGTTAATTTCATGAAGAAAAGTCCAAAGTCCATCACGCATCCCTCGGAAATGATCCGCTATCTACTTAATTTGCATTTGACATTTTTTGGTATCGCACTTTACCTTGAATTATGTATTATGCTAAAAGCTAGGATAAAAACAAATACTACTTGATTGTTTTTGTACATTTTTACAGATAATGATGTCAAATAAAAACGTAAATATTTTTGAAATTTTTCTGACGTTTTCCTGTCATCCTTGCGCAAAGGTTCCAATGCTAAGCGGCTTTGTTCTCTATTTTAGTATGTGAATAATAATTAAAACACATAAATTTTTCACAAATGCTTCAATTTCTATTTCTTCTCCACCTTCTAAGGTATTAAACGAATTAAAATAATAATTCAAACATTTGGAATTTTGTCACTTTTTTTTTTTTTTGAGAGGAGCAACGGACCTGTAGCTTGGCAACAAAAATCTCCAAATCTAACACCATTAGATTTTTAATTTTGGGGATTTTTGAAATGAGAAGTACATATATGGCGAACAAAGACGCCGTTAAAAGACGATTTCAACTTTGTTTACTACAAAATGGAAACCATTTTGAAAATTTGTATGACATCTTCGGTTATCTTAGCATAATGTTGAAATTGTGTATCATTTACTTCAAAACTGTGTACTGCAATGTTAATAATTCAAGAAATATGCGTCGCAAAGACAAAAAAACACAGATAATTTTTTAGTAGATTACCTAGTAAATTGAAATTTGATTTTTTCGAGAAAAATTGAAAACACAAACTTTTAAGTTTTACCGTGGTTTTCTTTATGTAACTACTATGCATTCCACTTTTACCTAACTACACAACTAAAAACAGGAACTCAATAACGTTAAAAATTGAGTTCTTTAAATTTTAAAAAAAATATTAGCCTTTACATGATTTAAGGTAAAGTGGTGCACTAAAACTTTTTAAATGCAAATTAAGTAGCTAACAATCCATTTATGGCCATATCAGTAATGGCAATTTTTCCACAAAATTGACCCAACTATGCGCCCTATTCTTTTATATTATAGGTACTGGGACACCCTGTATTTGCTGCTACAATTTGCCAAAGCAAGGCAAACTATTTTTCCGCCGAAAAAAATGAGCAGCGATAAGACAAAAACTCATGGAATAGCGATTTTGCTTAAAGCGTTGAAGGAATTTTATATCGCTGGTAGGTACTGAGGATGCCCTTTGGCGAAGGGTATGGCAAAAACAGCAATTTAAACTCATCAATACATTGCAGCAATCGCTTTGACATCGTTTTTTTTAAGGGCTACTACATTTTTTATAGCGGCGAATTCAATACGCATTTATTTACAGTACTTATGATATTGTTTACGGTACTATGACACTGGGTGTTTTCTTTTATTCATTCTGGATATTCCGAAAATGACGTAAATCGTTCTTTTATTCATTCCATTCCTTCTATTCCTTTTTTAGTCCATTCTTTTATTTATTCGGAATATTCAGAATGTATACTTTTTGTACTACATCGAAAGGTGGAATAAAAAGAATATTTCATTTGACGTTTTGTTATTATGTTCGATGTTTACAATTTAAATGATTAAATTGAATTAAATCGTACATATTATGGAAAATGAAATATTAATTATGTGACAATTAATCGTTTAAAGCATAAAATAATAAAATTTTCGAAAATATTTTTAGTTTAATTACAAGAAAATAATTTTATATACCTAGAGATTGGCGGATACAAAATATTCCCGTGTATATTTTTTAAATGTATCAATTAAAATTAATATTACATTGTGTTTTCACGTACAAATTATTTGCAAGTTCAATTAATTATAATGAAATTATATATTTAACAAATTTAATTTTTTTTCCTAATTTTAAAAATTCATCCTATGGAAAATGTATTACATTTATTCCAATCCGTTCTTTTATTACATTACATACGGAATATTCTGAGGTCACGTGATCAATATTCTATTCCTTCTGTTCTTTCTTAGGAATGAATAAAGGAAATACCCACTGACTACAAAAAAGTGATATAAAAAAAGTAATACGAGACTAGGACGGTAGGACATCAACACTGAAAAAGAAAAAGACAACACGCTCGATTCTCTAATTTTTTTTTCATAGTTTTATTATTTTCTTCAAAATGAGAATACATTTTTTATGATAAGAAAATATTACAATCATTTGTTTAAAATTATTCTTCAACACTGGTTTAAACTTTAAAATAAGAGAAAAATAAGGAATTATGTAATTATTAAATTAAAACATAAAAAAATATACTAAAAAATTAGTTACGTCAAAACAAATATTAAAAATTAATTCTTTTCTGCTAGAATGGCCCACTTTTCTGCTAGAAAAAAGAATTTTCCTCAATTTTGAATTTTCAATTTCTTTGATAGTGTGTATACCACTCTTACGAATATTTTGTAAAAACTTTTTTCTCTCGCTTTTTTGTATTTTTCAACTGCTAAAAAGTCGGAAAAATAGCCGGTGTCATATTATCATTAGACTGAGTCCGAAAACTGTGATAAATGTTTTTCTAGTACAAAATTTTGACATTTATTTGAAAAATATTCCCCTACATTCGCAGTTTTTTATTATGTTTGTTTTGGCATTGTTCCCCCGATATATTTGTTATTTCACTTTAAACACAATAATTTGAGATAAATTGGAAGTTTTTTGGACAGAAAGTGACATTAGTGATACCCCGAAGTAAACTTGATGACCTTTTTATATTGTGGCTAGGTAATGCCATATTTACCAAATAATCCTTATTATTCTGTAAGTATTTACAGAATAACCGTTACTATTTTTACAAAAAAAAAGTAGCAATTATGAAATGTTGAATAATTCTAAAATTTCAATGTTTGCTGTTGAATTGCCAGGAATTGGTCGAAAAAAGACGTTCTGGTTAAATGTTACTAATAGTTTTGAAAATTGTCTGTGATATTAAATAACACCCCTATTCTCTTAGTCGTGTCACTTCACTCGAAGTGACAATTGTCGTCTCACTTCAACTAAAAATTAGTATTCTCTTAGTCGTGCGAAGTGATGTGACGCGACAAATGTCATTAACTATGTTTATCTGGCAATACTAATAAATACTAATAAATTTCCTTATATTTGACATGAAATTGACATTTGCGATTTAAATAAAAAATTAGTTGATTGTTTAAAGTTAAATAAATTCAAGTGAAACATAAAATGAGTAGCGTTGAATTCTTTTATAGTGATAGTGATGAGGAGGAGAATAATGTTTATAATATGGCGGTTAAGCGCAGTAAGCTTAGGGATACAACAAATGCATTGGAATTACCGAATAACTTGTAAGTTATTGCAAATAAATTTTTTTCATAAATTTCAAAATTTGTTTTGTTTGTTTAAGATTCCACAAGTATTTTCGCCTGAATATACAAGCATTCAATTTTTTTCTTGAAAAAGTTCAAGCTTAATTAAAGTTGACAACAAGATCGACTTTCGTTTCGGCAGTTATTAAATTAGCAGCTACATTGCGATTTTTTGCTGTAAGGAGCTATCAGACAGATATTGGCAACGAATTTGTAGCGGGGTTGGCCCAGTCAACATTTTCAAAAAGTCTAGGCAAAATATGTGATATTCTCGAGGAAGAAATTTATCCTCAGTTTATTAAATTTCCAACAACTGATACCGAAAAGGAAACAATAAAACTGGGATTTTACGAGAAATTTGGGTTCCCTGGAGTGATTGGTTGTGTCGACGGGACGCACATAAAAATCATACCACCAATTAAATGAGAGACATTTATATATTAACAGAAAGGGGTTTTATAGCCTAAATATTATGATTGTAAGTTGATGTGGTCATTTTATCGAGTTTTATTTACTAATTTGTTTCTATTTGTATCGATTTTAACACTGGAACACAGTGTTTAATAAAAAAATATTTGTTTTGTTAATACTTCAATAATATCTACAACTAAAAATAAAAATCTTAATTATTAATGAGAAAAATAAAAAACTTACATTTTTTTCCATCGTGTCACTTAAAATTTGTGGGTGATGAAAATCCGTCGTTTCAAGTGATAAAGACCTTGTAGAATGACTAAGAGAATGTGATGTTTGTCATTTCAAACGTCAGTGTCGCTTGAATCGACTAAGAGAACACCAAAAATTGATTGTCGTATTAAGTGACAGGTGACACGACTAAGAGAATAGGGGTGTAAGTGTATGTAAGGAGACTAGAACATGCAGATATGTGACATACGAATCCGCAGAAATAGAAAACTGCCCTAGCAACCTTCACGATCAAAATACATATAAACTAGAAATTGAACCATTCACAACATTGAACAATTTCCGATTTCTGGATAATGTATGTTCACGGCATAGGAAAATTAATTTCTTTGAAATAAACACCTAAGGTGACTACATCAAACACACAATGAATTTATTTTGTATAGGTATGCCAAAAATTATAATAATTTCGGATACAGTCTTAGTGAAAACTTAACAGTTTGTGAATACCAATATTTAGTACCCTGCAACCCTGTAACTTTTTCTTAGTAAGCATCGTTAACCTTGTGTAAATTCACTACATTGAGCAAATTCACTGATATTTTCTATCAACAATTTTATGTTAGTATATGTTTTTTTTTTCAATGGATTGCCAAATATTTGTCAAAAAAATATCATAGCTGGGCATTTCACTATCATAATAATAAAATTAGTTGTTTTTTACACTTGTCACTTGTGGTTTTAGGTTAAAAAATAGTTTGTCCAAGAAAATTATTCAGAAAATTATACAATATGGAGAACCACCATCTCATCCAAAAACTTCATTTTGTCGTACAAAAACCAAGTTTTTTATCGCCAACAATACTTCCAGATTTTTTTCTACTTGGCTTTAAATTTTTTATGTTGTACATAATATAAATATTATGTATTTCGTAGATTCCTCATTTTTTTCTTTGCGACTAACACAATGAAAAAACTTTTTAACGAACGAAAATTTTTTTCGTTCTGTTGGAAATCCATACAAACCTGTAAGTAAAAGACAAAAGTTTTTGCATTGTGAATTGTAAGAAGTAACAAAAAAAAAAAAAAAGTTAATTTAACTTTGACTTTTTGCTGTTGTTTAGTGCTAAAATGACATCTTACGGCAATTTTAATAAAATATATCCCATTTTTATTGTATTTTTGTTATAATTTTGACGTATCGTTTTTAGAATTAGTCGCGTTTTTCGGTTATTTCTTCCAAGTCAATATATTCAAATATTTAAAATGAGTTTTGAAGAAAAACTAATAAATTTAGTGAAACAAAATGACATTTTGTATGACTTCCAGGGGATACAAAAACATAAATAAAAAATTTGAAATTTGTAAGAAAAATGGGAAAGGAACTTGAAGAATCAGGTAAAATAAAATGTTGGGTTGTATACATAATAATGTAATAATAACCATTTTTTTTTTAGATGAAACGTACAGGTTACGGTGGAAAACTTTGCAGGATAAGTTTTCGCGAGAACTAAAATCAAAACAACAATCTTCCGGTAGCGCGTATAAGTATAGAGAGAAATGGGAGTATTTCCAAAATATGTTGTTCCTGACCGACTTCATCAAAAATAGGAAATAAGTTAAAAATGGTTTATATATGTACATATATCTAGAAATTTATTTTGTGTAATCATTTATATCGTCATTATTCCAGTGGTTTGGCGTCTATTGGAGGGAGGGATCAAAGTTGAGTAGATTAATCTACCAGCTCCGTAACCTTCCAGTAGGGTGCGCATCACGTGAGCTGTTCTGGTCTTGTCATTAGGCAGCTGCGTGATGGGTACAATTGTGTAAGGGGTAACCTGTTCACAATTCGCAAGTGTACGTACTGCCTCCTCGTGGCAACCACTGGTAACTAAGGCCACTTGGCACATTTTTGGCCATTTGGCATAGGCTAAAGTACGGCGCTAAAGGAGAAAACCTTGACAAAAAACCCTAATCTAAGGTGGAACAGCATATGTCGAAAGATGAATGGCTGATAGGTTAATCAGCCCAAAATATTCGGACTCTCTCTCTCTCTCTTCCGAGCAACTCGTAAGAGTAAAATCAAACGGAATACGGGGCAAGAGTAGGAATATACGGGAGTGGGACAACCCTCTCGAGGTCCTTGAGCTCCAATGCTACCGTCTTTCTAGCGGAACTACATGCTGTAGTAAACAGCTAGGAGGGAGAGCAATAAGCCCAGATAGTATGTATCACGTACCGGGAGGCAGTATCGTCAGGTTCATTAAGAACCTGAATATTGACTGGACGGATAATTAAGCAGGGGCCAGCACAATAGATCTTTTAGGTCGCAGTGCGAAGTGGCTGATCGCCCGCATGGCCCCCCCCCCCAATAATAATAATAATAATAATAATAATAATAATAATAATAATAATAAAATTCCAGTTTTATCAGTAACTTTACTGATATTCAAGAAGGAACGGGCGACAAAAATTCTACGGAGATAGCAACAACTAATAATTCCAATGAATTGGATTTGGTGAGCCGTATGAGAGCCCTGACTACCACTTTCGATGAAGACGAATTAAGCCGTAAGAGCACAAACAAAGTAACAGCAATGAGGATGGCAGTATTGAAGATTCAACAAAATATACGTTAGGCTAAATAAATAACATACTGGAGGAACAGCAATGTGCTACTCCTGAAGTGACAAATCCGAACGATGAATTATTTAAAAGGATGAGAGTATATTCGGCGGATTGCGGCAAGCTACAAAAAAATAGGCTGCCGTAGTATGCTTAAATATTATGCGAAATGCAAATTCAGGACCTCGAAACGGAAAATTCTGTTCCTTTTTGGTATTATATTTATAGGTGATTGATTTTACTTTTTCTGCATTTTTTGGGAAACAGTTTAACGTTGTCCGCAACACTTCATCGAGCTACCAAAATGTTACTCTTCCCCTGGAAAGTCGATGGTTCAATATTTTTTTTCGTGAGGCAGATTTTTCCGGGATATGCTCGCATCAAATTTTATTTCGAAGGAAATGCCGGGTCTCCTATAAAATAATATGGAACGGATTTATCATCACTGGGCAATGGTAGTTCGCCCGAAAACAGCTTTTTAACAAAATTACTTTGTGACAAAATGCCTAAGTAAAAATAATGTAATTATGAAACGTGTTATGTGTAATATTAGAAATATTTTATTATAAGTACCGCCATCGCTTTGGCTTCCGTAAGCGCCAATGTCCACCATTGTGAATGCATAGTGTGCATCACACGCTGGTAGTAGGACGACACTACAAAACTTTTTATAGTTATAGAATTCAGAGAAACTGTGTGGGGACACTCTGTAGAAATATGTTTTCTATCAATAGCCCCCACAGTTGAGTAAATTCCATTTTTTCTTTAAATCTTCTGCAATTTGGTAGTAGTCTTGGATGTTAGGTTCGGAAACATAAAGCGGTGATAAAATGTCCCACACATAATATCACATGTCTCGATTATGATAACCCGAGCTGTTGATCTACCTACCTTAAAGCTCCAGCCGAAAAATTTATGGCTCACGCCTTGGAACGCATAAACATGAAAACGGATTCAGAAATCTTAGTTAAATAATTCTACTCACGAAAGGGTTATAACCAAACGCTCCTCAGCAGTTATTGGCACACACGTTTTTCGCTTGGTCAATCCATGTTTAAAAGCGAGAGTAAGAATTCAAACGTTTCTTTCGTCATTCGAGTATGCTTCAAGAACTCATCATCGTTTCGTTTTATATTTATAAAAGCCACTTCAAAAAAAATATGGAATGGGCGTTCAACATTGTCGGGCCTTCTGAAATACCGCCGATTTTTTTCTTGAACTTCTATTACTATTTTTTATTTGTTGAGCTAAAAGGCAAACCAATATCCCGCTCTTCACCAGTTTTAATTTTATTACACGATTTTCTTCCATTTCGCAATTCATTTTATAATTATTTCTATAATAAATAAGACACAACGACGCAATCATTTTTAATTTTTATTGTTTCATAAATGTCAAAGAAATGTCAAAAATACGATTTCAATAGTGAGTTTATCTTGAGTATACTTGTAAGTTGTAAGTGCGTTTTTGACAAAATTTTAAAACGTCTGAGTAAAGTCGAGTATATCTCCACTATATTACGTTTATTTCGCTCGCTATTTGTTATAATTTTTTATGTCGACCAGTCTATAATTTTTGTGGGTTATCTTCCATAAAACTTCATTTTTGCGGTACAAGTCGATTGATTAATCGCACTGTACTTTCGGTATTAAAAGACATTTTCAACTTGAGAGAACAATTTCAAATGGCAAAACATAACCTCAAACATTAATTTTCTATGACATTTCATAATAATTTACTAATAAAATTAAGTGAAATAGCCTCCTGATAATTTACTAATAGTGTCAAAATGCGTATAATATATACACACATACATTGATAAAATGTATCATGATAGAAAATATAACTGGATTTGCATAGTGTACAGTGTGACCACTATATTCGGGTACAAAAGTTTGAGTAGCCGGGGAAAACAAACGAAGTTAACTAATCTGGAAATTTTTAAATCGTGAAGTACCGTTAGGTGTTCTATATACATCAAAAAAAAATTAGTTAGTTTAGTTGCGTAATAACGTTGTTGTGACCATGCCAAACTTACGATCTCTAATTGTGAATTGCTTGCATGGCACGCGGGTGACGAAATTATCTTCTCAGATGAAAAACTTTTTGTGCTTGAAGTTCCGCACAATGTTCAAAACGATCGAGTTTGGGCGGTTTCAATAAAGGATATCCCAAAATACAAAAAGCACATACCGAGGTTCCAAAATGCGTCCTCGGTAATGGTTTGGGGAGCCGTATCCAAAAGAGGAACCCTTCGACTTGTTTTTATTGATAAAGGTGTTAAAATAAACGCAAAATATTACTTGGAGGAGGTTTTGCAGAAACATTTATTGCCAGAAGCCCAAGCAATGTACGGAGAAGAGTATTATTGCTTTCAACAAGACGGAGCACCAGCACATACGGCGAAAGTAGCTCAAGAGTGGTGTGTGGCTAATTTAACTGACTTCATTACCAAATACGAATGGCCGGATATTTGGGGATTTATGGTACAAAAGCTTAAGGATAACCGATACAAGACTTTGGATGAATTTAAGACGGTAATTTTGAGTATTTGGAATGAAATGCCAATAGAATTCATCCGTGCCGTGGTGATTTCGAAGTAAGATTGAAGCGCGTAATAAAGGAGAGAGGCGATACAATCGAATAATATTATAATGTTTTAAACTATGAAGCTGTATGTTTCTTATTCACAAATAAAATTTGAATTTTAATAATTAATTTGAAAAATACAGCTAGTTTCTTTTGTAACCATATACATATAGTGGTCACACTGTAGACTCTATGTAATATAAAATGCTGTCAATGAATTTATTCTTCAATTTTCTACGAAGGAAACTAACAAAAAGCATTCAAATCTTAAGCTAAAGATATTACAATTTTAAGTCTTAACCAATGTTAATAGTTATTATTAGTGTTTACTATTTAAATAATTAAAATTATACTTAAGTAAGCATCTATATGTGTAACCCAAACATTTAATTAATTTGCAGGTGCAGTAATCCGCGTGGATCTGCTCTTCTAAATCGTATCTTGTAGTATATAATATTACTCAAAACTAGAAACACATCCGTATATTTAGTATATAGGGATGTGTTTCTAGTTTTGAGTAATATTTCGAAATGAATTGTTTAATTATTTATTTGACGGTACGAATGTACCATTGTAATACTGCAAGGTATTTTCGTTTGGGTTCGTTGCAGGAGTTTTGTTTGATGCACTAGTGCATCCCCGTAACTGAATTCCGCGTATGTGGTATCATGTTGGTTTCGGAACCCCAACTGATGGTCTGGAATAATGTGCCACTCTTCTAATTTTGGTTTCCATTTCGTTTCATTTTTTTGAGTAGCTTTGAGATTGTGATTAACGATATGATGAAATTTGTGATTAATTTTTTCCAGGCTTACTTATGTCTCATAAATACATGAAGAAATTGATCAATTATTCAATTACCAAGTAAGTAAAACTCGCGTAAACTTCGAATAGAAGTATTTACTTTTTCTATCATTATATAATTCTAAATAAATTTTTAGATGAAAATAATAATTCAAAATTGTAGAAATTCCAAAATAAAATTGTCAGACAAATTTTGTTTATAGCTTGTCCCAATTCGGATTCGATTTCTGAAGGACCGATTTGCTACAATACATACTCGGTCATAAATAATTCAATTTAAAAAAAACAACATTATTAACTAACATTTTTGGTCGCTGTTTCTAAATTTATATGTTTGTAACAAAACCAGAAACAATCAATATTAAAAATTAGGTAAAAATAATATTTCATTCATAATTTAATTAAGGCATTAAAAACGTATATCAAATTACAAAAAAACATATCATATTTCGTGATAATATGCTATTGTCAAACTTTTTAATGTATGCAACGTAAATAAATACCAAAATATAAACCACCTGAATGAATCAAGCTAACAAAATGACGGTTATTTTGCGTGACCGGAAATACTACTAAAATGTACATAAATGAAGTTGGAAAATGTTCTTAGTTTATTAACATGATGTATTTGTATATACCTTCAAAATATCATATTACTACATTTAAACCAAGAAAACTACTCACCATCGCTAAGTAATCCAATAAATAGTAGAGCAAACAGCATTAATCCAGTCATATTGGTGGCGAATAAGCAATTATTGTTATTCATAATATTCGTTGATCTGTTGACGATGATGAAGCACTTAACACTTAAAATTAATATATAAACACTTCACTCTTTTATTGCTATATTTTACTTAATTAGTAAATTATAAATTTATTTTTATAAATATCACCAAATATTAAAGAGACACAATTTTTTTTATTTTATTATAAACACGAAATAAATAGATAGAAAGTTAGAAGATTAAGAAATCAACCCCCTTTTTGAAAAGGGGGTGCGGCGGCTGAAAAGAAATCTAAACGGTATGGAACCTAGAACGAGAGAAAGAAAAATTTGTTAACATTTTTTTTATATAATTTATGATTTATTATATGTATATAAAATCAATTACCACATCTTCAGAACCAAGCACACACACACACACACACACACTCACGCCCATACACACAAATAACGTAAGAAAATATAAGGAATGAAATATTTATTCAGCAAATCATCCAACGGAACCAACACCACATTAAATGACCGTTGCCTGGATATCTCATTAAATATCAATGGCATTAAAAACAAAAGAAAACAATAAATAATCATCTAACAAGCGAATTACATCACTATGTAATAATATTGTGTCTCATATCAAATTATTTCTACGAATATTATTATAGTGTTAAGCATAAAATTATGTACGCGACCAAATTTAATTATGAATCGATAATTTCCTTACTCTTTCATTCATAACAGTTTTAGTCATGCTTCAAATTACATATATAATGCTTTAAAATGCAACATCTAAACATTAATCAACACTTTTTATAAAATTATCGGTATAAATTGGTTAGGTTAAGGTTAATTTGTTATCATATAATTAAATAAAGATAATAGCGATTATTGTTGTCTTCATTATTACACTGAAACGAATGAAATGCACCATATATGGTACAATCAAATGTTTTCTTGAAATACTGATTTACTTAAGTAGTAACATACTTCCGGCTTTTTATATTTGAGTCATATAATACAATTTACATACATAAATTACTCGTGGGTTAATCTTAATTGTAGTGAGAATTTTCTTGATCGAAATTTAAGGGGTCAAAAGAAATATTGAGTGCAAAGACTCATTTCGGTTACCATGAGTTTTTAGAGAGCAGTCTAGCAGAAAGGATAGGATAATAATACGAATTTTAATTCAAGAAAAACATTTGTGAATCCCAAACATTAAAATTATATTAAATTGTTTTCCTTTTGTTATCTAGATCTTAACTCTGCCTGTGTTCCATATGGAGAATATTAGCAAACGCAATATTAGTCAACTATCAAAGCCGATCTCATGAGGTTTCCAAAATTCAAAAATATTATGTAATTAAGTAGGGGTTAAATAAAAAATAAAAACCATAGTCTGTCAACAAATTTAAAAATATTCATTGAAAATTATAAGCATGTAGCAGGTTATTCTGTAAGAGGCTGCTCATAAGTTGTCGTGTTTCAAATCTGTTTCAACAATTATAGCGCTGGAAGTAAGTGTGAGAAATAGACATTTTCAGTGAGAAATACACATTTCCGATTCATGTTCCTTGAGAAGGAAAAAATGATGTCAAAATCTTTTTATATGAATAAAACTTTCTCACCGACGATATTGACGGTGAGAACATCATAAATATGGAAAAAAAATTCTAAAAAAAAACAAATTTGTATTTTTAGCATTAAATGTGCATTGAAACTATAATATGATTCACTTTAATATTCGAATACCGTAGTCTTCGATTTATGGTTGCGAAATAATTGTCTACGTGACTGTTTCCGTGAGGCTCTCTGTTTTTGTCACTTAAAAGTCCTGTCCAAAGAACCAAAATAGCCATATGTTTTTTTAGTGTTTTTTAGACTGTCAAATACGTTTCTAACTTCCCGTTTCCCGAGAGGTATACATAGCCTTCAAAATAATTGTTAAATATTTCCATACATCCTTTAATAGATGCATGGTGCCTACCTACAATAATTGCGAATACCTCTTTTATTAATTTTTGATTAGGGTTAGTAAAATATTTCATAATATCATTTGCTAAAGCGTGCGATAATTGCGAGTAACACAAATATACTATAATACCAGTCAAATACCAGTCATGTGTAAGTTTAAGGTATTCAACGATGTTCATTTGGTTAAATATGAATAATAATGAGCTAAACTCTGCAAATGAAAAGTCAATGACTATTTCCTCAAAAATTTGCCATTTTTATAAAATGTTTTTTCACATTTAACCGGTACAACCAAAGCCAAATTCCAATATTGTCTATCTTATGACTTGAACCAGAAATTAGCTAACTAATTAGTTAGCTAATTTGTGCTCTCACTAACCATATAAGTAATAGGAAAAGATTTTGTTTTATCAAACTGGTTGACTTTAACAGGAAATGTTATCATGGCATAATATATAATTATATTGCAGGGTTTTTATGGTGATCTTACAATGCTGCCAGTAATATCCATATAAACAATCAGTTTCTCTTTTTTATATATTTCCCGCATTCTTTTCAGAAGACCATTTTACATTTATCTATGTACATAGGTTATGAAAATGAAGAGAGTAATGCAATGAAACTGAATATTCTCCTCAGTTTTCTTTAATTCTTCAATAAATTCAAAGAAGTCATTGGACACGTTACCTTTTGAGCTCAACGTCTCTTGGGTCAATGCTTTCGTTTTTTTTTCAATAAAATCACTGCCTTTTTTTATTTATTAAGTTTTCCTTAGATATTTCAACGGATTTTATTGACACTATATCCTTATATTGGTCCTTTCTATAAGCCCTTCTAGAAATATAACGATATTTTTGAAAAAATGAATAGTTTGGTCATTTGAACTATTCACTTCAAATATGCCTGGACTAAATTTTTATTAATTAATTTAAATATTCGACAGACAGATATTTTATTCTTATGTTCACAATAAGCTCTTATTGTTAAAAGAGATTTGGAGAAATCATGTCCCTCCAATATTAATTAGACAGTCACTTGCTTTGGTTAAGTATTTGAAACTATGGCAGTATATTTTTATTAATTAAATTTCCTTTTCGATTGGGGACGTCGTTCCAAATTTTATTTGGTATTTTGGTATAATTTTCTTTACGTAAAATTGATTTATATTTTCGGTTTGCTACCCAAACCGTTACGGGTTTCCAATCTGTAAATAATTCGTCGGCTTCGAAAATATACACCGCTACACAATAGTTTTCTTCAAATGCTAAATTATTAGCAGTTAATGGTACTTTCGGCATTTCTGATTCAGCGGGAAAGTTATTTTGATCAATTTCATGACCAGAATAATTATTTGTTAACGGTACATATACATTCAAATTATTCACGCAAGAGTTGGTTTCTGAAACATCTTGAATGTTTCCGGTTAAAATTGTATGAAGCTTCTATTTTCATTCAAATTAAGATCATTAAACGGATATTCTAAATTAACCTCACTATTTACCAATGTACATATTACAGACTGGAGCTAAAATCTCATCTGAGTGAACCAGATCAGGACGATCAGCATGAAAGTAGTTGCAAAGTATTATGAAGCTTAGCAGAAGGAACATTATTTTTGATATTTCTTATCCAAATGCTATAAATTGCAATTCGTAGTTTTTGCGGTAGACATCTTCGTGAACGGCGATTATATAATTTTTAAAATTATCAAAATTTGGAATACACCTTAGGCTGTAATCTAAGATATTATTTTTAATATATAATAATTATATGATAACATTAAAAAAAGAAAATTTTGGGATGAATTGCAATTTTCGTCATTTGTCTTGATTTTCGGGCTGATATTGAATTTAGTAAAGAAACAAACATTAAATTAAAACAGAAGAAAAATGCTTCGAAAAAAATAAACAATTATTGCAGAATCCCGGCTAATCAAACCACTATCTATCCCTTTTGCATTGACCGGTTCCGCCTAATTTATCCAAAGCAATTTGAACAATATTCAAAAAGAATGAAATGGAACTAATGAATCACAATCTAATATTAATTTGTTCACTGAAGATCTGATTATTAACTTAATGTTTAATGTAGTAGAGCTAATTTTAAACGTATTTCATGAAACCACTGTTAATAATCATCGTTATCAGATTACAAAGTTTACAAGTTTTGTCGTTTTACGCAACATGATTTGATCCGAATTAGATTAAACGTCAAGAATTTCTTGTTTATGTTTCCGTACGCAATGTCACAATTTTTGCGATTAATATCATTTTTATTAACTTTCTTTCTTTCGAAACCTCTAAGATTATGCCTGTAAATTATAAAAATGGTTTTAATGATGAGGTTAATTCAATTCCCCCCTCACTAGAAGAGCCTTAGTTGGAAATACTAATGGGAAATTATACACTCGGTATTGTCTTATAGAAACCAGATGATTACCATCAAAATTCCAGATGGACCGCAGGTATTTATAGCTTATCAGCAACTGAGTCATGTAGGTCAGACCGAGACTCTTGTGAACGCAATCTATGATTTGATTTCAGCATTAATGTTTAATTGTCTTCCTTCAATTGGTTTTATTACCATTTTTCGCCTTCTTTGGAAAATCTAGGTGATGAATGATGAATAACAAAGTTCAATAATGTTGTGGCCAAAATTAATTATTTTAGATTTTCATAATTTTAAACGACAGTTATCATATTTGCACTAAAATGATCAAACCAGAAAATGTTGAAATGATCCATAAAAAACAAAAAATCTTTAAAAATTAAAAACCTTAATTTCCCACTTCTTACATTTTAACTCGTTAAGTTAAAATTAAAGGTAATTTTAAGAGTTTAACTTATTCGAAGAGTTTTTTGATACGTTTTACATTTTCGGAGATTTTAAAAAATACCGGTTGCCCCATCTTTCTTTCTATGTAAGAGAAGGACGAGCACCCAGCTTACTAGGCTAGACTTTTTTGTACAAGTTTTTAATAGCTTAATGGCTTGCCTTCAAAGTGTGAAGTTTGTAAAATTTTTTTCCTTTTCAACATCATTTTTAAGTCTATTTTTACTGGGTATAAAAAACATAAATAGGACGTGAAATTTTTTAGATCAGATAACTTCAAGATGCAAATTGTATTTAATAATTACATTTAATATCGCATGGCCTTTTCCTTTCAATTTGGTATATTTATCTTGAGACCGACACCTTGCCTAGGTATGATAACTTCTGCTGTATGTCAGTGTGTTTGCCTATTAAGAGACATATCGTCGTTGAGAAATGCAGAATGTGTAAGTCCAAAAACATTTTTTGTCAAGAGACAATGAAAACTATTTCACTCTCCTTATCGTCTACATGCAAACACTATATTACTTTCGCAATTTCTCACCTTAAAAAAAAATTATAATACATATTTTATAAATGGCAATCGATGCAAAATGTTCCCCTCTTCCGTTTGATGTGAAAAAAAGCAAAATTAGAAAAAATGGACCTACACATTCTGCATTTCTCGACGACGATATGTAAGTTGCCTGCTTTATCCAGGTCATTGATCCGTGTTATTGGAGATATTATCCTTGCTTCACTTTTCACATTGTGTAATATTCTACAAGTGCTGTATTCCACACATGAGCTAATAGCGGTGTTAGATTTTCTGCTGATATAGATGCGTTGTTAAATTGTTTCATTATAGTTGGCATCTAAAAACTCATTACTTTCTTCGCAACCTTCTGCATTTGTTTTCGAGGAGTTGTTTAGATATAGGTACTTAGCTATTGTTCGTCTGTGATTAACACGTGATCAGTTGTATCCTTTATGATTAGTCTATTTGAATATTTCTCAGCGATTCTTATTAAACACTAGTGTGCGCAAGTTCCTGTTTGCTGCCGCTACTTCACTTGTTGCCGTTTGTATTTGCTGCTTTCAATTGCAACTTTAGTTTGGGGCGTTCTTCAATTTTCTTATCACACTAATTTTTGAGCGATGGTGCTGGTTTCAATGTTTGGTATATCTATTCGGAGCGTTTCTTTGGAGATTTCTTGTTTTAGTGTTTATCTATCTGTTGATGTTAAAATTCTTCCGGATTCATCTTGTATTTTTCACAGCGGCTTGTTTAATTTGGAACTGTTGCTATTCCCATTCCCGAAAAGAGTTAAATGTTACTGTAAATCCAGGAGCTAAGGTCTCTGTTCACATTGAACACTGTAAGGGAATAATTTATTTTCTCAACCAATTATCAATAAATCCATTTGTTCAACTCACGGTAAATTCACCAACAACTTTTCTTGTACTACTAAAAATGATTGAAATGCGCTTGTTTTGTGTGATATTTCACTAGTTCAGATGATATTTTTTTTATTTTATTTATTATTTTCATTCTTCGTTACAAAATTTAAACATAATAAATAATTGGATATCCCTTTTAGAAAAGTTTACACATCGTATAATCGATCAGTGATGAACTATTCATCCAACCAAATCAACATTTCGTCATGTGAGTACTAAGTATCCTATACGCCATTTGGAAAATTTTCGAGAAATCGAATTTTAAACTTAGGACTTACATTTGCTCACCATTCAAATTAAATTTTGATGTTTTGTTAACTTTAGTTCAAAGTTCTAACATTTCTGAATATTTCACAAGAAAGATAAATTGAATTTTCTTTCTATTAAAACCGGAAAACCAATTTTCACCCAAAAAGTCAAAAGTGGATATAGGACATTTCCCATATAAATTGTTAACAGGTTTTTTTGTGGTTTACAATAATGCTACAAGCAATGGATAAAGGACAGACAAAAAATTTTAAAAACTTTTTAAAATTTCTCATACAATATGATAACTGAACAAATAAGAATTAAAATATTGATAAACAAAACCTAATATATATGGTCTAGAACGTTAAAAATATAGAACGTCTAAAAAGTAATCTTAAAATTTAATAAACGTACAGTTATCTTAATCGAAATATTTTAAGTAGTTTTCTTTAGTTTGTAAATTGCTGTAATCGCATACTTTTAGGGGGTTTAGATTTGTAATGCATGCTCTACCTCAAAAAGTAAAACCATATTGTAACTTACATTAAATAAACCGAAGTACATGTTATAATAGAGTAACGTATGAACGGCAAAGCAAACTAAATCTATACAACAATAGGCTTATTTGTGGTTTCCAATTCCAAAACGCGAATAAAGTAATTCCTAAATATTTGAACGTTGAAACTATTTCAATTAAAGAACAACCATATTACAACTATCGACAGCAGAATTGTTGCAGAGAACAGAATGTATTATAAATGAAATAATAGAACTCATTATTAAAAGATAAGTTGCAAGCCTTATCCTTCGTACCAGAAACAAATAACGACTCCGATCGAGCGTTGTACTGAATGGCAATATCATCAGCGAAAGCGTCTCCCTGTCCTTTGGAAGGTTGAGAAATGAATTAATACAAACCAAAAACAAATTTGGCCCAAGAATCTATCCTCGTAGTACAACTAAAGAAACATACCTTTTGCTACTCATTACATCATCAATTTTCACCATTTATCTCTTTTACGTAAATAAGATTTAAACCAGTCAAGCATAAATCAACGAATACCAATACGTTTAATTTTGCGATTAAACTTTGATGATCTACTATGTATGTCAAACGCTTTAGTCAGATCTATAAAGAATACCGAACAACAATCACCAATATTTAAGGCTAAATGAATAGGGCTCCAATAGGTTGTTTAAGGCAAATTATCGATTGTCCAAGGAATTTAATTTTTTCAAAATATTTCACAAAAACGTTGTTTAATCACTTTTTCGAAAACTTTCAAAAAATCAGAAAATAACGGTGTGGGTCTATAATTCTGAAGCAAAGCCAGGTCATTTTTATATATAGGAATGACTATTACAAGATTTAAGGGAGTCTGCAAAAACTCCATTGAATATGCTTAAGTTGAACAGATACGGCAGTATGTCAATAATATATCAACACACCTGTTTTAAAATAGCATTGATGTTTTTTTTGTTCATTGATAGGATAACTTGAGAAATTTCAAGGACTGAAATTTCATTTACAAACATTGAACAACTATTGTATAATTATCATAATTCATATCAATTGCTTTCCAACTTTTTAAAGAATTTACTCCATTCCGGTAGGAATGTTGTGGTGTTTTAATCTATGTATGTATCAGACAGTGGTATACTACAACTTTTTCGAGTAATATTTTTGGAAAACTCAGATAAATCTACGCTTAAAAAATTAGAGTAGGATCTGCGACTGCTTTTATTTGATGACCATAGCCACTGCAGTTCAAAAGATGTATTATAAATTCAAAAATAGGTTAAATGTTTTTCAGTCCACCCTGTACATGACTAATCCTGAATGACTTATCTCCATTGAGTAGACTGCAGTGACTAATTAAACTCTTTTGAGTTTGGCATGTTCTCCATAAATTTCCTTTATTTAAGAGGGAAACCGAGAATGTGATGATGTCGAGAATGTTATCTAGTCGTATTCAAAATCAATTTCAACCACCAATTTTATTAATAATTATTGATTATGATATCACAAACACATTAAAATTATTACTAAATTTAATAGTGAAATACACAAAAATTCGAAAGGAAAGGAAGAAATTAAGTTTTTTTTGCGTATACGAAATTATAGAAAAAAAAGGTAGAAACTGGCATCTGTGCAACTTAAAACTCTAAAATCAATAGATCATTGACCTTTAACCTATTTATAAATTGTTAGTTAGAATGTATCTGTGAAGACATGCCTGTACAAGTAATCTTTCAATATATCGTGCCACACTAATTAGTATTCTATTAAATTGACAAAATTAATTTTCTAAACACCATACCCAATCTAATTTGTTACAATTAAATTATTAAATTAAAAACAAATTTTAGCAACGCGCATGAGAAATACAAGTCAAACACATTTTTGCTGTTTTTCCATAATATGGTAACATATACGATGATAATGTTGTTGTTTTATTTTCGATTTTCTTCTGAGATGTTTTATTGCCATGTATTTTTCTAAAGATGTCTAGACGACTTTACCACTGACTAAAATTTTTCATATTTATTAAAGTTTGTTTTTTGTTTGCTTGAATAAAATCGACAAAAACTATTGCAGCCACGTTTTTTTTACAGTTTGGTACGATGACTAGTTTTATAATACCAGGTTTATTCAATGCAATTTTTGGCGAATAGACCAGACTACAATTTTGTTTTGTAATTGTTAAAAATTCACTAAAATTACGTCTTTTCTCAGTTGACCTAAACTATATTATTTCATTCGATTTCATTAAAAATTGTAAAGTCAAATAAGCTGAGTGTGAATAATTCTTATTCTCTATCACTATCACAACCAAAAGATTCGGAACAAAGCTTTCTCTCTGAATCTTAAAATGTTAAGGAAATCCACTAGGAAACTAAAACATAAAGCCACAAAAAATAATCAACTGTCTGATCGGACACTCACAGCATGGGCCCCATTATAAAATGGATCCCATTCCGCATTTTTTGTGATTTTGCGTATGCGACTTGCTTTGTTTATATATGAAAAGCGATAATCGCATAATTCCTATACTCACAGTTCCTATAGAAATTTAAAACAAATTAAATATTTCTTCTAAGAGTGCATTTTTGGAAAAATGGTTATTTTACCAAAATGTGATATCGCCAAACCACTTCGTGGATAAACATCTCTAAGAAAGTTAATACTGTCAGCTGTCGCTAGACTTTACAAAACTTTACCTAAAGAATGTGTACTATAGAATTGATAGTCTTCGTCTACCCAATAGCCAACTCAGCTCTTCCAATAGGAAAATTTGTAAGTTGATTCTTTCTGTTCATTTTCCTAGTTGGCTAGTTAAGAACAGAAGTGATCCAAGTAACGTTTTGTTATTAGAGAGATAATGAGCAAAACGTGCTTTCATGATTATTAAAATTGAGGATACATAATATATTTTTGTTACAATATGCTAAATTATGGCAGTGCTCAATAATACTTGGATTACTTTTACGCTAACTAATATGATGACAAAGAATTCCAAAAAGTAACATAACTCAGTTTTTGTAAAAATGTTTCTTGAATCACTTCTGTTCTTAACTAGCCAATTGTGACATTATCAATTCAGATTTGGTTGCGTTTGAACAAAGGCCACAAACCGATCTCACACGACATTGTTCTTCCTTGCACTGTACAAAGTGAATAGTAAACTCTCTTGGAAATATCAACTTGATCGTAAACCTTAAAAAACAACTGCTTTAATGCAGAAGAGGTTTTGGGAAATTTAGGAGTTGAGCCCCAAATTATTGATATAATTAATAAAATAGTTGGTTTTACGATACTCTCATATAGTTTGGTGGTCTGTTGTGATATTGAAGAATTCTTACTGGAGCTATGTCCTCCCCACCTATTCTTGCTATGTAGTTCATTACGTTTCTCCTCAGCCTCTGTAGTTTCGGATGGGATATTTTCTAAGCAACTTTGGGACATAGCCAAATTGGTTAACGATAGGTAAATAAAATAAATTTCGTCGATCTATTCTCTGAGTATCTAGTTTGCTTTTCAGATAACCTTCACTCTGAACTCAGTACTGAATTTTGACCTTGCTAACCCCTGTATAATTTCAAGTCATTTGAAACCTGGGTTAGCATTGGGATTTTTTTCAGGTAGAATTAATAGCTGACACATAGTGGTATTGAGGCTTTCAATTTCGCTGTTAACGACAAAAACATTTTCTCTGTATATAAAGTAAAGCTGTACTCTGTTCGTTGAATAATCCTTTGACCATTTCCAAACTTGTAACTTCATTAACCTTCTTTGTTCCACCAAAAGGATTATGGTTTTATCGGTGCCAGCTCATTGTGAAATTAATGGTAGCAGCTTTCTTAGCCAAGCTGTTTCGCTATTGACGTTAATCGGTCGTGAACCAGCAAGATTAATAATGCTAAAAAAAACTATAAGATACTTTGCTCTAAAAGCTTTTTCTTTGAAAAAGACCGGCTAAGAATCCTAGTTACAGGCGGGTGAGCGTTTTATAGATCATCTCCATCGCACAAAATTTACGAGGATAACTTGAAGAGGAAGATAACGGTTAAAGCTATAGGTTCACACATTTGTAACTGCTGGATTATCGATATATAGGTAGCCTACCTTCTCTTCCGGGGCCTAAACCGATCCAGTTTACTAAGAGATCAGTTGGCGTGCTCAAATTGAGTTAGAACATTTGTAGGTTCCAATGACTTTTAATAAATAATTAATAACAACTATGGACGAGTATTTAACCGATATTTGAAATTTTCCGAGACTTTATTTTATATAGCAATTAATCTAAATCGTAAGCAAATAATTTGAAACATGTTTAACAATAGAGTTTATTCCTTATATGATGTATCCTTTCGTTTTAGAATTTCCACACCTTGAATATTTCTTCTCTCTGAAAAGTACCTTCTTTGATTCTGACGAATTTTTATGGAATTTATGTAGTTTCAAGAACCTTTCTATTTTCAGGGAAACCCATATTGATTCTAAGGTATAAAATTGTTGGTTGACAAAATTGTTCGGATTGCGCCAAGTTTGTCTGTGATTTCAATAACTAGGAATAGGTACTTTCTGTACCACAAATTTGCTTTTATAGAAAATGCAACCCCCTTAAACAGAAATTTCCTTCACTTCCAGAAAACAATTTGCCCAGTTATGTTTTATGAAGTTCATACAAGAAGAGTCTATTAAAACTAGCGAAGTATGAAGAAAACAATAAATTGTTTTCCATTTCAATTCCAAATATTTTTTTACATATTTTACTTCAAAATTCAAGAATACCCTTATGATGTATCAAAACCAGAGCCGGCACTAAGCATCCCATGCTAAGACTAATCAATTGTGAAAGCATTAAACTATCGAATTCCAAAGAGTGCAGGCCCACTCATATTTTCCATAAATAAAATCAACAAAAAATCTGGGCCAATGACCACTTATAACAATAAATTTAAAAACTTTTCTTCATTTTATCATAAAACAGATTAGTTTTTATCAACTTATCCACCTACTAAAAAAAAGTGATAGAAAATCCATGTTTAATTTACCAACCAATATTTAATATCTAACAACCTTATTGTATACACACAGTTATTTAAATAAAAAACAAACAATTTTCTAACACCAACTGATTTATACCACACAATAGTAACACCGATATTTTTAAAATTATCCAAAACCAACTCTAATTTACTAGTAGTACATTAGTGTTGGTTTTGAACTATCGCATCCCACAAACACACACACATACACAAACACTGGAATAAATCGCTCTTGCAGCCGATCAAATATCATTGCACAATAATTAATTCAAATATCACTTTGTACATTGAATAATAAACAACTTTTTTTAATGCTACTCATTATAGTAAAGTGACAATTGATTTACAATATAATTCGCGCTTTTTTCTAGCTCTATAAAAATTTATAAAAAATGAAAAAGCAAATATTAACCACGTGTGAATCACAACAATTAATTAGCATTTTACATACCATACTTTAAATTACGCTTGGTATTTACATTAGTTTTTCATTCATAAAAATGTGAAATTTATACAAAAATACAAAACAATTGTGTAGTTGTTATGGTACGTAATATTATTGTTGAAAGAGTCGGTGTATAAAAAGTAAATATAACACAATTTAAATTCTAGTTTAATTTTTTTTTTTTGTGGCTTTAATCGTAACATATAATTAAATTGTTAATATTCCGTACTAGTTGACATAATTTTATTTATAATGATTGTTTTTTCCGGGGTATTCTCGTGATTGAAAATTGCAAGACACAATTTAATTTATAATATATTCAAGGCAATTAACAATGATAGAGGGCGGGACTCTTTAAACGGAGAACATAGTATTTATCCAAAACTGAAACATGCAGATTTTTAAAATTAATTACTAGGTAAACCCAAAAATGCGTGACACAAAAATAAAATACTGAGGTTAGTCACGTACGTTGAATTAATTAATTTGAATTGGTTTGCTATGAAGACTCATTAAGTTATAAGCTCACATACAGAAGAGACGTTACTAAATAAGTGATAGATCCACAAATTCCGTAACATAAAGAGGAGCCATTCATTCTAGAATGTTAGAACACGACGAATTTAGTTTTCCAGAAAATTTCCTTTTCTATCAAAGGATAGAAGAAACGGATATTTTGTCTCTGTTATAAAAATGAAAATTTCAACCGAAAATCGAAATGGCTCATCTACTGGGTTAAACAAACGAGTGAATGCTAAAATATATTTTAACCGATATTAATATACTTAAAAAATATTAAAAATACTTTTCGAAAAATAAGATTGGCACTCTTACGCGAAAAGCGTTTTATAAGTCAAAAACGTTGATAAAAAATGAAGCTCAAATCTAAAAGTCCTGGCAAGGGTAGGTGTTTGCTCTCACTGTTGTAGTAACAGGAAAGCTACGAACTTCTGAGTACTAAAAATCTGTGTTTTTACACAGCTTTTTAGTACTCAGATCGAACATATCGATTAAGACCCGCCAGACCCCGCGATACAAGGAGGCCCTTGAGTTGTTGGGGCTGAGCAGAAATATAAAGTGTATTCAAAACAAATTTAAACTATAGCATATTTTTTTTTTGTCTAAAATTAAACAAACATTTCATTTTCTCACTAGTAAACAAACATTCATTTACTCGCTAAATTATTTCATTTCAAAAATTTGTATTCTAGTTCTCTCTGCCAGATTTTTGTTATACTAGTTCTAAATTTTACTAGTTCTAAATTTTATTTAATACTAGTTCTAAATAAAAACACGTCAACAACAAGAGAATATTTTGCTGTCATTTACTTATTGTATTTATAATTTTGTTTGTGATTTGATACAACGAACGGATTTAGTATAAATCTAAAATAAAAAACGAAACACAAAATAGTTATGCTTAGCTTATACGACAATATTTCACAAGCAGTGTTATGGTAACAATATACTCATTTAAGAAGTCAGAGAACCCGTTGTGGAAGTGGTGAAAGAATATTTCTTGTAGGGACATTTTAAATGAGCAACTCAGAAAAATTCTGGCAAACATTAACATCAAAAATAATAAATTGGCAACACAAATAATATTTTGGAACAAACGTAAGAGAATACAATAAAATAAAAATTTAGTAGAGACAAACTATCAAATTCAATCGATATAAATTATTTAATATTTTATCTGTGTCTGCGAGATTGATGAAGCAATTTTAAATTCTCCATTTTCCAGAATATGTTAAAACTGGGTCTGCTACGAAATCCCGGTTTTTAAAACCCCGAATTCAAAATCCCGGTTCTCAAAATCCAGTTTTTCAAAATCCTGGTTTTGAAAAATATATATTTTTTAAAATTCTGGTGAAGGAAAATTTTAATTTTGAAACTGGAAAAAATTAAAAATGGGAATTTTCTGAAAACCGGGATTTTTATTTTTGCAGAACCGGCATTTTCAAAACCGGGATTTTGAAAATCAGGTTTAACAAAGAACACAGGATTTTGACAAATCGGGATTTTGTTACACACCCGTTAAAACTAATTTCAAGTTTTTAATTTACAATTTATTTTTTCATAGCCGGTAGTAATTTTGCTCTCTTTTATGTTGACAAAACCTGGTGTTTAAAAGTTGTTTTGTTTGCCCAATATATGACTTATTACACTCACACACAACTTTGTATACAACATTCTTGTTGTTTCCTAACGATGTCGGGTCTTTAAGAGACGGGAAAAATGAATTACCAAAACTACTACATGCCTTTCCAACTGTTTTGAAATTATATTTACCCAAACAGAACCTTATTTTTTCAAAAAGTGATTTCACGTAAGGAATTGATACATATCTGGCACGTTTGTCTTCTAATGGTGGCACAATCTCTTCTTGTATTTAAAAATTAGTTATTTTGTGAATTGAAAATAAAGTTTTATTTCAAAATATGTATTTAATATATCATTCATTACAAAACAAATCAGTGTTACTGTATCATCGATTTTACGATTAATGCATATTTTCTCTAACCAAATATAATGTAAGCGCGCGTCCTTTCAGGTCTGCGAAAAATATAAAGAGCAATGTTGTTAGGGTCAATTCCCAATTATTTAATAATTTATCCGGTCACTTTACTTTATAATTGGGTGTTTTTTAAATTTCACCGCAAAATTACACGACGAGAAATTTTGACGTTTCATACCAGACAAGTGGAAATTTCTTTTAGAACAAAAGCTTATTCCACAAAATAATTTCACAGAACCGAAATCTACCAAAATATGAAAGGGCAGTCAAAATACTGAATTTCTCCTAGGAATCTGCTCCAAAGCAAAACAACTTTCGTTAACCGGAAAGGTCGTTAGCCATATTTTTTGGGAGGATTACAACAAAATACTCTTCCATCTCGACAATGCGCCAGCACAGTCACAAATGAGGCGCGCTTCTTTTATGTTTTCAAAAATTGTTTTGAATAATTGATTGCACACGCCGGGCGCTATTTTCTTCACCTCTTTTGGTCACTCGACTTGAACCAAATAAAATTGCAGAGGTAAATTGTCAGATCATATTCTTCTGACAGTCAAACGACCTTGTTACCATATCTGGTACCTAATCTTTAGCCAACTGCAAAAATGTTTTAGCTCGAAGCCGATAGCTCCTTTTTCAATTAATAGAATATTCTTTTTAGCTACACTCGCTCCGATTTTCAATTTTTCCTTGTACAACAAACACAGTGAACAAACGTCGGTTGCTGATGGCTTGAACCCTCCCAAGTTGAAGTTATCAATAAATAACTATTTTTTATGCCGTCATCAGGATTTTCTTCGCAAAATGCTCGATACATAATGTTTATTGATAACGTCGATGGTAAATGTTGCCTAAAAACGTCGTAGTTTTCCTGTTACCATCTCTATTTTCAAAAGGTACCAAGCCTGTTTGTAAATGGCAAGAGCAAACATTTTACTCTCAATTTGTAATATTGGGAATTCCCAAAAAATTTGTAAGATAAATTAACAAACAGGTTTCTAGTGTTAATTTTTTACCCGAACCCTGCTTTCTACTATATATTTGTATTTTTTGGTGAGTGGATTTTGATGACATGCTTTACGGTTTCATTCTACGAACTTCTTGACATTTAGACGGTATTTCTGCTCTCGTGATTACATGTCGTGCATATTCGGCAATAGTTTAGCTTTATACCTGACAAAATAAAATATTCGTAATATTGATTGATTTAAAATATATAAACAATTTTGTTGTGCTCACTTGTTTTGTTTTGCAACTCTCCCCTTTTTAATTCGTTTTATCTACTTTGTACTTTTTACCCGGCAATTTCTAATTTCAATTGGAGCATCCAATTCCTACATCCACCCATTGAGCTAAAAGCTGCCCAAATCATTATACTTCCGCCACCATATTTTACTGTCCGCCGCAAATTTTCCACATTAAGTTCATTGTTGGGTTAAATTACTTTCGTCTTAGGAAATAACATTTTCCCAGAATTCTTCTTTCTAATATTTTTTTCGGCAAAAACATTTCTTGCGTGCCGCACATCCACGATACTTTTGTTTATGAAAACATTGCGTTTTGTCTGAGGTTTTATCGCTATTTTTTCGCGTTGATAAACTGTGGCAGCGATCGTTGGAGCACTACGCTTTCGATTTTGTGTCATTTCCCTCTCTATTAGACGTATTTAACGTTCATTCGGGTTTCATTTGCGATGACGCCCAGGATCCATCTCTAGGGATTTGGTTTTTTTGGAAGTTCTGGATGACGTATTGTTAGTTATTTATCAAGAAATTATCAAGAATTTTGCAAGTTCAGTTTCGATTTGAATGAAAATCAGGAAAAATTTAATTATTTTCCAGTCAATCTCATCAGGCCATAGCTACTGAATTGCTAATTAAACTTTTGATAATTACTTTCTATATATAGAAAGCAACCATGTGGTTAAGTACTAGCGAATTATACGCAATACATATTAAATTCTTAATAATTTCAATTTTATTTTATTTAACGCATAAATACGATTCCTGTTTGAAATGTAAGGTTCTTCCGGTACAAAACCAGTTAATTATTTTTTACGAAGAGCGAAATTCTACCTCTTCGTAAAAAATAATTATCTGGTACTGGTTATGTACCGGAAGAATCTTATATTTCAATTTATTTTCAAGTTTTTAAATGTAATTTGAGTTTAAAAATAAAAAAACCTAATTTTTTGTTTGATTTGTAATTGTTTTATTTTATCAATGGTCGTGTTTCCTCGGGCAAATTTGATAAAAAATATTATGATATTCGCCTAAAACGCACTCATTTATCAACAAAAAAGAATTTTTTTGGTTTTAAATGTCAAAAACAAATTTTTTTTTTATGCGAAAAAACATAATTAATAATTTTAGTTTATTTCAATTTCCATAATATATACATACTGGAAATATTTAATAGTTTCAAATGCTACAAAAAATTATAATTAATTATCTTTAACAAAAAAAAATCAGAATAAATTAAATTGTTTAATGTTTAATTTTAACTTTTGTTTTATTGGTCGTGTTTCCTCGGGCAAATTTGGTAAAAAACATCATGATATTTTTTATCACAGTTTGCCATAAAATGTACTCATTTATTTATCACCAAAAAAATCCTAGAATTTTTTTTTGATTTTACCTGTCAAAAAAACATTGTTTTTTTTATGCAAAAGAAACATAATTAATAATTTTAAATAATTCCAATTTCCATAATATATACATACTGGAAATATTTATTAGTTTAACCGTATTCCTACCGAGCTGTGTCTCTGAGTCACTATTTAATTTTAAAAAATAATCAAAAATGTATAATCCTAAATGTTGTTCTTGAATTATTTGTAAAAGTACAATATTAAAATAAAATAAATGAACTCGCCATATGAAATGAGCAATTTGACTGTGGTCGTGTTCAAACGGGCAAAAATGATAAAAAATATCATGATATTTTATCCCACCCTAACTTCATTCCGTAATACTGTACGTCAAACCCGATTGAACAACCAAAATTGATAAAAAATGATAAATTGATTTTAAATGTTACATTTGATTTTAAATCGCTTTGTAAAATTTAACAAACTCGTTTTGTCGCCAGATTTTTAATTAAATGTATATATTTTTTAATTATTTTTTTCTATAAATTATTTTGATATTGAAACTATTTGGTTTTTATCCAAATATTGGAGACACAAATAATTTTAGTTTGAGTTTCGTTGTGTTTGTGTTCTCAGGCAAAGCTACTAAATATAAATTATTATTTATGTTTAAATAAATAGGTGACGGTGTAAATACCATATAAATATCTTAAAAAATCAAATTTAATTTAATTTAAATACCGAAAATATCATAAAGAAAATAAATTCAAAATTGACAGCTGGAACCAAGAAAAAAGTTGGTTTTTTTGTGTGATAAATGAGTGCGTTTCATGCCAAAAGTGATAAAAAATATCATGATATTTTTTATCATTTTTGCCCGATTGAATACTAGGTGTGTGTCTCAGAGTCACAGCTAGGTAGTTCACGTTACTAAAATAGCGTGGTAGTAATAGGGTTAAAATACTACAAAAAATTATAATTAATTATCTTTAAGAAAAAAAAAATCGGAATAAATTAAATTGTTTGACGTTTAATTTTAACTTTAATTTTAATTTTAGTCGTTTCCTCGGGTTTGATATAAGACTTTTTATCACGTTTGGCCGAGGAAACACTAGGAATGTTTCCTTAACCGAGGCTGTATGGACAATTTTTTGAGACAGTGTATAATCAGTGAACAAGCTTATGTCGAATTCTTTTCGTTTTTTCAAATCAATGTAAATTTTGTGGTGCGAAAAGTACACGAAACCAAATTGATGTTTTTTTTTGATGTTACTAACAACAACAAAAATAGAAACTTCATTTTGTATTTGTCAAAGTTGTGAATATACGAGTTTTTTGTGTCTTGATTTTAAATCAATTTAATTGTTGTTTAATTATTTTAATCGTTTAAATAAAATTTTCAATATAAACAGTTTTTTCCGTCTCGATTTTTATTATCCTTTTGTTTGTTTGTTGTGTTTAATTATTTTAATCGTATCCGTCTCTTATCTTTTTAATTGTTGTGCTTAATTATTTTAATCGAATTAAATAAAATCAAGGCACAAAAACTCTAATTGACCACTTTGACAACTAAAAATTGATAATTTGTTTTTGTAGTTGATTTATGAAAAAATATACATTTCGTAAAATTGATGTACATCGAAAAAACATTGATGTTTTTTGACGAAAAGAACATGATTTTCGATGTACATCAATTTTTTTTGATGTTTTTTGGCGAAAAGAATTTAACATAACATTAGTGAAATTTCGGAAAAAATTTCCTTTAAATCAAATTGGTCGGTTAACTCCATTACCTCCATCCGCTTAAATTCAATTCACATGTTTTCCTAACATAACCATCATCCCATTCATAAATTAAATTTACTATATAGTATGTAAATTAAACACATAATTTTACTTTCACGTTCGTTTTGTCATTTGATAATTTAAAAAGAAAAAAACAAAGATTTTTGTAACAAAAGTATTAAAATATTAGCTTACACTAATTTACTATAAAAATTTATGTTTATCCAGTTTGGTTTACCGTTCTTGTAGGTTTTCTGCGTTTGTCTTTTTTATCTATTTGACAATGCGGGTGCAGCGAAAACAATGTACATAATATACAAAAAGTACAACAGCAACTAAAATGAGGAAAAAGGATGGGATGATATTTATAGGACGAGATAGATATAGAGATTTTATTGACTTTTTTTTTACAAAATGTAGAAAATTTTAGATTGAAAAATTCTAAATATGGCGAACCGAGGGAGGGTGAATCAAAAGGAACATATTTTCTCGTAAACATTAATTAATTTTGAATGGGACGACATAAAAAATGTAAATTAATCGCGGTACTGTTAGGTAATTTTATAATTAATTTAATGTATCTAAGTTTCTTTAAACAAGAGAGGGGCGAACCACTGAGGGAACAACTGAGAAAAATAGCCGGCCCAAACTTATCCCTAAGCAATAAAAATGTAAAATATGTATAATTTTTCCCCCAATACGGAGTAATAATCCAATATTTCCAGTAAAATTAACAAAATCTCCGACTAGTGGAACAAATCTTTGAAAAAAAAAAAAAATTCTTGGATTTGACCCACCCTTTAATAACCAGACAGTTTACATAAAGCACCAAAAAAAAAATCATGTTTGCAAAAATTTTCAATGAAATTGTGCACAAGCTCCATTAAAATCGATTGAATTAATTCGAAAATAGATAAAATTCCACAAAATCGACAAAAAATTAAAGTAAATCGCAAGAAAAATTCAATTTTTTTGAAGAAGCATTTTGTTTATCGATTTTTTATTTTTTTTTCCAGCTATTCTTTACACCTTTTTGCTTTCTTGATTTTCAATATACATATATTTTAATACTAATTTATTGCAAAATAATCACAATTTGTTTACCGTTTAGTTTCACAATCGAACTATAATATAAAATACACACACAGAACACTTATATTAATTAATAAATTATTAGATTTTATTTAATTCAAATTTATTTTGTCAAAATGACTCAAAAAACTTTTTTTTTTATCTCAAACAAAAATATCAACACAAAATAACTGATTTTATGTATTGATATCGCGACGCCACAACGAAGACTAATCTGACAAATGCGAATTCGGCAAACACCTACAGTGGAAATACAGTAAATGTATCAAAAGTTGGATATAGAGCGCACTCATTTACGAGCGTATACGATGAATGAATTGTGTAAAAGAGACGACGGTATAAATATCGGATGTTTCATTTTAGTTTGTGTTTATGAACAAAAATAACAAAAATAAAAGTGAATTTTATAGTTTTTTTATCACGTGTGGTAGTCCGAACTTTTGTTTATGTTGTAAGTACGTCGTATATAAACAAAAATGTAAACACACGTGTGACAAACTGAAAATAAAAGCAAAACAAAATATAGCATGCACTCATTTAATGTTGCGTTAGTGACAACATTTTTGTTAGTAGCGTAAACAAACAGATTGATCGTTCCTTCCAGATGCAGAGCTTTATGTACGGCATTTCCATTTGATTTTCGTTGTTAAGTATTGTAGTGGTGACTGGTGAGGCATCGTCAGACGATGGAAAGGTGTTTGGAACAAACGGACCTGTGTGAAGTTTTTCCCAGAATTCAGAAGTGTAGCTACATAAATTAATAGATTTCAAAAATGTAGTTCCACAATTAAGCAAATAGTGTAGAGTTATACACAAAAAAATGTAGCAGGATAAGTTTATAATAATTTTAATGAATAACAATTAATATTGCCGTATAATATACAGTATGAAATGAAATTTATTTTTGTCTTTAAACTACAGACAAATGATTAATAAAACGAAAATTAAATTTCACTTAGTAAAATAAATAAATTAAAATTAATAGAGAAGTGTAAGTGAATCTGAATACCTATGCGATATTATTGCTTGCTTTTAGTAGAACATTTGCGTTAGAAGTGATTCTAACGCGACCCTCAAGGGGTGAGATATCGCATTTTCACACTTTTATTTTATACCAATTTAGTGTAGTGGTCGCTTGTTGGCCAGTTATGAGGAATCCTAGAGATGGCTAAGTAAATCTGGGTATGCCATATATATTATTGCTTGCTTTTAGTATAACCAGCGTTTAAAATTACTCTTCCCATTCTTCTAGTTTTAAATGAATTTTCCAATTCTCTTTTCTCTTCTTCGATCAAAATAGTAAACCAAAAATTTGAATTTTCCAATTCTCTTTTCTCTTCTTCGATCAAAATAGTAAACCAAAAATTCACGAATACTATTTCAGTAACAAATGAATAATGAGCGAAGAAAAGAAAAAAATGAGAGAATCTAGTAATAATATTTAAATGTACAAGTTTTAGTAAAGGTGCAAACTTGTTTTGATTTATTTTTTGGGATATACGGTTATGGATATACCGAGAATTGAGTTCAAACAGTGATAATTTTGGCCAAAAATTTAGAATATGTATTTCATAGTATTGAATTGACTGAGTAGAGAATACTTTTCTTTTTTTGTTCGAACCAAAATGAATAATCATCATTATATGCTTCGTTTTCTACTCACTATTCAAATCGATCAGTTGTAAAAATTATTATTCGATCTGTAGAAAAGAAATAACAGATTTTACAGAGCGAGTTTTAAAATGCTGTTTTATACACTTTAATTTTTGCTTTTACTTTACTTATTTAAATCTGTCCGTTTGCCACCGGTGGGGGCTATGACAACAGATTTATTTCACTTGTTACACGATTTAAAGTAAACCAAAAACGTATACCCCGCTTGCGATCGGTTGTGTTTATATACCAGTTTAATACTGTTCCCGAAATTTCCTTTATTGTGTTTCATAATCTTCATTCTTGGTAATTCTGTTTATAATACATAATCATCTGGAAATATTGTTTATGGCTTGTCGTAATCATCATCATTCATCATCGTCGACGGGCGGTGTTGTGGATGTATTTGTGTCGTTGTTCATTTATTCTTGAATCACTAAACCACGTCTTCCTTTGTATGCTATATCTTGGACGTTCTTATTTTCACCAGATCGGTTCACCAGATTCAGTTGGTGTATAAACATGTTTAGATGTCCACAATAAATAACCGTAATAAAAACATTGGCTACGATGAGCATCGAACAATCGAACTTTCTGTCACGCCAACCGTCCGAGCTATCACTGTTCACAATATGGACCTGCTGTATGATGGCAATAATCGTCACAATACTAATACTTTTTTGATAAATACTTTACAGAAATATCTAAAAAGTATGTGATAAAATATTTAAAAGACCAAAGTATTGAAATCCTGGCAAAACTTAACAAAAATTTGGTGGGTCCAAAACCTCTTTTCTAGTCGTTTTCAAAGTCCCTAAGTCTAAAAAAGCAAAAACAAAAAAGAAATGTCCGTCCGTCTATTTGGATATCTGGATGTCTCATGTCTGGACGTCTGATATCGGATTTAAAATTGTTTTTCGCCAATCTGTTTCTATGGTCAAGGCGGAGATTTGAAAAGCTTTTGGAAGCTGTACGTCAAGAGGGTCGAGTACCTGCCATACGAATTGGCCCAAAGCACTTGGTTATAGAAATATTTACCAATTTGTTATATATCCTGGTTTGAATACCATATTGAGTTGGGCATTGAGTTTGGTGTTGAGTTGAAGGTTAAGTTAGGGGTCAATTTGCGGGTTGAGTTAAAGCTGAGTTGGAGTTGAGTTGGATTTAGATATAGTGAGCATTTGGCCAATGTTTTATATATGCTGGTTTGAGGATTGAATTGAAAGAGAATTTGCGTTTGAATTGGGGTTGAGTTGGGATTAGGTTAGTGTTTAGTGAACCGGTGAGCAATCTATATAAGTGAGTGTTTATATGTATGTACAACACTTTGACCGATTTGAACCAAACTGTAAACAAATATTTTTATTTTTTTTTTCCTTATGTGAAGTACAGAAATATTGTTTAAGACTTAAAAATGGTCACTGTTAATATCTCAAACCTCAAATTGAACCTCTAGCAAATTATATGAATGGCCAATTATGGAACTTATCTATTTCTTAACGGATTTTAGTCAAATTTGACATCCGTTTGGAAATGAGATTCTAAAATGATTTTGGATAAAGTTCTGGAATATGGCCAATTATGATGGAACTTGCCTATTACTCAACCGATTATGATGAAAATTAACATGTGCGTTGGAAATGGGATTCTAAAATGATTTTTGGATGAAGTTCTGGAATATGGCCAGTATGATGGAACTTGCCTATTTCTCAACCGATTATGATAAAATTTGACATGTGCGTTAGAAGTGGGATTCTAAAATGATTTATGGATGAAGTTCTGGAATATGGCTAGGTGTGATGGAACTTGCGTATTTCTCAACCAATTACTCGTATGATGATATTTGGCTTGTGCATTGGAAATAGGGTTTTAACATGATTTTTGGATGAACTTTTGGAATATGGCCAACTTTGATAGAACTTGCCTCAAATTAGGCTTTTACATTGGAAATGGGATTTTAAAATGATTTTTGGATTAATTTCTGGAATAAGGCTAAGTATGATGGGACTAGCCTATTTCATAACCAATTATGATTAAATGTAACATGTGCGTTGGAATTTGATCCTAAAATGATTTTTAAATTAAGTTTTGGAATATGGCCAAGTTTGATAGAACTTGGCTATTTCTAAACCGATTATGATGAAGTTCGATAGGTAGACCAGTATTGGGATTCTAAAATTATTTTTGATGAAATTCTGGAATATGGCCTGTTAGGATAGAATTTGTCCTTTTTTAACGGATTTTAATGGAATTTTACATGTGCGATGGTAATGGGATTTCAAAATGATTTTTAGATAAAGTTCTGGAATGTGGCCAAGTAGGATGGAACTTTGATATTCCTTAACCGATTATAATGAAATTCGAGATTGGGAATGAGAATTTAAAATAATATTTCTAATTTCAAAACTCTGCACTACCGTTAGTAGTTTCAATATTGGGGTGCGTGTCCGCTACACACTATATTTGTCTAAACTAGGCCAAACTTACCGCTCTGACGGCAAATACTCAGAAAACATAACTCAACGTTTATAGTTTCTAATGGAACTTGAGTATTATTATGGAGATAATAATACAACATCATCTAAAAATAATTTTTTGGTCACATTTCCTTCTATTCGTTGGAAACGTCAAAATTCATCATAATAACCGATTACATAGCTAAGTTATATTCTTATTGACCATACTACAGAACTTTATCCAAAAATCATTTTAGAATCCCACTTCCAACGCACATGTCAAATTTCTTCATAATCGGTTAAGGAATAGCCAAGCTCCATCCTATTTGGTCATTCATATAATTTGTTAAGGGTTCAATTTGAAATATAAAAGGTCCAATTTGAAATGTAAAAAGTGCGATTTGAAGTGTAAAAGGATCAAATTGAAGTGCAAAACCTGTAAAATTGTATAATGGTATGATCGTATGTTGGAATGATGGTTCGATCGTACTATGGTAAGATGGTATGATGGTATGTTGGTACGATGGTATAATGGTATGTTGTTGTGATGGTACGATGGTATGATGGTATCGTGGTAAGATGGTATATATGATAGTATGATTTTGTGATGTTATGATGATATAGTGGTATGATGGATTGATATTCCATTTCAAGCCATTTAGAATGATGGTGTGATGGTATGAGCGTATGATGGTATGACGGTATAATGGTATGACATCATGGCCTGACAGTATGATGGTAATATTATGTGATGGTATGATGGTACGATTATACGATGGTATGATAATATGATTATAGGGACGGTATGATGGTAGGATGGTATGGTGGTATGAGGGTATGTTGGTATCAATATATGATTGTATGATTGTATGATGGTACGATTTTATGATGATATGATGGTATGAAGGTGTGGTGGATTGGTGGGATGGTTCGACGTCACTATGGTACAATGGCACGATTGTATGATGGTTTAATGGTATTGTGTCATGATGGTATGATGGTGTAATGGAATAATGGTATGAAGAAATGGTTGTTTAAGGTTATGATGGTAGGACGATACGTATGCCGGTATAATGGTGAGTAGGGTTTGAGTTGAAATTGAGCTGGATTTGAAAGAGAAGTTCGGAAGTAGTTGAGTTGACGTAGAATTAGGATTTAGTTAGCTTGTATTGAAAGGTGGTTGATTTAAAAGTTGATTAAGGGTTGATTTGGTGATTTAATTGATGGCTGAATTGGCCATTAATTTGGTGATAGCGTTTAGGATTGTGTTGCGATTGAGATAGAGATTGAGTTATAAATAGCTGAAGATTGATTGACTTAAGAAGTCCACTGACTTAAGAAGTTCTGACCACCTTATGAGTTTTCAGTCCTTTATATTTTAAATTTGAGTTCACATGACGATACTTTTTTGCTACATACTTTTATTCTACTAATGTAAACGTGGTAATATTAAATGAAGCTTAATTTTATAGCAGTTTCACAGCAATTTTTTATATTTGAGTGGCAGCACCTTTGTTCGACTTTTACATTCTACATTTTTCTATTTCGTCTGCTCTCAATTTCCTTCTATTTCAATCCATTTTGATAATAATAATTTTGGAAAATTATGATTATTTTATACTTATTTTAATTTATTTCGTTGGCTTGAACGTAAATTATGAATTTTATTAAATTAAATTATTAAATAATTCTCCAAATCAACAAAATAAATACATATTAATAATGATGGTCTTATCAATTCTAAAATGGTAGCTGGTTTATTTGTCGATATTACTTAATTGTGGAATATCGGTTTTCGTGGTTGTGTTTATAATTGGCTGAAATCATTTATTGTTAATCGTTCACAAAGTGTTCGTTGTGGTGTTTGTATTAGTGAAGCATTGGTTCTGGAAGCCGGTATCCCACCGGGTTCAGTACTTGGCCCGATTTTATTTTGGATTTAATGTAAAGTGATGGCTTTTGCTGACGAAATGGCTTTTGTGTACAATAGTTCTAATTATTCCACAATTACCTTTGATATTAATTTTGACTTAGGTTTATTAAGTCAATGGTTCGCTGTACATAAACTGGTATTAAGTCCGAAAACTAAAGCAATGTTGTTTAATTTAAATGAGTTGCGTGCTTTCAATAGAGACTTAATTTATCACGACTGTCGTTGTACTAAGAGTGGTAATTTCCTGGCTAATTGTTTGACGATTGATTCCGTGAATAACATTAAATATTTGGGGTTAATCGTAGATAGCCGTTTGAACTGGAAATGACATATATCTGACCTAAATAATTCACTACATTCTGGTATTACGAAAATGTATCTTTTGCGTTCTAACTGTTCTTTTTCGGTTCTAAACATTTTTTATCATGCCTTAATTGAGTCCAGATTGTGCTATGGTATTTGCTGCTGAGGCGGTACGTACTACGAGTCAGTCCGGCCTTTGGTTATTGCTCAAAAGTTCATACTCAGATTGGTTTTTCAAGAATAAATTGTGCTCATCTTGGCCGTTATTTAAAACGAGTAATATTCTGCCACTTAAACATCTTTATGTTTTCAAGGTGATGAATGTACATTTTGAGAGATGTGGAAATCGTTTCTTGAGTTGTCAAAGTTACACTTTGCGAAAGAGCACATTGCATTTTCGTACGATTTCTAAATTTTTAAAACTCCAATATTTTAATTACTTTTCAGTTACCGCTCCTACAATTTTTAACAAGCTTCCCAGAGATATACGTTGCTTAAATTCAAAATCTAAATTTTTGTCATCATTGAAATTGTGGCTCTTCCAGCACGCTACGGTTGATTTTATTTTTGAGCGTATTGTTTAATGTGTACAATTTTGGTTATCACTTTTGCCTTCGTAGTAATATGCTTTATTATTTAATTTGTTTCATATATGTATATACTTAATTTTAATTCAATATCACCTTTAGTTAATATTATTGTGTTTGTTACTAGCTGCGTTTTTTTATTCGCTCCGGATAGCTGCTATTGAGAGCCGTCATTTCTCTACGGCTAAATTTAAATTTGACGCGCTATTTATTGGTAAACTAAACTTATTTAACATCAAACTAATATTTTTAATTCAATTGTTTAGCGAAAACTGGATATAAAAAATATTTGGCTCTACCTATTTATACGGAGCGCTATCCGGAGCCATTTTTTATATGACGGCTCTCGATAGCAGCTATCCGGAGCGAATAAAAAAACGCCGTAACTGTCGCTTTGTATCTAAGAATTATTAGTAGTGTTTTTTTATTCGCTCCGGATAGCTGCTATCGAGAGCCGCCATATGAAAAGTGGCTCCGGATAGCGCTCCGTATAAATAGGTAGAGCCAAATATTTTTTATATCAAGTTTTCGCTAAACAATTGAATTAAAAATGATAGTTTGATGTTAAATAAGTTTAGTTTACCAATAAATAGCGCGTCAAATTTAAATTTAGGCGTATAAAAATGACGGCTCTCGATAGCAGCTATCCGGAGCGAATAAAAAAACGCGTCTTACAATTATTTCGCTTACTTCCTTATTATTATATTTCTTATTTTTTTTTTTATTTCTATTGTTAAGGAAAAACGCCTGTCACTGGTAAATATCATACCAAAAGGCTTTTCCTGTTTTTTGTACTCTGGTTTCATTATTTAAATAAGTAAATATTGTGACGGTGACACCTAGTGTGTAATAGAATAAGTTAAAATTAATAGCTAAATATTTAACTGTACTAAAATGGAATTTTCCATGATAAAATTGTTCTAAATGTTTCTACGCTATTCTAACTGGAAAAGTCATGAGCTTTCTAGAAGTTTGGTTTGTGTATATAAAAAGGCGAACGAAGTCGAATTGGATTAGTAGAATTTGGAACGCGATAGTGTGAACTTGTAAGGATTAGTAATATTTGGAAAGCGATAGTGTGAAGATTAAAGAGGAATTAAAAAGTGATTTAAAAAGTATTTTAGTGGAAAATAAAAATTATAAGTGTACAGTAAAATTTGAGAATAATTTTTATAAAGTGTTGTAATAATTCTTGTGTTAACTAAATAAATTCGTTGGTGATATAAATTAAATTGATTTTGTATTATTCACAATCCAGTGATACGAACCTTAATTGACAAGGCAAAAACATAACAATATTTTGTTTTCTACTCATTATTCAGATCGATCTGTTATAAACAAACGACAAGTCGATAAGTAAAGAGCGAATATATGATTTTAATATATTTTTTATCATTGTGTCTTATATGTTGCATCAACTCCTTCAGACAATCATTTTTCTGATCATACGCGGCTTTTCAATTTGAAGAAAAGTTAATTTTAAAGTACAAAAAAAGCACCTGTGAAAATATATAAATAAAAATCTTAAAAGTTTAGAAACTTAAAATAGAAAAAATATATTTAGATTATAGTTTTAACACAAGTTCTAAATGTTGTACAAATAATGAAACAAAACATAAAAAATAAAATATAATAATTGGGTGTACCTAATTATTTCAATAATATCAAATTAGGTTATTTGCAAAAAATTCCTAAAACTTAAGCCACGATAAACCCCAATCTATTCAATTTTATTTTTATTATTTCAGTTTTTATGAAACATGCGAACGTCGTTTGGTGTTTGATCTAGAGCAACTTCAGTGCGTTGTTTTACTGCATCGCTTTTTGGGCCAGAACCAACATTATTGAATGCTTGTATGATAACAGCGTATTGTGTAAGTGGTTTGAGATTTTTTAACTCTAGCGAATTTTCTTTGTCTTCTTCGTCGGAAAAGTCAGTGATTCTATAGACGTATGACATGTCAGAATTGGTTTCTATGTAGCCTACATAGTAGGCAATCGTTTCACTGTTCCAATCGTTACGTGCTGGTGGTTTCCATGTTACTCGTAACATTGTTCGAAATGGCGTGATTTTGATTTTTTGTGGCTTCCCGGTAGGTACTTTTTCCGCCATGCTTATAGTCACGACTTTGGATGAATCGGATGTTCCAATTTCATTTTCGGCAAAAATTCTAATATGATACACTCTACCTGGACTTAGTTCTGCTATATATGCTTTATTTGCGTTGCCCGACACGATAACGCTAAAAATAATAAGATTAGCATATGTAAAGAAAATACATAAGGAAGGATATAACAAAAAATACACACCGATTAACGTTTGATTTCCACGTTCCAGGTGATTCTTTGCATTCAATAATGTATCGTCTGTTTGTACTTGCCGATTGTCGCCAAGTTACTAATATTATATCGCTCGGCGTAGCTGATGCTGTAACTTCGATGGGTGCATCAGGTAGATCTTGTTCAGTTTGACAATGGATTACTTGAGAAGGGACATCATCTCCGCCTGATGTTGTGGCCAAAATTTGTATCGTGTAGTTGGTAAACTTTGTTAGGCCTTGGAGTACAGTGTAAGTTGAAGGTGGTATCTTGTATTCCTTAATATTATCATTATTCCAAAAGTCATTTGGGGCATAAACTACTTTGTATCCAGTGATTACACCTTTCGTCGATTGCACCGGTGGGCTAACCCATGATACGCGAATTAGTTTTGATGTTAATGTTGTGCATCTGACATCGCTTGGTGGTTGAACCGCAATATGCTCAGCTGTGGACTGTTTTACTTCATCGGTTACTGGGCCTGAACCAACTTTATTATATGTTTGTACGTAAACCGAATATTGTGTATGCGATTTGAGACTATGTAGGTCGAGTAAATGTTTTTGGTTCTCTTCGGTCGATAAGTTAACGATTTGAATTTCAAATGGCGTGTTCGTATTGGCTTGTCTATAGCCTACATAGTAACCAATAGCTTTACTATTCCAATTAATATGAGTTGGCGGCCCCCATGTTACGCGTAATGCTGTATCGCTTAATGGCGCGATTTTAATTTCTTGTGGCGTATCAGATGGTGCCCTTTCTGCAATGGTTTTTACTAAATAATCTTACTTAAAAAAATGAATTTATTAACAAAATATATGTATGTTGTATTTACCGACAGGTTTTTGCCAAGTTACTACTTCTTGTGGTTGTGGAGAATCATCGGCTTCGGAATTAACTACAGTTTTTAAAATTTGACTGGTACGTTTATCGGTGGGTTCATTTATCTTTCTTAATGGTACTATAATATTCGTGAAGGCTGCATTGGTATTGGTGTTTATGACAAAATTATGAACGATCAAGGTAGCGATGAGATTACAAAATAAAAAGAACAAAAATTTATTAACTGCGCTTTCCTTCCTTTGACCTTAAAATTTTTCTGATTAAATGTTTTACGTCTTGCAGGTTAAATGGGTTTCGCATACTCATGACGGAACAGTTCCACTTAGACCAAAGCTTCTTAAGGTCTACAAATTGGCTACTAAACTGTCAATGTAGTAAATATTCGACAGCTGATCTTTGTTGATTAATTTTAAAAAGTCAGTAATTAGAGTAGAATGTCACTCTACTCACTAATTTTAAGTTACATGTAGCTTGAAGCTAAATGTTGGACTCCGTAATACAAGCGGTTGATAAAATCATTTTCGAGGAATAATGCTTTTGTTAGATCTATCAATTTTATTGAACTTGGTTGGCAGAAGTGTCGGTAACATAATTAAACTGAAGCGTTAATCATCCATTTTTCAAAATTAAAGGGTGCCAAAATATTTTATTCTTGAGCTAAGTATGCTGCACGAGCTAAGATACATTTTCCATATAAATTTGTCGAAAACCCGAACAATCTCAAAATAATAATTTTGAAATATCTGTACACCCAACATTCAAAATTCTAGCCAGAGAGATAGATATCGCAACATAATAGAAATAGTTACTGACTTTCATCCAAGTATCAATGCTATTCGCAATGAATTCGGTGAATTAAAAATGGATACTAACGCTGTACTCGAAGAGTGGCGGAATTATTTCTCCTCGTTTCTTAATAGATAGGCAACACCTTCGGAGCAACAACTTCTCTTGAATCAATACAATATCAACGTCGAGATGACACCACTACCTCCTCCATCATATGATGAAGTGTGAAACTTGATGTCGCAGATGGAAAATTATAAATGTTCTACGGAATGTTTGAGCTCATTTCAATGATTTGGTCTGTAGAGAAGACATCTCAGAAAAGTGGACGGCTCTTATCCTTCCACTTCATCTGTAATATCTGTAAATTAACTATCGTGGTATAACTTTGCTGAACACAGCCTACAAGGTTTTGGCCAAAGTAGTCGCGGCAAAGTTATCAACTTATAGCGAGAGGATCTTGATTGATTATCAATGTATTTTCATTCGAATAGATCAAAGAGGGATTAAACTTTAACCCTGAGGATGGTGCTGGAGAAGTGCTATAATATATCACATTCTATTCGTAAACTTCCAAAAGGCATACGACAGTATTAAAGGAATACGTTATGGAACGTCTTGTCCTACCTGGGCATACCGTCAAAATTCGTTTCTGTGTACCAAATTTTAATGGATGGTTTATTAATATGTAAGTTGCTAATTGAAGACAAAATTTCGGATGCCTTAGAGCTTATCTTGCATCTGAAGTGTGCCAAGCAGATCCAATAGCGCATACTCTCTTCAATCTATCATTGGAGTATGTCATTCGTCAGCTCAATATGGCGCCTAATCTAAATCAACCCAGCTATTTGCATATTCTGACGATATTTGCATTCTGGGTTATGACATAATCTCCCTGAATGAAGTTTTCCTTCCATTGGAATTAATAGCCCAACAAATTGGCTCTCTCTTTAGATCAACGAAGTGAAGACCTAATACATGGTAGACGCGAGAAGGCAGATGTGCAAATATCTACAATAGGATCATAAATCACTGATCAAAGCAACTCATTTATCGAGCGAAGTAAAACAGGACATCTACAAAACTCAAGATCAAACAGGGAGCCACGTACAGAATGCAAATGAATCACGAGATTAGAAACGATCTCGATAAAGTTGACAGGCAAAGATGGCTTGGGCATGCTCTTTGTTCGCAAAATCGGACCTTCAAACAGGCCTTGAAGTCGGCACCGTCGAAAGGACCTCGTGGAATTGAATTGGATTGAAAGGGACCTAAACACATTCGGTCGCCGTACTATTGGGAGGAATTCGTTGGACTAATCTTAGGAATATCATTGAGGCGGGCAAGCCACGGTCTGAAGCACCAGCGGGAGAAGAAGAAGATTTCTTAGAGAGTTGTAGATACCAAGTTAGAAATTTAGTTCTGATGAAAGTTCATTGTTCAAAGGTGAACAACTTTTTACTGAGTTGTACGCCCCCAACAATTCTAGACTTCCATCACAGGTGGTTATTTTATTTATTTAAAGAGTCAACATCGTTTACCCATTTAAGATTCCAAAGGAATAAAACAATTTTTAACAATAAACGTTTAAAAAATAGGTCTTCAATTTCATTTAGAATCCATCCTTTAATAAATTCAAATCAAAGTAATTATTAACGATGTTAAAAGATTTCAACAACTGTTATAATTCGGTGGTTATTGTCGTAATTGGTTGAATTAAAATCGATGAATTCGCACAGATCTTCGCAGAACATGAATGAACGTTTTTCCAGGCTGAAACGGGAGTCTTTCAAGTGTGCAAGGAGACTTCTTTCGACTTTCCAAGAAATGAGCAATTTTTTATGTACCAAAGAACACGAAACTAATTCGATTTGGTTTTGTAGATGTTTTGATGAAAAATTGTAAATATATATCTTGTTTCTGTTTAAAACTCACTTTGACGTTTACTATCTCTGTGTGTTTGTAAAAGTCGCTCTAGAGCAAAAACAGCTAATTTTTTTTCAAAGGAAAATGACATGGCATTTTATGGTAAATTCTTTGGACATACATTCTTTCGGTGTGTTGCCTGTCAACAATCGGATTTGTACACTCAGGTTACATGGAAACAACTTTGACATCACACTTGTGAACATTTATTGCCCTCACTGAGAAGAAGCCCAATCAAATCAAAGACGCCTTCTACCACCAAGCTCGAAACCATATTAAGCAAAATTCCGCAACACGACGTTAAAATTATTTTGGGTGACTTCATTGCTCAAATTGGCAGTTCTGGCAGTACGTATCGTAGCACCATTGGCCCAAACTCCTTGCAACCTAACTTGCAAGAACAACGGAATTCGCACCGCCGAGCTAGCTTTACCCATCAACTTGGTAGTTCCCAGCACATACGGGACAACAGTCAAGCATATTGACCACATCCTTTTGTTCAAAAGACATATGTTGAAGATCACCCAATCCAAGATGAATAATTCAACCTAAAAATAAACCACACAAACTTAGTAAATTATTTAAATTTATATTTTAATTCGATTCGGATACAAAGGAGGCGTGGGCTCATGAAACAAAAGGAGTGTCGCTTTAGAAAATCTCAAAAATACTACAAAGCGCGTTAGTTCTTTGGTATCACAATCTTTCACAAATGTGTATCCGTTATATTCAGGAGAATATTATCTAGGTAAATGCGAAACATTTATGGGGCTGCCAATCTCCGAGCGAGAACAGGTAGCAGTAGACCAAAAACTATGTTTTAATTGTTTGTCATCTATTCATCAATCAACAGTTTACAAATCCAGATATAGTTGCAGAATTTGAAGACGCAGGCATTATCAGACATTACATCCTGAGTTTACTGCTGTGAACGTAGAGCAAAATTCAGAGGTTAAAAACGAAATCTTTATTGATTGGGCAACATCAAGCGATTCTGCCAACGACGAATGTTTTAGTAAAAGATAGATTTCAGTGTTCTTTTCAGATCAATTCTTTGCAGTGCTTGAGGACGGTAAGAGACAGTTTAACTCAATTATATTACAGAAAACGGTGTTTGGTTGGATAGTGTCTGGCCAGCTGAACTCAATATCAAATTAGATCTCTACGTGTTATATGTCGCTAAACATTCAAACCGATAAGAATATAGACGAGACCCTTCAACGATTTTGGGAGATTGAAGAGATGCCAAACACAAATAACACTTCCCCAGAAAATAACGAATGCGAAGAAATTTACAACCACACACACACCAAAGGCAGAAAGACGGCAGATATATGGTTAAACTTCCGTTTAAAAGGAGATCGCCAGTACTAGGAAATTCATTAATTGTGGCAACGCAGCGTGAAACGACACTTTAAATGATTCGCATTTGTACTATTTGCCACATCATGCGGTGATTAAAGAAACCAGTGATACTACAATGGTTCGAGTATAGTCATTGACGGTTTAAGCGGTTTCTCTAAACGAAACTTGATGATTGGACCAAATATTCAGCCAACGTTATGGGCTACACTTATGAGGTTTAGACGATCGCAATAGCTGCCGACATAGAAAAAATGTATAGACAAGTCCTGGTCTTTCCTGACGCCATAAACTATCAACGGATCTTGTCCACTTGTTCCGCATTTTTAGCAATAAGCACACTTTAGCAATTGGCTCGCGACATCGGACAAGAAGCTATCACTCATCATATCTTGAAAATTTTTACGTCGACGACTTATTATCTGGATCACATGATATAGAAAGTGCGGCTCAACTCAAACAAATGGTGATAAATGTTTTGTGACAAGGAGGTTTTTTATTAAGAAAATCATGATCCAATGTAGAATGTTTATCCGATGAAGGAAGCGAAGCAACTACAACGAAATTATGCACTGATGGCGGTATTTCAGCAGTGATAGTCCTGAAGCTAAATTGGCATACTAAATCAGACGTGTTAACATTATCTGTACCGAGAAAGATATGGAAGTAACAAAACGTAAAGTAATATCCGAAGCTTGCCGAGTTTTTGATCCGTTAGGGATTTTGGCTCCATCCATAGTGCTATTAAAAATATTATTCCTACGTGACTTTGATCATTAACGAAAGTACACAAATAGATGTTTTCTCAGATGCGAGCGAGATAGCCTTGGTTATCTACCCTGCTAGATGGAAGGAATTTGTTGCAAATCGCACCAGCCAGATACTTGATAAGTTTCCTCGAAAACATTGGGCTTGTGTCAAATCTGCCGATAACCCTACTGATCATGGGAGGAATATCTTCAAGAAAATTGGTCAACTTGGAACAATGGTGGCATGGACCAAGTTGGCTTAAGAAACCTGAAAACTTTTGTCCGGCTACTTACTCAAACTCAGCTTTAGAGGAAACCGCGATCGAAGCCGAGCTCAACAAAATCAAATTACCGATAGACACTTTTCAAGCTACAATTCGGAATAACTGGCTGGACAATTTATTTGAAAGAATATCGAAACTCCAAAAAAATATCCCGAGTAATAGCATACGTAAGGCGTTACATCACAAATTCTAAAATGAGAAACCCTGCGCAAAGAATTTCTGGTGAACTAAAAGCAAAGGAGATCGACGCTACTAAAACTATCTGTATCATTTGGGCGCAAACTAGTGAACTTCGTGAGGATGTCAACAATTTACGTGGACAATAAACTCATTCAAAATATTAACCAAAATTATATCAATTCAGAATTTTTAAGCGAAAATGGTATAGATTGACATTTCATACCATCAGCATCTCCCCACTTTGGTGGATTATATGGGAATCTCCTGTGAAATCTGTAAATATGCATTTATTGAAAGCGACGAGTAACGTGAACCTTACTTTTAAAGAAATGGCAACTCTTTTATGTCAAATCAAAAACGTTTTGAATTCACGTCCTCTACGCACTACATTGACAGATGATGACTACGAAGTGCTTACGCCTGCACATTTCCTGATAGGCGTATCAACGGGGTCTATTCCTGAAACGTAATGAATTCAAGGGAGAACTCAAGTACATATTTTGGAATAAATATCGCACGGATTATATAAACAACATTCAACAGAGGCGCAAATGGCAAAACCGAAAGAAGACATTAAAGTTGGCGACATAGTTCTTATCAAAGAAGACAATATTCCAGTTTCCAAATGGCCTCTCGGGCGAATCCTGGATGCGCATCCAGGTGATGAAACATCATAAAACATCTAATTTAACGCTACAGCGACCAACAGTAAACATTTGTAAACTACCTGTTGGTTAACGAAAAGGTCGTTAACGGTGGGCGAATATGTTGCAGATCACCTAATCCATGATGAAGAAAAATCCAACCTAAAAGCAAAACACACAAACTTAGTAAATTATTTAAATTTAATTTGTGACACTTTATATATCGTTCGTATCACTGGATTGTGAATAAAACAAAACACTAGTTTAACACAACGAATTTATTTACCATATTTAACAACAAAAATGAAAATAACACAATTTATTAACAATAATTCCAAAATCACTTTTTATAATAATTAGACAAATTTTACTGATCACTTGTAACTTTTATTTCGCACTAAAACACATTTTAAAGCACTTTCCAATTTACTTTTTAATCCTTATACTTTCGCTTACCAAAAACTAATGAAGCCAATTCGACTTCATTCGCCTTTATATATACACAAACCAAACTTCCAGAAATTTCATGACTTTTCCAGTAAGAATAATCTAGAAACGTTTAGAACAGTTTTGTCATGGAAAATTCAATTTTAGTAATTTGACATTTTCGATTACCCCCTAGGTGTCACAGTAACACTACCCCTCTCCTAAGCCTGTTCATACCGAACAGAACCCAAATCACCTCCTCTGTAGAGGGCCAGCCTCTGTAAATGCACCACCTTTGGTTTACCTCGATGTCCCTTCCGTATCCGCTAAACCATGTCGTTCATCCTTGTAATGACAGTGTAAGGTCCTTCCCATGCTGGTTGCAGCTTCGGTGATAGTCCCTTTTCCGTTGCGGGTTGTGAATCCAAACTAATTGCCCTTCCTGGAAGCCTCGGTTATTTGCTCGTATGTCATATCGAGCTTGCATCCAGTCACTTGACATCCATTAAGTTCTTGTTTCATCTGGTCCACATAAAGCTGCTGATGGAACAGCCCAAACTTTAAATCTCCCGGTAATCGTAAATTATCTCCAAATAACGTTTTAGCTGGTGTCATTCCGGTTGTGTCATGTATTGCTGATCGATAGACCATCAGAAACATCGGTATATGCCGATCCCAGTTGCGTTGGTTTTTCTCAACGACCTTTGCTAGATATTCCTACAATGTACCATTGAATCTTTCCACCATACCATCAGGCTGTGGATGCAAAGGCGTTATTCTCGTTTTATTTATACTGAGCATCTGGCATATTTCTTGAAAACTACCGATTCAAAATTCCCTCCTTGACCGGTAGGAATCTCCATCGGCACTCCCAATCTGCTAATCCAGTTGTTGATCACGGAATCAGCTATTGTTTTCGTCTCCTGATTGGGAATGGGGCACACATCCGGCCATTTGCTGAAATAACACATTATCACTAGCACATATTTATTACCGCTCTCGGTGGTGGGAAATGGCCCCGCTACATCCATTGCAATTCTTTCGATTGGTGCTCCAACATTGTATTGTTTCAAGGTTCCACGATTTTTATGTGCGGGGCCCTTCACCGTTGCACATTGATCACATTTCTGGCACAACTCTGTCACAGACTGTTTACCAGTAGAATCGTTGACGAATCTTGGCCAGTGTTTTATTAATTCCTAGGTGGCCCCCACTTGCTCCTCCATGATACTCGTTCAGGATTTTCGCAATCCGGCACTTTGGTATCACCCGCAACAATTGCTTCACTTTGCCATCCGTGCTTTCCCACAATCGTTTTAAACACCCATTCTCAAGACGGAGGCGATCCCATTGAGCCCAACAAGCCTTGACAATGGGAGTTTTGTCCGCGATCACGCTCCAAGTCGGCCGGTGTTCCTTTTCCTTCTATTCCATGATAACTGATAAATCCGTATACGTAAATCGTAGCTTTGAAGACATTTGCAACAGCCACCGTAAAGCGCCACAATCTGTTCGTAAGCGTAAATTTTTGGCCATAAAGATACTTATGGCAACGCTTAACAGATTCCACTATATCCAATAATTCTTTCCGTGTCACGCAGTAATTACGCTCTGGTTTTGATAATGTTTTGGAGTAGTACGCAACTCGTTCTTGGCCAACACACCTTCTATAACGTCATTACTTGCATCGGTGTCCAAAATAAATTTCATGTTGGGTATAGGGTATGCAAGGGTAGGCGCGACGCATGGCCATCGCTTTAGTTCCACGAATGCTTCTTCCTGGTCATCCTGAAATGCCTTGTTCTTCTTGGTCAACTCGTGTAAACTCTTGGCAATGTTGGCGAATCCTGGCACGAAACGTCTATAATAGGTGCACAATCCCAACAAGCTTCGTAATTCGTGTAAATTTTTAGGTCTTGGCCAATTCTTTACCAGATGATCCAAATATTTTACTTCAGTTCTGAACAGCTTACACTTCTTTGGACTTAACTTTATCCGGCAGCCTGTATCCGATCTAAAACTGTTGCCAAGTTCCTTAGATGCTCGTCGAAATCGTTGCCCACAATAATGATGCCGTCCAAATAGATTAAGCACGTCTTCCAAGGCAATCCATTCAGCACGCGCTCTATTAATCGTTCAAAAGTTGCAGGGGCAAAGCCTGTTACCCCCACTGAACGCCGTTTTCTCGCGACCTTGATCAAGTACTTCCACCTGTCAATAGCCGCTTTGTTCGCCAATAGTCGAAAATATTCGAGCATCTGATAATGTGTCTAATGTGTCGTTAATGATTGGCAGTGGGTACCTAACTCTTCTCGTCACAGCATTGAGCCTTCGGTAATCAAAGCAGAATCTCATGCAACCTTCCTTCTTTTCGACCAACTTTACTGATGAGCTCCATGGACTGCTAGATCCATGGCTTTAGGTGACAGCATCACCACCTTGCGGGTCTCTGGATCTCGAATGCGTCAATTTTAAGCCTTTCCATATAATCGGCCGACGTACTGGTATGTGTACGGCTTTTAAGTTCCATGCGATAGATTTCCCGCTTGTGGTCACAGCCGTACTTCCGATCCAATGCCTTCATAATTTCAAGATAGCTATTGCGATCTTAGGAATCGTTTGTAAAGCCTCCGCTGCTTCACCTTTAAGGGTCACTGTAAGATATGCAACAAGATGTTCATCCTTACAAAGATTTTGATTGGCTGCCGTTTCAAATTGAAATTTGAAAATGCCGAAAGATGTTGTTCCGTCGAATGTTTGTGGCTTTAACTTAATCGACTGGACGGTCTTACCATTTGCGTTGTTGTACCATTTGCCTTGGCATCATTTAATTCTTTCTCGAGACGTTGAACCTTCGCTTGTAATTTTTCTTCAACCTGTTGAACCTCCGTCTTGACAAGTTGAACTTCCGTTTTTAATTTTTGATCAACCTGTTGAACCTCCATTTGCAGCTTCTCCACTTCGCCATATATATTAGTATACAATTCTAGAATTTTCTCGTCCATTTTCTTTTGGCCTTCGGCAATTTCATGATTTGACTGCTTAATCTCGCCCAACTGTTGTTTCATTTCGTGTTTAATTTCTTGGTTTGACTGATTTTGTTGTTCCAACTGTCGTTCATTTTGTTGTTCCATTTTTAGGTTTGACTGCTCAATTTTCTCCATTTGTTGTTTCATTACACTCATTTGTCTCATCATCTGGTTCATAGCAGCTATTAACTGCGACAAATCGAAACTCCCAGATGGTAGTTGTGTTGTTTCGACCAACGGTTGTTTATCTCCTGTCTTCTTTACAGTTGCCGGATCCATAACTTATACGCCAAAATCATGTTGGTCAGCGTTTAGCCATTCTTTCTCCATGGCGTCATGTAGTCTCGCTTGTAAAGCTGCTTTACTACCATCAGTGGTCAAAACCCGTTTCTCTCTTTAATTCTGAAACTTTTAATTCGTTGAGAATCATTTTCTCTATCTTATTATTCACAATCCCACCGCTGTCACCAATTGTTACGTTTTTGCCTTGTCAATTAAGGTTCGTATCACTGGATTGTGAATAAAACAAAATCAATTCAATTTATCAGGAAAGAATTTATTTATTTCACACAAAAATTATTACAACACAATTTATTAATGATAATTCACAAAAACACTTTAAATAAATTATTCGCACAATTTTACTGATCACTTTTACTTTGTTTATCGCACTAAAACACTTTTTAAATCACTTTTTAATTCCTTTTTAATCTTCACACTATCGCTTACCAAATACTAATCATTTACAACTTTACAGTATCGCGTTCCAAATTCTAATGAATCTAATTCAATCTCGTTCGCTTCTTATATACTCAAACCAAAACTTCTACAAAGTTCATGATTTTTCCAGTAAGAATAGTGCAGAAACATTTAGAACAATTTTACCATGAAAAATTCCATTTTAGTACAGTAAAACATTGAGCTATTAATTTAGCTTATCGTGACGGTGACACCTAGGGTGTAACAGAATAAATTAAATTAGTAGCTCAATGTTTTACTGTACTAAAATGGAATTTTCCATGATTAAACTGTTCTAGACTGGAACAGGACTGGAAACATCATGAACTTTCGAGAAGTTTGGTTTGTGTATATAAAAAGGCGAACGAAGTCTAATTGGATTGTTAGTATTTGGTAAACGATAGTTTGCAGATTAAAAAGGAATTGGAAAGTAATTTAAAAAGTATTTTAGTGCGAAATTAAAAATAAAAGTGATCAGTAAAATTGTGAGAATATTAAACTAAAGTGATGTTTTTTCTTTAAAAGTTGCTCGGTTACAGTACAACTAGTGAAAAAGTTGTTCATGGTAATTGTTCTTCCTTTGTTGACGTACGGTGCGGATATCCGATGGGCTAAATTTAAGGCGTAATCAACCGAATGAGACTCCCTCGGTTGCCCATCAACATACAATTCCGCGTTCAATCGGTAACAGTCATTTGCGTCGTATAGCCAGAATATTTTAATTCCATACTTCCCTGTTTTTGATGATATGTAGTATCAGGAATTGTCCATCAATGGTTAAATTTGATCATAGTTTATAAGATTCTTGAATGTTTGCCAAGAACATTTTCCATACATCTCGAAATGCTGCGAATTTAGCGATTTTTAGCCGCTTCTGTCTGATAAAATGCACGGTTGTCAAGGCGGTATAATTCATCCAATCGCTCGTCCCAGTTCTTATGAGCGCCACCGTAAATTAAAATGCTGATCAGAGCAAACATTTCCACCAAATTAGTATCATGAAGGACACGGTGCTTTTCTGTTGTTTTACTATTCATTATATAAGACTGCCGCGATTTTCTATTAGTCTCAGCCACGATTGATATTATATTCACCAATATTTTTGGGATGACCTTTTGAAAAGCTAGTAACTGAGTGGTTAGATTTTTTGCTGTTTGTACGGTCAAACCGTCTCTTTCTCGCGGTAGTAGAAAATCGCTTGTTCTGGTCACAGTTGGAAGATTTACGCTCCACTTTCGGATACATTTTTTATTTTTGGCATAATACAACAAACCAGTATCTACTTCTTCATCTTCAAGAGTGGCAGCTCAACATTTTCTTGTTCATTACCTCGATTGTCAGCGCCAAGTTCAAAATTTTCATCTTCATTAAAATTTATCGGCTCAACAAGCTCATCCCCATCGTAATCACAAACGTTTATCGGCTCAGCTTGTTCACTCTCGTCGTAATCGAAAAAATCCACATCAATATTGTCGTTTGCTATTTCCTCTTTATCTGACACCTCAGAAATAGAAACTTTATCGAAAAGTTTACAGCGCTCTTGTCTTTTCCGCGCCTTAGTAACTACATTTACAACCAGGACTAACTGGTTTTACTAGTAAGCACTTTAAATTACAAAAACTAACTAAACCAGTAATATCGTTCAACGATCGTTCGAAGCAGTTTCTCTCTCAGTCTCACTTACTAATTATCAGAAAAATTGCACAAAATATCACAGACATAAGCAATATGTACATTCATAAAAATAAAAAGTAAAGGTGCTATTCCATGGGAAAATTTTACTGAATAGTAAAATACGCCAAAAAGAGAAAATGAAAATGAAACACTATATAATAGACAAAGACAAGGTGTTTTTTATTTCTATATTTTATAGCAAAAGTTTTAAGGGGAAATTTGACATTAAATCAAACCATAACCAATATAATTGATAAAAAAAACTAAGTATTTACTAATTTAGTATTTATTCGATTATTTTTTCGTCTTAAAATTATCTAAAAAATTAAATATTATTATACTCTTATCAGAATTTCATATTTTCGAACAATTCTCTACCATAAAATCGTCATTCTATTAAAATTATTAGAATGTGCGAGAATTATTTTTCATCATATACAAATTTTATGTACGTGTGTTAGTGACACTCCTATAAAAAGTTCTCGATGTGAAACTTTTTAGAGGAGTGTCACAACCACAGACACAAATATTTGTTTACTGATTCGGGTTTTTGTTTCATTCCCCCATCTAGCAAATACATATTTTTTCTTCCTTTAATTTCACTATTCAGTAAAATTTTTCCTTTCATTTTTTTTATTTTTATAGAAAATAGTACATAGAAATAACTTATTTTGACCCCCGTACACAGAAATGCGTTTGGTTTATTTTAGACTATCATAATTACCAAATTTACATGTAATTTGGACCCGCTTTTCTTTGTATTGCGTGTATAAGATATTAGCTGAGGCTATCTTATAGGTCATGGGCCATTTAAATAATAAGAAACGTACTTTTTTTTATTTTAAAATCGACAGGGGTCAATTTGACCCCAATGCACAGAGAGAAGGTTAATAGAACCCTAAGGAAGTCAGAAAAGTATGCAAGGCACTAAACGGTGTTTGTCACATTTTCGATGTAAAAAAGATTATGGCTCACCTATAGTTCGCGCAATCGTTAATAAGTGCAAATGATGAAATTTTATATTTTTAATCAACAAACTTTGATACCCTCATTTAGGGTGAATCGAACTTTTTTTTCTATTTTTTGGAGTCTATTTAGAGATAACTTTTATTTTTAGTCATGTATGTATGTAGTTCATTGAGTTATCCTATTAAATTGTTAACAGAAGCACTTATCTTCGCAAAATATTTCTTAAGCACCGTTGCTTTGAATCTCCCTCCTTTCCATTCATATATAATAAATAAAATTGGTCCATTTTGGTAGATAATCGTTTCCTAAAAGTTTTATTGCATAATGTCCCCAATAGCACGCATTAATATATTTTTACTAAAGAGATTAAACATTTATTAATTAAGAGCGCAAGAATGAATGTGCTTGGGCAATATTGTATAATATACAAAAATGATGTGACAATAATTTTTTTTATCATTTGTTTGATAAGCAAATTTTCGTCAAACCTTATTAAATCTGAATATGTCCAGGGCGCCCTAAAAAGTTCACCTACTTTTGTATTTAAATCACTTCTGAACCGCGGGCCTAAGTAGGCTCATCAATTAACAACTGCTTGAAACAGTATTTTTATTACAAATAGATTGTTGTCCTACTCTAATTGATTATGGGCGAAGTTATTTGTGTTTCCAAAATGAGGCTAAAAAACTAGTAGAATTTACTTAGCTGCATTTAGACTAAACCTATAAGCGCAACCCGTAGCCATGTAAGAAACAAGAGCTCTTTATACCATTTTGTGAACTGGCAAAAGTTCTTTGAAAACGGCGGAATATACGAGTATAGCTCTAACTTCATGAGATTTTCCAAAATATGTGCACTATGTCAAAAAAATATTTTTACGGTCATATAATATTTACTTAATTTAATTTTAAAATATTAAAAAAAATTTTGATTCACGACAACAAGTATTTAACTATTTTTACGTTTTCAATATTTCGTTGCAATATTGCATAAGCTGCTTGCTTACCTAGTATTTGGTAGGACCTCCCTTTGCTTCAATATCTTTCTAGCAAAGGAGAAGCATTGATTACACCAAGCTTTAGGTGATAAACTCCACTAATTTTCCCGATTCAATTGGAATAATCTGTTTTAATTCTTCTTTTGAAGAAGGATTTCTTGTAACAATTGATCGCTCCCTTTCTGCCCATAAATGCTCTATCCGATTTTAATTCGGTGATTGGGCAGCCCAGCGAAGCACTTTAATTTGATTATCTGTAAACCATTTCATCTCAACTTTGGCATTTTATATCGGTGGCGTAACTACAAATTTGCAGCTCCCCTCGCAAACATTTTTTTGGCCCCTTAAAAATGCTTTTTGTAGCTAGGAACAAGTAAAGCTTTTATTTTAATACAAAAATTTGCTTTACTTCCTTTTTTAATTAAAATTAATTCTTTATTCCTATTGTCCAGCCTAGCGTTAATTAAACTTATTTAATTTCGAGAAAGGCTAAAGACCCTGCAGGCTGTTAGTGTAGGAAAAATCTCAACTGATGCAGTGAGAGTTAGTTTCTGAACTGGTAAAAACATTTACCATTTACCGGTAAACTTTGCGATTTTCCATTTACCGCGAATTTTTACGGTAATTTAAAATTAATCTTCATTTCCATGGCCTCGAATAAAACGAAACATCTTGTAATTAACTCAATGTTATGACAAATTCTAAATATGTCGATCAAGCATCACAAACTTCGAATATCATTTGAAAAATATCAAAATTTAGACATAATCTCAAAAATGGCGAATTTTCAAATTATCTTGAAAATATCTAAACTATTCTCAAATATCGAAGTATCCGAAAGTATGTTAAACAAAAGAAGATCCCATGGGCGTTAATCACAATGATGTAAAACGTAAATAACCTTGACGTTCTTGAATAATTTCGAAAATCTACTAAATATATCAAGAATCAGATTTATATGTTCAGATGTTCAATATGTTTTACATGTTGCAAGTTTCCACAACGCAAAGAATGCAAAAATCACTAAAAATTGGAATATTTCTAAAAATATCGAAAACTCAACAAATCTATAATAAACCGCGGTATAAACACGATTACTCCAAAAAAAAATTCGAATAATCTTTGTATTATATGAATCTCGATTGATCTCGATCAATTTCAATAAAACCAAAAAATCTGGATATTAATGAATAAATTCACAAAGAAATGTAACAAAAATCTGGAAAACCCAGGAATCTTTCGAAAAATTCCGAAAATTTGTGAAACTATCGACTTATTTGTCAAGTAACTTAATGTTACTAATACTACTAAGCAAAATCCTACTGAGCAAGTTAAGGATTAGCTCAACAAAACGATATGCAAAGATTGGAACCCTCAAATGGTGTCGGATAATTTCGTAAATGTCAAACAATCTTTTTCTTCGAATAAGCTCTAAGGTTCAATCGGATAATCAAATACAATCGACAATCTCAGACATACTCGAATAATCTCGAAAATCTCGAATAACCGGACTGTTTCACCGAAATACCGAATCAGCAATTAAGTATCGAATATTACGCACCTAATCACCATGCTAAACTGAAATAATGAAATCCGAGACAAGCGGATATGAAATCGGTAAGCAACGAGAATTTCCAAAATATGAAGACTCCCGCCGAAAACAAAAACACCATCATCAATTACAAAATTAATTTGGAATTCGCATTTTCCTTATATTTAAAGTAGTTTTTCAAAATAAACCGATTTTACCGGTAATTTGAATTTTTATTTACTGTTACCGGTAATCAAAAAGAAGCGGTAAAAAAGAAGACTGCATTGAATTTTTATTAAGGACAATACAAAACAAAAGGCTGCTACATAATGGGATACTATTTTTTAATGATTCTTGTTGGGGGGGAGGAAGGATTTATCGCCATAAACCCTATCAATAAGGGCTTCCTCGATCCCAAAAAAATCAAACCCAAAAAATCAGGTTTTTAAAATATAACAAATTTTTGAAACGTTCTTTTAATTCGTTTTATATCTTAGTCGATGAGGGCTGCCGCCCCCTAACCTCCGCTTTGACGATTAATTAAAACTACAAAATAATAAAAATTAGAAAATTTTTCAAAAATTTGTGTTTTTAATAATTATTCACATCGCTTAGCATTGGTCCTTTCTGCCCAAGTATGACGTATGACAAGAAATTATGAAGCATCATTTTGTTATCATGTTACAGCTGATCGTAGTTAACAAAATTCTATTCGAGTTTCTGGTTTTTTTTAGGATTTTTATTGTTGAGAAATTGGGGGGAGGGGGGGGGGCGAATCCGATTAATATGAACTAAGTATTTAAAAATAAACCGCACTGTAATATTTTTTCGTTTGCTAATCAAATAAATCGACAATACGCAATACAAAAAAATCAATGGGTTTTAAAATAAATTGAAAATTATTAGATACACAAACGACTAGAAGAAAATTTCTAATTCATTTTGTTTCATTTCAGGATTTTGATCGAGATCTAAAAACGTTGCAATTGCATATTCTTGGAAAATTATTTCTTTCAGGTTAATGAGCAACTATTTTAAAGAATTAAAGCTTTCTGAACTCATTTCTGAATATTGGACAATATCACCATAATTTTACAAGAATTTGAGAGTTACTTTGTAAAAAAAAAACAAAAATGTTCAGTAGGCGAATTCAGAATGTACAGCTAATTTCATAAACTATATTGTTTGTTGAAAAAACTACAATAAATTGTTTAAAATTCGATATTCAATTTAGATTTGTTTATTTCTGTCTATGCAACCTTTTCTGGGATCAAGGTACTCCTAACTCTTTCGCAGTTCCCTTTTAGCATGTTATGCCAAAGCCTTCTAGAGTATAGAGCCATAATCAAAATCAAACTTTTCGCTGATTTCCATAGGAATCCATAGTAAAAATGGTGTTTTTTAGCTTCAAGTTTTTCAACGAAAAAAGCAAAAATATTATAAAAGGATTAAATAAAAGTTTCCTAGATATCTATAACAACAATATACAAGCAGGTTATATTGTTATTAAATAAATATTAATTGCAGAAATAAAAAAAATTAAATTTTTTCGAAAATTTATTTCTCGAACTTTCATTTTGAAAAATATATCAAAGTTGGCTCTGACGAATTAAATTAAAACTTGCTAAATTTATCTATAGTTTTGCTAGTGTACGTAAAATGTCTAAAATGGTTACAGAAAAATACGAAAAAAAGTTATTTAATCACAAAATTATCACACGTTCCTATATTTTGTGAATTTGTTTTCCTTTTCCTACAATTTTTGAACTTAAAATTTCCCCAGGTGGTAATTTTTGGTGCAATTTTACCAAATTTTTACGGCTATCACTGCCATCTATGTAAAGTATATTGACTTAATAACCAAACGAATTGTAGTAAGCTTTTATTTCAATTTGACCAGAATGCTGTTAAGAAATTTTTATTAAATTTTGGTTTAAATAAATCAATTATTACAAGAAAATGAAACCGATTTACTTAAACGACATTCATATGTGTTGAAATTCAAACATTTAGGAAAGTATTTCAGAAATTATAAATAAGAGTTTGTAACGTTTTCATTTAAAAATTTGTCTTAGAAAAAACAGTGATTCCCCATATGTTTTGTGTGTTTTACTATGAAAAGTTTGGTTTTTTCCTCGTTTCTAATTCCCTTATAAAAGCTCAGTTTTTTAGACTATGACGTCTAGTAACAAAGCACCCTGTATTTTATAGAGCCATAATCAAAAAATCTGAGCTTTTATAAGGGAATTAGAAACGAGGAAAAAACCAAACTTTTCGTAGTATAACACACAAAACATATGGGAAATCACTTTTTTTTCTAAGACAAATTTTTAAATGAAAACGTTACAAATTCTTAATTATAATTTCGTAAATACTTTCATAAATGATTGAATTTCAACAAATATGAATGTCGTTTAAGTAAATCTTTGTAATAATTGATTTATTTAAACCAAAATTTAATAAACATTTCTTAACAATAGCATTCTGGTCAAATTGAAATAAAAGCTTACTACAATTCGTTTGGTAATTAAGTCAATATACTTTACATAGATGGCAGTGATGGCCGTAAAAATTTGGTAAAATTATACAAAAACTTACCACCTGGGGAAATTTCAAGTTCAAAAATTGTAGGAAAAGCAAAACAAATTCAAAAATATAGGAACGTGTGATAATTTTGTGATTAAATAACTTTTTTTCGTATTTTTCTGTAACCATTTTAGACATCTTACGTACACTAGTAAAACTATAGATAAATTTAGCAAGTATTATTTTAATTCGACAGAGCCAACTTTGATGTATTTTTCAAAATGAAAGTTCGAAAAATATATTTTAGAAATAATTTAATTTTATTATTTCTGCAATTAATATTTATTTAATAACAATGTACCCTTCTTGTATATGTAGAAAACTTTTATATAAACGTTTTATAATATTTTTGCTTTTTTCATTGAAAAACTTGAAGCTAAAAAACACCATTTTTACTATGGATTCCTATGTAAATCAGTGAAAAGTGATACCACTAAAATAGCTTCTAAAAAATACGTCATTTTGATTATGGTTCTATACTCTAGAAGGCTCTGCTAGTAATCAGATGATGAATGGAATGATCCCATTTGCATCCCGCCCCTATTGGGATTCGAACCCGCTACCTCCTGATTCAAACGCCGCAGCTTTAACCACTGTGTTTGGTCGGTAATTCAATTTAGATTTTACAAACAAATTTAGTTCTTAATTTTAATAAAATTGATAAATTAATCACAAGTGTCGTTTTAGATGCGTTGGCGAAAAACATAGTAGATCCTTTGACGAGATGAAAAAAATAGTGAAGACTCTCTCACTCTGAGTGTCACTGACAAAGAAGGTACCCCAGGTGTAACCTCATCGATTGTTTCGAAGTTTTGCAATGTTAAAGGACACAAAAATATATGAGTCACGTGTATTTTTGTTTTTAGTGCTAACTTGCTAATATAAGGGGTAAAAACTACCCTCGAAAATATGTATGTTCACCCCCTACAAAATAGGAGATGCCACACTTAAGGTCTGATTGACCATGGATTATTTCTAATTTTTATAATAAAAATTTACCAATTTGTTTTATCCAATAATTTGAATGGTAAACCAAAAGGGGTCGAACATTGGGGGTAGTTTCTACCTCTTTTATTAGGAAGTTAGCACTAAAAAAAATATTGTGAGTGGATGAGTAATTAATTAGTACAAAATATATAACTTATCACATGCATATCAAATTATTTTGCTGAATATTCGGGTCTGTTCGGGAACGTTGGCCTACAGTCTTAAATCATTCCCATTGCTTCCTCTTTCATACAGGCTTGAATGAAAGAATATAAAGAAAATGTAATTAATCTCTATAAAATGAACAAAGAAATAAGTACATATTATTAAACAAAGTGCCTAAAAGGTAATTTAACGCATGCGCGACACGTAAACTTTTTGATTGAATTGTTGATATGAAGAAAATGATATGACTGCTGCTACTGCTATACTATTGTTTGTGGTCTTATACTTAGTACAAACATCCATATAATAACAGATTTGATAAGTGAAGGCCAAGATCAAAATAATAATGAATTGCTCTTATCACTAATTGATAAGCTCAAAAAGCCGCATTAGAATGTGTTAAAACGAACTATATTACATTGATAGGACGGTATTTTAATTATTCATATTGCCTTTTGTCGGTTATTATTTAGAAAGCTTACAGACAAGACGTAGCAAATTTAATATGGAGTGGCATAACAATTAACAACGTTTAGTTATTCTGAAAACATTTTACATGTGACATTGACAAAATTAACACTGCACAGTTCAGAAATACCTATTTATTAGAGAAATCTCACAAAATAAAATGAGACCGAATGCACCATAAAGAAAATAGTCCAGTAAAAATATTTGCAAAAAGACCTGCACTGCACAGAGAGCATCGACGAAATGTATAACTTTCAAAATATAAAAATAAAACATAACGAAGCAAAGCTGTACTTACCGTTGCTAAATACCCCAATAAAAATTATGGTAAACAGTGCAGTCATATTTGGTGCGAATAAATGATAATTATTGTCCAATGATTAGTTGAAGTGGTTGACGTGGTGAAACCCAACAAAATAAATATAAACACTCAGTAGAACATCAACTCTGTTGTTAAATTATCCCAGTTTTTGGAAAGGCCGCACCAAAATTGAAAAGGAACTAAATAGTTTAGTAGCAAAAACAAGGAATTAGTTATAATTTTTTATGTTTTAAATGTTAAAGGTAAGGTTTGTCTGAAAAAAATTGTTGTCAAATTAATGTTTGAAAAAATTTTCAACCAAATTGAAAGCATTTGATTAAAATCCACAAATCCGATAAATAAAGAAATAATTTTTAATTTTATTTTTCCAACTAACTTTGTCCTTACAAAAAATTTTTTGTAATAATTAATGCCTAGCTCCACAATCCAACTATATCGTATAAAGTATGCACACAAACTGTTTTATAAAATATAATTAAAATGATCTCTTTCGTTTTATTTGAACCTATCAAACATATCAAAAATTATTTGTGTGTGCTGATTTCGCGAAAACGCGACGCTTCATCGGCAGTGTTGGTTTTAATCGAACTTTTTTGTAACCTGTCCGTTTGTTGTTTTTACCTCACTAACCAGAGAGTTTATTTTCAGCAGTTTTTACAATAAATACTGTTATAAAAACTGCTCAACCAACAATGATATTTTGGCGGTATTCAGTTTTTGTTTGTTGACATTTTTTTTTAATTCTTTCATATTCACTCAAAATAATATTAAATTATTTGTTATATAAGTTCCTCAGAGTTACAAGTTTTTAAGTTGATTAAGACCAAAGGACTACGAAAATATTTTGAATTTCAAGTGTTACATAATTCTACCAATATGGCCAAAGTAAAGTACTAGACGGTACAAAACAAACATATTTCATCTAATTTAGGGTTAACCGGTATGTTTGGTGAGGCACACTTATAGAGATACATCATAAACACGGAAACTCCTCAAAGACGGAAATCGATCATCACGTACAACAACCATAAAAAAAAATAAAATAATTCAATTTTTTTTTTAAATTTAAATTATGTATAAATATTTCATTTATGAATATTAAGTTGTTTATGCACATATGTATAATATGTATCATCTTTTTCCGTGACAACCCCTTAAAACGCGAAAAATCACCAAAGACGGAATAATTCATTTCATTGTATAAATAAATTAATATTATTTTGAATGGCTATTGTTCATTAAAAAAATCAACAAACAAAAAACTTGATACCGCCAAAACAACATCTAACCCATGTTAATGTACCCCATGTCCAACCTTGAAACTACCGACATAATTATCGCATAAGTTGTGCGATCGATTTTTGAAATGTTTCACGGGATATATGGAAGTCAAAGTGTTTAAAACACGTTATTCAGGTCCCTTTGCTAGGTGCGAATTAACGCCTAGGCACACTAGGCAACGTACTACGTTTCGGAAGGCAGGCTACTATCGACAATGCGACACTGAAATGTTTTTCAGATTCCCTCAATATTTTAGTACAGTTCATCTGAACTCATGAAACATTTCTTTTTTAATCCACGCATAACTACTGCCCATAAATTTTCTCGATTGGGTTAAGGTCGGGCCTTTTTGCGATGGCCAGTCCAAAACATTTATTTTTGTATCAGTAAACTAACACTACATTAACTTTGCAGTGTGTTTAGGATCGATATCCTATTGAAAGATAAATGTAACGGCATGTTTTCGAAGGAATATGGTTCTATCACATTTTTCATGATATACCATATATTAGATATTTGTACAAGTGTTGGTTTTTTCGTTTATCAATTGAAAATACTGGTCGAAAGTGCTTCCTAAATCGTATTGTTCCCACCTCCGTAAGCTTCAGTTTGTCATTCCAGGGGACTTTTTCAAAACCGCAATGATTTCTGCAAGTGTTATTTCGCGAAATTTATCTTTCGATTTAAGTTTTCTTTGGAAACAATTGGCTCTCCAGATTCAAACAGCCGACTTCTCTGCGTAATTTGAGGTGAGTCGGCTTCATTTATGTTGCTTGGTTCATCTTCATTTTCCATTGTTTTTCAAGCTCGTTCTTTTCTGGGTCTGATTTAATCCGTCTTTATAATAATTAATCTTTTTGGTAAATTAATCCGATACTAACCGAAATATACCCAATATAAAATTAATACTGAATTATTTATGTATTAAATTTTTGTAAAAAAATTTACGAAGAATTGGGATCGGCAAGCAAAATAGTCAGCCTACTGCACTTCAGTTATACTGCAAATTGCATTTAATTATAATCCATCGAAATTTCAATTTCACATGCTAGGGTTACTTCTGCTTGCCGATTAAGTGTCTCTCATATTTCAAGTTTCTGTGTTGCAATTGCGAGGATTGCGATTATTTAAGCAATATAAGAATAAATGTATTTTATAACCACGTTTTGTCGCAATTTCGAAAAAAAAATTTGAAACTCGCTGCTAAAAGTCATCGTTTACTTGTAGAAGCCTACTAGTGTCTGTAGAAGGTGGTTTAGGCAATTTGAAAAAGGTTTATCACAGCCAAAGCGAAATGTTCATTGTGATAAGGTTATGTTCTGTATTTGGTAGGATATGAAAGGCGTTGTATATTACGAGCTACTGAAACCTTCTGAAACTATTAATAGCGAAGTCTACCGACGGCAATTAATACGTTTGAAGTGAGCTGTTCAAGTTAATTGACCAGAATGGGAGAATAGGCACAATAAAATGATTCTGCAGCATGGTAACGCAAAACCACATATTCGCCAGACATTTCTCCTTCCGATTACTTCGGATAACTCTCGATATTTAGAAAGATAATATTTCAAAACTCGATATTTTAAATTCAAATCAATTTTTTTAATCCATATTTTATCTAATTTGATATTTTGGTTGACGAGATTTCAAAACGATCCGACCTAGATATCTGGGTTTGAATATTGTTGATTTGCTTGGTATCTAACTTATACGAAATTATCTACATTAGTCAACATTTTTGAGACTACGCATTGATATTTTTCAAAATTATTCTAGAACTCTAAGCTTATTCGAAATATTCGAAATTTGCTAGACATGAGTTGCTTGAAGTTACAGAACAGTGATCTATCAATATTTTCGATATTAACTTTAACATTCCAAGCTTTTCAATTTATTATTCGAAATATAAGGTTGGAGTTGAGATACGACTGAGCATAGCACCCAGTTAAATTATTTTACAGAGAAGATATTTTCGAATTTGAAAATTTGTAGATTTATCTAGATTTCCAGATTTAAATAGCATTGGATAGCTGTAGGTTAAGGTTAAAGTTATTCGAACTTCTCGTCATTGTCATATTTTCAAGTGAATAATCTGGTTTTTTAGATTTTTCGAGATTCTTAATGATTCGCTGGTTTTCCAGATTATTCTATGATTTTATGTTTGTCCGAGTTTTTCTAGAATATTTGAAATTTTATATGAACAAATATCGAGATTGTTCTAGAGTTCTAAGGTTATAAGAACTTTTCGATGTTACTCGTGTTTCTCGATATTCCTTGAAATTTGCAAGGGGCTTCGTTGTATCTTGTTATAGAATTAGTTGTTTATCGGGAATTTTATTCTTAATAAGCCACCCACGATTTGCGTATAGCATTGTGTTTTCTAGGGTATTTTAGATTTTCCGATATCATCGAAATAATTTTGAATATGGATACATTGCTTGGTTTCGAGATTATTCGATACTTTCAAGATTATGTTGTTAAAGTTAAAGATGATTCGTTGATATTATTCGCTTGATATTACAGATTATTCAAAATTGTTGAAAATGTTTCTTAATTCTTCGAGAGTATTTCAAATATCCAAGATTTATAGGAGGAGCCATGGGTGACAGGTAACCAAATTAGAGGTATACCAAATCAAGTGGGTAAGTTGGTTTATCATAAAGGAACTGAGAGTCCAAAAGCAGCTATTTTGGCCAGTTCGCTAATTAATTTTATTCCCATTTCAGAGTTCATCTCCAGGGACTTAGTTGCAGTAATTGTGGAGGTTCTGGATGAGAGAGGCAAACATGAGGCTATAATGGCCTCCGCCTACTTTCCTGGAGACTCAGAGTTGATACCTCCACTTGAAGTTAGGCGGCTCATAGCTCATTGCAAACGCAATGGGCTGGCCTACCTACCACACGGTGTGGAGTAGCACGGACATCAATAACAGGGGTGAGTACCTTTTTGAATTTGTGATCTCAAATAATGTAGACATTGTCAATAGGGGGAAGGAAACCTACTTTTATAAATGCGATTAGGCAAGAGGTCCTAGATATGACACTTGCTAGTCCGCATTTCACCGACTTGGTGAAAAACTGGCATGTGTCTGAAGAGGCCTCAAGCCAACTGTATAATTCTATACATTTGGCTTACGAGAACAGCTACCCGGTTAAGCGAAGAGAGTCCACAAAGATGGTCCGTTGCTGGAACGGGACGCTGGGTAAAATGAGGTAAAAGTCGAGAAGATTATTCAACAAGGCTAAACGCACCGGTGAATGGGGCGAAGAAGATCCAAAAGGGCTACCTGGAGGAATTTCTGTGAAGCAATCAATGAATTGCCCTCTGCAGCTCGTATCCAGAAAGTCCTTTCCAGCGATCATTCAAATGGTTTAGTACTTCTCCAGAAGCAAGATGGGGGGTTCACTGAAAACCGGAAGGAAACCTTAGAGGTACTGTTAGAGACCCACTTTCCGGATTCAGTAGTGGTAGGAGTCGAAGAGGACCCGCATGATCCCTCAAGTGAGGTGGCCTATGCGCCTCACAGTAGGATCTGGAGTCTCTCTGGGAAAATTTACACACTCAGCAAGGTGCGATGTGCTATTGGGTCTTTCAAACCTTTCAAATCCGCTGGAGGGGATGCTCTTTCCAGCTTTACTTCAAAAAGGTATACGGTTTTAACTATATTCCGAAACTGTGGAGGAAGGTTACTGTGGTCTTTATACCAAAGAGCGGGCGGGGCGAAGGGAGGGGGTCGTCCATACATCCAGGCCAAGGCATATCGGCTAATTAGCCTCACATCGTTTCTATTGAAGACGATGGAAAAAATCCTGGACTATCAAATAAGAAGCGAGCTCCTTGGAAAAAATCCGCTGCATCGGGACCAGTTTGCCTAACAAACTGGTAAATCCACTGTGATGGCCCTTAGTGGTCTAGTCACGAGGATTGAAAAAGCGGTGACATATAAAGAAATTGCCCTTTGCGCCTTTGTGGACATTGAGGGGGCATTTGATAATACCTCCTATAGATCGGTAGAGAGGGCAGCAATGGAAAAAAGTTTCCGCTATCTACAATTAGGTGGATTCATTCCATGCTGGAACATTGTTAGACTACAGCCACACTAGATGGCGATAGCGAGTAAGTAACCATCAGGGCCGTAAAGGGCACTCAATATAACATGGCAGGGGTGTTACCAGGAAGGACTCAGTGTCAATCCAAACAAAACTCTCATTGTTCCTTTTACGAGTAGGAAAAAACTCGCGCTTACGGCTCCCCTCGCTAAACGGTACTACTGTTCCTTTTTCCAGAGAGGTTAAATATATATTATCCTAGATCAAAAACTGAACTGGAAGCAAAATTTATTGAAAGTTCAAGATAGAGCCACCAAGGCTTTCTGGGCCTGTCAACGCCTCTATGGGCGTACTTGGGGACTACAACCAAAAATGATCTACTGGTCATTTCCTACAATCATTAGGCCTATTATCAACTACGCATCGGCTGTTTGGTGGCCTAAAACTAAGCAGAAGGCAATGCAAACTTTATTGAATAAGGTTCAGCGTATAGCCTGCATCGATGTTACGGCCTCAATGAAAACATGTCCAACCACTGCGATGGAGTAACTTCTAGGACTGACACCGTTACACCTGCATGTTAAAAAGGATGCTGCAATTATGGCCCTGAAAATGCAGGCAGAAGGAAATATCAAATCAGGCAATATGGTCATCTGGAAATCCTTAAGGAATTTCAGACAGACCTTACCATAGGAATGCCTTCCGACTGTATGCCAGCTAAACTGGACTTCCACAAACCATTTTGTGTTAGGTTACCTGACCGAGATGTGTGGAGTGCAGATGGACCATCCTTTGAGCGAGGGTCCATGGTATGGTTTACAGATGGATCAAAAACCGAAAATGGGGCGGGGGTAGGAATACACGGGAGTGGCACTGCCCTCTCGAAGTCCTTGAGTACCAAAGCTATCATTTTTCAAGCAGAATACATGCTATAGAACTTGCGCTAGGATAGGCATTGCAAAAAGCCTAAACGATGCAAAGATTTATATTGTATCAGACAGCCAATCGGCCTTAAAGGCTCTTAGGTCTTGTACCGTTGAGTTACGGCTAGTATGGGATTGTCTGAAGTTATTAAACATCTGGCAGGCTCAAATAAGGTAACACTTTTGTGGGTGCCAGCTCATACTGGAATCGAACGAAATGAGGCAGCTGATGGCCTCGCTCGCGAGGGTTCTGCCTCTCCATTTATTGAACCACAACTCTTCTGCGGCGTCACTAAGGGACACCTTAGAGCAACGATAAAACGCTGGGAGGATGTTCAAAAGTCCTCTTACAGGCGCAGAATTCCAGGTTTACGACAGGCGAAGAAATTTATAACACCTTCGTCTGTCAGGGTTAAGGAGTGTCTTGAACTTAGGAAACCTGAGTTGAGGCTACTTGCTGGCTTCCTCACAGGTCATGTCTCCTTAAGGTATCACCTTAAGAAGATGGGCTTAAGTACGACATATGGATGCCGCTTCTGCGATCTGGAAGCGGAATCAGCGGAAAATGTTCTGTGCATAAGCCCAGCCATTTTCCAGCAAAGACTGCAACATCCAGGAGGGAGAACAATGAGCCCAGATAGTATATATCTGAAGCCTGTATATTGACTGGACGGATAATTAAGCAGGGTCCAGCAAAAAAGATCTTTTAGGTCGCAGTGCGAGGTGGCTTATCGCCCACATGGTCCTTCAATAATAAGAGATCTCGGATTTACTTTTCGATGTTAAAGAATCAATTTCAACCTGTTGATCTATTGGACAATGTCCGTTTTTGTCAAATGTGATGGTATTTTTTGGTACGTCTATAGATTAGAAGTACGAGATTTGATTGTTGTAATCCGAAAATAAATTTTTTCTACGTAATGTTAAACTCTTGGATGAATACTCGTTTACCCGACGGTCAAAGTTTAAAATTTATTAAAGTAGCAGAAGCTTTTGCATCCACACTGAGACGATATGATAAATAATCGTACTGGCCACCATTTCCAGCTTTAGATTCCATCCTAATTGCATTAATAACGTCCTTAAATTAAAACTTGCAATTGATGAAGCCTTTAAATTGTTCGTCAGCAACTACTGATGTATGAATTCTGCTTATAAAGATCCACTGCCTGGGTTTCAAAATTCAAATTGAATTTTAGGTCATTTTGCGAATTAAATACTGTGTTGAATTTACAGATGATATCGGGCGATGAGAGACTGATAATCGTTGTATAGTTAGAATTGGCTGGGGTTTCTAAAGCCATTGTATCGTCTTGCTGCTTAGTCGGAACCTCTTTTAATATTCAAATATTCAAGGACGGTGTAAATATAAAATAAATGCAGCTAGTAATTATTCCAACTTATTAATTTTATTAAATAAGGTCATTATATTCGGCTCGCAATCTTGGCAAAACCAAAACATTTCAGACCTTGCACATTTTCTTTTAGCTCCAGTACAAAAACAATCTGCAACACCCTCAAATAGTAAGAGAGCATTTTGCAGACGAAGAAATTGTCTATTATATTGGTACTTGGGGCTGTCTTTCTTTGTAATAAAAAAGGGTGTCCCCGTCCCCTGATTTAATAATCAGCCATGGATTATTTTGTGTATTTATTTCACTAGCTGTACAATCTTTGTGAAAATCCCGTTAATTTTGTTAGTATTTTATATTGCTTGTGATTTACAAACTTACATCTATACTTTACTAATTGATTTCACTGTTATTTGGAACCTGAAGCACTAACCCAGTATTTTTCCCGACTTTAAACACTACTAAAAATCACTTAAATTCTAAATCTTTTACTACTAAACTTTATAAATAATGTACTTTTAACAGAATTATTCTTGACACAATATTTTCGATACACTAAATGTTTTTATATCACTATAATCATTTAGACAGTTGTAGTTAGTTAAATATAAACATTATATTTTAATTAAATAACTTTTCGCTTTTGAATTTAATTTAATATTTTGACTTGAACTCGGAACACTATAAACGAATGCACTCTACCGCTCTTATCAATCGACTTCTGAACATTTTTGTTAGATTAAGAGAATTTGCCATAAATGTCAACCCACTTCTTTAAGACTTTTCACTTTCGAAACATTTTACGGCTGGTACACGACATACATTTTCTTATTCTAGATTTTTTTTTTTTCGATTCCTGCCGGTGGAAGAAGTTAATATGGTTTCAAGAGAGATGTGAAAGGCACACAATTATTTCGCGCAAAATTTTTTCTTGGATTTTAATTTTAGAATTAGATAATGAAAATCGATAAAATTTCAAATTTTTATCAAAACCAACCTTCTATCCCAAAATTTCATGACTCCGTGGCGCAACGGTAGCGCGTCTGACTCCAGATCAGAAGGTTGCGTGTTCAAATCACGTCGGGGTCATCCGATCTTTTTTACAATTTCTACATGATTCATCGAAAAATAGACTTACAGTGGCCCTATTCTGGCTATTCCCTGGGAATTGGGAATTGAACTATTTTGACAGTATTCTAGCAGTTTGGAATTATTTTTTCCAAATGTGTATTCTGGCGATTGGGAATTTTTAATGTAGGGAAAAAATAATTCCATTTTATGTAAGTTTTGACGTTTGTTTTTCCCAAATTTTTTTTTTGGGAATTAGAAGAAACTGGTTGTTTTGTGTATTTTCATTATTTTATTTACAATGTAGTATCGGTAAAGTTTTTATTTTATATGTAGAAAATAAAATTTTTGAATAATGGCGGCTGCAGAATTTGAAACAGTGTTTTTCCCCATTGGATAATTCCCAATTACGCCAGAATACACTTTTGGGAATTGGCGAATAAAAAATTGGAAATTATTGAAGTTTGGAAATATAGCAATATTTTTCCCAATTCCCAATTCCCAGGGAATAGCCAGAATAGGGCCACAGTTCGCAGAACTTGTGGCAATAATACTCCCCGCGTTAGCTTCATCAAACAAAAAATAAACTTAAAATATTTTTGAATTTAATTTTATTCTTAATAATTTGTTTAAAAATTAAATTCAGTCACAATAAATTTTACAATTATTATTATAGTTTGGTTGTATACATTTATATAAAGACAAAAAAAACTGACAATATTAAATTTTTGTGTTATTTAGGTATAATATTTATTTAATATAATAATTAGGTATGTATAATTAAAAATTTGAGTATTTAGAGTTTGTTCATAACGTACTATAAAAAACCACGGATCGACCATAAATGTAAATCAAAATCAAAATACAGACAGGCCCTTTTGTAAAAGAATTCGGTGGATACGGCTTAGGAAAAGACAAAATAATAAAATTTTAATTAGATAATTACTAATTACATATTTAAATATAAGAGGAAGGTCAAAAAATCTAAAAAATGTCTAAAAAAATTTTAAGAATTGGCTTTTTATTCATTATTCAGTCTCCTTGAATTTGAAAATAGTTGTAGATTGGAAAAATTTTAGATTTAGATTAATATCTGGGATTCGACGTGTATATTAACGCGTTGTATTCTGCTGAATGATGATTTTATTTTTTTCCCGGATGACCTTTGTCAATGGCACGCTCGATGATTGTAACTGTTTGAGATTTTCTTGTGGTATGGTTATATTCGATTCGGCCTGTTTCCGTTTCTCGCTGTTGCCATGATACCGAGTGAACACTTGAATCTTTTGAAAAAGTTTATTTTTCGTTTCACGCTCCTTTTTGAATTTGTCCAAAGGTTTGTATTGGGTAAGATTGTTATCACTATCTGATGGCGATAACGGATACAAATCGAGATGATCCGAATATTTTGATTGACGATTTAATTGTTTACTGGTCGATGGCTTGTAAATATCCAGCTCCATTTCGTTACGATCGTTTGTATGATGGTGAGATGGTAAAAATCGTTCGGTCATCGATGAATTTGTTGTGCTTGTCTCTTCAGCTAGATGTCTTAGCATGAGCGTAAGTTTAGTTTCGTGTTGACGTTGCAAAAGTACTGCATGTCGCTCGCCTTCCAATCGAGCTTGTCGTACAGCATTACTGAGAACCCGTTCTCGCCATTCCCAAGCATCTCGCTGGCGCTCAAGTTCCATCAAATGAAACTCTAGCTTTTTACTCGACTCTCGTAAATCAATCACCTTCCGGAAATATTTATAAATTAAAGCTCTCATTTCTTCGGTTGACAATTTATTGAGACGAGCCATCAACATCTGTTCGCCCTTTTCCCTTTGCAACTTTTCATTTGTATCGATACTTTTACGACCGCAAATAAGCTCATTTTTAAATTCGATTGCTGCATCTATAGCTTCGATGGCCTCGTCACATTCGAGAAGTTTTCGCTCCTCAGTGTGCGACAAAATTTTATCTTTCTTTAATTTTTTATCTAGATGAACGCGTTGCTCGATTAAATGGTCCCGAGTTCGTCGTAAATTACGTATCTCATGTCGAAGAGATTCTTTCTCGCCATTATCCGAATATTGTTCGAGTGATTGATTTTTTTCTTTGAGCACATGATCCAGATGTGAAATTCGTGCGGCTACATCACGTAAATTATTTTTCTTGATTGTGCCTCGATTTAAGGATGAAGATTTTTCTTCTTTGAGTTCCGTTTCGAGTGATTCTTTCGCTTTCATTTGTTTTTTGACCGATTTTTGCAGAATTTCTAACTGCTTCTGTGACTCCTGCAATGATTTTTGGAGTTTTTTAACTTTTTGTCCGTTCTCGCTGGCAATGTGCTTGATCGAAGCCAAATCTTGTAATCGCTGCTCCAGGTGCGATGTCGCAGCTTTCAGACGTTCAATTTCGTTTTTATCTACACCATTTATAACCGCTTTTGATAGCGCTTTTTTTGTCTTTTCATACTCGTTCTCCAGCTTATTTTTCTTTTTGTTAAAACGCTGTTTGGCATTTGTTCTGGTGTCATTATTTCGAATCAAATCTGCGATTAATTTTTGCTTCAATGAAATGGTATGCTCGAGCTCTTTAATTTGTCGCTGATATCCTTCAATCTCGGTATCAACTTTGATCAACTTCTTCTTTATGGCGTCCTTTCCCTTGAGCAATCCACGCATTGGGTGCATATCATTGGAATTATCCAAGAAATCATCGCTAATCGTTTTCTCTCTCACTTTTTGCAACATGGCCAGCTCAACACTGGACAAACTCGACCCTGGCTGAATAGACTTTCGCCGTCCTATCGGCTTCTCAGTTAATGGGAAACTATCGTTGCTATCAAAGACCGCTTTGGGATGCGATTTCTTAAAATCGTCGTATTTTTCCTGTATTAGACAATCGGTTTTGATTCGAAATTCGTCAAGCAAATTTTCCATTTTATCCTCCAAATCAGGTCGATGCGATTCCGAGTCACTATCGTTATCCGAAGCCGCCTGGATTATATTCCCATTTTCAATATCCTCATCTATTTCCTCTGTTTCCTCAATCGGCAATAACGTCTTCAACTTTCCCATGTTCAACTCGTTGGAACTAAAACAATCCTCACATTCCGACTTCAAGAACATCCACTCTTCGATCTGTTCACGATCTTGTTCCGTGAGAGTTTTACTCGTAATTAAATTACGAAATAGTCCTTCTGCATTCGAAACTAGTTTGAGCCATTGGGCCGCGGCAAATTCCATCCCAAATGAATCCGGCTCATTGCCGAGATGTTGGTCGATATGATTTACGGGTGTATTATTATCCGAAAATGTATTCATCACAACGAAATTCTTAACCAGCTGTACTTGATAAGCAAATTGTAGATTCACAATAGTTTCAGTTACGTCATCAACCTCGGGCGAGATGCAGAGAATCATTAAAGTCTGAGCTCGCCCGCCAAATGAATCTTTAAGCATTGTGGTTAATGTTGTTTGATTGTAATCGATATTATTGCGATATACCTGGGATATATTGGTTAAAGTTGCTACGATTTTTTCGAGATGCTTCAGCCCTAAGTCATTTGGCTGAAAGAAGGTTTTGTTTTCGGAATTCACAACATTAACACGCTCCGTTCCTGCCAAGTCGCAGAAACTAAACGTGGACAGACGATGTTGTATAAATCCATCCGGTGAAATCCACTTTTGCTCCAAAGTTAAGGATAGCGAGCTGTGAGTTCTTTGGTTCGCTTTATTCAACAGGCCCATCTGTAAGAACTGGAATGCCTCTTCAATACTGTTTGCCTGAATTAACCCATCCAGTAGGTCATGAATCTGATCATCACTCAATTCAAGCCATCCAATATTCAAAGTGTATTGTTTGTCAGCTTGATTAGAAATTTGATTGAAAATCTCCCGTATGGACCGTTGTATGATTCCGTAATCCGCTTCACTGTAAATACAGTCGAATCCAGGTCCAAAAAGGGAATAAGTTTTTCCAGTATTCTTCTGTCCATAGGTAACGATTGAAACATCATATCCCTCCATGAAACTCCCAATCAGTGGTAGCACAGTGTGAAAATAAATAAGCTCTTGGGTGCCATCGAATGGCATAACATGAGTGGCCGGAAAAGTTCGTCCGCTAATTTTAATTAAACCCGGTGTTGTATTCGCCTGGAAATCGTCCATAATCGGTTTTGTGGTCGGTACAATTTGTATATAATCCACATTTGGCTGATTTAGTTTTGGAAAAATTCTAACAGCTACTTGTATCGGAATTTCCATCTTGGATTTTTCCCGTCAACTTTTTGTACTCGACTTATAAAAAAAAACATACACAAAATCACATCAAATTAACTATTTATGAGAATAATTTAAACGAATAGTTAATTACATTTTATTAATATTAACATATTAGAAGGATTTATTTAAGAAATTTAATAAATTTTAATATTTTACAAATTTTTTCGTTCATTGGAGTGTCAACAAATCTTGCGACTCCGCGAGCAGACGATTGATTTTGACAGTTATGATGCGATTCTACGATTTTTTTTAGGTAAATCGATAAATTTATTATGAGAAGCACTAGAATCCATTCTATTCTATAGCGTTTTGTTGAGAAATTTACAATAGGCCTCAGAGGAATTAAATAATTCAAAAAATAGTTCGAATTATTTAATTTAAGCTCAAACAAATAAAATACGTAAATGTAACAACATAGAAGATACAAATTAAATCGAAAAAAATCAATACTGTTTGCCTGAATTAACCCATTGTATTGTATGAATTTCCAACACCAAAATTGTTTGTTCGTTATGTTGGAAATTGAGAAAAACCTGTAGGAAGTAAGAAGTTTTTTCATTGTGAATGCTATGTATTTTCTTTAAAAAAAAAAAAATAATAATAATTCCAAAATATGTATGTGGTTGGAAAAATAAAATAAAAAACAAATAATTTTTTAATACTCAATTTGTAATCACACAAAATATTTATTTAGAAATAGATAATAAACATAGACAGTTAGTATTTTGTAAGGATGTTCAAATTTCCTTTAAGAGTTCGCTTTGCCAGGTGCGATTTCATAATGGCCAAAAATTGGGGCCGCTTTACCATCATATAACCGTTGATAAGCAACTGAAGAATGATATCATGTAAAGCAGTCGACCCATAACAGAACAAATCAATTCCCAACTCGATACAATTACCAAAATCTCCCTCATCTACGGCTATACTTGCAGCTGTTATAAGTGGTTGTAAATTTTCTAGTACTGCTTCCCTGGAATTCTCGATGCCTCGCAAAATTTTCTTCAGCTCCGTTTCACTCGATTGTAGCTCACGATATCCGACCGTAGTTTTTCGATCGTAAGGAACAACCAGTCCAGCTTTATGAAATGTTTTACAGACCACCTTGCGGTTCCGTTTTTTTAGTGATGTAGCGAAATTTTCATATTCCTTGGCCGCATCTGTTAATTCCTTTATAAACTTGTCCGCCGTCGCCTTATTTGGATCGTCCGCACCGATCTCAGTCTTTAACATATGAATCGCCGCCGAAAACGCATTGTTGGCGATCAAATCAATTTGACAACCTTTTGCTTGGTCATTTTTAGCAATAAAGCACTGGTCGACCAGCGGCTCATCGCGCCAATATCCATAGTGAAGCCCGGTCTTTGCTTTTATGAAAATTGTTTGAAATTCTGGTGTATCATAAAAGAACCGGTAGTGACGAAGATAATCAGCGGGTTCATAAATTGGCGCCTCATTAAATTTACCAGCTAATACATCGAATGGCCCAACAAGCTCGAATCCAATTTTAGCGAAAACGTTTTCGGGGTGTTCTTCACATTTCTCTTTGCACCAATCCCAAAATGTGTAAAAGTCAGGCGGCATGGTCACCAAGAAACGATACTTGATAAACTCATGTGGATTTTTTAACAGCTCCTTATTTTGATTTTTAATCACTTGTAAATCACGTCTCTCTGAGTAGTTCATGTATTCCATAAAATTCATTTTAGACGTGTCCCGAGGTTTCAACAGGTCCTCATCCTCAATTTTCTTTTCTACGGTGTCGGCTTGCATTTTCGCAGGCGATTTTCGTTTAAAAAAGCTTGTTATCTTCCCAGTACGCTTTTCGGGCACAGGTGGTTCTTGCTTTTGTAGCTTTACATCTAGATCGTCGGATTTTTTTGGTGAATGAAAGCGCAGCTCTCGACTTGAAGGTGATTTTGATCGAGATCTTTTAACATGTTCATGCTCGTCATTCAACTTTTTCGGTGTTCCCGATCTAGAACGTTTAGCTCGAGTCTCCCTTGTGGAACTATCCGGGATCTTCTCATCACTGCTATCAACTTGTTTGGAAGGCGATTTTGAATTTTGTCGAGATGAGCGGGAACTTGGCGTATTATCCGGTTTCAATGTAATTTGATTTTCTTCATCGTTTTTCTCCGGATGACTATATTTACTCAAATGTTCTTCACTTTTACGATAACAAATAGCACCGTATTTACAAACAATCTTCTCGTTCATTTTAAGAAAAAAACTTCAACACAAATTACGCGAAATTAACATGAATTGACAAGTTCCACAATACATATAAAGTCGTGTAAACGAAAAATGACTTGAAATGATTGCTGTCATTCACCGGAGATTCCAGTGATGTGCACCGAATGTGATCGAATTGGAAATTGACCGAATATTTATTTACTTATTAAAAGCGAAATAGCCTCCTTCGTGATTATCTTGTTTTCGTGTCATGTTGAATTCATACATCGAAAACATATTCTTTTCGTCAAAAAACATCAATGTATTTTTGATGTACATACATCATAACCTGCTCTCTAAAGAGAGAATTTTAGCAGGTTATGATGTACATACATAAATTTTATGAAATGTACATTTTTTCATAAATTTCAACTTGACCACTAACACCATCAAAAATAGAAACGTCAATTATTAGTTGTCAACGTAGTCAATATACGGAGTTTTTAGTGTCTCGATTTTAATTGAATTAAATAAAGTTGCCAATATATATAGATTCTTGTGCCTCCAACTTGAATCATTTAAATTGTTGTGTTTAATTAAAATTGTTGAATAAAGCATTCGACTAAACACTACAAAAATCGATTCGAAATTTTTTAAACGTCAAATGTTTTACATTACCAATACAAACACAACACTGCATAAATTTTGGTTCCATATACTTTTCACACCACAAAATTTACATTGATTTGAAAAGCGAAAAGAATTCGACATAAGGTTGAAACCGGCTTGTTGGAGTTAGTGTTCATGGTAACGAGTTTGAAGGTTCGTTTTCGTGAAATCATTTTGAACTCAACGAAGCTAGTGGAATTGAGTTGGGTTGAAAACCAAAATGGCGAGGCAAATAGATATTAGAGGTTTTTATTATTACCAATATATGTATTACTAAAATAAAAAAAATACATATTACAATAATTAAATACAACAATAAAATTGACAATGGAAAAATTAAGAACGCAATAAAAAGTTATAAGGGTATTTATAAGATAACGGGCTGAAAAACATTCAACTTAACCTATCTCCCTTCCATGGAAACGATGAGCGACATTTTTAAATTTAACGAAAACCTAATTTCAATCCATCTTAACTCAACCTCGTTGATGGAAACATGATAAATCATTCTAATGTCGAATTCTTTGGAAAAAAAAAATCAATAAATTGATTTTGTTTTTATCTTCTTTGACATTTTTATCATGTTTCCATGATAGATTTAACCTAGGTTCAACTCGGTTTATGTGCATGGAAACGCGTATTAGGGTAGAGTTTCGTTAAATCCAACTAAACTCGACGAATCTTGTTTGTTTGATTTATGGCCACAGAAGAAAGATTAACCAGAATAGACATTGCGTGGATCAAATTTTTTTTTCATCTTACTTTCTTTTTTGGACATTGAAGTATAATTATTTTCGAATATTATGAATTTTTTGAATATTTAATACAAATTATGCTGTCAAAACAAAACTTGTCATATAATTTCACTAACTATACTGTTAAGGATTCTCAATTTTTATTATTTCAAATAAAAACCAGTAAACCAAAGAATACATAACCCAACTTTCTCTTACCTTCGGCAAATCAAGGTCAAAAAAATGAGTCCAAATTTTTCCATACAAAAGCAGCGTTATGACTGTTCTGGTTAATCTTTCTTCTGTGGTGTAGTTGTTAGAAGTAGTTACGCATATAATTAACGAAAGAGGGATTTTAGTTTAAAAAATTCTAATAGATGGCTTTATACCAATTTTGGTTGTGTGAAACGTCATTTTTTAACCCTAATCCAACGAAGGTGTGCCTTTTTGGCTCGTTTGATAAATGCATCGATTTTCAAAATAATGTTAATTTAGTTATAAACTTGTATGTATTTTATTTTGAAACATTTCCATACAACGTACTTGACATCTAATCATTCTCTGAAAAAAATTTCCTAAATTATTTGATTAAAAATTTGAATTTAGTGACATAACAAAAATATGTTGGTTTGATTAGGGTTAAAAACAAAAAAAAAATTGTTTAAGTTTGTGATAAGACGCGCAATTGTTAAATCGTAAAAATATTTTAATTATTTTGTTGTTTAAATGTTTTATTGCTTATTATTATTAATATATCAACGTATTTTTTATTAAAATCTAGCAGTTTTATTTAAATTGAGGTTATGTTTTACTACTGTCAGAAAAATTTGCGTTCCATTGAACATCTACTCACAAGTACTTGGCAGTAGCAAATTGTTTCCAATGGAACGCAGTGATTCTTATTTTTTTTATTTTTCTTAAGATGTAACCATACTTGGAATAAGAAAAATAAAAAAATAAGAATTTGAGCTTTTCTTATTTCACTTTGACATTTCGACATTTCGAAAATTTTTAAGTTCAAAGCGAAATATTTTTGTTTGATTTTTCAGTTATTTTAGGAAAAATTATACCAAATTCATTTAATCGTAAAAAATTATTAATTTACATTTACTAGTTCTAATTAGTGATACTATTTATTCTAAGTATGGATACACCTTTATTTCGTACTTATTGACTTATTTACGGTCATCTTAAATAAGTAAGTAAAACCGTTCCAATTGATTTGAGTTACTTATTTCGACAGAGACGTCAAAACAACAGAAATTAACAAAATATTTGTTGGGTATTAAAACAATTATTTATTTAAAAATATGTATTCAGACATTAGTTTAATAAAAAATACTTTAGATCGCGTATTATATTGTTTCGTTTTTATTATTTTTAAATAATTACAATAGTTTTTATTTTTATTAAAGTGTTATTCACAACTTTAAAATAAAAACAAATAAAAAGTTTGGCAATGTTGACATATTCAATTTAGATTTTCTTGCTAGAAAAGGACAGAAAATAAGTTACCTCGCCAGCTTACTTATTTGAATAAGTTAGGTTCCACAAATAAGTATCAGTTTGGGAAACAGCCTTAAGGTTGTTTTCCAAACGATACTTATTTACTTAATTATTTGTTTAACCTAACTTATTCCATAAGAAATTACGTTGAATATTAAGTAAATAAGTATCGTTTGGAAAACAGCCTAAGTACTTTTGACACCAGGCGCCTCGGCCTTGAGCTTCAAAAATAAAAATTTTTTATTTCATTTTTGAATCATGTAAATTAGTTTTATTTGATTGCAATGTTTAATTTTATAGAAATAAATTCAATTTGTTGAAAAATAATTTATTTTTATGTGATACTTCTTAAAAAATCAAAATATATTGAAATGAAGTTATCTATAAAGCCAAGGCAAAGCGCTCCACACTCGACTGCGAGATTTTAAAGTACATAGTACAAAGCGAAGTGCTTTGTCAACATAAACTACAAATCATATCTTTTGCACAATTGTTTCATACTTACCAAAAAATTTAGCTCATATGTACGCTAAAAATTTAGAATATCCCAGTTCTTGCTACATTTCACGTGTAAAATAGACCTAAATAAAATATTTGATAGCAACCGAATGTTCAAAGCCAACGCCACCGGTATGAAAGGGTCTCAGCTTCGCATTTGTCGTAACTAAATATTTCGAGGCGAGGCGCCTGGTATGAAAAGTACTTAAGGCTGTTTTCCAAACAATACTTATTTACTTACTTATTTCTGTGGTGAAAAGGTAAAGTATCTTATCTCGAGATAAGACATTTTTGAGATTTTAACAAAATCATATTCTATTAAAAATTAGCTATTTTTACAGCTAATCGGTTTGCCTGTAGCTATTACAAAATTCGAGTTATTACTAATACTATGTCCAAATAACTTATTTGAAAAAAAACTATAAAATCAAAAGGAAAAACATCTTATTTAAAAATTAAAATAAAGTTATCAAAAAATTCGGAAGCAAAACATTTTAGTTACATCTAGGTCAACAAAAAAATTTTAGTAAAACACCTTGTTTCTACATAATTTTCAGTGTTTCAAAAAAAAAATATATTTAAAACAACTTATCTACAAACAAGGGATTTTTCCCTTTTATTTTTATTGAAATTATATGCTTATTCAATATCTTACTCGTATGTTCTATTAAGATTTATTGGAATATGCATAAAAATTTGGTAAAATAGCTTAAGTGAAATAAGATAAGTTATTTTAACAAAATTGTTAACGTAAAATAACCTGTTTGCATTTTTCTTAATTTTCTTAATTACTCTAATAAAATTTAAAGTAACTAATACTTAAAAAAAAATGCATTGCATCATCTTACGAAAACCCTGGAAAAACTAGCTTATATAGTCATATATTTTTTTCACAGATTTATTTTAACCGTTTTTTTGCTCTCCTGAAAATTGTATAAAATCGAGATAAGATACTTTACCTTTTCACCACAGATTTGTGGAACCTAACTTGTTCCATAAGAAATTACGTTGAATAAGTTAGGTTCCAAAAATAAGTAAGTCCTAGTTTCCACCGCAAATTTCATTGTAAATTTTACAACAGGGAAATTTTTGTTCTATGATTATGTTAGTGTATATTAGTATCATTTTGACGTTTTATGAAATTAGTAATACGTAATTAGTAATAGTAATAAAGTTAATAGTAATTTAATAGTAATTATGAAATTAGTGATACGAGTATTCCTCGTCCACCAAATAATCTTCCACCATCGTCATCTCCATTTCTTCATCATCACCACTTTCCTTTTCAAACATTTTATTCCAATAAATTAATAATTAAAAAACAATCAAGAAGAAAACTATTAAAATACAATCCACTTAATTAAAATAACAAACAATCAAAACAAATACATAATATGACGTTTAATGCAGAGGTGTCCAAAAAATGTCCCTTCTATTTTAGTACCAATGTAAAAAATACAATGGAAAAAGTTGTAGCCATTAGTACAAATCGGTTGTTTTTTCCAAAAATCGGTTGTATTTTCCAATATTTTTTTTATATGTGTGAGTTACAAATTGTCTGTCGAGACACAATTTTTTTGGGAATGTGTACTATCCATGTGAGTTTCGTTGAAAAAATTACAATGAAGTTTTTCGTGGAAACGTACACTAAGTAAATAAGTATCGTTTGGAAAGCAGCCTAAATGTCCTATTTGCCTTTATTTGATCTCGTATTAAGCGTGATTTACACGTTCCAACAATGTTTCCCAACAAAAAATGAAGAGATTAGTATATCGCGAATTTCATTTGAAAGACAAGAACAAATATATAAACAAACAAAATTTTATTGGACTTTTTTCTTTTTTTTTTTTAACTTTGTTTCCATAAAATTTTTTTTTGACTATAAAATATACTCGACCCACGTATATTTTATGGAAACAAACACATAAAAAATGGCGATTTTTTAAAATTTTTATAGCGCTTTATTTTTATTTTTTTAAATTTTTATTTAAAAATTAAAATTTACGTTCGAACAGTTTTCATTTTAGCCAAGAAAAGTCGTAATTTTGATAAATAAAGTGGTATCGCAGCGGCATTCGTCAAAAATTACATTGTCGTTTTTATACCGCCAAAAAATTATAGCATGCCCGACATTTTTGTTTTATTTTTTTATAAATTTTTGTTTAAAAATGGAAGTTTACTTTCGAAAAGCTTTATTTTAACCAGAAAAGTTGTAATTTTGAAACATAAAGTTGTATTATCGCCCTATTCGACATCATAGATTTTATACCGCCAAAAAGTTATAGCATGACCGACATTTTCGTTTTATACTTTTCTCTTTTTATCGCATGTAAATATTTTCTATTGCGTGTAGCTCTAAGTCTCAACAAAAAAAAAGTTGGAAAACATTGTTGGAACGTGTAAATCACGCATTAAAATCTAACGATATCTAATTTAAAAGAATAAACAAAATGGTGACATTTCTAAGAAATGAAAATAGTGCTGTCTCCATTGGCTATCTCTGTTTCGCTTTACTTTTTTTATAGCACTTTACCGCACTTTTTTTAATGTGGATTTCGATTCACCAAAAAAGTGCAAGCCGGCTTGCTCTTTCTGCTGTCAAACTGTTCGATTCAAGAAAAGTCGCTCGGTCGAGCAAAATTGTTGTTGGTTTAAGAATCTCGATTTTTTGGCAGATTTACTAACACAAACACAAATAGAACTGTTATTTTGAAAGCGTCATTTGTGTTTTGTGTTATATTTTGTGTTTCTGTTTATTTTTATGTAAATATTTTATATTAAAGAATTAACTTGTTGTTGTTATGTTGTTATGTATATAACATTAGAATATGTTAAGTTGTTTTTTATAGGGTATCGATCTTTTATAAAAATTATAGGTTGGTTATCTTTATCACAGAATACAACAGTTAATCTTTCTTCTGTGTCTTTATATTAACGTCAAAAACTCACACATATATATTACGGAGCAACTGTTCGATTCACACAGCCTAGAAAGTGATCTTTTAAAGATTTGGTAAAAGGTGAATCGAAATCGACATAAGTCAAGGTTGATTTACATATGCTACGTGCGACGTGTGACGGGAGCTTATAGCCAATTAGAAACGAATATTTTGACATTCGTCACACGGCAGACGCTACACTACACGCCGGGACATGAACAATTTTATCTTTTTCGTGACGGTTTACACATACACATACAAATTTAGTGTAAAACATGGCGGCAATCTTTTTTAAACATATTTTGGGAGATTTATTTTTGATCAAAGCCAATATTAGTAAAACTTTTATTTTTTTTTCTAAATTTCTGATTGTTTTACCACATTTCCTTTTAGTGGGGCGTAAATACTATAAAAAATAATAAAATATATTTAATTAGTGCGCGTGGCGCAACCCGTCACAAATGTAAATTCTTGTCAAGAAACCGTCACATTTATTCCCACTTGTCACACGTCGCACGTCGCATATGTAAATCAACCTTCAGTATCATAACACCATTAGATTCTATCTGTAAAACATTTTTTAAAATTATGAATGGCGCATCGCATATTACTAAATATATTTCCCCAAAATAATTAAAAAAATACACAAAAATGTCGTTGCCAACGTTATGACGATGTATCAATGCGAAATAAAAATTTTGTTTTTGTTCAATATGCAATTTTATTTCTCTATTCTATCGAAATATTTTTCTTCAACTCTGTTCATGGAAACGGTACGGGTTAGCGCCGCCATATTTTCAACTCAACGAAACGAATTACAAAAATAAAGTGAAAAAATTGCTATCAAATTGATACCCTGCAAGCTGGCTACAAGTCGGTTTAAAATGCAGCACAAATTTTGTGCATACTGGCTGCCTGTCAATTTTTTTGTGCAGCACAGATTGCGCAGCGGCTGAATTCTTGACCACACCCCAGAAAGTAAATTCTAAACCAAAACGATTACTATTAAATTTTGAAAGTATATAACCAATTTTATCATCAGGTATACACAACAATAAATCATCGACGTATTTTTTAATAAATAAAATATTGAAATCAATTGAGCTCAAGACGGTGTCAAGTAGCACTTCCACTACGACATCAGTCACTACTGGAGATATAGGCGAACCCATTGCAACGCCATTTATTTGTTTAAAGTAGCTGTTCAACAGGCTGAAATATCCTGATTTCAAACAAAATTCTATAATATATAGACATTTTATTTTGGGTATTCTGGTATGTGGTTCTATCATTTACCACCTATCTGAAATTGTTTCTACAGCCAAATCAATCTTAATATTGGTGAACATCTTTAGCCAAATCAAAGATTTACCTAATCAAAGATTAAGACCTAAATTAAATCGTTCGAATATTGTATATTTAATTCCATATAACCATTGCTAATTGAAATACATCGGTGCCACGAAACAATTATTAAAAAATATATTAAAAAAAAAACTTTTTGAAAAACCACGCTTATATTTAAAGGCTCTAAAAAGTAGATAATAAAAGTAGAAAAAGAAAAAGAAAAAGTAGAAAATAAAATTTTTCTTCCTTACTCCTATCAAGGTATATTTATAACAAGTAGAAATTTAAAATTAATATGACTAAAAATATAAGCGTGGGGCGCTCCTTCTGAATGTATATACTATCACTATTATATATTCCCATAATTTCTGGTTAAAATTATCGTTCGTGTAACGGTAGTGTGATCTAGTGGAGAAAAGTTTAACTAGCTTAGCAAAGACTGGAACCTTCATTAATTTTGTATTCACCACGATTTTGTTGAAATGTTCCAATACTTTTCTTTAAGAATTCGCAATTTTTTTAAATAGTAAAAAAAATTTAATGTCCAAAAATGTTACAAGCCGCCTGCATGCAAAATTTCAGCTCAATTGGACTATCGCAAGTGGTTGAAAAATTGATTACAAAATTTGACGATACAAACAGACATACAGAGTGAGCTAATATAAGCGTGATAAAATCGAATTTCACAACATAAATCGGACGTCAAACCACCTATCAGAAATTCTCAAGCTACTACATTATGCCAGCATTCCTCTGATACTGGACAGACATTTAAATTTGATCAGGTAAAAATTTTAGACAGTGAAAAATTGTATAAAAATCGTTTATTTTTGGAAATGGCTTATATTATTGGTAATCATGAAATTGTTGTCAACAAAAAGAGTGATACTGACGATCTTAACGAAATTTATTCTGGCATCATTGATTTTATATCTAAATTCCCAAAATATAAATCGTTTGTAGGTAGATTCTTGAAATTCCAAATTCAAAAAATGTGTGTACCAAAAAGTATTTTGATTATAGTCGTCCAATTTGAATCAATTTGTCGTTTGTTGAAAAAACTTTATTTTGTATTTACAAGTTCCGGTATGACAAGAAATACTCTTCAAATTTATAACGGTAAGTTAGAGTATGGCATGGTAATTCCTATATATGTATTTTAATAAAAATTTGTATGTATTGTTAAAACCGTGTAGACCTGAAGAAGATAATAAATTTATCGAAACGTCGAAATAAATATTAAGAATTAGTTTTATTGGTTGCTAAACCCAAAGACTAGAGGAAGAATTACATAACATTATATCTGTCTCGTTAGGTTTCCGTTATTTTGACTCCTAGTCTATCCATTCTACTATTACTGTCCACATGTGTATTCCGATAGAATATTTGTAAATTCAGTTGTTACAGTATTTTGTTCATTATTATTATTATTATAAAACGATAGGATGATTCCAACTATTTCAATGAAAATGTTTGTTGGTATAAAGGAATTGTAATTGTCGAATTTTCTGAATTTCTCAGAATTTTTTATACACTCATTTGCATCTCTATATGTTGTGAATATGATTCGCGTCGTATTTTTACTGAATTGTTCAACTGTTTGAATATTTCGAAATCCGTTTATTTTAATATGTTTTCCTAATTGTAAAATATTTATATTTTCTTTGTTAATAATCACCTTAAAAGGACTTTTATCTTGGATACTGTAAGAACTTTTCTTAATATTTTCATCTAAACTCTCGTTGACCTTCTTCTTATCATTTCTATATTGTTTAATTGGCTTTGTTCTGTATTATTATTTTTCTTAATAAGTATCGTACTTTAATAAGTATTTTTCTTAATAAGTAAAATAAGTAACCTTTCAAGTATTCCGAATAATTTTCAAAATTTGCTCAATATTTTTATCGAAATAAAGATATTGATCAATATTAATTCTCAGATATTTTACTATTAATCTTTGTTCTAAATGTTTGTCATTTAATTTAATAGATATTTGCTTCCAATTTTTTTTGTATTGGAGTTTATTTTTTTCAATGGAGGTCTAAACAGAATTAATTCACATTTATTAAATCCATATTTAACAATTTATTATTAATTTATATTGCAAATTGGTAATTGGCCCTGTTTCTGGTACATACAATCATGTTGCGGAGACTCCTGACCAGATACAATGGTGGGCGCGATTGTGGTTTCAAGAACACGCCTTATCGTAATACTACACTATAACTATTCGTGTCCCATTTTGATTGGGACAATCAGGGGGTATAGTGATGGCGATAGAACGGAGTCGGAAGTCGGGGCATATTTACTTTTTCCTCTTTTTATTTTGCTAGTCGTTTAGTATCAGACAAATTTTATGCGATTGATTCAGGCCACCCCACAACACCTATAACCAACATTTTTTATAACAAACATTTTCTCTTTCTTTTTAATTTTAGTTCGTGATGCCAAAAAGAAAAGTCGAAGGGGAGAATGTTGAACCTCCCCAAAAAGTAGTAGACATAAAATGTGGTTTAAAGTCCAAATGCAAAAATGAAATAATTTTTAATAAAATTCAAAAAGATGTTTTGGAAATGTCCAGCTTAATTGTAGAAGTATCCAGATATATACACTTTTCTTTAATGAAAAATGGTCAAATAACGATTTCAATAAAGTTAAATTTTTGGATTATTTCTATCATTTGATAGATAAATCTCAAAAAAAATATATAATTGATCCAGAATATAATAAACGAATCAATTTACATTTGAGGCCACGCATTATATAACTATCTTCCACAACAACATATGGATGCACTCATACAGACGAGTCGGAAAATTTCTTAATCAAATGAATAAAAATAATCATGAACCGTTAGATTTTTTATTTTCAAAAGATAGCAAAATGTTACTGATTCAAACATTATTGGATCAAATGCGAGAAAAACTTGATTGGAATGAAGAAAAATTTGACGATATAAAATGTACCAAAACATATTATAGACATATAAAATTCTTTTTTAATCTACAAAGATATAACGAAGAAAACAAAATTAAAAATTTTACGTTAATACCTATAAATAAATTAGACTGAATTAAATAGATTTGCATCTTATCAGATACGACTCGAGAGCGTTGTACCATTTACTTTGTTCACAAAATTTATTTCAAGGAATATGGGGTTTATTTAAACGTGAACAAGAATGGACTAAATGTTTTGTTTTGCCGGAAACTGGAAATAAAAAATTTGATTTTTCAATTACAACGGATGTCCCATAACATTTTCAATGGCAAAACCAGAAGAAGCGAAACCATAAAAAACAAAAAAGAGAAACGCTTCATGAACTAAAATTTAGAAAATATCAGAAGAAATATAAACGATTACGACGTCAAAATTGGTTTTGATCCGGGTCTTAAATTAATAGTTGGTGAGATAAGGAATGAAAAACCTTTAAAAATTAAAAGTTGTTACTATCGAAATTTAACAGGAGCACATGCGAGGTTAAAAAAAACTAAGAAAATGGACGCCGTCCAATGTCACATAATTATTTAGAATATACGAGTTATCAATTGTCTATTTTTAAAAATAGCCAAGCCGAGGTGTGGTCAACGAAAAGTCACAAGACTTAAATTACAAAAATTCATATGCATCGAAAAGGCCTGCCACAAATTGTCTAAAGAAATTATCGGCCCCGTTAATTACAAAGCTCTTATAGTAATAGGATCTAGTAAAATAGGTAGTAATTCGCCTAAGAAAGGTAACATACGGACACCGCAACCCAAATTATTAAAGACGTTTAAAAAATATGCGGACGTTCTAGAAATAGGAGAATTTCATACCACAAAATTATGCTTATCCTGTTATAAAGTGAATAAAACGTCAACATCACCACACCGTTATCAACACTGTTCCCAATGTTTGATTAATTGGCACAGAGCTGTAAACGCCGGGAAGAATATTTTATACTTGGGACTATGCCTAATTAATCAAACAAATGCACATATTAATTTTAAACCTAGCACCAAGTTAATAACTATATAGTTATAAAACTTGCGTGTTGATAAATATTTTATTTTAAAAAAATTGAAATTTAGTATTCGGAGGACCAAAATAAAAAGGTCGATATAATCACTCATTATTATTTTGCGGCTAATGGCTGTATGATACTCACTTTTTTTCCCACTTTTTCAGTGACTAGTTAAGACAAACGGAGTGAGATAAAAAATATATATACAAAATATTTGTGAGAGTGAGTGTATACACCATAGATTTGGAAAAAATATAGAAACGTCAAAAAAAAAGTGGTAGCTCAACTTTTCTAGCAGTTAATCGAGCAAATATAGCAAAAAAAGAATTGGATTTGATTCTTTTTTTTTGACATTACATACTTTTTTCTGACATTTCCGAAATAATAGAGAAAATATTTGTATTTTGTGTGCCAAACAGAATTTATTTGTTTCATTTTAAAATAAATTTAATATACAATTTTTCCATTTTCGTTCGCCATTGTTGTTATGATTTTTTTTCTTTTTTTGATTTTCCTTTTGGTACTGAAATACAATTTTGGGTTTGCATTGTTAATTGTTTGCCAAAATATTTAAAACGAGCATTTTTTTGTAAATATAAAAATTTACTTAACATATAAATTATGTCGTTGTAATTAATTGCGGCAGCTAATGCAAATTTATTATATAATATGGTCCAACACAAAAAAAATTTTGATTCTATTTACAAATTTTGTTTATCCGAAACTTCAAAATATTTGTCTATAGTATTGTCTACACTACCCTTCTCTGTTTCGCTTTACTAGTTTTGCAGCACTTTATTGTACTTGAAAAAAAGTGAGTATCATACAGCCATAATGATACTAGAGCAAAAAATACGTTTAGCATCTTGTGAACAATAAATTTTGGAACGCCATCAAAAAAAAAAAATAATAATAAAATAAAATTTTGTGTTTTAGTGAAAATTAATTTTGAAAACATTCAAATTTATAAAAACTTTTACTAATAAACAGAAAAGAATTAATGGAAGAAGGTATAAAATAATAAAGATTTACGAAAACCATAAGGATGGACAAAATATGGAAGATCCAAAAGAGAGAATTGGGAGTTTGAATTACTTACTATGAAGATAATTCAAATAAATATACACAGCATAAAAAATAAAAAAGAAATAATAGAAAAATATATAATAACTAATAACATAGACATAGTAATATTAAGTGAAACATGGACAACCAAAGACTATAAACAAAATTACAATAATTACAGATTAATAGTGAAAAATAGAGACGATGGATATGGAGGTTGCGGATTTTTGATAAAAAATAATATCCAATTATTAAATAAAAAGATAATAAATGTAGAACCTATTGAAGCAATAGAGATCCAGATCAAACATGAAAGTAAAATTTATACTTTAGTCTCATTATATAACTCAACAAGAAATAAAAACAACAAATTAATAAGCGATCAATTTGAAAACATAATAAAAAAATATGTTAATCAAAGAAACATTATTATCGGAGGAGACATAAACGCTCACAGTAGAATGTGGGACAATAATAAAAGTGACTTACTGGGAAAAAAAATAGAAAACATAATATTAAATAGTAACTTCTGTAAATTAAACAATGGTGAAGCAACATATCAAAACCTATACAACTTCACGGATACCGCAGTGGACATAACCATGGCATCAACAGAGCTAAAAAACAAAATAAAATGGGAAATTACAAAAGAAAAACTAGGTTCAGACCAATTGGCCATACAAATAATAATTGGAGAAAATAATGTCAAAAATACAAAGGAATACAGTGTAAAAAACAAATATAAAAAAAGTAATAGAGCATATAAAAGAGATGAATCCAGAAGTAACCACAGACTTAGATGAATATGAAGAAGCATTAGGAGAAATCATAAAACAAAATACATACACGCTGACAGGGGCTAGAAGAGACAACAGAAATAAAAATTGGTGGAACGAAAAGATAGACGAACTTTGGAAAACAAAAAAAGAGGCCAGACTCTATATAATCACACTAAAGATCTCCATACGGCAATAGCACTAAAAAAAAGTAAAGCGATCCTAATGAGAGAAATAAAAAGGGAGAAACAAAGATCATGGAGAGAATTAACAGACAAAATAGACAACAATTTAGATGGTAAAAAAATCTGGAAACTATTCAATTTAGTAAATAAAAGAATAACAAGAAATTACAAAATTTTAGAAAAAGATAACAATGCAATAAAGTTTCTAGATTCAAATTTTCCAGAAGAAATAGAGTTGAGGACAAGACCATATCTAAACCCATATCCAATGCCAGATAAAAATGAATTTAGTAATAATGAAATCAATTTAATAATAAAAAATAGTAAAAATACAATGCCGGGCATCAACAAGATCTCAAATGAACTTCTCAAAAAATTACCACAAAATCATATTCAAATGATAACAAAACATATTAACAAAATGTGGGCAGAAATGAAATTCAATAATAACTTAAACAGAATAAAAATAGTGACTATTAAAAAACCAAACAAAACTATAGACCAATAGCATTACTCCCAACTTTCACAAAAATAATTAATAAAATGATCAAAAACAGAATATTTAATAAAATGAAAGGAGACAAAACATTAATAAATAACCAATTCGGATTTATAAAAGGTAAAAGCATAATAGATTATTATGTTACGTTAATCAATAAAATAAATGAAAATAGAAAAGATAATAGTAAAACAATAATAATTATAACAGACAAAAAAAAAAGCATTTATGACAATATTAATAAAAAGATTTTAATAGAAAAACTAATACAGCTAAATATAGAACAAACAATTATAAACTGGATATACAATTACCTGACCAATAGAGAAATAATAATTGAGAGGGACAAAGGAAATATAAAAAGGATAACCAATAAAGAAGTACCACATGGATGTGCATTGAGCCCAGTTCTGTTTAACATCTAGACAGCAACTCTACACAAGCTCAATACAAATAACGTGAAGATTGTACAATACGCGGACGATATTGGCATTCTGATAACAACAAAAGAAAATATTGATATGGAAAGATACTCGAATATAATTCTAAAAAAATTCAGCAAAGAAATAAGAGATTTAAAATTAGAAGTTAATTTAGATAAAACCAAAATTATTAATTTCAATTCAAGCAAGAAAATAATACTAAACATAAAATTGGAGGATAAAAAATAGAAGAAATCAAGAAAATAAAACTATTGGGGATAACAGTGAACAATAAATTGAAGTGAACTGACCATTTCAAGGAATTAAAAGAAAAAATAATAAAAAAAATGAACATAATTAAAGCGTTTACACATATTAATGGTGGAACACATCCGCAGAAACTCAAGAACATGTACAAAGGAATCATTCTATCTCAGAATTTTAACTCGGAAATATTTATGGACATTAATAAAAAGACAAACAAGATGATGCAAACCCTACAAAATAGTTGTCTAAGAATCTGTCTGGGGCTAACGAGAACAACACCGATTGAAGTAATACTCGCAGAATCAGGAGAAATGGACTACACCAAACAAAATGAGATGAAAACAATCAAATATATAAGAAAACAAATCGCAAATAATCAGAGATAGGAAAATCAATAATAAAGAACAAATCGTTAGAAAAATTCAAGAATATTATGAGCAAATATGAACTACTAAGGGAAATAGGAATTAAACAAGAAAAAGAAATGAAAATTAATAATTTGGTAATAAATGACAAATTAAATAAAGAATAAAGAAAAATAGAAATAATGATATAATATTAAATAAAGAATTTCTAGAGATTAAAGAAAAATATTAAAATTTCAAAAGCATTTACACGGATGGGTCAAAAAAAGGAACAACATGTGGAATAGGGATATATTCAGAAGATAATATCAACATATCAAAACGACAGAAATGATAGCAATATTTATGGCCATACTTAAACAAATAGAGAAAGATTACGACAAAATAATAATATATACAGACTCAAAAAGTAGCTGCACATCGATAAAAAACTGTAGACTTAATAATAATTACAAATTATATGAAGGTAAAATTTTGAAATTAATATCGGAATATCCGGAAAAGGAGTTCATTATACAATGGATCCCAGCACATATTGGAATCAAAGGCAACGAAAATGCGGATGGATTAGCTAAAATAGCAGTAGAGGTCGAAAATATAAATAAATTCAAAAATAAAATACCAATGGAAGACATACATCAATTAACAAAAAAGAAAATTTTAGAAGAATGGAAAACAATACGAACAAAATACAAGATACAAAAGGATCTTTAACAGAGTGGTCAATAAATCAATCCATCCTAAAACAGTCTGGTTTAAAAAAAATCAAGATGAATACGAAGCATATTAAAATCATCAACAGATTAAGATCAGGACACACATATAATAAAATGTATTAAATACAAGCTAAAACAAATAGATGATGATAAATGTAATAAATGTAATACAAGAGAAACAGACATACATATAGTGGATATATGTAGTAGATTCAAAAAAGAAAAAGTGAAATTCACAAACATAAAAAATAAACAACTAGTCGAACCCCGTTATAACAAACCCGAGGGGACCTGGGGAAAAAGTTGTTATAAGCGAAGGTTTGTTACATTGAAGAATTGCCTATAACAAACATGTTTGTAATAGCCGACATATCACCTTTAACAAACTGGATTGCAATAGCCAGAATGTTGATTGTCCATAACAAAAAATAAACCATATTTAAAACTAAAAAACAAATGTATATTCATATATATTTCTGGTACTTTAGGTACATATAAAAAATTTCCATAATTCATAAATCAAATTCAATTGGTGTTTAATTTCAGTAAAACAAAAATAGGAACTCCGTTAACAAAAAACATTATATCGCGATTAAGATTTCAAAAAAAATCAGTGATTTTTGATTGTGTCAATTTGTGAATACTGATGGAATCTACAAAATTTTCTACGATGTGAAGCTTTTGCATTATGTTCTCACTATTTTTGGCATATGAAAGAACTTTTCTTATACAATCGAAAGACTGTTCAATTTGAAGCACTGACGGTTGGTTAATTTGACCATGCTCATCTTCAATGTCGGTCGTGATGGAGCTCTCAGAATCACTTACAGACGTAACAGTTGTTAACTGAATTAGATCATCATCTGTCAGGTCTTCTGATGTCTCGACATACTGGTCAACTGAGATGTAACTATTAGAATCTATGCCATCAGTGATTTGATCGATTGTTGGATTGTTCCATATTGATATTAATGGTGAGCTGATGGTTAATGGCGACGAAATATCCAATGCATTATGGAAGCGGGCTTTTCTAAAGCAATTTAGGATAGTTTCAGGTTTAATTTTTTCCCAGGATTTTTGTGCCATATGTAAAGCATCAAGTAGGTTGATTTTTACTTGTTGTGCTGTGGTGCATGAATCATCTTCAATCGTAGCAATAATTTTTTTCACCAATAATTCTCGGTAGAAACCTTTAAAATTTTTTATTACGCCTTGATCCATGGGCTGTAGGATAGCGGTTGTATTGGCCGGAAAATTAACAATCGTTATTGCTTGCAGTCCAGAAATAGGAAGATGACATGGCGCATTGTCAACAATAAAAATAATTTTCCGGTTATTTTTAGCGAATTTTTTATCTAGGCGTCTGATATACTCTTCCCAGAGATGAAAAGTCATCCATGCTTTCTTATTAGCTTTGTATAATACTGGAAGGCTGTTGACATTTTTAAAACATCGTGGCTTTAATGCTCTACCTATAACTAGCAATGGAAGTTTTTCTGATCCATCTGAGTTAGCACCGACCAAAATTGTAATTCTTTCCTTGCTCAGTTTGCCTCCGGAGCATGTTTCCTTTTGAAAGCTCATTGTTTTGTTTGGCATCATTTTGAAGAACAGCGCGGTTTCGTCGAGATTAAACACGTCTTTTTTTCATAGCCATCAATCAATCGAGGGAGTTTCGATGATTCCCAATCTGTTGTAACTTCTGAAGAAACCGATTGACTTTCTCCGGCAACCGATCTGAAAACGATGGCATTCCTTTTCTTAAACCTATGGAACCAACCTTGAGTTGCCGTGAAATTTCTAATTCCCATTTTGCCGGATAGTTGAATAGCTTTCTCTCTAAAAATATTTCCACTTATATTGAGATTTTTGGCCCTCATTGTCTTGAGCCAAATAATTAAAGCCTCTTCAAGTTGTGGATAAAGAGAGCCTCGCAATTTTTTTCGTGCAGAAACCCCATCTTTCGATTCTTCAATTTTATGCCTTGCGCGCACTATTCCAGCGATAGTACCTTTAGGACAATTAAACATTTTTCCGACGTCTTCATACGTACCATCATTTTTGTCTACTTTTGCCAAAATGTCTAATTTTGTTTTAATAGAAAGCGCCTTACGTTTTTGTGGTGCCATTACACTACGCTATAAAAAATTAGCCAGTTTTATTTAAGATTTAACATAAACATAATTCTATTACCTGTATTACCAAGCACTTTAAAAAACTAATCGTTTAGAATTGTCCACTTCACATTAAAACACTCTTGAAATTAAACCTGAAACAATCGGTTATACAATTTTACTGCTTTTGACAAGAACTACCTATACCCAACTGATGTAAATTTAACGGTTAAAAAAATGCTGATTTGTTTTTACTAAGCCCCACTATTTTAGTTACATACATATGTTATGTATGTATGTATGTTATTTTTAAGGTTGTTAAGAGAATATTTTGTAATAAATATGTATGTACGAGTATATTGTATACTACAAAAATGTATTGGTAAAACAATAATTTGTTATAAAAGAATCCGAGGATTGTTATATCAGGATATTTTCTCTTAATAATTGAGCAGTTGTAATTAAAAATGTTTATTATAGACGTATAACCGAAGTTTGTTTTAAGCGAGTCATTTCTAACTAAAAATTGTATTCAGAGCTTCGGACTTTACACTGCGTATGTAATAAACCATAAAATTGTTATATGCCGTGTTTGTTATAACGGGGTTCGACGTAATTGATATTTTAAGAAGTGGCAATATAGCAGAGTTAAGAGAACCGGCAAAATTTTACGAAAAAACGGAAGTAGAAAATTACAATTAATTAAGAATAATAAAATAAATAAAAAATGCACAATAAAATAATATAAATAAAATAGATTCAAAATGGTGATGGTAGAAATTAAAAAAAAAAAAAGTATAATATAAAAGTGAAATAGATGAAATAAGCAGAAAAAAAAGAAAGTGAAGTAAAGAGACATAAAAACAAACATACCCTCTAAACATTCCGAGTCAAAAACGATACGAAAATGATGAAACACCTTCATACAAAACATCGTTTTTGAATCAATTTTGCGATGTAAAAGCGATGTATTTTTGAGTCTACCGTCCTATGATAATTAGACTTTTTGCGATATATCTTCCATGTGTTAGTGCGTATCGAAAATACTACATATTTTGTGATATATTTACGCACCGTGTTTCTCGAGCGGAAATCGTTACAGACTTTTCAGTATAATTACGTTACTTATTTTCTGTTTCGATTACGGCGGTTTTAGCCCGATACATATTTGCAATTTCATTAAAACAAATGGGATTTGTTAATAAGTGTATTTTATTTTAATAGATTATTTTGAAAATAATTTCATAAATAAGTTATTTCAATCATATTGCTTGATCATTACATTTTTTTAAATTCATTTCAATAATTGAAACTATAATATATAATATATTTATAATACAATAATAATTGAAATAACAATAATAATCAATAATATTTAATAATAATAATAATTATTATTATTATTATTGTAGTACCAAAAATTTTTCATATATTTCTAAATTTACCTATAATTAATGACATTAACTTATAGCCTTCCACAGCTGTATTATCGTGTCGACCATACCAAGTAAATGATGTTGCCGCGGGTATAGTTTTTATTAGTTTAAGGCATCCTTTGATGAATTTATCCATATTTTGATCCATCACCTTATCGAAGAGATTTATCTGTAAAGAACAGGAACAAGATAGTTAATATACCGATTGATATCAAACGTATGCAATTCTTACCAATATTTCATCAACCATTTAGCAATGTCTCTCGACAGATTGCTTGGGTCCAACTTAACAGTACTGGCATCTGATTCGGGATATATATCATATGATTTAGAAGAATAATCGTGCTCACTCAGCTCTTCAGATATAGCATGAGATTCAGGGTGAACATAATCATGAGGCGTTTGTGAATTTATGTGATCATTATAATACCGCGCTTTGTACTTCATAATATACTCGTTTACTCATGTTATAAAATGTTGTTGATACACTTACTTGCAGATGATTTTATTTGCAAAATAATTAGGTATAACACTGATCTAAATTAATATTAAATAAATATGTACACTATATTAAATCACTAAGAGAAAATAATATGTTTAAAATTATATTTCATAAATACATATTTATATTTATTTATTACAAGCACAAGAAACTTATTAAATTTTGATTGCAAAAATTGTGTTTGGCATCATTAAATGTTTAACACGAAATGACATGTATGGTTACGCAGGGTAATCACCTGGTTTTCCATTGTATGTTTCTCTATAAAAAAAATGTGTTATTGACGATTGGAGCATCACAGATTCCACCTAGTGGAAAATTTTTAAACTGAGGTAGCTGCTAATTTGACGTTCGAAATTGTTGTAAAGAATTCCAATTTTGAACTGTAAACACAATTTTGACTTACCAGATTGCTAATAATTGTAAATAATTCATATTTTGGATTATAAAAACAATTTTTAACTGCCGGATTGCAAAATTTCCTTTCGTCGCATTTATGAGAAATGTCATTTTAGCAGTTGCCTCATTTGAACTTTTTTCCTCGAGAGGCGCTTTCTCTACTTTTACAATCGTCAATAGTATTTGTGACCAGAAAAAAACTTGCATCGCTTAAATATCGAAAATGAATCGATTTTTGCGAATCGTACTTTTTGTTTAGAGGGTAAGGAAAAGATAAGAGCAAATTTATTATTTCTATCAGGCTCAAAACATCAAAAAAAAAAAAAAAAAAATAAACTAGAGAATTCAGTTTTGTATATGGCAGTCACTTTTACAGTTCCAAGAATTGACAAACTAATAAATGGAAAAAATCAACAGCAAACACATTAGGTTGGCTGTTGTAATAGGTTTGTTATCTTTATTAAAAAATCATCAAGGTACTTTTTCAGGTACAATTTCGTTTTTTAATATTTTTAAATTTTAAATTACTTAAAGGAAAAGTCACACATAATATTATTTAAAATATTGAAACATGCTATTGTTTTATTCTACTGTCTGAACTTTTTAGATAAATGGTCTGAAATTAATTATAAAATAACCTGCACTTTTACCCATCTGACATGAAATATTTTAATGAAATATTAATCGATTCTTATATAATCAGCCACGCTCTTTCATATTTTTTAATCCAAAATTGTCCTATCTATAGATTCTGAAATAATTAATACTTCTTTGTATTAATATTTTAATTCTTATTTGTCCAGTTATCCTATTGTTTGAGGAAATGTTGAAATAAAATATCTTTGGCATTTTATTTTGATTTTCTATTTTGTATTTTTATTTTAAGTTTTTTTATCGGTTCTATATCCAATGCATTTTAGCGTTATTGTAAATTCATTTTTGACTTTTTTGGGTGAAAAGTGCTTTTGCAGTTTTACTAGAAAGAAAATTCAATTTGTCTTGCTTGTAAAATATTCAGGAACATTAGAACTTTAAGGTTAAGTTAACAAAACATACAAATTTGATTAGTACTAAGTTTAAAATTCGATTTCTCGAAAATTTTCCAAATGGCGTATAGGACATTATAGTACTCACTTTTATGAAATTTTGGGAATTACATGAACTTAAATTAATTACAACAATGTAAGCATCGAATTGCAACTTGGTGATATAATTTATCTAATTTACATATGTCGTATGAGCCTCGTTTTTATGAAATATAGAACAGAAAATGTAAAATTGATCACATATGATTAGATGATTTGGACGAATATAACAAAAACAATAAAAAATAGTTAATGCCTTGTTGTTTTTCGACGAAATACGTTTACGTTGTAGTAACTATCTACGTATAGAAAGATATGCTAGTGCTGTTTGGTGGAATCAAAACAAATTGTAGGGTACGAGATTTATTAGTTTTCGTTTTTATGCTCAATCAAGAAGAGAAATTGAATTGTGAATTTATCGAAATAAAATCAGTCGAGTTTATGTATACGAAATATCGTATATATCCAATGATAGGTACGAGAAATTCACTGTAGAGTATAAATGACAAACATCCATATTAAATTGGTCACCAATATCCTTGCTGTGTGTGCTCGTTGGTATACATAAATAAATTCGGATTTCCACATTTATATACTTATGTATCTAAATGTACGTAATACAAAAAACAAAGCGAATCTCATCGCAGAATAAACCAACAAAAAAACGAAAAAAATTGAATAACATTCTCGGGAAAAATCAGATTAGGAAATGAAATGGTACAAAACAAAAAAGAAAAAATTTCCATTTTGGGTTTTTTATTTTAGTTTTGTGTATTATACACTCTACACATACATACGTATATGTATATGAACATCCAAACTCGTACTACTTTCAGGATTTATAATATATTTTGTGACTTTTGGGGGTAATTTATTAAGATTCATTGAGAATGCCGATGATTTCGAACTTTTATTTAATTTTATTTGATTTCATTATTTTGATTTTGGTCAATTTAGGTAAGAGCAAACAAATGTTTGAATGGCTGTTTGATGTATTTTTTTATATCGATTCGAGAGTGCGTTTGGTACATCTCCTAAATTTCAAATCTAGAAATCACTTTACGAAAGGTAAATGGAAGGTTTTGTCGCTTCAATTTGTTTGTTTAAACTCTGGCTGGGCCGGGCCGTATTCATTTAGTTGGACGGTACCTAATCATATTTTATAATTCTCAATTAGGATTTTCTAAAAAATTTTGAAATACAATATGCATTTAGATTTAGAAAAGTAAACTTATGCTTTGATTGTAGGTAAGTGTGTTTTCTATTATATAATATGCACATCTTCTAATGTAATTACAACTGTAGATAATTTTGTTGGTTTGGATTTTATGGATTTGAATACAACAGAATTATTGATAATTAAATTCGATTATAATTAAAATAATTATTATTATGTAGAAAGTGCAGGAATATATACATTTTAGATTATGTGTAATAAAATTTGTAGAATTTAAAAGCAGAAGTTGCAGGAACATGTTAGACACATCCTTGCACAATTGGTACTGTGGCTTATCAGTAATACCTATTCAAACACATCAGTGAAGGCCCAATGAAATTCATACCATTTTTTTGATGCCAAATACTCTTGGATACACAAACCATCCTCTGTAAATGAGTAAGATCTTATAAGGTCTAAAAAGGTTACTAAAAGGTTACTAAAAGAGCTAAGGTCTGAAGGAATAAGAACGAAAATTACTTACCGCTAATCAATAAAGGGACATTACTTAATTAGGGTCTATTCACAGACAACAGCGCCGTGTACACACAGTTCCGTGCCGTGGCTTCAGTATCTGTGATAACAAATATTTTTTAAGATTTGTAAAAACACACTCGGAGGGCGCTGGACCGTATTTTCTTTTATTGTTGCCGAGTATGTTTTTTGAATTTCACAGATGTATTTTTTTAAGTCATTCACTGAAATTGAAAATGTGGGGTTTGTAAAATGCAATGAATGTTTCTTTGTATGTTATAAAAAACAATTTCTTCGTTCAACTTAACGTTTTTTAAAGTTTGAATTATAATTTATATGAAAGTTCACAGTTGACATTGATGTGTTAACGTAAATTCGGAAAAAATCTTCACAAAAAAATGAAATATCACGAGGCGGATACGGTACAGACACTGAAGGCTAAAATATAATATAGTTATCTAAAACAATATTTTTATCACTAGCCACGGCAATGATTTGTGTGAATAGACCTTAAAACTATGGCATTAAGCTTCATGTGGTATTTTCCTTCATCAAGAATATTTGGATTTAAATTTAATAACTGTTCGAAAAGTTTAAATTCAATGACCTAAAAAGTTGCGAATGCTTGAACGGATTGAATCAAAACAAAAAATTCTTACAAACTTGAGTGACTGGCTCAGTACAACTTAATTGAAAAAATCAAAGTTAGTTCGAATAATTTTGAATTGCTTTTCAATGTTATATTAGCTTGGGAAATAGTTCAAAATGCTTAATTTGCTTTATGAATTTCCACTGCTTGGGGTTTGCGCATTTAATGTTGTGAAAAGGCAAAATACAGCATGGGAGTGAAGTTTATTGGAAAAAGAATGCAGGTTATGTTGGGATAGTGGTATTAAGCTTGGAGATCTGTTAGATCGACAATCGTGACGCTGATGATTTTGTCAGAATATTTGCTACTCTGCGCCTGTGTTATATCGGTAATGGACCACATATGAACCAGTCATTTGAAGTTAAATAAATAAATGGTTTTATTTATTTATTTCATTACTTGATATTGATGCGGATCAAATAATTTAGTTTAATTTAATTGAAAAAATATTTGCTATATAATTGAAAAGTGTGTGGTAAACGGAATAATTTCTTAGATAAATTAATAGTTTAAAAAAATAAGATTGACTGTAAACAATGAGTGAAAATATTACGGGAGATGATCCAAGTATGACTGATAAAAATATTCAGGCAAATAATGATAATGGAATTGATCAAATGACTCAAAAATTTGATATTAAATATGATATTAGCAACGGTAACGAAGGATCATATAGAGTCATAGTTTTTAAAAAATATGAAAACGTTAACAATGTAAATATAGTATTTAAGTATATCGGCATTGAAAATAGCTGATATAATACTAAAAATAACAAATGGAGAAGGATTGAATGAAATTCAACGGGTTGGGAAGCAAAAGCTTATAATTGATTATAGAAAACGAGAAATTGCCAATATGTTAGTAGATAGTACTGTTTTTGACGAAAAAAAAAAATTAAAACGCTTAATAATGTAGCAAGAGGTCTAATAAATGATGTTGATTTAGAATACATTGACGATGAAATAAATAAAATGATTAATAGTCACCAAATAAAAATAAAAATCATAAAAAGATTAAAACGAAGATCGCTGAACGACGATGGTGGTATAACCATGAGACTAATTTTCTTTGAAAGTAGACAATTACCACAGTACGTTTATATGAATTATGTAAGATTTGAAGTTTCGCCTCATATACAAAGAGTATTTCAATGCTTTGAATGTTGGAGATTTGGCCACGGTGCAAGAAATTGTAAAGGTGGTTAAAGATGTAAGAAATTCGCAGGAAAAACTCATATTTAACAAGATTGTTCGGTAAATAAATTAAAATGTTGTTAGTGTACATCTGAGCATCTCGCTGATTTAATAAACTGTCCGGAGAAAATTAGTGTAATGTATGCGTAGTTAACACATGTAAACGCAGCATTATACGAATCGTAGCTATGTTCATGAAGAACATAAAAAGGTACAATAAAAAAAAACATTCTATTAAGTGGTGTAAAAGACAACGTGTATATTTTATTTCCATCTCGTCACTGGCGACGAGGAAAAAAAATTAAGTAGAAATAAAAAGAGAAATCGATCATAAATAATCATATATGAGTATATTTGAATAAATATACAATATAAATAATTATGGTGGTAGACGAAGCCGAAAAAAGCAACAGGGTTGAAGTAACGCGATTCGCGGAGGAATTTCACCCAGAAACAGACGAATGGATTCTGTATCAAAAGCGATTAGAAAATTTTTTTTAACGCATGTAACACAACAGACGAGGTAAAAAAGAAAATTTTATTATTAAATTCTGTTGGTGCAAAAGTGTACAAATTAGTACGCGATTTAGCGACGCCATCTTTACCTACAGATAAAAGTTACCAGAGCTTTGTACCATATTAAAAAATTTCTATACCAAACCAATCATAATATGGGTGGAGAGGAAACACTTTTACGAAGCCACACGACTGGAGAGCGAATCAGCAGCAGAATTTGTAACTAAATAAGATAAAACGACTCGCCAGCAATTGTAAGTTTGGGGCGCATTTGGAATCCAAATTACTCGACAAGTTCATAGTCAGCCATAGTGGATATTCCAGAGCATTTGATCGTCTTTGTGAAGAGGACGACGAAACTAAGCTATCATTACAAAAGGCATTAGAAATAGTGTTAAAATACCAGGGGCATTCAACGACAGTAAATATAGTGAACAAAAATTATTCTTCGAATAGAAACGGGTCAAATCAACCAAAATTTGGCAAGAATGGCAACACAACGCAGCATACATCAGCGAAATCGAATGTGTACACTGCGGATTCAAAAATCATGCAAGCAGCAATTGTCGTTACAAAGCAGCAATCTGTAGGAAGTGTAACAAATTGAGGCATATAGCCACGGTATGTAGAAACAAAAACATTAATTATGTGTCAAAGGTCAGCAATTCAGATGTTCAGCGTACACAGTTGAATAGCGAAAGTAACTTAGCGGAGACACATATATTTTGCATAAACACAATCGTTAGTAATAGTAATTCTATGTTTGTAGACATCGAAATCGATGATAAAATTTTTAGATTTATGTTAGATAGCGGTGCAGGAGTATCTCTGATACCTTTTAATTTAAATAAGCAAGAATTTTCAAATTTCAATTTGCACCCAACAAATGTAAAATTGTCTGCATTCTCAGGTCATGAAATTGAGGTTATGGGTGAATTCTGCCCGAGAGTAAAATATGGTGGGAAGACCGTCGAATTTCCATTATTAGTGGTGAAGTCAACAAGTGCAATTAGCAATTCAATACCAGCTTTATTGGGAAGAGATTTTTGTCAAAGTATAATATCAGGTTCACGCAGGTAAATAACATCCAGACTGACAAAGAGTCATTACTAAAAAAATTATTGAACGAGTTTCAGATACTATTTGATGGTAAATTAGGCAAATATAAATATCATCAAATCAGGTTAGGACTAAATGAAAATGAAAAACCTATTTTTCGGAAACCCAGACAAATACCCTATGCTTTTAAGGAAAGTGTCGATAATGAATTAAATCGATTGTTGGATCTAGGTGTAATTACACCAGTGCCAACGAGCGACTGGGGTACGCCTTTAGTTCCTGTTTTAAAACAGAGAGGTGACATTAGACTCTGTGCCGATTATAAGGTCACATTAAATAATGCATTGGCCGACGTTAAACATCCTTTATCTCTAATTGAGGAGATTTTCAATAAGTTACAGGGTGGTAAAGAGTTTTCAAAGCTAGATATGGAAGCTGCATACAATCAATTTGAATTAGTGGATGAGTCTCGCAAATTAGTAGCTTGGAGCACCCATCGTGGAGTACCCGTCTAAGAGCACTTAGAAAATTTGAACTTGACATTTCAACGTTTAGCAGACGCTGGTTTAAAGCTTCGCAAAAAGAAGTGCGAGTTTTTTAAAGACGAGATAAAGTACCTAGGACATAAAGTTTCAAAAGACGGTTTATCAAAGTCGTCAGAACGCATAGACGCAGTTATCAATGCGCCGGTACCAACTAGTATCACAGAAATTAGAGCGTTCAGCGGTTTAGTGAATTATTATGCAAAGTTTATACCAAATATTTCGGTGAAAATGCATAACATTTACAATCTTTTAAAAAAAGATACTCGGTTTAAATGGGACAGAAATTGTCAAACGGAATTTGACAACATTAAAGCAGAAATAGTTAGAGATGTAGTATTAGTCCATTTTAGACCAGATTTACCTATCGTAGTGACAACGGATGCTTCAAATCACGGACTATCAGGGGTAATTTCACACATTTTTAGCGACGGAACAGAGAAGCCAATAGCGTTTTGTAGTAGAACATTTTCAAAGGCTGAGCAAAATTAGAGCGTTAGAGAGAAAGAAGGTCTCGCAGTGACTTTTGCGGTTTTCAAATTTTTCCAATATTTAATGGGTAGGCAGTTCGTGATTAAAACTGACCACAAACCATTATTAGAGTTGTTTGGTGAAACCAAAGGATTTCCGCAGATGGCCGCAAGCCGAATTCAGCGCTGGGCAGTCAATTTGTCAGCTTTCGACTATAAATTAGAATACGTAAAAGGAAAGGATAACATAGCTGATGCATTATCACGGTTACCATTACCTACTAGTAATTTTTCGAGTGAAAAGTCGTATATAAATTGTATACGGGATAAGGGCATTGTAGTGGATGTAGAACTAGTTAGTTTAGAAACATCAAAAGATAAAGATTTATCGGTTGTACTCGAAGCTGTTAAAAGCAGTAATTTTTCAAAACTGAAAGATGATGTCTTTAAACCATTTCGAAATCGTAAAATAGAACTGACAGTAGAATCAAATATTCTCATGTGGGGGCATATAATTATTATTCCCACATCACTACGTAAGACTATGCTTAATAGCGTCCACGCTTCACATTTAGGAATCGTAAAGAGTAAGTCAATAGTACGATCGTACATGTGGTGGCCAGGAATAGATAAAGACCTGAAGACTAACAACAACGCAATTACCAAAGAAGTTAGTAAGGCTATCGACAAAAGTTTGTTGATACAGCAACAACATTATAGGGGGAAACGCAGGGTTAGTTTTGAAGACAACGACACAGTCGTTGGATGCCAGCTAAGATAAAAAAGGTTTTAGGGAAAATAACGTATTTGTGCGAGCTCGAGTCAGGAAGGAAGATTAAGCGTCACACCAATCAAATAATTAAAAGCAGTTCAGTCATAATTGCTCAAGGAAAAAATGATACTAAGAATACGAACAGTTATGGTGAAATTGAATTAAAGAGACAGATGAGTAACAGTAACGATAAAACGGTTTCAAAGAATAACAAGCCTGAAATTTTAGAAAGTTCAGACGAGGAATTTTTGGGTTTTTCAGAAATATTTTCCACACCCAAAAGTAGCCGTAAGAAGAGGCGGAGAAGAGCTCCAAATAAATTAAATCTATAAGTTACAATAAATTGTATTTATTTTTATAACACTTAAAATTAAGTTGTAATAATCTTAGAAGAGAGGTGTAATGTATGCGTAGTTAACACATGTAAACGCAGAATTATACGAATCGTAGCTATGTTCACGAAGAACATAAAAAGGTACAATAAAAAAAGTGCATTCTATTAAGTGGTGTAAAAGACAATGTGTATATATATTATTTCCATCTCGTTTAAGAAGAATAATAAAAACATCACAATTAGGCAGCAAGAAATCAAATATAGAAAGGCTTACAAATTCTGTATCATCAGGAAACTGCAATGGACATTTCAAATTATAGAAATAACAGTCGGGAAAATTACTTAATTAATAATCGATTTGCAAGTTTAGAAAAAGACGATCAGTTCCATCATTAACATTAGACTCAAGTAAGAGTGGAGAAATACCGGTTATAAATGGAATATCCCGTTTTAAAACTAATGCAAGGTAAACTAACAAAAAATAAAAAAATATACTATCGACTACTTAGGTGTCGGGAACCGGATCGAGTCTTTAATAACTAACATAATTCTTTCCTTTCCTTTGGTTTTTTTATGTGTAAAAGGATGTACGATTCAGCCGGCATATTCCGGAAAATTTGCCTTAGGCTTGATCGAAAATACCCGTAATAATTTACGCTCAGCTTTCGATTCGTTTCCATTTATGATGACGATTTTTTATTTGTTAAATAGCTAAACATAAGTTTCAGTGCTGTATTATTAAAATCGGTAGGGTCAAGGTAAAGAAGAAAAGGTAAGTTGTAATAACATTACATGGTTTAAAGAGTCGAATGCTTTTGAGTAATACAAAAGTACAATAAATGAGTTTTTCCTGTCAAGATGACAAGCCAGATCATCAACGACGAATGAAGCAAGAGGTAGTTTAATTATCCTTAACTAATTTGATCATGAAGAATGATGTCAAAAATGTTGGATAAAAACGAAACCAAACTAATTCAGTCTCCTTCTTTTTTCTAACCGGAATTACCATATTTATTTTCCAAACATCTGGAAATTCAGAATGCATGATACAATCATTCATGAGGTAGGTGAAAAATGATAAATATTCTTTAGAAATTTTAAGTTGATTCTATCACGACCAGATGAATTGGACTAAATAATGTAACGAACTGGGCTTCTGAGTTCGTCCGGCTTTTGCAATTAAAAACACTGTGTACTTTTATCTCACTTACCTTGACTTTATTTCACTTTACTTTTTTACACTTTAATATTCGCTTTTACTTTACTTATTTAAATCTGTCCGCTTGCCACTAGGGGGGACTACGATGACAACAGATTTATTTCACTTGTTGCACGATTTAAAGTAAACCAAAAACTATTCCCTGCTTGCCATCGGTCGTGTTTATATACCAGTTTGATACTGCTCTCGAAATTTCCTTTATTGTTTGTCATCAATCATCTTCATTTTTGTGTATTCTGTTTATGACCCATAATCACATCTGGAAATATCGTTTATATGGCTGGTCATAATCATCATCATTCATTATTGTCGACGGGCCGTGTGTGTATGTATTTGTGTTGTTGTTCATTTTATTCATAAATCACTAAACCACGCCTCCCTCCTTTGTACGCTATATCTCGGACGTTCTTGTTTTTACTAGATCATTATGCATTTGTGCATTGCATTGGTGTACAAACATGTTTCGATGTCCACAATAAATAATTGTAGTAAAAACATGGGCTACGACGAGCATCGAACTATCGACCTTTATGTTCGTACTACGCGCCAACCGTCTGAGCTATTGCCGTTCATAAAGTGAACTTGTTGTATGATGGCCATAATCGTCACAATAAGATCGGATTTGGAAATATCAAATTCACTTATGCTGCTGAAGAAAAAAGAATCCTCTAAAGGAATAACAAAAGACAATAGGGTACATTACAGAAATAATAGTTGATGATTGAATGGTGTTACATCAGTTCTTCTGATCGCCAGTCCGACATGGTTTGAGTTGTCCCAAATTCGTTTAATGGTAAATTTAAGCCAGTTCCCCTATTGTGTTAACTAGGATATAATTCAAGGTACTTAACATGGGTCGTTCATTTATACTTAACGTAAGTATATGGTGCCTTGCTAGCATACTTTTAGCAATACTACAATTGAAGCCATACAAGTCGGGCCACAATTATTATGAATATAACGAATATAATACAGGCAATCATAAAAAGACTGGAAGAGGGAATTTACATTATCCGACGAGTATAAAAAGCTCCGGTTAAAACTAAATATAGTCATACGAGTAGATAACCTTATAATCTATTTTATCATGATTTGATCAGACTTTATATGACACGGTCAGAAAATCATGGTCAGAAATATCAGGCAAAGTGTATTGATTAAACGATAAAATCCTAACATAGTCCGACTCAGTTCACGGGTGGGTGAAAATGGAATCAAAATTAAACTGTTAGCTTTTAAGAGATTGTGAAATTTATGAGACTTATCAAGCATGTTACAATTTATACAACCAATAAACGTGCGAGGACAGGAGTTCCTGGAAATCATCCACATCGGATTGTACTGGAGTTAATGGATTGTAACAAACTATGATCAGTAAAGTCATAGTCTTTAATATCATTTCCGCCATGAGGCAGATTAAAGCATTTTTTATAGTAAATGCAAGCACCTCCACCCTTTTTATGTGTTATGTTAAATCGATCCATTATTGTAACATCTTTAGTTGAATATACAATTTTCTGTGATGAGTCCAGATTAAGAATAGAATTAGTGAAAAACCTAAACTATAAAAAATATGTGAAAGCATGTTATAGAAATTATAAAAATTACAATTTAGCACATAACTACTATAACAATAGCACGAATAGTGGTGAATGAATTATGATTATCGTTGCTGAGTCCACTGTGATGGCAATACTTCGGTAGCTATGGAGTTCTTTTTGGCATGCTGAAAGACTACTAGTTATATTATATGGTTAGGTTCACTTTCCCAGGACATGATCATCGGTTTCCAATCGAGGTAGGATAACTCAAATTTGGAGCCCCGGTCTTACGCACAAACAGATGAACTAACACCCCCTTCAACTAAGTGATAAAATTTGTGATGGTAAATTCCTTTTTAAAGTAAGTTTAAATGATATGAATGTGATTAGTTCTATAAATAATCAAATATTTCTCTTCCGTGTGTGGGCTCAGTCTACTCACATTTAGGACATTATTTCACACGTTGACGGACTGTAATGAAGTGGTTTCGACACCATTTCGAATGACCTTTGTTGTGGAAATATTATTTTTATGCTGAGCTGATAAACGCTGTGCGTCAATTGATGCCTTCATAAAATCATTCATATTGCATGTGAACTCGTCAAACTTTTGGATATCACTTCAACAACTGGTTGTATGTAGAATATTTATCCCTGCGCATTTGAGGTGAACCATTCCACTCCGATTCACATTTTCCGCAAAACTCCATTATAATTTGTTTTACGGTAAGCACTGTCTAACTATTCGTAATTGCTTCTGAGTTGTACGTCACGATTGTTTTAGTTTTAGAATCGACACGTCATGAATGTATCAATTAGAAAATAGAATTTTCGTTTGCATTTCACAAGCAACAAAATTGACATATTCTGCATTTTATGAAGAATGGGAAACTTTGAAATTCGTGGTGTAATTCATTGTCTTTATTTGAAAGGCTTATCAGCAACCGTTATCAAAAAGGATATGTTACTTTGGGAGAGTCTAATCCGTTTTGGACGGTGAATTTAAACGTGGTCGCACAAGAGCTTTTGATGATGAACCCAAAAGAGGCTATATCGCCAGAAATGATTGAAAAATCTATGATTTTGTGTTGAGTGATCGTAAAGTGAAGTCGAGTGAGATTCTTGATATAGTAAATATTTCAAAAGAACATATAGAAAATATCTTGCATGGCTATTTGCTTATGGAAAAGCTTAAACAGTGATGGGTTTGCTCACTACCGATCAAAAACTCTAACGAGTAACCACCTCACAGCAACATTATGAAAAAAAAAAAAAAAATGTTGGAAAATCGTTGGATAAGGTGTATGGAGTTAAAACGGGATTATATTAAGGTACAAAATCTTAGCTTATGTAAATTCCCCAAGCCTGAGTAGCTAGCAAAGCAACCGTTTATTGCAAAAATATCTACTGATTGATAAATTATGTTAAAGAGGTTGTTCTAACGGAGGCCTGTTCTTTACAAAGAGAATGAATTAAATTTTAAAGAATAATGAGCAATTTGTGTTTTGTTGAAAAAGCCTTATTATTTTTTGATCAGTGTTACACACAAATAATTTCAGCTTAGATGTGAATTTGTACGTGAAGTACAAATAATTTTAGATACAATTCCATTTGACAATGCTGGCCAATCGTGTATCTACCCGGTAGAAAAAATAATTAAATTTAAATCACTGTTATAATAAATCTAAAAAAGGACGGTTAACTTTTTCCGCATCATAATCTTCCCCACACAACTGAAACGGAAGTTTCAGTCGTTATTTTGCAAGCAAACCTTGCGTGTACTAACCACAAACGCTTTGCACTGACAGTGACAAGGCCGACGGACAAAGCCTGTGTGTCATAAAGTCGTTGGGCTTAATTAGTACGAAGTGAATAACAATAACACGTATTGTATATTCTTCTGAAGTAGAACTTTTGCAGATTACTACTGTGGACTGATGCTTCGAACCATCCCATGCTGCAATGAATTATTTTAATATATATACTGCTTGCACATGTATAGGTAGATCTAGTGAAGTATAATAATTACAAAAAAAAATAAAAATAAAAATAAACCGATAAAATTACGTTTCTTTTCATTATACCTAGCTATCGTCGTTGAAATCACAATAACAAAAAAAAACAAACATTTTTTATTTGTTATTCTCTCGTTATCTCTAGCAACGCGATCGAGAATGCTCGCACGTTTTGTAGAAGTTTTGCACAAGCGCATTTCGTATAAGTTTGCCACAAAGAGAAGATAAATCGCGCACCAAATGAGAATATTATTACGCTCAGTTATTTGTTTTCTATTCATTTAATTGTAATTATCGTATAGAAAATAGATATCATTTAAAGAGAAAAATATGTAGCTGCAGTATTCACGTATTATTAAAATTGAAATTAGTTAAATATAGAAATGCGAGTACATTTTTTATCAAGCTAACGAACGAGTTGCGATCTAAGTTTGTTTTAATTTAATATTTGTGAACTCACAGTTCAATTCGATTAATATGGCAGTAAATTTGTTTTGCTTGAATACACATGTTTACACCTAATAAAAATGACGAGTACAGTCTAAAAAAATTTACTCGTTTTTGCGTAATTATAGTAAACAGTATTCTTTGTTTAGTTTGCGACATCGCTTCGCCACACCATAACGATCCATTTTCTTAATTGATCCCTGGCTGCGCAGTTTTTTTTTCTGCATTTAATCCGACAGGATGCGTTGCAGTGGCTGCAAATCTTAATTTTTGTTCGCCTTGCAGCAAAAACTGCGCAGCGTCTGAATTCTTGACCGCACCCTTAGTAACACAAAATAGTTCTAATCTACATTAAACATTTAACATAAAAGATGCAAGCTGGATGTTAAGCACACCCCAATTACATGTGAGGAAGGAAAGGAACCTGGTTACAGACACCTAAGTAATCGATAGTTAGTAGCAAAACACAGTTCTAATCTAGTTTAAACAAATTATAGCTGAATTATGAAAATAAAGTGCATTAAGTTTAAATTATAAGGTATATAGTAAGTTTAGAAGTTTTGTGTCTTTTCCATTCATTGACTGCCTTTCTCCAAATAGTTCTTCACAGAGTCCACAAAATCCGAACTACCTTAATTTTTTTTTCGAATTAACTAAAATATTGCATAAAGTCCAAGCAATATATAGATTATTAACATATTGTCTTTCATTTTCTATTATTAGTTCTAAGATATTCCGTTATGGAAATAACGTTTCAAAGTATGTATACAAATAACGCATAGCGTTAAAATTTGAGCAAAAAATTCACCAACCGTGGCATGACATGGCTGTTTTGCAGATTTTTGTTTAGATATTTTTTCACTATAAACAAATCAACGTATCTATATTAAAATTTGCCACCGTCGCGCTGCATGTCTTGAGTTTCATACTTTATGTTATCTTTTTCCACCAACAGATTTCCTAGTAGAAAGTAGTCGATGAAATTCCTAATGAACCATTAAATGAACTACATTCAGAGCCCGGGACTAAACTCATTTATATAATTTTCATTAAATAATGAATGTTCCTGCAAACAATTAAATGAGGTTCATTAACTTATAATAATAATTACTAAAGCATTTCTTATTGACTTTGGATAGAAAGCTTGTTGTAAAATATGTAGTAAGTAATTTCACAAGAGGACCAAAAGGAAATGTGTTTGTAAAATCACTTTTTAAAATTTGAAACATTCCGTAATACTATATTTAACAATATGAAAGTACGCAGTAAAATACAAAATGTCGTACGTTCAGGTTATTTAGCGTATTTACTTGAGACATTTACAACAACAATTGCACTAAATAATTCCCAATAGGGATTAAATAATCCCAAATTTTGTTTAGGATTTGTTTAAATCTTATCCCATTTTTTAGTTTTCGTACTCAGCGATAGACGCCGCCCTTTTATATTTTTATTTTCAAATGTTGTCGCCCTGATGAAGATGTGACACTTCCGATTTAATTTAAAGCAACTTTTCAAGTTAAAAAAGTTTTTTGAGAAATTTTTTATTTTAATTACGTATTTTAAGTATTTTGTTTCAATAAACAATGATTTTAGCACGCGTTATGTAGTTATTTAATTGATAACTGAATTATTTGCACTGCCAACTCATAAAAAAAATAATAAATCAAAAATAATTCTTGCGGCTGTTTTTTTTTTGGATAAAAATTAATCCAATACATTTCCGAAATAAACCCTATTCCATTTTTCTCAAGTAAAAATGAGTATTGAAAGACATTGCGGTGATTCATTAATTATAATTTACTTAGTAAAATTATAATTTACATAATTTTTAGCTGATCAGGTGATTTAGGTTTTTTTGGTATCAAACGAAATTGTTTATATTGTTACAAACTGACCTTCTGAATTCGTCTGGATTTTGCAATTAAAAACACTCTGTACTTTTATTCCACTTGACTTAATTTTATTTCACTTTACTTTTATACACTTTAACGTTTGCTGTTACATTAAGCCGGTATTCCGTTGTGAAAAAATGTTTATCAGCAAAAATATATTGAGATAAAAATATAAAATCGGTGGTTGTGTGAATGAGACACCCGACTTCGTCAGTAAACATTTTTATTACAAAAAAGGTGTGGCTGTGTTAGTGTGATGCCATAATTATTGACAAAAAGTATCAAATGGGGTTGGAGTACTTTTTATTGCAACCCTCTAATACATCTACATAAATTTTGTGTACGGATGATAACCTATTTCTCGTACACAATATTAATTTTCATAGTACGTCATTTTAATGAATAAGATTCTTTCGGCTTTTTATAGACAAAATATGAAAACTTTCCTTGAGCTTTCTCTGTGGTAGTTTGGTTTCGTACTGATAAGTTCGTACAAACAAAAAGTTCGGTCAACTCATCAGGTAGCTACGATCAAACTACAAAAATAAATTTTTTTTTTAATTTAAATAAATTTTATTGCCAAATATAAATGTGATACATTGCTTTTTTTTACATTATTCCTTAAAACTATTACTTAACAGAGGCTAGCCTCTTTACCTAAGTATAAACCTTATTTAATTTATTTATATTTGTATTTTATTTATTGCTTACTAATTTTCATTTTGTATTAACTACCCATGATGGCAGTTGGGTAGTTATGGGGAAGGGTTGAGGGTAGGGGTCATCCAATGGATGGGTTAGTTTGATTTTTTGTTTCTTTTCTTGACTTTTCTTTGTTTGTTTTATTGGTTCATATTTTACACCTGATGTTGAGTACCTATTCTGAATGGTTTGTGATAATGAAGTAGTTTTGACTCATCAAATAGTTGATTAAGATTATTAAGTCTTATGATGTTACAAGGTGCGGGGTAACCCTGAGTTTCCTCTTGGATGTTTGATTCTATATCAATACTATTGATCACCAAACCATTTTTACTGTGTTTTGAATTTTCGAGGAATTTTATGCAGCTATTAATCATAAATTTGTCAATTCTTATAATATTAGACTCTGTGTAAAGCTTTGAGTTATTGATATACTCGTAAGAATCGGGTTTATATTTCATATTCATACAACTTCTTAAGATTTTTCTTTCGCTTATTCTCAGTTTTTCCATTTGGCTTAAGTCTGCCCATGAGGAAATCCATAATTTAATATTGGCCTTATTATTTGTTTGTAACATATTATTTTAATTTTTTTTTCCAGTTTACTTTTATAATTTAATATTGTTCTTATGCTTGTGTAGGCCATGTAGCTTTTCTTATTATGTATTTGACATTTTTATACGGCTTGAGATCTTCAGTCAGTATTAATCCCAAAATATTTAATCTCTCGACTATATTTGATGACTTGTTGGTTTAATTTGAGTTGAATATTCTTACTGAAGTCCTTTTGGCATTTAGTTAAAACTTTAGATCCTTTGAAGCATATTGACTCGCATTTTTCTGGGTTAATTTTAATCTTCCATTTATTAAAGTACTCGTTTAGTCTCTCTAGATGATTATTAAGATCAGAAACAGCCCTCCGAAGATTTCTCCTTGACATGTATATGATGATATCGTCCGCAAAAGTTAAGGTCTTCACATCCAAAGTGAATGGCATTGGCATATCTGATATATAAATAATGAATAACAATGGCCCCACTATAGATCCCTGAGGCACCCCCGAACTGGTTTCGAATATTCTCGAGAGAGTGATTCCAACCCTCACTTGATATGTTCTATTGGTCAAAAAATTATGTATGACCCGAATCAAAAATGGGCTACAGACTATCAGGTAGTAGTCTATTAGTTTCACAGTGATCAACTACCTTATCATATAGAAATTTCTCATAAATTTTGCTGATATTTGGAAGTAGAGATATCGGTCTGTAACTAGAAGGAAGATCAGCTGGCCTCTCACGTTTATATACAGGTACTACTTTAGCCATCTTCCAAACATCAGGAAATTAGCCAATATTATAAGAATGATTAATTAACAATGTGTAGTTTCTCTACAAATTTTACCGAAAGCTTCTTTGGAACAAAATTAGATATGTTATCCTTGACTTTATATGCGCTTTAATTCCTGAATATGTACTAAAATTCGATGCTATATCACTACAACCACTAAATTTAATATCGTCAATGCGATTTTGATTATTAAGCTCTACAATATTATTCTTATTCCTATTCATAAACCTCTCCACCTCCTTTCCTACCTCAGAAACAAACCAATCACTTCCCATAGAGTCATTTTGCTTGTGAATACCCTCAAATACCTTTCCTAACAAATCCGCCTTCCTGAATTATTGTTTCATTATTAGTGATATCTTTAAGCATTGGAATTTCCATAAATACTTTTCTTCCCGTTATTTCATTAATTTCCCTAAAAGTATTGTTATTCATACTAATGTTTGCAAGTTTTGCATTCCAGTAATTAATATAATGAATATCAATTAATTCTTTAATCAAAGTATTCGCATTATTTATCTGAGCTTTTAAAACTCTAGCAGAAGGACTGTTTCTACTTCTATGGAATGATCTACGAAGTTGGTTTTTAAACTTAGATTAGAGAAATTCAACGTGGTAGTTGGAACATATCTTATGACATTATCTTCGACAATCTTTTGTAATTTTAATAGCAAAAAATCAATTTCTCTCCTATCTAACATCCTATTTACAGAAATATCGATTTCCTCCAGTCTACGATTAAGAACATCATTGAAATGGGTCCAGTCCACCGCATTGTAATTTAATATTTCCTTAGGTGGTAAAGGTTTCAAAGATGATTTCAACGATATTTTCAGTACCACAGCAGCATGGTCTGATTCAAACACAATTGCCTGTAAGTATGGGGCTCTATGATGATCAAAATTAATCCTTTGACTATCAGATATAATAAACAAATCCAAATATGAGAACGCTCTGGTGGTACAATAAGTTGGCAAATCAGTGATTAATAGCTTAAGACCCCAATTAAAGCAATTTAACGTGAACCAATCCAATAACTTATTTCCATTAATATTGGAATCAATATTACCCCAAAAGGGATGTTTCGCATTCAAATCTCCACCCAATATGAATGACGAAACATTCTTTCTACAATAACCAATAATTTTTGATAAATCTTCCGTAACAAGATACCTATAATTTATATTTGGTGTAAAATATGCTGCTATTAGTATAATTTTTTCATTTAAGGACCAAATTTTAATTATCGTTGTTTCTAAAGCTTTGATTTCTTCAGAGACCTTCAATATCGTGAAATCTATATTATTCTTTATAAGTATTCCCGTACCACCTCCCAAATTATTAATTCTATCATTTCTGATGAAATTAAAATTTTTAAAATTTACTTTATGGACTGGTTTAGCTTTGTTTCTTCCCCTAATACAATGTGGGGATTCGTATTCTTCAGAAATAATTCTAATTTTTGTCTTATCTTTTTGCTAATTAATGAATTAACATTAAATTGTATAATTTTTAGGAAAGAGTGCTTGCTACTCATAAGGTACTAGTTAAGCTAGCAAACATTTTTTCTCAGTAGGATCCGTTAAGGAAGGGGTAAATTCACTGAACGGTAGGAAGGGGTAAATTCACTGAACTGACGCAAAGTATCGTTTAAAGCTGATCCAAATAAGTTTTTACATTCATTATCTCAATGAAGGTTAGGATGAATGGCTGTGTTCGACTTTACCCTACTATCTATCTATCTATATTATTAAACGAGCAATAATTGCGGGTATGTATATATGTCCGCACGAAAAACTACTTCGAGACCGATTTCGTTGACGTAAAATGGCTATATGATGTCTTTTTGCATGAAAATGCGATTGAGTCTGGTCTCAAGTCTGGGAAAACTCTGTAAAGCCTTCAAATCTGGAAAAATTATCCAAATTTTACAGCGCCATCTCTAAAATGGTCAATTGTATATCGCTCATTTGCTACCACAATGGCATAACTCAAAATCGGTCGTTTTTGACTTATTTATAGAGAAATATCGGCTTTTTAATATAGTTAAAACTGATATAACGACACACCTAAAGCTATAAAGCTCACTACAAGACAAACGGAAATGTCTCTCAAATTATAACATTTGTTATTTTTAAATTGTGTCATTGTTGCAGCAAATGAGCGATATGTATTGTGTATTTTTTTTTATAGAAAAGAATGTTTGATGATTTTTTTAAATAGTACAGCTGCGTAGTTAGCAGCATACGGAGTTGGGATGTATTTAATTTTTTTTTTATGATTTTTTTTTCATCCATTTTTCAAAAATCACGACAAAAAAAAAAAAAATTTAAATTAATGTTGGATGATCAGCATATTTTTTTTAGTCTTTTCCCGACGAATTTTCCGAGTGGAAATTCGCGATTTTCTCGCATTTTCCGTGATTTTTCCGATATGATGTAAAAGGAAATTATTCTTAGAATATTTTTCTTCATCTGTATACCAAATTACAGAAAGATCTGACAAATTTTATCTTTCTCTATGTTGATACGTCACATTGTGTAAATCTATCTACATATTATATAATTTAGTAGAATGCTCAAAACTTTTTATAAAACCAAGTAATTTTTCGGCAAATTCCCATGCCGCAGTAGTCTAGGTGTTAGCGTTGTGGATTTTAAAATTTTAGATCGTAGTTCGAACCTCGAAAATTACATTCTTGAGATAAATTTTTTTTTCGTTTTTTTTTTCAAATTTATATGGCATGTATGATTGAATAATAATAAAAGATGAATGTAAAAGTTGTAAGCTACATTTAGGCTATTATAGTAAATTATTTGTGTTGCAAAGGCACAATTATGACATTTACGTTCACAAAAATCAAGAATTAACTACAAAAACTACATTTACATTTAAGTTACGGTAAATGTATGTATATCAGTAAACGTAGGTATAATTTGGGAAACTACATATATATATATGTATTTAGGTGAAGGATCATTAATTCGAGCGAGAATCTTGAAAATTTATATGAAATCGATATTGAAATAATTTTCTGGAAATATTGGATTCAATTTTCAATTGTAGGATTTAATTATTCCAGTGATTTTCTTGACCAAAAAATCACGAAAATGAGTGGAAATTAAATCCTAATGATGTAAATTGAGGCTGGGATTTTTTTTTTTTTTTTTCAAATCAGATTTAGAAGAAATTTTCAAGATTTTCGCTCGAATTAAGTTTGTAAAGTTTTCTCAAGTTATGTCTATACATTTACCGAAATAAGTACAATACATACATTTACAGTACCATATTATATATATTATTTTTGCAACAATAGATGCAAAGATTGTAATTTAAACGGTATTGTTTTTACCTTCAAAATATTCGGTATCATCGCTAATCGGAATATATTAGAATTGATTTTTACTGAATCCAGATAATTATCTTAATCGGGGATCAAATGATTCTTATACTGAGTTATTCATATACGACACTTATATTGCAGTAAATATTTCGACCGCTTTTACCAATGGTTAGCTAGCCAATCACAATATTACACAGATATCATTAATACCACGTTTACATTAGTAGAATAAAAGTATGTAGCAAAAAAGTATCGTCATGTGAACTTAAATTTAAATATTTAAATATTTTATCACATACTTTTTTGATATTTCGGTAAAGTTTGTATCAAAAAAGTATTAGTATATTACGTTGTAATGTGAACTCTAACTAATAACTATATGTTAATGTCATTCGTATATTTGTTGTCAAAACAAAAATTTATACGTTTTTCATTGTAGTTTACAATTTCGGGTGTTAATCAAATAATTTGCCGACAAATCTAATAGAGTTTGAGAAGAAATTCACAAAACATAAACTGAATTGAATACAGAAATCTATCTGTCAAAACAACAAACTTTTATAGTATGCGTTCACACTACAAATCGCAAAGCTAATGTGAACTGCAGCGGAAAAATAATTAAATAGCAAAAAAGTACATACATATTAGGTACGTATAATGTAAACGTGGTATAATTTTCACTCGCGTCGGTAATCAATGTATACGTATATCGGTATAATTTGGGTGAACTACATACATATACGCATTTGGGTGAAGGATCATTAACTCGAGCGAAAATTTTGATAATTTGTTACATTGTGGTGGCAAAATTTTTCAGCAATATTTAGTATAGGGACATGGTCGTAAGCAGGCAAACTGACTAAATTTGAGTCGATCAAATCAAAAAGCCTTACGCGTCGAAACAAGCGCCTTATAGATCATTTGATTAATATTGGTCGTAACAATAACACACACGTTGGCAAGGTTTGTAATCAAAATTATATCAACACTAGAGTTGCTGTAGATTCCGGCACCTAGTTTATTTATATATATTATTAAACGAGCAATAATTGTATGTATATACATATGTCTCCACGAAAAACTACTTCGAGAGCGATTTCGTTGGCGAAAAATGGCTATATGACGTGTTTTTGCATGAAAATGCGATTAAGACTGGTCTAATGTCTGGGAAAACTTTGTAAAGCATTCAAATCTGGAAAAATTATCCAAATGCCGCAACGCCACCACTAAAACCATCAAGTCCATTGTCTATAGTATGGAAATAATGATGTTGCGGATTTAAATTTTATTAATTAAAATTTCAATAATTAGTACATACGTAGTCAACTAAAATTATAAATTAAAGTGTAATTTTTTAATATTTTGATGAGTTGGTCCAATTTTATTGTTCAAAACACTAAGAAACGTTGCTTAAAAATTAGAGAATTTGAATATCATGTAGTGTAAATGTGTCCATAAAAATTGGCCAGAAAAATTGATTTTGTTAAAAATTGGTAAGGGGTTTTCGGGTGCTAGAAAGCGATTGCGCTGGGTGTTGATTTCGGGAAAATTTGTCTAGGGGGTTCTCCAGTGGGCCCGGGTGCTTTGTTGTTAATTTTGGCGAATTTGCTAAAAAATTAGTGAGCGGGGGTTTTCGGGTGCCAGGAAGCGATTGCGACGGGTCTTGATAATTTAGAAGTAGTTCTCCATTTGTGCCCAGGCCTTTTTTTAATTTTTACGATTTTGGTAAAAATTGGTAAGCTGGGGTTTTCGTGTGCCAAGAATCAATTGTGACCGGTCTTGATTTCGAAAAAAATAGTTTGGGTTCTTCAGTGGAACTCGGGCTCCTTTGTAATTTTCACGATGTTGGTAAATATTGGTAAGAAGTGTTTTTAAGTGGTATAAGGTGATCCCCATTGGTCTTGATTTCAGGAAAATTCAGACTCCATTTTTATAGTTTTAATGATTTTGTTGAAAATTGGTAAGTATGTTTACCAGTCCAGAGTATCATCCATTGGAACTTGGGTTTTTTAAATTTTAACTATTTTGTTAAAAGTTGGTAAAGAGGGTTTTCGAGTGCCACGAAGCGATTGTGATGGGTATAAATTTTTGGAAAATTCGTTTAGGGGGTTCTCCAGTTGAGCCCGGGCTTCTTTTTTTTAATTTTTACATTTTTGGTAAAAATTTGTGAGCGGGTGGGTGCCAGACAGAGATTGCAATGGGTCTTGGTTTAAAAAAATTAGCTTAGGGTCTTTCAGTGGTATCCGGGTTCCTTTTTTCATTTTAACAATTTTGGTAAACATTTGGTAATGAGAGATATTCGAGCGGCAGGAAGCGATCGCCATGGGTATTGATTGAAGTCAAATAGGGTTTTGAAAGGTCTGCAATGGGTGTTGATTTCGGGAAATATATGTTTAGAGGGTCCTCCGGATGGTCGAGGTCCATTTTTTAAGTTCAACGATTTTTGTAATAATTGGTGAGCAGGGATTTTCTAGTGTTAGGAAACATTTGCAGTGGACTTTGATTTCGGGAAATGTCGTTTAGTGGGTCCTCTAATAGGCCTGGGGTTCGTTTTTTTGAATATTTTTTTATTGATCATAATTGGTGAAAGAGAGTTTTCGAGTGCCAAAACGCGATAACACCGGGTATTGATTCTTAAAAAAACGTTAAGGAAGTTCTCGTCCGGTGAGCCCCTGTTTGCTTGGTTTTATCTTACTTTTTAACTTACTACCGGTTTCTGAAACGGTTATTTGATTTTTATTAATGTTGGTTGGGGTGGTTTTATTTCAGTAAAATTCGTTTAAGAGGATCCTCCTATGGGAATTCATATTTTTATTATTTTCTTTTGTTAATAGTAATTGGTTAGATGGAAATTTTCTAGTGAAAGGAAGCAATTGTAATGGGTTTTGATTTCTTGGAAAAATATTTTAGTAGGCTTTCTGGAGAGGTTCGGGTTTCATTTTTATTTTATTTTCTAACAAAGGAAATCTAATTGTTGTTATTGCTATTGATATTGCATTGTGTTTTGTTGTTTTTATTTGTTCAATTGTGATTTTTGAGAATTATATAGAGATCATAAATTAGTTCCAAATATGGATCGTATAGGTTCTGTAAAATGGCCAATTCCAATGGACCAAAGCCATTTCTCAACCGATTTCGATAGAACTCGGTATGTACCATGAAAATGGGATTGTAAAATGGGAATATGAATATTATTCTAGTTTCAATAGAATTAAACCATTTCCTTTCAATTGGGATGAATTGTATAGAATGGGATTTGTTTAGTATAGAATGGGATTCAAACATGAGTGTCGGAAATTTTTCTGGAAAATCGACAGTCTAAATGGAACTAACATATTGCTCAATTGAATGAGGTGAAACTCAGTGACATGAACGTGTAACAAACGCTAATGTAATTCGGAACGAGCGTAGCTCGGTGCTCCTGGGACTTACTATTATGTGACGCATTATTCTCTTTATTCCCGCTAACATTATTCGCAAAAAACCGATTAGGTTTAAAATATCTATTATACATTTGCATTTTTTCAATTTTTTGACTCTCCAATCGTGACCTTAAAGCTTCCTTTCTCTCTAATAACTCCTTATATTTGGGGCACTGTCTATAATTGGCCGGAGTTTATACAATGCGGCATTACATTCTTATCTTTATTCTCACATTCTCCAGGGCCATGTTTTCCAATACACTTCACACACCTATACGGCATCTCACAATTAGGCGCAGCATGCCCATATCCTTGGCAGTTTTTACACTGTATGGAATTCTTCATAATTAAGCTTTCAAATCTTACTGATTGGTTTAATAAATATCTAATGTCTTTAAATACCGAAATATCAGTATTGGGAGCTAGCCTCAGGAGCCATAAACGAAAACCATCCCCTGCATTCACCATTCTCTTTGTTACAAATTCAGATATCTTAACAATGTGCTGACTTACCCCTTCAGTCTCCAGTTCATTCCCAATGTCCTTTTCGGTGTTGGATTTATCAATACCTTTTAATAAAATACTGCTTTGTTTCAGTGATTTCGGCGTATGTGTAAAAAAATGTTTCTTCTCATTCTTTAACATTTCCATAATTGTAAGGTAATTCTCGATGCTCGTCGTAATTATATGTGTTACATTTTTATTGATTTTTTTTAATTTGAATTCATTTTTATTAATAATAATTGTTAATTTTGTAATAATTTCTTTGGTGTCAATATTATATGTAACTATTGGTGGAATCTTTACCACTACTGTTTTAGTTACATTGACATTTGGACCTTGATTCACACTTTTATCATTGGGCACATTATTAATGCTGATATTCCCTATTTTTGATGTATTAATTTCATCATTAGTTTTAGTATTATTTATTTTCTTATTAATTTTTTAGTATCAATTAATTTCCGTCTTTTTTTTGTAATATTTTTATTCAAATCAGGATAATCGTCATCATTATAATTGTTATTATTATTATTCATATTACTATTTTTGGTATTATCCGTATTATAAATATTAATATTCATAAATATATTATCATTTTGAGCATTCAACTCCATATGTGTCTCTTCATCGTCGTAATTTGCCAAAATTTCGAAATTATTATTTTCTAATTCCGTGTTACAATTAATTAATATATCATTTTGATTTTTTAACTCGTCTATAAACTTGTTTAATGTGTTAATCTGATTTTTCAGATCACCTATAATTTCACTTAAACTATCAATTTCTTCTTTATTCTCCTTCATTTTTATTGTTGTGTTAATTTCTTTTTTTTTATTATTTTCATTTTTTAATAATTTATTATATTTATGTTTTAATTTATATACATGAACTGCGCTGAGCGATTGTCTATTTGTGGGCATCACCCACAAATTATAAGCATTATGTTTATTGTTTTTACTGTGGTGCACTACTTTTTGTCACTACTGTTTAACATACAAATGTCACTTATACTTATTTAAACTATACACTTTCTCACTTGATTACAAATTATTCTTTTGATCATGTGTTGTGAATGTGATCATCTAGTCGTCGTGGTGGTGAGTGAGTGTACAAAAATAAAATTCTAGCTTCATACATTACGTATGAGGCAAAAACGCATTGACTTAGCGAATTATAAAATTCACCAAACCAAAAACTTAAGGAAAACTCTCATTTCTGTGTGTTTTATGCCCACACAAATAATAGAAAGAGAAAGTTTGTCTGTATTAAATCAATAAGATTCTTTCGGCTTTTTATAGGCAAAATATATTAAAAATAATTAGTTTGAGTTTTTGATTTGGTGAATTTTATAATTCGCTAAGTCAATGCGTTCTTGCCTCATACGTAATGTATGAAGTTAGAATTTTATATTTGTAGTTTTGTCGTAGCTACCTGATGAGTAGACCGAACTTTTTGTTTGTATGAACTTATCAGTACGAAACCAAACTACCGTCTACCACAGAGAAAGCTCAAGGAAAGTTTTCATTTTTGGAGTCGATACACTTTGTATTGACCTCGGGTTAAAGTACGGGTGGCATTTTGATATTTCTACTTTTTCTGGTAGATATACTATATTTATAAATGATTGGCCTCTTCATTTTTTCTGATTAACAAGTCGAAATTGATGTGAATGCCATTATTTTTAATATATTTTGTCAATAAAAAGCCGAAAGAATCTTATTGATTTAATACAGACAAACTTTCTCTTTCTGTCATTTTAATGGTAAAGATATTTTTTATTTTTTATTCTGTGACGGAAAATAAATGAAAAAAAATAATTCTGATATGGGTGAAAATAATATTTAATTTTTTAGATAATTTTGAGAGGTGGAAATATACGAATTAAGAATAACGCATAATTTTGTTCATATTTATTGGTTATGTTTTTGTTTGCTGTCAAAATTTATCCATACAATTTTGCTATAAAATTAAAAATAAAAAAATTCTTTTTCTTTGTCACTCTAATGTAACATTTTTTTTTGTCTTCTTTCATTTTTTTCCAGCATTCAGTAAATTTTTCGTAATGAAATACCGGCTTTACTATTTAAATCTTTCCGCTTGCCACTGGCGGGAGCTAAGACAATATATTTAATCACTTGTTTCATGATTTAAAGAAAACCAAAAACTGATCTCTGATGGCCATCGGTCGTGTTTATATTCCAATTTGATACTGCTCTCGAAATTTTCTTTATTGCGTGTCATAAATCATCTTCATTCTTGGGTATTCTGTTTATGACCCATAATCATCTGGAAATGTCGTTTATGGCTTTTGTGATAAATATTTCGTTTTATTCTTCAATCACCAAACCACACCTTCATTTGTTCGCTACATCTCGAACGTTCTCGTCTTTACTGGATTATTCCCAGTTGTACAATGTAGCGCTCAATAAGCGCATAAACGAATTCAAATTGATGCACCTAAACCTAATGTCATTTTATTCGAACTTATTATTCGGGTTTAAAACGACCTATTCAACGCTTTCAATTTCTTTGCTACTCACCGATAGATGTAAGTCATTAATTTAGTATTGTTTAGAAGTTTGATAGTAGATGCCACTAATAATAAATAAAAATAAATTTTGAATTTTATTATATAATAAATTATTTTATTTCATTATTCGTTACATACTCGTATGTGTACATATTATAAAAATAATTAATTAATTTTTTTTTATTTTGATAATAAATATATGATAAAAATATTAATGTTGTAATTTTTTAAATTGTGATGCCTTTTGTGTTCTTTGCGGATTTCATGTTTAATTTTTTGTTGAAAATTTTCAATTGAGTCGATTGGTGTTTCCCAGGCATCTGAAATACAAATTATATTATAACATTATTATGTATTATATAAATATATATATATATATATATATATATATATATATATATATATATATATATATATATATATATTTATATATATATATATATATATATATATATATATATATATATATATATATATATATATATATATGTATATATATATATATATATATAATATATATATATATATATATATATATATATATATATATATATATATATATATATATATATATATATATATATATATATATATATATATATATATATATATATATATATATATATATATATGTATATGTCTATCGGTCTATGTAACATAATTTACCGTACAGGGTTTTAATTATTAACTGGACACTTTTAATTAACGTTTTCTTTCCCCTGTGTCCCGGCTCAGTTGTATTTTAATATTAGGTCATGCTTTTAAAGGCTACTGAGCTACTGATAGGCCCTTGCCTCAAAGTTGACCCGCTGAACTAATAATGCTTTCTGAAAAAATAAAGTGGTAGTAACACTAGTTAATCAATTAAATAGGAAACTTATATAATTTATCGACCATTTGTTCTTTAAATTGCGGATTTTGAAGCCTAGTTTCCAACTCTTGAAGATTTGAATCGGTCTTTAGTGGAAAGAATTTTTCAACTTCCTCTGATACTTTTGTGGTAATTGTGGTTGCAACATTTAAATGTTCTCCAATTATTGCTGTCTTTCCTTATTGTCTGACGAACTCTGATATTAATATTGGGGTATCCCCATTGATGGAACAGCATTCATCAGCTTCGGTGAGTCTTAATACAAAAGTATCGAATTTGTAGGAGCGAGTTGATTCGGCACACGGTAAATTCTCATTTTGGTCAATATTATTTTTATTTAATATTTAATTCGCAGAACATCGATTTGCAAGTTTTTATAGAATTTGGCTAGGCTTTCTGATCATTTTTTTAATCTTTTGCATGAGATTTTGGAACCTTTATGCTGAAAAAGATTCTACTGCCCCAAATTGAGATAGACTTTGAGCTATATGTAACAGTTCATAACAGTTCATCTATGTTGCAACTCTATGTTATAATGCACATAACGTTTGATTAGAGAGGATTACATTATGTTTGGCATCTTTATGGATTAGCAAATGATAAGCTGAATGCAGTAAGAGGAAATGTATACCATGGTATATACTTCAATGTTAACTAAATCTTTCAATATAACAACTCCTGTATACAATATGAATTGTCTAAATTCGGTAGCTTTCCACATGCCTAATTCTTCTAACGGTCGAGGTTTTCTTTCAAACTCTACGGGTATACCACTAATACAGTTCAATAATTTAGAATTGAATAAATCAATATCAGTAACTGATAATTTATAGTCAATCGTTTCTCCTTTAATAATGGAATTTAGCATTTTGCATACTACTTCTAGGTCAATTAAATGCATAGGATCTAAAGGAAATTGTGATATCATTTCAACTCCGGTTAATTCTAAAGCAGAATGATTAGTCTTAAATTGTTTGGAATGGATATTATGAATTGTACGATTTTTGAAAGTTTCATCTGTGTGTAACTCTGAAGTTTCTACATTGTACGCATCTCTGTTGTTAATGTAACTTCCAATTTGACAGCATTTAAGGCAACCGTAGAAGCTTGTCTGACCTGTTGCGCCTACAATAAATGATTTAGCCGGTGCATCACAAATGAATGCTTTTATTTTAAATTTTTTTTTTTTTAAATTTTTGTGGAGTAACTAAAATCCCATTATATAATAAATGTTGTACATCATTTACGAAATCTAAAAGGAAGTTGTTTACACATTTTGGTTTAGAGTTTCCAGAATAAATACCAACTGGGAACGGGGAAATATTTTTTTGCTCCACAAAAAATGCAATTATTGGCCATAAATATGTGTGAGATGATTTAAAGAGCGGGAGGCTAACTTCATTAATTTCTTTTAGAAAATTATAATTCAAATTCATAACTTGGCTTGGTAATATTCACCAGGAGTAACGATACGTGTTTGTACGGTTTTAATTAAAGTCCTTGAAGTTTTTGGTACCGAAATTTTATGCTTATTTAATATGTTGAAAGGTTTCATATATTTCATCATCTTCATCTTCTGAAAATGATAACTCATCGTCTTCAAATCGCGTGCATTGAAAATTTTCGTCAGTTGGATCCTCCTCAATGACCAGTGGAACCTGATCCGTTGGAACTTCATGAATCTCGATTGTGAATCTTGTTGATCTATCCCCTGTGAACTTCCTCCTTCAGGTTTCGTTTATAAATGTGCTCTGTTGTATGTTTTGTACTAGATTTATGAAATTTAAAACAAGTTTATTTTAATTTTTAAATTAACAATTTTTAATTTGTTTTGTAAAATAATTAAAAAATTAAACGAGAAAATTTAAAAACTTGGTATGTTTTATTAAATACTTTATTTATAAATAATAAAATATAAAATTTAACAAATTGAAGCAAGTAGTATCTTATTTATTAATCAAAAATTGATTTAAAATTATGATGTGGGCATTGAGGGTAATCTCGTAGCCCAATCCCTCTTTTACAGCGACTGTCCGCTAATTCCACAACCATTTACCACATGTGTAAATCTGTCAAAATCTATGTAATTATTGACGTTTCCGTATATAGCAAATTTTTTTCACCTGCTTATAACCATTGGGAAATATTCCCTTAGTACCGAAAAAATTCCATAGCGAATTCAAAAATACAGGAATTTAAATTTCCGAACGTTTTTATGAATTTTGACAGATGTCCGCATGTGGAAAATGGTTGTGGAATTCGAAAATAAGGCCCCATATAAGGAAAAAACAAATTTTGGTTTTTTGTTTTTCCATTTGTCCTTGTACTTAGTAATAATACGGGTGTGCCTTATTAATCACAAACATATCATTTTCTTTGTCGTATTTTACATATTTAATTTTTTTTAGTTTAATTGCTTCTAAAGAAGTCATATAAAAAGGCCACATTTTTCATCTTTAAGCTGAGTTTCCTGTTCAAATGCAGCTATAGCATCTTCTTCGTGGTTTCTACCCCAGACTACTCCTTTTGCAAATGATATGGACTCCGAATTGTAAAGGATTGGCTTTACTTTATTTGGAAAACTATGCTCATTGCGAGACCGACAAACTACATCAAAATTGGAACTTGATAATCTCTTAAGTCGCATCTCATGCCATAATATACTCTGCGATTGATCGATAGTTTTTATTTGTATATTGTGATGGTCGTCCCTTTTGCATTTTAATTTCAAAATGATACTTTGTTTCGACTCTAAAAGCTCAACCTCGGTCGTGTCCGGCCATTCCTATGTTTCAGTTCAACAGTGAGCGTCTTCTCCTCTAGAGGCCGTTCTACATTTTCTGCGTATACTATCTAGAAATGAATATATTATCATATAAATTGTATCGTTATATTTAATACTTTAAATTACCTTTGTCAAGCCTTTTTTTGGCAAATCCTTTTCTTTTTCTTTCAATTGAAATAATTCGTTTTTTAGGACTTCTTTTCAGCAAAAATTTTTCATATCAATAATGGGCACGATAGAAGTATTTTGTACCTTACGGTATTTGATTGCAGATCCAACTTCAACACAACACCGTAAAAGTCCGTTTGAAAACAGCTTCTGAATAGATTGGTTGAATTTCGTATTTGCAGCTAATTCCCTGACATATTTACGGAACACTCGCATAAGGTGATTTCGGCATTCAATTTTTTCAATATGAGTACTCGCATATGGTCTGACCTTTAATATATTAGCATAAACGCTTGCATCGCCATCTGTAATAACTTTATTATATCATACTCCATTAAGTTGCTCGATTTTGCAAAAACCCCTTCAATATAGGTTGATGGACCATAATAATTTTGATTCCAGTCATGCTCTTTTACGACTGTGGTTTGATTTATTTAGCCTTATGGCAAATGCAGCAATATTTATTACGGACCGTACTCCAAATTACCTTTTCGGTGGAGTGTGCTACTATTATACCTACTCGACACAGAGAAGAATAGTTGCTTCCAACTCCATATGTCCTCTTGGAGTAACAGCCATCTGCTTGTTTGGTGATTAGTGGGACATCCACACCGTCTTCAGCTAAATCGCCTTGTTCTGTAGATATTTGCTTTGCCTCCATTGCAGCTTCAAATTATTTGTGCATTACTTAATTTTTTTATGTACTGCTGAACACGTTTTTGAACATTTTGGTAGCTCCAAGGTGACATGTATGGAATGTTCAACACTTCAAAGAACTCCTTTGTTTGCGAATATCCTATTCCTGTTGACACTCCTCCCAATACGCTTTGATAATTCAAATTGTCCAGTGATTTAGGGTCATTATTATTTTGGGTCGATACATTGATTTTCTTATTGCACATATTACATCAAAAATATAAGCTTTTTAGTAAACACCCGAAAGCAGTGCTATGTTCGCTTATTGTTACTAAACTTTGAAAATGAAAGTCAATATTTACAAGTTTCCCTCTAATTTCATATTGGAACTATGTATTAGGAACATGTAGTTCTTCAGTTAAAATATCGCTGTCATCTATTTCAATAGAATTAGTCGCATTATTATTATTACTGTCAATACAGTGGTGGGTCCTGTTCTCGGATGTTTTTCTAATACCGGGAATCGGGATCAAGTTTTATACAATCCCAGGATTTCCGGGGTTTTCCCCGTGCCTTTAGGTAAAATTTATAAATATAATTGTGGCTTTTAAAATATGCCTTTTAAGAAACACAAAATGTTGACATCGTATGATCAGATGGCAGTATTATTTTTACGCGACGTTGACTGAATCGTTTGATATTGTTCCAGTGATTATAAATTTCTACCTGCTTTGAAGTTGATTTTGATTGATCAAGTTTTACTTTCAGTTTATAAGTCTTCGGTTAGTGGTGGTTGCATTTGCCGAGACAATTTATAGTTGCGACTGGAAAAATATTCGATTTAATTTAATTCTATCTACACGGTTATTGAAATATTTATTAATAAATATTTCGCTCCAACCAAAGCGTCAGCTTTCGAACCCTACTTCGAGTCCGCCAAAAATTACTTTCTTCTTACACAAATCAAAAAGTAAATCAATCACAAAAATGTACTAAAACCGACTTTCCACACCAAACCTCGCGTAAAAATGTTTGTATATTTTGACAAAAATTCGATATTTGAGACAGAAAAAATTTGAATGTAAAAATCATATGAGTTGAAAGCCCAAGCATAATTCTACAACATTGACTGATACCGAGCAAACGGCGCAGTGGTTAAAGCTGCGGCGTTGGGATCGGGAGGTACCGGGTTCGAATCTTATTACGATCGGTGATGACGATGAACCTATGACCCCCGGTTGAGAGTGCAGAATCCATGGGCCGACCCACCTTTCATGTCAGCAGTTGGCATGAAGCAATGTAATGTGCAGGTGGTTTATACAAAGCGGGTGTAGCCGTACGTCCTCGATTTGGCTACTACTGCGTAAAGTAGGACGGTAAAATTAACTGCGAAAGAGTTGGGAGTGCCTTGAGCCCCAGAAAAGATTGCAAAGATTAAAAAAAAAAAAAACATTGATTGATTGAACATGTACCAGATCGAGTCTGTAGGCAAAATTGATCCCCCTCCAAAATTATCTTGTTTATCGAGAATTTTTATTCTATCTAGATCAACTTCGTGGCCTCCATCATTCAAACGTCGTGCAATCATTTGATTATTGCTTTGAAGAAGTTTAAACAAATATTTGTTTTCCAAAAAGTTCAACATAACGTACCTTTAAAGAAATAGTCAAATGTTGTTTATTAAGCCTAAAGGGTTACAATGCCATTTGTACAGAACATACAAAGCAATTTTTTAGAAAAAATCCTTTTTCAATGCAGAAGTGACCTCAATAAAGATGAAAATTCAAACATTAGTGCACCTAAACGACACCTGAAAGAGATAAACCAGCAAACTAATCCAGAACGTTACAAATCAAATTAACTACAAATTAAATCAATGGTGAGGAAGACCATGCTTTTATCTGGAACTTATATAATTTGTCCTTCCAAACCGACTTCATTTTACACAATCTTTACACCTATTCAAATGTGAAAAGCCCTACACCGATTTTCTTTCGAAAAACTAGAAAGCTGTCAATGAAAACCGTTTTTAAATCCTTGTGATTACCTCACTCCTTGATTTGCATATAAAAGGACAACTTTTGAAAATAGCTCAAAGAACAAAAATAAATTGAAACAGTTTGTTACAAAAACATTTGCTTATAGCGATTCTCGATGGTTTAAAATTACCCAAGGCCAAATATTTCATAAAGTAAATCTAAGAGAAATTGGTGTACATCACACCAGAAATCCCATTTTAGAAAACCCCAGATTTCTATATATAATTCGGACTATTGGGATTGTGCAATTTTGTGCCTGTAATTAGAAAATTTGTGCATAGCGCACTTTAGGAAATAGGATGGGATTTCTCACGTGATTATCACACCAGAAATCCCATATATTCCGTTTATATAATAAAACATATTTTTCGGAGTATGATGATTGTGCAAAATTGTGCGTTACAAAACTGACCTTGAAAATAGTTTATATTGGCCAGAATCGGCCATATAACATCCACAATTGATCAAAATCGTGGTTTTTCGAAGAGGTTTTATGAGCGATTTCCAGAAATCCCACCTTTTATTAACATTCGAATTAAAACAAAGTGTGGTTAGTATTCTGACCAAGTTTCACGTTTATACATATCACACTTTAGCCAGAATCGGCCAGAATCACGTCAGAAATCCCATCCTATTTCCTGAAGTACGGTATGCACAAATTTTCTAATTTCAGGCACAAAATTGCACAATCCCAATGGTCCGAATTATATATAGAAATCTTGGGTTTTCTAAAATGGGATTTCTGTTGTGATGTACACGAGAAATTGAATAAATCTCTCTGAAATAAGCAGTACAGCGCTCCTTTTCCTCAAAGCTTTATCTGATTTTTTCAAGGGTTTTAAAATTTGGAGCAATTATTTATTAGAATTCCGTTTTGATCAGTGTTACTAGGGAATGGTATTCATTAACAAATATCCAGCGATGGTTTTTAATTATTATCTTTAATATGCCAAAGGTTTTCGCGATATCCCGGGATTTTAATCAAAATTCCCGGAAATCGGGATTATAAACGGGATTAACAATGTCGGAGGAAAAAGACATTGTTAATTGGATTTTTGGAAACCATTGCAGAGGTGTCCCAAGAAGAAAACACGAAGTATTTGGGGTAGTGAAGGAATTCTTAGATTCCAACCCCAGAAAGTACAAGTTTGTTGATAGTCTACCTGGCAACAAATGGTACAACGCATTTTTAAAAAGGCACCCAGAGTTATCCATAAGAACACCCGAGGCTGTAACTGATTCTAGTGCCTGCGTATCAGAAAAAGACATTAGATGCTGGTTTCAACAAATTGAAAATTATTTTATTTAAAAAAATCTAAATGATAACGTGCTTAAAGATCCATCAAGGATTTTTAATGGTGACGTGTCTGGAATTTTGCTAAAGGTGGGACAGTCCTGGCCCCAAAGGGAGCAACCAACGTCTACGAGACATATAAAGGTCGGGCTAAAGAAAGCATTACTGTGATATTTAGTTTCTCTGCTGATGCCATTGTGATTCTTCCGATGATAGTATTTCACTATAAAATGGTACCGAGGGTTGTAATGGATTCAATTCCGGAGGGCATAGTTTACACAAAAACGGATTCCGGGTCGATGGCCTCGGAAGCGTTCTTGTTTTACATCCAGGAAGTTTTTTATCCTACACTTGGGTCTAAAAATATATCTTTTCCAGTAGTGCTTTTTGTCGATGGTCATAAGATAGCGTAGCGTGAGGAATCCAATTTGGTAAGAACCAATTTGGTTAATTATTTAAATTTAAATTCAGAATAATATTAATATACCTCACATTGATGGTTTATCTGAATTAGAAATTGGGCAAGAAATTATAATTTTTGAGACTGAATAAGATGAGGATTTTATGCTAGATGTAAGTAGGGGAATTGTTTATTAGAAGATGCGTTTCAAAATCAATTTATTCTATGTTTTGCTTAAGATAAACCAAATTGAGACACAAATATTTCACCAGGGTGATATTCCGATGGTTTCAATCGTAAACGAAAACGAAATCTGTGAGAACAATAGAATGCAAAGCTTTTTAAAAGTCATTAAGACACCAGCTCAAAAAGGAATGAGAAATGTTGAACGGCAAAGTTATATAATAATATCAACCCCATTCCAGAATATCATCAAATTGATGAGAAAGCTGCGATCGAACAACGGAAAATAGACCGGAAAAATGAAATGGCTAAAGAAGAAAATTTTAAAAGAACAAACCAAAGAAAACGTGGGTTAATCCCAGGTTTCTAAATGGTATTTGAATGTCTAACATATTAGGCGCGTCCAGCGCAGTGAGATCTAACTAAAAACAAGTAGGTCTCACACATTTTACGTGCTAAAAAATCAATTTTTTTATGAGACCTCAATGCGCTGTTTAAATTTTAAATTCATTGTTTTTTCGTTTTTAGATATTATCGTCGATAAGTCGTTGGAAGTTTCGCAAAAAAATGTTTCAATGTATTGAAAGAACCTCATACGCGCACCTTATCATAGATTTCAGAGGTCCTGATGAAGATGTTAAAAATCCTATTTCTGAACAATGAACCACAGGGCTTTTGCTTTGCATGTGCTGCGAATATTTCGAAAACCAAAAATGGGATAGGATGCTTTTGTCTGCTACAAGGTATACCACATCAAGCGTGCTTCGAAGTTCTGCACTGATTTTGACTTATTTTAAATGTAACAGTTGTCTATTGTAGCTGCTAAGTTCCAAATTACTTAGATAGGCGTGGTATTCAAATGAAATCCAAATTTTTCTATGTGCAATTAATTTTTTATTTATGTTTTAAGTCAGAAAATGACTGTGTTTTGTTTGGCGTAAGTTTAGTAAAATAAAAATATTATAGTATTAATATAAATCAAACAAATTTTCCAGTTTAATTACGTTAAATTATAGGGGGCTCATCAGTGGGTCAAACGCGGCTCGGTATTGGATAAATTAGAGCTCATCACTGGGAAATGGATATTAGTTTGTTAAATTGAGTTTTATGAAATATTTCAAAAGTGCTTAAATGTTTAATTATAAAATTTTATTTACAATTCTTCAATTAAGAGGTTGCTTTAAACAGATTTTGAAAAAATAAAGAAACTAATGTCTATGGTCCAAAAAAAGTCAAAATTCTTGCTAAGAGGGCTCAAGTCTGGGCAGTTTACTCTGCGAGTTTTTTTTCCAAATGCGTTTTCTGAAAAATTTACTTTTTGAAGTTAACTAGTTTCTAAAAAAAACACAGAATTTTTTGTTTCATAATTTTTATTAAAAAACGATGACAAACACTTACCATAATTTGGGGTTAGTCATCTCATATAGACCTAGGGGTAGATTCATTGTCAGTAATCATTGTAGAAAACATTGTCACGGAAAATTTGCGATTCTGATGAAATGAGTTATGACATTAACAGCAGTTTACAGCAGTTGCATTTCTAGTTTACCGCAGTTAATATTATTTATTTTAATTAAAGTTTAAACAATTAAAATTTATAACAAGACTTATTAAAAATTAACAACAATTAACTCACACATATTTTATTTAAAAATGCAGCTGACTTTTGTCACGGAAAACCAAATCAATGACAATTTTGTTTAATTTGTCATTTTTTTTCTTGTGACATTTTGGGAAAGTCACTTCATCAGAATCGTATTTTAGAACTCACAACTATATTGTCATTTTATAGCAGTTAAAATTTTAGTACAAAGTCAGAAAAAATTGTCATTTGTCACTTGATCAAAATCTAGGCCCAGAATCGCAAATTTTCCGTGACAATATTTTGTACTAATAACAAAATGTCACGAAAAATTGTCATTTCATCAGAATCTACCCCCTGGACATAGCTGACTCTTAACTTGTTTCCATGTAAGGTTGAAACCGGCTTGAGTTGGAATTAGTGTTCATGGAAACGAGGTTGAAGTTAGTTTTTCGTTAAATCATTTTGAACTCAACGAAGCTAAGTAGTGGAATTGAGTTATGTTGAAAACCAAAATGGCGAGGCGAATATATACAGGGATTTTTATTATTACTGAAATAACAAAATATTACAATAATTAAATACAACAAAAAATATTGACAATGAAAAAATTAAGAACGCAATAAAAAAGTCCTAAGTACATTTATAAGATGGCTGTAAAATTTTCAACTCAACCTGTTTCCCTTACATGGAAACGATCGACGCCATTTTGAAATTTAACGATGAGTTATGACATTTTACAGCAGTTTACAGCAGTTCCATTTCTAGTTTACCGCAGTTATATTTTAAGGTTAATTTTAATGATATTACACGCTACATACACATTATATACATACATAAAAATAGATAAAATATTGTTTTATTTTAATTAAAATATAAACAATTAAAATTTATAACAAGAATTATTAAAAATTAATAAAATAAACTCACACATATTTTATTTATTAAGAATTTTAATTTGTCTGTCTATAATCAGTTGATTTTTCGGCATTCTTTATAGACAAATATATTAATTGTTCATGGCAATCCCAATATTTTCGATTTGGTAAATCAGAAAAATACAGAGGCCAATCGCTCATAACATACATATCTACTGAAAATAAAGTAGAAATATCTTCCCCCTCGCCGTATTTTTGGCTGAAGGCCCAAAGAGTTATACCAATGCAACAGTGGTACATTGGTATAACTCTTTGGGCCTTCAACCAAAATTATGGGGAGGGGGGAAGATATTTCTACCTTTTTTCAGTAGATATGTTATGAGCGATTGGCCTCTGTATTTTCCTGATTTACCAAATCGAAAATATTGTGATTGCCATGAACAATTATATTTGTCTAAAAAACGCCGTAAAATCAACTGATATTTTATTTAAAAATGCAGGTGACTTTTGTCACGGAAAACCAAATCAATGACAATTTTGTTTAATTTGTCATTTTTTTTCTTATGAGATTTTGAAAAAGTCACTTCATCAGAATCGCATTTTAGAACTCACAACTATATTGTCATTTTATAGCAGTTAAAATTTTAGTACAAAGTCACAAAAAATTGTCATTTGTCACTTGATCCGAATCTAGGCCCTAGTGTTCCATCGGGCAAAAATGATAAAAAATATCATGATATTAAACGCATTAAACGCACTCATTTATCACGAAAAAAACAAGGTTTTTTTCGGTTTTGGCTGTCAAAAGAAATGACATTTGAATTGCGATTTTTGGTTACTTTGATTTTTTTATGTGCAGTGTTAAAATATAATTTTTATTAGAAATATAAATAAAATAATTAAATAAAATTACTGTGTGATTATTTTTTAATGTGTGTTTTTAGTTTCGTTAAGTCGTTAAGAATGTGGACAAGGTACAGCACGGAAATTTTGATTGAAGTTTTCGAAGAGTATAAAGACCTAAGAAGCCTTCCAAAGGGGGGACGTCAGTTTTGGCTGAATGTAAAAGAATACTTAAATTTAAAAAGTATTGTAGGTATTTTAATTAAAAATTATTGAAGTTATGCTGATCATTTATTCTATAATATTTATTTTAGAATTTCTCGCTGGCCCAAATAGAAACCAAATGGAGAAATTTGCTGAAGCTATATAAAACCGCGAAGGACAAATTGGGGACAAGTGGGGAACCGCATAGCTCATTTGAATATTTTGATAAAATGGGCAACATTTTCAGCGATAGACCTGCGGCTGCCAAAGACGCTTTCAATTTGGGTATAAACCCATATGAGTGCATCGCCGATTGGGTGAGAAATGTGAAAGAAGAACGTGAAAATTATCCAACAGAAGTATTGGATGAATCACCAGTACAATCAAATCATAGCCAGTCTTTCTCGTTCCATCACAGCCGGAGCAGTATCTCCAATGTTGATTTCCTTGTTGAGGAGCAGGAGAATATTGAGCCCGTATTAGAAGAGACTCCTAGACCAACGCGACGCCGTCGACGAGCACGATGCAACATCGATCGTCTTATGGAATTCCGAAATAAAGAAAGAAGAATAAAAACAAAAGAATACAACGAGTTAATTGAAAGGCTTGATAAAATGACGGACTCGTTCAACAATATTGCTAGTGCTATAAGGGAATTTGGACGTAGCATGGAAAATAGTTAGGACTTCTTTAATTTTTTATAATTTTTTTTTATAATACAATTTATTTAATTTAATAATACAATTTATTCAACGTAAATGTGTTGTTATTATATTTTCTTCAATCATGAATTGTGATCAAATTCTCTCTGTCTTGCACTATTTGATTGTGTATCGCTTTGGGTTTAGTTTGTGTGGCGTTCCACTTCATCGTCATGATCGATGCATAAATTATGCAGTCCACAGGCACTTATTACTAATAATATTATTAATCGCTTCTTAATATTTCCAAATTTTGGAAGCCGCCGGAACCGGCTTTTTAGTAGGCCAAATGCTTGTTCCACTAAGATCCTTGTTGAGGAGTGCCGCTTATTAAATTGTTTTTTTTTTCATCGCTTAGCCTTTCGTTCATTTTATAAGGAGGTACTAGCCAAGAGTAAATCTTTGGATATGCAAGATCTCCTAACAAAGTTCCTCGGTGCAAAATAAATCCTTCTCTTCTCTCACATAAACTCCTAAATACATCTGAACGCCGAAGTACGCGCGCATCATGCATTGAACCAGGTTCTCCTGCAAACACACTGGTAAACCTTTTGCGATGATCCACTGTGGCTTGCATCTGTATGCTGAAATATTGTTTTCGGTTAAAATTGTCTCCTTGGTGTTCTTTCGTTTTCGGGGTTTCAATGTGTGTGTGCAATCAATGGCTCCAATCACATTTCTGATATTGGATATATCGTCGTGTCCAAATAAGAGTATTACATCTGCAAATCATTAATTGTTTGGTGGGGCGTGTCACGTTTTTAATGTTAAATTTGGCTTAATTTTTTTTAAATAAAATTCTTGCCACACTTTGTGGAAAGGATTTTATTTAAAAAAAAATTAAGCCGAAATTAGCATTAACAACTTTAAAGCCTCTTCAAAAAATGAGTGATTTGTAGATGTAATACTCTTATTTGGACACGACGATATGGCTACTTTACAAACTTCTGCGCTTCATTTGCCATGAATACTGCAAGTTCTAAGATCACGTAATATGCGTAGCTCCTACTGACCCCAAATCGATCACCTATCTGACGAAATGTTTCGGTATTGGCTAAATCCCAAACAAACATGTAAATTTGGATTTTTGACGTTAGATGCAGAAATATTTTTTTTTCTCCGTGCAATGCCTGATATAGCAATCTGTAATAAAACAATCGATAAGTAAACATGCGTATTTATTATTTAAATTCTTGTATGTGCACTTACCAACAACTATTTGAAGAGTGCTTGTGGGCAACTTGAAGTGCCGTCGAAATTGAGCATCGGTGTAATTTTCAATGACATTTTGAAAATTTTCAATATTTTTATGCTCCTCGTTGTACAACATTAAAACGATTTCATCGTCCACTTCACTGTCACTTGACTGAAGCATATTTATTTGTAATAAAATTTTATCTATCGTTGTTTTACTAATCTAATCCTAACCTAATTTATGAAATTAAACACAAAAACTTAAAAAGATTGAATAAAACCTAAAAAAAAATTAAAATGATAAAAAATAACCAAATAAAATTTTAAAATAAGAAAATTTAATTCAAAAATTGATGATATCGATGTTATTGTTCTTCGGAAAACGCATCAAAACAAAATGACATTTAAAATCAATTTATCATTTTTGTTTTTCATTTTGGGTGTTCAATCGGGTTTGACGTACAGTATTACGGAATGAAGTTAGGGTGAGATAAAATATCATGATATTTTTTATCATTTTTGCTCGATTGAACACGACGAAAGTAAAAGGAAATCAAAAATTAGCCGAGATCATACACCTTTTTGACAATAAAATATATATTTATCGATACTCGATTTTTTCATATCGATAAATATATCGATATCCTTAGTATTTTGATTATATCTTTCTTATTTTAATATTAATCTTTATAGTCGTGAATTAATCACTCAAAAATATCTTTCTGCATAGGTCAAAAAATATATATCTATACCCACAAGTTAAAATGGCTAAACTCAAATGTATCACATTTTCAGGAGAGCGAATTAAACTTTTGCACCGAAATTTCATAAAAGTTTTTCACTAATTTATTAATAATTTTGATGTTTATTTATCTCTGAGTGATTCTTTAAAAACCTGTGGTATCAGTTTTCCAAAGTAACGGATGTGTAATGAACTAGAAGGCAAAATTAAAATTTAGCCACTTTGCGAAATTTAGTCACTTTCCTAAACAAATTTGAACAATGCCTATGTCGACTTAAGCCATTTTTCCAAATTTAATTTTTGTTTTATGATGAAATAAAATAAACTTTGGTCGGTTTACGAAAATTATTTAATAGTTCACTTAAAATTTAGACCAAAAAAATCAATGGTAGAAGTCTATGCACTCATTTTAGTAAACAAAATTAAGAGTAAATTCAATTCATTTAATGTATATACACAGAAATATTACATAGAGAGTTTAATATTTAATGATACATAGTAAAATAATTATTTATTCCAACTATTCGGTTTCTTCGGAAGATACTTCATCTTCAGTATTAGCGTTCATACGCACGTCATTTGCACCATTTACAGTTGACAAATTTGCATAAAAACTGTGAAAAGCCGGATCAATTAGATGAAGCAAATTCAATAAGTCACGCTTTATCTGCCAGCTAATTTTTTGCTCGTCACTATAGAGCAGTGTGAGGTCTTGTAAGTTGAACTCATTGTAGCCACGTTTTCGGATGTTTAATGCCCTAAATGGTTCTTTTTCGTTTAATGATGTTTTATATTGGATACTCCCAAACTCTTTTGCGCGTCTCAACAATTTTACATCTTTCCATTTGAATCGGTTATCTTCTTTATCTAAATGTCGCCAATTAAATTTGCTCTTTAGTGCAAACGCAAAGTTGAAAAATTCCTCTCTGGTCATATCATGTACAATAAATTTCGTTTTGGTAGTGAGACTTCGAATAAACTGCGACCAATCACGTGGGTGATGAATTTTGAAAGACGTATTTCTTTTTTTGCGTTCAATAACAGCATGATCTACATCACATTCCATATGCGTGTGGCAGGGCTCTAGGAACTTGTGATCGATTACATTTAAGTTTTGGCTGCATAGTACTGAAATATGTAACATTATAGCCACAAAAGCATTTTTATTTTGCCCAGGGCATGAATCGGAATAAAAGATCACATGTTCTGTATTTGCTGGTAAGTATTTCAGATACTGAAACAAACATGATGCTATATCATTTCCATCTCGCCGAGCTATTGTTTCATTCCAAAAAAAACAGTATGGAACATTCGATCCGCAGTTGTGAACCGTTAAATTGAATGTCCACAGCTGTCTTTTGTAAAACGAAACAGACGTCTGAAGAAATGGAGTCGGAAGGCACTGCTGTAAATCGAATGTTGCAACAATCATTCTCTGATTAGTTTCCGCCAACTTCTTTTCATTTGCTTTGGTCTTGTACGCAAAATCAGCTTGCTCATGATGTTTTTTTGATGAACTATAATATCGAACTTTTCGTTTTCATTTGCATAGTTCAGTTTCGATTTAAACGTGTCACATTTGTTACAAGTGCCCACTTTCGGTTTCTTAAATTTAATACCCATGGTACCAAACACCTCTCTATATTTTGAGATCGAAACTGGATCACTACATTTATCTCTGTATAGCTCAAACATTTTTGTGATAGTTAAATCAGCCTGTAGGTATTTTTGAGCAGATCTTTTACGTGAATAGTGACTCTCGTAAGCAGGAAAATAAATTTATATGGTCTTTGATTTCTTTGATTTTTTCTTCATTTAATTTGTGTTTCGGTGTATGTCTGCACCGATTATCAATTATCTGTGTCGGGTCCGAGTGCAGCTTTTTGTTTATAACCGTTTTCAAAAAACGATTTGTTTCACCTAACACTGTGCAGAAGCAATTCTGACACACTTGTTCTCGTTGATTATTTATATCCAGGTCGAGGTTTGACTTTTGCGAAGAGTCTTTGTTTTTGTATTTTTCACTTCTATTAAGCCAGAAACAAACAATAATGTCAAATTATATTCGCCGTTTCCAATAACTATGGAAAATTTCACTTTGCCGCTCGATTGGTATTTTACTGGCACACTTTCGTCGGCAATCTTTTAGAGCTGAAAATATTCGTCCCTTAACCAATTTTTAGTTTCCCGTGACGTACGTTTGCCCGCTGTTGCGCTTTCGTTTTCTATTTGCTCTGGTGTTTTCTTCCTCAGTGGTTGTTCCACACACGTTCTCTAAACCATCCTCTACTTGTTGTCCCATCTCCTCCAGTTCAGTTTCATCAAAAGAAGAATTAGAAGGATGATAATTCGGATATTTGTCGCTGACATCGAATTCATCATCGTTTAATTCATCATTTGCCATATTTATGTTTTGCATATTATCTTGTCTTGCATATCTAGTGTTTTCTTGCCATCCAAAATTAGCTGCCATTGATGAAAAACTCGGCACTTCAATTAAAAAACCCCGATAAATTGATTCGGTTTCGTTATGTATCACTGGAAGCACGTCTCCTTCATTCCCTAAGTGAATGAAAAAATTAATCTATCTTATGTAAAAATTTGTACAGTTTTCAATTGTATTTATTATCCGGTCTTGGTTGGATTCTAATGGCTCATTAGAATAGTACTACATCCTAAATAACATTTAAAGAGTTCTCGTATATTATTATAATCTTTAAAGAAATTTTATTTGAAGCATATCTTACCATTATTGCGATCACTGTCAACTACCACGGTTCCACATGATGTATTTTTTCGTCACCATTACCTGTGATCTAGTTGCTCGCATTGATTTTTGAAACTTAAACATATTTTTAATATAAAGTTTTCTATCAACTTCACTAAAAATCTCTATTTAAAAAAATTCACTTTCCAGCATTATCTGCATTAAGTATTTCTATGCACTCGGAAAAACTTTTAATATCAAGTTTATTTTAAAATTCAACGATATAAATTTTTGTAAAAAAGCTAAAGTCGAAATGTAATTATGTAAACCACAGATATTTCAAAACAGTTTTTGTTAAACGAACTAAATCGGAGTTTAAACTTCTCAAAATATTTTAAAAATTTTGGTAAAACGGTTAAACTGGAGATTAATCACTTTACATTTACACAAAAAGATAACTAGAAAAATTCTAATTTTAAGTTTAGTCACTTTACCAAATCAATTTTTACTGATACATTTTACGAAACGTTTGATTAAGTGATTTTTAGACTTTTTCATAAAAAATAATATTAAAAAAAACATTTTACATTTCAGTTTAGCCGTTTTACCAAATGCTTGCTCATACTTTTTTAGTTTAGCCGTTATGTTTTTTGACTGTAAAAATTATATAAAATATCACAGAGCAATGTTGATTTTTGGTACGAAAAGAGAATTTTTCAAGTAGTATAATTAAGCAAAATTTTGAAAATCGATTAAAGTTGAGTTTAGCCATTTTAACTTGTGGGTATATATATGTTTTAGCGAGAAAAAGTTAAGAAAATTTAATTTTCCGTAAGCAACTTTATCCAAAATTTCGTCAACTTTGAATCTTAATTACGGATAAACTATAGATAATTTTTAAATAATTCTGTATTAATCCCTCACAAATATTTTAAGCTTTGTCAATAAAAAAAAATATATCAATTGATAAACATTTGTAGCCGCCAATTGATTTTTACGCTACCCTTATTTTGCTAAAATGTGTACCATACAGCCTTAAAAACAAAAAATATAATTTAATAAGGTTTATAAAACCTTAGTCAAACTCACATAAAGCTATTGTTGCATACAGCAACTACTTTGTTCACAAATTTCATTTCTAATCGAATACGATCACCATTTACCAAACTAGTCGAATACCAAAAAACCCCTTTCTATGCCTCTGAATCTTAACTTATTTTTTTTATTTTTCTTATTGCGAACAGCGATATATTTTTATTTGCATTTTCTTTCTGCCAAAATTAGTAATTCATGAATTACGATTTAACCTACCCACATATTATATGCATAACAAAATGTATTCATCATCAACAATAGACATTGTGTAAGATCAGTTTTGATTTTTAAAATTTTTCTAAATATAAATATTACATGTGTAGTTTATAGCGTCCACATAATTCAATAACCAATTCGGTAAAATTTAGGTTTAAATTTAAATCTTTACAAAACTATCTGTGCATCTGTTGAAACGCATGTGAAGGGTGCATCAGTTGAAACGCACTATCGAAATTTTATAGTATCGTAAACAATACTTTAAGAATTTGTATGTATGGATGTTTATCACCTAGCTAATTGTATTTTAATGATAAAAATGTTTTTCTCGTCTAGTAATCAACGCAAATTCGCAAAAGCGTAATTGAATTGAAGAGAATGAGAGTAGAGAATAACACAATGCGAAAAAAATACTATATGAATGTTCGTAAATTCGTACATATTTTGTTTTTCTTTCTCGATCGTGTCATACAAATAAAATAACATTGTGTCTGTGAGTTTTGTATTTTGTTGTTTTCGTCATTTTTTTTTTATTCTAATTTGTTATACTTCGCTAATGTTACAAGTACTACTGCTGTAGCATATATACGAAAATAATTCGCCATACTTTGGGATGGTTCGAAGCATCAATCCATAGTACGAATACATTATTCTGCTTTTCGGAATCTTACAACCACTGTAATTCCTTCGGTACTACAGCACCTCACACGGCTTAACGACATACTACGTAATAGGTTTTGCTCCTGGCCTTTGTCAATGTCTACTACTAAGCGTTTGGTCTAGTACACATGCACAAGCAACGCGCTTGCATAAATTATGACCGAAATTTACACTTTCGGTTGGGGGAAATGATGCATAAAAAGTTAACTATCCTTTTTGATTTTTTTAATATCACGTTATAGCTTTTGTTGTGTATTTATAACATCAAAAGTGGTTAAAATATTTTGTTTATAAAATCACCTACAATTTAAAATTTTTGGTCTTGCTACAGTGACTCACAGTGAAAATGGCCACCGTTGAAAATATTTTGTTTAGTAAAAAATTTCTAAGAAATTAATTAACATTAAAACCAAAAAGGAATATTTTTAAAAGTTTATTGTATTCGTGTTTCAACAATAGAAAAATTATATTAATTCAATAACAATTATGAGTGTTTTCTTTTATTCATTCTGTATATTCCGAACGTTCTGAAAATGACATTATCCATTCTTTTATTCATTGTAGGTATTCTATTCTTTATTTTGTCTATTCTTTTATTCATTCGGAATGTCCAGAATGCATTCTGTGTGATCTACATCAATAGGTAGAATAAAAAGAATATTCTTTTTCAATATTGTGGTTGTGACAGAAAAAAATATTTCAAAGCCATTAATTTAACAGATAAAACAAATTTGTAAATTTTAAATATTTCTTTAAAACAAATTTTAAATTTTTTACCGAAAAATGGAAAATATTCATAAAGGTACAACAATTATTTGAATTAGTTTTATTCATAGTTTAAATCAAATTGTTGTTTTTATATATTTAAGATAATTTCAAATGGAGCGCTGGAGATATTAGGTGCTTAGTAAACCTATATATGGAAAATTTGACACAGTTCGACCGGCAACCCAAAAAGAAAGTGTGGAATATAATCGCCGGTATTTTTTTTTCTAAATATATGTGCAAATTATAAATTTTAATTTTTGTGAAATTTTTTTAGAGAAACTAAACGTCACCCGCAATAAGAAAATTACAGGAGAACAATGCGACGAAAAATTCAAAGGACTGAAACGTATGTATAAAAGCGTGAAAGACCACAATAACACTAGTGGCAACTCCTACAAAAAGTGGGAGTATTATGATATGATGGACGAGGTTTTGTATAAGCGACCAGAAATCAATCCCTGCAACCTGCTCCAGCGATGTTCCTAATATTATTATCAATGATGCAGTTGAGTCGTCTAGACAAAGTTCCAGTGGGGATTTCGATTTCGATGACCTTATTATCGACGAGAGTAACATAAGTCCCACAAGTAAAGATCAGTCCAACGGGATTGGGCTTCTTCTGAAATCCGATGGTAGTTATACATCAGGTCGCAAAGAGTCGCTCGAAACCCTGCTTCAAGTGCACTTTCCGGGCTGCACTGTTTGCGACACAAATACAATCACTAACTCCATATCTGGTACACACATGGGTGTAAATATGGGTTGGGTTAATAGTTTATCCGGTAAGCTTTTTACTCCGGATAAAGTCAAATGGGCCATTAACTCTTTTCAGCCTTTCAAGGCTCCAGGAGGGGATGGAATCTTCCCAGCCCTCCTTCAAAGGGGCCTGGACTTGATTACCCCTGCTCTGGTGGCCTTGTTTAGAACTAGCTTCAATTGGGGTCACATACCACAGGCTTGGAGTCAAGTAAACGTGGTTTTTATCCCAAAGCCTGGCAATCGGCCATGTGAACTTCCTAAGTCCTTTCGACCTATCAGTCTTACATCGTTTATTCTTAAAACCATGGAACGACTTATAGATCTTCATATCAGAGACTGGTTAACGGCAACCAGACCTCTAAATCCAAATCAATTCGCCTATAGGAAAGGCAAATCCACAGAGGGTGCGCTGCATCTACTTGTCACCAAGATTGAAGCAGCCTATCGCTCGAAAGAAATTGCTCTGTGTGCATTTCTGGATATTGAGGGAGCTTTTGACAATACTGGATACGACTCAATTGCTAGGGCAATCAAGCGTAGAGGTATTGACGATCCGACTAACCACTGGATTAGTTCCATGTTGGTTAGTAGGAAGATTACATCTAAATTAGGTAATGAGTCAGTCACGATTACGGCAGCAAGAGGGTGTCCGCAGGGCGGTGTCCTGTCCCCTTTACTGTGGTCACTCGTGATCGACGAGTTGCTTGATAATTTACATCTACTTGGGTACGATGCCATTGGTTATGCGGACGATTTGGTTATCATAGTCTCTGGAGGGCATGAACGTACGATGTCCGCCAGCATGCAACAGGCTTTGCTTGTTATTTCGAATTGGTGCACTGGGGAGGGCCTTTCGATTAACCCTAGCAAAACAGTCCTGGTGCCCTTCACCAAAAGACGTAATTTGAACCTTGGTTCAATTAGTCTTAATAATATAAATATCGGATACTCCAATGAAGTCAAATATCTGGGTGTTGTCCTAGATAAGAAACTAACTTGGAACTCTCATATTACTTCAACTACCGAACGCGCGGCCAGGGCCATGTGGGCCTGCCGGCGTATGTTCGGCAGGAGCTGGGGCCTGAACTCAAAAATGATTTACTGGATGTACATCATGATAGTGAGGCCAATTGTAACATATGGGGCAATAGTTTGGTGGCCTAAGGTACAGCAAAAAGTTATTATGAACAAGCTGACCTCATTACAGAGACTAGCATGTCTCGGAATTACAGGTGCTATGCGCTTCTGCCCTACGGCGGCAATGGAAGCTCTCATCGGGCTCACTCCACTTCATATCCACGTCAAAAAATCAGCTGCTACCTGTGCAGCTAGATTGAAGCTCGCGAATCAATACAGTCATGATGACCATATGGGTCTCCTGGACATTTTGAATGAACTTCCAGACCTGAATATGTTCTTTAGTGTCCCGGACGTTATGCCGAAAGAACTCTGCTTTGGCAGGAATTTCGTGGTAACAATCCCCGATAGAACAGACTGGGATACTGGGTTACCGCAGATGGAACCTAACAGCCTAGTCTGGTACACTGATGGATCAAAAATGGATAGTGGAGTCGGCATTGGTGTCTTTGGACCCAATCACAAAATATCGAAATCACTGGTTACTTACCCCAGTGTTTTCTAGCCGAAATTCACGCCATCGAAATCTGCGCCTCTATTATTATGACCAAAGGTCTTAAAGGCGCATCCATCCACATTTTGTCTGACAGCCAAGCAGCACTGAAAGCATTGGCTTCTAACTGCTTGGTTTCCAAGTCGGTTCAAAGTTGTTATAAACTGCTACAATCTCTCTCTTGTCAAAACAAAGTAAGGTTGTGGTGGGTGCCTGGTCACATGGGCATCACTGGAAATGAGATAGCCGACGAACTTGCACGGGCAGGCTCGTCGACTACACTCATTGGCCCTGAGCCTTTTTGTGGTATCCCGTGGGCTTCTGCAACCTACACAATCAGTAAATGGGAAAAAATACAGTGCTTGGCTTATTGGAACTGTATTCCCGGCCTTAGACAAGCCAAATCTTTGATCAGACCATTTCACCACAAAAATTTGGCGATCAATTTCAGCAAAGGAAATATTAGGAAACTTGTGAGTTTTCTCTCAGGGTATCGATTTTGGTCGCAAAATGAGGATTGAGGATTGAGAATTTTGTATATGTACACGGCGTATAATATACATTTTGCTATTGTGTGCCGTCAAATATTTTTATTGTATTAGTGTGTTTTCTCATGATGGTAAGTATCAAAAATAAGCTAAGCGGGTGAAATCGGTTCAAATTTTTTGTTGCTTCCGCTCGTCTTGAGTTATTTTTCCCTACCTTTTAACATGAGGAATTCATGTTTTTCTATCTATTGTTGTTGTAAACGAGACATTCATTTTACTTCGTTACCAAAAATCCAAAACAATATACGCAATCAATTGCTCGTGGTGATCTTCAATATAAAAAACAAAAAGCAGCATAAATAAATGGTTTTTAATTTTTACATTCTTCGTCGACCACATTCATAATTTTTTTTTTTTTTTTTTTTTTGAGTTATGTGAGAATAAACATTTGAAAAATCAAAAAAAAACAATTCAGTGTTATCTCATGCGCACGAAGGGATTGTTGTACATATTTTTATTTCCAGTAATTTTCTGCAAAATTTAAAACTAACAAAATTGTTAATTGAAGAATCATTTAAAGATAGATAGATATTAACTAAAAATGGAAAATAAGTCAGAAAAATATTTATAAACTATAATTTTATTAATAATTTAAAATGATGAAAAATCACACGACGTACACCCCCCACCCTTTCCTGTGCTTGAATTAACACTAAGCCAAAATAACTAATTTACTTCTTATTTTTTCCACATTATATTTTATATCCCTCTTTTCGTGTCATTTTATCTCTCTTATTTGCATCATGTAAAACAAAAAACCTAAAAAAACGCCCATTAGGCACTGTCAAATGTGCGTATTTTTTAGTTTTTTGTTTAATATAACATGGCAAAAGTTTTTTTTTGTTTAACATCGGATGAGAGGGATAATGTGAAAAATATAAGAAGTAAATTAGTGATTTTAACTCTTAGTGTTAATCCAAGCGCAGGAAAGGGAGTATGCACGTCGTGTAATTTTTCTGTCTTAAAATTATTAATAAAATTATAGTTTATAAATATTTTTGTGACTTATTTGCCTTTTTTTAATTAATATTTATTTATCTTTAAATCATTATTCAAGTAACAACTTTATTAGTTTTAAATTTTGCAAAAAATTACTGGAAATAAAAATATGTACAACATTTCGTACGCATGAGATGACACTGAATTGTTTTTTTTTATATTTCAAATGTTTATTCTCTGTTTTTCTCTATTCTTTGGACACCAATACAATTTACCAATACTTTTGCCTTCCGGTAATACTCAACTCAATCCTCAAATTGCGACCAAAATCGCTGTCCAGGTCACTGTAATCTGAGATATCATTTGAACAAAATGAACCTGTCCACAGAGACGGAGTGCCGACTCTGTTTGGAAGAGACAGAAACCGCAGAACACATACTATGTGAGTGTGTTGCTCTGTGCACACGGAGGTGGATTCATTTTGAAGAGAGGTATCTGACCCCGGAGAAATGTAAATTGGCCTCTATAAACAGCATTCTCGCCTTTATTAGAGAGGTGGAGAAGCTCCTGGAGTAACAGTACCCAACAGGACAAAAGATCTTTTAGGTCGTAGTGCTAGCCGCTTTTGGGCAGGGACGAAAAAAAAAAAAAAAAAAAAAAAAAACATAAGTCCCCTTTGCCATCCGCTTTGTCACGAAAGCGCAAGAGAGTAGACGAGGAAAGGAACAAGCGACACGAGGAGAAAATGGAGAGGCAAGATCGGTTTTTAAATTTATTTGAAAAATTGATTGAAAAATTATAAATGCGATAATTTAGATTTACATACCTATTACATATATAAATGAAATAAAATGAAATAAATATTTAATTGGAAAAACTATTTTAATTATTCAAAATTCTAAGGATTTGATTCCGTTTAATGCTGCCGGGTCTATCAGTGTAGCCGGGGGCCGGATCGCTACTTCCATCATCGGGATAAACGATGAAATCAATTAATAATTCATCGCCGTTCTCTAAACATATGTTGTGCAATATGCAAGCAGCCATTATTAATAATGGGATTATGTCGGGCCGCCTTGTACTTAAACCGGTTAATCGCCTAAATCGTCCTTTGAGTAATCCAAAAGCTCTTTCTATGGTCACTCTGGCTGCAGAATGGGCTTTATTGTAAATAAATTGTTCACTGGTAAGATTGCCAGTGTTTTTGTAGGGTGTAAGTAGATAATTTTTAAGACCGTATCCCAGATCTCCCAACAAATGCTGCTGATCAGGTATGATTAGAGAGCCTATAATTAAAAAGAAATATTACATTTAAATTAATTACGTGAGAACATTTTTCATGAGTAAAATTTGCTTACCGTTATTAATTTTGGCATATAAAGGTGACCGCCTGAAAAGACACGAATCATGTATAGATCCTGCTTCCCCTGTGTAGCAATCTATAAATTTTAAATTTTCGTCGCAAACTGCTTGCAATAATACCGAATGGTATTTTTTTCTATTTACATATGAGCTGGCGTATTCCTTAGGTGCTGGAATAGCAATGTGAGAACCGTCGATACAGCCGATGATTCCTATTGATATTTGAGGTTTATTTTTACCATATTGTTTAAATCTTTTCTATATTACATATTTACCTGGAAATTTCGTTTTATTTTTAAAGAAATTCGATGTTTCTAAGGCTTTTTCTGTAGACGGCCAGGTGATAATTTTTTTTTGGAAATTAAGCTTTAATATTTGCTTTGAAATATCAAACAGTACATTCCAACAAGCGTTTATGGAGATGCCGAATCTGTCGGATACAGATCTACTAAAAAAAAAGCATTATTAAAAATAAATATATTTAATATAAATAGTTAAGCAATTCACCTAAAACATTCGGTATTAGCCAAATACCAAACCGTCAGTAACACCTGTTTTTCTAACGGAATCTTTGGATGACCACGCACGACGTCCACATATTTGCTATCCAAATACGCAATTTGCTGGTATAAATTTTCAAATGTGTTGGGTACCATACGAAAATGAACTTTAAATTGTTGGTTGTTTAACAAGCAAATAGTATTTTCAAAATATCCCATATTTCTGGGATTACTATGTTGCACCTCATCTCTCTCTATCGAAAAACCAGTTCCAGCCTATTTTGCTGCCTAGAGCAGTTGCAATTAATTTTTTATTGCTCATTTCGATTAGAATTAATAAAAAAAATATTTTTATGAAAACAACGTTGATTTGTTTTTCACAAATCAGACAATGGCAATGAATTGTCAAATACAAATAAAACAAAATCTGTCAAAAAAGTATTCTGTTTATTCTGTTTGTGTTCTTTTATTTCAATTCATTCCAAATATTCTGTGGTCACGTGATCAATATTCTATTCATTCTATTCTTTCTGTAGAATGAATAAAAGAAAACACTCTATAACGACCACTTACAAATAAACAAAAAGAGAAAAAAATTATCTCACAATGAAAATGGCCCACCTAACAAAAATTCTTAGATAACGGTAATTTTTCTAATTTTTTTTTCTGTTTCCTTTCTCACATTTGAATACAATTGCATTAGTCGCTAGCAGACCTTTGTTTGATTTAGTTCTTCGAAATGGAGGTCACACTTCAATCGAGATGCCTAAATTAATGATCATTACGAAAACGGAAAATATGTACAATCATTAAAAATATCATTAAAAGGAACAATAACGACAAAAGAATTATTAATAAAGTAAAAATAAGTCTGAAAAAAATGTTTACTGAACGTGATGCACGTTGGATTATCAACAAATCCAAAAATAATCCACAACTGAGCTCGCCGAAACTTCGCGATATGGTGGAAGAACATCTGAAAATCAACTGTAATGCTGAGACTGTTCGAAGAGTTCTACGCAGATCAGGTTAACATCGTAGAATTGCACTAAAGAAGCCATTCGTTAGTCAAAAGATTAGATTAGAGTTCGCCCACAACTACGTAACGAAGGATTTGTCATACTGGAAAAACGTTTTATTCACCGTTGAAGAAGGTAAATATAACCTTTTTGGGTCTGATGGAAGAGCCAACGTTTGGAGAAAACCCAACGAAGATGCGAATCCAGACCATTTGCGTTCCACAGTTAAACACGCTGGCGGTCATGTGGTGGTATGGGCTGCTTGTTCAGCCGTTGGAGTTGGTGCACTTTATTGATGGAAATATGGATTACATTAATACTTATATATTTTAAAAATAAACTTAAAACAAAGCGCTGAAAAATTAGGCATTAAAGACTCGTTGAATAGCTGCTGTATAATTGTCCAAAAGTGATCAAGACACCACCACAATAGCCGGATTTAAATATTATTGAAAATTTATGGCAAAAACTCGAGATTGAAATTCGAAAATTGGTTATTAAACTAAAAGGATTTCCAGCAAAATACTAAGTTAGTTTTGAAATATTGTTTGTAACACTTTTTAGAAGCTAAACTTCGATGGGCCATTTTCATTGGGAGCTGCAATTTTTTCTCCTTTTATTTATTTGTTATTTGTTGTTATAATTGTTATTGAATATTTAGTATAATTTTTTTATTGTTGAAACAAGAATACAATAAACTTTTAAAAATGTTCATTATTGGTTCTAATGTTAATTGATTTCTTAGAAATTTTTTTCTAAACAGAATATTTTCAACAGTGGGCCATATTCATTGTGAGTCGCTGTAGATCGTAAACCTCTGCAAGTTGTAGTTCGGTAACTGAAGATGATTACTTGTTAATCGAAATCGATATTACAAAAATAAAAAATAAAAAATAATTCCACATAAACGGAAGTTTAATAGAAAATTAAAATAAAATTTGTTTTATTTTATTTTTACAATATATTAACGTGGAATAAGTCACACAAAACGATACATTTAAAAGATGAATCTTATATATCTCTGCAAGTTTAAAACAAAACTGTGCTTTGGCCAAATAATTTCATAATGGGTCTTCTTATGTGTAGGAACATTATTGTGTTGAGCAGCAAATTGAGGACCTACTAATTTATCGTCAACTAGGAATGTTACCTCATTCCACCGAATGTTAACATTGGCCAGATAGTTATATTATAGTTTGTACAGCCTCATTACCTTTTGTTTCTTGCGCAAGAGAAACCGATCGAAACAATAAACACCATGAGTGATACTCGTTGTTTATGTAATGACCCATCAAATTAAGGCAAAACGCACTAATTTGGGCTTCCTCAGAGATCAATGGGATGTTGCTTAGAAGCCGTTCACGTTTCGTTTCCTTACGGTAAATTATATTCCGTTTGTGTATAAGCCGTGTTAATTAAAACTGTTCAAGGCCAATGTTCAATTTCGGTTTATTAAATGAGGTAATATTCCTGGTTGACGATAAATTTGTTGATCCTTAATTTGCACTTCAGCTCAATAATGCTCCCATATATAAGAAAAGTCATTGCTACGAAATTATTGTAAAATCTTGAATATAATTTGTGGTCTCGGCCTGGGCAGGGCTTCGATTTAAACTTACGGAAGTATAAATTAAGTAAGTAAGCAAGAACAAACATTTGTAGCAAAGAACGAAACATCTAGTGCAGGAAAATATTTGCAAAAAATGACCGTAACTCAAAAAAAAAGTTGTGCAGACCTTAAACATTGGCTGTAGGTTCAAAATAGACCGAAGTTCATGAAACAAAAAAGTTTAGGAGGTGTAACATTGGTGATGTTCACTGCAGGCTAAGGACTTACGTACGTATGGTTGATTTCTCGCTTTTCTACCATTGGCACATTCTTTTTTGTCTTGGATGATGTGATCTGATACACGGTACGGGATTTTTACACATTGGCATTTTGTTTGGGTTCCCTAAATGTGACTTTGCGGGCCAATTGTTGATTATTGGAATTGTTGTTTGTTTTGGTTGTGGTTTTTCAAATGTCTTTCCCCTCCTGTAACAATAAGAATTGTAAAAAATCAATCAATCCTTCATTCGATTGTGTCTTGTTGATGAAGTAGGATGAAAATTACAGTGTACTAGTGAAGTGTTTGGTTTTTATTTCACCAACTGGAAAAACTTATGTATAGTGGCCATAATTGTGACATTTACAATAAATTAAATTAAATCTAGGTAGTAAATACAGTCAAATATACTAGCGCTGTTTAAAATATCGACATACGGTTTTATGTTCTATCAAATATGCCAATGAAGTTTATACTATACTTTACTAAAATTGTTTTTGTCTGATTTTAGTCAATTCTTCACTTAGGCACACAACGGTACCCAAGTATAACAAAACTGAAAACTGGAACCGGTTATTAATTTTTGTCCGGTTTTCAGAAGAAAAAATCGGAAAATGATGAAATTTGGTTTCAACTTTTAACACAGCAGTGGAGGGCGGCGTTGGTATCTACTTTTTTAATTTATGTGTTTACTTTTGTGAGAGACGCCATTATGGTTGTTTCTATTTTTTTACGTTCTTACATTTTATTTTTATTTCTCTTGTGCAATCATGTTTAGGTTAAAGAATTTTTTTTTTCTGTTTATGTCTGCGAATTATTTAACTAACATGTATAATAAAATCAATTTGTATAAACATATTTAAATAGTGAGCAAGTTTTACGTTTTGCTTGTGCCAAACTGTAAGTGATTTTAAACCGAATAAATGATTCAAACTTAATTTTTGGCGATTTTACATATTTACACATATTTACACCACATTTTTATATTACACCAATACCCCGCTTTACTATATTAATATTTTCCGAAAAATTGGGCGTAAATCGAAATTTCTTGTCGTTTTATTGGAAAATTTCGTAAATAGAGGGATTGGTGACATGTACACCAATTCCTCGATTTAGGAAATTTTCCAATAAAACGACAAGAAATTTCGATTTACACCCAATTTTTCGGAAAATAATAATATCGTAAAGCGGGGTATTGGTGTATAAGCCCCGCCTACAGATTTGTCGTACCATAACCTAACTTTTTTTGTCATCATTTTCCGAGTTTTTGCGACAACTTTCATAGTAAATCTGATAATAAGTCAAACATTATTCCTGACAAAAGTCGGTGATGAAATCCGCAAAATGTCATGAAAAAGCAAAAATTTTCGGAAATAAAAATACTTGGGTATGAATGTTTTACTAAAACAGTACTAAACTAAAAAATATCGGTAATCAAATAATGACATTTAGGGGAATTAAGCTGGGCATGTTTCATTCAAAGTTATTGTGTAAGGTCAAAATACAAAATTAGATGTTTATTTAAAATTTTTTTTACTGGCCCAAGAACAAATTTGCAAAAATTTAGGAAGTTCTATTGGACTTTGCTACTCTTAGTATTAAAAACTAAAAATCTCAGTTTACTACTAAGGCCGAAATATCTGTATCAAAAAGCAAAAGTCGCTTAAGTCCGATTATTCAAATATTCATAATTGGAATTAGGAGTTTTGGAGAGAATATTTGGAGTTTGAAATTGGTAAATATTTTGTGAAGAAATTAGGAACTTTAAATGAATTTTTAGTTACTTTATAAACATGATTTTAGAACAATCTAGTTATTTATATAACAAAACCTGTAAAAAAGTTCTATTTAAATCCTTGAAAAGCCCATTTTTATAACTTATATTTTGTGTGTTATCAACATTTTATTCACGTTGTGCATTATCAACATTTTTTATTGATCGTATTTCAGACATGTTCGTTCTTGGTATTTACTGTTCAGCAATATTACTTGACACCTTATATGTGTGGTAATGTGCTGCTATGTTGAGTCAGTAGATTACATGAATATAACTATATGTTTGCCCGGTTTATAAACAATTTCCAATCCCGGATACTTCAAAAGCCTCATAAACATGCGCTGCAATCTTGGTGTCACACCGTCAATGTCGCGTAAATTTAATGATTCAAGTGGCTTATGATCACTTTCAACTATAAATCGACGTCCATAGACAAAGTTATGAAAACGTTTATATGCAAACACCACAACCAAAAGTTCTTTTTCAATTTGCGCCCATCTCTTTTCAGCTTTACTAAGCATTCTAGACGCAAAAGCAACCGGATGCTCTTCTTGAATCAAACCCGAACCAAGTCCATCTTTTGATGCATCTGTTTGAATGACGGTTGGATTTTCCGGATTAAATGGTTTTAACACCGGGTCGGATGTGATTATTTTCTTTACATTGTCAAGTTCAATATCGTGTTTTTCGTTCCATTCAAACGGAGTTTCTTTCCCCGATAATAAACGCAGTTCCGCTGTCATCTTTGACAGATTTGGAATGAACTTTGCCAATTATTTACAAAGACCCAATAAACGCGACACGGCGTGTTTGTCGGTTGGCTTTTTCATTTTCAAAATGGCATCAATATGTTTTTGGGCCGGTCTAATTTTTCCATTCGACAAGTATTGTTGGAATGGTGTGGTTTGGATACATCTGGTTATCATCAATAGCATCTTTGATTCGAAACTTAAGTATTTGTTTATTAGACGTGTCCCGCCCGCAGGATTTGGACTAGTTGTACTCATTCGAAGTACCCATTAATTGTGCCTAAAGTTGCGACTGCTGCGACCGACTTGGAATTAAAAGCTTTCATCTTCTCCCTATGTATGTCTACCTTTACTTCGATAATCGTATTGCGTATTTTTTCGGACATCATGATATAAGAGGTTGTTTAGAGTTTAATGACAGCCAATTCGGCGTGATTAGTTCGTGATCTTTTCATTGTTTGCGACTTGAAGCACTGCTCAAGTCTCTGCTGTTGTTGCTTCCAGACCGGGTTGGTTGTTATCTCAGCAGGTTGATCAGACTTCAAACAGAATACGCATAATTACGTGTATGCTTGCTGGACTATATACATTGCGGAAGACCCTATCTCGGATGTTCAGCATTCTGGTCGCTAATTGAGGAAACATCTAAGGCATCGTTTTACAAGCTTAGACTCTGTCCAACACAAACTGCGGCACATCCTGTAATTTTTTTTTGACAAATCGCTAAAATCCTGCTATGGAAACATAATCGCTGCCGCATGTTGGTCGTATGGCTTACAGAGAGGGTCTTCCTTCTCAACTTATAACTTCTCTATAAATGGCGGCTTCAGTGCGGCTGTGACCCTCTGTACGACTTATTTTATCAAACCGCGTACCTCCAGCTCTACCAGAGGCTTCTCATCTTCTAGTAGACTTACGTACATTTTCCCCAACAATAATTTATAAAAACTCAAAAAGATATACCTACAAACTTTACTAAAAATTAATCTAAAGTAAAACAACAACAGATTAGTTACACCACACTTATAACCAAATCGACACTAAAAACGGAAATGATCCTCTTGAGAAATAAAACCAAGCTGTGCAAGCACCATCGCTTGATTCGTATCTCCAAAAGGTATGGTAGTACTGGAGAAAACAGTACATCATGAGCATATTTATGGACAATTCATGTTACCATTGCTACCATGACCATCGGTTTGTTTCCCAGAGTGTGGGTTGGGACATGCCACAAACAAACCGAGTAATCATGGATTCAGCGACTGTATCCATAAATTGAAAAAAGGTTCTTCAACATGAATATGACCCACCATGTATTTGATCACGCTAAGCCGCAGCCATATTTACGTCAAGAAATTTTGACTGTAAAAACAGAAATAAATAAGATAAAGCATGTTATTGCCAAGTCGGGTAGAGGAAGTCGTTTGTGGGATTTTGATAGCTCCCTTTAAGATCTAGATATAGTTGTGTTGGTGGAGAAAGTTAAGATGAGAAACTGGATCAACCATATGGTTCAAATGTAGCCTACCGTTTGGAAACTATTTAGGGAGAGGAAAGAGGTGATTCACAGATTCATCCGTAAATCACGTAGAAAAAAAAAGAAATGAAAAAAAGTTGGCCATAGGCCCCTAACAAATTATTAGTAAGAATTAGGTTGTTGGATGTTGTGAACAGAGGGAGAGCAGTGCAAAGAACTTATCGTCTCTCGCCCCATAAGCGATAGTTCACAGACAACCAACAACCGGTGCCCTTTAGTTAGTAATCATTGTTTTTTGTGTTTTTTTTATGTATACGAGTACTTACCACAATTTATCTCCAAAAAAAAATTTTCTCCAAAAAAAAAAAAATTTAAATTAAACTTTAAAGAGAATTTGTTTAAAGATAATAATCAATTTATGTTTCTTTATGAATAAAAAAATAATTATTAAGTTGTTGTGAACACGTGAAAAGAAACACTCATTCTTACCTCCTCCAATATTTCATTGATTATTGGCTAATATGCAACAATTGCAAATATGCGGCACGTTTTCCTTGCATGTGTAAACCCATGAACTGCCCCATTTGAAAAAAAAGTTCACGTTTATTCACCTGATGGAATTTAACTTGGGCTGCGTTTTTTTATTAGCTCCGGATAGCTGGTATCCGGAACAGCTAATTTTCTGTGATAAAACTAATGTTTGTCAAGCTATCTATGCACATAATTAATTTATTTAAAACCAATCCATAATTTTTCATTCAAATTTTTAACTAAAAATCTATAAAAAAAAATATTTAGCTCTACCTATTTATCATGAGCTGCCGGAGTTGCTATCGGGAGCAAAGGGAAATGATTTTTTGTTTTGTTTTTGTGCAACCCTAGAAATTGTGCCAAACTTCATTTTGGTTTAAAAATGATGTATGGCAAATTCAAATGTCATATCGACGAAAAGTTTTCTGACTAATAAATACGCATTTAAATAAATATGGACGAATTAAAAATTTATTTGTCTACTATTTATTTGTGTATAATGTTTATTGTGATGAAAATTAATGATCTGGATCGTCTTCATTTACTTCCACAGCTTCTATTAATTACTGAAACAAAATATAATTCATACATACTTAAACAAATGCATATTTAAATCTACGTAGCTTTATCCACTGGTTTTTATTATTTATTTAATTTTTCTACGAACGTACGTAAATAAGGGGATTTTCAAATAAATTATTTTGTATCGTATATAGTATTCCTAATTTTTGATTTTTTACGACTGGACATGGACACAGAATTTGTTTAGGACAAAGAAACACAAACAAATTTATTTTGATTTTGATTGTTTTCAAGGACACAACAACTAAACACTACTTAATGATGTTCGAACTGATTCATTAACGAAATTAATTATTATTAATACCGGCACCATTTATTAGAACATCCAAAATAATTCCAAGTCGACATTCATATCAGAATTAATATTTTTTCGAATATATTTTTATTATTAAACAAGGACCGCCCTAATATATATATATATATATATATATATATATATATATATATATATATATATATATATATATATATATATATATATATATATATATATATATTAGGGCGGTCCTTGTTTGTATGGGGCAAAAAAATGTAGATATATCTAACGGGATACCCCCTAGAAATGTGAGGTTATACTAAAAACTTAAACAGAAAAAATATTGGATCAATCGAAGATGGTTTAGAGGTCGCGACTTGAGCGCGAATTTCGAAAAAAACGGTATTTTTTTAAATTTTTCACTTTCAAACGAACAGAAAATGATTTATAATTTTGTCTCAGCCTAAATCAAAATTGTGGTGAATAGTAGATATAATGGAGATATAATTACCTTTCCAAAACATCAAAGATGTCGAAGATCGGTTCACAAATGGCGACTTTATTACCAATTTTCGAAACTAATAAAAACTCAAATAATAAACGGTTTTTTTTAAATCCTAGATTTTATATTCAAAACTACAAAAAAATAAATAAATAAGTAGCAATGAGGTGTAACGACTAAACAAAGGAATATTTTATGATGTCATAAAAATTGCATGAGTCATAGGGACTTAACATAGTTGTGTTTTATGATGTCATTATGATTCATCTCAGTAGTTATTGTATTTAAATCCGCCTACCGCAGTAATTATGACCTGCTATGGCCAAAATGTTCATAGAAATGCAAATTAATTTTAATGCCCTCATGGCCAAGAAGTACTGTCAAATTATTGGTGCTAAGTTACCCTCAAATAAGCAAGTGAGGTGTCTTTTTTTTACAATCACCGTACTGTAAAATTAACAATTCGTGAAAGTACAGTTCTGACAATCCAGGAAGTGTCTATTTTTTGGTCAAAAGCACGAATCCCAGTGAATGGAAAAATCTCCTAAAGAATAAAAATAAATCTTCAAAAGTTTACCGTGAATTCGAGAAAAGCGGAAATCGGAACGTATGGAGGCAGAAAAAAATCGTAAACGAAGATATCTTGAAGAAAAAAGTAAATCAATTCCAATTGACTCACAAGCATTATTTTCGTCATCGGAGAGTGACAGCGAAAGTATACCTGACAACGACATGAGCTTCGAAAATATTGATTTGCTCATGCTAAGCGCAGAAGGAGCTCCTAGAGGAAGCAAATGTTTTATTACTCCTAGAATATTGTCAGCTTTGGATAAGTGGAAGATTAGTGATCGTGCAGCAATGCATTTAATCAGTGCCGTTGCCGAAAGTTTTGGACATTCTATTGATGAACTCGTTTTGAATCGAATAACACTGAGGCTTCTTCGTGAAACAAATAGAGTAGAAATAGCAGCATCAGTTAAGTCGACTTTCAAGTTTTTTACAACAGGCGTAGTACATTGTGCTGGAAAATTACTCCCGGAGTTATCTGGAACGGAGACCGTGGATCGTTTGCCGGTGATTATTTCTCATATAGATGGAGAACAATTATTGGGCGTTCCTAAAATATCAAGATCAACTGGTTCGAAAATGGCGGAGGCTGTTTTCCAAAGCTTAATTGATACCACATATTCAAATTCTGGAAGATTAAATGGAGCAGCTATTATTTTAGAGCAGAAACTGGAACGAAGTTTATTATATCTTCCTTGTCGACATCACATATGTAAAATTACATTGCGTGCGGTAATTGATTCAAAAATGGGCAATAAATCAGGAGTAAATGTTCCATTATTTGTGAGATTCAAGAATGACTAGAATTCCTTGAATAAAGATAATAATTTCAAAGCAGGCATAGATGATCTCAACGTTCATACACAATTAAATGATGTGAAAGCAGAATTAGCGGGTTTTTGTAAGAACGAATTGGCAAAGGAACATGCTCGGGATGATTAAAAAGAATTATTGGAAATTACTCTAATTTTTTTGGGCATGATACCAAATGAAAATGTCCGTTTCCGTCTGCAAGGGCCTATGCATCATGCCCGCTGGATGTCCAAAGCCATTTATGTGTTGAAATTATTTATCTTTCGTGAAGAATTTAAGTTAACAGCAAGAGAACAGAAGAATTTACGGTACCTACATTTGCATTTTTATCGTACGATTTTATGTGAAAATTTGGTTCCATTGCACTAAAGCAGCTAAAGCACCAAAGCTGGATTTGAACTATTTACGAAATATTTATTTCTACAAAACACATGATGAAAAGTTGACGATGACTGTACTAAATAAAATGTGTGGTCATTTGTGGTATTTGTCCGACGAAAGCATCGCATTCTCTTTTTTCGATGAAAACGTTGTAACGGTCGATAAATTTCGGTCATTTTTTTTTGTTTTCAACAAGGAAGAGAATAGAAGAAACAAAAAAAACACAAAACTTTTTTTGAATTTTACAAGTAACTATTTTGTTTTATTTTCTCTTAATCGTTGTCTGTCGACACCTGCCATCCAACTTTAAAGTCAATTTAATCGGGGACTCCAACCAACCTAATTGTGGCAATTCAAAATAAAAAAAAAATAAAAATATAAAAAAATTAGAAAAGTGATATACAAATTTTACTGCATTATGCAGTGCGAAAAAAAAATTCGGAGGAAATGAGATGACCGTATAGTAGATTTGGCGGGAAAATTGCGTATATAAAGCTCGCGTTTGGGTTTGTTTTTTTTTTGGGTATGAAGAGAAGTAAATTGAAGGTGGTGATGAAGAGAACCATTATTTTTCACATATCGTGAATTTTTTTTTTTTTTTTTTGGTGAAAAAAAGTTACCTGTAGAAAAAAACCAAAATTTA